>OW284516.1:44013742-46513742 GCA_935413205.1 Polydrusus cervinus | reverse complement strand
TATGTTTTAATTTTATTCCCTAATTTATTATATCTATTATACTTCTAAAAAATATTGATTTTTGAGTAGATTTTAAATTTGTCTGCTCCAAAATATTAATTATTAATTATTTAATTATTAATTAAATTTTGTTAAGAAAGTTTCATAATAAATGTGGTCATATATTTAAATTTATTTTATGAATAAAAACCAAAGTGCGAAATAATAAAAAGTTTTCTATATTCATCCATTCTAAACAATTTAGCATATCTGTTATCTTGGTATACTTATCACACCCCAATATTATTCTCCTTGCTCTACTAAAACTTGTAATCTGTTTTTGATGTTGTGAACACATTTATAAAATCAAACTACAAAAACCCAATGTGGTGAAATATAAAAATATTTTTTTTACTATAAGTACTTAAATATCCTCCTAATCTGTTTAATACAGTAGAATCCCGATTATCCGGACATCGATTATCCGGACATCGATTATCCGGACATCCGATTATCCGGACTCTTTAGTCTCAGCGCATCAGGGATGTGATAAATTGTGTCAAACATCAATAACAAGTTATTTCCAACCAAAAGTTTAAATTACATAGATATTATGTAATTCATTAACTATATATCGTTATATGTAGCTCGTTTTTTATATATCGTATTATCTAAACGACGCATATAAAACCCCATAACATAAAAAAAAATGATTAAAATTTAAATATTGTTTGATATGCTTTGAAATCGATTATCCGGATTTTCGATTATCCAGAATACCCCTGGTTTTATTTGATCCGGATAATCGGGATTCTACTGTACTTAGGTAATACTAATTAGGGTAAACTAAGATATAAAGCATATAAAATAAATTTCAAAGCACCTGAAAGTACCTTATAGGCTTATACTAAAATGTTAGTATTTGTCGAGTGATTCAGAATTAGAGTGTGAAATTACGCCATCTGAAATTATAAAAAAGTTAAGAATATACTGGAAAATTTATTACCAGTCAAAACAAGCCCCGCTGAAGAAAATGTCATATATTAAACTTAAGCAGAAAATGTTTATGGGTCGCCATAGCCTAGAGACTAGAGCCATGACCTACGAATCGAAAGATCAGAGGTCAAATCCCATCAGGAGCACTTGACTTTTTTTTATGAAAACATTAAATAATTTATAGAATTATTTTGAATTGAAATTTTCCTTGTTGGGTGAATTTTTTTAATTTATTTTTAATGCATCTTTCCTTGATTAAATAAAAAAAATCATTTAAGAAGGAAGATTTGAATTCAAAATAATTTTATAATTTATTTAATGTTTTTATAAAAAAAAAGTCAAGTTCTCCTGATGGGATTTGAACCTTTGACCTTTCGATCTGTGAAATTCGCATCATATATTTAAATTAAATAGTGTTTCTTGTATTTTCACTCTAGAGTTGAAATATTTTTTTTCAGCTCTAGGGTTGAAATATTTTTTTCCCAAATCAAAGGTTTTTTTAATAATTCTTTGTGGTCGTAGGAAAAATAGTGTACATTACTCGTGTGAAAGTGATTATTCTAAAACTCGGAGAATTTCCGCACTCAGCTGACGCCTCGTGCTAAATATCTCCTCGTTTGAAAAGTATCACTTTCATCACTTGTTATGTAATATACTATTCTTATAGGTAGTGAACCAGATAATTGACAATACATATCAGATTTTTAGAGATGCTCGATGTTGGAAAGTATCGATACTGTCAATCACAAATATAAGCTATGAGGAAAAATAATGTGCCGTATTTATTAGTAGAATAGTACTCTGGTAGCAATAAAGCTTAAAATCAGTAATGTCACAACAAACTAATTAAAAATGGACTTAGTCACTTCATCAATCAACAAAAATTGACAATAACACAACCTTACAAGACAAAAGTAAATTATCTCGCCAATTTCAAAGTACAGGTAACTAAAAATGGCAGTAGAGTTTTGGACTTGCATTGTCTCTATTTGTTTATAATCGCCACGTCTCAACTGGTAAGCATCTTCAGTCGTCTTCAGGTGAATACTGTATTCACCTGAAGATTGATTAATATACACCTACATTTTTTTTTATAATTAATACGGTAAAAAATAAGTATCTTGTAAAAAAATGGGTGTTAGTAGTGGAAAAAATAGATTTCGCTATAGTATATTACATAACAAGTGATGAAAGTGATACTTTTCAAACGAGGAGATATTTAGCACGAGGCATCAGGCGAGTGCGGAAATTCTCCGAGTTTTAGAATAATCACTTTCACACGAGTAATGTACACTATTTTTCCTACGACCACAAAGAATTATTAAAAAAAACCTTTGATTTGTGAAAAAAATATTTCAACTCTAGAGTGGAAATACAAGGCACACTATTTAATTTAAACATATGATGCCAATTTAATAGATCGAAAGGTCACAGGTTCAAATTCCATCAGGAGTACTTGACTTTTTCTTATAAAGACATAAATTATAAAATTATTTTAAATTGAAATCTTCCTTCTTGAATGATTTTTTTTATTTGATCAAGGAAAGATGCATTAAAAATAAATTTAAAAAATTCTCCCAACAAGGAAGATTTCAATTCAAAATAATTCTATAAATAATTTAATGTTTTCATAAAAAAAAAAGTGAAGTGCTCCTGATGGGATTTGAACCTGTGATCTTTCGATTCGTAGGTCACGGCTCTAGTCTCTAGGCTATGGCGACCCATAAATATTTTCTGCTTAAGTTTAATACATGACATTTTCTTCAGCGGGGCTTGTTTTGACTGGTAATAAATTTTCCAGTATATTCTTAACTTTTTTATAATTTCAGATGGCGTATTTTCACACTCTAATTTGAAATCACTCGACAAATACATGATAAATAAGTTAAACACTTTACAATTTCTGCTTTCTAAAATTTGTTATTTTTAATAAGTAGGGGTTGTCAGTCAAATTGGCACCATGGGTTTAAATTAAATAGTGTGCCTTGTATTTCCACTCTAGAGTTGAAATATTTTTTTTCAACACGCGTGTGATATTCGGCGCTCTCGAGCCAAGTTAACCGTGCTTTTTTTCTCATTTTCATAGGTGGTCGTAGGAAAAAAATATTTGCATATATTGGTGTAGTCGCTTTGTAAGCCTAATACCCAGATTTTTTCTGTCCCATACTATACTCCAGGTCCAAAATTACTATCAGTGACTCATCGCTTTTATATAGAGAAACAGCTAGTTGTATGAACTCAGAGAAATAAAATTCAATGAAAATAATTGTTCGGCTCTATTAGAATTTAAAAAATAGACTAGAATTGATTCCTATTACTTCGTACAACCCGCTGCACTCTATATAAAAACGATGAATCACTGACAGCAATTTTTAAATAATTTTTTCTACGTCCATAAGCAAACGATTATTTGACGAAAAATTGTAAAAAAGCAATTAGTTTGGTGTATTAGTTAGGTTTCGTTACATGACCATGAAGAAAAAATAAAGCTTAAAGGTGGTGCACAGTTTCTGGAATAAGAAATAAAAAAACTTTGTACGAGAGTTATGTCAATCCGGTCCTGATGCAAACGGTTTTACCGGCGAAAGGAACGTATAAAACAAGTTTGTATCATGCCAGAAAAGTGCTCGATAAAGAAGTTTACGTGCGAGAAGTAGCACGATAGGAAACACGTTCGACGAGCCAAGTATTTTTTGTAAAAGACTGTATACAAGATATTTCTGAAATTATTTAAAATAGGTCTACATCGCATGAGGGAAACTAGAAAAAATATCTCTTTAGCCTTCAAACATATACAGGTTGTCCCATATTTGAGTGTGACCATTAGGATCTCGGAAATTATAAGTAAAATAAATAGACTGAAATCATGGCAATGTTTCAATTCACATCAGAAAGGAGGCCAGCTGCAGCGCCTCTAGGATGAAAATAAATGGGAATGGAGACAACACCCGTAAAAATAAATAGGTTCCTGGTCACTCGGAAATAGTGGGCAATGAAAAAACCTATAAACTGGCTAGAGCTGGATTATCTTAAAAACTCAGGGGCCCTTAACCCGCCCTTAGTATATTAAAACAGGCAACCAAAGCAACATCAGACGGGTGGGCGCAACAACAACACCTATCCCGATGGAACAGGATACCTGGTCAAACCCAAGCGAGGGCCACAATTGGGAAACACTCCAGAAAACTATCAACTGGAATGTTGCTTCTAACGCGCATCCAGCTAAAACGAGAAGTTGACCTACTAACAAGTCACTGCTACTTAAGGAAACACCGACGTGGAATTTGAATTTACAATGGTCCCATTGAATGCAGACTTTGCGGCGAAGAGGACGAAATCGCCTTACATATTATATATAACTGCAAAGCACTGACCCGAAGAAGATTCAAAATTTTCGGAGAAATCCAATGTGGGGATAACCTCCCGCATGACAAACTTGGTAGAAATTTACTGGGCCTTATAAAAGAAACAAATCGTTTCTAGCAAAATAGGAGTGCAAAATAAGCCACTAGGCTGCAGTGCAGGAAACTTGGGCCGAACGCCCATCAGACCTAAACAAGACAATTACAAATTGCACGGAAATTTAAAATAAAAACTAACCTTATAAACAGTTAAAAAACCTTAAAATTGTTATTATTGTTTTGCCACTGATTTGCCGAAGATAAGTCGGCCATATTGAAATACCATCCCGCTGTCTAGGGGGTTGTTAAAATACTCTATCATCCTTTTTATTCAAATCTATTTAGAGTTTTATGAAGTGTTTTAAACAAAATATGAGCTTCTAAAATTGATATGGGTATTGCCATTTTAAAAATCCCAAAAATGTAGTGCAGTATATAAGGGGGAATACACGGGCGTTCATGTGTGAATACATCAACACACAACCATCACCGCGCAAACAAAAACTAGCATGTTTCGGTTTTTTTTGCGCTGAAGTGCGACTATGTGTGGGCCCGGCAAACATCTACGTGGTGTATTTTTTAACGATCAGTGAGGTGGGATAAAATATTAAATAAAAACTTAAAAAGTTGTATTTGTCTGGCGTACCGGGTGTTTTTTCTAATTAGCACTTCGTTGAAAGGTAAGGTACAAAATAAGAGATTTATAACAGCACCGCGGAAAAAAGTTTTCATTTTACATTTCACTTTGTAATAAAAATAACATATTCAAAAGATTTACTCGGGTATCTGAAAAAATAAATTGCAAACGAAAAATTTAGGAAATTTTTAAAATAAATGGGAATAAGATCAAAGTTTTTAAAATATCAGCAGCGTAACGGTATTTAACAAAACATTTTGTATAGCTAATAACCAAGAACCTCCTGGGCACACATAGATGCGCGAATTGATTTTATGACGTGTTAATCATATACCCAAAAGTATTGATAAATTTTAAGTTTTGGTAAATTGTGAATCATTAATTTATAAGTAGTGTCAAATTTTCAGTGAATATTTATCGTACATCCTTGATGATAAACTGTAGTTAACTTAAGTGCCTTGTGATGGACTATGAGGGGTAAAAATCATTCATCTAATGGTCACGGTAAGGACTTTTAGTGGTAGATTGGCCGCAGCGACCCGATTTCGAATTTCGGACGGGTGTACGCTTAAATAAAAAAATGGTTACATGTTTCTACAATGACACTGGTCGACTCCCGAATACGACTCATCGAAGCGGATAATATTGCCATTAGAGAACTGGGCACACATAGATACGCGAATTGATTTTATGACGTGTTAATCATATACCCATAAGTATTGATAAATTTTAAGTTTTGGTAAATTGTGAATCATTAATTTATAAGTAGTGACAAATTTTCAGTGAATATTTATCGTATACCCTTGATGATAAACTGTAGTTAACTTAAGTGCCTTGTGATGGACTATGAGGGGTAAAAATCATTCATCTAATGGTCACGGTAAGGACTTTTAGTGGTAGATTGGCCGCAGCGACCCGATTTCGAATTTCGGACGGGTGTACGCTTAAATAAAAAAATGGTTACATGTTTCTACAATGACACTGGAAGCGGATAATATTGCCATTAGAGAACCGACGGATAGACGAGTGCGTGGTTCGAACCTCACCTAAAAACTGTAGGTCCCGTCTAGCTGATAAATAACCAAAATGTTAAACAAGAAAAATATAATGAGCCAATCGTTTGCAGAATGTATAATGGCAATAAGCCAATGCTTCCATCAGCCAACTCATCTAATAAATCATATTATTCTTCATAATTAACCAAAAGGATTTTGACAATAAAATAACTCTAAGATAAACATACGAATGGAGTTGGAGACGAGACCAGGGTCGTAAAGTAGGAAATAGGAGGCATCTGGGTAGTAGCGTATAATATTAAATGAAACTATTTTATTGTTACTGAATTGAGTTATATCTATTTCTATTAGTAATGGGCTTAACTATTCTCATGTTTGATAGTTTCCATGCTATATTAGAAGTTTATTATTAATAAAACTATTGTTAGGTCATACCATGAATATTTTGCAGCTAATTGAAATCATGCATAATTTCGACAAATTTTAAAACCGCAATACTGGCACTATTACTCGATGACGTCGATCCGATAAAAATTTATAGTAAGCATCGTTACCGATATTTTACTTGCTAAATTGCTTAACCAGCGTCTTTTCAGTTACTATTCTAATTTATAGTTTGTTGAATGAATGATAGCGATCTATTCACTCAATAATGCTTAACTAATTCTATATCGTTAAATTTGTCTTTCAAGGAACTGTTTCTTCGAAGATATATAGGGCGTTCTGTTTAAATTAAAAAAGTTAGTATTTTGTTAGTTCTTTCAAGTCGCGTTTATGGATATGACAATGTTAAAAAAATTATGTCCAGTTGGTAATTAAATATTTGTAAGAGTTCAGACTCTTTGGACACACTGTATATTTATGGTAAATAATAATAGTATACCTAGTAAGAAAACATAAATGTTCCCGGACGACCACAAAGATTGTATGTCGAGGCGAAAGCCGAGACTGACAATACGAAGTCCGGGAATGTGGCTTTATCTACGAGGAATACATACTATTTTTCCGTAAATCGAAAATTATTAAAAGGATTAACAATCATATTGTTAAAATTTTGAAAAAATTATTATTAACTTTGTTCACCAATAAAGGATGCCATTGAATATGTGTGTTGTAACTATGGAAACACAGTAGTATTGAATTGTCAAGCTTAACACATTTTAGTTTACAACTAGCGGTACAAAAATAATATTTCCTTACAGTACAATAATAAATATTTTCTAACAGTTATATTCCGTTGCCTAGCAACGACTAAGTGTCAGAAAATATGACTTTTATTTCAGGAAAGTTATCAAAAATCTCAATATTTCCGATCGATTTTCGGAAAACAATATTATAGAAGAAGAGTTTCCTTTCAATTTGTCAAATCCATCCGTTTCACCATATCATGACTCACCAGTAGAGCTAGGATCCGACAAAAGAAAGGAGTAACCTGCTTTAAGCAGTATTTGGTGAAGCACACCAGCGAGATGTTGCACAGAACGACATCTCTGTCGTTGTAAAACACTTTTGAGCATACCAGCACCTCTAACAAACTTATAGGAATAAGTATAAATGTTAAGAGGAAATCACCTGTAAAGACCTTCGTCACAATTACAGGAGTCCCGCTAGGTGGCAACAATAAGTACAGAAGAAGAGTTTCCTTTCATATCGTCAGATCCATCCCTAGACGCATTTCGCCATATCGTGGCTTATCAGTGGAGCTAGGATCCGACAAAGTAAAGGAGTTACTTAAAACTGCTTTAAGCAGTATATTGCATTTAGAAATAAATTACTATTTTATTAAACGTTCATATTAATTGCTAAAAGTATTTTAATATACACGTAACGATACTTGAATTTATACAATTAGCTGCTATCCCCTATTACCCAATTATCCCCTGGAAGATTAGTCTTTTAAACACGATGGGAATTTTTAGAATTTAATTATGTGATGGGAAGGATAAAGCGTGCGGCAATTTCATTGGATTAGATTATTTGAATTATTTTTGTTTTTGATGGAATCTATTGATCACATTTTATTGCCTTTTTAAGTTGAGTTTATCCACCGTTTTTAATTAACAGAATTGGTTTCCACATTTTACGAGATTTAGCTTGAAACACTCTATATACGTGCGTTGATTGGTTGGTTATTTATTTTAGATCCTGAGATATAATTCTCGTAAGTAATTGTTTTCTTGCCGTTGCTAATCTATTTCTGAAAGGTATGCAAAGAGACTACAGAGTAACCCAACGAATATTTAAGCCACTATACATGATAGTACAAAACATGATAGTACAAAATTGCCTGTATTTCTTAATTAGATGATCGAAAGTCGAAAACTTTTTGTAAACTCTTAAATTTAGGGATAGAAAAATGTCTCAAATCTTCAAGTCCTTAAAATTTATTACAGGATGATAGTAATTAATATGAAATTTTGCCGTACAGTCAACCCGGAATAGTCTAGTTTTCGCGTCACTTAAGTGTAAACAAATCAGCAAATATCCATGTGGGAGTAGAAAAAATTAATTAATCTAAAAAAATATGAACTTAAATATTCATTAAAGTAATGGAATGGATTTATAAAAAAGTTAACGTTTTAATTTTGGTGTAACAAATGTTCGTTTTAGGCTACAACTATCCTAGAATAAAAATAGTAAAAAAGAAAAACGAAATAACAATTAATTTGTTACTGATGATTACTATTTTTATGGTTAGTAGTTCCCACAAATAAATGAATGGAAAAAACTCAATTCCAGGCTTTAGTCATTACCATAAAAAGAAAATTAGGATATCAAGTCAATATTTTAATTTTATTATGTTATTAAGTTGCTATAGATATGACTAAAATTATCTCTATCAGTTAAATTAACCGATATGGTAACACCAAAAAAAGGGAACTAAGCTAAAATCTGAAGTTTTAACGGCTACTCCAATGAAGTTAATACTAGAAAAAAAGGACAAGCGTGCATTGACTAAAAAAGACAAAAAAGAATAAATAAAGAAAAGCCAACCAGCACGCAAGAAACCAAAAAATAAAAGAAAAATGGAATTTTATTCTGATACATCATCAGAAGAAGATGAAGTTGATGAGAAGAATCTGGTGAACGATGACGAATTAGATGACGTGGAAGTTGGAATATCAAACGAAACAGACCAATGTTTAATCTGCGAAGATTTTGGCAAAAATTAAGAAATTTGGTTTAGATGTGTTATTTGTGGAGCTTGGGCACATGCTGAGTGTAGTGGGCAGGACTCTGCCACTAATTATAAATGTGACTTTTGCATTAGAAAATCAACCAGTAAAAAGAATCTCGATTTTCATTTCTAATTATGGTTTATTACTAGTTTATTTGCGTTTTTTCTAACTTTTAAATATTTTGTTAGTTTTCCTAAATAAATGTTACCTTACTTTAGTACTATTGGTAAACATTTTTTTGCGTACCATTACCCGTCGGATTGCGTACCATTAACCTCCACAGAGGGTAATCATGCGCAAAGCACAAATTTTTTTAATTTTATCAATTTTTTTCAAAGTATTATAATTTTAAGTAAAAGTTGACATTACTCCCTTAAAGAATACATTTAAAACAATGATTTGGCTAAGACGGTGACCTGTGATCTCCAAAGTTTTTGATTTATAGTAAGTTTTGCTGAGGTGCGTACCATTTCCCGCCTCTCCCTTACGTTTTGACATGTCATTTTCCGCCCTTTATTTAGACAATAAAAATGTTTCTCCAGAAATCTGCATTTTATTTACCAATACATTGAAGTGGACGCAAATATTACATTTAAAAAGTTTACTTCATCTTTCTTCGTCTTTTTTTGTTTCTTAAAATAATATTATTGATATCTAATTTTCTTAAACAGCTCAGTTTTACAAGGACAATACCATTCCCTTATATTATTTTCTGTTCGTTTAGAAATACCATTCCATACGTCTCTCTGTAACACGCTTGTAAACAATCAACTTCTCGGAGTTTAGAAATCCGGGTCGTCATCTTAAAACGCTTTATTAAGGAGTCTGAGCAAATTTGCCCAGGCAGGTGGTATTTGAACAACGAACGCGGTTTCAAGGATAATG
Organism: Polydrusus cervinus; assembly: GCA_935413205.1. NCBI lineage: Eukaryota > Metazoa > Arthropoda > Insecta > Coleoptera > Curculionidae > Polydrusus > Polydrusus cervinus. The sequence goes on along the minus strand of OW284516.1, from coordinate 46,503,649 downwards.
TGTGACGGAAGCGACACCTTATTGTGAGAGAATAGCATGTTGGCAGTCGGCGGCTGTTGTTTACGACTCATGTCATTATTCGTCGGGAATTTATGAGATGGGGGGTTAAATTACGAGATTCTTATTACCTCTACTAGTAGTAATTATTAAGAGGAACAAGTCTCGGAGCGATAAAGGTCAAGTACATAAATAAGAAGTCATGTTAGATTTTTAAAGGGAACTTGTAAATGTAAATTATTTTATTTCCTCGGCGTTAACCCTAGATTGCCAACCTACGTAAAATTTATGTAGAACGAAGTCGTATCTACTCTCCAGATGTAGAGTTTTTTTTAAATCTGAAATAAATGGCCTATTATTGGTATCCTTGTTCTGCAGCCCAAGCAGTGCATCTGCCATCACCACAACATTCGGCTGCCGACGCGTTTCTGATGTGGCAGTTGTGGATTGTATGTGACAGAATAAAGAGTAATTGTTGCCGCGTAAATTTTACGCATAGATGTGTTATGAATACGCTGAATTCGATAAGAATGTGCTAACTGAACATCGAAAGTGTCACATTGCCAAGCCAGATCACTGATTAGCACCCAGAATCAAAAACAAGGATGACCTCACATTTCATTTTAAGTGAGGCAAGGAATGTTAACATCAAATTAAATGACAGGCCTGCCGTGGTTACCTCTAAAACCCGACGGACGTACCTATCGGTAAAAAAAATTGTTTATTGATAAACCTCCACGACGCTGAGCGTCCGGGGTTTCCACGCTGTGCACCCCTTCGTCTATTACCCGCTGTCCCTCACCTTGTCAGTGGAGAATGGCAGTTTATGGGTCCTTAGACTCACTGCTAACAACGGTATGCCCTGTCTTCTTCCGTTAACATCTTAATCCTTTCGTTGTTTCGTCCTACTGGGACTCATCAGAGACGCGCGACCATCCTGAGGCCGCGGGGCCCGCAAAGGGGTCTACGCCTATAGATAGTCAATCGTCTGACAACTGGCGTTATTCATCATCGTCATGGAAGGTATCAGTCTCCATACTTACGGACCTCCCTTCAAGGGTGTGAGTGTGGAGACTGATACCTTCCATGACGATGATGAATAACGCCACTATAAATTGGTCGGATGTCGAATAATATTTTTCGTTATCATTTATTTATGTGACATTGACATACTTAACAATCATGCATAAACTAGATGGTACACAATATATCTATAAACTATACACTACAAAGTATACTCATGGAATATGTCCATCCAGACTATATAGTTTGTGTGAGCAACACCTACCCGCCAGTTGAAACAACAATTTAATTATGAATACAATTACTAAATCCTAATAAATATACTATATTATGGAATTATAAAAATGTATGATACCTATAATTGTTTGCTACCTTAATATTTTAAATACGCAATCAACAAAATTAACTGAATTAACCCCTACGCAAATTATTCTTCAGGGAATCTAGTTTTTAATTTATTTAATTCGTAGTTTAAACATGTTAATCGTATCATTGAAGATTAAGTAATTTTTATATGATATATTTATTAATAATTATTAATATCATAAACGTACTAAAACCTACATAACACCTTAGTTACTCATAATACATTAGTTACCATAATTTAATACGTTAGTTACGAAAGCATAATACGTTAGATACCAAATAATATTAGAACTATTAAAAACTTCTCGTCTGAGGCAAAACACACAAATTCGTTGACTTGTTCTCTTGTAAATACTTTTGATTTTTTTGCTCTATATCCAACATTTTTCTTCTTGATGAAACATATTAAGGCGCCGTATTTGTCGATTTCCACTCTTTCCTTCAGTTCTAAAGTCGCTCGTAACATGGAATATTTCGGCCATAAGGATGAAGAAGAGTATTCCTCAGAGAGTTTTGCGAAATGCGCCAGCAATACCGTTTCTTCTGCACCTTGAACATGTACTTTGTTTCGCCACTCACAAAACTGCCGATATTCTTTTTCATAATGGATTTTAGATTTGTCTTGAAGCAAGTTCAACCTTATAATGTTGACTGCAGCTAATATATCGTCAGGAATATCAAAATCTTGCATGATTTTAATGATGACTTTTTGAAATGCCAAAATGAAATGACATAAAACCTTGTTTTTATTTTCGCATCGCCGTTGTCAATGATACGATAAAGCTTTGAATACAACTCGATTATTAGCGATTTAACACCGTCTCGGACATTGCGGGTGACTCGGCTGTTGTCTCGTTACCTAGTAATGTCATCGACTATTATAAATCGCATAATAATCTCGTTATATTAATAGCTATAATATTTATATAAATATGAAAACTTTTTTAAAATAACTGTATTATTATAATCCTTTTTATTTTTTTCTTTATGATTACCCATTTACTTCTTCCCATGCCTACAAGATTGTAATATTATCTTTAATCCTTTGGGTGTTTTGCTTGACCCAGGCATTTAATTTATACTTCTTTTGCTTATAAGAACCATTTTTATAATTTGCCACAATTTTTTTTAGAATTAATTAAGTTTATAACTCTAGGTGCAAGATATGCAATACATCTTTGAGTGGCGTGATAGTGTGTATTGGGCAATATTAATTGTTCATTAGCATTCGCTCTTGTCATTATATTGTGATTTATATAACTTTAAAATAAATTTCTATTGAAGGCCAAACGCAATACATTTTTAATGTATAATTGGAAAAGAGTAAAGACCCCGGACTGCCGAAACAAAATAGCTGTAGGAAAAAGCCTTGATTTAAACAACCTGACCGTTTAGATATATTTTTGTGCAATTAAGATGTTGTGTAAAGCATTTTTATGTACTGAATCCCAGAAAATTATACCATACGGCAAGAAGGACTCGAATTTCTTAATTCATAGAATTTGTAAATAAGTTTTCTTAATTTATTTGTCACATACTCAGTATGAGCGTTCCATTTAAAAAAATGGTCAAAGTAAACCCCCAGGTATTTAGTCTTCGTAACAGATGTAACATATTGAGAACAGTCACAGTCATTAGCCATGTCACAGCCTGATAAATGCACTGTTCTATATCATAATGATGATTTAAAAAAAATCTTCTGATTGGTTAGAAAATGTGGGCGCGAAATTTTCTATAGAATTTAAATATCGAATAAATGTGGCGGATTTATATTTATAATTTATAAATGACCTCAATTCCAGTTAAACCGAAACTCATTTTTGAAGATTCAATTTTTCCGAAAAATTAAAATTTAAACACTTAATTTTAACAAAATTTTATTTTTTAATTTCTACTTTATTACGGAAGAAACAGGAAGAGAGTAAATACTTTTTATGTTTCCCTAAATATCCCATAATACATGATTTTCTCGAAAAAAAATGACTTCGCTTTAAAACCATTTTTAAATAAATTCGAAAGCAAATAATTTCGTAAAGTAAAAGACATAAAACGATTTGCTATGTCAAATGCAAATCGCCTAATAAACGGCCTTCGGGACCCAGAATCAATACCCGACCTCAATTATTAAAGCCGATATGGCAATGATTTGCTAATTACATCCGATGTTCCCAGAAATTTATCGCTTCCTGACTTGCTGAAGACCAATCATAGCACTCGCTTACGGGCAGTCCAGTGGACAAATACGCTTGATGGTGGCCAAAAATTTTAAAATCTCTGATTAACTAGTTATGTTTGTTGCATGTTATTTTTATTCGTGGCTTTTAAAACTTGCGTTAAATACAGGATGTTATGGAATTGGCGTCAATCGTGATTGATGATGCAGAGATATATTTTTAAATATAGCCTTTCTATAATACTGAGGCAGTGGCGGCTCGCGGTCTTAAAAAATGGTGAAGAGCTAGGTATAGTACGGGTACTTAAACAAACATTGACTAAAAACTCGTGTAACAAAATGTCTCTCTTATCCTTATCTGTCCAACAACTAAATGGAGTTTCCAACAAATTATAAACTATGTCATTAATTGGGTTCATTTTTAAAATACACAACTAAGTAGGTACGTACACTACTGAATTAACTGAAAAATAAAAACAAAACTTTTTCATCACACAGTAAATCACGTAAAAACGATATCTATAACCGTAAGTTTCGCGAAGCCTCAAAATAAATACCTTTAGGTTAGGCGAACCAATGCTAAGACAATGGTGCATACGACTGATCTATTTTTCAATTGCCCTTTATCATAATTCAAATTGTTATATGCTGTTTGCGTGACTGACGTTAAGTAACCATAGCAACGGTGAATATCAAAGTCATGTTGGGCGTTGGGTCTTCACTTGCTTTGAGCTAACGGACACGGTTGCTGGAGCTCGCCAAAATGCACGAGTGTTTATAATTATTATCCATCGGAGTTAACCGTGGCCCTATTATGCGTAGCTACATCCAGATTAAATTAATATTATTAATTTAAACATAATTATTTTTTAAGGGCCAAAATGGTAGCTGTATTGGTACATTAAAATTTAATATTGTCCGCCACTGTACTGGGGAACAGCAAAAATGTTTTCGAGACCAAAATCTTATTATATTATACTAATTGACAATCTGTCTCTATTTTATAGATCCTTGATAATTATGATAATTACCTACCAGCCCTTAATTTATGGGAAAATTCGACAACCAAATGAGAAATACCTGGATTTATTATACCTGGTGTAATTGATAAGGAGTTTTAATGCATATAACATAAATCCCAAATTATAAGTTCCATCCACCAGTTGATGGAGACCTGTTCGTATTTGAGAAATAAGAGATTTTTGAGCAACACGTCGCGAGTTTATGAAAATAATCCGGATCATTTTTGTTATTGACTATGATACGAAAGACTGGAAACTTTTTATTGAAGCTGTGTTACTCCATAATGGAACGTTGCCTTAAGTCCCAATTGATCATACGGTCCACATGAAAGGAATGTATAGCAATTTAAAATTGTTACTGGAGACCATACAATATGAAAGATATAAATGACAAATTTGTGGGGTTGTAAAAGTTGTGGCGATTTTTCTTGAAATGAAGTTAGGTTATCCCAAATACTTTTTTAAAATGTAGGTATGTTGTAGTCTGTAAATAATTTTTAAATTGAAAAATGTTTGCCGTTGTGCAGACAAAATTGAAATTTAAAAAGTTTTATGCCTCCGTTGGGAATCGAACCCAGAATCTCTCGATTAAGCCTCAAGCGCGCTGTCAATTGCGCTACGGAGGACCTGATATTCCCTCACAAACTTCGGTCATATATCTTATTCAATTTTATGTTAGTAGTAACAGTCTGGAATCTCCTGCGATTTACAGGCCGGTAAGGGTGTTAAGGGAAAGGGGAACGCATTCACTACCACTGAAGATCGCTTCTGATACGAAAAAAGAATTTTATATTAAATAGTGAAATAATATAGAGGGTATTCTATTTGAAAAACGTAAATTAATTTAAAATGTGTCTTTTAAAACAACCTTCTGATGAACACCCTGTAGAAAATATATAAACACTATTGGATTCATAATATCTCTAGACTTATTGTCATAAATCTCACCCAATCACTTTAAAAAATTAATTTAGATGGTTTTTTTTAATTTTTTTTTAGGACCGTAACACTTAAAACACTTAATTTATTACTTTTAAACTACCAAAACACGAACCTAAATATGCAATAAAATACTGGGTATTTAATTTTAAAAAATAGTCAAAGATGAAGGCGCCAAAAACTAAAACACAAAACTAAAAATTTCGTTTTTGTTCGAATATCTCCGAAGGTATTCGAAATATTGACGATTTTCTTTCATCAAATTATTAAGTCCCAAAATATGCAACGTTACCTTAATTTAACTATTTTCGCATCTCTTACCGTTCGAGAGCCCCTTACACGCACAGGAATTTGTTGCATCCTGAATATTACTGATCCGATCAAATTACACATTCGAAGATATATACATTTACAACAAGCTGAAAATCAGTGAAAATGTTCAAAATACAATTATAAATAAAATTTGAAAGTTCCCCAACATTCCCGTGTGTGGAAAAAATTTGACTCGAGGTCAAAGGTCAAAAAAATGAGTTTTTCGCAATTTTTAACAAAACGGCAAGTTTTATCATAAAAATACTTTTGACAAAAATTGTAGATCATAAAATTATCTATAAAAAAATGTATAAATACTTTTTTTCCTACGAGCCACCGTTTCTGAGATATAGATAACGATTCAAAAAGTTGTAATCGTCATAATATGCATGAGTACGCTACGTATACGTTGTAATATACAAAAAAAATGCTTAAGCCAATCTTAATAATTTTAAAAACAAAACTTTTTATAAGGAATAACTTTTTTTCGATTCGATGATTACAACTTTTACAACTTTTTGAATCGCTATATCTCAGAAACGATGGCTCGTAGGGAAAAAGTGTTAATACATTTTTTATAGATAATTTTATGATCTACAATTTTTGTTTAAAGTATTTTTATGATAAAACTTACCGTTTTGCTAAAAATCGCGAAAAAGTAATTTTTTTGACTTTTGACCTCGAGTCAAATTTTTTCCATACACGGGAATGTTGGGGAACTTTCAAATTTTATTTATATTTGTATTTTGAACATTTTTACTGATTTTCAGTTTGTTGTAAATTTATGTACCTTCACTATCATTTTTTGGACTAATTTGACCGGACTATACCGTTGTTTGCTTATAATAACATATATTCACTGTATTTTCAGCCAAAAAGTCGACATCGAAAAAAACGCCCACCACGTCACCAAGAACCAGACCCAACCACCGAACATGGGTCCTGGTGGGATCCCCGCCGACGCCATCTACACGACGGGGCCACGGGGCGGCAGCCACCCCGATGCCATGAAGGTACGTCTGGCTGCCATGGTTCTTCAACCGCCCACTAGAGTGTAGCACTGCACGATGCTAACGGGACGTTCCAAGAGTGGCAACGGGGTCATGCACCGGGTTGTTAATGAACATCACCAGGCTCGTTACGAACGCCAGGTTGTCAGTGAGTACCAGATCGAGTTGACCGGTGCCACTCTTGGGCGATCTCGAGGCAAGAACGCCACTGTTATCGAATATCGATGCTAACTACTTTTAACGAGTTTTAGGTGGTAATTTGCGTCAGTATTTTCCAAAGTAAATAACGTTATTTTTAAAATTAAATTAATTTAAAAACATTGTTACCTTTTTGTGACGAATCAGCATTGATTATTATAGAAGCGAGACTGAGTAATAATTATTATTAGTGCAACTTTTAATTTTTAAAAGAAAAGGAATGAGATACGTTATGTCTTTGTCAATCAAAGGAATAGGGAAAACTCTGGTGAAAGGTCTACATGTTTTGAACGTAGTAAATATCCATCATTGGGAGTCATTATGAATAAAACAGCAAAAGAAAAAACAATTATTGGTGAATGTTACTTTAATACAGCTTTAAGATGTAATTGAAATGAGTGAAAAGGACGTTAAAGCTATGTTTCTTTTTAGATTAAAATTATAATCAATTAGAATTTTATTATTTTAAGAAGGAAGATAGGGCTATCTCTTCATATCCTTACATTACCTTGTCTCTTCTGGACAACAGTTACGACTAGAGCCTTGCACGGGTCGGAATTTTATGACCTAACCCGGCCCGCGCCGGAATTGTGCGGCGGTTCGGTCCGGCCCGTCAACCAAACTTGAACTTTGCAGGTCCGGAAGACCCGGAAGGTCCGGTAGGCCCGAAAAAAATTATTAGGATGGTGTTTAATCAGATTTTCTTGAAAATTATTTTACAAATATTTCTTTTCAAAAAGCACATAAGCAAACCAAACCCGAAAGTCTGACAGGCCCGGCAAGAATTGTTAGGGCGCGAAAACCCGAACCTTTATTGATTAAGTGACACATGCCCGAGAGTCGGGCCGGGCCGCGATAAAGCCCGAGATAAAAACCAGGCCCATGTAGGCGTACGACTTCGTTAGATCAACTATCAATTATACATGCATCGTTATTTTGCTAATGAAATCGGCATTCACCCAGTATGTCATGTCAAACTTTTATACTGTTATTTATATTTGCTGGCCTGAGCCACTAAAGATTTTATCTCACAAGCTGTCACTCGCTAAATATCTTTGCATCGCTGCACTGTTATTTCTTAAATCTTTTCCCTTTATTTGTAGGTATTTTTTGTTCAACTTCTTATGCGGTGCTTTCTTTTATCTAAACAGGTTTGTTTTGGTGTTAATGTTATTACGACATTTCAAGAGTAATGATAAGTAGTAGTAACCATAATAAGAGTGTGACAGTGATTTGGAAGCTTTGCATAAATGGTTCAGTAGTAATGGCCTTTACATAAATGCCGATAAAACTCAGGCATTCCTTATTCAGTTGCGTCAAAGACCTATCCAAATTCCGCCAATTCTAAATATCAACGGCAATCCCATTTCCTTTACCGAAAATGACAATTTCTTGGGTATTAATATTGATAGATATCTTTCGTGGAAACAACATTGTCAGTCTATTTGTGCTAGGCTAAGTTCTATTTCCTACCAGTTCAAAATGTTACGCCCTGTATTAACTACCCAACAGCTCTTGACACCTTATCATGCACAAGTGGGTAGCAGAATTTCCTATGGCGTCTGTTTCTATAATATATATAATATCTTGACTGTTATATATATGTACATCTTTGAAATGCGTGTTTATGGGTTTACAAACCAAAGCAAGTTTAAGAAACATTATATGATTTATAATTTTAACACTAGACATAAATCGAACTTTTGTGTTCGCACTGTGATCTTAGCATTGCTATACTATTTTTATATGGCATGATGTACACTGTACAGGGTAACTCACTTTTATAAGGTATCTCCGTAATTGTTAGTGCTATCAAAAAAATAATATAGGTGTCATGTGCTCTAAAATCAAAATTTGAAAATCTTTCCTCGCTGAGATGAAAGGGAAAATCAAAAAAATTACAATTTCCAAATTACCCTATATTTTCTTAGAAATAAAAAAAGATACAGAAAAACGTTTTATATAGAAGTTTCATTATAATGATTGTTGTACCGTTTTCAGAATAAGTATACGGGGTCAGGTAAAAAAGTTATCGGACCTAACTTCATTTTTTAAATGGAATGCCCTGTATATTTTAATCTAAAAATATAGAATTTTAAATTCTCTTTTTAAAAATCTAACACATTATGGATGGTGGTTGGTTGCTAAAGGGCGTAGTACTACATTGGCCATTGGGCCCATAAACAATACGTACTTTTTTCTTCAATTTTTTAGATCACTTTTATGTTATTTAAAAGAAATGAAATTGATACATTATGTTGTAAAATAAATAACATTTCGTTATGAATGACTCATATGGAAATTAAACTGACCATACTCGTCAAGTCTAAACTTAATACGTAATGTACTATTTTTTACTCCCACATGGAAATTTGCTGTTTCCTTTACACTTAAGTGGCGAGTAAAGTAGGCTATTCCAATTAACTGTGCGGCAAACTTTTATAACAATCCTAGATAGGTAATGAAACTGACCAATCACAGTAGTCAATTACAGAGAAGCTATTGTTGTTCTTAAAAGTACTGACCAATCACAGCATATTATTTTTACTGAGGCTCCGCCTTCTATTTCAAGACACTAAATTATATAATTTAAATGCATATGGTACAATTTGTTATTAATTTGTTCAATATAATAAAATATAGACGCATTTATAATAGATTTATCAATAATGCAACCTGCTGAATGTGCATAGAAAATTAATTTCATGTAGCATCATTTATCAGTTCGTTTTCCCATAATTAGTTTAACGTTTCGATAGTCGAGAGGTAGAGCGTTTTACTATGGATCCAATGGTCGTGAGTTCGAGCCCGGCAACCTGAAAACTTTTTTTACATTTTTTAGCATAAGGTTTGTAAGCTTGGTCGTAGAAAAAATATAGTGTTCAACTCGAGTGGATTGTCCATATTGCCCTCGGATACGGCGTCGTGCTCAATTTACTTCCTCGTGCGATATCGACATTATATCCACTCTTGTTTGTACAAACTACTATTAAAAACTCAACGTGGCGAAAATGTCATAAAATGAACTACCATTTTGGTTTGCATCGTGGCCAACCATTTAATTTGTATCTTTACTCAACGAGTAGCAGCATGCGGAGACCTTACGTCATCTACCTGGTAAATGTCAAAATTTCCCCACTCCTTTCAAACGAATTGGCCTGTTATAGTTTCTAACTCACTCTTCGTTAAATTCTAGAAGGTCGTGATACTATCAATAAAATGTGAAAAATGACCTAGGGATATTTTCCGGCTCAAATTCATTCTAGCATTGGCTTAATGATTGTTGAATATTAATCCTATTCGCTTGTTTGCAATACACCTTAACATATGTCACTACGCTCATTTATGGCAGTACATACCCACATACGCCACAACAATGTAAATATACATAACTCGATTTGGGGCAACTGACTGCGCTTATCTTGATGTGTTTAACACAGACATCATAGCGTGAAAGCGATTCAACCAGCCAGCCAGAGGTGCAGTTATAGTAAATTAGGAAATGCTCTGGTATTTATAGGTAATTTTAAAATTTTCTTTAAAAAAAGATTTAAATATTTACATTCTTGGATATTCAAGAAATGCTAAAATGACGTTCATGTTGATTTTCATTTCTTATAAAATTGTTGTGCCGAGAATTTGAAAATATATTTTTTGGGGATTTCAGGAACAATACCGGAGTGGATATTCTTACTTCGACTAGTTCGAATTATTTTTAAATTTTCTCCAATTCAAAATTTTAAAAGAAACCCTCAGCCATGTTTCGAATTTAAAAAATATGTACCGGGTGTCCCACTAAGAATGGCTCTCGGCCGTATCTCGGAAACTACTGGGCATAGAAACTCAGGAAAAAAAATGATATCTAAGGTGGTCATAAGAAAATCCTGGAAATAATTTTTAAGTTCCGCATTTTGCCGCAAGAGGGCGTAATTGAAAAGTAAATTTTAAAAGTTTACATATCTCCGAAAATTCCACATTAAGGTATATCTTTGATAACACCATTGAAAGGCTTGGACAATTATGCATCATTTTGGTCGTATGCTCATTGGCGTACCGACTTTAATAAAAGGGGGGAAGCGGTTGAATGTGTAATCAGTTAAATCGCTGTAACTTATAAACGACTTATCCGATTTTAGCAAACTAAAGACTGTTTGGAAGAGAAATGTATGCACTTTCACCAATCGTATTTAGTTGTCCATAATAGTTCTCAAAAAAATGCTAGAGGGCGCAATTTGTAATAATAACACATTTTTTGATTTTACTCCGAAAAAATAAATCATAAAGTATAATTATGATACCATAATCAAAAAGTAGATTAAATTTGCTAGAACAAATATAAAAACCGTAGCTCAATATCTCCGTTCGTTTCAGCGTTATCGCCAATAGAATAATTTTTAAAAGTAAGCGATCATATATTTTTTAGAAAAAAAGTGGGACGCCACTGATATTTTTCCATGTGGATATTATTTCTGATTAGCCTGGTCAATTCTACATAAAAATGGTCTCTTGCGTCTTTCTCCTCAGGCACACCGTTTATCACTTCCGCCTGTCTAATTTAATTTAATTATTTTAAATAAGAACGGTGTGCCTGAGGAGAAAAACGCAAGAAACCATTATTATGCAGAATTGACCAGACTAATCAAAAATAATATCCACATGAAAAAATATCAGTGGCGTCCCACTTTTTTTCTAAAAAATATATAATCGCTTATTCATTTAAAGTTTTAAAACTTATTCTATTGGCGATAACGCTGAAACGAACGGAGATATCGAGCTGCGGTTTTAATATTTGTTCTAGAAACGTTAATCTACTTTTCGATTATGGTATCATAATTATACCGTATGATTTATTTTTTCGGAGTAAAATCAAAAAATGTGTTATTATTACAAATTGCGCCCTCTAGCATTTTTTTTTGAGAACTGTTATGGACAACTAAATACGATTGGTGAAAGTGCATACATTTCTCTTCCAAACAGTCTTTAGTTTGCTAAAATCGGATAAGTCGTTTATAAGTTACAGCGATTTAACTGATTACACATTCAACCGCTTCCCCCCCTTTTATTAAAGTCGGTACGCCAATGAGCATAAGACCACAATGAGGCATATTTGTCCAAGCTTTTCAATGGTGTTATCAAAGATACACCTTAATGTGGAATTTTCGGAGATATGTAAACTTTTAAAATTTACTTTTCAATTACGCCCTCTTGCGGCAAAATGCGGAACTTAAAAATTATTTCCAGGATTTTCTCATGACCACTTTAGTTATAATTTTTTTTTCCTGAGTTTCTATGCCCAGTAGTTTCCGATATACGGCCGAGAGCCATTCTTAGTGGGACACCCGGTATTAGCCGTTCCAACAAAACGGCTAGGAATTTTAGACAAATATGGGTGACGTTATTGGCGACATATTGCCAAACAACAAAATCCCGCTAAACGATATTTCAAAAGCGATTTTCTCTGAATCCACACAAACAATTTTGTAAAAACCTGTTTTAGATTCAGCGGCAGCAATATTCTATCCAGCAAATCGAAAATCCTGTTTCAGGCATCAACTTAGCGCTTGAAAAATCGATTAGCGGGATTTTTCAGGCGCTAAAATCTCCCCACTGGCTAATAACTAAAACCGGATTCTCGATTCGCTGGAAATAATTATATTTGCCCATGAATATGAAACAGGTTTTTTACGTTTAGAGGGATTTTGTTGGTTTGCAAAATGTCACCATTAACGTGACCGATAAATGCGCTACGTTAAAAGCTTTTTGCCGGTAAATTTCAATATGCGTTCTGTGGTTGATGGGTAACTAGATTTTGAAATATGGACATGAAATAATAATGGCTAACGGGCTAACGCTACACTTTATAATTCGAATGAGTTTAATTAATTTAATACGGTAAAGCGAACTCTTGCATGGAAGGCAGAATTAGGAAATTTAAAAAAAATACGTATTAGAGAATAATAAACACATAATATACAATAAAAATATAAAGACTACTCTTAAGTTTTTGCTACAGATAGACTTGCCTAATGCATAGTCACCAATTCAAGTATCATATAACAAAAATGTAAAATTATCACTAACTACCACTCATTAAACTAAAAAACTAAAAATAAAGATATACTAATGTACTTGATCGACCTATTTTGATGTCACAATCAATGATCTTTTACCCTTAGATCACACAAGTCATTCATAAATGCTATAAAATGTGTTGATGAATTTTATAGGAGAGAGGTGGCGAAAGGAATCGGTGGGGCTCGGAGTGTGGGCTAAGGAGAGTTCTCATTTGAGTGTGACCATCCTACTATAAAAAACAATAGGAGAACTTGTGATGTTTTTCACTGATTATTTCCTGAAATGAACTAGAACTAGAAGTAGACCAATCAGACACCAATAATTTCTTGAATTTAAATTTTGTTTAGATCTTCTTCTTCTTCAAGTGCCTTGTCCTCTTCGAACGTTGGCAATCATCAACACTATCCACTTTATCCACTGCTTTTCTAAAGAGATTCGCCGTGGTCTCACCATACCACTGTCTCAAATTCTTTAGCCACGATATTCTTCGGCGTCCAGGGCCTCTCTTTCCCTCGATATTACCTTGTATGATCAGTTTTGGTTTTCCAGTCATGTTGATGATTTTTCCTGGGGAAGTCCTGGGGACCCTTAATGCAGTGGTTTCCCGTTGCCTTCTGCATCTTCATGCCGTTGAACTTGTGGACAGTTTCATTCGCCTTTAGGAAGGATTTCTCCTTCCAGGGACAAGAAGGTGTCCTCACTCTTGTCAGCTCGTTCACCCGAAGCTGTTGGCCAACAAGAGGGGATTACTTATACCGGTAATCACTTGGTCGACAGAGCCTCGTCAGTTTCTAGCAGGGTGTACCACGTGCAGGTGAGGTTGTCATTTGGGTCAGCTATATGTATGCTGTCACCCCTTACACCCCTTTTTTTTGTTTAGATAAGTGATTGAATTCCTAGACCCGTTTAATCGCGGTTACTGTTTTATCCTTGTTGATTTCCATTTTGTCATTTATCACTTCAAATTCAAATTCAAAACGTACATTATTGTCTTAAAAAATACAGTGTATTTGTTGACAAAGCTCAACCAAAATTACAGGTTATAACTAAGAGTAAAACTATAGATAAAACAAACAACAAATATAGTAGTTTACACAGCATCACAAAGCAAAAACAGTACTAATAGTAGTAAGAATAATAACAGTTATAGGACAAGAAAATAAAATTTAAACATATTATAAAAACACTCGCCTGAAATGACATAAGTTACATCACAGTTGACAGACCCTAATCATTATTATTTATTTTAATAAACATTATTATAAAATTCTGTTAAGCTATGATAGGCTTTTTGTTTGAGAAATGAAGACACTGACCTTTTGAATCTCGCCAGTGTTGCACAAGTCCTAACCTCCTCCGGAAGATGGTTAAAAAATTTTATACTTTCATATATTAGGGAGTTCTTGGTAAGTGTGCTTTTTGGAATAGGCACTGGAATAATATTCGCTTATCTGGCATTGCGAGTATTTGCATTAGAGTGATCACGATTTTTAAATTTTTTATAAACCAAAGAGACCATTTCCAGAATAAACAAGCATGGTAATGTCAATATTTTCAGTCGTACAAACAGTGGCATACAGTGTTCACGTGGATCCGCCCTACAGATATATCTTACTGCCCTTATCTGTAATATAAAATATAAGTTAAAATTCAACTGGCTGCAGAATCTCCAAAACGTAATACCGTATCTGAGGTGGCTCTCGATCAGGGAAAAGTAAACAGACCTGGCAACTGATCTACCCAACTCATTAGATACAACTCTAACAGCATAGCAACCTCTGGCAACCCTTTTATTCAGGACATCAATATGATTGTCAAACTTTAACTTTTCGTCAATCACCAGACCAAGAAACTTATTATATTGTTTAGTTTCGATATCACAGCCATCCAAACTTATGCTGTCACACTTAAATTTAAAACTAAGAATAATCGTTTTATTAACATTCAGACAGAACAAGTTAGCATCACACCATTCCTTGACTTTCTTAAGATCTTCAGAGACAATGTTCATTAGCAGACCCACTAATTCTTAACATTCTGGAAACAGTTTAATAAAGTGATAATATTGATTTTTATTAGTAAAAGTTCTATTTTCAAAAGAAATTTTTAACAAAACTTTTGACATAAGGCGATAAAAATAGGTACGTCCGAATTTAAAATGTTTACATGCAAACTTTCCTAAAAGGGCATGTAATTCTTTATTGTTGGCTTTTATCTAAGTTAGTCAGGAAATAACCTGGCGATATACCACTCGACCTCTAAATTTAACTAAATTTTTTTGCTTGTTTATGCTTTTTGGAAAATTATTTTTTTATTTAGACGCACTACTCTGTCCTCTTGCCGCGAAAGTTTCTTTCTATATATTTAAACTGGCACTAAAAATTTTATTAATAAATTATAGTCACAATCTGAAAGCAGAATTATAGCTCACTTCAAAGCTTTCTTAATAGTGTAAGCAACAAACTCCCCCGACAATTTGTGGTTATTTTTATGATTTATCTGAAAAAAATGGTCATTTCATGATAATTAAATTTAACGGGACCTTTTTGTTATTCCTTATCCTGCTTATATCAACAAGTGGATTTACTGTCGTGATTTAGTAGGCCTGTGGGAGTCCTTTTTTATTTTTGCTTTCAAAAAATGTGCCTCATTTAAAAGGCGAATTAATTTAATTTAATTTGGGCGAAGAAGTATTAGCATAAAAATAACACATTTGTCAATACAATTAAAATTGATTTTTACCAAAATAACAAATTGATTTTTGATCGGCAATAGAGTTTTGTACTTGCATTGTCTTTATCATCCCTAGTCGTCTTCAGGTGAATACTAAATAAGTATGGTAACTTCAGCTCTATTTATACTAGGTAGGTGCAGTGACGCATGACTAGTGGACGGAGTCATGCATGTAGCTCTTACATGTTCTGTTTATACTAGCTAGGTGTCTGACGCATAACTGGATGGGTTGTGCTTATCCCCGATGACTCATGCGTTTAACTCTTACGTTGTCTTATTCTAAGATTTACTAATACATGTACTTAACAAAGAAGCCACCTGACGAAGACGAAACCAACAAGCCAAAAAGACAAAAAAAATTGTGTCTATCAGATCCCCTGCGAGTGCGGCCAATCTTACGTTGGTGAGACACTAAGACCATTTGAAGTAAGGATTAAAGAACATAAAAACAACACCCAAGTAGGAGAGACCAAGAATAAGGTGCAGCTGACCACGCCTGGACAAACTGCCATCATATCATGTAGACAGAAGCTGAAGAAGAGGAAATTTAAGGAATCTGCCACCATACACCAAAATCCAGGTTATTTTAGTCTTTAATCAGTCTTTATTAGATATGAGAAACGTCTGGAAACCTTTGTTAAGTAAATGTAATCTTAGAATAAGACCACGTAAGAGTTAAACGCATGAATCATCAGGGATGAGCATGACTCATCCAGTTATGAGTCATACACCTAACTACAACCTAAGAGTTACACGCATGACTAGTCATGCCTCACTGCACCTACCTAGTATAAATAGAGCTATTGTTATCATACTTGGGTTAGTATCCATCTGAAGACGATTGGAGATACCTACCAGTTGAAACGTAGTGATTCAAAACAAATAAAGACAATGCAAGTCCAAAACTCCACGGCCGTTTAAGAAACGTCATTGTCTCCACCCTTTAAACAAACACCAAATTGATTTTTATTATCCAGAGTTACAATAAACACACAATAAGTGGGTTTGATAGTCTCTCTTATAAAGAGCACTACTGAGCACAAAACCAAATAATAAGAAACGCCATTTGCGTGTTAATTAGATAAAACGCCAATTACGTTTCTTCATTGCCACTATACTGCCCGCATAAAGTACCCCCCTACTAATTTGTGAATGGCTTGAGATATTTTATTTAAATTCGGTATGCATAAATGATAAGTAGATTACTTTTGAACCAAAAATGGTTGTTTTGTTATTCAAGATGGCGGATATAGCTTGCAGAGTTAAATGCTTTCTTGCCGCGTGATCCATAAAACTAAAAATGCAAATTTTTGAGGGATATAGCACTGGTATTAATTCTATTAATTTATTATTTGAAGCTGCGCTAGTAGGGCCTGTTTCTGGTTATAGGACTAGGCAGTGCCCCAGGATTTTCGGGATGGGTGGGCACAAGGGGGCCCGACGATTTTAGGGTGGGCACTACCTAAATCAAAAATGATTTCTTAAAATAAAAAGGTCGCCGGCTCCCCCACACTCTATAACGCCATAAGCGGGGTAAACAAAACGCCCTTCTTGTCCAAACTGACATCTAAAAAGAAAAGTCATCGTTCTCTTTATCTCTTATTACATTATAACATCCTTCTATAATACCTATTCTATCTCTTTAAAAATTTCGTAGTCAAGAACCACTTTCCTCACGGCAATTCCATTATGAACCTCAATTTTGGGTGGGAACTAGGGTGAGCACCCATATTTTTAGGGAGGGCCGGCGCCCCCCCCCCCTTCCCCCTGGCGTCGCCGCTGAGACTAGGCCGAATATGCTATCCGGGGTCCCTAATAATGGGCGTCCATAGAGACAATTTTAGACTGGAACGGGGAGAGAATCCAAATTTTAAAAAAACGTGGCCGCGGTATGCGATATCAAAAACTTTTCCTATCAAAAGTGACATTTAAAATACCCAGAATCTGAAAGGTACCCCCCTCTTATAGGCGCCCGTGCCCCTTACAGCTTTATAGTGTGTTTTTTCTTAATAAGTTATAAAATAATAATTTATTATGCTTCACTGATTTCATGGAGAAAGTAAATTAGTTACTACTACAAAAACAATAACATTAAGTCAATAGGTTTATTATACTATAAACATAAAATCAAAAAGTATTTAAAAAACTTCTCAAATGAATATGGCATACGAAGCCGACATATATCAAAGAACTAATCGAGATTTCCACCTCAAGCCTGCTAGACTAGTAAAAGACACTATGCTTGTCGGGCCCTTTTATCCGTTCGCCGTTCTTTTTAAATTAATAAGATAATTTTGGATACATTTTTTTAAAAGTTGAATTTAAATCAAAATAAAACTCTCCTTATATTAATTATTTTTAAAATTATAAATATCTTATTTTGTCAAAAACTATAAAGTCGTCGACGAGGTCTGAGATTAAACAAATACCGGCAAGTGTACGCCGGTGACAAAGAATAATGCAAAAGAATTATATTAGTATTTTTCAAAATAGATAATTTAAAAAAAAAGTCTGTATTATTAGGCCGACAAACGTGTGCCGCAACATTTTCTTAAATTTTTACAGAAATTTGACCGTCCGGTCATTTTTTAAATCTTATTAATAGCATTCGTTAATTATTTTTACGTTAACATATTATGTAGTTAAGTAACAAAAATGTATGTATTTTTGCTTGCAGTAATTTTTTTTTTATTGCAATTATGTTCCACATAAATAATCAAAAAACTGTATAACTATACAGTTGCTGGACCATACCATATAAAAATGTACCAATACCAAACACAATTCCGCAAGGTATGACACATGAGTGTCACTTTGGAAAATACTGATCTAGCTCATTTTCGATAATTATATAAAATTAAAAACGTTAAAATTAGTTAGTATGTCGCTTCACTGTCAATTTTTATCACCATGTTGCACTAATGCCAAAGCCAAACCAATGATTTTATTTTGTAAACTAGTTTTATTTTTGTGTTTGTACATGTTGACCGTTTTATTTTGATAAATTCCTTATAGAGTAGGATACTATCTTGTTTGTTTTTTTTAACTTATACTCAGAAAAAAGACTAATATATATTTACTTACTTATTTCATAAACTGTAACTAACTGAAATTCTATTGTTGTCTGTAACAACTGACAAATGTTTCTAAAGGACCCCTCACAAAGCTTATGTGAAATGGTTTTGGCTGATTTTTCTGAGTTTTTGGTATTTTACAGATCTTGACGTCCTGATTAAAAGTGTCCACGGTCGTTATCCAATCCTACTAGTTTGTAAGTTATGGCATTTTAAAGTTGACAACTTCCTACTTTGAGATTTTCTATATTGCCTAGAGTTTGAGAGTCTCTTAAAAACTATTAACTTTTTAATTTTTCTATATTAAATTTAGGCCTCAAGTTTTCTTTCACTTATATGTGAATAAAATAAATAAGGAATGTTAAATAATTTATAGGCGGATTAAATAATTAATAATGTTTAAAAATTATGAAAATCTAAAAAAAGATATTACCCATTTTTTGAATTTCGAAAACAAACGGCTTGCTTTTGTTCATATTTTAATCTAATCTTGTAGTAGCAAGCTAAAGATGAAAAAAATGGGTACAAGTTGATGTAGAGTATATTGCCTGATATTTTATTTCTAAAAAAAAAATAAAAAATCACATGAAAATGTAATAAACGACTTAAATTTCATTAATTCATTTAATTATTATCCAATATATTATAACATTTTTTTACACTTATTATTTTTTAAACACATTCTAATTTTAGATATGCAGGGTTATCCAGTTATAATAATTTACACTAAGCAGTGAAAACTTTTAAAAACAAGAAAATTAAAAAAGCTGTTTTTATCAAAGGACAAAATATAATTGTTAAATTATAAATGATTTTTAATAGAATTTTAGCCGTGGCTCATATACATGACGCATTTAAACTACCTAGAGAGTCCTAATAAAAATCACAACACTTTGGAATTCGGATTCATCCTGCAAAACGTACCATCTTCCAATAAACTTAATAACTTAAATTATGATTTCGACTTCAATAGAGCTAACTTCAATAATGTCAAAGCAGATATATCTTTGGTTAACTGGAAACATATTCTTTGCGGCTTGAATACCGAGGATAGTGTTGCGTTATTCTACTCCATAATTAAGAATATTATGTCAAAACACATTCCCAAATTTTCTAAAAGTAAAACTAAATTTCCTTATTGGTTCAGTATGGACACTGTCAGGGTTATTAGGGAGAAGAACAAGATTCATCGTAAGTGGAAAATTTATAATAATAAACTTGATTATCTTACTTTCAAACTTCTTAGAGGACGTTCGAAATATTTAATTGACCTTGACTATCAAAATTATGTGCAACGTATTGAGGCCTCTATTTTGTCCGATCCGAAACAAATATGGCACTTTGTAAAATCAAAAAGAGGCAAATCTAGCGCTATTACAGCGTTACAAAATCCAACAACTAATAAAATGATAACAGACGGCAATAAGATTTGTGACATTTTTCATTCGTATTTTAGTTCAGTTTTTAACCCTCCCAACGCAAATCCAAACTACACAAGTTCCAATCACCAGTGTTGCTATAAATATATCTCAAATTATTACATACCTATCACAACTATTAATAAAAAAATCAAGGAACTTCCAGATAAAGCTGCCGGTGTTGATAATATCCCCACTAGTTTTTTAAAGGAATGTGTGAATGAAATATCCGAACCGTTGTATATTATATTTAATAAGTCTCTAAATGAGGGTTGTTTCCCTCGGATCTGGAAATCGGCTTTGATAGTTCCCGTTTTAAAGTCCGGCGATAAATTTCTTGCGGAAAATTATCGGCCAATATCTAAATTATGTATTATAGCTAAACTTTTTGAGTCAATCATATGTGAATACCTATATATAGATTGTAAACATATTATTAACCCCGAACAGCACGGTTTCATGAAAAAGCGTTCCGTTGAGAGTAACCTGTTCATTTATTCACAGTACCTGCTGGATAGTATGAATGCGGGTTATCAGGTGGATGCGGTTTATACTGACTTTAGTAAGGCATTTGACAAAATTGACCATAATATTCTGATACATAAACTTGCTGACGTCGGTGTTCATGGGAGTCTACTTCGATGGATGTCTTCTTATGTCAGCAACAGAACCCAAGCCGTCAAAATTGGTATGTTTACGTCGGCTCCTACTGAGGTCAGTTCTGGGGTGCCTCAGGGGTCTCATCTGGGGCCACTTTTATTTAATATTTATATTAACGATATTGTCAGCTGCTTTAAATTTTGTTATTTTTTAATGTACGCAGATGACTTAAAAATTTTTCATTTGGTCAATAATCACTTAAATGCCTTGCTCATTCAGCAGGACCTAAACAGACTTTTTTTATACTGCCAACGTAACTGCCTCTATCTTAATCTTAAAAAATGTTACACTATTACGTTTTCTAGAAATATAAATAAAATTTTATCAAATTATACTATTAACAATATACCACTAACAAGAGTTTCCATCGTAAAAGACATAGGTATTTTTTTTGACTGTAAAATGTTATTTGATCATCACATCCAGCAAATTACTACCAAAGCTAAAAAATCACTAGGTTTTATTATAAGAACTTGTAGGGGTTTTAAACAAATAGAATCTATTCGTACATTATACATGTCATATGTTAATAGTGTACTTTCATTTGGATCGGTGATCTGGAATCCTCAATACGATGTATATATTGGTAAAATCGAAAGAGTCCAAGAAAAGTTTATAAAATACCTTCGCTATAAATTTTATTTAAACGACAACGTGACTTTAATTAAACAAAATCTTAAGTTATTATCACTCGAGGATAGAAGGCAAATGTACGACATTAAATTTGCCCACAAAATTCTCAACAACATGATTGATTCAACGCCAATTATTAATTTACTAAATATGAACGTTCCATCCTATAACACGCGAAATAAGCTTTTTTTTCATATACAACCTAGTACTAGCAATTATCACTCTAACTCGCCTCTGAATCGTTGCTGTAAATCGTATAATACACTTTCAAACTTGGTTCCACTGGATATCTGTTTTCATTCCCTAATGGCACTGACCAGTGCACTTAAAAAGTTTTATTTAAATCATATTTCATAAAAAATATATTGCGAATTTATTTATTATAATAATAGCACTTATCTACTAGCATATTGTTTATTATTTAATCCAAAATTATATATTTATATATCTTAAATTTTTTTTTTTTAAACGAGATAATACTATCTACTATTACATTAGAACTATATGTTTTTTTTAATTTAGTGAATACTGTTTTTGGGTTAGTCCCGTTTTGTATTCCTTAATGTAAAATAAAAAAATAAATAAATAAATAAAATTATTTTTTGTTTTATAATTTTATAAATAAATTTTTATTTACAATAAAGTTCACACAAAGTTCCTTTTCTAAAAGCATTTGAAATGTTTTAATGTCTGGTAAATAATTTTGGCAAATTGGCAAACAAACCATTTATTAATACCCGAAGGTGCTTAAATGCGACTTATATAAAAGCCAATGTAAGAAATATACCAAAAAATATTTTATAATTTAACGATATTATTATTATCATTTGATAAAAAACTGTCTTAATTTTCCTATTTTTAAAAGTTTTTACTTGTGTAAATTATTATAACTGGATTACCCTATAAGTCTAAGATTAGAATGTATTAAAAAATAATGAGTTAAAAAATACAATATTACAGATTGAATAATAAATTAATGAAACATAGAAATTCGTTTATTACGTTTTTAGGCATTATATCGACATAATATGCTCATTTATTTTCCTATAAAGCTTGGTAACTAGAAGATATTAAAATATGAAAAAGATTAAGCCGTTTGTTTTTGAAATTTAAAAAATGGATAAGTAAATTTTTTTTTTGGATTTTCATAATTCCTATAGTATTTAATAAGTCAATAAATTATTCAACATCCTGTACATATTTTATTTCTATATAAGTAAAAGAAAACTTAACGCCTACTTTTTTACCAACAAAGAAGAATAAATAAGTTAATAGTTTTTAAGAAACAAGTAAAAACTCCAGACAATGCAGAAAATCTAAAAGTGATAGGTGGCCAACTTTAAAAGTACATAACTCAAAAACTACTTATTGAATTGGATTATGACCATGAACACTTTTAATCAGGACATCAGGATGTACGAAATACTAAAAATTCTGATTCTTAATTAGTCGAAAGCCATTTCCCATACACTTTGTGAGCGGTCCTTTCTTGTATCAATTTAATAATTTTTATGTTTTAACAGTTTGTCGTAGAAAACGATTGTACATTTCCACTTTTTAAGTTTTTATCTAAATACTTGAAAAAAATAGAGATTTTTCTTTTTAAAAAATGTATAAGAATTGATTTGTAACAATTTAGACAATAAAATTAAGTATCTTCTGTAATACAGGGTGAAAAATCTCTATCGCTTATAAAAAAATTATAGAGATAACACATCCAATTCTAGTGCTTAATTGGAAAACTAGAAAATTTAATGTACATACTAAAAGTAGTGATTATCGTTTCATTTTTTGCACAACACTTTGCACCTTGTACATAAAGCACTTTTTGCACTATTAACAATTTCGTATATATTTTAATTATTGTGGAATTTAAAGTTATTAACAATACTAACAATCTGATTTGTTGCGACAAGAGCATCTTTTAAATTGCCTTTCTATGACTTAAAATATGGTTGAATTTTGAGAAAATCGAAGCAATTTTTGCATATTATGTGTTTCTGTTATGCTGTTATGATAATAATTTTCAAAATTACTGTAATTTATTGTACACAAAAGATGTTTTATACCCCATTACATTACTCCTCTAAAAGGATGAGTTTTTGAAAACAATAAGACAGGCTATAAGGCTATATACCGGGTGTCCCATTATGGATAACCACCGGCCGTATCTAGAAAACTACTGGGCATATAAACTCAGGGAAAAAAATCGTTTAAAGTGGCTAAGAGAAAATCCTGGAAATCATTTTTAAGGTCAGCATTTTGCCGCAAGAGGGCACAATTATTCCTATGGCCCAAAGCTATATATGAATCATATAATTCTAATATTTCTAATTAAGACATAATTCGGATATGGTGTTTTAAAAAATTAATCTATATAGCTGTAAAATAAAATTGGCAGGTTTCCATGAAGATCAATGAATTGAAATACTTAGTGGACAACTGATTTAATTTTGACAGAGGTTGATTTTGTTTTACGGCTATCCAGATCTATTTTTTAAAACACCATAATAAAATTTGTCCACGACTATTGTATAATATGTTCATTATATATGTGTTTGCTCCATAATAATAATACCCATTATTTGCTAGTGAATAATGAAATCGACAGGTAATAAAATATCATTGGTCGTTTTCCCTGTAAGGTCCATCCATAATACGATTTTGTGTGTATGATGAAAAATTCAAGCATGCCATGAAATGTCAAGTCGAAGCGCTTTGTAATTTTAATTTGAAAAGTCAAAATATAGTTCAACTTATCAACTTTAAAGTTAAGAATTGTTTTAAAAGAACTTACAAAATGATTAGAGATGTTAAGCTGAGTACTATCTATACCACAGAAAAAAAAATTGGACAAAATAATTTTAGAAATAAAATAAAAAACATAAAGTCTTTCTCCACTGGTTTATTAAAAATAAAGTTAGAAGGTGGTAGATATTCTACATGTTTCGGGTGTAGCAACACCCATCATCAGAAACAAAATATAAAGAGAAAAATTCATAGAAAGGAACAGACGTAAATGGTGAGTGATAATGAACCTCGATGGAGCTCTCATCGAGCCATGGAAGATTAAATGTTGAGAAATGGGATAGTGATTAGAAGAAAATTGACATATTTAAGTCTTAACACTGACCATGGGCAACAGGTAACAGTGGTAAGAAGGGGCCCGTTTGGGTAAAGAGAAAAAAAAATTAAGAAATGTAAAAAATGGAGATTCACAGGTCAAGAACCTTCATCCTGGGAACCGTGGAGAGAAAGAAAATTTGTTAATTTAGCCCTCTTTTTAAGGGAAAAAAAAGAAAATATTTTAGTTAAGAAAAGTAAAAGGCATAGAACTGATGAAGAATTTGTAAAGAATAAAAGAAATTGTTGAGTAAAATACATTGAAATGATTATTTTAACAATTCACTCGAAAAATCTCTTTTATATGCACGAAAACGGGGACTTACCTTAGTTCATAGCCGAAAAAAAAAAAAAAAAAAAAAAAATCGGCTATGAACTAAGGTAAGTCCCCGTTTTCGTGCATATAAAAGAGATTTTTCGAGTGAATTGTTAAAATAATCATTTCAATGTATTTTACTCAACAATTTCTTTTATTCTTTACAGATTCTACATCAGTTCTATACCTTTTACTTTTCTTAACTAAAATATTTTCTTTTTTTCCCTTAAAAAGAGGGCTAAATTAACAAATTTTCTTTCTCTCCACGGTTCCCAGGATGAGGGTTCTTGACCTGTGAATCTCCATTTTTTACATTTCTTAATTTTTTTTTTTCTTTACCCAAACGGGCCCCTTCTTACCACTGTTACCTGTTGCCCATGGTCAGTGTTAAGACTTAAATATGTCAATTTTCTTCTAATCACTATCCCATTTCTCAACATTTAATCTTCCATGGCTCGATGAGAGCTCCATCGAGGTTCATTATCACTCACCATTTACGTCTGTTCCTTTCTATGAATTTTTCTCTTTATATTTTGTTCCTGATGATGGGTGTTGCTACACCCGAAACATGTAGAATATCTACCACCTTCTAACTTTATTTTTAATAAACCAGTGGAGAAAGACTTTATGTTTTTTATTTTATTTCTATAAATTAACTCCACTTTAAGAATGGACTACTTCTTCAAAAATAATTTTAGTTTTAACCGCGATTCTTTAGCCGTCAAAATCAGAAAAACTTCAGATTCTAAAAATATGCGAGCTTAAATTTGTATTAAAAATTCCGCCTTGAGTTACATATTTTTGGAGGGATTTGAGGTAGAAATATATTGTCCGAGAATCCTGTTAGTGGTTGTCACTCCTCCCTTCCCATCTCTGAAAAAGTTGATTATCGCATTAGATACGTCAATTGCTTTTTCAGGAGTAATTTTGGTCAATTATTGGATTAATGACCAAAAAATGTACTATTAAGTTCTTTGATTCGTGCAATATGTTTTTTAAGACGACCTATACATTTTCCTTCCTAATATACTAATATACAGTGAAACCTCTCTTAGGCGGACACCTACGGGACTATCTGAATATGGCGCTTAATAGAGGTGTCCGCCCAAAAGAGGTTGATTCTCATGGAATTTCATATACCTAGTTCCAGACTATGAAAAAATGTCCGCTAAATAGAGATGTCAGCTTATCAGAGGTATCCGTTATAAGAGGTTTCACTGTATTATCTTTACGCTCATCAAAATATAATAAATACTTATATCTAAAAAATGAATTGCTGGTAACGGTCTCCTATTTTTCCTCTTTCCCTACGAATTTATTTTTTGTCAATGACTTTGCAAGTGTCGGTCATGGTAACGATGTCCAAGTCTTCCAACACTACTATTATAATTTTCGCGACAACTTGAAACACCCAGTGTGATGGCTCTGTCTCAAATTTGGGTCGTTTTGGTTGTGTAGAATAAGAAAATGCAAAGTCTACGTCGCTGTCAGAAGAAATGCTGATCTCGGAAGTCGGAAACAGAAACTCTACTTGAATTTCTTGCTTAGATTTAAGAATACTATCGCTTAGGACTTTCTGTTTTAAGTCAACTTACTTTAAGGGTGTCCAGGTGTCTTCAGCTGGCCTTTTCAACTTTTGTTGGGCTTCTTGCTAACCACAATAAAAGATCAACCGGTTCATTCACCATTTTTAAGCCGTTTATTTTACCGATAAAAAAAATGGCGTAAAATTTCAGGCACTCTTTGTTTCTTTGGGTACTGAAACTGGAGCATTTACAGCTGCAACTTGCTTAGATAAAAGACTGTGAAGACGAAGGAGATGTTAACCGTGAACCCGTAAATAAGTTGCTTTATCGAGTCTCTATTCACATTGCATTGCTTGATAAAGGTACACACACTCCAAGAAGCAGTAAAGCTAAAGGGGCGCGGCTAAAATTTAAAGTATGATGTCCAGTTTTTTAAACTGTATTATAGAGAGTACTTAGCTCGACTAGGTAGCTACCCATAGTCTGTTGTTTTTAAAAATTCATCTCTATAAAGTCAAGTAACTATTTTAAAAAAAATCATGTTGTGTAAAGTTTCAAAACACGATCTTTTAGCCAGTCCTAAGGCAAATACCTCCCACGCCAGATATGAATTATATACAAAATTTCTTGTCTTTTGATTTCAACGACAGTTCTCACACAACTTCAGGTTCCTCAATAATGCTCTTTCATTATCAATATATCTTGTTCGTAGGAGCCGTACTCTTTCTCCATCCCTCTCTATCAAATTTAGTGCAGATGATTTTTTTGTTGATTTTCCAACAATAAAGTACAATCTCGGTAACGTGAACACAAAAAATTCCAAGGAGTTCATATTAACGGAACGTGTGCGTATTAACGGAACGTTTATATTAGCGAAGTTTACAATACATACATATGTAACAGCTATTATTGTACCTAGCATAGTGTGTATTGATACAATAACCTAACCTAAGATACCTATCTACTTAACTAATCTTTTATAGCAAAATTTATCTGCTTTTTCACCTAATTGAGTAAACTAAAGAAAGGCGTTTTGATTTTTCTTTTACATTGACCACTCTGTAGTGTAAACATTGTTATTAAACACTGTTCATACTACAGATTTGTCAATGCAAAAAATATTATGTTCATATTACTGAGTCGTTCATAAGAGGGCATATTCATATTATCGCGACTGTATGTAGATTGTAGACATAATTACGTTACTTGAATTACCTATCAAAATTAACGCAAAGGTAACGCTAATCAAGTAACTCTTAGACAAGCAAATACTTCCCCAAAAGTTTACTGAAACTCACAAATAAAAAATGTCATTTGGTGCTAAAGTTTTTGCGTTTTATAGTGAGCCTTCCAGAGCATATTCACAATACATATAAAAGTCTTCAAATGGCAGTAGTTGATTAATATCATCGAGTTAAAATTACTAAGAAAAATTAAGCGTAATATCAATGATTCAACCATATTTTAATGTTATTTTAGGAACCTTGAAGATGCTTTTGTTGTTACAATAAAATAAAGCAGTTCTTAACATGTCCAGGTATAGAATTTTCTTTACTAAATAGCAACGAAGGATTGCATAAAAAAAGATCGTTCTCAGCGTGCTTAACCGAGTAATAAAAAACAAAATACAACTATAAAGGCTGACAAGGTCACAATGCCAATTTAGTGTTTGTGGGAAATCGCTTTATATTTTACAAGGACTGGGATTTGACAGCTCCCATTTCTTATAAAGTTAAAGGCGATTTTGCCCGAACGGGCAGTTGGCATTACCAGCCTCTGATTAAATATAGTATTTTTATGACACAGTTGAGCTAATTGAGAACATATTTCTAACATTTGTTAATAAAGTCGATAATTAACTTGTAATTTATGAATTATTCTACAATTATTACAAGTTTATTTTTTTTAAAACTAATATTAACTGGACATTAAGGTTTTAAGGCTAAATTGTCAATTATTATATACAATCAATTAGGTACATATAATTTATTTTTATTTTATTGAAAGGATTTTTTTTAATCCAGACCTTTTTGGTTTATCTTATTCATTGCCATTTTATAATTATCATATACAAATACTTCTTCTTTAGTAACACCTCTAAGTTAATTTAATAAAAACAACATATTAAAAGAATATGTTTTATATCATTTTGTTAATTGTCATTTTGTCCGAGTTAATTTTAATAATTAATTGACCTCCTATAGCCTTCTCGATTTTAAAAAAAGTGAGTGAGACAGATTTCCTAGCCATTACATTTCGGCACTTTGAAGAACGGGACACAGAACCTCTTTGAGGAGAGCCTAACAAACATCCATATCACCAACCAGAACTAAATAAATTTGAGGTTAGGTTGGTTTGTCAGATTATGACAACACGTCAAGGCGTTATCATTGATTTGTCAGTCAATCCAGTTGTAAAAATGGCGGCCAGGGGGCAAATAATATGTTGTAATTTGATTTATCTACTTTCATTTAGTAATATGAATTATACAGTTCTGTAAATCGTTTTTTTGAGGGCATCTATTACAGCATTAGTGCTGTAATAAATGCCTTTACAGCACTAGTGCTGTAATGAAAAAAAAAACGGTTTTATTAAAATTTTGCTGTTAAATAAAATCACACTTTTTAGAAGAATGGTTTATTTTATTAACAATTATAAAATTTCTGGGAGCGTTGCTTTACGGAAAAATAACCCAAGAGGATTTTCTCAGACACCTCTTTTATTTTGTTAGCTTTCACCAATCTTCAAACTTCTGATACTCCAACTCATACCGCGCCTTGGATTTTGTCGGAACTAAATTTGAGATCGCGTCGTTTGCCGCTGCTTCTATATCAGAGGGTTAACTTCAATCAGAATCGCTCATTTTGAAAAATGCTTTTGATATTTTTGAATTTGTTTGACAAAGTTTTGACAGTAACCATGCGAAACAGTAACTATGCGAAAGGTAACATAAAAAACTTGACTAGTAAACTTAATAGCAGGTGCATTTTTACAGGTGCATTTTTATTTTTTTAAATGCCTTTTGTCAAATATTTTTATTCATAGATGAAAGTAGATAAAATTTTGTACAATATTCTTGTTGTAAATTCATATTACTACACTCGATGTTTTATTAAACTCGGCTGACGCCTCGTTTGACAACTTTAACATCTCGTGTTGTAATATGAATCTTTAAAACACTTAAATCTAAAACTATTACGCTACCATATAAATGACATTGCTGAAGGCGGTAACTGGTGGATTAATGCTTTTTGCCCACAGTCGCCATTTTAAAACACGTGGTTTGATTTGACCAATTAATTTATTTTTTTCTGTCAGCTTTGTTTGTCAATTCAAAAAACGTTGATAATGGTTTATTCACTTCAGAATGTGTATCAGCAGAGGGCGACCTGCATAGAGTTATGTGGTGTCTCACTCAGTGGCGGTCCTAGAATTTGTCAAGCTAAGATTTTTTATTTATACAAAATCAAACAATAGCAAATACCGGGTGGTGCATCGTGGTTGAAAACATAGGAAATCCCCTGCAAGTTTTAGACTGTCCAAATATTTGCTCCCCTGTTGACTTTAGAGCGGGGTTGTTGGGAGACTTTTTTAGGGTCTCTGTATGGTGAGTGTACATGCTGAGTTTGAACAATTTTGGAGAACCCGATCTTAACTTATTTGAGTAGGATTGCGGTTGGTTTTTCATTGGAATTCAATAGGTGATGTGGCGGACATTGATTGAACTTGTCAACCTGTGATTTATCATTGTCAAAATATAATTTGCAAATGGTAGGCTTTTTAAAAATCTTTACCAGATACATTTTACACTAAATTTAACAAATATTTTCGAAAGAAACGAACATTTTTTGCAAAACAGATCTTTTAATAGAAAACGAATTACTTTACTTACAATCAACCCTATTAAATAGTATTAAAATCATCAAGAAAGAATTGCTAAAAGGGAAAGAAAATAAGAGGGTGTTTAAAAATAAACAATTGTTTATAAAAAATAGCTTTTGTTGCTCGCTTCATCATTTCAAAATGGAGGAGTGATCTTCGCTCTTCATCCCGTTCTAGCAATTCTGGATGGTTTTGATACTTATATGAAGGATATTTATGCTTTTTCAAAGTTCGCAATACTGTGGTGTGATGTTTTTCTACCCTTTCCTTTCTAGTGCTGATATTTTTATTTCCTTCGACGTGAAGTACAATATTAAAATCTCTATCATTATTTTCTCCAGCTTTCTATTCTGTTTGCAGTTGTTTATTACAGTGCATTTCGCCTCAAACTTAGTAACAACTTTTTGTATTGCCGACTTGATAGGAATGGGTCTATCACAATACTTAAGCCTTTGCCCGCATACTCACATTTTATCACAGTGAATTTTTCTTTATTGTGTAACTCATAATAATTAGCTAGGTAAAAAATGATTGTTTGTAAAAAATCTAATCCTTTCAAATTACATTTGACAATGACAAATCACAGGTTAACAATTTTAATCAATGCTGGTGTCCACAGTATCTCCTGTTGAATACCAATGAAAAACAACCGCAATTCTATCAAATAAGTTAAGATCGGGTTGTCCTAAATTGTTCAAACTCCGCATGTGCACTCACCACACAGAAACGGTAAAAAAAGTCTCCCTACAACCCCGCTCTAAAGTCAACAGGGGAGCAAATATTTGGATGGCCTAAAACTTGGTATATTTCTTATAAATAACTTGTAATGAGGGTTATAACAGTAAAAATACCAATATTTTGCATTATTAGTCAGTTGTTGACCAATCTTTTAGTTGCATAAGCCTTTTATTTTTATTATACAGGGTCCTGCGCCTCACCTCCCGTCTTCTGTAGCTCACTTATTAATTAAGTTAGAATTTTCATATTTTGCACACTTTACCTGTATCCTAGGGCGCATTTCAGAAAAATATTTTTGTTTATACAGGGTGTTCCAAAAAAGTGTGACGTCATAAGGATATGTTTTTTCAGATTACATGCCATATATTTTCTTACTTATTTGGATGCATCTTGTAATTGCCTACATACCCCTAAAATTTTAATAAAATCGGTTCAGTATTATAGGCGAAAAAAATAGAAACTAAAAAAAATCAGTTTTGCACCACTGGTTTTAAAAATTAATAAAAAATAAAAATAATGCCTCGTTATTAAAATCATACTAAGGTACTTAATAAATAAGGTCCTAAAGTCTCGTTAACCCAGTTTGATTAATACGAATTGTACAGGGTGTCCAAAATTTAGTGTCAAACTTTGCAAACTTTAAAGCAATTTATTTTTCTTATTTCAAATTGGAACCCCTGTATATTATTATGTCATTCGATGCAGAATTACAATTCAAATATTTGTTTTTATTACAACCCTATTGCAATTTCTTACGCATTAAGACTTATTTACAGAAAACTTGTTTTATCAACCTCTCCACCAGTCATTATTATATAATAAATATCAAAGGTGGCTTTGAAAAACAATTTATTAGTATTAAAGTTTATTAAAGTGACAAAAGCCCATTTTGACTTTAGTTATTTTATAATTTCAAATATTATTAGATTAGTATTAATTATTTAAGCGATATTTTTTTTTGTGATGGAATACAACCAAGAAGAGCTCGTAGATATGATTTTCATATTAGGCGCATGCTAAAAAAAATTTTATTTGTCCTTTTAGTAATCTTTAATATCAATAAATTGTTTTTAAAAGCCACCTTTGATATTTATTATATAATAATGACTGGTGGAATAGTTGATAAAATGAGTTTTCTGCAAATAAGTCTAAATGCATTAGAAATTGCGATAGGGTTGTAATTAGAATAAATGTTTGAATTTTAATTCTGCATCGAATGACATAATAATATACTGGGGTTCCAATTTGAAATAAGAAAAATAAATTGCTTCAAAGTTTGCAAAGTTTGACACTAAACTTTGGACACCCTGTACAATTTGTATTAATCAAACTTGGTTAACGAAACTGTGAGACCTTATTTATTAAGTACCTTTGTATAATTTTATTATTTTTAATTTTTAATAATTTTTAAAACCAGTGGTGCAAAACTGATTTTTTTTAGTTTTTATTTTTTTTCGCCTATAATACTAAACCGATTTCATTAAAATTTTAGGGGTATGTAAGCAACTACAAGATGCATCCAAATAAATAAGAAAATATATGGCATGTAATCTAAAAAAACATATGAATGAATGAAATGCGCCATAGGATACAGGTAAAGCCTGCAAAACGTCATAATCCTAACTTAATTAATAAGTGAGCTACAGAAGACGGAAGGTGAGGCGCAGGACCCTGTATACGTTTTGACTTGGTTCATGGGGGGAAGGGTGGGGGGGGTCAAGGCCCTTAAAGCCCCCCCCCTTCCTTTGGGAACGACAAAAGCCTACTGTTGCATCTAATTTCTCAAGACTGGTAAAATAACGTTTTGACCGGGTTCGCAGAGGGGGGGAACGGGAGCTTTGGGACCGCCACTAGTCTCACTCACTCCTCCTCAAAAAGCAGAAGGCCTAGGACCGACCAAAAAAGTTCAAGTTAACGAGCATTCTTAGTAATTCTAGAAGTATCTTGCTTTATTTCCTTAGCTGCTCTTACCTATTTAGTGTTTATTGCTTAGCGCTTTTTATTGTTATACTTTAAGGCATCAAAAATTGAATCATTTCATCGGAAATTTTAAATATAATTGACAAATTAGTCCGACCGACCTTACTTTATATTTCGACTGTACATACACTAATCTGACACTGACACTTTCTTTTCACACAGACTACCCCAGTTCTCAGCACTTTCTCAAACCACCTCACTTGATTTTAAAATCGAAGCCGCCATTTTGGATTCCGGGGCAGCCACTAGCGCGACAGAACAGCAACACACGCAATTCATCCTCCATTTTAATCACTTTTAGGCATTTTTTGGCGACATTAAAAAAAAATATATCCAGGTTTACGGATAAAGTTAGTTTTCTAGTTTCCATTTATTTGTAATATTTATTTTATTTCGTGACAATATTTTTAAGGAATAGACTACAGAAGCTTATTTAAGTATGTATACAGGATGTCAAAAAAATCTGAAATATTGCAAATTTTTCAAAGAACTAGTGAATATACAGGGTGTCCTTGAAATGACTGCACAACGCTTCACCACAAATTCCCTTAACCAAGAATACAGTCATTTCAAGGACACCCTGTATATTTTTTGAAATACATTTTTTGTACAAATTATTACGTCAGTTTTTAATAATATTTATAATAACAACACACCTCAGAGTATAAATCTGGTAGATACATGGTATCTTCGTAGTGTAAAAAAGTACATATAATAACTTCTTGGGGTATTTCAATAACTACTAAAGCTTATCATTTTTGAGATATTGAGAAAGGGATAATCCGTGAAGTGTGTTTGAACCACTCTTTTAATGAATTTATCTTCCTTATCGTAGTTGCAAGCAATAAAAGGGAAGGAAAGGATCAACATAGCTGCTTACACAGAACAATTGATTCTGTAGTCTATTTCATACAACATAAATTCGATGTCACTTTCTTCAAATACGTAATAAGATGCCAAAACCTGAAATTTTACTAACAATCAATATTATCAGTTACACTGCGTCCATTATTTATGGAATAGTTAAAAAATTACTTGAATTTCAAAAGTAAAAATTTTCATCAAAATGTAATAAATCCATTTAAATTTTAGTTAGTAGAGGCTGTCTCTTGGACCACTAAATAGAATGTGTGTGAGTTTGCTTTATGTCTTTTCTATACAGGGTGATGGCTAAAATATCAAGTTGCGGAAAATCTGCCGATTTTAAAATTAATGTTTCTAAGATACGAAGCTATAAAAATTTATTTTATTATTGTATTGGTTACAACTTTATTTTAGGTAGGTACCAACTTACTATATCCACTATAGCACAGTGCCGTTCGCATCAATTTAAAAAGAAAATGAAATTGCTGTGAAACCCTATGTCCCTCCGTTTTCGAGGATTACAAATACGGAAAAGTGTTAATTACAGATTTGTGTTAGGTAGTTACTGTTCCCATGACAGCAATTCCGAAAAACTTTATATTACCAATTATGGTGTCATGAAGCATAATATGTTACTATATTAGGATTTTTGAATTTTTTATTTAATTGATAAAATGGCACTAAGCTGTAATGGACACAATAGGTGCTTAATACACTCTTAAAAATAACATGGTATGGATTACTAAAATTTTGTTCTGACAACTATTTATTTTCGTGAAATCGGACTCAACCCAAAAATTAGTTTGTACAACCAAAAAAAATTGTCGTTATTGAACTGTTGAACTAATTAATAACATTAACCAACCCAACCTACAAATTTTAATTGTCACAACGAAATTTTATATACGGACAACTAAATTTATATGGTACTCCCGCTTTTAAAATTAGTTGTCACAACTAATGTGTAAATATGGAAAATTGAAAAAAAATTTCAAGGCAATATTGTTTTTGTTAATGATGCAATCTACAAATATTGCCAAAGCAATCATTTATTTGGGCCAACCTTGAAATTTTCATAGAGTGACAATTACGTATGTAGTCACAACATTGTGTTTATTATATTTTTTCTGTGCTTTCTAATTGTAAGAAAGAAGTTGAATCATAAATAAGTAAAAATTTTATATTTTTGTCATTGCAGTTGCACATTAGAAAGTTTGAACGAACTGCTTATAACGCATGGCAAAATTAGCAAGTTGATTTGAAAAATATTCCTTTCTAGGTCCCCATTTAAATAAAAAAATGCCTTGGTATTACTACTCTATTAGGTATGCGTAAACTAATTGGAATAAATTATCAGGGATATTATGGTTTCTTTAAAAAAAATTATTTTCAATGTCCTTGTTCTCTCATGTTCTTTGTAATACATACTTATGCAATACAACTGTAATCCTCGAAAACCATGGAAAATTGGGTTTAAATAATGTGAAGATATTTGGAATTTATATTTTTTTAATTGATAAGAACGGCACTGCGCTGTAGTGGGTACAGTAAGTACCTAATATAAAGCTATAACCATATTTAAGAAACATCAATTTTAAATTTAGCAAATTTTACATAGCTTGATGTTTTAGCCATCATCCTGTATAAAAAAGATATAAAGTGAAGCCATACATATTATACTTAATGATACAAGAAATAGCATATCCAATAAACTAAAAATGGAACGGATGGGTTGCATTTTAATGAAAATATGGGTTTTTGTAATTTAAGTGTTTTGTTATTTTTTTCCATAATAATTAATGGACGCAGTGTATTTCATAATATATTTTTTGTTTTTAAAAATTGATAAATTTAAAAAAGAATCAATTTTAAACAAACATAATTTAAGGATTTTAAATTAAGAGTAAATCTGGTTAGTCGTGAAAAAATGCTGGCAAATAATGTTCATTTTAGATAGATAAGATTGTATTTTTAAAAAGTTACGAATTTTAGTTGTGTTGATTAGGGTAACAAACAATAAAACTGACATTTGTATAGAAGAGTGCAAGTTTGGTTAAGAATTATTAATCATTATGAGTAAACTACAACGTTTTTTGTACAAGAAAATAAAAAAATAAAACCAAATAAGTTATTAATGTATTTTAAAAACTGAAAATTGATTGAGGCCATTCGAATTACTAACTCTTTTAAGAAATGTTCTTAAATTTTCGAGGTGCTATTAATAAAATTAACAATAATTAGCATTTCTGAACTTACGTTAAATTAATTCAGAATTCCTACACTCTTAACCAAACAACTCCCACTAAATATTTCCAAGAAATCTTAAACCCCTCCTTGTAAAGAGACTAACACCAAAACTAACACCGCT
Source organism: Polydrusus cervinus (assembly GCA_935413205.1). NCBI lineage: Eukaryota > Metazoa > Arthropoda > Insecta > Coleoptera > Curculionidae > Polydrusus > Polydrusus cervinus. The sequence continues at coordinate 46,467,219 of OW284516.1, read as the reverse complement.
GTAAATATATATAGCATCATCTCCCCACTACACACACTTTCAACGGTAGAAGTAGTTTAGAAGAAACCTCCAATCAAAGATACCTTCGCGATTTTACCCCCACCACTACCACAAAACAAACAAACATCAACATGGCTGCCACGATGAAAGACGATCCATTTTACGATACTGGAGATCGATCAAGGAAATACTACAGTTTTAATCGATACGAACTACCCAAGCCTAACGATAACTGGTCTTATGCCTCGACAATGGCTGTCGGTTCTCATAGGAGTAGCCTTCCACCTGAAAACAAATACAAAAAGCGATCGATAAGCTCTAGACATAAGAAAAACTTTGATGGTGGAAGCAGAACAAGACCGAAACCATTGCAACTCGAAAACGAACAGTACTATGATCACGTTTTTCCTAAGAGAAATGGTGAAGGTAGCGATTTTAGGTATTTTTACCAGCCAAATAGTCTAGACCATGCTGAATTGTAAATAGTGATTTTTTGGTTAAAGTTTGTAGAGGTAATGGTGGCTTACATGAATTAAAGGTTGGGCGTAGTTTGTAAATATGAAAACTTTATTTAATAATTTAAAATGAATGCACATATGAACTAATTAGTTCGTACACAGAGTTGTATTATTATACTGATCAATAAAAATAGGTATTATGTCCTTTTTTAATAATCAAAAAAAAAAGGAAATTATGATTTTTTTCTATAGTATAATTTGTACCACTTTGCACCCTATGCGTAGCTCTGTTTTAATTTTCTAGTTACCCCGTCTCACAAACTACATTGACAGTCCTTTTAGAAGGGTTAGAAATGTTATTTTTTAAAAAACACGCGTAGTTTCAATAATTATGCTTAAGATATGCTAAGAAATATGATGTTATGAGTTATATTTTTTTATACCTTAACCTGGATAACCTTGAACAAACGGCTTTTACTTTTCTGAATTAGTTTCACATTTTTATACATACACAAACATACCTTTTCCGATTTATTCGTGAAAACTGTAAATCTGACAAATTTAACAATTGAATCAAAAGTGGAAATTTCTACATAAAAATTAGAAAACTTGTGTCGGGTTACACAAACAAAATTTTAATATTAATCAACTAACCAGCAAGTTTGACGGTGACATACATGACATAGGCAGCAATAATTTTTCTTACAATCATAGTGCCCGGTTACCTTAATTTTTAATTTACTAATCATGTACCTTTGTTTGTGAGTAAAAGATATAATAAATTAATATTTTAAAAAAGTTATTATCTCAGGCATAATTCAAATTGGACAAAATAGGGTGTGCTATATAAAGTATGTAGATTTTTAACCCGTAACCCGTACAGAGTCACTTTTAGGACAGTACCGTGGGGTCTGTGAGATACCTAGCTATATATATTTTCGTAAGTGTCTGAAAATGGTCAGACTATAAATATACATGTATTAAGAGTTAGCACATGTAAAAATTTTAAGAAATAAAGTCATATTTTTACGAAAATATTTATTTAATTTTTAAAAAGTTAAAAGTAGTACATTTTTAAAATGTACAGGGACATTATTTTAAGTGTCTCACCCGATTGGCGACTTTGCTATTGACCACAATAAAAAAACAAATATGTATTCCCTAACAGCTTTTAGTGAAGAGGCCAAATTTGATGTCAAAAAAAATCTATGTTTACAAATTTGACAGATACGACGCCATATTGGATTTTCTTCAATGGCAACCCTATCTTATAGTAAGCCAGCTGCAATCGCCTATTTGTTCCAACATTAAAAATGTATAATTGTCAATGTTTATTTTCAGCCGTTCCGGAGATACGAGGCTTCGAAGTTGGTGATTTTGTTATTATCGAATTAACAGAAACTTTGATATTGGAAACTCAATTTTTTCTGGAGATACGTAATTTTTTATGGCGGAGCCACCCATGCTATTGCCATATATGTCAGATGTCAGAAAATGACAGATACGACGCCATTTTGAATTTTTTTAAATGGCAACCCACATTTATAACTACGTCAGTAAATAGCATATCGCGGTCCGATTTTTAAAATATATAATTGTCGATATTTGTTTCCAACCCTTATGAAAATACGACCGTATCAAAAACTGCATCGTACGATTATGTTACACTTAAAACACATAATCGAACGATGCAGTTTTTGATGCGGTCGTATTTCTGTAAGTGTTGGAAACAAATATCGACAATTATATATTTTAAAAATCGGACCGCGATATGCTATTTACTGACGTAGTTATAAATGTGGGTTGCCATTTAAAAAAATTCAAAATGGCGTCGTATCTGTCATTTTCTGACATCTGACATATATGGCAATAGCATGGGTGGCTCCGCCATAAAAAATTACGTATCTCCAGAAAAAATTTAGTTTCCAATATCAAAGTTTCTGTTAATTCGATGATAACAAAATCACCAACTTCGAAGCCTCGTATCTCCGGAACGGCTGAAAATAAACATTGACAATTATACATTTTTAATGTTGGAACAAATAGGCGATTGCAGCTGGCTTACTATAAGATAGGGTTGCCATTGAAGAAAATCCAATATGGCGTCGTATCTGTCAAATTTGTAAACATAGATTTTTTTGACATCAAATTTGGCCTCTTCACTAAAAGCTGTTAGGAAATACATAATTGTTTTATTATTGTAGTGGATAGCAAAGTCGCCAATCGGGTGAGACACTTAAAATAATGTCCCTGTACATGTTTTTTTTTCAAAATGTAAAATTAAATTACCAAACAAGTTTTATCTGTAAAGAAACTAAAAGAACAACAGTATAATAAAAAAATACTCTTACATTTTTATCAAGAAATACAAAAATAACAAGATTTATTTTAGAGGTAATTTTTACACTCTTTACAGGAAAGGTGCACTCTAAACATATTGGGTTTTTACACATAACACATAAGTACTGGGTTTTACGTTTAAGGCTTTTGGAACATAGTCTCTTTAAACTGTTTGTCACCATACCGAACCCGTTTGGAAGGCCCCGGAGCAGAATCCATTATAAACGTATTTTTTTAAGTTACTGAACCCGTACAAAGGGGTCTCACAGACACTTCCGTACTTTAAACCGAAATAACTTACGCCAATGTTCACCTATATCGCTCAAAATCTTCAAGCACATTGCTGTCTGCCCAACTTAAAAGTAGATGGAAGGGCAGAATGATATGAGAAAAAGTTGAGGAGCAGCTGAGCGGTATTTGTTGACAAGTGTCTCCCAGACCCCATGATACGGGTTACGGGTTACGGGTTAAAAAACCCTCTTAGAGGTCTGCGAAAACCCGAAAATGTCGCTATCTCGCCACTGACGATTCCTTTCTTATTAACACCAAATATGTGTAATTGTCAATAAGTACAGCATGAGACATATAACTTGGTCCAGATATTTGCCTACACCTGTATAAGCTTGCGGTTGTGAATTTTGATATAATGTATAAAGACTGCGGACTTAAAGTACGCCTAGTGAGAGCTGACTGGACAGGGGCAGACTAAATTCACGCGTGTTATATCGCATTAACAAAATAATTAATAATAACCTGCGTGTTAATTTATTCAGCAACAAATTTAACAAAAATTTTAATAATATTTGATTGTTTATTTAGGCAATAAAAAATATTTTGCTTTTAACTTTAGCTGAGTACATTATAGATTTATTAGCAAACTCAAGAAATTTCTAAAGAAGTTTATTGTTAAATATAGGTCGTAGAAGTGACCATCTATGCCTACTAATTACTGATATACAGTGTGTTACGAATTCGCATGTGTACAAGGGGATCTCGAAAACGGTAGAAGATACGAAGATGGTTAAATTCAGGCAAAGTTACGTATTTTTGGGCTTAATAATTTGGTGGAAGAAAATTGAAAATATTCCGAATACCTTTGGCGATATCCGAAAAAAACTAAATTCTTAGTTTTGGTTTTTAATTTTTTGCGTCTTCATTTTTGACCTACGTAAAAACAAAAAACACTTTCTCATAGCCGTGATTTATGTTCTACAAGATCTCGTTATTAGAATTTAAATTGCACGATTCGTTCTTTAGATACCAACCTCAATTAATTTTTTTTAAATACGGACCTGGAATTTATTAAACAGTTTTAAGGACTTCTAAGCTTTGTAAATTTAATAAAATTTAAAGGTTTTTAAAATTTTAACGTTTTTTCATCAAATAACAATTGGATGCCTCGATGGATTTTTTGGTTTTTACTGAAACTTGGCAACTCCAGGACCCACTGTTGCATAGCATTGGGGGATATGATCTGGTGTACACCGCGGGCGATGTCAATCAGAACGATGGTGTTGCGGTATATGTTAAACATGGAATTGATTATCGGTACTTCGTAAAGAATATTGGTGTTCTAAAAACGATTGAAATATATACTACATTTAATGATCAAATACTGTTAATAAATGCTATTTATAGACCTCCCTCTACATGTATTGATTTGTTTAACGAACAACTTCAATCATATCTAGAAACTGCTAAAAATTGCGATATTCATGTCATAGTCGGGGACATTAATATAAATATCCTGGCGACTAACCTGCCTACACAAAATTATTTAAATACTATGGCGAGACATGGGTTTCTATCAGCTATTAATGACTTTACAAGGGTACAAAATGGTACAGGTTCATGCATAGACCATATTTTTGTTAAAGATGAGAAAAACTCTAATCAGTTTGTATCTTTTGTATACGAAACTTCGGTTACTGACCATTATAGTACATTGTTGGAGGTTCGTACTGAAAATAGTAAAGATTCTAATAATAATAAAATTAAGGAAATTCTGGATAGAGATAAATTTGTTTCTTTTGTTAGGAATGATCGTTGGGGGGATGTTTATACATGTGGGGACGTAAACGAGGCAACCAATCTATTGCTCTTAAAATTGAGAAACTACTTGGAACGATCTATGTATAAATTAAGGGTAAAACATAACGAAATTAGGAGAAAAGAATGGATAACGAATGGCATAGTAAGGTCAATAAATAAAAAACAAGAACTTTACAAAAACATGAAACAATATCCTACCGAGGACAACACTACAATATATAGGCGGTATAAAAATAAATTAGGTAACTTAATCGAGGTAGCGAAAAAGAATTACTATCAACAATTAATTGGCGATAATCAACAAGACTCTGTAAATTTATGGAAGGTTGTTAATTCGATAACTAACCGAAAGCCCAAAGATAATATGGATTGTCTTGAAATTAAGAAATGCGATGGGACTGTTTTGAATGACCAAAAGCATATCACAAATTTGTTTTTGGAACATTTTACTAAAATAGGCAAAAAATTGGCTGAAAAAATTAAAATAGAAAATAGTATCATCCCAGAATTAAAAACGTCTCTACCGAATTCTTTAGTCATTCTTCCAACTGATATCAGTGAGGTAAGGAAGATAATTAATAATCTAAAAAAGAATAAAGCTCCAGGAATAGATAACTTAAAACCCGATATCTTAAAATTAATTAACAAGGAAATATCTCCCCCCCTAGTACATATTTACAATTTATCTATAGGAAGCGGACAATATCCTGAACAGTTTAAAATTGCCCTCATAAAACCATTGTTTAAAAGCGGTGACCGATCTGATGTTAACAATTATCGACCCATTTCTTTGATCCCAGCTTGTGCCAAAATTTTTGAAAAAATTTTAAAAACGCGTATATCTGAATACCTTAAAAGGTATAAAATCCTGTCAGAGAAACAATTTGGATTTAGGGAAGGCAGATCGACGCAGGATGCGATAACTGATTTAACAACAAAAGTATGCAAATTTATTGATGAAAAAAGACCGGCATGTTGCATCTTTGTCGATCTTGCTAAGGCGTTCGATACGGTTGACCACGGGTTGTTACTTCGTGTGTTGGAGGGGATTGGTTTTAGGGGTTCTACTTATGAACTTATGAACAGTTATTTAAGGGACAGAAAACAGTGCGTAAAAATTTATGACAACGTTAGCGACATGAAAACTATAGAATGCGGAGTTCCTCAAGGCACTGTCCTGGGACCGATTCTTTTTAATATATATTTAAATAAACTGTTTTCGTTAAAAGTTTCCGGTGATATTATTAGTTTTGCTGACGATACTGCCATACTATATAATGATGTCTGTTGGGCTTCCTTACGAAGCAAGATGGAAAAGGATTTTAAGACTATCTATGACTGGTTCAGTAGCCGCCTACTTACAGTCAACTTCGATAAAACTTACTGTGTTCCTTTTACATCTTATTCTAGATATCTTCCTTTTTATGACACTATTAAAATTACGTGTAATAATGATTCGGAAATTAAACTTAAAATGGTAAATAAAATAAAGTATCTTGGGGTTATAATTGATAGTAACCTTAAATGGGATGAACATATAAATAATACGGTAAAAAAAATAAGATTTGTTCTATACAAAATAAGACTTCTTTCAAAAATATTAGACTCAAATCAACTAAAAATTCTTTACTATTCCCTAATACAAAGTCATTTGACCTATGGAATTATTGCTTGGGGAGCAGCAACCAAAATTCATATTCATAACTTGGAAATTATTCAAAAATTAGTTCTCAAAGTAATTTTTAAGAGACCTTTCATGTATCCCTCTAATCTGCTTTATTCAGAGAGTGGGTTATTTGACATTAGACAACTCTACTTCTTAGCGTGCGTCTCGAGGCAATTTATTCTGAAAACTGAGTTGGGTAGGATCGAACATGATTATAACACCAGATATAGTAACCGGTCAAATGTTGTACCTCGGGCAGAAAAATCAATTTTACAGAGGAACTTTCATTACTTGGGTCCCAGGCTTTTTAATATTATACCTCCGGAAGTGAAAAATGTAACTAGTTTCCCTCTGTTTAAAAATAGGATTAAAAAATGGATATCTTCATTACCTAGATATCAAATACACCAATACGTGGATTTTAAAAACATATACCGTATACCTGAGTGATGAGAATTGCCAGCATCATTAGGGGCTAACTATAGTGGGCTTCAGTTTCTGGAAACTAAATTATTTTCTGGTTGATGTTGTGTGGCGGACGTGTAAATGTAGTTTTATGCCTATCCATGTCCATTTGAAATTAATTTATCGTTAAATATAAGTAAGGTGTAATATTATATTATAGGGTGTGATGTGTACGAGTACGAGTATGTTGTGTGTAATGTATACATGTTGGGAACGTGGAATGTATTATTTCAGGGATAGGTTCCGTGCGGAATGAGTCAGAGTATGTGTTGTCAATTTTATATTTGATATTATTCGCTTTAATTATATTCGCTTTAATTATATTAATAAATAAAATCATACCCACGCACAGCGTAGTCTTTAGTGGGTTTAGGTTTTCTTTATTTATTTCTCGTAATAGTTAATATATTTTTTTTTTCTTAACTGTTTATATAATTATTATTGTTTGGAGAATAAATAAATTTTGATTTGATTTGATTTGATTTGAACACATCACTGGCATATCAAATTACCCTTTTACTATTACGGCCCTAGCAATTATTTTTAGGATTACTTAAATATTAAAATTGCATTACAGGAAGTTATGGTGTTTAGGCCGTTTATTTTTTCAATAAAATTTATGGTCACAATACTCTAGGAAGTAAGCAAGTTTTTAAGGCATTAAAAAGAATTTGATTTTTTATTTGTATTTTATTTATTTTAATAATATAACGTGAGTTTATCTTAAGTCCTATGGTTTTTGCCTTAGACCTAAACCGAAATACTGTAAAACAGAAAAAAAAGAATGCTTCCGAGGAAAGAAAAGGTAACTGGAGTGTTAGTCTAGTTATGTTTGTTACAAAAACAATTTAATTTTTTTTTTCTGTTTACAAGATCTGATGATGCTAGTTTCAACGCAACATGTAACAAAAATATACCGACAGAAAAATATTTTAGACCGAGACTTTGGGTCTCTTAAAAAATATCTAATATCAGGCCTCCTAGAGTAAAAATGGATGGATTTTTCCAATCAGAAATCTTTTGTTTTTTTAGTTTGACTCTAAATGTTCAGGACCGTAATGAAATGAAAAAGATAATTTGAAAAATGTGTTATTAAATAACAAAACCTTGTAAATTGTAATAAATTTCTAAAACTTAGAAATCCCTAAAACTGTTTTTAAATTTCCAGGTCCGTAATTAAAAAAATTGACTAGAGGTTGGTAACTAAAGAACGAAATGTCGAATTTAAAACTAATGACGCTATCTTGTAGAACATAAGAAACGACTATAAAAAGTGTTTTTTATTTTTTCCTAAGTCAAAAATAAAAGCGCAAAAGATTAAAAACCAAAAATGTAAATTTCGGTTTTTTTCGAATATCTCCGAAAGTATTCGGAATAATTATAATTTTTTTTTAATAAATTATTAAGCCCCAAGATACGCAACTTTGCCTTAATTTAACCATATTCGTATCTCTTACTGTTTGCGAGATCCCCTTGTACGCACACGAGTTTGTAGCACCCTGTAGCTTTCCATTATTATTTTCTAAATTTTAAATTAAATTTATTTTATTTCTTAATTGCGTAAGAAATATAATGTAATATTAAATATATTAAACATCAAATATTTTTTGTATTTAAGACCGTACATAACATTGGGTACAATAGAAATCAATATTTTATAAATAAAATACAAATTATTGCTAAAACTTTTAATTCATGTAAGATATTATAGTTTTTGAAATTTTAGAAATGTGCACATTGTTCGCGATAATTTTAAGTTTTTTAAGACTGATGTTTACCATTTTTTGATAACTTCTGTCATCATATATGCAGATTTGTAGAACCACTAGATTATTTATTAATTTATTAAAATTTTAGTTTTAATGTAAATAAGCCAAGCTGAGGGCCGCGATGACGATGACGGTTGTGACAAATACAAATCAAATACTTATTTACTTGAAGAAATAGTCCATACTTAAAGTGGCGTGGAGAATTAGAAGGTAAGAAATAAGAACACAAAGTCTTCATCCACTTTTATATTAATGAAATTCTTATGGTTTAAAAAAGTTCCTACATGTTTCGAATGCAGAATTGATCTTCAGCAGAATAAATAAAAAAGAAGAAACTGATAGATATCACCTTAACGAAGCATCAAAATTGTAGGTTAGATGAAAACAGTTCAATGAGTAGAACGGTGAGAAAATCAATGTGCGCGTTGCATTGTAAAAAAGAAAAACATATGGGATTAAGGCTTAGGGCACTAAGAGTTTAAATGTGGAATAAAAGGTATAACATCTGTGTGTAGAGAACAGTGCCCCAAATAAGGCCATGTGCCTATTCTGAGGATACCCCTAGCATGACGTCAAAAGTGTATTGATATTTTAAATGGTCCAGGAATACATGACCTATCACATGATTTGTAGTTTCAAAGTCCTACGCATGATGACGCTAGAACCAGATGCTCCACATGGAACTCCGCGGAATAACTTATAACCGATTTAAAATTAACAATTTTTCCCTGAAAAACTAATTATATGAAACAGTCAATGATACAAAAAGTTAGTAAAACATGTACAGAAAACAGTGTAAGCAAGTAGAGACCCAATTATTTAAATACTTTTTAGAAATAACTTTTTCTGTGTTTGATGTTATATGTTCATAATAAGGCCCCAAGCAAATATTATGAAATGCCCACATTTTGAACGGTGGCCTTTTTAGGAACACATGACAAAAATATTTAATTATTTAAAAAAATACATATTTTCAATAGATGAACCTCCATATTATTTTCCTATTAAGGTTCTGTTCATTTAAAAACAATATAGAGAATCAAATTCAGTAATTTACTTCTCACATTTGGTATATGACCTTTTTAGGTACTGGTGTTCCTAATAAGGCCATTTGACATTTTTTTTTTATTTCCAAAAAATACCAAATACCGAAGAATACCACTTAGTTACGAATCTCTGAAATCACTCTTATATAGCCAAACTTTATGTATGTAAACTTTTATAAATTATTGTTACGTAGTTACTAGTATACAATCAGTTAAAGCTTAAGGTGGCCTTATTTGGGACAGGTACCTTATATGAAATTGAAAAAGATGACAACGTTAAGAATTATTTAAGAAAAAAAAATTGTTGGCAGGTCATTACAGAAACTATAGAAAATAAAGTGTGAGAACGATAAAAGTTTATAAATTGTATTTAAAAAATTTAAAGTGGTAGGTAGTTCTAGTTAATAACATGTAGGTACTGGATGAAGACATGAAAAAGAGATATCTTTTAGGTTACATCAAGTGAACAAATATTGTGAAAACTTACCACATATTGGTAGTAACTTTCGATTAGAAATAGATGTACCTTGTAGAAAATATAGATTTTACTAGATTTATTTAGCATTTTCTTAGTTAAATTTTTATGAAATTTTTGGATTAAATAAAATTCAACTCGGAACGCTAATTCGTTCCCAAAAGGATCCAAAAATTTCATAAAAATGTAACTAATAAAATGCTATATAAATCTAATAAAATATACAGGGTGTCCCGAAATTAGGTGACAATATTTTAAGGGGATAAAGTACATCCAAAAATAGGACTAAAATCCTCCATTAATATACCTTCAAAAACGCTTCGTTATATGGCTAGAGCCTCCCGAATAAGCGGTTTTTTCACAATATCTCAGAAACTGATTGAAGTATCAAAACAAAATTTGATACATGTTTTACCCATGACAAGATGCAATAAACGGTTCGTTTAGCTTAGGTGTATTTCTTCCAGTGGCGTCCCACTGGGTAGGTAGTGAGGAGAATATTACCCTAACTTTTTTATTTGTAGAATTTTTTAACGCCAGGTGCAATTTTTAAAAGCACTAAAGTCTTTTATTGACAAAAGATACTATTGCTTCATTTTGGTAGGATTTACCATTTTTCAGTAAAATCGATTTAAAAATTTTCGGTTTTTTACAAGCCGTTGAAAAGGCTAAGGTGTTTTTTGCATATCTCAGCAAACACTTGATATTATGATATTAAAACATGAAATTTATTAGAAGTTCTACTAGGGACAAGGCAGATTTATTAAAGGATGTAACAATAAAATATTTTTCCAGTGGTGTCGCACGGATTGGAGCCTAAAGCAAATATTACTATTTTTTTTTTATTTGAGGGGCTTTCCTTTTATACCATTTTCAAATTCTCCGTGCCTCACAAAACATAACCGCAGGTCTAGATTTTGCATCCAACAAAATGGAAATCATTTCGAACATTTGCTTAAGAATTAGTTTCCCGTGTGGTTTTACAATTAAATTTGATTTGCAATTTGTTATTCTTTTTTGTTTTATTTTAAGTCTCTTATACAAATAAATATTTAAAAAACAAGGTCTAAAAATCTGTTCAAAACCTTATATTCTGTCAAATTACAATAATGAAAGGTTTTATTAACAAAAAAAATAAAAACTTTAAAAAATTACATTAAAAGTATGAAAGCCCCTCAAATTAAAAAAAAATGTAATATTTACTTTAGGCTCCACCCCGTGCGACGCCACTGGAAAAATATTTTAATGTTACATCCTTTAATAAATATGCCTTGTCGCTAGTAGAACTTTTAATAAATTTCGTTTTAATATCAAGTGTTTGCTGAGATATGCAAAAAAACACCTTAGCTTGTAAAAAACCGAAAATTTTTAAATCGATTTCACTGAAAAATGGTGAATCCTACCGAAATGAAGCAAGAATATCTTTTTTCAATAGAAGACTTTAGTGCTTTTAAAAATTGCACCCGACGTTAAAAAATCCTACAAATAAAAAAGTTAGGGCAATATTCTCCTCACTACCTACCCAGTGGGACGCCACTGGAAGAAATACACCTAAGCTAAATAAACCGTTTATTGCGTCTTGTCATGGGTAAAACATGTATCAAATTTTTGTTTTTTGAGATATTGTGAAAAAACCGCGTATCATAGCTTCCATTCGGGGGGCTCTAGCCTTATAACGAAGCGTTTTTGAAGGTATATTAATAGAGGATTTTAGTCCTATTTTTGGATGTACTTTATCCCCTAAAATATTGTCACCTAATTTCGGGACACCCTGTATATTTTCTACTACATCTATTCTTAATCGAAAGTGACTTCATTTTCTATACTTTCTATAATGACCAGCCAAGAATTTTCTTTTCTTAAATAATTCTTAACATTGTCATCTTTTTCAATTTTATATGTATCTACTGTTCTCCTCACATACAGATGTTATACCTTTTATTCCACATTAAACTCTTATAGTGCCCTAAGCCTTAATCTCATATATTTTTCTTTCATACAATGCAACGTGCACATTGATTTTCCCACCGTTCTCACTCATTGAACTGTTTTCATCTGGCCTACAATTTTGATGCTCTATTAGGGTGATATCTATCAGTTTCTTCTTTTTTATTTATTCTCCTGAAGATGAATGCTTCTGCATTCGAAACATGTAGAGAAGTTTTTTAAACCATAAAAATGTTATTAATATAACAGTGGAGGAAGACTTTGTGTTCTTATTTCTTACCTTCTAAATACTTATTAATTAAAGCGCGACCTGATATAACTTTGACAGTAATTTAATTAGAATTAACCGCGTCTTTTAACCCTTAGATCATTGTTACTGATTCCTTTAAAAATTCATTGCTTTAGCAATTATTTCATTAAATACACTTTTTTAGTAAACTCTGAGTATATAATATTTCTCTTCGCAGCCATAAAATACATGGGGCAAAGCAAGAAATACTAAATTGTAGACCATAACTAATCGTATCTAAAAATACAGTACATATAGTTTTAATCGCTAATAAGTAATGTACATATGAATTTAGTAATTTCATCAACAGTTTTAATTAAACTTTACTAGGGTTATATTATGTCCGACGAATGGCTGGTTAAGTTTATAAATCTGCCTCTAAATGACACGATAAAATGCATTGTCAAAAATATTATCTTAAATAAACTCTCTTTTCAGTTCAGTTACAAAATAATGCTTTTATTTTAAAAAAAAATTAAATAGATTCGGATTTTACTAGGTGGAACTATATAATTTACTATAATATGAAGAAAACACTAATGTTGTGTTAAACTTCACTTTTCCATATTAGTGTTTTCTTCATCTAGTAAAAAACACAAATGCCTAAAAGACGTTCTCGCATACCGGTTTCCAGCTTTTCTTTCAAGAAAAACTATATTTTTTTTTTATGGTATTTTTAGGGAATTGCAAAAGTAACAAAAATAAAATTGTCGCAATTTTCCTAAATATGCATAGTTGTAATGTTATTTTATTTTTTGTATGATTGTATTAATTATGGTCTGTTAACATAAACAACTGAAAAATGTTTATAGAAACGATGGTTAAAGCAGAACAGTGATTCCCTAAATTTGTAATTATTAACCAATCAACAAATTACTAAGTAACCTATATATTCGCAACTGTTTTTCATAGTTTTATCAAGCCTGATTGTCTAATGTCGGGTTGTATAAAGATTTTTAACCACAATTAACTAAACAGCAAGTTTGACCGTGACATACATTACATTAGCAAAAATAATATTCTAACGATCATACTGGCCGGGTTACCTTAATTTTTAATTTACTAAAATTTAATTGATTGTGGCTGTCAACGTTATTTATGTCACAGTCAAACTTGCTGGTTAGTTAATTATGGTTAAAAAAATTTATACAACACAACATAAGACTATCAGAACATGTCTATGTATTTTCTGTTTTTTTCACTTTGATTCACCACGAGCACGAGCAATCGTTTTGGGAAAATTACAACAAATATTTTCTTAAAACTTTGCGAGTTTATATACAGGGTGCTACAAATTCGTATGCATGCAAGGGGATCTCGAAAACGGTAAGAGTTACGAAGATGGTTAAATTGTGGAAAGTTGCGTATTTTAGGGCTTTATGATCTGGCGAATGAAAATAGTAAATATTCCAAAAACCTTTCAAGATAAATCCGAAAAACATGGACATTTTAATTTTTTGCGCTTTCGTTGTTGGGAAAAAAAAAGTTTAGAGGTCTCTAAAACTGTATTTAAAATTCCAGGTCAGTTTTCAAAAAAATTGCTTGACGTGGATATCTAAAGAGCGAAACGTCGAATTTAAATACTAATAACACGATTTCGTAGACCATAAAAAACGTGTTTTTAGTTTTTTTCTCAAGTCAACAATGAAGGCGCAAAAAATTATAAATCTAAACTAAAAATTTCTGCTTTTTTCGGATATCTCCAAGGGTATTCGGAATATTTACAATTTTCTTTCACCAAATTATTAAGCCCCACAATGCGCAATTTAACCATCCTTGTATCTCTTATCGTTTTCGAGATCCCCTTGTACGCACACGAGTTTGTAGCACCCTGTATTTTTATGTGCCCCCTTTACCTAAAATATTGGGAATTTTCTATCAATTCCGGTTACATCGAGATTCTAAATGTGTGTTGCATACCAGATCAAACATATAAACTAAATAGTTTGTGAAATATCACCAATTAAAAATAATATTACAAAAAAATAAATCTTAGAAAAAAAGGCTACCACGTTCCTATGTTAAATTTATATTTTCTACTTTAAAAAAAATAACTACCAATATCCGGTTAAACCAAAAGTTAGATTTTTGTGAAGAAAATGAAAATCTAACGTAGCAATATATAAGTAGTTTTTCTTTTAAATCGTTAAAATGTTAAAGACTGTTAAAGACCCAAAACTTTCATTTTTCAATTGTCAATATCTCAAGATCTATTCAGTTTAGATATAGTAGGTAAATAGGATCTGAGCAAAATCCAAAAATAAAATAAAAATAATCATATTTTATTTAAAATAACAAAGTATAACCTGCAAAGAAAAAAATGCCATTATATTAGGTTAAGAGAGCACATAAATAAATAGGAACTCGCAAAGTGTCAAGAAAATATTTTCGGTGGGTTTCCCAAAACTTCTAACAAACACTCGTCCTTGATCACCCTGTATACAGTGTGTTAATAAAAGATGTACACCGACCATCTTATATTATAAAAATAACGACTGGAAGAACTTTGTTAAATGTCTAATCCACACGCGTGCGGTAAGCACACTTTACCGCACTGTTTTTGTGTGCGGCAAGTAGTACTTTACGACATACTTTTCAAAAATGTACAGTAAGTAATTTTATAAAAATCCTCTTAAACCCTAATTTGAACCGAATAATAATTCTAAAATCGTAGAAACGTCAGAAAGGGTCGATTTATTATAAAGTGGGATTGACAGCAAAGTTCAATTTAAGAGTAATCAACCTGGTTATAACTTGTTATGTTATGTTACATTATATTAAGTTATGACCAGGTAAACCTTTAACTCGAACTTTTCTGTCAATCCCATATTATAAAGAGACCGTTTTTGACATTTCTTCGATATAAACTGGACCTCGATTTAAGTCAAGAGAGTTCTTCTGCCCAATTTTAGAAAGTCGATTTAAATCAAGGAAATGTCAAAAATGATCATTTTATAATGTGGGATTGACAGTAAACTTTAGGTTTAGAGTGATTTACCTGGTCATAATAACTTAATATAATGTCATAACTTACCAAGTTATGACCCGATTGATCACCCTTAAATTGAACTTTGCTGTCAATCCCACATTATAAATCGATCATTTCTGCAATTTTAGAATTATTATTCTTCGATTTAAACCCAGATTTAAACTTAAGTTTAAGGGAAATTTATAAAACTGCACCTTAGAGCACTTTACCATACTATTTGCAGTAATAGTTTTTTAATAGTACATTGTATATCTAATAGGAAAAGCTGAACATTTCCGGACAACCCTAAAGATGTATGTCGAGGCGCAAGCCGAGACTGACAATACGGAGTCCGGGAATGTGGCTTTTTCTACGAGGTATACATACTATTTTTCCGTGAATCGAAAATTATTTAAAGGACATAACTCATTACAATCAACTTGTTAAAATTTCGTAGCTGTAAAGTTACCAAGAGATTGATATGGCGGGCCTTAAGGTTTCTTAATATAAAACCATCCTAAATTGACAGTTCTGGGATTAAAATGACCAAGTGTCAGAATAAGTCAGCTAAGTTTGTATTGTTAACATTTTTTACGGGGTTTTCATTAAATTTAAGAAGAAAAAGTATTTTAATGCGCAATATGTATTTTAATAGATTTAAAACTATATTTGCAACAACATCTTGGTACAATTATTTATTGGAAACACGATTTAATTTCAAAAAATAAAATTAACACAATACGCATTATAATAATATAATATGACGTTTCACGATGAAAACACAACAGGGAAACTACTGTTGGGTTGCATCAAATTTTTTTTAATGGTGGTTAAAAATCTTTATACGACCCGACATAAAAGATCTAAATATTGCGGATGGTCTAAATTTAAAACCCTTTAGTGAATACGGGTGTAAGTTTTTTGATTGAAATACCTAAAAACGCCTAAATATAAACAATCCCGAATTCTCAATTAGTTGTTAAATTACCATCATACAGAATGTGACAAGGGACGTCAATCATAATTGAACCTCTCTAATTCTATCTGACTGCTGACATGACAGCTTCCAGTCATATAAATTGTGACAACCCTATTTTTATCTGATCGGTAACATTAATAGTACATTGTGTACCTAGTAGGAAAAGCTGAACATTCCCGGACGACCGTAAACATTGTATGTCGAGGCGCAAGCCGAGACTGACAATACCGAGTCCGGGAATGTGGCTTTTTCTACGAGGTATATATACTATTTTTCCGTAAATCGAAAATTATTAAAAGGACATAACTTATTACAATCAACTTGTTAAAATTTTAAAATAAATATTATTAACTTTGTTCACAAATAAAGGACGTCATTAAATATTTGTGTTGTAATTATGGAAACACAGTAATATTGAATTGTCAAGCTTAACACATTTTAGTTTACAAGTAGCCGTACAGAATAGTATATTACATAACAAGTGATGAAAGTGATACTTTTCAAACGAGGAGATATTTAGCACGAGGCGTCAGCCGAGTGCTGAAATTCTCCGAGTTTTAGAATAATCACTTTCACACGAGTAATGTACACTATTTTTCCTACGACCACAAAGAATTATTAAAAAAACCTTTGATTTGTGAAAAAAATATTTCAACTCTAGAGTGGAAATACAAGGCACACTATTAATTTAAACATATGATGACAATTTGACGGACCACCCCTATTTATTAAAAAGAACAAATTTTAGAAAGTAGTTTAGTGTTTAACTTATTTATCATGTATTTTTCGAGTGATTTCGAATTAGAGTGTGAAAATACGCCATCTGAAATTATAAAAAAGTTAAGAATGTACTAGAAAATCTATTACCAGTCAAAACAAGCCCCGCTGAAGAAAATGTCATATATTAAACATAAAATTTTTATGTGTTGCCATAGCGTAGAGACTAGAGCTGTGACCTTTAGGTATTTTGAATTGAAACCTTCCTTGTTGGATGAATTTTTAAAATTTAATCAAGGAAAGATGCATTAAATATAAATTTAAAAAATTCATCCAACAAGGAAGATTTCAATCCAAAATAATTCTATAAATTATTTAATGTTTTTATAAAAAAAAGTCAAATACTCCTGATGGGATTTGAACCTGTGACCTTTCGATCTGTAGGCCATAGCTCTAGTCTCTACGCTATGGCAACACATAAAAATGTTATGTTTAATATATGACATTTTCTTCAGCGGGGCTTGTTTTGACTGGTAATAGATTTTCCAGTATATTCTTAACTTTTTTATAATTTCAGATGGCGTATTTTCACACTCTAATTCAAAATCAATCGACAAATACATAATAAATAAGTTAGACAATAAACTGCTTTCTAAAATTCATTATTTTTAATAAATAGGTATAGTCTGTCAAATTGCCACCATAATGTGTAAATTAAATAGTGTGCCTTGTATTTCCACTCTAGAGTTGAAATATTTTCTTTCAACACGCGTGTGATATTCGGCGCTTTCGAGCTAAGTTTACCGTGTTTTTTTCTCATTTTCATAGGTGGTCGTAGAAAAATAATATTTCCTTACAGTAAAATAATAAATATTTCCTATGTTATTTTCCGTTGCCTATCAATGACTAAGTGTAAGAAAATATTGACTTTTTCTTTCGGAAATGTCAATATTTCCGATCGAATTTCGTAAAACTACATTTTATTAACCAGGTCTCAATCAAAGTAATCGCAAGTTGCATAATTGTTTTTCTAAATTATTCATGTATAAAGCCATGTTTAGCGAGGCCAATTCAAGCAGTATGATTTACTGATAATATATTTTAAAATTTAATATAATTTATTTTTTATACCTAGCTTTGAACTTCTACATTTAAATTTAGGTAGAATCGAATTTACGCTATTAATTGTTAGAAAAAGTAGATTTTCTTATATGTGATGTTACAATAAATACTACTTACAGTGGTAACCAAAAGTCCACCCCCTAAAAAAAAGAATTTTATTAACCAAAGACGATAGTAGAAACGTTAGTAGAATTCTTTTGCATAAGTATCAAGAGTTGGGGGGGTCAGAACTTTTGGCGGTTACTATATAATAATGTTAACATTATAGGCTTTAAATGTAAATCTAAAAAAATTATTTATTAATAAATAATCTTTAAACTTTTAAATATTAATTATAACTAATTAAAAATTGACGCAGTGTCATCTGTTTGTTTAAAATTATATAAAAACTGTATTTATTATATTTGTTATCTTTTATATTATATTTTTAAGATTATATTTATGTCCAAATGTGTTGTTTTTACTGTATTTTAAAATTTAGATGGTAATGTAAATGTATAATAAATTATTAACAAAAATAGCAGGATAGTTTCACTTCCAATTCCTTACTTCAATAAAATCCAAATCCTGCACATGTCCTGGAATCTAATACGTATATTATTAACTAAGGTTAAGAACAGCTACCATTAGTAAGACGCAAAGGTTATAATAGTATAGTTGTCTAAACCATGGTTGATATAATTTTTTTTGATCGAAAGAGAAGGCTTAATCAGCCTTAACTAGAACTCAGGAGAAGCCATGCTGCCTACCTCTCATGTGTCGAATAAATCACCGACAACAATGGGCTAAGGAGTCTAGAGGATCAATATGCTAACTGGACATCGAACGTGTCACATTGCCAAGCCAGATCACTGATGAGCACCCAGAATCAGAAACAAGGATGACCTCACATTTCATTTTAAGTGAGGCAAGGAATGTTAACATCAAATTAAATGACAGGCCTGCCGTGGTTACCTCAAAAACCCGATGGACATACCTATCAGTTAACAAAATTGTTTATTGGTAGACCTCCACGCCGCTGAGCGTCCAGGGTTTGCACGCTGTGCACCCCTTCGTCTATCACCCGCTGTGCCCTCACCTTGTCAGTGGGGAATGGCAGTTTGGGTCCTTAGACTCACTGCTAACAACGGTATGCCCTGTCTTCTTCCGTTAACATCTCAATCCTTTCGTTGTTTCGTCTGGGTTCGTACTGGGACTCATCAGAGACGCGCGACCATCCTGAGGCCGAGGCCCGCAAAGGGTCTGCGCCTATAGATGGTCAATCTTCTGACAACTGGCGTTATTCATCATCGTCATGGAAGGTATCAGTCTCCACACTCACGGACCTCCCTTCAAGGGTCCGGACTCAAACTGTACATCATAACATTTAGGTACAACTATTATTACTGAACATAATCAAGCTTGTCATAAGGTATAAGAATCACTCGCAAAGTTTACACGATACAACGCACAGTGAGATCTAGCTACCAATAAGTTAAAATAAAGCAAGGTTTTCCAAAAAAATCGGTATTTCTTAAAATATAGCAGATATCAAAAATTTGACAAATTACTTTCTTTACAATGAAAAAGTGATTCAATTGACGTAGAATGATAAAATTTAAAAATATTATTGTGAAAGTTAAACGCCATTAAAATTGGAGCAAAAATCATCGTCTTCTTTAACACCCTGTATATGAATTTTTTTGACAGTTAAAGAAAATCCAATATTGAGAATTGTTTCTCAAGGGATGAATCTATCAACCATTCAAAACCGTAGGTCGATATCATATCTGGTTCAGAAAATATTAACAGTTAAATTTAGACGAAATTCTTCTTGCTCGAAATCAATTGTCCAGCAGTTTAATTCAAATTTTATTTTTCTGATGAGAATAATAAGCTTTTTTAACTACTAACCTATAAGATGGCCATTAGGGAATCCAAACCACGTGATTCAATATGGCGGTTGGCTGGTAAAAAGCATTGAGCCACCCGTTAAATGTCACCAACAATATTATTTATATAGTCACGTGCACCAATTACAACGCAGTATTTGCCAGCCAGCCGCCATTTGGACACATCGTTGGATTGCCTAATTATTGACCGATTATTAACCTTAGAAATCAATTTTCTCTACCTTGACACTCATCATTGATCATGGTTACTAATAAAAATAATCTATTTGAAAGCAGTTATCTTCACTTTGCATATCAGCACAGAATATACCGGGTGTTTCAGGAGGTACGCTCGCCCCTATAACTTTTTTGTTGTTTAAATTACAGATTTACAATTTTGTGTGTTTATATGTGATATTCTTTTGCATTTGATGACATAGCGGATGTCATTTTATCACTTCCGGTTTAACCGGAAATGATCTCAACCTTAGATTTTTAAATGGAACACCCTGTATATTTTTGGCTATATCGATTCAGAACACCATTCCAAATTCAACAATACCCCATACGTTACTTTTTGATACTTTAAATTATTTTTAATTTAATTTTTATTTTTCGTCTAGATTGCTATGAACTCTTTACGATTGTTTACTTCTAAACCAAAATCTTGATAAAAATGCAATTTTCAAGTTTTATTGTGTTTTAAATTTTTTACATACTTTTTAACTTTTTAAAAAGGTTTTTTCCAAGGGAACTCAATTTTTCCAAATGGAAACATATTGGCTCACTCGGGCAAAAAGATAGAGCACTTTTTTTCCAACAATTTTATATCACACATCCTAATGTAAAGTTAAAAGAGCAGCGATAATTTATAAAAAATAACATTTTATGCTTTGCATTTATCTAGGTACCCATGACGCCATAATGCTCATAAACAAATGAACATAATTACAAATTAAATATTATCATTGAAACAATAAAACCAGTCTAGTTAGTCCCGTTGTTCAAAATGCCTTCCTTGTTCTTCATGACAAGCGCGAATGTTTTGAATTGTTTTTCTTACATCATTTCGTAAATTTTCCCGTGTAATTTTATTAATGGCAGCTCTTAAGCAATTTTCCAACTCTTCTCTGTTGGTAGGTGGAGTGTTGTAAACCTCATTTTTTATTGTACCCCCCGCGAAAAAATCCAACGGGGTAATATCCGGCGACCTGATAAATAAAATCATTAGTTATTTAGGTCCCTATTAAGGTATAATTATTTATTACATACCTAGGAGGCCATCTAATAGGGCCAGTGGTTTGCGCTTCGTGTTGTATTTTTTGTCATAAAATGTTATTTTTTATAAATTATCGCTGCTCTTTTAACTTAACATTAGGATTTGTGATATAAAATTGTTGGAAAAAAAGTGCTCTATCTTTTTGCCCGAGTGAGCCAATATGTTTCCATTTGGAAAAATTGAGTTTTCTTGGAAAAAGCCGTTTTAAAAAAATAAAAAGTATGTAAAAAATTTAAAACCCAATAAAACTTGAAAATTGCATTTTTATCAAGATTTTGGTTTAGAAGTAAACAATTTTAATGAGTTCATAGCAATAAATGCAAAGCATAAAATGTTATTTTTTATAAATTATCGCTGCTCTTTTAACTTTACATTAGGATGTGTGATATAAAATTGTTGGAAAAAAAGTGCTCTATCTTTTTGCCCGAGTGAGCCAATATGTTTCCATTTGGAAAAATTGAGTTCCCTTGGAAAAAACCTTTTTAAAAAGTTAAAAAGTATGTAAAAAATGTAAAACACAATAAAACTTGAAAATTGCATTTTTATCAAGATTTTGGTTTAGAAGTAAACAATTTTAAAGAGTTCATAGCAATCTAGACGAAAAAATAAAAATAAAATTAAAAATAATTTAAAGTATCAAAAAGTAACGTATGGGGTGTCGTTAAATTTGGAATGGTGTTCTAAATCGATATAGCCAAAAATATACAGGGTGTTCCATTTAAAAATCTAAGGTTGAGATCATTTCCGGTTAAACCGGAAGTGATAAAATTGCATCCGCTATGTCATCAAATGCAAAAGAATATCACATATAAACACACAAAATTGTAAATCTGTAATTTAAACAACAAAAAAGTTATAGGGGCGAGCGTACCTCCTGAAACATCCGGTATAGCTACGCGTAGCTATTCTGTGATATCAGTTTCTTCATATTCCCCCATTTAAGGAAGATTTATCAGTTATTTTTCTATATCTATTACGGTTAATTGGGGTTGGGTCCCCGATCAACATATATCAGAAAATATCAAGGTGGACAAAAAATTATTTGCCCGGCAAAAAACCAATCTAGGTTAGTAAAAAACGTTCCATTTGTAGGTATGTATTGTCTGACGCACGGTTCTAGAGCTACAATGCCTGATAAGGCAGGGAGATAACGGCCGCATTAAAAAGGCAATTCCCCTTAAAATAAGGTAAAGTCCATACAATTACTGTCTGGATGCACATCACAGCTTCTGACGTAATTTTTGATTCGAGTTAGGTCGTTATCTCCCTGCCTTATCAGGCATTGTAGCTCTAGAACCGTGCGTCAGACAATATATAGTACATTTTATGCATTAAATATTGTAGTAATTGTCAAGAACTGAGTGGAAAACTAAAGATTTTTGAAATAAGACAGTGCATCTGTACACAAATCTTTATTTCGATTAGAAAATAACAATATATCGGTAGAAATATATTTTGGGATTAATTTTGGTATTATACCTTCGAATTTTGCACCATTTCGTGTACTCTTTAGGAAAATATTCTGTATACCTACATAGACTCTGGGATAAATATTTTGGTTTAAATGTAAAAAGAGCAAATTTTATTTGACAGATTTGCATATTTTTGAAGTATATTCTTAACCTCACTTCTGTCAAGTATCAGAAAACGACTCGTAAAACTTACAACTTAAGTTTGGTTTCTTTGTAATTGTTGAGTGATTGGTCAGTTTCATATCCTAACTAGGATGGATAGGAAATCATATTCGTTTAGTTCATTTAACCGAAATATCCCACTTTTTCAACCACTTTAGTGTAAAGCAAACAGAAAATTTCCATGTCGGAGTAGAAAAAAAAATGTATTTGTATTATTAGGTGTATTGCAGACCAGAATGAATCCGTCCCTGGTATGTACTGTTTAAATCCGAACTTTATATATCACAGGCCTGAGGAAACCCCAAATTCGATGCGAGGTATTTTATTAAAACATGAACAATTTTTTCGCATTGTTTTATCAAGATTTAAGCGTTATCAAATTACATATACAGGAACCCTCTGAAGATAAAAGGATTAAATTATTAACCTATTTATGCCATGATACATAATTATCATTGCGTATTCGGTTAGAAAAACAAATCTTTCTGTTATAGTGAAAAATTTAAAACTAAAAACCTTTCTTTTACTTGTTGGTTTAAAAGTGTTTGTTATGGCTATTTCAAAAGGATGTACGGTAGGTTTTATGATAGTTTTGTGGATTATTTATAGTTAAAAAATTATTGTGATAAAGTAAAACTTTGGAAACATCTTAATTTTTTAATATCTTATCGAAATCGTCATCTAAATCGGTCTTAAGGATTTAACAGGTAAACTTAAAGTAAACATGGCTAGAGAATCAGCTCGCGGTCTTAAAAAATGAAGAATGAAGAGCTAGGTATAGTGCGGGTACAAAAACAAACATTGACTAAAAACTCCTCTCTTATCCTCATCTGTCCAACGACTGAGTGGAGTTTCCAAATGAAAAATAAAAACAAAACTTTTTAACACAACACACAAACACAGTAAATAAATCACGTAAAAACGATATCTATAACCGTAAGTTTCGCGAAGTCTCAAAGTAAATACCTTAAGCTTAGGCGAACCAATGCTAAAACAATGGTGCATACGACTGATCTATTTTTAAATTGCCCTTCATTATAATGCAAATTGATACATGCTATTTGAGTGACTGACGTCACGTAACCATAGCAACGGTGAATATCAAAGCCATGTTGGACGTTGGGTCTTCACTTACTTTGAGCTAACGGACACTTTCGGCTGGGGCGCGCCAAAGTGCACGAGTTTTGATAATTATTGTCTATCGGAGTTAACCGTGGCCCTATTATGCATAGCTACAGTCGGATTAAATTAATATTATTAATTCGAACATAACTTTTTTTTAAGGGCTGTATTGGTACATTAATATTTAATATTGTGGAAAAACTTTCCTCCTGTTTTTTTTTTTTTTTGGTGACCTACTTTACCTGACGAGCCACCACTGGTAAAACTTTGGAAGCTCTTTATATCTTAATTTTTTATTCTCTTATCGAAATCGTCATCTTTGTGGGCCTTAAGAATTTAACAGGTCAACTTAAAGTAAACATGGCTCATTTTAATTTTTTGTTTAAATTCTGTACAAAATTCTCTTTTAATGACGTATCACACATTATCATTTTATTTTAAAAATGACCGCCTAGATCACTTTTTCTTTATTTCCTAGGACGTTCATAAATTTGGTAAAATAAGGTTGTGTGTGCAGGTAAAGAGTACGCCTTGAAACGCTAAATTGGTTTATTTCAACATATTTTATAATACAGGGTGATTCCTAAGTTGATACTTCTTTTTTAGCTGTGTATAGAAGGCATTAAAATAAACAACTTTTTCAAAAAACTTAAAAATAGGCGAGATACAGAAGTAAAAAATCTAAGTGCAGGTCTGGTCATCAAAACATAGCCTATACATTATGTTGTTTGTCTTATTTATTAGTCATGCAATTTACGGGTCGGTGGTCAGTTAGTTGTCAATCTGCTGCGGTGTGCTTCTCTGAAACAACTTTGAAAATATTGTTTAAGTTAGGCAGGACCATAGTGTAATAAATGAATCTATGTACCGTATTTTTCAGTTTTTTGAAAAAAAATAAATAACTGCTTTTTAAAAAAACGAAGCGGAATTTCTATTTGTATTAAAATTAAAGTCTTCATTTAGTTTTATGTTTAAAATAGTATCACAAGTTAATAATTATATACTTAGTACCTAATAGTAGAATAGAAGCTTGTACAGGGTGTCCCACACCGTTCTTAATTAAAATAATTAAATTAAATTAGCTCTACTATTTATTATTATCATTATTAACATTGATAATGATAAATTTAGTTTTATAACAATTGTTGGAAATGACCACATTCAATTCCGCCTGTCTAATTTAATTTAATTATTTTAATTAAGAACGGTGTGCCTGAGGAGAAAAACGCAAGAGACTATTTTTATGCAAAATTGACCAGGCTAATCAGAAATAATATCCACATGAAAAAATATCAGTGGCGTCCCACTTTTTTTTTAAAAATATATAATCGCTTACTTTTAAAAATTATTCTATTGGCGATAACGCTGAAACGAACAGAGATATCGAGCTGCGGTTTTAATATTTGTTCTAGCAAATTTAATCTACTTTTCGATTATGGTATCATAATTATACCGTATGATTTATTTTTTCGGAGTAAAATCAAAAAATGTGTTCTTATTACAAATTGCGCCCTCTAGCATTTTTTTTGAGAATTATTATGGACAACTAAATACGATTGGTGAAAGTGCATACATTTCTCTTCCAAACAGTCTTTAGTTTGCTAAAATCGGAAAAGTCGTTTATAAGTTACAGCGATTTAACTGATTACACATTCAACCGCTTCCCCCCCTTTTATTAAAATCGGTACGCCAATGAGCATAAAACCAAAATGATGCATAATTGTCCAAGCTTTTCAATGGTGTTATCAAAGATATACCTTAATGTGGAATTTTCGGAAATATGTAAACTTTTAAAATTTACTTTTCAATTACGCCCTCTTGCGGCAAAATGCGGAACTTAAAAATCATTTCCAGGATTTTCTCATGACCACTTAAGTTATAATTTTTTTTCCTGAGTTTCTATGCCCAGTAGTTTCCGAGATACGGCCGAGAGCCATTCTTAGTGGGACACCCGGTACAACAAGAGTGGATAGGATGTCCATATCGCACAAGGAAGTAAATTGAGCAAGACGCCGTTTGTGCATTAATATGAACTTTTACCGTTCGCTATGGTAAAGTTTTTCAAAATAATTGCCGATCTACAAACATCAACACTGTTAACGTGGAAAGAGAAGTGGCAATACTGTAAAAATAACATAACCTTAAAACCTTTAGTAAAAAATTAAATTCATTTTTTTCTAGAAATCTTATAATTTTGTCTGTTTTATCTCATTTTATGTACTTAACTTTAATTTTCACCATTTAAGGAAGATCTACCAGTTATCTTTCGATATCTTTTGCGTAAAATAAAAGTTTTAAGGTCGATTGGGATTGGATCCCCGTTCAAAATATATTACACAAATAATTGTATGGCAGAAAACCAACCAAGATTAGTAAAAAAGTTCATTTTGTAGGTCTTTAGTACAATTTATGCATTAAATCTTGTAGTAGTTGTCTAGAAGAAAACTGAAAATTTTTGAAATACGAAAGTGCATCTGTGCACAAATCTTTAGTTCGGTCAGAAAATAACAATAGTTCGGTAGAAATATATGTTGGTATTAATTTCGTGAACTCTTTAGGAAAAAATTGTGCATGAATAGAGAGATAAAGTATGTCAAGTTTATTTACATATGCCTAGGAAAAAACGAATTAATTTCAATCTTCGTAAATTATCAACGCTCAATCTACTATTACCTAATAAATAATTATTAACTTGTGATTTTTTTTCAAGAGCCAGTCCGTGCGCCGAATGAACTTAAACAGGTTTGGGCATTGTGCTGATCCTGTTTGGTTGTTACATCCACTCCGTGATCTCAGTTCCTTGTGCTAGTTTGTGTAGGTCAACTGAGGAGATGGTAAGAATGTCCTCTGGTTCCAGTTTTGGTTGCCCGAGTATTTGTCGGCTCTTCCAATCTAGTGACTCGCAATGGCAAACTATATTCTGTATAGTTTCCCTGACATGTCCGCATAATCTGCAGTAAAGGTCTCCATTGTACAGTTGCATTGTGTGCAGATGGTTCTTGACAGTCATGGGTTCTGTCAGAATTCCTCTAATAGTTTTCAGCTGGTTTATTTGAAGCAGCTGTTTCGTAAGTCTTGGGTCTGGATCTCCAATGAAGCTTTTGCTATGGTGGCTGTCGGTCCAGTGGATTTTATGTTCACTTCCCCACTTTATGGCATTTCGTACTGCGCACCTTGGTGCTCCGAGTGTCGGTTATGGGCCAATGAATGTGTTATCTGAGCTTTTAACTTGTGATACACAGAGCTGTGAGTAACTTAAAGTAACTAGATACTTAGTAACTTAGTTCTTTTTTGGATCATGCCAAAAGTAACTGTAACTTCGTTACTTTTGAAAAGTAACTTGTATCTAGTTACTGTTTAGGAGTAACTATACACTTAAAAAGTAACTAGATACTTTTAAAGTAACTAAGTTCCTTTTAAAGTAACTAAGTTCCTTTTAAAGTAACTAAGTTACTTTTAAAGTAACAAAGTTACTAAGTTAGGTACTTTTAAAGTTCCTCTAGGATACCAATTATGCACACGTGCCGTCCATCAGATGATGACCAAGGGACGATCAGATTTTCACGAAGGGACGAGCGGCGAGTCGCGAGAGTCAAACAGCAAACTGGTTGGAACGCGAAATTTCTTTGGAAAGCATTTTATTCTACTTGTTCGTTGTTCGAATTAATACTTCTTAGTTTAGTTTTCTGATGGTAATAGTGGTAGTGTGTACAGGAAAATGAGTTATCACTAACTGGTAAATTTATGGTATTTAGTTCAAAAGCATCTTAGTTACTTTTAGAGTTTCGTAGTTACAATTAAAATAACTAGTTACTCAAAAGTATCTTAGTTACTTTTAGTAACTAGTTACAATCAATGTAACTAGTTACTTTAAAAGTATCTTAGTTACTTTTAAATTATCGTAGTTACAATCAATGTAACTAGTTCCTGTAAAAGTATCTTAGTTACTTTAACTAAGTAACTAAGAACTAAGTTACTTTTAGGTAAAAGTAACTATTCCTTATAAGTATCTAGATACATTTGTGCAAAAGTATCGAAAAAGTAACTAGTTACTTTTCTGAAGTAACTTTTACAGCTCTGGTGATACACTATTAGAAAGAAAATTAAATAAAGTATTTTATTAAAACCACCGCAGTGGCTCAGAGGCGAGTTACTAGCATGAGACCGTGGCGGTCCGAGTTCGATCCTCGGAGTGGGCATACGCACAATAAAAAAAGTATGTCCGAATTTTAGTAGGTTTAAGAATGCAGTGAAGAGTGTAAAATGTATCATCTTCATTCACACCATTAACCAGGCCGCGATAAAATTTGCTTGAAACAGATATAAATAGATATTAGTTCATTCTATAAATATACATTCCGCATTTATTGGCATGTTGTACCTACTTGGTAAACATTGGTAAGTAACTGACACCAGAGCCATATTTTTTTAAAAGTAATTATCAAATTTCCTGGTATTGTAAAGATGACATTAAAGCATCTAAAAATTATTAATGCCCGTATTCTCCATTTTTTCATAAAGCGAACTTAATTTAAGCTCCCTTAAATTTTAAAGCTGGCTTAAATTAAATTTAATAAGCACCGTAGACAACTTTTGGTTACTTAACTAAGCCTTATTTTGAGCTGGCAAAGATGAGGTTATTCTCTTCTTTTTTTAAGAGTTAATGGCTATAGCAACAAACGACAATCTACGCCTACTTTGTGTTATCGTTACTAACTTTGTGTTGTGGGTTTTTAACCTTAGCTTTCAAAAAACATTTTCAAATTTAATTAAAAATTTTCTTTCTTTCATAATTTTCCTTTTCCTGCTAAAATGGAGGAAAAAAGGTGCTGTAATTATACATACTTAATCAGAAAACCCATTCCTATTCAGATTAATAGCTGACAAATATACGATAACTCTTGAGAACAAAAAAACTGACAGTGCTTCCGTAAAAAACGGGAAGAAGTGTGGAAATTCGTTGAGGAAGAAGTTAATGCGGTAAATCCTTCAAATAACTATCGGAATGCTAATCAGTTAAAAAAACTGTACTGTAATAAGAAGAAAGAGCTACGTAAAAAAAGTGAGAGTGAGAAAAAGAACATTTTTTTGACTGGCGGTGGCACGCTCACAAAAACTACTTTTACAAGATGATGTTGATAATATACTTCTCGTTCGTAGATTTTTTTGTAAAATT
This sequence comes from Polydrusus cervinus, assembly GCA_935413205.1. NCBI lineage: Eukaryota > Metazoa > Arthropoda > Insecta > Coleoptera > Curculionidae > Polydrusus > Polydrusus cervinus. The sequence goes on along the minus strand of OW284516.1, from coordinate 46,437,844 downwards.
CAAGATCTTTAACATCCAAAATATCTCCATCAATAAATATTTCATCTTCTATTTCCATATTTAACTTCGAAAAATACGAATATGTATTACAAGACAGGAGCAAAGAAAAGTCAAATACGGCGCAGACGCGTGGTTAAGCCTGCAATATTTAGGGCTTAAAGTTAATTGAGCTTAAGTCTCCAAATAGCGACCGCTAATACGAAATCAGCAATTTAAGCTGTATTAAATTTTAAGCCGGCTTGAAGCGTTACGGAGGATACGGGCATAAGTGTGATACATGAATGAATCGGCTTAAAGAGATTTAAAAAAAATAAATTAAAAAATGCAGTTCCGCATTAAAAAATTAAAGTTGACACATAAACGAGACGTACTGAAATTCTAATAACACAGTAGTATTAAGCTAAATAAATTGCTTTAACAATGTATTATGTGAATGATAGAAGAGTTTTGGACTTGCATTGTCTATATTTGTTTTACCTCACAACGTTTCCACTGGTAAGTATCTCCAGTCGTCTTCAGGTGAATACTGATAATGTGTTCTTTGTTTTTCTGTAGCGATTAAAATAAATCAGATAAATTTAAAAACCAATACCCAAAATTTTTTATTTTGAATATTTTAAAAAAGTAAACCAGAAAGCCCGAATTTTTATAACGATATTACTGGATACAAGATTCCGTAACTTTGCCACCATTTGACCGATGTTGTATCTCTTAAAGTTTCCCAGAAATCCATGATGAGCATCGTATTTTGGACTTTACATTCAAGAAACCCACTAAAATATAATATAATGTCGTTCCTAATCAAATGACTTGTAACTTCATTTTATATTGGAAAAAAATTTTAGAAAAGAAAAAAATCGAACGACTCCTCATCTTCGGATTCAGATATTACACCCGTCAAAACAAAATGGCCATTGTGGAAAAAAATTCTAGTCTGGAGTTTGACAACACTGTAAGTAAACATTAAAGTACATCGCTTATAACCATAATAATTCTAATTTTTGTAAATTTTTAAATGTGAAAGAATAGATTGTTAAAGAAACTAAAGCTAAATCAATCAAAAACGTATTTTTTTCTACGACTACATAGTACCTAATAGTTATATTTTTAATAGGAGCGGCGTGTCCATTGGCCAATGACCCATCTATAATTTTAACCTACCTAATCATATTATTTTGTTTTTCAAAACAAATAAAAATGATTATCGTTTAAAAAATATAAATACTCCAACTTGTGTCAATATAGATCGAAGCGCTCCGATTCCCCTTTTTTTAGTTTAGCTTACGGTGGACCTCATGGGGTTATATTGAATTAGAAGATTACCTAAATGAATTGGAGACTAAAAGCAAGACTAGACATACGCGCTCTCGGAAGTTAAAGAGAGATGGGAAAGAGACAAATCCATCGTCGACTTCAATTACTTTCAATAGCCCTTTATGGAACCGCTCGGTGAATTGCAAGTAATACTTTGCATTAGACAAAGAAAAACCTATTACAAATAATGCGGATTGTATTTGCAAGATTTACATAAACCTTTTGTTTCAATAGGAATGCAGAATCGCCCGTAGTATTCTGTTAACCCTTACTTAGTCAGCCTGGTTTAAAATTATTTATTGGCAAGCTGAATAGCAACGACTACATTATGTCTCCAAAATGCATGCGTTCATAAGAAACAGCTAATCTAAAACAAAAATACACAATGTAAAAATAGTTCCAAAGTGGATTACTAGCATTACAATAATTTCTACTTGTATTCAGTAATAGGCAATGGGTTAATAGTAGTTTGTACAAAAAAGAGTGGATACCTATGATGTCCATATCGCACGAGGAAGTAAATTGAGCACGACGCCATAGGCGGAGTGCTCAAACTTCCGAGCGCAATATGGACAATCCACTCGAGTTGTGCAGTATATTTTTTCTACGACTTAACTTCCGAACTTCGTGCTAAGAATTTTAAAAAATTATTTAAATTAAGCATCATAACTTGTCTTTAAAGTTGGCCATGAACTTGTGAGAACGGTAATAAGAAACAATTGAACAAAAATTCATTTTGATGGCAAACCCATTGACCAAATTACACTAACATATTCATCGATTTGGGTAAGTTCTTATATTTATACAAACTCACTTTTAAGTATATCTATCTTTCTCACATTCAACTTTTTGCAGAATAACAGACAAAAAGCGATATATATGTATTAATAAAAACGAACAATTTATTTTCTCAACCAGGTAATTTGATCAATATTGTTTTACTGAAATGCACAGAAGAAAAATAGGTTTTTTGGGTTTATTTCTGCTTACGTAAAGAATTATAACTCCGAAAGTACAACAAAATAGCTGTAGAATTCGTTTTAAACAGTTAAAAATGAATTTTTAACGTTCGCTATGGTCAAATTTTTCAAAATAATCGCCAATTTACAAACTAGCAACACTGTTAACTTGGAAAGAAAAGACGAGAAGTGGCAATAATGTTAGTAGAAATAACATAACCTTAAAAATTTTTTTTCTAGAAATCTAGTCTGTTTTATCGGGTTATCATTATATTCCGCCATTTAAGGAAGAATTACCAATTAATTTTCTAAGTTTGTTGCGTATAATAAAAGTTTTAAGATCAATTGGGGTTCGATCCCCGTTCAAAATATTATATAAAATATCCCCGTGCGCAAATATCTATAATAATTATATGCAAAAAAATTACCAAGGTTAGTAAGACGACGTTCATTTGGTAGGTATATACTACATTTTATGTAAAACTTGTAGTAATTGTCTAGAAATTAGTGAAAATAAAGATTTTTTGAAATAAGAAAGTGCGTCTGTGTGCAAATCTTTAGTTCGGCAGAAAAAAACAATAATATATAAGAAATATATTTTGATATTAATTTTGTTATTACACCTTCAATTTTTGCACCATTTTGCGGTGTGTTTTTTTGAAACAAGTTAATTTTAAATTGGTGACACGTGAAAATGGTAAAATTTTAAAACAATGAACTAGTAGATATGGTGCTAATTTACGGTGAGTGTCGTCAAAGTGCGGCTGCTGCTTCGATATTATACGCAGAACGCTTTCCCTTGCGGGCTCATCCTACACCTAGAAGTTTTCTTAATGTTATTGAACGGGCAAGTTATGCAGGACCGTATGATCCATAGTGTAATAAATAAATGTAAGTACCGTATTTTTGAGCTTTTTGAAAAAGGTATTTGAAAATGTTGTTTATCTTAATGCTTTCTCTATACAGCTAAAGCAAAAGTATCAACTTGGGAATCACCCTGTATTGAAAGGGTACCGTTTTGGTCATTGTTGGATAGTTATCGATTGACTTTAGACCACTATTAAGTAGTAAAGTACCTAATTTAAAATACACTCTGTATATTATAAATATCTAAATATTCTCGTATTGCTGTCCTAATAAATGATTGATATAGGAAAATTATAGCGTTTGTTTAAGTTTTTAAGTAAATATTAAAACAAGAATATTAGCTTATCTTTTTATCTTCAATTTATTTTGTTATATAGATAACACTGGTTAACAAGATTTTTGTCCCAAGCGCAAAAATGTCTGATTTCAATATAATTTTGCATGCTGAAATCAATCATGTTTTCAGAATTTCTCCATCACCCTTAGTTTTTATGTTCCAGTATATGTGATTATTTACCTATAAAATGCACGCATAGGTCTGTACTATAAGAGTCATCTAACAAAAAACTTGTGTCAGGCATTGCTATTTTATTATTTGTGTATTGTAACAATAACTTGTTGTGACTAGAAATAACAAAGTGTGCTCTGTGTGTCACGCGGAACATGTCTTGGCTTGTTGAGACCTGCAAGCAGTTTCGAGTCCTACATAACATTTATTGTTGTTTTAGTTATCGGCTAGAGCTCGGTGAATGAACATATACGCAGACTTTTTTTAACGTTTTGAAGAATGTGCTGTGGTGCATTTTAAGCTATTGTAGTGTAACTCACCTGTAAAAATGCCAAGAAATTGTGTAAACCACCTGAACTCTTTTTGCTACATCTGCGGTGAATTGACATTTAAATCTCAAAAACGGTCTTTCACGCCTCTCGTTAATAAATGCTATGAACAGTATTTCAAGTGTAAAGAAGGCGATCAAGACAAAAGCTGGGCTCCCCATATTTGCTGTGTTACGTGTGTCAGACTTTTTACAGCGTGGGCAAAAGGTAAACGACATATGCCTTTTGCTATTCCCATGATTTGGAGAGAACCATCAGACCATATTACCGATTGCTATTTTTGTCTTACAAATATCAGTGGTATAACTTCTAAATCCAAACATACTGTTAAATATCCTCATATTCCATCTGCACTGAGACCAGTGCCGCACAGTCCGGAATTACCTGTGCCTGACCCCCCACAAAATATGACACCGAGCGACGATGAAACTGCCGATGACGAAGTAAACAACGAAAGTTTTTCAGCCGAAAATATTGATCTGGATCCAACATTTACACCAGATTCGTCTTCTTGTGCGCCGCATCTTCTAAGTCAAGAAGAATTTAACGACCTTGTCCGAAAAAGCAGCATGGTTTTCTTTCAAGGACATTGGCAACGGCGTCTTGGGAAATCGTAAATCCGAAAATTACGTAGAGAATGTTAACAATTTATTGGTCTCATATAAAGCCAAGGGTTGCAACATGAGTCTAAAAATACACTTTCTTCATTCACACTTGGACTTTTTTCCGAAAAACCTTGGAGCAGTAAGTGACGAACATGGCGAGCGATTTCACCAGGACATTCTGGACATGGAGAAGAGATACCAAGGCAAATGGAGCCCCGCTATGTTGGCAGACTATTGCTGGACGCTGAAGAGAGATGTTTCTGATGCAAAGTACAGTCGAAAGTCATATATGACCACATTTTCTAAGTAAATATATCACTTTGTACTTTATTTTTTCATAACTTATACCCATATTATAATATATACGTTCACAAAAATTCATTGCTTTGTCACTTTAAAACCCTGCGTGATGGAAAAATTCTGAAAACATATATGAAATATGTTTAAAAAGTACTACCAAGTACACCCACTTCAGCTCGTGGGACAAAAAAAATCTTAAATTTTGTTGACCAGTGTAATCAAATGGATGGCATAATAAATTTGTGTGTAAGCTTTGTCTATATAAGTAAAAAAAAATCAATCATAATCTAAGGCAGACATAAATAATAATATCCAATGCAGAGGCGAACATATTACCGGGCAGTTCGATGGGTTGCCCGAGGGCACTGACCTTAAGCCCACTAAAATAATAAAATATACGACAAGTGAGCCGTAGAATATAAAACTGCATCCAACTTGAATATCGCTCTGGAAATGCCAAAGTTAAAAATAAATTTTAAAAAATATAGAAAAAATAATAAAAATATACTATACAGGGTGGCCCATTTGTCTGACAAAGTAATATACCGTCTCTACTATTAAAGATATCAAAAAAAAGTTTTTATAAAAGTTGTGAGGTACGAAAAAATATATGTTCTAAAATTATTTTTAAACATACGGGATGGTCCAAAAGAGTAGGACAATAAAAAGATACATTTTTTTAAATGGAACACCCTATATATTTTAGCATTTTTTGTTTCCTTACAAAATTCTCCATATGACGCCATATTTAGTTTTTTAATTTTTTGCAACGTTGCCAAACAAAATGCGAAATTCTTAAAATTTTGGAAAAAACATAATAGTAAAAAATTACCTGTATTTCTCAATAAGAGTATCGAAAATCGAAAATTTCTTGTAAGCTCTTAAGTTTAGGGATAGAAAAACTGTTTTAAGTCTTTAAGTATCGAACATTTTGTACAGGGTGTTTTCTGTTGACATCCAAATATACAAAATTTTAAAATACAATAATTTTGTTTTTTTTAATGAATCACTCTATATTTATTAGGCTCGTCTGATAGATATTGTAAGTATCTTTTATTATTGGTAAGTCATACCTATACCTAAATTTACTAGTTTTGGCAATATTTCGATTTTTATTTAAATTTTGGTGAAAAAAACTATAGTTTTTATTTTTCTAGTAAGCCATGACTAGCAAAGTCAAAACAAATGTAATTGAATATAATGTCATATTTATAATTATTATTTTTATATTTATAATGTTTCTAAACTTATTTTTAATATCAAGTTGCGTAATAAAAACAAAAAAACAAATTTTATTAAATTAAATAAATAGGTAACTAACTATGGTTATCAATTTATTTTAATATGATATTATATTCAATTACATTTGTTTTTACTATTTACTATGGTCATGGCTTACTAGAAAAATAAAAATTATAGTTTTTTTCACCAAAATTTAAATAAAAATCGAAATATTGCCAAAACTAGTAAATTTAGGTATAGGTATGACTTAACAATAATAAAAGATACTTACAATATCAGACGAGCCTAATAAATATAGGGGGTTTCATTTAAAAAAACAGAGTTATTGTATTTTAAAATTTTGTATATTTGGATGTCAACAGAAAACACCCTGTACAAAATGTTCGATACTTAAAGACTTAAAACAGTTTTTCTATCCCTAAACTTAAGAGCTTACAGGAAATTTTCGATTTTCGATACTTTTATTGAGAAATACAGGTAATTTTTTACTATCATGTTTTTCCAAAACTTTAAGAATTTTGCATTTTGTTTGGCAACGTTGCAAAAAATTAAAAAACTAAATATGGCGTCATATGGATAATTTTGTAATGAAACAAAAAATGCTAAAATATATAGGGTGTTCCATTTAAAAATATTTATCTTTTTATTGTCCTACTTTTTTGGACCATCCTGTATGTTTAAAAATAATTTTAGAACATATATTTTTTGTACCTCACAACTTTTATAAAAACTTTTTTTTGATATCGTTAATAGTAGAGACGATATATTACTTTGTCAGACAAATGGGCCACCCTGTATATAAATATATTAGTTATTCTCCTCGATTTTAAAATTTGCAAATTTTTAAAAAATAGTATATTATGTTTGTTGATCAGAACTAAAAACTACGTTTTTCTACTCCCACATGGAAATTTGCTATTTCCTTTATATTTAAGTGGCGAGTAAAGTAGGCTATTCCAGTTAACTGTGCCGCAAAATTTCATAACAATCCTAGATAGGTAATGAAACTGACCAATCACAGTAGTCAATTACAAAGAAGCCATTGTTGTTCTTAAAAGTACTGACCAATCACAGTATATTATTTTTACTGAGGCTCCGCCTTATTTTCAAGACACTAAATTATATAATTTAAATGCATATGGTACAATTTGTTCAATATAATAACATCTAGACGCATTTATAATAGATTTATCAATAATGCAACCTGCTGAATGTGCATAGAAAATTAATTTCATGTAGCATCATTTATCAGTTTTCCCATAATTAGTTAAACTTTCGATAGTCGAGAGGTAGAGCGTTTTACTATGGATCCAATGGTCGTGAGTTCGAGCCCGGTAACCTGAAAACTTTTTTTTACATTTTTTAGCATAAGGTTTGTAAGTTTGGTCGTAGAAAAAATATACTGTTCAACTCGAGTGGATTGTCCAAATTGCCCTCGGAAGTTTGAGCACTCCGCCTACGGCGTCGTGCGATATGGACATCATATCCACTCTTGATGTACAAACTAAGTACTATTAAATATGTAATTACACCCATTTACAATGAAAAAATTATTTTTTCTTTTTTGAAACGTATGTGTACAATAACAATGCAAATTTAACTCTAGTTACATGTAATCTTGGATGCTCTGGCATGCAAATGAATTGTTGAAAGTAAGAAGTAAAATATGGCAAGTCTTACTTTCGAAGTCGGAATCAAAATCTAGATTTATTTCGGACTTATAAAAAAAGCCCTATTGTGATTTTGTGTGATCTATATTTTAGGTTAATATTGGTTTTTCTTGTATTTATTCTTATATGGATTGTTGTTCCAGTAGTATTCATGATGTCTATTTCTTTTCAAAGGCTGATGATATTTATGCCAAGTAAGTATTTAATCATTAAAACACATTTAATGTAAAAAATATAAATATTAGCACATATTTTAAAAAACCAAAGTAATACCCCCTAAATAGGTTAAAATTATGATAATATGGTATATTCCATACTTGAAGTGAAGTGGCAAGTTAATTAGAAAGCAATAATACTCATAAAGTCAACCTGCAATAAAATATATTTCTTACATTTTTTTTATTGATCTAAGAGTTATCTATACGTTTCGAATACGTTTATCTTCAGGAGAAGTTTAACTTATTAAAGTAACCATAGAATAGGAAATTGTGATAGCACCCTAATGAAGTTTTGTTGAGAAAAATATTAAAGAAAAAACTTTCCGCAGAAATAAGGGAGGAAACATACTAACAAGTATTGATGGTAAAATCTTGTGAAAGATCAGTCAATATAAGAAAAAGGTAACTTAGACTGATGAAGGGTAAATAACTTTGATGTAAAGTAAAATGGTTTAAAATTACAAGGTACATCACCAAATGTTACGTGTAAAATTTAAGATACACGTAGTGGTAGAATAACGAAGCAACGTATTATATAGATATGGTTTATGGTGTTCTAAGACCTATTCAAATTTGGCACATTGAAGGACAATGAATCGCTCTTAGAGTGAGTGTATAACAATCTGATACTGAAATAGTATTCAAGAAGAGCTTGGAAAACGTGTCAACCTAAAAAAAAACCGCATGGTAAACTAGCTGAATATGGTTCAAAGCTTAGTTTATGGCGAGTTAGTTTACGGAAACTGAATGTTGGAGTGTTGAGGAATTTTACTCATTTAAGAGTAAGTGAAGGAAAAATGTACTGTAGTAGTTTTCTTAAGCATTTTCTTAAAATAAAATTGCATTCCACGATACGAGGATTTTTGTTTAAACTTCTATGGAATATTTTTCTCAAAGAAACTCAATTAGGGTGTTCATCACAATTTCCTATTCTATAGTTCCTCCAATAAGTTATGTTTCTTCTGAAGATCAATGTTCATGCTTTCGAAACATGTGGAGAACTCAAATATCAACAAATGTTTTCATTAAATATGTATATCTTAAGTGAAGGTTGACTAAGGCAGTTCTCAAACGGGGAAACTTAAAAGACACTGGTAGTAGCGTGGAGGCTAGGACACTGGGGACAGAGGTCAGGTCAGAGTCAAAGGTCTGCCACTCTAACCTGACCTAACCTAGGAGACTGGGGGACTAGACTACTCGAGTGGCCTCTCCTCCTCACACGGCCGATACTATGGTCATGCATTTGCGAGCTAACGGCCGCAAATTTCAGCTTAAAAATTTGCTTCATTATTTTACTTTACTCAAAGAGACTGGAGTCGCGAATACTTGGGTTGCCGGGTCTCCCAATCGCCGCACCTTGGGTAGCGCCATGTAAGTGGCACAATTCAAATGTACATACTGGGTGACCTTTAGTCTATTTCAGAAAGGTGTAGACTGTAGAGTAATAAAAGCTCATTAGGTATGCAAAGTGACTATAGAGTGACCCAACGAATATATAAGACACAATCATAATTTGGCATTGATTTTATTGCAAAATTCTTTCTTTTCATCAAGCGCAGGTAGTACCATCCGGGTTTGGGTCAATTTATGGGTTCTGCCTATTATTATCCATTCATAAACACTGAAAACGGTGTGACAAAGGCCTGCATTTTTATTAAACAATATAAAAAAATTCAAAATACAAAAAATACATTATATAGAAATTAAATTAGAAAAAATCATAATATTCTTTGTCATCTCCTCTTGACGTTGTAATTAACAAGTGGACGATTCGATCGATCAGATGGTCGAGATTCCATATTTTCTCCTCTTCTTTAATGACATGATGGACACTTTTCGCCGATTATCTGGTGTCACTTTCTTAATGGCTTGATCAAACAGTAGCTTAACGTCTTTCATTTTGAATGTTGTGTTGTGTCTTGCTACAAGTTCTTTCACTTGCGCCAATATAAGTTCTCTAGGATTTAGTTCGCAATGATATGGCGGTGTGCACAGCACAGTTGCTTGTTTCTCAGGTATATCTTCCACGGCATATTTCATAAAACGATGTTTGTGTAAATTTGCTATAGCTAATAGTTCCTTCTTTATCAAATTATCTTCTTTTTTTCTTTAGTTAGTTATCATGAATAATTTAATGCACAAAATTGACCTGCGCCTATGGTCAATACCGAAATTAAGCCGAACTGGACGGAATTTCCCATTTTATTACTTTACACCTTTCTGAAATAGACTATACTCGCTCAGTATCCCAGTATCCAAGCTACTATAATAATCTCTTTTAAGTTTCCCCCGTGTGAGGACTGCCTTAGATTATTATTTCTTCCTATTTAATTATATTGTGTTTTAACCTGATTTTTAGATGATTCACCAAAATATCCAAATTTCGTCAACCCCCAAGCCCACAATATCGAAGGAGTGTTCAATTTTCATCTGGCGGTGTCAGACTACCATGACAACCTAACAATTACCAGTATCGGTGCTTGGTTAATTTTACCAGAAGATGAAATAAACACAACCACGTCGGAATATGTGCCATCCATAGTTAGAAATACAAAGCATGACATTTTAATTTTCTTGCATGGCATTTATAGCAATCGAGCAAAGCCCATTATGCAGTACGGCGTTATGAGGAAGGAGTTTTTGGTTATCGCCATTGATCATAGAGGTAAGTTGTTAAAAAAATATAGTCTATTTCAGAAAGGTGTAGAGTAATAAAATAAGAAACTCCGTTCAGTTCGGCTCAATTTCGGTGTCGGCCAAAAATTTTAGAAAATAAGGTTTATGGGTATTTTTAATATTAAAATTTCAAGTAGTTGCGTAAGATGATTAGTAAAGGTATATTTTCTGGCCTGAAGTGTCAAATCGAAATATTGTGTGGGGATTAGTTAGGAAGTAGAATATAAAGTTACGTTTTGCGTTTAACAGGTACCTTGGAGAAAAAAAGAAATTATCGACTGGTTAACCACCAAAAGTATTGAATTTGAAGATAATTTGATAAAGAAGGAAATATTAGCTATAGCAAATTTACACAAACATCGTATGAAATATGCCGTGGAAGATATAGTTGAAAACATAGTGTAACTGTGCTGCGCACACCGCCATACCGTTGCGCACTAAATCCTATAGAATTTAGACACAACACTACATTCAAAATGAAAGACGTTAGGCTACTGTATGATCAAGCCATTAAGGAAGTGACACCAGAGAACTGGCGAAAAGCAGTTCATCATGTCATTAAAGAAGAGGAGAAAATGTGGGATATTGACCACCTGTTGATCGGACCGTCGCATCGACCCGTTAATTATAACGTCAAGAGGAGATGACTACTAGTTCCTCAGATTGTAATATGAGGGTAAAACACTCTGTATTAGTATATTGTATTTAGTGTTCTAATTAGTTATTATGATTAGCTAATATAACAATACTGTCGATATAACAAATATGTAATATAAACATTAGCGTAAGTGGAACAACCTGTATGTGGCGACATAGATTAAGATTCAGAATATAGTTTGATGTTGAATATGAAACACCGTTTTCTTTGAACCCTTTGCTGCCACCTATCTGAACATCAAATTATTACATGGCGATCCTGCCAGCCAAAAAACCTTAAGAAGAAAAGCACTTATATGGAATAAAATGGGTAGTGCCAAGTCTAAAGAGAAAATAACCAGGCCTCGAATGGAGACAGAGTACATTTTGATAACACTTGTTCTTTTTGGGATTATAAAGATGGAGTTTTGGAGCTTAAAATTGTTACATGGTTTTATTATACTTATGGGTTATTACACTTATGGAAAAAGAAGACGGAAAATGGACATAAGAAACAAGGAAATTTGTAAAAAATAGAAGAAAAAAAATAGACTCGGTTATAATTACCAAATTAGTGATTAAAAAGAAACATTTACTAAGTAAGTTATAGAATTAAGTAAATTGTATTGAAATAGGGACCTATTTAACAAGTACTTTGCTATTAAATAATTAGATTAGAGAATATTCTAAGAGTGCTATAGAAATTTCTTTTTAAAAATGTATCAGGAAATTATAAATTTTAATAAACAAATCGCGGAAGGTTTAAGTAGTGATAACCAAAATGAGGTATAAACCGGGATAACCACGCGAAAAATATACATTCAAATATGTCAGCTTTTGACTTAAAAGTGGCCACGAACCTTTTGCCTGTAATGGATAACTCGGAGACTATTACACATAAACTAATCGACGCGGCAGAATTTTATCATTCTATGCTTAACGATGATGGCAAGCCTATTTTAATTAAATTTATTCTGAAAACACGAATTTCAAATAATGCGAAATTAAGATTAAAGTCTAGTTACGATTCTATGGATTCATTATTAGGGGACATCAAAAAACATCTTTTAACGAAACAGTCCGATACCGCCCTTCAGGCAAAATTGTTTTCAGCCAAGCAAGGCGATAATACTGTTTCTGAGTTTGGTAAAAATCTTGAAGATATCTTAGTAAATCTGACAATTTCTCAAGCAGACGGTGATTCAAGAGCTTTTGATATTTTAAGACCAATAAACGAAAAAATCGCTGTGAAAAGGTTTACAGGTGGCCTTAGAAATCATAAACTCAGCACAATCATATCTGCTAGAAATTTTGAATATTTAAAGGATGCCATTAGAGCGGCGCAAGATGAAGAAATTTCCTCTCAAAGCAGTAATCAACAAATTTTCAATATGTTTAGAGGAAGAGGAAACAACAGAAATTTTTCTGCAGGTTTTAACAGAGCTAGAAACTCTGGAAGACATTTTAATAACAACTTCAATAGAAACGTAACTAATAGAAATAACAATCATGTTTCTAATTATCAACAAAATAATTCTCGCTTAGGTAATGGTAATGTAATAATTTGATGTTCAGATAGGTGGCAGCAAAGGGTTCAAATAAAACGGTGTTTCATATTCAACATCAAACTATATTCTGAATCTTAATCTATGTCGCCACATACAGGTTGTTCCACTTACGCTAATGTTTATATTACATATTTGTTATATCGACAGTATTGTTATACTAGCTAATCATAATAACTAATTAGAACACTAAATACAATATACTAATACAGAGTGTTTTACCCTCATATTACACCTCCCCGGGAAATTTAAGGAATTTACACTTTGTTTTCAAATGGAAATTCCTGTTAATTATAATATGAAAGTAATTAACTCATGTGAAATAATAACTATGCTTATAACAAACATTTTCTTAGTCAATAAGAATTCAAGAAATGAAGAAAGAAAAGGAAGAAAATTAGAGTAGTCAGACCTAGAATAAATAGCAGATAGAGAAGAATACGAAAGTAGGGCCGGCCGATTCCTTACTACTAAATTATTACCTAGAAATTACTTAACTATGATATAACTTAGTTCTATTTTTGTGAATTACAATCTCCTTATTACCTTTCATCAGTTTTACATTTGGAGATTCATCCTCGATAACTAAATAAGGACCCAGAAAACAAGGACTTGCGATTTTGTTTCCCACTTCATTTTTTACAAGTACTAAATCGCCTTTTTTGTATTGAATGGGTTTAATTTTTTCATCATAACTTTGCTTTCTTTTAAATTTTGAATGTAATAAGTTAGCTCTTGCATCCTCATGAGCCTTTTGCAACCGATACTTTAACTCAATAGGGTAATTCTCAAAGTTATAAATGGGTTCTAACATATTATTTAGATTATTTGGAATCTGACATTTCTTTCCAAAGACCAGTTCAAAAGGAGTATATTTAGTTTCAGTATGGACTGTAGTATTATAAGAGAAACACCAATAAGGAATCCATGTACTCCACGCTGCATCATTATTTTCGGATTGAATTCTTAAATAGGCACCCAATACCTTATGTGAATTTTCCAAAGAACCAATACTTTCATGATGGTATGCCGTGGAATAAATTTGATTTATTTTTAAAAGCTTACAAACCTCACTCATAGTGGAAGAAATAAATTCAGAACCCCTATCCGTTGCAATTTCCTGTGGAATTCCATATCGTAAGATAAAGTTTTCCACAAATGATTTTGCCACAGATATGGTGTCTTTATTTTTTATAGGATATGCTTCCACAAATTTTGTTAACTCACACTGTAGAGTCAGGATGTATGCAAATTCGTTTACATCTGTTGGTAGTGGTCCTACAATATCTAAATATACTTTTTGAAAAGAATAATTGGCTGTCGACGTAATAACCATTGGCTGTCTAGTATAACGATTGCAATGCTTCTGTTTTTGACAAGTGTCACATTTTCTTACAAAGTCTGCAACATCGTTATCTAGACCTAGCCAAAAGTAATACTTTTTTATATTATTTGTCATTCTATTTATGCCTGCATGTCCACTTGTGGGAAGTAAATGAAAATCATTCAAAATAATTCGTTTCTCATCATTATCTATTATTTTGCTAGCTCCTTGTACAATATTTATACGGGGGCCCCCCCAATTAGGATTACTATTTATTTCCTTACCTATCCATTTAATAAACATTTTATTTTTCTCATTTTTTAAAATGTATAATTCATTTATATTTGCTTTCTTAGTTATTTTGGCCAAATCTCTCAGCATTTCGTCTCGCGCCAATGCCGATCGAGTATTTTGACTAAAGTACAAACTAAGTTGCAATGGAATATAATAAAAACTCCCCAAGTGTTCAGTTATATCTTTTGACAATGTTTTTATTTTGGACGATGTCGTTAAAACTAACTCAGTGCAATTTTTAGGTTGTTTAAGAACTTCCACAATATCTGGTTGATCAGGCCAAACATTAAGGTTATCCTTGTCCAACACACAATCTTGCTCTTTCATACTCTTACACTGTCCTCTGGTCAAAACAGCAATCATGTCATTATTCATGCTTTTCAATTCCTCAGATGTCAAGATAATTCTTGATAATGCATCCGCGGTGACATTTTCACTTCCTTTCACATACTCAACGTAAAAATCATATTCCTCAAGGCCTAATCGAAATTTTGTTAACCGGCTGGATGGGTCAGTAAGGCTAAATAAGTATAATAAAGGTTTATGGTCAGTTACTATTTTAAATCTGCGTCCATATAAATAAGGCCGAAAATGCTTTACAGCCCAGTAGATAGCTAAAAGTTCTTTGTGAATAATAGGGTAATTTATTTCCGCTTTATTTAAACTTCTACTGGCGTACGCCACTGGTCTATTATTTTTATTTGAGAGTACTGCTCCAATAGCTGACTTTGACGCATCAGTTTGAAGTATAAATTCATTTTTCTCTGCAAAATCAGGATACTGTAAAACTGGATATTGACTTAGTGCGTTCTTTAGGATTTTAAATGAGTTGTTACATTCATCCGTCCATTCAAACCTTGCATACTTTCTGCACAATTTGTTTAGGGGTACAGATAGCTTCGCAAATGTCGAAATAAACTTTCTGTAGTAATTTGCAAAAGCCACGAAACGTTTAACTTCGTCCGAATTTTTTGGAACGGGATATTCGTCTAAAGCTTTAATTTTTTCAGGATCAGGAGATATTCCTTTATCACTAATAATGTGACCTAAATAAAGAATTTCTTTCCTTAAAAATTCGCATTTTAAAGGATTTAGTTTTAAATTTACTTTACGAAGTCTAGTAAAAACGTCCATAAGGTTTTTGTTGTGTTCCTTAAGATTTCTCCCGAATACTATTAGATCGTCAAGGTAAACAAAACATTTTTCGTAGTTTAGACCTGCCATTGCAACTGTCATTATCCTAGAAAAGGCACTGGGGCTAAGTTTTAGCCCCATGGGCAATCTTTTCATTTGCCATTGTCCCCGATCAGTTGTAAAGGCTGTCAATTTTCTACTTTGTTCATCTAGTTCCACTTGATAATACCCCTGACTTAGATCTAAATGCGAAAAATAAAGAGCTCCCGCAAGAGAATCCAAAATATCAACCACATTTGCAATAGGCCACTTGATATCTACTAAACTACGGTTTAAAAATCTGTAATCTAAAACCAATCTGCTACGTTTCTCTCCTGATGTCTCACTCTTTTTCGGTACCAGTAAAACAGGCGACGACCACTCACTCTGCGCACTCTCAATTATATCATTATCGCACATTTGGGAAATTTGCTTATTTATTTCCTCCCTCTGAGATTGAGGCAGTCTATAAGGTTTTATATAAACTGGTTGAGTGTTCGGTTTGACTTGAATTGACTGTTTATAAATATTTGTTACAGATAATTTATCCCCAGGCATATGAAATATGTCTGCAAATTTAGCACATAATTGATCTATTGACTCTTTCTCTTCTTTATTCAAGTAGGTAAGTTTAAGCAAGTCAAATAACTGTTTTACTCGATTAACTGAAATATTTTGAGAAGTAAACTGACAACAATCATAATTGCTGAGCTTCTCAGTTTTAGGTAAGCAATTTCTCAAGCGTACTTCACTTTCCCGTGTATTCAAAATTTTACCCGGAACTTTCCCATTCACTGGTTGTGCAATCACTCCTGCTACAAACACACCCTGGCATAACTCACTTGGCATAACAACACATTCCTCATTTAACCCTGTCTCAAGGTACTGAATACTTTCACACCTTGCAGGTAACACTAATATATGACTACAACAAGCATTTAAGTCTAAAATAACATTCTTTCCCTCATTAAAAAGATCTAAAGTATTTTCTTCATAGTTTAATTTAGCTTTATACTTCCCTAAAAAAATTCTTCCAATTATACCATCGGTATGACATTCCAACGAATCAAATACATAAAACTTTTCCCTAAATTCTATGTTTCCTATAGCGAGATTTAAGTATACCTAACCTACGGAACATACTCTACCACCTATGCCATTAATTTCAAGATTTTCCTTATGTAAAGGTATACTTGCGTCTAAATGCTCTAACTTAAGCGCACACAATGACGCTCCCGTATCTACTAAGAATCCTAAACTTTTGTTGTTTACTCTAAAAGAAACTGAATTTGAGCAATTTTCGGAGTAAGTAAAAATATTATTACGACTATTTTCTACTTTAGGGACAAAAAATGTTTTCTCTCTAGAATCATCATACGGTAACGTTTCCTGACCTGCATTAAAGTTTTGATCAGCAAAATTTATTTGTCTCCGCGAATTTCCATAATAACCGCGAGTAAACGAACGTCCTCGGTGTCCCCCCTGAAAACGCTGACTTTGCGGATTGCTATTACCATTACCTAAGCGAGAATTATTTTGTTGATAATTAGAAACATAATTGTTATTTCTATTAGTTACGTTTCTATTGAAATTGTTATTAAAATGTCTTCCAGAGTTTCTAGCTTTGTTAAAACCTGCAGAAAAATTTCTGTTGTTTCCTCTTCCTCTAAACATATTGAAAATTTGTTGATTACTGCTTTGAGAGGAAATTTCTTCATCTTGCGCCGCTCTAATGGCATCCTTTAAAAATTCAAAATTTCTAGCAGATATGATTGTGCTGAGTTTATGATTTCTAAGGCCACCTGTAAACCTTTGTATAGCGATTTTTTCGTTTATTGGTCTTAAAATATCAAAAGCTCTTGAATTACCGTCTGCTTGAGAAATTGTCAGATTTACTAAGATATCTTCAAGATTTTTACCAAACTCAGAAACAGTATTATCGCCTTGCTTGGCGGAAAACAATTTTGCCTGAAGGGCGGTATCGGATTGTTTCATTAAAAGATGTTTTTTTATGTCTCCTAATAATGAATCCATAGAATCGTAACTAGACTTTAATCTCAATTTCGCATTATTTGAAATTCGTGTTTTCAGAATGAATTTAATTAAAATAGGCTTGCCATCATCGTTAAGCATAGAATGATAAAATTCTGCCGCGTCGATTAGTTTATGTGTAATAGCTTCCGAGTCATCCATTACAGGCAAGAGGCTCGTGGCCACTTTCAGGTCAAAGGCCGACATATTTGAATGTATATTTTTCGCGTGGTTATCCCGGTTTATACTTCATTTTGGTTCATCACTACTTAAACCTTCCGCGATTTGTTTATTAAAATTTATAATTTCCTGATACATTTTTAAAAAGAAATTTCTATAGCACTCTTAGAATATTCTCTAATCTAATTATTTAATAGCAAAGTACTTGTTAAATAGGTCCCTATTTCAATACAATTTACTTAATTCTATAACTTACTTAGTAAATGTTTCTTTTTAATCACTAATTTGGTAATTATAACCGAGTCTATATTTTTTTTCTTCTATTTTTTACAAATTTCCTTGTTTCTTATGTCCATTTTCCGTCTTCTTTTTCCATAAGTGTAATAAACCATAAGTATAATAAAACCATGTAACAATTTTAAGCTCCAAAACTCCATCTTTATAATCCTAAAAAGAACCTAAAAAAAATGGTATACTGCTTGCTTCGTCACCAATTCATCCCTTGATTTTCTTCAACTCGTTCTTGGTAATTCTAACTATATATGATACAAAGGATAACGGCTATTACAAGTGTTATCAAAATGTACTCTGTCTCCATTCGAGGCCTGGTTGATAACTATTTCCTCTTTAGACTTGGCACTACCCATTTTACTCCATATCAGTGCTTTTCTTATTGTTTTTTGGCTGGTAGGATCGCCATGTAATAATTTGATGTTCAGATAGGTGGCAGCAAAGGGTTCAAATAAAACGGTGTTTCATATTCAACATCAAACTATATTCTGAATCTTAATCTATGTCGCCACATACAGGTTGTTCCACTTACGCTAATGTTTATATTACATATTTGTTATATCGACAGTATTGTTATACTAGCTAATCATAATAACTAATTAGAACACTAAATACAATATACTAATACAGAGTGTTTTACCCTCATATTACAGTAATAGCAATCCGCAAAGTCAGCGTTTTCAGGGGGGACACCGAGGACGTTCGTTTACTAGCGGTTATCGTGGAAATTCGCGGAGACAAATAAAATTTGCTGATCAAAACATTAATGCAGGTCAGGAAACGTTGAAAGTTGAAAAAAGTCATAATTATATTTTTACTTACTCCGAAAATTGCTCAAATTCAGTTTCTTTTAGAGTAAACAACAAAAGTTTAGAATTCTTAGTAGATACGGGAGCGTCATTGTGTGCGCTTAAGTTAGAGCATTTAGACGCAAATATACCTTTACATAAGGAAAATCTTGAAATTAATGGCATAGGTGGTAGAGTATGTTCCGTAGGTTAGGTATACTTAAATCTCGCTATAGGAAGCATAGAATTTAGGGAAAAGTTTTATGTATTTGATTCGTTGGAATGTCATACCGATGGTATAATTGGAAGAAATTTTTTAGGGAAATATAAAGCTAAATTAAACTACGAGGAAAATACTTTAGATCTTTTCAATGAGGGAAAGAATGTTATTTTAGACTTAAATGCTTGTTGTAGTCATATATTAGTGTTACCTGCAAGGTGTGAAAGTATTCAGTACCTTGAGACAGGGTTAAATGAGGAATGTGTTGTTATGCCAAGTGAGTTATGCCAGGGTGTGTTTGTAGCAGGAGTGATTGCACAACCAGTGAATGGGAAAGTTCCGGTTAAAATTTTGAATACACGGGAAAGTGAAGTACGCTTGAGAAATTGCTTACCTAAAACTGAGAAGCTCAGCAATTATGATTGTTGTCAGTTTACTTCTCAAAATATTTCAGTTAATCGAGTAAAACAGTTATTTGACATGCTTAAACTTACCTACTTGAATAAAGAAGAGAAAGATTCAATAGATCAATTATGTGCTAAATTTGCAGACATATTTCATATGCCTGGGGATAAATTATCTGTAACAAATATTTATAAACAGTCAATTCAAGTCAAACCGAACACTCAACCAGTTTATATAAAACCTTATAGACTGCCTCAATCTCAGAGGGAGGAAATAAATAAGCAAATTTCCCAAATGTGCGATAATGATATAATTGAGAGTGCGCAGAGTGAGTGGTCGTCGCCTGTTTTACTGGTACCGAAAAAGAGTGAGACATCAGGAGAGAAACGTAGCAGATTGGTTTTAGATTACAGATTTTTAAACCGTAGTTTAGTAGATATGAAGTGGCCTATTGCAAATGTGGTTGATATTTTGGATTCTCTTGCGGGAGCTCTTTATTTTTCGCATTTAGATCTAAGTCAGGGGTATTATCAAGTGGAACTAGATGAACAAAGTAGAAAATTGACAGCCTTTACAACTGATCGGGGGCAATGGCAAATGAAAAGATTGCCCATGGGGCTAAAACTTAGCCCCAGTGCCTTTTCTAGGATAATGACAGTTGCAATGGCAGGTCTAAACTACGAAAAATGTTTTGTTTACCTTGACGATCTAATAGTATTCGGGAGAAATCTTAAGGAACACAACAAAAACCTTATGGACGTTTTTACTAGACTTCGTAAAGTAAATTTAAAACTAAATCCCTTAAAATGCGAGTTTTTAAGGAAAGAAATTCTTTATTTAGGTCACATTATTAGTGATAAAAGAATATCTCCTGATCCTGAAAAAATTAAAGCTTTAGACGAATATCCCGTTCCAAAAAATTCGGACGAAGTTAAACGTTTCGTGGCTTTTGCAAATTACTACAGAAAGTTTATTCCGAAATTTGCGGAGCTATCTGTACCACTAAACAAATTGTGCAGAAAGTATGCAAGGTTTGAATGGACGGATGAATGTAACAACTCATTTAAAATCCTAAAGAACGCACTAAGTCAATATCCAGTTTTACAGTATCCTGATTTTGCAGAGAAAAATGAATTTATACTTCAAACTGATGCGTCAAAGTCAGCTATTGGAGCAGTTCTCTCAAATAAAAATAATAGACCAGTGGCGTACGCCAGTAGAAGTTTAAATAAAGCGGAAATAAATTACCCTATTATTCACAAAGAACTTTTAGCTATCTACTGGGCTGTAAAGCATTTTCGGCCTTATTTATATGGACGCAGATTTAAAATAGTAACTGACCATAAACCTTTATTGTACTTATTTAGCCTTACTGACCCATCCAGCCGGTTAACAAAGTTTCGATTAGGCCTTGAGGAATATGATTTTTACATTGAGTATGTGAAAGGAAGTGAAAATGTTACCGCGGATGCATTATCAAGAATTATCTTGACATCTGAGGAATTGAAAAGCATGAATAATGACATGATTGCTGTTATGACCAGAGGACAGTGTAAGAGTATGAAAGAGCAAGATTGTGTGTTGGACAAGGATAACCTTAATGTTTGGCCTGATCAACCAGATATTGTGGAAGTTCTTAAACAACCTAAAAATTGCACTGAGTTAGTTTTAACGACATCGTCCAAAATAAAAACATTGTCAAAAGATATAACTGAACACTTGGGGAGTTTTTATTATGTTCCATTGCAACTTAGTTTGTACTTTAGTCAAAATACTCGATCGGCATTGGCGCGAGACGAAATGCTGAGAGATTTGGCCAAAATAACTAAGAAAGCAAATATAAATGAATTATATATTTTTAAAAATGAGAAAAATAAAATGTTTATTAAATGGATAGGTAAGGAAATAAATAGTAATCCTAATTGGGGGGGCCCCCGTATAAATATTGTACAAGGAGCTAGCAAAATAATAGATAATGATGAGAAACGAATTATTTTGAATGATTTTCATTTACTTCCCACAAGTGGACATGCAGGCATAAATAGAATGACAAATAATATAAAAAAGTATTACTTTTGGCCAGGTCTAGATAACGATGTTGCTGACTTTGTAAGAAAATGTGACACTTGTCAAAAACAGAAGCATTGCAATCGTTATACTAGACAGCCAATGGTTATTACGTCGACAGCCAATTATTCTTTTCAAAAAGTATATTTAGATATTGTAGGACCACTACCAACAGATGTAAATGAATTTGCATACATCCTGACTTTACAGTGTGAGTTAACAAAATTTGTGGAAGCATATCCTATAAAAAATAAAGACACCGTATCTGTGGAAAAATCATTTGTGAAAAACTTCATCTTACGATATGGAATTCCACAGGAAATTGCAACGGATAGGGGTTCTGAATTTATTTCTTCCACTATGAGTGAGGTTTGTAAGCTTTTAAAAATAAATCAAATTCATTCCACGGCATACCATCATGAAAGTATTGGTTCTTTGGAAAATTCACATAAAGTATTGGGTGCCTACTTAAGAATTCAATCCGAAAATAATGATGCAGCGTGGAGTACATGGATTCCTTATTGGTGTTTCTCTTATAATACTACAGTCCATACTGAAACTAAATATACTCCTTTTGAACTGGTCTTTGGAAAGAAATGTCAGATTCCTAATAATCTAAATAATATGTTAGAACCCATTTATAACTTTGAGAATTACCCTATTGAGTTAAAGTATCGGTTGCAAAAGGCTCATGAGGATGCAAGAGCTAACTTATTACATTCAAAATTTAAAAAAAGCAAAGTTATGATGAAAAAATTCTCTAATTTTCTTCCTTTTCTTTCTTCATTTCTTGAATTCTTATTGACTAAGAAAATGTTTGTTATAAGTATAGTTATTATTTCACATGAGTTAATTACTTTCATATTATAATTAGCAGGAATTTCCATTTGAAAACAAAGTGTAAATTCCTTAAATTTCCCGGGGAGGTGTAATATGAGGGTAAAACACTCTGTATTAGTATATTGTATTTAGTGTTCTAATTAGTTATTATGATTAGCTAATATAACAATACTGTCGATATAACAAATATGTAATATAAACATTAGCGTAAGTGGAACAACCTGTATGTGGCGACATAGATTAAGATTCAGAATATAGTTTGATGTTGAATATGAAACACCGTTTTCTTTGAACCCTTTGCTGCCACCTATCTGAACATCAAATTATTACACGACGAAGAATATTATGTTGTTCTAAAATTTAATTTTTGTATATTTTTTATATTTTTTTTATAATGTTTAATAAACAATAAGTGTACCTTATACTATGTGAATAAATAACAATAGGCAAAACCCATAAATTGACCCAATCTCGGATGGTACTACCCGCACTCATCAATGCCAAATTAAGAAAGATAAATATTTGTTGGGTCACTTTGTAGTCGCTTTGCATACCTAATGAGCTTTTATTACTCTACACCTTTCTGAAATGATTCAGGTCCGTTTCGGGCATTCCCATTTCCTGCAAAATGGCGAAATAGTTTCGTTTCGGGCAATGCAGGTGTGAAATAAATATGACGCTCGCCATAGCATATCCATATTATGGGTTCTGCTTTCATCCACTGATTAACAAAATAATCATTAAATTTATTTACCAGTTCGTCTTGTGGAGCATTTGACCAACCAAGCGTCGGAATGAAAGTGCTCCGGTAAATGCGCCAGAGCAGCGCATATTCTTATGTGTTGCCTTATTTCCGTGCTTTCTCTGTAGAATGTAACTAAACCAAGTTATTGTACTCTTCTCCATATGGCTTGGTTAAAATAAAAATTCCAGCCAATTATTTTTGCTTCCGGAAATTCACTCTGTAAAGCATTAATTGCTCCATTTTCAAAATCGATGTGTATCTTTTCAGGCTTAAACTTTGTCTTTTGCTTAATAAGCCCAAATAATATTTTATACGTGCTCTTTTTTCTGTTGGGCAAAAGGGCGTAAACTGCTGGAATTACAGAAGTGGTCTGATCTGTGCTGCCAATGTCAACATGAATAGTATATAACTGCTCAAACAGGGGGCAGCAGCTGCGAAAAGTTCCATCGACAAAAAATGTGGATCTTGTATAAGTAAATAACAATTTTTACTTGCAAATACTAACATTCGCTCTTGGTTTGCACCATCATCGATTACAAGCATATCTTGAATGCTGTTAGGAATAAGAATTTCCCCTCGGTTACTAGGAAGCTTTTGGATTCCTAAAGCCTCATTGCGTGTTCTGTATAGCGCACTTTTAACTGACGAAAAATCAGGTACGTTGGTCACAAACTCCAATCCAGCATCTTTAACGCCCATAAGTTCTTTAAAAATATTAGGCACCGGGGTCGATTCTTCCCTGGCACGTTTCTTTACAGTAAATATGCATTTCTGTATTTCAGTTTTGGCTACATCGGGAATACAAGTGTGATTTTTTTCGTTAAGTATTATGGTTTTATCTTCGTCTGTTAAAAGAATTCCTGGGCAGGATCTTTTGGCACAGATCCACCTTAACGTGGAATTTTTATTCTGAAGTTTAAAATTAAACTTATAATCTGCATAAAGAATGACAGGTTTTCCTCGATTGGACTCAATGAATTGTAAAGAAGACATGTTTGAATAAAAATAACTAAAACTCACTGCTAACTCTTAAATCTAAAATAAGACTAAATATAAAGGGTGGAAACAAGATTTATTTCTATATTAGGTAGGTTTAGGCAAAACCATATTAATGTCATTAGTACGGCCCCTTTTATTATATTATTATGCCATTATATACCTATTAAATGTTATAGCTACCCTTTTTTGACCAGTGAAAATATCATAATTAAAGTTATTACAAATGATGCCCGAAATGGGAAATAATTATTGTTGTATATTTTGTTTTGCACCAAATGGGGCGGTTTCAGGTAGCTTTTAAATATTGCTCGAAATGGGAATGCCCGAAAGAGGAAAACACCTTCTGAAATAGACTATAGTACCGTCCCTATCATGGTTATAGATAAAAACTGTTTCCAGGGATCATCCTTTATACACTATGGTTTTAGGTTATGGTGACTCTGGTCCAGGTGTAGAAATGACTGAAATTGGTATTGCCCATGACTATTTGCAGATAAACACATACATACAAAATTGGCTAACGCAAGAAAATATTACAAAAGATATTTACTACTGGGGACATTCTTTGGGATCAGCTTTAAGTTGTCATGCGTTAAAACTCTTTAAAGAAAAAGGGGATTTTGTTCCCAAAGGGCTCATTCTGGAATCTCCCTTTACTACTCTTGCTGAAGAAATAAAAAACAATTTTCTTGGAAAGGTAAATTGAAGTTTTGCCGTACCTACATAATGATCCAAAAGATCGTCTGCTATATTATTCAAACTTTTAAGGCCTTTTTACATTGGGTGCAATTACAAGAAAAATGGCCTGGAAGCATGCGCTTCGACAACGTTTTAATCAGCTGATGCACGTTTTCCCATTTAAAACCTGCATCAGCTGTTTAAAACGTCGACAAAGCGCATGCTTTCAGACAATTATTTCTTGCAATTGCACCCAATGTAAAAAGAACTTTATAAAGATACCTTGTTGCGGCGCAGCTAAAGCGCCTATCCTATGACGCTCTAAAAAATGATTGAATACTGCCGGCGACGATAATCACGCCCTGCAGAAAAATTTCAAAAGTGTCATGCATTTTTAGGAAATTTTACAAGGATTTAAAAAGTTAAAGAGATTTATTGAGGTTGCTAATTCAATCATTCGATGTCGCTAATGTTTTATGGGCAAAAAATAGTATATTACATAACAAGTGATAAAATAAGTGATACTTTTCAAACAAGGAAATATTTAGTACGAGGCGTCAGCCGAGTGCGGAAATCCTCCGAGTTTTAGAATAATCACTTTCACACAAGTAATGTACACTATTTTAATATGACTACCGATAAACATTTGTTGTTTAATACATGACACTTTCTTTAGCGCGATTTGTTTTTCTGGTAATAGATTTTCTAGTATACTATTACCATTTTTTATAATTTCAGATGGCATATTTTCACACTCTAATTCTGAATCACTCGACAAATAGTTTCACGATAAATAAGTTAAACACTTTACAATTACTGCTTTTTAAAATTTGTTATTTTTAATAAATAGGGGTGGTCTGTCAAATTGGCACCATATATTTAAATTAGATAGTGGGCCTTGTATTTCAACACTAGTGTTGAAATATTTTTTTTTACACGCGTGTGATATACGGCGCTTTCTAGCCCAATTAACCGTGCTTTTTCTCTCATTTTCATAGGTGGTCGTAGGAAAATTAATAATATTAATTAATAAAACGAGTATTTTGACATTTCTTGATACTAAGTTGTTATATTTTATTAAAATGCAATAGTTGTCTATTATTAACCAAGGTTTGGACAGCTACCATTATTGCCCGAGCGTCGAGTTTATATCACGAGGAGCGTAACAAGGTATTTAAGACGCGAGGACTATAATAGTATAACTATCTAACTCTACACCATGTTTAATATGGTTTTTTTTCACTAATAACACATTTACAAGTTTACTTTATAAGTTAGTAGTGGAAAAAGGTAATTTTTCAAATATATTTATCTGAAAAACTATTTATTTAAAAGGTACAACCCCGTTTACAAAAAAAGATTTAAGCAAAACTTAAAATTGACCATAGGTCACTTGCGGTGTATTCGATTAATTGACGTAATTGTCCAATTGACGTATTGGGTCAATTGATTATTTCGGCCAATTGACAATATCGATCAGTTGGTGTAATCAAATGACAATAATTTAGGTCTATTGAAGATGCAATTGGCGTATTCGCTCAATTAACAATTTCAGCAAATTGAATGTTTCGATCAGTTGGTGTATTCAATCATTTGACGATTTCAGTCGATTATCGTAGGCGGCTAAATGGCATTGGCCCATAACGGACAACCCTTATTTTAGGTTTTTAAATGGTTAGCCTATTTCAATGCAACAATGTTAAAGCCTTTAGATGATAACGGTTTTCATTTTTATTCATCCACTAACATTCTAAATATTGACTGTCCAATAATGATTATGCACGCAGAGGATGATGGAATAGTGCCATGGTTTCTTGGAAAAAAAGTAAGTTTTTAAATTATTTACATTCAGCAGGACGCAACACAATGTGTAAATTCAAAGTCTATTCGCCTATTACATTAATACATAAGTTATAATTATGTATTTCTGGCGATTGGTCTGGAGATTCTCTAGGAAGCACATGCCTGCCAACGTCCTCTTATAGAGGCTATTGCCCTGTATGCCTATATTGAATGACTTATGTCGGGATGAATAAAGATTTTTAACAATAATTAACTAACCAGCAAGTTTGACTGACATCAATGACATTGACAGGCATTTTATCGCTCATAATTATAGTGACCCGGTTACCTTAATTTTTTTAAATTTATTGATCAGGCACCTTTGATTTTGAGTACATAATGTCTTAAAATGACATTTATTTTACAGTAAAACTTGCCGGTTAGTTAATTATGGTAAAAATCTTTATACAGAACAACAATAAAGTATTTTTTTTGCTTTTACAGCTAGCCGACATAGCAACGACAAAACGGGACATGTCTAAGCAAGGAAAAGTTACATTCCACTTTTTTCCATCGTCGATGGGTTATGGTCATAATGGAATCCTTAGAGATATGCATGTTCCTCAGTACATTAAGTATGTATGAATTGATTGAATTTTGGTAATGTCTCATCTATGCAGGGCAGAGGTTAGATCTGGACTCCGGAATTATAATTAATAATTTTTTGGCGTTTGGGCACCTCCTTATTTGTTTCGTTGTCAAACGTGCAACGTAACAACCTTATATTGTTTATGAAGATAGTTAATAGAGAGGAAAAAATGTTATGGCCTTGTAGAATTAAAGGAAAAGTAAATGAGGGACAATACAGGCCAGTTCATAAATAACCTGAGAAAATGTCATGTTTATCACAAGTTAACAAGTTTCGATGTCAACGTTTTCTGAATTGACAAGGAAAATTAACCTTAAAATATATTAAGCATATCAACGCCTCGATATTAGGGAATCCAAACCACGTGATTTAATATGGCGGTTGGCTGGTAAAAAGCATTGAGCCACCCGTTAAATGTCACCAGCAATATTATTTATATAATCATGTGCACCAATTACAACGCAGTATTTGCCATCCAGCCGCCATTTGGACACATCGTTAGATTGCCTAATTTTATCATTTGACAAACAAAACTAACCTTATAATATATTTAATATGTCAACAAACAAAACTAACAACAAATAATTTAGTTCTGGCCGCTGACATGGAAGTCACCACTGTCCGTTAGGTCCCATTTAAAGACGCCTCTGTATTCTGATCCTTCCAAGTGCCCAAACGAGAGGGCTAGAAATTCTGTTTCCTCCACCACTATTCCATGTATTTTTTTCAAGATTTAATACCTCCATGACATGGGCTTTTCTCGCCCCTCCCATGACAAAAAGCTGAATTCGCGCATACATGCGGTTACCTTACATCAAGGGTAACTAATCGGTACTAAGTAAACAAGTAAGAGCTAGTTTTGTTTATTTAGCTGACAGTCGATCGCCACTTAGTATTTAGTACTTGAGTTATTTATCTAAATAGAAATATTTATCTAAGGTAACTAGAGTAAATAAATATTACCTCTTACTTATTTATAGTTAAATTGTATGTATACTGGCATAAATAGTGCCCTTTGAACGTCCATGACTAGTACTAACTGGTCTCTATGAAAATACCGGTACTTATTATTTAAGTACTTTGTACTGGTATACACTATTGGCAAACTCGAATCTGGGGTGCGAAATCTCTAATGCAACCAAGAGAGAAGGCATATATGGGCAAAACCTTCAGTTAAAAAGAGACACCTAACCACTCCTACATTCCGACTGAAAGAGGGGATATGTGGGTAGTGTGGCCGAGTCGACTTATCGATCGCTCCCGTGACTGCTTCGACCTCGTGTTCTAAAGAATGGAAGGTGGGAGGTAGGGGATAGCGTGTTATATGTTTTATTTGTTAAACGCTGCTAATAAGCTCCGTCTGATACGTTTATATCGGCATTCTAAATTCGAGTTTGCCAATAGGGTATACAACAGCTCTAATAATAACACACTATTATTTATTATTATACTATATTATTAGCTATAATAATATTAACCATAAAATATTTTTTTAGGGAATTTAAGGCGGTTTGTCAAAATTTTACCACACCATGATGCTAGTGAGTATTTGGTGGATAAAAAATTAATCTGATGTCTTTAACCAAAGTCCTTCATCCCTCATCGACGTTCTAAGATTATAAGGAGATCTTGGAATTCTCATGTGAATGTATTATTAAATGTATATTTATTTAAAGCAGGTGCATAGGCACTTAATATTTTATTGTATAATTTTAATTTTAGAGATTTAAATAAGTAAAGTTGTTATAATGTTCCCTATAGATACAAACTTCTTTTGAATTTATTTATTTATTTAGCAAGACAGCCCAACAGAAACCATCTATAGGGCGCAGGCGCGTAGCCGGGGGGGCAGAACCCCCCCCCCCCCCATTGATTCCCTTCGTTAACTTAAGAAAGCACTTCTAAAATAATATAATCCTTTCCTTAAATCTGAAAGAATAAATTCGTTTAAAATGAGAACGTCGGCAACAACGCAGTTTTAGTTAACTAGTCGCCAGTCGTCACTACGTCCATTATTAAACTTTTTTTAGACTAAATACTTCTTTTGTTGTAAACAGTTATTTTGTTTGAAATGTTTTTGTTGTTACTTATGTGTTGTATTGTATTATGTTGATGTTTTAATATTGAAAGTTAGTTAAGCAATAAGCGATTTAATTTATTATTCCGTTTATTTCTAACTTTTATAAGCGTTAAGAAAGCAATTTTTTTTTTATGTTCCGAGCCTAAAACAGTAGCACATTTAGGGGTGGGGGCTCTAACGAAACTATATAATTTTCATAGTTTTAAGCCTTATCACTATAATATTATCATATATCTATAAAATTAAATAAATATCTTGGTTTTTCTTAACTCTTATTATTTGCCTTTGGCATTATCACTTCATAAAAAAATAGGAGTGATGGGGCAGAGACTGCAGAGAGCCCTGTTTTCCGCAGAGTTAGTTGATGGGCGCCACATATTAGATCGCATAATGTCATGCCACGAAAGTTGAGCAAAAATTCCTCTTCTTAATTTTTTTAATGAGTAGAAAAATGGTTTATTGTTTATTTTCTCTACCTCTCAAATTTCGAATTAGCCCCCAAATCCCCACCACTGAAAGTTGACATAATAAACTTTTTAGCGATAGCGGTCAAAACTCAAAGATTAAAAGAGTCTTTTAAAGTCTGGCAACATCGCCGCAGATTAAGCTTTACGGATATTTTACCCAAAAAAGGGCATGGCACCCAAAAATTTTCACCTTCGGCGCGGCGGCTAAGTTATAAATTTGCCCTTGGACTCTAAACCCCCCCCCCCCCCTTAAATAATTTCTGGCTACGCGCCTGACAGGGCGGTGAGTGAGAAAATACAAATAAAGAGCTTATTACAAATAAAGATACACTAAGTATAACTAATAAGATTATTAATGATCAATTACAACAATATAACAAGAGATAGGAAGATATTTTAGAGATATTGCATACCCATTCTCCTTGTTTGACTTATACATACAAATGTATATCACAGATATGATTCTATTAAAATTAGTACACATTAAATAAATTGGAGAATTAAGATATACTTATAGGTATTAGTATTAGCTCGACGACAATAAAATGTTATGGTATTCCTTTAGTTTAATCTAGGTACCAAAATATTAATTTGTGTGAGTAGGTCAGGACAACCAATTCTACTATGTAGGATTTTGTATAACAGAATAATCGATGTTTCATTTCTTCGTAGTTCCAGAGAACCAAAATTAAAACTATCAAGTAGTATGTCATATACAATACCTCTTGCAGGGTAGACACTATCTCGCTTTAGTGCTAAGTACATTAAAAATTTACGCTATTTTTCTACACTATCTTAATGAATTTCATAGTAAAGGCTCCAAACTTTAGAAGCATACTCCAGCTTTGAACGAACAAATGCAAAATACAGCTTTTTATGACATCTATAATAATACTAAATTATATTACCAATCTTTACAACTTGGGTTTTTATGTATCGTAGCAGCTTCCTTGAATTTCCTCTTTCTCCAGTGTGATTCCTTATGCAATTCTCTGAGTTCATGATTGCTTCCATTCCAAATAATAAATGTGTCATCCACATACCTCAACCATAATTTTGGTTTTTCTTTGCTTGTCTCCTGTCTTCGGATTTAAACGTCCAGTCAGCAGTCCGTTCACTGCATGACCTACCAATTGGAGAGTGTGTACCCATGATACAATTACAACACTACTTGTAGTTGTATCATGGTGTGTACCTTCTTGCGCGCCCCACGAGATGTCCAATCTCATCCGGCCTGGTTACCGGCGTGAATGGGGTGCGTTGGAAGATGATACATTTTACACTCTTCACTGCATTCTTAAACCTGCTTTCAGTTCAGTTCAAACTTTTTCGATGGCCTTTTGCGTTACGCATACGGCCAGATTATGCGTTCCTTTTAGTATTTCCGTCTTCTGAAGATAGGCGCTCTCTTACGAGTGCGTCGAGATGGTTCTCTGCCTACCTCCCATGCTGTCTTCAGGTATTCTTCACTGGTCTAGAGGAGAGATATGAAAGGTTATGTAACAAAGGAAATTAAACTCTTCTCGCTCTGTGGAGTATCAGAGCTAACACACTTGGGTTAACTCCAGGTTAGGTTGAGAATAGGGGGGATAGTTTTACTTTTTTTTTTTAATTAGGTTCGTTCTGTTGTCTAATCTAAAGCAAGCAAGCGGGTAAGCATAGCAAGCAGGATAGCACAAAGCAGCTACTTATCTACAATCTTACCACCTTAGCTTAAAGCAGTAAGCCCGAGATGGCCTTCTTTAAATTTCTAGTTTATCTATAATTCTACATAAGCTATAAGCAGCATCACATAGGGGCTTATCTATTATATTTATTATATGAAATGGTGTGTCAATGTAGTGGGATAGAAATTGATAGATTTTTTCTGCAGAGTTGTTATTGTTACATCCCAATAAATAGTGATTTAGATCTCCAAATTCGCCGCAGCTACAGAGTGGGGAATCTTTAATTTTTATCTTGTGTAGGTGCGCATCCGTTATGCAGTGGATCGATCTCATTCTACTTAGGGTAGTTATAAATTTTCTTTTGGTGTATGTATTTTTATGGAACCAGGGTTTTTTCAAAGGTTCTTTTTGTATTTTTATGTAGGAGGATCCTTTTCTAATACCTATATTTTTGTAGATGTTTGTCCAATTGTCCCATATAGAGGACTTGATGTCTTTAAGAAGGTCTATAAAGTGGAGTTTGCTAATCATTTGTATTTCGCCTTCTCTACCTCTTAGTGCCAGGGTGTCAGCTTTTTCGTTACCTGTTATACCACTATGGCTGGGCACCCACACAAAATCTATTTGTACTCCTTCTCTTTTTGCTTGGTAAATAGCTTGTCTTGTTAGAAGTGTGATGTAATCAAACATTGCTTGGATACCTGTACTCTCCAATTTTTGTAGACCACCTTTGGAGTCTGATACGATTACAAAATTGTTAGAAAGAGTTTTGCAAACTCTAATCGCCCTTCTTATAGCTATGATTTCAGCTGTGCATATGTTGGTGTTATTTGCTAGTTTGTTATGTATTTCCACATTTAATTCAGGGCTATAGATTCCAATACCGACGCTATTTGTTTCCGGGTCCACCGAGGCGTCTGTAAACACTGTATGTGCTTGATCGAATTTTTGAGTCCTAATATCATTAAAGATGTCTGTTTAAAGGTTGGAGACAATGACGTTTCTTGAACGGCAGTAGAGTTTTGGACTTGCATTGTCTTTATTTGTTTAGAATCACTACGTTTCAACTGGTAAGTATCTCCAGTCGTCTTCAGGTGAATACTGAATAAGTACGGTAACTACAGCTCTATTTATACTAGGCAGGTGCTGTGACGCATGACTAGTGGGCGGAGTCATGCGTGTTGCTAGGTGATGACGCATAACTGGATGAGTCATGCTTGATGAGTCATGCTCGATGACGTCATGCTCGATGAATCATGCGTTTAACTCTTGGGTGGTCTTATTCTAAGATTACATTTACTTAACAAGGGTTTCCAGACGTTTCTCATGTCTAATGAAGGCTTACTAAAGCAACCTGGATTTTGGTATATGGTAGCAGCTTCCTTAAACTTCCTCTTCCTCCAGTGCGGTTCTTTTTGCAGGATTTCCGCTTTTGTCCACATGATATGATGGCCGTGCGTCCAGGCGTGGTCAGCTGCACCTGATTTTTCGGTCCCTCCTTTTCGGGTATTATTCCGATGTTCTTTAATCCTTACTTCTAGTGGTTTAAACAGGATTAAAGAACATCGGAATAATACCCGAAAAGGAGAGACCGAAAAATCAGGTGCAGCTGACCACGCCTGGACGCACGGCCATCATATCATGTGGACACAAGCGGAAATCCTGCAAAAAGAACCGCCACTGGAGGAAGAGGAAGTTTAAGGAAGCTGCTACCATACACCAAAATCCAGGTTGCTTTAGTAAGCCTTCATTAGACATGAGAAACGTCTGTAAACCCTTGTTAAGTAAATGTAATCTTAGAATAAGACCACCCAAGAGTTAAACGCATGATTCATCGAGCATGACGTCATCGAGCATGACTCATCAAGCATGACTCATCCAGTTATGCGTCATCACCTAGCAACACGCATGACTCCGCCCACTAGTCATGCGTCACAGCACCTGCCTAGTATAAATAGAGCTGTAGTTACCGTACTTATTCAGTATTCACCTGAAGACGACTGGAGATACTTACCAGTTGAAACGTAGTGATTCTAAACAAATAAAGACAATGCAAGTCCAAAACTCTACTGCCGTTCATCATTAAAGATGTTTTGGCTGTGTTGACTATGTTTAGGAATTTTAGAGTCCAGGAACTGAAACTTGAACAACTGACTGTCGCAATCAGCTATATAGCATGTATCCTGCTTTCAGACATACCTTTTTTTATTGTACATAGGCCCACTCCGAGGATGAAACTCGGAACGCCACAGTCGATTGCCAGTAACTCACCTCTGAGCCACTGCCTTGATTATAAGCTAATTATTTATAATAATTTTTAATCTAAACCAAATCCGGCCCTGACTATCAAGCATGTACATTGTCACATTAAGAAGTATTTTGTCATTACACCGAACAAACCCATCTACAATATTCACAGTATTTCTTACTCGTGCGTCATTCTTCAAGAATTAAGTGACAACATGATTTACAACTCCCCATCTTTATTTATTTTAATAATAAAAATGATTAAAAACATAACTCAACGTCTTTCGGGCACTATTATACTGCGCAATACGTCGTTGCTAATGAACTGTGCTAGACAGAGAAGAAAATGTATGGAAGAGTTGCAGATGGATGGATCTACTTAGATTTTGTAAAGTATTTTTTTTACAATAAAAAGTTTAGCAGCATCTCAGTTTTACAAATGAAGTATTTTGTCTTAAACTAAACTGCTGGAGAATTGCTTTCGAGCAAGAGAAATTTCGCCTAAATTTAATAGTTAATATTTTCTGAACCAGATATGATATCGACCTACGGTTTTGAAAGGTTGATAGATTCGTCCCTTGGGAAACGATTGTCAATGTTGGATTTTCTTTAACTGTCAGAAAATTTTATATACAGGGTGTTAAAGAAGACGATAATTTTGCTCCAATTTTAATGGCGTGTAACTTTCACAATAATATTTTAAAATTTAATCACTCTACGTCAATTGAATCACTGGTTCATAGCAAAGAAAGTAATCTGTCAAATTTTTGATACCTGCTATATTTTAAGAAATACCGATTTTTTTGGACAACCTTGCTTTATTTTAACTTATTGGTAGCTAGACCTCACTGTGCGTTGTATCGTGCAAACTTTGCTAGTGGTTATTAAATATTATGAAAAGCTTGATTATGTTCAGTAACAATAGTTGTACCTGTTGTACTGTATGATGAACAGTGGCGTCCTTATAAACACTTTTATGTCTATGGTTTATGAGTAGGTATAGTGTTAGAAAGTTAAAAATTAGTAAATATATTTTTTTTAAAATTAAAATAAAAAATTACCTTTGTTAAAATTTTGTAAACACATATAATATACCTGTAGTGCGATATGAAAAAATAAAAAATAAGAAAAAATTTACCTAATCTAGGGGCGAGTACTTTCCAATATAAAACAATCGTAAAAAATTGAGACATACTCATAAACCATAGACATATAGATGTTTATAAGTACGCCACTGTACATCATAACATTTAGGTACAACTATTGTTACTGAACATAATCAAGCTTTTCATAAGGTATAATAATCACTCGCAAAGTTTGCACGATACAACCCACAGTGAGATCTAGCTGCAAATAAGTTGAAATAAAACAAGGTTTTCCAAAATAATCGGTATTTCTTAAAATATAGCAGATATCAAAAATTTGACAAATTACTTTCTTTGCTATGAACCAGTGATTCAATTGACGTAGAGTGATAAAATTTAAAAATATTATTGTGAAAGTTACACGCCATTAAAATTGGAGGAAAAATCATCGTCTTCTTTAACACCCTGTATATAAAATTTTCTGACAGTTAAAGAAAATCCAACATTGACAATTGTTTGCTAAGGGATAAATCAATCAACCATTTAAAACTGTAGGTCCATATCATATCTGGTTCAGAAAATATTAACTGTTAAATTTAGGCGAAATTTTTGTTGCTTGAAAGCAATTGTCGAGCAGTTTATTTGAATAAGTATAGTATCGCTCAGACCGAGCCAGGGTCCCCCTGAGAGCGGGGCCCTAGGCCCAGGCCTACTGGAAAAATAGGCCATGTGTCGGTCGTATAGTATTTCAAAAATAACGAAATTCTTTATAAACTTAAATAGGTATCTCGTAGCTACTTAAGATTTCATTATCAAGTCATTAACAATACAGCTGGAAATATTGATTAGGTTCTATTGATATAAAGTTTAAAATATACAGACAACATTTAGTAAGATAATATATTTGATACTAATAAGCAACTAAAATTAATTTATTTTATACAAACACACGAGATGTTTCGTTACCTTTACATAACTTATTTATTATTCATCGTTGTAACTTTACCAAAATGTTGTTACGGAGCAAATATTCTAGCTATCATGCCAACGGCTTCATTCAGTCACCAGATCCCATTTAGGCCCTTATGGAGAGAACTACTTTTGAGAGGGCATAATTTGACTTTGGTAACTACAGATCCCATAAAAGATCCTAATTTAAAAAATCTTACTGAAATTGATATGAGTTATGCTTACCAGCATTTAGAAAATCATAAATTTGTTGGTAAGTATTAAAAAATAGTTAAAAGTTTATTTTTTATACACAGGGTGCTACGAATTCGTGTGCGTACAAGGGGATCTCGAAAACAATCAGAGATACGACGATTGTTAAATTGAGGCAAAGGGTATTGAGGTATTATGGGGATCAATAATTTGGTTAAAGAAAATTGTTAGCCTTTACCTTTGAATATCGACATATAAAGAAAAGCAGTTCTTTGGACAAACTTGACAACCCTGCGTTGGAGCTGGTTTGGCCGTCATTGTGGAGTTGTTCGTAAATATATAGTATTTAATGTAGCGCTTGGACGACAGATGTCACTAAATCATGAATTTTAAGTCACAGTGTTGCCGCACATTATATTTTGTCAGAAATTTCAATGATTTGTAAAATTTTAGAGACATTTAGTTGATTAATTTGGATTTTATTAATTTATGCAGTTTCTGTCTTTCTTGGTAGCTATTTATTTATTATTTTTGTGCTGTTAAAGTTCTTTAACACAAATACAAAGTCACAGGTAGGTACATGGTGTATTATACAAAGGACACGATATATGTAACATATACACACGCTATTTGACACGATATATTATGGCTAAATTATTTGTGTTGAATACATTTTTTTTTTCTGGGTGAATAGGGGCCTATTGGATGTATGTACTTTTAAAAATAATTTTCAAAATGTACAGGTTGTCCTAAAAACACACATGTATTCTCTTTTTTTAAACCAAATTCAGACTGGAGTATAATAACCGATTAAGTTTTGTGTCACACTTATGAAAAATTTAATAACTTGGACACCAAAAAGTACAACTAAATAATTACAAATTTGAAATCGTAATAACTTGTTTAAATTAAATATAACACCCTGTATTTTATGTTAGCTGCAGATGTAAAATTTTATTATAGTAAACCTTGGCGAAACTCACTTTTATTTTGATCGTAGAAACCGAAAATAAAATAATATACAGGGTATTTTATTTAAAAATATACCACTTTGATACTTTTCGTATTTTTGGGACAACCTGTACATTATGAAAATGGTATTAAAAATTATATCCACCCAGAAAAAAAAAATGTCTTTCAATACAAACAATTTAGCTATAATATGTCGTGTCGAATAGCGTGAATAACCCTATATACAAAACTAGAATATGTAATAAAAATAATAATAAATCAAATCAAAAAATCAAATTTATTTATTCTTTGCCATAACGTAAAGCGATGCGTCGCTTTGCCTGATCCCTTTAGCAGAGTACAAAATAATCTATGCCGTGAATTCTACAGCGATACTTGGAAATACAATAAATAATAAAACAAATTGAAAATATACGTAATCCAAGCCAATTCGTAATCTACCACCGTGATTCACTTGATCGTGCAGCGAGTGAAGATCATTACGACCACAGAATTCGAACAAAGAGAAAAGCTATTAACGTGTTAAATGATAGATGCCGCTGTGACTTTTAAATGACGTTGCTAACGCCAAAGTGTAGTGCGTTTGAACTAACACAGGCAGAAGGGGGGTAGGGGAAGCCACCATATGTTTTAATTTTTTTGAGGGTCAAAATTAATATTTTGAAATTTAAAATTTGTAGTAAATATTTTTATTAATTACGTTTTTGTTACTAATAAATACAATTTGCACTGCACGATTTGTAACAACAACGTATTTTTAATAAAAAATATTTAACACAAATTTTAAATTTCAAAATATTAATTTACCTTGATGACAAATATATTTGGTTTATCTTTAGTAAAACAATCAATAATACAACTTTTTTATTGCACAAAATCATTTAATTTATATAAAATAAAGTCTTGAAGGATTCCTTAACCCATACAAAAGCAGAGGCCAAGGATTAACCCTCCTTAAAAGTGTCTCAAACTACTAC
This sequence comes from Polydrusus cervinus, assembly GCA_935413205.1. NCBI lineage: Eukaryota > Metazoa > Arthropoda > Insecta > Coleoptera > Curculionidae > Polydrusus > Polydrusus cervinus. The sequence goes on along the minus strand of OW284516.1, from coordinate 46,399,833 downwards.
ATAGACATACCACTCTCTACAAACACCGGCCGCATAAATAAATTTATTAAGAAAATAAATAACGAGATCACACATCTATGTGCACAAATAAGTTTAGGGTCATAATCATATGTCGAGATCCAGTACCAGTAGAGATCAATAAATCAGGTCGAGGTCTTATTACAGTGAAGGTCAGTATCGGTGAAGGGCATCATCAAGTTCAGGTCTAAATCCAGTGGCAGTTGGTTAACATCATGTTCATCAACATTCTGAAGGATTTATCATGAAACAAGAGAACAGCGACAAAAATCTTATATTGGCAAATTATTTCTCTTACGACTAGTTATCACACATATCAAATACAAAGACAAAAAAGAGGCAACTAAAGAACAATTTAAGTAACTTTAAGATTTTATTGTTTATTTTGCTTTTACTAAAACTTTTGTATATTTAAAGTTAAAGTGACCAGAACTTATTAACTTGGTTATTTTTTTCACTTAAATTCTTGTAAACCCTTAAATAGACAGTCAACTTGATAATATCAGTAGTTATATCTTATATCATGTTGCAAAGCAAAAATTAGGTAATGTACTACCCACCCGGAATATATTCAATAACATCGAGCCTTTATTTTTAAACAACCTCGATAAGAAACTGACTTGAAGTTTTTATTAAAAAATATTATTTTGTGAAAATAGAGACGTTTTTTAAATCGCTTAATCAACAAATACATACCAAGATACTTAAATTATTTCTGGCAGAAAAGTAAAAAATTGTTTTAAAATTTAGGGTCATCGACCTTTGCCGCTAGAAAATAGTTTGAACTCTGTTTTCAGATTTTTTTCTTAAATATATTAATATAACATCTTACCCAGACATGCAATAAGACTTTCTTTTGCATTTTAAAATCACGATCTTGAGATATTTGCGATAAAAACATAAATAATTTCTAAACAAAGAGCCATGTCACGAAAAATACCTTCAAAGCCGAACACAAGGAAGGAAAAACAGAAAAACATCAACGGTTGGTTTTAAAAAATGGAGCAACGTGATTGGTTGAAAGATGACAGCAAAAGTAGTGGAAGACAAGTGACACTTGATGCTTCTTTTCGTATCCAAGTTTCATACCCCTGATTACGACTAACAAAACTAGGCAACAGTGCTTTAATTTAGCTGGAGGAGGCCTCGTCTGTACTGACTGAATTAATATAAATTATGTTGACGCGCCTTCTTGCGCCATCTATGAATTTAGCTTATCAGATTGAGTAGAACTGGCTCTGTGACGTTTCTTTTAATGTTGAAATTCAAAGCCTTTACCTTAGGAATTAGATAAAAATCGAAATATAAAAGTTGTAGAGACCTTGAAGTGCATATCTTAAAATTATGCTGGAGTTTAAGGAATGGCCCAAAAAAACGTGGCGAATACCTCGGGTTTTTTTCAAATGAAACACCCTATATATTGTATTATTTTTTGATTCCCCACAAAATTCTACGCATATTTTGTAAATGTCATACGTCTAAATTCAATAGTTTTTGAGATATTGACGTTTAAAATATGGCATTTTCAGACTTTGACGGCTGTAACATTGGAACGGTTTATCTTAGAGAAAAATGGTTTTCACCTTCCTATCTTAGTTTGTAATCTCTATCCAAAGAAACCAACTTCCGATTTATCATGTTAAACCAAAAACCCGGTTTTAACTGTTTAACATGTTCAACCGGAAGTTGTAACTTTTAGATAGAGAATAAAAAATTAAGACAGGAGGGTATAAACCATTTTTCTCTAAGATGAACCGTTCCAATATTACAGCCTGTCAAAGTCTGAAAATTCCAAATTTTAAACGTTAATATCTCACAAACTATTAAATTTAGACATATAACATTATATACAAAATAAGCGTAGAATTTAGTGGGGAATTAAAAAATAATACAATAAATAGGGTGTTATATTTAAAAAAAAAAATCTAAGTTATATTCGCCGCGTTTTTCTGGACCACCCCGTATACTTCACCATTATTTTAAAATGTGCAATTCAATGATCTCTACAACTTTTGCGTTTCCAATTCTTACCTAATAATTCTTAAGATAAAGGAGAAAATGAACTTTACTGTATCGTTGACTCATCCTGTACACGGCGAATGACGGCAAGCAATAGTAAATTAAATAAAAAATAAATGCCAGATCAGAATAAAAATGTTCTTTTCATTTCGTACCAGATCCATCCCTATAGACGTGCTTCGCCTTATCACGACTCATCAGTAGGCCGATCAGATCCGACGGAAAAGGAGGCGAATTCTCTAGTCATTAACCAATCTTTTGTGACATCAGCAAGATGTTGCATAGTGCTTTCCTCTTAACAATTGCTACTTTTACTTTTAATAGGTCTGTTAGAGATGCTGGTATGCACTAAAAGTATCTAACAATGACACTCGATGATGCTACATGCTGATGTATTACATAAAAAAATAAATAATTTTTTATCCGTAATTTTGTAGAAACACTTATTGATGACTCAAAAAGCTCTTATGAAATGGCTCTAGTAATAAGACAAGCTACAAATGCTTCCAACGTCCAATTTTTCAAAAGCCCTGAAGGACAAAACTTAATTCACAACAACGACAATCATTTTGATTTGTTAATTGTAGAAGCTCAGCTGCCAGCCATGATGATTTTTAGTTGGAGGTATCAAATTCCTTTCATTGGTAAGCATCAGCTTCAAATTTTTATGTTTTCGTTCTAAAAGTTAATAACTTCGCAACGCTGACTATACACTCGACTTTAGAGGAGCCCCCAGCCCAACGCGGTGTGGCGGTAGCGGTGTCGGTGAATATCGAGCGGTTCACCTACATATATACATTCACTATATTGCTAATACCATAATTCAATGATGACACCACTGTAGGCAGATGATCAGGGGCCGTTGAGTTTGCGCAGATCAGAAATTTGCTTCTTGATGTAAACATTTGACAGGACCGACTTTTAAAATATTTTTACAAGCTTTTAATTAAATTCACCCGTTAGTTAAGGTGTGTACAGTTTATGGTCAAATAAAACTAAGTAACCAATATTTTACATACCTGAAATACCTTATTCCTGGTATTGAACCGCGATTCGTGCAAAAAAGGACATGAACTTTTTTCTACCCATCTTGAGACATAAGTCGCTAACAAAAACAAAATGTCTGGTAAAGTTTTATACCTAAATTCGCACCCAAAACTTAAAAATAATATCCACAATCACACACGGAACATCCGAACGAATACAACGTAAAAAAGATGGAAACGACTAACAATTTACAAACTAACAAAAAAAATGTCTAAAGTAAAGTTTTATAAATATATTAACACCAAAAACTTGGAAATTATAACCACACACAAATGAATGAAACAAAAGATGGGGACGAATAGGAATACAAACAACGGCGAGCCGGTTCTGTTTACAATCTGTTAAATATCGTGTCGGTTGCCTAACTTTTTCCCTACTGCGCAAGCGCCACGGGCCCAAGTTCAGGTTATTTTGAATTACACCATGGGTATCTTCTTGCTTCGTGCGACTGCTTGTATTGGCAATATATTGTATGTATATATGTGGGTACACCACGTTCCTTTTTGATTGGCTATTCACACCAGCCGAGGCGCGGTGCAATTTCTATTGTTCCGTAAATTAACCCCCAAAAATATGTCAAAACAACAGTCGAATTCATCCCAATAATCGAACTGGTAACACGAAACACATAACATACGGCATTATCAAAATAAACCGCTGTCATAGCGGGAAACGCGAGTTTGGCATCACAGCGGTGTGGGTCGCGCTTTTTTCCGCTATGTTTTGTGGTACCGCGGCGAAACCGTCGCCCCTACCATCACCGTAGCACCGCGTTGGTCTGGGGGATCCAAACTATGACGCAATTCATTTGGAAATACAAAGATTTAATTGGATATATTTATTAAAAGTTGTTATAAAATTGATTATTATGTATGTTTTTATGAACGATTGAATATTATCGTTAGTGGATATTAGGTTGGTCCATAGTTCTAGGGAAATTTATTTTTGTATCCGTAGTCGATATACACAAGCTTGTTTTTGTTTCATTAATTAAAAGAAGTGTAAATATCGAAAATTATACTCTTAGAACCATATTTAAAGGTCGCTAGCATTTTCGACTTATTTTTAACAATTACGTAAATAAATTTTTCCTAATTGACTAAAAAAATGTTGCTTTATTGTTTTCATCGGATTTCGGCTTCTGTTCACATGATATGATGGTTCTTCGTCCAGGCGTGGTCAGCTGCACATGATTTTTCGGTCTCTCCCATTTTTTTTTTGCTGGGGTTAGCGGAAGTGCCAGCATACTTAGGCCTATATATAAGGCCCATTGTATCCCCTATCGCCTGGGTAATGTCAGCCAGACGGGACCTACAGCTTAACGTGGAATCCGAACCACGTGTATGCACTAGTTGTCCTTTCTTTTTGACTTGTAGATAGGAAAAACTGTGTCTATCAGATTCTCTGCGAATGTGGCAGATCCTACATTGGTGAGACTCTAAGGCCACTTGAAACTAGGGTCAAGGAACACAGAAACAACACGCTTAAAGGAGAAACCGAAAAATCAGGGGCAGCTGACCATGCCTGGACACACGGTCATCACATTAAGTGGACAGAAGCTCGAATCCTGCACAAAGAACCACATTGGAGGAAGAGGAAGTTCAAGGAAGCTGCTATCATATACCAGAACCCAGATTGTTTTAGTAAGCCCTCACTAGATATAAGAAATATCTGGAAACCTTTGTTAAGTAGATGTAAACTTAAAATACCGCACAAGAATTAAACGCTTGACTGCACCCATCTCAGTCATGCTCCAGTACATCTAGCTAGTATAAATAGAGCTGTAGTTACTTTACTTATTTAGTATTCACCTGAAGACGACTGGAGATACTTACCAGTTGAAACGTTGTGATGTAAAACAAATTAAAGACAATGCAAGTCCAAAACTATTCTATCATTCAAGAAACATCATTGTCTCCAACCTTCAAACAGACACTATTTAGAGTTTATGGCATTCTTAAAGTCAAGAATTTTGTTTATTTAAATGACAAAATCATGTTTTAGCGGTAAGCTCCTTAGACTGTGCAGCCTATTTCCACGATGCGGTCGGAAATCCAACTCATCCAGTGGTTAATCCAGACAGCAATTTTGCAACAGAAAAATTAAACGAGATGTCATTTCTGGAAAGACTTAAAAGTTTTTTGTATATAAACATATTTAGGGGTTTAGTCAATTTTCTAACCTTTCCAAAAGAGCACTTGTTACTGAAACATTTCTTCGGGGAAGAGGTACCCCCTTTAAAGGAGATACTTAATAATATGAGTATGCTTTTTGTTGCCACCAATCCGATTTTTCACACAGTCAGGGCTCTTATGCCTAACACGATTACTATTGGAAATGGGATGCATATAAATCCTCCAAAATCTTTACAAAAGGTATGTACACTAATTCAGTACCATCAATAAATGTCCTACATTTTGATTGGATAATACGTAGGACGACGAGAGAATTTGGGCAGTAGTTCAAATTATCATAATAATATGGTGTTAGCCTCATAAAATCATAAAATACTTTAAATTTTATTAATATTTATCTTTCTCACACGTATATGCACTTCGTTATACATAGTTTTTAATATGACGAGCCTTCACCTTTCTTTTCTTACAAGAATTTTTACATTTCCACCCATATTACCTACTCATCATTTCTCTTAACAATTATCCTCACACCTGATTGTTAAACCTTTTTTTCTACTCCCACATGGAAAAAAAAAGTTTGATATGAAACTGACCAATCACAGTGGTCAGATCCTAGAGACCCATTTACACATTGTAAATTTTACTCGCCGTTTTCTGACATTTGAAAGAAGTTAGGTTAACAATATACTTCAAAAATATGCACATCTGTGAGATGAAATTTGGTCTTTTTAATTTCTTCGCAGGCAGCATAAAGTATTGCGCCTCAACAATGACCTGGAAGAAATCTTGGCTTGGGGTGACAGTAACCAAGTCGAATTTAATACTAAGAAAACCCAGGCAACAGTCTTCTCCAAAAAGGTTAACATTGCAGAACCGGATATAGTCATGGCAGGACACGCAATTCCCCTGGCACCGTCTATTAATTTGCTGGGGGTCAATCTGGGAGGTAATATGTCTTGGCATGATCACGTTGCCGTAATTGCCAAGGCAGCTGCACAGAAACTTGGTGTACTTTTCCGCACCAAAAGGTTGTACACACCTCATCAACTTTTGACACTCTACAAAGCCCAGATTCGATCATTAGAATATTGCTCTCATGTCTGGAGCTCTGCACCCAAGCACACCCTTCGGCTACTGGATTCCATTCAAAGGAGAGCCGTTCGTCTGATCGGCGACCCTGAGCTGACCAAGACCCTCGATAGCCTGGAGCATCGAAGACAGGTTGGTGATTTGGCTCTCTTTTACAGATATTTCCATGGCAGGTGTTCGACTGACATTGCCCAATTGATTCCACCTAGAGCAATGCAAAACAGAAATACACGGCGAACCACTGCCGCTCATCCATATGTTGTTCAGCTTAGTACTCCTCGAAATTCATTGTTCAAGAATTCTTTCATCTGGAGAACGTCATCTTTGTGGAATGATCTTCCTGAGGTCGTGTTTCCCAATGAATACAATCTTCAACGTTTCAAGACCAACGTTAATCGCTTTCTTCGCACACGCACCGCTCCCAGAGCCCCTTAAAGGATTGTTCCTACAGTGCAGGTGTTTTATCATAAAAAAAAAATTACATTTATCCCAAAGTCTGTGCATACACAATTTTTTCTTAAAGAGTACATGAAATGGTGCGTAAATAATAACAAAATTAATACAAAAATAATTATATTTCTACTAAATTATTGTTATTTTCTGACCGAACTAAAGATTTGCGAACAGACGTACTTTCTTATTTCAAAAATATCTTTATTTCCACTCAATTCTAGACAATTATTACAAGCTTTAATGCATAATATATACTATATACCTACCAAATGAACGTTTTTTTACTAACCTTGGTTATTTTGTTGCATATAAATAATATATTATTATTATTATTATTATTATTATTATTATTATTATTACTATAAATATTTTGTGCATCAGGATGTTTTCTGATATATTTAGAACGGGGTTCCAACCCCAATTGATCTTTTATTATACCAACAAACATAGAAAATTAACTGGTAATTCTTCCTTAAATGGTAAACATCAAGATGAGTATATAAAACCCGATAAAACAGACGAAATTATAAGATTTCTAGAAAAATATATTCATTATTCACTAAAGGGTTTAAGGTTATTTCTACTTACAGTATAGCCACTTCTCTTTCCATGTTAACAGTGTTGTTAGTTTGTATATTTGCGATTATTTTGAAAAATTTTACCATAGCCAACATTAAAAATTCATATTAATGCAAAGAATCCATTTTTAACTGTTAAAAACGAATTTTGCAGCTATTTTGTTGTACTTTCGGAGTTATAATTCTTACGCAAGCAAAAATAAACCCGGACAAACCTTTTTTTCTTCTGTGCATTTCAGTAAATCAATTAATCAAAATACCTATGGTTGAGAAAATAACTTGTTTATTTTTATTAATTATTTCGTTTTTTGTCTGTTATTCTGCAAAAAGCCAAATGTGAGAAAGATAGATATATTTATAGTGATTTTGTTTAAATATAAGAAATTAACCAAATCGATAAATATGTTACAGTGTAATTTGGTCCATGAGTTTGCCTGTAAATTTAATTTTTGTTCATTTGTTTTTTATTATCGTTCTCACAAGTTTATGGTCAACTTAACAGACAAGTTATGATGCCCAAGTTTGGAAGTTAAATCGTAGAAAAAATATGCTGTACAACTTGAGTGTGTGCAAACTATTATATTCTACATCTAAATCCTTATAGCACCCAAAGTTACAAAACTACATGTTTCTTTTTTCAAAGTGTGACGTGCGTGTTTATTTTCTCGCAGTTATACTCACTGAACCTTTATTTCATCTAATATTATAATCTTAAGGCTCCGTTAAGATGATATCTACCCCTTTCTGCTTATTTTTATTTGTTTTCCTGAAGATGAATTCTTCTTCTGCACTCGAAACATGTCGAGAATTTCTAATCTAAAACTAAAAACTGTCAATGAGTTTCTATTTATTTCCTTCTAAATAACATATAGACCAGCCTTCGAACCTTTAAACAGCTGGATATAGACATATTTTTTAAAACGTCTTATTGAATATCCTTAATAGAAACGAAATAATCGAAACTTTTTGGTTAAATCCTAACGAAACAAAGTTTTATTTATTTAAATTTTTAGGACATTAAAGAATTTTTAGATACTGCCAAAAACGGAGCTATATACTTTAGTTTGGGAAGCAATATTAAGGGTAAAAATTTAAATGACAGTACCAAAGCTGAACTTATAAAAACATTTGATAGTTTACCATATAATGTTCTTTGGAAAATTGACCATGAGTTCGTAAATTTACCTAAAAATGTAAGAACAGGGAAATGGTTTTCACAACAAGATGTGTTAGGTAAGTAAATGTGTCTAGTTTCAGATATTTTTAAAGGGTATCTTCCTCATTAATGAAGATCGTAGAATGCAGTTTTCGAAACAGTGTCGTATTTTTTTGAAAAACCAAAAAACAGTTACAAACTAAATTTTTGTAGCCATCCTATAGTCTATTTCAGAAAGGTGTAGAGTAATAAAATGGGAAATTCCATCCAGTTCAGCTCAATTTCAGTATAGGCCATAGGCGTAGGTAAATTGTGTGCATTAAATTATTTATGATAACTTACCAAAGAAAAAAAGAGATGATGATTTGATAAAGAAGGAACTATATTAGCTATAGCAAATTTACACAAACATCGTTTTATGAAATATGCCGTGGAAGATATAGCTAAAAACATGCTGCGCACACTGCCTATGCATTGCGAGCTGAATCCTATAGAACTTATATGAGCGCAAGTGAAAGGATTTGTAGCAAAACACAACACGACATTCACGTTAAGCTCCTGTTTGATCAAGCCATTACGGAAGTGACAGTTAAAGAAGAGAAAAAAATGTGGGATCTTGACCACCTGATCAATCGGACCGTCGACCCGTTAATTATAACGTCAAGAGGAGATCACAGTTTCTCACATATTTATTCAGTGTTAAGTAAATTTACAAATGTTAAATATCTCCATTGTTGTTAAAAATATCGAAATTTATTTAATACAAATGTTCTAGGATAAATAAAAGCGCACATTTTAAAAATATTTTTATATACAGGATGCTCCAAAAAAGCGGGGCGTCATATAAGTAATTTTTTTTAAATAGTACCCCCCATTTCTTTTTGTCTCATCGAATTCGGCATAAAATTTTACATAAGATACGCAATTTTATTTTGGTTATTTAAACGACGTTGCCAGATTTCAGATATTCAGTTTTTTCTAAGATTTTCTCAAAAAACATCATATCAAAAAAATGATTTGAAAATATTACTTTTTTATTATTTTTACTTTTTTATTAATTTAAACTAAAAAATAAATTGTTATATTTTTATAAACCTTAGAGGTGTCCGAATAATTTTACCAAAACAAAGCATCAATATCGTATACAGGGTGTTTTTTACATCGGTACAAATATTACTCGATTTTTTCAAATGGACCCCCCTGTATATTATTTTGTGCCGATATTTTTACATTTTTTAAATAAAACATAAAATATTAAAAAAACGTTGCGTTTTAGAGCATTTATTATAATTGCATATTTAAAGAGGTTGAAATTATCTGTAATCTGACATAGTATACAGGGGGGTCCATTTGAAAAAATCGAGTAATATTTATCTAAAGATTGCTACATTTGTACCGATGTAAAAAACACCCTGTATACGATATTGCTTTGTTTGGGTAAAATTATTCGGACACCTCTAAGGTTTATAAAAATTTCTTTTTTATTGTATAAACACAGAATCTCTTACTAGTCAGGTGGAAGCAAACATTTAAGAAAACATGAAAAATAAATTTTCAAACCACCTGAAAGTGCCTTATACTATAAGGTTGTATTTTGTCTAACACTGTTAGTGTTAGATAATAAAATACAAATCGGATTGCATGGTTCTACCAAGAAATGAAAACTTTACATTGGTATTGGTAGGATGTCACCACCTGCAGACCGGTTTTGAACTCTTTTGTTCTCGTCAGTATAGGGTAGGTGTTCATACCATACCACATGAAAGTTTTAAAACCTAATGCATATAATATCAACCTTCTTCGGTCGTATATATACGTTAGCGCCATCTCTTGGTAATCCCGTATATATACGAACGAAGAAGGTTGATATTATATGCATTAGGTTTTAAAACTTTCATGTGGTATGGTATGAACACCTACCCTGTACTGACGAGAACAAAAGAGTTGCCAAGAGGTCGACAGCGAAGGCGATTTCGGTAGCCAGCGAGAGTTAAATAAGAAAAATACAGCGCTTCTGTCGCAATGCAATGGTGTTACCAAGTTTCATGGTATTCCCTTTTAATGAAAGTATTAACATTAACAGCTTGACCAATAAAATCGGCTAGTTAACCGATAGTGATTCTGTTGTGGTCGAAGAAGAAATAATTAAAATGAGAAGCGACATATTTTTGAAAGGTAGAGCATTTGATAGTACTGATTTTTGGAAACTGATCTGTAAAGAAAAGTTTCGATGCCTAAGAAAGGTAGCTTTATATTTGACTTCGTTTTTTGGTTCTACCTATTTTTGCGAATCTAGATTTTCTACTATGAATGCAAAACCAAACATCGTTCCCGCTTAACAGATGCTCACCTAACTTCCTGTTTGCGCATCGCAGTCACTTCTTACACTCCCCAATATAATAAATTTGTAGAAAATATGCAGTGACATCTACATCTACCCAAAAACGTAGAGCGGAATGAAAATATGCAAATTTTAAATTTAACTTTTAAATAAATAAATACAAACTTATAACACAAATGATTTATTCCTCTCTTGTAAACTCTACCTTGTCGACCGTAAGAAATATTTTTGAACACAAGTAGACCTCACAGGTCAAAAGTTTGGCCACCCCTGCTATATGCATATTCATTAATAAGGAAGATTCTATCAAAAAATTTCAATAATTTAGTCATCAATCCGAAGCAATAAAACAAGCAAAAAAGAAACCAAAAACGTGGCTGAGATATGTGGACGACACCTTCATTATTTGGAATGGAAACGATGACGAACTCAGGGAATTCCTACATCACATTAATAGCCTGACGCCGACAATTAAATTTACCATGGAGAGAGAAGAAAACAGTCAATTACCTTTACTAGATGTGAACGTAAAGAAAAATGGCAACACCATCCATACTTCAGTATACAGGAAACCTATGCATACAGGTCAATATCTGAATTACACTTCAAATCACTCAAATAGCACAAAACATGGCATAGTAAGAACGCTTGTGGATAGAGCAATTACCATCTGTAATTCAAATGAAGTCCTCAAACAGGAAACTAACCACATCAAGACCGACCTCAACAAAAATGGCTACCCGGGGCATCTAGTTGATAAACTATTGGAAAATCGCAAGAATCGGCCAAATACACAAAAGAAGCAAATAGAGTCACAATCAACACTCAACATTCCGTATGTCAAAGAAGTATCTGAGAGAATTAGAAGACTAGGACAACGATATAACATCAACTGAGCAACAAGAAGCCACCTGACGAAGACGAAACCAACAAGTCAAAAAGACAGGAAAAACTGTGTCTACCAGATCCCCTGCGAATGTGGCCGATCCTACATTGGTGAGACTCTAACGCCACTTAAAACTAGGGTCAAGGAACACAGAAACAACACGCTTAAAGGAGAAACCGAAAAATCCGGTGCAGCTGACCATGCCACACATAAACAACCACATTGGAGAAAGAGGAAGTTCAAAGAAGCTGCTACAATATACCAGAACCCATATTGTTTTAGTAAGCCCTCACTAGATATAACAAATATCTGGAAATCCTTGTTAAGTAGATGTAAACTTAAAATACCGCATACGAATTAAACGCATGACTGCACCCATCTCAGTCATGCTCCAGTGCATCTAGCTAGTATAAATAGAGCTGTAGTTACTTTACTTATTTAGTATTCACCTGAAGACCACTGGAGATACTTACCAGTTGAAACGTTGTGATGTAAAAACAAATAAAGACAATGCACGTCCAAAACTCTTCTATCATTCAATTTAGTCATAATCAATGTGTGTAAAATTTCTCAACTTCTCTTTTAGCACATCCAAACGTAAAAGTTTTTATAACACAGGGCGGATTGCAATCCATGCAAGAATCAATATACTTTAACAAGCCAATGATAGGCATTCCATTTTTTGGAGATCAACATATGAATGTTAAAAGAATGGTTCATTTTGGATACGGTGTTTCCATAAATAAGCATAATATAACGAAGGATTCCGTAAGAGAAGGAGTGAACGAAGTAATGAAAAATCCAAAGTTAGTATCTATTATAGTGGCATTTTTAAGGTTTGCAACATTATCAAAATGTTACCTAGTTTTAAAAGTTTTTTAAATTTTCCTACGACCACCTACAAAAATGAGAAAAAAAGCACGGTTAACTTGGCTCGACAGCGCCGAATATCACACGTGTGTTGAAAATAGTAGTTTGTACAACAAGAGTGGATATGATGTCCATATTGCACGAGGAAGTAAATGGAGCACGACGCCGTAGGCGTATTGTAGTGCTCTTTTTCTGCACATGACATTAGTAGGGGCCTCAAATGAAGATGAAGCATTGTGCTACCAAAAATAATATTTTACAGCGTTGGTGCAAAGTTACCGTACTGAGTGCAAAGTAACCCCGTTTTACGGTATATTAAAACGTCGGCGACCTGGCGAGCCAATTAATTTTTAGTATTTGACAGTGACATTGTCATTGATGGAGATTTGAAGCTCAAATCGATACTTTATAAATTATCAACCTATCTTTAATTTATTAGTAAGAGTCGTAGAAAAAGTATAGTACGTATTGCTGGTTGTAAAGGAACTACGCACTCATGTAATTACCACTGCAATAAATTCCTGATGATGTAAAGATAACATCAAAACGTCTAAAAATTGTTAAATGTGATACATGGTTGAATTTAGGGCTTAAGGAGATTTCAAAAATAAAATATAAAATGCAGGTTCGTATTAAAAAAATTTAAGTTAATAACACTTCCACAAAAACGAAACGTTGTAACGGAATTCTACAGGCACGGTAGGATAAAACTAAAAAAAAATTGCTTTAATAGTATTGTATTTGTTTTTCTGTAGCGGTTAAAATAAGTCAGATAAATTTAAAAAATAAAAGCTCAAAATTGTAGTTCTTTTCGAATATTTCGAATAGTAAAAAAATGCCCAAATTTTTTTTTATGATATTACGGGGCACAACTTTGTCACTATTTGGCCGATGCTGTATCTAAATAGCTTCCGAGATACCCATGACGAGCATCGCATTTGGGACACCCTGTACAGAGGTTCACGATTCGTACCCAGATATTTTTTACTTTTTAGATATTCTGAGAAGGCTCACGAATATGGAGAACTATTTCGGGATGTGGACATGTCAAACATCAACAAGGCAGCATGGTGGACCGAATACGTCATACGTCATAAAGGAGCAAAGCACTTCAGGAATCCAATGTTGGACATGCCGTTTTGGAAGATTTATATGTTGGATGTCGCAGCGGTTGTTTTTGCCGTAGTATTTATAACATATTTACTTTTGAAAACGATTGTAAAACTGTCTTTGAACGTTATTTGTTCTGTATTTAGAAAACCAAGGAAAAATATCGATAAAACCAAAAAGGCTAATTAAATTTACTATACTTACAGCCGTATTCACCATCTTTAACTTAACAGTCTGATAGTTAACATCGGTATAACAGTCTGTTAATGAAATATCGTATTCACCATAAATCAGGGACGCTCTTAACAAACAGAGAGTTAGGTTGATGTACGTACGTCTGAGCTGACAATTCTAGTTTATAACTAACTTCGGAGAAAAATATTCCAACCTCATATCTTCTGAAATATCGGTTTATCAATCAAATCCGTTCTTTACGTCATTTTACGCTAATAAATTAAATTTTACGGATCCAGTAGTAAAATTTAATGATGGACAAAACAGGATATAGGAAGACATCCAGTAATTATACTACGCGGGAGAAGAACTCTAATTTCATTGGAACAAAAGTACATTAAAATCGGAAATCCCTGATATTTATTTGAAATGATCCTGTGACATATTATCTCAAACAAATTAGTATTTAATATATTCTTGAAATAGGTTGATTTCTATAATTTACTGGTTCAACTACTCCATCTAACCGATTCGCCAATTGCTCAAATGTGTTTTTATTTCTTCTAAACCGTTTTTGAATTCAATATCGTCTATTTCTTCAAATACATTGTTACGTACTTTTACGTTCCTTTCTCGTACGATTTCCTCATCATCGGAGTCTGACGAGTCTATAGTAAACGTGGAAAATGTATTCGATAGTCTAAATTAAATTTTAAACGAAAAACCTATTAATAATTATTGTTATTATTTGTCATGTGTTTGTTAAGTTGTTATAAATCTAACAACAATTTTAAAACTTAACAGCTTGTTATTTCTTATCAGCTCAAAATTTCACTTTTAATGTTAATTCTCTGATAAGGCTTAAAATCCAATGGTGAATTCGAGAATAGATCTTAACAGACTGACAAGAATCTTAACCGACTGATAGTGAAAAATAGTTGTTGGTGAATACGGAGGCGAAAATGTGTTTTTGTAATGACTTTTTTTAAATAAATTTATTAACACTTATTTGTGTGTGAATGCCCTGGCCTCGCAAGAAGGAGGTTCACTACTCTGGGTGAATCATCTTTCGATAGCCTGGAGGAACTAAGCAACTTACAACTTGGACGGCTGAGCAGATTTCTGAACAGTAGTGGCTGGTTTGAATGAGTTGTTAAAATCCTTCCGCGGTTACGTCGCATAAACCATCAGTGATCTGATGAAGGAGGGTTCTACGGAACACGTGTGGTATCACAACGGACCTAATCAGGACTACGTGAGACTGTTTGGTCAGAACCAACTCTTACCTAACCTAACCTAACCTAACACTTATTTGTAGTCATAAATTATTTTAATCATTCTTTTAGAAATAATAATAGTCACATAACGAATTCCCAATCAGAAATCTAAAAACCATACTATAATATACCGGGTGATTTACGACGAGCTTGCATTAGAACTTTTGAGGAAACTACCGAAATAGTTATTTACGATATAAGTGTTGTAAAGTTTCATATTGCAACACGAGATGTTAAAGTTGTCAAACGAGGCGTCAGCCGAGTTTAATAAAACATCGAGTGTAGTAATATGAATTTACAACAAGAATATTGTACACAATTTTATCTACTTTCATCTATGAATAAAAATATTTGGTAAAAGGCATTTTTAAAAATAAAAAGGCACCTGTAAAAATGCACCTGCTATTAAGTTTACTTATCAAGTTTTTAATGTTACCTTTCGTATAGTTACTGTTTCGCATGGTTACTGTCGAAACTTTGTCAAACAAATTCAAAAATATAAAAAGTGTTTTTCAAAATGAGCGATTCTGATGGAAGTTTACCATCTGATATAGAAGCAGCGGCAAACGAAGCGATCTCAAGTTTAGTTCCGACAAAATCCAAGGCGCGGTATGAGTTGGAGTATCAGAAGTTTGAACATTGGTTCAAAGCTAACAAAATAAAGGAGGTGTCTGAGAAAATCCTTTTGGGTTATTTTTTGTAAAGCAACGCTCCCAGAAACCATCTACACTATGGACTCACTACTCAATGTTGAGAACTATGATTTCAGTCAAGAAAAATCAAGATATAATTGTTAATAATAAATCATTCTTCTTAAAAGTGTGGTTTTATTTAACAGCAAAATTTTAATAAAACCGTTTTTTTTCATTACAGCGCTAGTGCTGTAATAGATGCCCTTACAGAACTGTAAAATTCATATTACTAAATGAAAGTAGATAAATATATTTTTTTAAATCTCTAGGTTTAAGTTTATCGATATGCTATCACTAAAATATTATCATGTTTCTGTCACTTCCGGTTATACCGGAAGTAGCTTCAACTTTAATTTTTTAAATACAATCATTATAACCGATTTGAGTTAGCGCTGCCTAGCGGGACTCCTGTAATTGTGACGAATGTCTTTACAGGCGATTTCCTCTTAACATTTACTTATTTCTATAAGTTTGTTAGAGGTGCTGGTATGCCCAAGAGTGTTTAACAACGACACAGATGGCGCTCCGTGCCACATCTTACTGGTGTGTCCCACCAAGTACTGCCTTAAGTAGCTTCGAGATCCCTTTTCTTTTCATCGGATCCTAGCTCTACTGATGAGTCATGATATGACAAAACACGTCTAGAGATGGATCTGGCGAAATGAAAAGAAAAATCTTCGTCTTTTCAATCGTCAATCATTATATTTTTGGTTTTTGTATTAAATATTAATTCAATTTTATCGAACACGTTTTTTACCTAAGTTTACTAATTTCTGAGATATCTACATATTTTGTAATTATTTCGTAAATGCATAGCGATAAAATTATCCGTGTTTATTTATTTTTAAATATGTATTTGCACATTGACAATAAATGAACATGAAAGGTGTTAATCTGAATGTTTAATTTTGTTATTATAGGAAATATTTTAATTGTTTATTTTATCAAAGGCAACAATGACAAGGACATTTTATATTTACTTATTATTTATTTATACCCACATGCAGTACACTTTTATATTCGTTTATTATATAGGCAGAACCGAATTAGCCATAAAACAGGTTAGGCCTCCACCTAGAATTTGAAGAAATAATCCATACTTGAAGTGAAATGGTAAGTTAAATAGGGATAAATAATACTCAAAATCAACCTCCACTAAGATATATTCAGTAAGAAATTTTAGTTAGTTCTACATGTTTCGAACGTATAAACGTTTATCTTCAGGAGAAGTATAGTTATATAGTATAGGAAATTGTGAGTGACACCCTCATAGAGCTTCTGAGGAAGTTTTTACATAGAAGTAGCGGAAAAAATTTTACTAGCAGGTACTGAAGATAAATATGGAAGTTAAATGGTATTTTAGGATAAAACATGAGAAACGTTATGTCAGAATGATATAGAAAAAGAACTGTAACTTAAGTAGTAGAGTAAATTGTTGAAAAAATTGTAGTTAAAAGGGAAGATGAAAAACTATGTGTGTTGGCAAGACATATGTACCATTGTTGTCGTAACAGTATGAACTGTGATGTTCCAATACATCTTAGGATATGACCACCTTAAGTGACATGGGCAATTCTCAAAGGGACAATGTAGAAACTAGTAGAAGAAACTTTAAAAAAATATTTTGTGGAAGTGAAAGTTTTATAGTGATTTCATTGTGAAATTTAATTTTAACAAAAGTAGTGGAATGTGTAGTTAGGTAGTTTTGAAATATCGGATTGATATTTGATTAAGAATATGTGTGGGCGAAGTTCATTTTTTTAGTTTTGTTTAACATATCGATGAAAATATTTACTAGGTGAGAATTTTTGCTTAAGAAGGGAGTAGTAGAAGTTTGAGATCCGGTTGTACAATTACGGCTTAAGCTTTGTTCAGCATTAAAACAAGCTCAAACTTCATTTGTACCTCAATAGGAATTTAAAACTTGGTTCAACGCTGAACCGGAAGAGAAGTTGGCGGCAAGCCGACAAAGCGGTACATCTGTGTTTTGCATTAAAGTACACGGGGACGTCAAAACAATGGGTTCCATGGGGCACAGGTAGACACTGACGACCATGTCGTCCTTAGTAGGACTCTTCGGAAAGCCATAACCCGTAGGCAACTCCAGAAACACGTCCGGTGGTGCTGTCTTCTTTATTGGACTTGATTCCTATAGATGACGATGACTCGTTTTCACTACTTACTCACTCTAAAAAATAAGTTGATCGTTCAAGCTATTTTTTTCTTGCAAAATAGACTTTAGAATAGCTAACAATAGTCTTTAGTTTCCCAAACTAGTTTTAGCTATTACTTGGTTGGTTGGCTTAAGGCGGGGGTCGGGCATTCGGCCCAAGCTTCCTACACTGCAGCCTAGTGGCTTATTGTGCTCCCCAATCTTGCAAGAGAAGATTTGTTCCTTTTATAACGTCCAGTAAATTTCTACGAAGTTTGTCATGCGGGAGGTTATCCCCACATTGGATTTCTCCGAAGATTTTGAATCTTCTTCGGGTCAGTGCTTCGCAGTTATATATCATATGTGACAAATTACTTTCTTTGCTATGAACAAGTGATTCAAATGACATAAAGTGATAAAATTTAAAAATATTATTGTGAAAGTTACACGCCAATAAAATTGGAGCAAAAATCATCGTCTTCTTTAACACCCTGTGTATAAAATTTTCTGATAGTTAAAGAAAATCCAATATTGACAATAGTTTCTTAAGGGATGAATCTATTAACCATTCAAAATCGTAGGTCGATATCATATCGCCTTCCCGGTGGAATATCGGCCTAAGTGCAAATTTTGAAGTTTTGAGAAAATAACGTTTTAATATTTTTTTTATGCAACCATGGTAAATAAAACCTTATAAAAAAGCACAATTTTTTTTATAATTAAACTATTATATTGAAAATATTACTTACATCTTAGGCTGTTGAAACAATTCCACAATTTTTGTAAAACCTATATTTTATCCCCCTTTTTTTCGACCTCCCCTTCCAGTTACGTCGTTGTTCCACTCAAATCTATTTTTAAGTAATAATTGTGACAACTTTCTTTCTTCAAATTTAAGTAAAAAAATATTGCTTTACAGTGTTTCGGAACAAACGATGCAGTTTTAAGTAGATAAATTCAAAGACATATTTACCCAACCGTTTTACTAATAAAAAACACATGCAACAACTAAAAAACTAACATATTTATTGAATGAAAAAATTCAAAAAGAAGGAATGAAAACATGTTATAATAATTATTATTCTACTAGAAAATTAACATATTATATATTTCTATTTTTAAACTACTATGGAACTGGAACAAAAATAGGTACTTGAACTAGGCTATTAAAAACGGTTCATAATATTTTGGTATGATATTAGATCGCAAGAGAGTTTGGAATCCAATTCCTTTATTGTCGGCAATTGGAATTTGTGCATTGTAAGCAGGTTTTTTTTAAGGATATCATTATTTATATTCTTTGCTCCAAATCGTCTTGATCCACTATTTCTGCTTTTCGCTTGCTTCTATTCCGCTGAATCTGAAAACTGATCTGTCTAAGTCTATAAGTTTTTTTACAGGGTCTAAAATAACTGGGGTTTGCTGGATAATTGAATGGTTGAACGAGCAGGTCTGAAAATTCTTCCTGAGGTACATTGTTTGGCTCCTTTTTTGACCTAAAAAAATGTAGGAATAAAAATAACACATAATGGGTAAAGGGATATTTTTATGATTATTTATTTTCTTTTTTAATTAAGTATCTAATTTTGTGATACACACTTTGAAATTATTTTCATCACACTTCTAGTATCTAATTGACTTAATTTAAATATAATTTATTTTTAAGGCGGAACTTTGTGCAGCAAGAAATATATTTGCAAGAGAGTCTCACCCGAAGTGGGCATACTAGCGAGCTTATGACGTGGTGAAAAATATTCCGTAAACATCGACACACACTGAAAGCACGATGCAAGGCGGTAGGTTCTTTATTATGCTAATGAGTTTTGGTTGATTTTATTTCGGAGACCAGAAATTTGTTTTGTGGGAAATAAGTATTTTACTTGTTATTGTATTCTAAGTTAAAATAATGCATCTAATCGTTATACGGATTCTTATTTTATTAATATGTACAAAAAATAAAATTAAGGAGAGCAAAAAATTTTGGAAAATAAAATCTGTTAATTTTATAAATTCCTTGGAAAAGCTTATTATAATGATTTTAATGATTTAAAAAAGGTAATAAAACTTCTGAAATCGTATTCTAATTTTTAATATAGGTACCAAGATACATGTCTGTTAATCTTATTATTACCTACCGACTAAAGTGTTAATTAATTAATAGTAGGTATAAGAACACCTGCATATATGCCAGTGGCGGCGTCAGGGGGGAAGAAGGCACAGGCATACCCTTAAATTAAAGTTGCCCATCCAAATTAAGTTTAGGTACTTAGGTAGTTTATACATAACACAATGTACAAACTGTTTTATTGTGAATTTTTCAGCATTGGTGTTGAAATATTTTGTAAGGTCAATAGTTTTTGAATTAAAATTCTCTCATATGAATAATTTTTCACCATGCTTATTTATTAAACAAGAGAACAAACGAAGTACCTAGACCTTTTTTTTAGAAACACAGTACCGTATCGTCGCACCTATACGAGAATGGAATAAAATAATTGAATTTCAGCGCCAATCCGA
Source organism: Polydrusus cervinus (assembly GCA_935413205.1). NCBI lineage: Eukaryota > Metazoa > Arthropoda > Insecta > Coleoptera > Curculionidae > Polydrusus > Polydrusus cervinus. The sequence goes on along the minus strand of OW284516.1, from coordinate 46,379,316 downwards.
TACAGAATATACATGTGATAATAGAATAGATGCAATGGTCTCATCGGTTTTACCGCTTACTATTGCTAAATAATAATAATAATAATAATAATAATAATAATATTAATAATAATAATAAAAAATCATGTTATTCTCTGGAGCTAACGCAAAGATAATGCGACACGAGTAGAACCGATAGATATTGTATATCGCATCACACGGAAAGCGTCAGCAAACAGTACCAATCGACGAAAAGTCGTGTACCTACTTTTTAAGCTCAAAGGTTTAACTTTTCGTCTAGAAAAGCGATAAAAATATATCTACAGTAAAAACTAAACAATAGCTAGATACCAGGATCTTATATGCCTACCTCAAAAAAATCGGATCCATTTACATTTTTCTAGCACCTCCACGCCACTGATATCTGCTACCTAAGTACTTAGCCTATTTTTGTGAAAGAAGGTTTTTATTTTGGTAATTGGAGTATAATTGAATATAAAAACTAAGAACTACATAGATTTTTATTCATTTGTGATTTGAACTGTTCGTTGTGAATCTATTGTGAAGTTGTATCTACAGTGTGTTTCTATTTTATATTATCAATATGCCGCAAAAGTATACTAGCACAAATCGTACTCCGTGTGGCCGTCGACGAAGTATTCAACAAAAACTTAAATTACTCAGGTGAGTACTTGCAATCATTTTAGAAATAATTGCAAAGTTGTATAATTTTTATTATCATATATAATATAACAAGTGCATTGAAAATTATCGGTAATTTTAGGAAAATATGCTTGAATACAATTTGGAGCCAAAAAAAGCATGAGTGCACGTAGTGCACGAATGCTTTTGCTTGCTCCAAATTGCATGACGGCATATTTGGCTAAAATTACCGGTAAATTATCAATGCCCGCGTTATATTTGTAAGGGAATTTCATGGACTGATGTTGCTTTTTGTTTGTTATGACTGACAAAAAGAAAATATGTCAAAAAATTATCACGATAATTTTTTGCAACAATAGAATAACCATGGTAACACAAAATAAAATTATGGTATTTAATTGTTAAAATATGAAATTTGACAGGTGAATGAAATTCTCAAGATTATTGATTTTGCTCCTTTTCATATGCTGTAGAAATAAAATAGAACATAACGTGCATAACCGTTTCATACGCTCAGTTTTAAAAAAGTACAAGTAAAGCCGTACAGAAAGTTTAAAATTGTTAGTAAGTGACATTTTGTTAGTTGTTTTTGTCATGTTACGTTGTAACGTTGTTTTATGACCTACAATATTTCGGGAGTATTCGAATTTTTTTTAGGCCCTAGGCCAAGAATTATCCTAATTATTTTAAAAAAGCATCCGTTTTGGACACAACTACTGACATCAGCCCTATGATGCTTATGTACGCTGTTTGTTTTCTATTACAAAAAGAGGTAATTGATATCTCGATTAAACTCCTAGGATACGTATTATCCAAAAATGTATCAAGAGATCCTAAAGCATAAAAACAACGTTTTTACAAAAACATAAACCTTTCATAGCTATCTTTTTTAAATTTTAATAACGCAATTATCTTAACTTTTTCTTACTCTTTGTAATTTGAGTATAATATGTAACGAATATATTTATTTTCTTATTTATTTTTTATGAAAAAAAAAATTAGTTTATTTGAAAAAAAACACAGTGTAAACAAGCTGCTGTCACTAGTTGTGTTCAGACCAGCTGTTCTTTCAAATTAGATAATTCTTGCCCTAGGATATAAAACAAAAAAAAACGAAATTATCCTGAAATATTGATTTGTGATGTTGTTTTCCAAACTACACACCTAAAAGTGTTAAAAAAAATTTGTCGAACATTATGATGAGTTATGAGACATTTCCATTGATACCAGCCAGTCAACCGATTTCCAGAATCCCTTTTCTATATACTAAGTAGTTTTTTGGTAAATTCAGTTTCTTCTAAATTAAAATACTGGGATTTATCTCTACGTTTTATAAAGTGTGAACAGTGCTGTTATAATAAGCTTAAATACTAAAGAGGGATATAAATTATTTTTATATAAGGGTCGAGAAACTTACTCACAATTTTCAACAATTTGTTTAAACAAATAATACAGCTGAAAAAGAATCAAATGCTTGTTTTAGAAATATATTAATATTAGTGTAAATTTATGCTCCCCATTTGGTGATAAACAGAATTCTCCTGTAAAAAATACTGGTTTTATCTTACCTAATATTTCTTTAGGCAACGCAAAAAACTGACAACTCAGGACACCGCCACCCCAAGTAAAAAAGTTGTCAGTATTTCTAATTTTGCCATGGATTTACCTACTTCGGAAGTTGCAGGACCATCTCATGATAGGGTTGAGAGCAGTAGAGATATGAAAAAACTAAACTTGATAGATTATGACAGTGATGATAGTAATTCCAAATCGATTAGTCCAGAACAAGTTTCTAGTTCACAACCCGAAACAGAAATTTCAACCGAATATTCTGAAAAGGTATCCCAAAGATGTCAAACCATATGTGATATTTCCGGAAGAAGAATAATTGATATTAATTTCTTCTTTAACGAAGTAACTAATTTTAAACATTTGGGCATTTTTGGTTGCGAGAGTACAAGTTTAAAAATAACAAAAGAAATATCTGTTGGATTGCAAAGCACGTTTGTAATTAAATGTTCCATATGCCACGAAGAAAAAAGAATATGTACAGAGAACCCTGACACTGCAGACTTAAACAAATTAATCGTTTTGGGTATGATTTCAACCGGCGGAGGCTACAGCCAAATGCAAGAAATTTTCAGCTACTGCGATATACCGATTATGTCAAATTATACGTTTTTGAAAATTCAAAGTGAAATAGCTGATGCAATTCATGCAACCGCTTGGGAAGAAATAAAGAAAGCTGGCGAAGAAGAGAAAGCAATTGCCATCGAAAAGGGAAAAGTTGATCCTGATGGTATTCCATATATAACCGTTATCGCAGATGGCGCATGGAGTAAACGATCATATAAAGTTAACTATAATGCACTTTCTGGAGTGGTAAGTTATACATATTCTTTTAAGTTTCGTTTAATGGTGATGGTTTTATATAATTTAAAAACTAGACCAATTGTAGTCCAACCTATCATAAAGCATGTAAAAGGTAAACAACATTAACGTTCTGGTGGAAGGTAAATTATAAATAACATTTTTATTTTAGGCAATAATTGTTGGACAAGAGACAAAGAAAATCCTATTCCTGGGAGTTAAAAATAAATACTGTTGCATATGTACAAGAGCACAGAGCAAGAATATTGCCGCAAAAGACCACATTTGCTACAAAAACTGGGACAAAGCATCAACAGCTATGGAATCCGAAATTATTGTACAAGGATTTTTACAAAGTAACGAACTGCACGGAATAAAATACGGTTATTTGGTTGGAGATGGAGATAGCAGTGTGACAAAAAAGTTGGCAGAGGCAAGACCATACCAGAATAGATCAGTTCAGAAAATTGAATGTAGAAATCATTTGCTAAGAAATTTATGTACACGCCTTCGAGAGTTAGCCCAAAAAAGAACCAGTTCGAAGAACAAAGTAGTTTCTATAAAGGAAAGAAACATGCTTTCTAATAATGTTAAAAGAATAAGATATGGAATTGTAGCAGCAGTCAATTACTACATTGAAAAAGAGGATCTAAGCTACGCTCAAAAAATTATTCATTTAAAGCGTGATATTACAAATACTTCTAGTCACGTCTTTGGAGATCATTCAAAATGTGCTAACTACTTTTGCCAGGGACCAAAAGAAAATGAGATAGATTTTACCAATATTATGAGAAGTTCAGGCTTATTTTCAGATATTTTAGTAATCATTGAGAGAATAGTTAGAAATTCCGAAAGTTTATTATTAAACATGGATAATAACGCTGCTGAACTTTATAATGCCTTATTAGCCAAAACAGTTGGTGGCAAAAGAATTAACTTTTCTTTAAGAAGATCCTACGAAATGCGTTGCGAGAAAGCTGCAATTTCGTACAATGTTGGAGCTGAGTCATCTCGACTTATTCAAAAGAAACTTTGTGGTCGAAGTCCAGGAAATATACATACAAAATTTATTAAAGAAAAAAAACACAAACGGAGTTGGACTAAATGCCGTAGACAATTATTTCCACAAACTCACAAAAAAAAACACGAAGATGCTCCTCCCGACGAGGATTACGGCTTACCAGCCATAGATATGGACGAGGATGAGTACAAACTGCAACAATCTTTCTTCATAACTTCCATTACGGTAGATAAAGAAACTGCACATAAATTAGAACGTGATACAGTCGGACAAGCAGACACACTGTTATGGATGGAAGAACGTGGAAAAAGACTAACAGCAAGTAATTTTGGAAAAATTTGTAAATTACGTAAAAGTACACATTGTGCAAACACGGTAAAAGCCATCTTATATAGCAGTTTTACCAGCAACAGTGCTACAAATTGGGGCAAAGAGCATGAAAAAATCGCTATAACCCAGTTTGAACGAACCACCGACCTAATAGTTGAGGACTGTGGACTTTTTGTCAGCACAAAGCAATGCTACCTTGGGGCATCTCCAGATGGTCTAATTGGACAAAATGGAATTATAGAAGTTAAGTGCCCCAGATCCTGTAGTACCAAAACTCCTCGTCAAGGCATCGAGACTAAAACAATAAAATTTGCTACAATTGAAAATGGAAATTTTACATTAAAACGAAATCACCACTATTACTATCAGGTACAGGGACAGTTACAAATAACGTCAAGGCAGTACTGTTATTTTATTGTATGGACACCTCTACAACTAGAGTATGAAAAGGTAATGAAAACCACTTTTAAAATAGTTATTTTCTAGGAAACGATGTGTTTATAAATATTATGTCTCTATCTCAAAAACAGAACAAAAACTTTTTTTTTAAATACATAGATACTTAGGAATAATATAGCCAGAAAGGTAAAACCAACAAATTTTCAAATTTTTACAAACCGTGTTAAGTTTTCCTCACAGTGCAATTATTTTCTATTGGAAAATATGAGATTCTTATTCCAGAAGTATTAAATGGGGATAAAACTAGTTTATCCTATTTAGCCTTCAAAGATAAAAATAATACTCTTCTCAATATTTTCTTTAAAAATTTAATGGCTGGGCATAACTTCATCAATTTACGAAACAAAAAGTAAATAAGAACACTTTTTAAAATATTTAATACATTCATTTCATATAATATTTGATCGTATAAGTATCTATGATTTACAAATTTTATGAAATAATAATTAATGTAATTTTAACAATAATAATTTTGTTTCAGATATACAGAGATGACCAATTTTGGCAAGAAAAAATGGAACAGCAGTTAAAAACTTTTTTTTTTAGTTGCCTTCTTCCCGAAATGATAAATCCTCAATACCCCAACAAGAGAAAAATTAAAGACTTAAGATCGCAATTTTTAAATATTTCTGGTAGCTAATAATATAGTTATTGTAGTATTTTTTATTTTAATAAGTATTTTTAATTTGTACCATGAAAGGACCAACTTTATTGCCTACCTGTATTTTTAATAAAAATTTACAATATTATGAATGTTTTTATTTAGGGTATACTACCTAATAATAAAACCTACCAACATAGGCACACATAGAGTGGAAGGGGGGTAGCCAAAAAAAGCGTGTAAGTTCTTAAAAGTGACTTAAATAAAATATGTAGCAGCCTTTTCAACACTTCCTCCACCGTTCAAAAGTGGCTACAAAAGAAAACAAAACGTTCGTTTTCAAGAACTTCTATCAAAAGTGATTCCTACAAAAAAAATGCCGCATTCGTTTCATAAACTCACCCTAACAAAAAGTAAAAACCTTATCTACGCCCTTGGTCAAGAGACGGGGGCCACTGCCGCCCTCTCTATGGGCGCCCAAGCCTAACAAAATATTGTATTTTATTACTCTGCCTGGCATACTGTCCAATTTTTATTTAGTACTTAGCTTCTTAGAAGCATTGTCACTATACAGGAGTCAGGCTGCACCAAATTATAGCTGCCAGCCAACAAGATGGACAGAGAAATCTCATGTGACCAACGCCAAATTCGTGCCTGAATACTACTTTTAAATCGGTAAACCATGGATAAAATAATAAACACATTTCACCTTTAAGATGAATTCATATTTTAACAGGTTCAGACAGAAGCTCACTACATAAGCAATATATAGATCCCGTATAATAAGCATAAAATATAAAAACAATCGAATATGCAACAGTTGGTTACTCACTAAGAAACGAAACAAAAAATTCAATATAGCCCATTTTTGATTGCAACAAATCGACCGGATTTCGTTCAATTCTTATCCTTACCTAACATGAATAAGAAATTTTGAAAGCCCAAACACCAGTTTTGACAAAATGGTGAACGCGCCTTGAACATTTTGCCCTGCGGCGCATTATAAACCATCCCGGTCTAAGCCGAAAAATGTATGGTAACCCGAAGTTAATAGCACAACTACTAGTTACGTCTTTTTAATATTAACGCTTAGATATTCTGTTATTGGCACAGACAATACAAAAAGGAAAACATAAAATTTAGCCCAAAATTACCCCCGAAATAACTTCTTGTTCGACCACCTATAATTTTTTTCAGTGTATCATTATTCTCTCTGGATGTAAATTGTTTCACGTCAGCCTAGAATAAATTCTGCTGTATATAGGCAACTTCTATAACATGACAACAAAATTTACCTAAAACATGAGTTGCGCGCTGCAAGATAACGGAGTTATTACGACATTGTTTTGTCTCAATTTTTGAATTCTTAAAGATAAGACATGGAAGTTCTAAGGTACATGGCTATTTTTTTGAAAAAAAAATTCTTAGCTACGATATTAACCTTGGAAAAGTGCCTAAAATACGCACCTTTAGTGGGCATTTTCTTATACATATTCTTATTTTTTTCAAAAAAGGGCTTTGTACCTTAGAAATACAAACATTCCTTTATTAAATTTTAAATTGTCCCGACAAATATTTCAAATAGCCTTTGCAGAATCCTGCAGTAGCGAAACGGTGTTTTTCATCCTCTAAATTTGCGCGTGGTAGAGCCTTAAGTTAGGAATACATACCTGATGAAATCGAACCTATGGTTACCAAATGTACCATCAATTTTGATCGCCTCATTATTATTTTTACATTAGTTTCCTAAACTAGAAAAAGAAATACTGAAACAGCCATACCCTATTTATTTGAAGATGTCTCAATTGAATATTATATTATTTCAGAATAAGTGTCACATACAGAACCAACATCGTCACAAGAGACAATTAGATCATTGCGAAAGACAAATATTTCGGAGCAACAATGACGCAACAGACATTTACGACATTGTTTTACTAGATTTTGTTAAAAGTACAAACGATATCAAATCAATAAAGACTTACCTATCAATTACGTCGTTTTAGAACTAAAACCGTTATGATCGCTCTGAACGCCGAATCGCAATTGAACATTTATGTCGTCTTTCCGCCGGCGCCAATTAGAAAAACGCGGGAATGCAACAACGACGCAAGCGGTTTTACGTGGCCACTTTTTGTACTATAATTATGACATTGTTTGACCAGAGAGAGTGGTACTTTTTGATACTTATGACGAAATAACTAAAAAAATTGAAAATTTACACTTAGGTCGATGTTCCACCGGGAAGGCGATATCTGGTTCAGAAAATATTAACTGTTAAATTTAGGCTAAATTTTTCTTGCTCGAAAGCAATTGTCCAGCAGTTTAGTTCGAAACCGATCTGCAGGTGGTTGCATCCTATCAATAGTAAAGTCTTCACTTCTTGGTGGTGCAATCTGATTTGTATGTTAATATCTAACACGGAGTGTTGGCAAAATATGACATAATCCTTATATTATAAGAGACTTGCAGGTGGCTCGAAAATTATTTTTTATGCATTTTGCAAACAAATCAGTACTGGCAACAAGCATAGGTACTCTTTAACCAAACAAGCAGTTAGTTTGCTAATGACAAAAGTAGCGACTAGTAACTAATGCCGAAATCTACCTAGCAATGAAATATAGTCTCCGTTACTAAGTTTCCTCTCGAGGCTATTTTAACTACCTGTCACGGAAACTATGATTCTGGTATTTTAAGAGTGGTTTATTTTTAAGTAAGTCTTAAAAACGCATTTGTGCTGTTTCTGGAATTGTTTACGGGTTATAGCTTTCTGTGGGTATCTCGGAAACTATAAGAGATACAGCATCGGTCAGATGGTGGCAAAGTTGCAGAGTTTTATACCTAATCATATCGTAAAAAGAAATTTGAGCTTTATTTTTTATTTTCGAAATAATCGGAATTTTATTTTGGTACATCTTAATTCTAGTTTTTGATAATAACATGTCAAACGCAGATAATTAAAAAACAAACAAAAATTTTAAATAAAAAAATGGATAAATGAAAAGTTGAATCCAACCATATAGGCAACAATGACAAAAAACTCAAATTTAAGATTTAATATAAATTATAACAACGCATGAAATAAAGTTAAACAAACCAAAGGTGGCTATGACGGGAATTTTACACTTATATCAGCAGATGTAGTTAGTTTAAGTTGTGGTTATGTTCAACGAACGATATTTAAATTGCGGAGGATTCAAAAATGTATTCGATAGAAAGGACACGTATTTGAACACCTAATATAAAATAGTTATTTATGCAACAAGGGTGTAAAGTAGCATTTTTTTTACGAATGGGAAATTTTTCGCACGAGCCGCAGGCGAGTGCGCAAATCACATGAGTAAAAAAAAGGCACTTTACGCACGAATTGCATATACAATTTTTTCTACTACCGGACGTTATACAGGGTCGCTGTTATGTATTGAAATGGTCGATTATATCTTAAAGGAAGAGAGTTATCTAAAAAATATTAAGAACAAAAGTTATAGGAACAATAACAATAATAAAATTTCATATTATGTACTTACAAATACAGATTTATATTCAATTTAATTGTGGACTATATGAATATTAAATGTACAGCTATTAGAATTATTAAAAGTTAATTCTAGAATTTAATTGTGAATCTTCACAATCCACACATCTGCTGTTACAAGCCACATTAGAACTAGATGTAAATGGTGTATCAGTTAGCTTATTTATATTGGTTGAAATTTCAGAAGACAAATTTGATGTAATATTACTTATTTCGATTTCAGGAATATTGTCACACGTACTAGTGGAATTAGAAGAAGAAGCATCATTTGTTAATATTTTATTCGATATGTCAATTTTTTTGCTCAGTGTACTGTCAATGTAACCCTCTGCGACGGCAGATGATTTCCATCCCCCATGCTTCTTTACTGTTATAAGGTCTCCTCCAGAATTTGCCAACATAGTGGCAGATGACCTTCGAAAAGAGTGACCAGTATAACATGTTGGATTTGGCAATTTCAGATATTCAGCTATTACAGAAGGCATCTTACCAAATGTGTTTATGCCCACAGGTTGTTTCGAACATTTATTTTGGGCATATTTTAAAAATAATCTGGATGATTCAATATTAGGAGGTTTTAATGTCATATATTTTATTATGTACGATAAATAATTTATGGAATTATTTGGGTTTAGAACTGTAAAAATTCTTTCCATACCATTTTTTGAATCAGGAATTCTTATAATAAGGACTGTTTTCTTGTTCTCAACATCATTTATTGTCATTTTCATGAGTTCTTCTCTGCGACAAGCCCCAGAAATGCCAATAATAAATGCAACCTAAAATAATAAATCGTGTCGATATAAAATCTATAATAACTATTAATTAAATACAAACATTTTATAGAAAATCTAAAAGTATTAAGAACTAAGGTAAAACTTCTATAATTTTGATATGATATTTTACCTTACCAATAGAATTAAATTGATGTAAAGTTACCTTTATCATTAAAAACTTCGAATCAGGAGCCTCCAAAATAAACTTGATGAAATGACTTTTCTCAAATATTCCTGATTTCTTTGATTTGTAGCCTTTGCTTCTCTGTTTAAGAAAGGCAATTAACTTGTGGTAGGTTGAAATATCTACTGAATTTTTAATTTTTAAGGTAGCCTTTAGCATGGAAAATATTGACCACATCGTCGGTGATTTGTAGCTTTTTAATTCATCTGAAAAATAAGCTAGCAAAACATTTTCTGAGTACCTTGTCACTTTATTTTTCTTGCACCAACTCATAAACAATGTATATTTTTGCTCGTAAATTAACCGAGATTTGTTGGGAAGTAAATTCAAAGTAGCTTCCTGTGCAGAATCTGTAATATTCGGCGAAGTGTGCTCAACATCCGATAAATCACTGTCCATAATGTTGAGATTTAAAAATCTGAAATAAAATTAAACGAAATCATAACAATATAACACATTTGATATCACAATTCAAAACTTACCGAATTAAAATCTTCACTAATTCCTAAAATCATTAAAACACCTGGCATAAATTACAAATTGTCAACATTCAGATACGTCAAACAGAAATCGCCATTTGTCCATGGCCAACCAGACCAATTTTAAGTAAAAATGCAGGTATCCATATCAATGTAATCATTCATATTTTTTACTTTTTTTAACTAGTGCGTAAAGTAAAAGTAAATTACTTTACACACTAGTTAAAAAAAGTTAAATTTTAGACACCTTCCATAGTGTGTAAAGTTAGTTTTTTACGCACGGTAGTAGAAAAAAGTTTTTTTACTTTTTGTTGCTGGTCTTTTCTCTTTTAATTTGTTTCCCACATAACATATTACATATCCGGCTGTATGCAAATATACCTTAAATAAATACCAGGGTCGTATTTATTTAAAAGTACCTATCAAATTTCTTATGATGTAAAGATAACATTAAAACGTCTAAAAATCATTGTGATACATGGTTAAAATTAGAGTTTAGAGTTTTTAAAAAATAAAATAAAAAATGCAGGTTGGTATTTAAAAAATTAAAGTTGAAGGCTGTTCCACAAAAATGAAACGTTGTACCGGAATTTTAAAAACACCGTAGTATAAAGCTAAGGAGTTGATTTACCAATGTATTTGTTTTTCTGTAGCGGTTAGAATAAGGCAGATAAATTTAAAAAAAAACATAAACTCAAAATTTTTATCTTTTTCAAATATGTCGAAAAATAAAAAAGAAAGCTCAAATTTCTTTTTACGATATTACAGGGCACAAAATTCCGCCAATGACCGATGTTGTATCTCTTAAAGTTTCCGGGATACCCATGATGAACATCGAATTTCGGACACCCTGTAACTATTTATCTGCGGGCAATAGATTCTTAAAAGAAGAATTTAGTGTATAAATGAACATTACCAAGAAACCATAATAATTACCATAATAGCACCCATTCAAAGTCTATTAATAACTACATACAACTAACATGTCTTATCAGTCAGTACCTACCTCTTATAAGCAAAAGATACGAGGATATTTTTAGTATTCTATTCTCTTTAAGACCATCAATAACATTTAACGCCATAAAAGAAATAAAGGGAATAACATTTTCTAAAACACAAAAAATTAGCTAAAAGACAAAAAAAAATGCTTATTAAAAAAAACCATTTGCTTTTTCTAACGCTGATTTTTTTAAAATCAACTTATAGTGCTAAAATCTTGTGTATAGCATCAGTGCCCACATTTAGCCATAACGTATTTTTTCGACCTATTTGGAAAGCTTTAGCGGATAGAGGGCATGAATTGACTGTTTTGACAACAAATCCTATGGACGAAGTGTATCCGAATATTAGAGAAATTGACTTGAACTTTGTTTACGAAAGGTAAAGCAACAGAATGGTGAATGACTTATGAGTATACGAACTTAAAAGTAAAAATAACATAACTAAATAACCATTGGTGACAGTAACATACTAGTTGGCACAAAAGGTAGGATTTTGAATAGTAATAAATCAGTCTTCCAATCCGACCCTAAGAAAATGTGTTTTAAAATTACTTTTAAAAGTCAAATAGTTTAATTTTTTAATATCAGATTGTATAAGTATTTTATCTACTTTCATTTAGTAATATGAATTTTACAGTTCTGTAAATCGTTTTGTAAGGGCATCTATTACAGCGCTAGTGCTGTAATAGATGCATTTACAGCACTAGTGCTGTAATGGAAAAAAAACTGTTTTATTAAAATTTTGCTGTTAAATAAAACCACACTTTTTAGAAGAATGATTTATTATTAACAATTATCTATTAAATTAATTACAAATTATTAAATTAATTACCAATTATTAATTAAAATATAACACACAAGGTTTATTATAAACATTAATAATACACTTTTTACAGTTAGAAATTTGTATACCAGAAGTGGATGTGATGGAGCCCTTTACGTTCGAATTTCCAATCATTAAATCCGTGTCTGACCCCATGATCTTCTTTGCTATTTGTTTCTTATTTTCTAAAGAATTCTTAACGTAGCCTTCTGCCGTAGAAGAGGATTTCCAGCCCCCATGACGCTTTAACATCTGCCTATCTGCACCACCATCAACTAGAATGGTGGCTGAGGACATCCTAAAACAATGTCCACTGTATCCTTCGGGATTATTCAATCCAAGTTTTGTTGCAATCTTTTTTGGTATACTTCCAAAACTGTTAGTTCCGACAGGCTGGGAGGTCCATTTTCCTTTTCCATAGAATACAAAAAACCGCCTGTGAGTTGCATTAAGAGGACGAAGTTTGGCATACTTTCCAAAAATACTTAAACAGTTGACACCTGTCACATTTCCTTCTGTTATAACAAATTCTCGCATAATTTTCGTTTTTGAGAATGGAATCAAAGTTTTTATATATTGTGTTCAATATGATCCAACATTAACTTAGCTACGTCATCGCGCTGTCAAGCCCCAAAAATGCCGATTATCATAACAACCTTCATAAGTAAATATGTTTCATCATCTGCAGTACTAAGAAACTTACATACGTCTTCCTTTGTGAAAACTTTGGACTTTTTGGCCTTGTAACCCTCTGAACTTCTTTTCAAAAATGCGATTAGTTGGGAAAATCTGCTTATATCTTGATTTTTCTTGACTGAAATCATAGTTCTCAATATTGAGTAGTGAGTCCATAGTGTAGATGGTTTCTGGGAGCGTTGCTTTACGAAAAAATAACCCAAAAGGATTTTCTCAGACACCTCCTTTATTTTGTTAGCTTTGCACCAATCTTCAAACTTCTGATACTCCAACTCATACCGCGCCTTGGATTTTGTCGGAACTAAACTTGAGATTGCTTCGTTTGCCGCTGCTTCTATATCAGAGGGTAAACTTCCATCAGAATCGCTCATTTTGAAAAACGCTTTTTATATTTTTGAATTTGTTTGACAAAGTACCGACAGTTACCATGCGAAACAGTAACTGTGCGAAACATAAAAAACTTGATTAGTAAACTTAATAGCAGGTGCATTTTTATTTTTAAAAATGCCTTTTGCCAAATATTTTTATTCATAGATGAAAGTAGATAAAATTTTGTACAATATTCTTGTTGTAAATTCATATTACTACACTCGATGTTTTATTAAACTCGGCTCACGCCTCGTTTGACAACTTTAATATCTCGTGTTGTAATATGAATCTTTACAATACTTATATCGTAAATAACTATTATTATATTTATTGAACTATTATATTTAAAAGAAATAATCTATTTTTTGGTTTAAACCTAGGCGTTTTATAAAACTGGGCTGACTGGCTAAAGCTTCTTAACGGCGAAACTTAGAAAAAAATGGCTTGCACATTTTATATTGACTTTTCATTTCCTACGCATTTTAAAAAGTATCACTTCCGGTAATTGGATATCTGAATGTTAATCGGAAGTTAATTTTTTAAGTAGAAAATAAAAATTTAAGAAGGTGAAAGCCGTCTGTATGCGCAAAGTTTAACTTTGAGCACGCTCGTAGAGAAACATTTTATTTTTTCTATTATGTAATTTTTTTTTATTACTTACCCCATACCTAGTTAAAGTTTTATTCTTTATTCCTAATTTACTGTTTTATTTAATTGCAGTTTTCCATAATTCTAGTTATTTAAAAAATTAATAAAAAAAAAGAAAATAAATAAATATTTAATTGAATTGACATTAAAACAATATACTTTTTCTCATTATGCATAATGTACAGGGTGTCCCAAAATCGATTCTCATAGGGGCAAAGTTGCAGAATCTTGTGCCCAGTAATATCGCAAAAAAAATGTTGGGCTTATTGTTTTTACTTTTTGAAATATTCGAAAAAAACTAAAATTTTGAGTTTTTGTTTTTTTAGTTTATTCGATTTATTTTAACCGATACATAAAGACAAATACAACATTGTTAAAGCAACATATTTATCTTTATACTACAGTGATTTTAGAATTTCGATACAACTCTTCGCTTTTTCGACTTTTTTATTTTATTTTTTGAAATCTCTTTAAGCCCTAAATTCAACTATGTTTCACTCTCAATAATTTTTACACGTTTTGATGTTATCTTTACATAATCAGGAATTTGATAATTAATTTTAAATAAATAAGTCTCTGGTGTCAGTTACTTAACAATCTTTACCAAATACAACATGCAAATAAATGCAGAATTATAGAATTAATAAACTATATTATATTAACCATATATAAAGGGTGTTCATTTGAAAACTTCTCACCACGGATTTATCGAAAACTACTGATTAAAAGGAAAAACGCCGAGACACGTCAAAAGATGTGCCAAAGGGGACAACTTTTTAACCAAAAACTACTTCACCCCCTTTTAGCCTCTGCCCCCCCGGAGTCATCCCCTTAAAAATTTTAAATGACAAGGGGGTATCAAGTAATAGCTTGTTTGAAAGGTCTTTCAAAGTGCTTTATTTTGAAGTTTGATTTTTTAAAATCGGTCGATTCGTTCTCGAGAAAATTAGAAAAATCTTTATTTATCTTAATTTGTTCAGAAAAAAACACACGAAAATATCACTTTTTATTTCAATAAGTGTTCAAAATGTTACCCGTTATTGGCCAAACAATGATACCCTGTATATCTGTATCTGTTTCGAGTTAATTTTATTATTTAGATTATCGATGCGTGGATTAAAGGGCTGTGGAACTATTGACCAAATATTAGATATTTAATTGTAGTTTAATAATATTATATCTAAAACAGATAAATAAAAAACTGAATAAATAAAAAGTTTAATCCCGCCACAGAAGCAACGCTGACAAAAACTCAAATTTAAGGTTTAATACAAATTATAACAAAGAGGCAGAAATAAAGCTAAACAACCCAAAGGTGGCTATGACGGAAACTTTATACTTGATAGTTTGGCTTAATTATGTTGAAAGATGTAGTGAGTAGTTCAACAGGCAATATTTAAATTGCAGAGGCTTACTCATAAATGCATTCGGGAGGAAGGACACTTGTTTAAACACCTAATATAAAGAAGTTTTTTTACTCATTGTTTTTGTTTCCGGTCTATTCTCTTTTAATTTGTTTTCTACTTAATATATTACTCATATTGCTGTATGCAATTATACCTTAAATAAATGCCAGGTAGGTATTTATTTAAAAGCAACTTTAAATTCCAGATGATGTAAAAATAACATCAAGTGTCATACATGGTTGACTTTAGAGCTAACAGAGTTTTCAAAAATAAAATAAAAAATACAGGTCCGTATTTGAAAAATTAAAGTTATTAAACACGATAGTATAAAGCTACAAAAGTTGCTTTAACAATGTTGTATTTGTTTTTCTGTAGCGGTTAAAAGAAATAAGATAAATTAACAAAAAAAAAATTAAGTTTATTTTATAGCTATTAATATAACGAGATTATTATGCGATTTATAATAGCCGAGGACATTACTAGGTGACGAAGCAACAGCCGAGTCACCCGCAATGTCCGAGATGGTGCTAAATCGCTAATAATCGAGTTGTATTAGGCAATCCAACGATGTGTCCAAATGGCGGCTGGATGGCAAATCCTGCTTTGTAATTGGTCCACGTGACCATAAAAATAATGTTGCTGGTGGCATTTTACGGGTGACTCAATGCTTTTTGCCATCCGACCGCCATATTGAATCACGTGGTTTGGATTCCCTAATTCAAAGCTTTATCGTATCATTGACAACGTTGATGCGAAAATCAAAACAAGGTTTGATGTCATTTCATTTTGGCATTTCAAAAAGTCATCATTAAAATCATGCAAGATTTTGATATTCCTGACGATATATTAGCTGCAGCCAATATTATAAGGTTGAACTTACTTCCGGACAAATCTAAAATCCATTATGAAAAAGAATTTCGGCAGTTTTGTAAGTGGCGAAACAAAGTACATGTTCAAGGTGCAGAAGAAACGGTGTTGCTGGCGTATTTTGCAAAACTCTTTGAGGAATACTCTGCTTCATCCTTATGGCCGAAATATTCCATGTTACGAGCGACTTTTGAACTGAAGGAAAATAGAAATCGACAAATACGGCGCCTTAATACGTTTCATCAAGAAGAAAAATTTTGGATATAGAGCAAAAAAATCAAAAGTATTTACAAGAGAACAAGTCAACGAATTTGTGTGTTCTGCCTCAGACGAGAAGTTTTTAATGATGAAAGTGGCTTTTTTAATTGGAATTGGAGGAGCCTGTCAAACTAATAAATTAGCGAAGATGACCACGGAAGATGTTGAAGTTTTAGAGGACAAGCTGATTGTTACTATTCCCGACTCAAAAACCCACAAGAAACGTATTTTCGCTATGATATTTGACGGCGAAGTCAATCCTGTGCTTTTATTTAAAAAGTAACCAATGTTAAAGCCAGACCATGTCACTCACCAAAGATTATTTGTATCATATAGAAAAGGGAAATGTACGGTACAGCCCTGCGGCATTCACTTCTTCTCTAAAATACCTCAAAAAAATAGCTAAGTATCTCTCACTTGAAAATCCTAATTTGTATACTGGTCACTGCGTTAGAAGATCTTCGGCAAAAAAAGGAGTGCTTGCTCGGTCATTAATCAGTCTTCAGAGGGCATACCTAAGATCGTGTACGTTAAAGACAAAGGTGTATCCATCAAATTTGAAAACTGTCAAAATATTGTTTTACATGTTCATGAAAAATAGTTCTAATATTATTTGGTATCTAACGTATTATGCTTTCGTAACTAACGTATTAAATTATGGTAACTAATGTATTATGAGTAACTAAGGTGTTATGTAGGTTTTAGTACGTTTATGATGTTAATAATTATTAATATAGATATCATATAAAAATGACTTAATCTTCAATGATACGATAAAATATTTTAAAAAATAAAAAAAAATTTTTACAATATTACTGGACACGAAATTCCTTAACTTTGCCACCATAAGACCGATGCTCTATGTCTTATAGTTTCTGAGATACCCATGATAAGCATTGAATTTGGGATACCCTGTATGTAAAGAATGGCTAAATTATATTTTTAGGAAAGCTACAATCGCCAACCTAACGTATACATTTTACGACTGGCCGAACATTCTACGGACTTACCAAAAAATGTTTGCAGACGTCGCTGTGTTAGAACTGAATCATCCAGAAGTACAGACAATATTAAAAAATGAAGCCGAACATTTCGATTTGGTAATTGCTGAAATGCACATTCCTGTGATGTTCGGATTTGCACATAGATTTAAATGCCCTTTAATTGGTATTTCTTCGGCTGACATTTTTTCAGACCAACATGCATTGCTAGGTAGGTCACCTTAGTGGCGCAACGTAAGGACGCCCCCCCCCCCCAAAAAAAACGGTTAAACAAATCAGACTGTACCACTTTGTACCAGTTTTGGTTATTGGAATATCGGGTGCATGCCGATGTGAAGAAATGGTGAAAATGGTCGTTGATGACATACAAGACTTAGGATCTGCGATTCACATAAGAATTCCTAATAATAAAACTAGGAAACCGCGGTCGTTTACTATTGTTGGGGAGTAATATTTAAGCATTTATAAAAACTATGCATCATTACGCCCGGAAGGTATGCGCGAGAAGAGATTTTTTTTAAATTTGTAAATGGTCGGTGTTGTCGCATGGTAATGGGAATTCATAAAATAAGTGCTGTTCCTAAGGAAGCAGCAGTGTTTTTAAAACTACCAGGTGCAATAGAGTACACCGGCCATTATCTAAGGAGAACTTCAGTTACACTGCTTGTAGATGCAGGGGCAGACATTACGTGTTTAAAGCGCCACGGGGGGTGGAAATCGAGTACTGTAGCTGAAGGGTACATCGACGAATCGATGACCAATAAGAAAGATATTGCAAAAAAAATTTAACAACCAAATAATAATAAATCAATTACTAATAATTTAAATACTGCAATAAATTCGACCGAAAGTGGTTTCACTGAGAGTTCAACACTAGAAAATACCGAAACAACCAACCAACAGGCCATCGTAACAAGCAGTCTTAATTTTTCTGGGGCTACCATTAATAATTGTACTTTTAATGTTGTATTTAAATAGTTATGTAGGGCCAATATGGGTAAACGCACCTCCTTAAACAAATTTAACTTTATTATTATTATTATTTATTATTATAGGGATTAACATAGTTTTTGAATGCTAGTGCTATTACCCTAAAAGTACATTTACCCTAAGTCACATTGCTGTACTTTATTTTTATTAAAATAAATAAAGTATGTTTATAACTTTCTGGTATTATTTAATATATATTTAGTCATGAGAACACAGTCATACTTTTACTTCCGTTGCCAAAAGCAACCGCCTTCTGACGAAAAAGTAGAACTTTAACGTCAAAAAATTAGTAGAAAAACGTCAAGTTTATTGACGTTTGAAGAAAAAATACGTTATCTTCCGCATTTGCGGCAGGTAAAGTATTTTATCTGCCGCATATGCGACAGATAAAGTATTACCCTGCCATTTCTCATAGTAGGTCAAGTTTTTTGAGGGGTGCTTTGGATTACGCACGTGGTCGGCCAAAATTTTCTGATGTGTCAGATTTAGGCCAAAATGAATTTTTTCGTCGTCGAATTGTAAAGCTATTTTAACCTTTCGAGCTTGAATATGGGATGGAATAGGTAGTATGAAATTTCTACTTTACATTTTGACCAAATATAAGGCAAGAACTATTGAATATTTTACGCAGACCCGATTTTAAAATAGGTCTACAGCTCGTATTTTCTATTAATTTAACATGGGGAAAAAACATTTATTAGAGCGGTCTGCCTTACATAAAACGGTGATGAACGGTTGGCGATAAAATTTTGTATGCACCACGTCAGTAAAGTATCTTTATCGACTCGCCTGTTATTCGCCTCGCTCGCTCAACTCATAATTTCAGACTCGTCCGATAAAGAATCACTTTACTGCCTTGGTACATAAATAACTATTTACATATTATAGACATTTTATAGGGAAATGCAGTGTCTATCTTTTAACTCTTTTGTCTATGGGAGTCCTAGGCAAAAATCATGTTAATATTATTTTCTTTTTCTTTTTAGGTAATCCCACACACCCTATTCTATACCCTGACGTTTTCCTACCTTATGCCGTTAACTCGTTTTTCAACAGACTTTTGGGATCCATTTTTCTGGTACTGAAAAGACTAAGGTATGAATTTCTAATGTTTAATATTCTTTTTTATAACCACTCAAGAAAGTACACATAACAACTTAGTAAAGAAAGCAAGAAAACATTAACATACGAGTTATTGTCCTAACTTAAAGCAGTGGCGACTGTCAGGTGAAGTAGATGAAAAATAATTATGTTCGAATTAATAGATAACATTAATTTAATCCGAATGTAGCTATGCATAATAGGGTCCCGGTTAACTCCGATGGACAATAATTATAAACACTTGTGCATTTTGGCGCGCCCCAGCCGACCGTGCCCGTGAGCTCAGAGTAGCAAGTCCATACCGTCAAGTGGCTTTGATTTTTACCGTTGCTACGGTTACGTGATGTCAGTCACGCGACAGCATGTAACAATTTGCATATGGTGATGAAGGGCAATTTAAAAATAGATCAGTCGTATTCACCATTGTTTTAGCATTGGTTCGCCTAATCTTAAGGTATTTATTTTGAGGCTTCACGAAACTTCCGGTTATAGATATCGTTTTACGTGATTTACTGTGTGGATAAAAAGTTTTTGTTTTTATTTTTCAGTTAATTCAGTAGTGTATGTACCTACTTAGTTTAATTTTTATTGTGTGTTTGTAAGTAACTAAAATATAAATTAGTCAATGTTTGTTTAGGTACCCGCACTATACCTAGCTCTTCACCATTTTTTAAGACCGCGAGCCACCATTGGCTTAAAGATGTGTGAATAATGAACTGTAGGCGAAAAAGTGTGTTTTTCTTATGTTTTTTCAGTTACACATGAAGCAATCTTGGATTTTTCTATTTAAATTACTAACAAAATTTTATACACATTATTGCAAATGAAATAAAATAAAAAATGATTTACCTTCCAAAGTAACCCCAATTCGCTTTCTACTTAGGCACCCAAAACTTAATTTTCAATATTTTTTTAATCATTTATAGCTTTGAGGACATTGGTTACAAAAATAATTTTAGTTGCGAAATATGACGAACATTCCTCAATTGAGACAGTTGCGTATTTTACATTTTAAGGCTAAATGATTCGGTAAAAGAAATTGTAGACATTTCGAATGCCTTCGGAGATATCCGCAAAAAAACAAAGAAATTTTCAATTGTGGTTTTTAATTTGGGAAAAAACAAAAATCACATTTCTTGCCACTTTGAGTGTTCTAGAATATGGAATTATTGGTTTACAAATTCAATATTTCCTTCATTAGATATCCAGGGTGGCCCGCTTTCAACGCAGGATTCCATAACATCTAAACTAATACATTTTTAATTATTTTTGGTGAGTTGTAAGGAAGCATTAAATCTACTATTTAAACTTTAATTAATTTTTACAGGGTGTTCCAAATAGTCTGGGCATATCCAGCATACCTTTTTTTAAATGGAACACCCTATATATTATATTATTTTCTAATGTCCTATAAAATGTCACGTATACTTTGTAAAAAACGTTGTGATTCAAAATAAATTTAAAAAATGCAGATCCAAAATTCTTCTGTCGTTAAAGAAACATCATCGTCTCCAACCTTCAAATATTCACTCTTCTTTACAAACTACTATTTTTTACTTCCAAGAGTGAATATGAAGACTATATATCTCAAACTTCCAAGTGAGATATGGACAATCCACTCTAGTTGAACAGTATATTTTTTCTATGACCAAACTTACGAACCATATGCTAAAGTTTTGAAAAGTTTGCAGGCTGCTGAGCTTGAACTCTCGACCATTGGATCCAAAGTTCGCCATTTTGCCGTCCCGGCCACAGGATCATGTTAGAAATTATGGTAAAACCAACTAAATGATAATGCTACATAAAATTAATTTTCTATGCACATTCAGCAGGTTGCATTATTGATAAATCTATTATATACGCGTAATATATTTTATTATATTGAACCAATTAATAACAGATTGTACCATATACATATAAATTATATAAACTGTGATTGGTCAGTACTTTATAAGGACGCCACAGAGGAATCTAATTTTTATAACAATGTTGTCAACTAATAGGAAATTTCCGGATTTGCAAGAAATAAAGATACAAAGCACAGAGGAATGATAGGTCGGTGCTGTATCCAAATGAAAATGGAAATTTTTAAGCACAGTGTTATATTCGTAGTATATTCTTTAGGATCACTTGTGGTTGTGATTTGCTAAAAAATACTTTTTCGGTATTGTGTGCATTAGTAGAATTTTACTTTAAAAATGGGTATTTTAATTTTTTAAGGTTGCAACACTGTGCAGCACCAAAAGTAATCAATATGAAATTTTGCCGTACAGTTAACTGGAATAGCCTACTTTTCTCGTCACTTTAGTGTAAAGAAACAGCAAATATCCTTGTGGGAATAGAAAAAATATTTTATTGTTTTAGACGTGAATCATCATCCCAATTGAATGCAAGACACATTTTAAAAACCTATTTTGGAACCGATACACCTCCAGTGGAAGAGTTGATAAGGAATGTAAATTTAGTATTTTTAAACACCCATCCTATATTTAACGTTAGACCTTTAGGACCGAAATTTGTGACAATTGGAGGAGGTAGTCATATACAAAGACAAAAGGAATTGCCAAAAGTAAGTGGAGGTTTGGGCAGTAGCATGCAATGTTGTTTTAATCAGGGTAGGCAAAAATTGTATTTAAGACAAAAATTTATCTTCCGTAGCATTTAAGCATTTAAATTTCAAATTTTGTTACAAAATGTCTTGTTTTCGAGTTTGTGGAAAGAACAAAGGCAGAAGAAGAAAAAAACGACATTATTTGGCAAATTAGTTTAACACGGCGGTCTTTTTTAAAACATTGTCATAAAAATTGATTTTGCGTTTTAAATCCTGCAAAAGATCGCTCTCCAGAGAGATTATTGTTAATTTACTTAAGCGTGTCTCTCCCTGTGTGTTTCGTAAGTAGGTATGAATTCTTTTTAATCCAGGAAAGGATCGTTCTGCAGACGCGCTGCTAGCCGGAATAGTAACAATTAACGACTCCATATAGCAAAAGGTCGAAAACACTAATTATAAATTAAAAATCTATCATCCACCTAATTGAACGAATGTTGCCAAAAACGAAGTCAATTATTATGTAAATAAGCTTACTTAAATCACTTAAATTGTCACAAAAGTGCTTCTTATTTTACGATACCCGTTGTCCCTTTAAAAATATCTCAAGTAAACTAATTAATAATAAAACTCCAAGAGGCGTGTTTCATATTTCATATTGAAAAAGCGAAGTATTTTCCAAGCTACGGTAGAACTTGAAGATTGGCACCAATGCACTTACCAAATGCTACGGGACCTTAGCAACTATCAGTAAAACAAAGTTATTTTGAAAACAAGTCCATTATGAAAATCAAAATAATATTTACCTGAAGGGCTTACAAAGAAAATCAAAAATAATAAAACTTGGATTTAGATCTTTAACAATAAATTGAGAATAAACTTGTACTGGGGACCAACAAATTTCACAAATTTTCGACCTAAACGTGTCACGGAACGGAGCACTAGTGGCGTCCGGTATTTTTTCTACCAATAATGTGCCGTTTCGTTAAGTTAGCAATTTTTCCCACTTTAGGGAAATAATGAACTTAGGTCGTGCACCTTATTTTTGCTGACCCGATGACTCGACAATAATTGATAGATCGGGATGAGCGTATAACATTTCATTATTGCGACTTTTAGATTTGTTTAATAACTTGACGCCGGTTTCATGTTGCGAGGCATAATGACCTGTGTATAACGCGAATAACAATTAAAATGGAAAATATTAATTTATGAAATATTATTGTTCCCTTTCGTGACAATATACTAACTATAAACTTTTAAACAACTAATTCTATGACCAAAGAGTCTTGAAATTACCTGTTTTAGATATTGCAAGAACTGATGGACAGCAGCACTAATGGAGTCGTATACTTTAGTTTAGGAACTAATGTTAAAAAGACACAGTATCCACCAAATTTTATTAATATTATCATCGAAGTGTCTAGGGAATTGCCCTATCAATTCATATGGAAATTGGATTACGACATTCCAAATTTGCCAGGGAATGTAAAAATTTTCAAATGGGTGCCTCAGCAGGATTTGTTAAGTGAGTATTTATATTAGATGCAGTATTTAAACCGATGTACACATTGACTTCGATCTAACTGGATCCATAAGAGTGGCGGCTCCTCAAAAGAGGCAAGAGAGGATATGTCTCCTTAGTAATTCTTGCCCTCCTACACATTTTCTTGGTTTATTACTTAAATAGTAACTTTTAATTTACAGCAAGGAAATATGTTATATGTTTTTATTCGGATTCATAATTTTATTTCCTTATTTGCTATTTTTCCACTATTATTTTTTTTTTTACAATCTGACGATAGCGCATGAAGGCTGTGAATTCTGCATGGTTTTTCCTAAAAGCCACATTAATAAGCCCTGATTAACACGAAATTGTGAGAGGGAAATAGTAGTTTCGAGCATTTTAACTACAATAAGTGGCAACATCTACTGGCAAGCCCCCTCTGACCAATCACGAGTGTGATCTCTTCCACGTGCGAATAGATCACCTGTTTTTCAACGCCTGCTAACTCGTTTCGTGTGTCGTGAACTAATTTAGCGCGCACTTTTCTGGCATTTGTTAGGTTAAATTTGATAGTTTTCGCGGTTTCGCCGGGTTTGTGAAGTGGACATCGCATTGATTGGATATTTTTATTTAGTTTAGCCGTTTGGTGATACTCTGGATTGCCTATAATTTAAAAATTAGTGCCGCCGGCTTTAATTTAGACTGTTATTTAGTGGAATATATTTTAACCAACTCGTTTGATTCCCTAAATTACGATGACAAACCTACAGTGAAACACAGACGTCCAGAGTCAGAATTAAAAAGGCTAGTAGTAAGTACAGGAAAACAAAACCGTGGCTTTAAAACATATTATTATCAAAAATATGTATGTCTAACGTCTAACTGGATCCGAGGTAAGAAATAAATTGTTTTGCTGGTATTGTTTACTATTCTCTTCCAATAAATCGTCCTGCTGGACAAAATTAGGATATAATAATGATTTGAAAAATTTAGTACGCGAGCTGGAGAGACATGAAAAATCACAAGAACACATAACATTAAATGTTAAATTTAAGTTATTAGGGAAACAAAATATAATAAATGTTACTAATTCCGCACGATTACGTGAGATAGAAAATCATATTACCTAATAAGCCTCATATCTCCGGAACGTCTAAAAATAAACATTGACAACTACATATTTTAAAAATTGGAATAAAAATGTAATGCAACTGACATATTATAAGGTGTATTTAAAAAAATCCAATATGACGTCGTTTCTATCAAATTTCTGAACCTATTAATTTTTTGACAGCAAATTTGGCGTCTTCGCGAAAAATAATGACTACTATAGAATTGCTTTCTTTATATAATCGTAGGAAAATGGCCAATCGGGTGCGAATAAAAATTTCCCTGTAATATGTATTAAATTTAAACTACAATTTTTAGGGCACAAAAATGTCAAGGTTTTTATAACACAAGGAGGAATTCACTCAATGGAAGAAGCTATTTGCGCAGAAATACCAATGATAGGCATACCTTTTATGAGTGATCAGAATAGAAATGCTTTTGAAATAGTAAAGAGGAAATTTGGTGTTTCACTAGACAAGGACACTATGACAAAAGACGACTTAAAACGAGCCATCAAAGAAATTGTCACAAACCCCATGTAGGTTTTTATTATATTATTCCTTGGCGATAAGTTTAGTAGAAAATTTGTAAATAACATAGCCTTCTTGATTTAAAAGGAGTGAGTGAGACAGAAAGCCCTTTTATTGAAGCCCTGTGAAGGATCCCTTTTTTTATAGACTGACTGTCTCGCACTCACTCTTCTTTAACTTCTAGAAGGCCATGGTAAATAACGATAATTAATAATAACAAATCAAATCAAATCAAATCAAAAGTTCTTTAATCAAAAAAATTGATAACATTTTACAAAAAATGCAGCACCAATTGGTTGATTTGGCGTCAATAATATTACACAACAATTACATAACAATAATAATAAATAAATTATGATTATTATTTAAGTAACCAAGACATCATCACAATATCACAATTTAGCACATCAAACTGTCGTTTGGATTAGACAAGTGCGCAATATTGAATGTCGTACGAGGAAAAACTATAAAGAAAATCATGGACTACTTAAAGGCATAGATATACTAGATGAAGACAAAACATATAAATACTTAGGCATCTCTCAAAACCAACAAATAAATCACACTAGCTTAAAACGGGAGTTTAATTAATAACTCACTCGGAATCCTTAAGTACTCGGACACGGATTTGCACGAAATTACGCGCAGACTGCTGACAAAATTCAGATTTCACCACCCAAGCTCTGCACTTGAATGAATCTACCGAAAACGAAAGTAGGAAGAGGTCTCATTAATATACATAACTTGTGCAAGTGACAAGAGACCTCTATGAGAAAATACTTCCAAGAGTCGAATGAGGAAATTCTACAAAAATTGTAGCAGCAGGAGCTGGATATACAGCCCTTAAATTACAGCAAAATTGATTACCCAACATCATCCGCGCGCCGCCAAGACAACAGCTTGTAACTCGGCAAGAGAAAGCTCTACATGGCAAATGCCCTTCTGAACTTCAAAATCTACTTTTAGATAAAGAAATGTCACTGAATTGGTTAGAAAAAAGTAAGCTACACGCTGAAACAAAAGGATTTATAATTTATATCCAAGACCGTGTCATTCGAACTGGAAACTATGAAAAGGTAATATTGAAAAGAATTGTGGAAGATGTGTGCAGAAAACGCAATTGCCCCGGAGAAATGTTACAGCGGGTTGTGGTGCTATGGCTATGGCGCCCAACGCTCAAGACCATCCACAAAGAATTTATAAAGTAGGCCTAAAAAAACTCCCACCATACTATCAATACTCACCTGAGCCAGTTCTTTAATCTCCTGAATATCTCCTTATACTGGGACAGGAAATAATATGATAGAACAGTAGACCAGAACCGTCCGGATATTCTTTCTTATTGAAAAGAACAACAAGAAAACTTTCATAATCGATTTAAGTTGCGCACTAATACACAATCTCTCTAAAACCGAATTGGAGAAGACCAAGTACTCAAATTTGGTGATGAAGGAAGCTATGACGAAAAATGTTAAGCCAAACTTGGAAAAACTTGGCCTATCAGGTTATTTATACCAACCAAATTAGAAAAACGTCATTCTCTAAACTTGTCATCTAGTACGGAAGTTTCTAAACAGTACAGATTAAGATGAATCCAAAAAGCTACGAAAAAGAACATTGAAAAAATAATAATAATAATAATAATAATAATAATAATAATAATAATAATAATAATAATAATAATAATAATAATAATAATAATAATAATAATAATAGTAATAGGAGGGAGGAAGAGGTCTCATTAATATATATAACTTGTGCAAGTCGCAAGAGACCTCTATGAGAAAATACTTCCAAGAATCGAATGGGGAAATTCTTAAAAAAGTGGTAGCAGCAGATGCTGGATATACAGCCCTTAACTTAAAGCAAAACGGATTACCTAACATCATCCGCGCGCCGCCAAGTCAACAGCTTGTAACTTGGCAAGAAAAAGCCCTACACGGCAAATACCCTACTGCACTCCAAAATCCACTCATAGATAGAGAAATGTTACTGAATTGGTTAGAGAAAAGGCAGCTTCACGCTGAAACAGAAGATTTTATAATCTCTATCCAAGACCGTGTCATTCGAACTCGAAACTATGAAAAAGTCATCTTGAAAAGAAATGTGGAAGATGTGTGCAGAAAATGCAATTGCCCCGGAGAAACGATAGAACATATCACGGCGGGGTGTGGTGCTATGGCCCCCAACGCTTACCTGGGGAGACATATTCAGGTGGCTAAGATCATCCACAAGGAACTGGCCCATAAACTAGGGCGAAGGGAAAACCTCCCACCATACTACCAATACTCACCCGAGCCAGTCCTTGAATCCCCTGAATATCTCTTATACTGGGACAGGCCAATAATAACGGATAGAACAGTAGACCACAACCGACCGGATATTCTTCTTATCGAAAAAACCACCAAGAAAGCTTTCATAATCAATATAGGTTGCCACTAACACACAACCTCTCTAAAACCGAATCGGAGAAGAAGACCAAGTACTCGAATTTGGCTATAGAGATTAAAAATATATGGAAGCTAGATAAAATCGACATAATTCCGATTATAATATCGGTGGAGGGAGCTATGACGAAAAATTTCAAGCCCAACTTGGAAAAACTGGGCCTTTCAGGTTATTTATACCAACTTATTCAGAAAAGCGTCATCCTCCAAACTTGCCATATAGTACGGAAGTTTCTAAACAGTACAGGTTAAAATGAATTCTTCTCTGTACTGTAAATAACACCAGCCTTACCAACAAAAGCTGAGAAACAGAACACTGAAAACATAGTAATAATAATAATAATAATAATAATAATAATAATAATAATAATAATAATAACAATAATAATAATAATAATAATAATAATAATAATAATAATAATAATACCAAAGCGGTTATTTGACTCCCCTTTTTATGTGTATTAAGTAAAACAAAGAGGAAATTCTGAAATTTTAAATATACCTAGTATAATTACAGTGTTATGAAGTAGATTTTTGTAATAATTTATGACAAAAAGTTCCTCTAGCTATTTAAATAATTTAACTAAAAGTGGTGCAAACCATACCGATAACTGAGGTTCTTTGCGCCACCTAATAAAACTGACTGTAATAAAGCTTCCTTAAATAAAGATTAGCATATAAAACCAGAAAAAACAGCAGAAATTATAAGATTTTTAGAAAAAAACGGACTTATGTGGTCAGCCTCTCTTTCTGGTCAGCCTTGGTTTGCTTATATGCTTCTTTTAAAGAAATATTTATAAAACAATTTTCAACCCCTCATAAGTTTTTTCGAGCCTTCCTAGTTTGTCGGGTCTGCGGGCCTATCGGGCTTGTAGAGCCTGCCGGGCTATTCGATTTTGGTTGACGGGCCGGACCAGGCCGCGTCCCGAATTTCCGGCTCGGGCCGGTTGGGTCGGGTCGTGAAATTCCGATCTGTGCAGGGCTCTAAGTTGAAACGCAAATAGTTGTGTCTATGATAGGTAATTGATCTAAGGATACAGGCTTATTATCCTGGTGTTATTAGTAAGATACTTGCCCGTTTTTTTTTCTGCTATCTCTAATAATAATTTTTTCAGATATAAAAATGAAATTAGAAAAACAGCAAGATTACTAAAAGATCAGCCAATGACCGGACTAGAAAAGGCCATTTGGTACACTGAATATACCATCAGAAACAAAGATGCCAATGACGTATTCAGCAATACCAATCTTAATATACCTTGGTATCAATATTTTTTCTTGGATGTAATAGCTGCATTAATGGCAATATTCATTTTATCTATTTACTTACTTAACATATTGTGTAGAATAATGATTCGAGTTTTCGGTAGACGAGTTCTAGCATTAGTAAAGTCTAAAACAGAATAAATATTACCACATAGTTTAGTTTAGAGATACTAAGTTAAAGTAGTTTTTACAACAAGAGTAAATACGGTAACCATATCGCACGAGGAAGTAAATTGGGCATGACGCCGTAGACGGAGTGCTCAAACTTCCTAGTATAATAAGGACAATCTTCGTAATTGTTATTTAATACCATTATTTGACATATTGGTCTAGTAAATACAGAAATAACATTTTTGTTTTCCACAGCATTCTAGACCGGTATTGACTAAAATTCTTATAGCTTATTCGAATCCAAAAATTACATTTATGATGTTTCTTGATAATGTCTACTATTACCTAATGAATAATTTTAACTTGTGTTTCGTTAGAAAGAAAACTAAATGAAAAATATTATTATATAGGGGAGACCGGGGCTGGTTGGCGCACGGGTTGGTTGGCGCATTGTTCCGTTTAGTACTTTCCAGAAACATTGGCAAGACTGTTTTGTCACTCTAAAGCCGTTAGTGGTGTAGGATTATGCCCACTTAACGCGAAGGTCGCGTTAATCTTCGTTGGTCCATGAAAGAGTAACGTCTATTTTTCAGCCATATTAGTAATTTTCTACCGAGTTACAGTTTTTGTGATATCTCATAGGTAAGTAGCAACAATATTATGTTAAATATAGTAATTTAAACCTGACATGTGTGCTATTATTTGCCGTTAGGAGATTTTTTAATTGTCGTAAGTGTTGATATTTTTATAAATGTTTAAAATTTGAAAATGGCCTTGGGGCAGGTCGGCACAAAAAATTTGGGGCAGGTTGACGCTATGCCAACCTGCCCCACTGCTATTTGCAATGTAAAAATTAAATAATTTTTTTCTTTTTAAGGTTCTTAAAATGAGAAACTACCAACGAAAAACCCAAAATGGACAAACTTCCAAGTAAGTTATGATAAGAGCTGCCAAAGAAGTTTTAATTTATGGAAAATCAAGAAGAAGGGTAGCCAAAAATGTTAATATTGCTTCACAAACGCTGATTCGACCTTCAAAATAAATCGCCAAATAAGGGAAAAATCAGAATAAAGAAAACAAACCTTAAAATTGATGAAGAGGATGACAATGAATGCTTCTGCTTGATGTGTGGGGGTGATTTTTCAAAGAGTAAACCAAAGGAAAAATGGATCTGTTGCACTTCTTGTAGCATGTGGGCACATGAAGCATGCGCTGCGCCAGAAAGTCAACTATTTTATCGATGCATAAACTGCATATTTTGAAAAGTAAAAGTATTATAATTAATTACTGTTGTGCTTAATTGTTATTCTTGCGCCAAACTGCCCCATACACTGCGCCATTCAACACCGTACGCGGGGTAGGTTGGCGTACGTGATGCGGTCAAGAATCTAGTGTTTTTTTGGCATTTAAAGTTGATATGTCAAAAGTTTTTCATGTCAATCTATTAGTCGAAGCTATAAACAATGGTAAGGGGACCATGACATTGATCTTGGTTTTATTATAATGTTAGCAGAAATTATTATTTCAAAAATGCGCCAACCAGCCCCGGTCTCCCCTAAACAAAATAAGCTTAGCGGCAAGCGGACAGAGTAGTGCGTCTATCTTTTGCATTAAACTACACAGGGACTTCAAAGGTAATGGAATCCCTGGGGCACAGGTAGACGACAGGCAGTTTTGTTCTTGTTAGAACTCATCAGAAAGTCATAACCTGTAAGCGACCCCCAGTACAGCGAGCCTGTTCTTTCAATGCGTTTTTAAGAAATAAAAACGCGATGAAAACCCAGTAACGCCATCATAAGGAATCAACTCAATGGAAAAGATATAGCCATCTAACGTGAAAACGTAGAAAGAACAGGCTCGCTGTACTGGGGTCGCTTACGGGTTATGACTGTCTGATGAGTTCTAACAAGAACGAAACAGCCTATCATTGTCTACCTGTGCCCCAGGGATTCCATTACCTTTGGCGTCCCTCTGTACTTTAATGCAAAAGATAGACGCACTACTCTGTCCGCTTGCCGCTAAGCTTATTTTGTTTATATATTTTAACGGACACTAAATTCTACTATTTTATTTAATATTATTATATCAAAACAAAGATGTGTTGCCATTTTAAAACATGGATAAATTCCGCTTTGTTTTTTTAGTAAACGCGTTGTAAATAAAATAGCCCTAACGGATACATTTTTTTAGGCAAGTCAGTTTTATACTATTAAGTAGGTTAAAATGAGCCATTTTAACGTTTCCATGGTCTACTCTTTACTACTTACCTTATTTTACCGAAACTATGGATATTTTAAAAAACAAAGGAAAATTGATCTATGCGGCAATTTTTAAAACAAATGATAAAATGTAATATTTAATTGAAAAGAGAATCTTCTATAGAATTTAAATATGCAGGGTGATACCTAAGTTGATACTTCTTTTTTAACTGTGTATAGAAGGCATTAAAATAAACAACATTTTCAAATATCTTTTTTCAAAAAACGTAAAAATAGGCGAGATACAGAAGTAAAAATCTAAGTGCGGGCCTGGTTATCAAAACGTAGCCTGAAATACTTTATGTTGTTTTTGTCTTATTAGTTATGCAATTTACGGGTCGGTGGTCAGTTATTTATTTGGCAATCTGCTGCGGTGTGTTTTTCTGAAACAGGTTAATTTTAAATTAGTGACACGTAAAAATGGTAAAATTTGAAAACAATGAACAATGGTGCTAATTGACGGTGAGTGTCGTCAAAGTGCGGCTGCTGCTTCGAGATTATACGCGGAACGTTTTCCCTTGCGTACTCATCCTACACCCAGAAGTTTTCTTAATGTTATTCAACAAGCAAATTAGGCAGGATCGTATTTGATCCACAGTGTAATAAATGAATGTAAGTATTTTATTTTAGAGTTTTTAAAAGAAGGTATTTAAAAATATTATTTATTTTAATGCCTTCTATACACAGCTAAAAAAGAAGTATCAACTTATGAATCACCCTGTATAATAAAAATAAGGGGTTTTCATTTAAAAGTTGATGACTTCACTTCCGGTTAAACCGGAAGTGGTTTCGAAGGTTTAAATTGGTCGAAAAATGGCACTTTACGTAAGTACTTATTAACGTCTCATGTTTTTAAATTTTTACTGCTAAAATTACGAAAAAAATTGTGTTATCCGGTATATAAAATTTACACAAAGAGTGTAAAATATCGATTTTAGAATCCATGACAACAATTTTCTAGCTGTCAATGTCTTAATTTTTTTTTGTTTGATGAGTTATCGAAACTTTAGGAACAATTTTAGGTTTTTTTGTAAGTAATAATTTAAACGAACCCCCAGAATGTTTAAACGAAAATTATCCCTGGTTTTTCTGGTGCTCGGAGTAGTAATCCTTATGAGTTTATATGTAAGAGCAGATGAAGACACACGAAAGGAAATTCAAGAAGAAATGCGCGAAGACGCAGCAGAAACTTCGGCACATCAGACCGTCGGCGTCGGTGAGGGACCTATACTAAAAGCTGAAACGCACACCGGCGCAGGACTTGAACTCAGGCCTAGCTGCGGACTCATGTTACACTTTTTGGCTATGGCCTTTGTAGTTTTACTAAAAATCGTGACTCTAGGATAACCGGGAACCCGTAATCTCAATGCAATGTAAGAGAAAAACAACTTGAAAAATACGTCGTACGCTCAAATTGTCTATGTTAAGTTAATTTATGTTTTATCTATCAGGCAATAAAATATATTCAAATTATCTAATTTTATTTTAATTTAGTTATACCGATCAATTGATTGAACTACTTCTTTTCATAGGTATAAAACATCATAATATATGCTTCTATAACTTATTTGAGCTGGGCTACATGGCTTGGAGCACCTAAACCTTTATTTCGGGTTCTTCACTCTCGAAAACGGGGAATATATGGAAATATATGGAAAATAAAACAGTGGTTGCTTGTTATGTTTCACAGTTTTTAATTCAGTTTCCTGACACGTCTTTCGATCTTTTCAGATCGTTCTCAAAGGTAATGAGTACAAAAAGCTACTGTATCTCTACCAGTAGCTTTTTGGGCTCATTACCTTTGAGAATAAATTGAAAAGATTGAAACACGTGTCAGGAAACTGAAATAAAAACTGTAAAGGTGGATTTATAGTCGCCGTAACGTAATCCGTAAGAAGTAACGTATGCCGTAAGAAAAATAAACATATGATCAGTAACACATTCATTTATAGTTCAAAAAACTTAAGCAGTAAGAATTAAGACCAAACCGTAAGCAGTAAGGAAATGGTTTATTTTTATTCCTTACGTTAGGTACGTCTTACGGCTTCGGCCGGGATCGGTCATACTCGAACATAACCGCAATGAACTGTCAGGCATTTTCTTTTGATTTACAGTTGTTTTGAGTTTTAAAATTTAATTTTCTCGTACGAAACTTTGTAAAAAAGACCGACTTTGAGACACAACAGCTCCTATTTTGAAACAAGAGTTTTTAACCGAAAGCACATTAAATTATAACCTAACTATTTGTTCTGTTACTTCTTAACTAATTAATTTGATCTATAAATGGGTTTCTTGTTGCGGCTTAATTCTTACGTCTTACGGACTACTGCTTACGTCTTACGATACGGCGCGGCGACTATAAATCCACCTTTAAACATAACAAGTAACCACTGTTTTATTTTTCATATAATCCCCCGTTTTCGAGGGTGAAGAACCCGAAAAAAAGGTTCAGGTGCTCCAAGCCCCTCTACAACCCCTACAAACGGCCAAAAATTACCCCTTTTCCGTGTTTTCTCGAGATTAGTCCTATTGGGACGGGGAAAAATGAAAAATTGAAAAGGATGTCAAGGCAAGAGGTAGGTAGTTTAGGACGGTTTAAAATTTAGATCCCTTTAGTGAACAATATGTTTTCATTTGTTTTCAAACATAGCTTTACTTATCTGTTTTACACAGTTTAAAACTTTTTGTTAAAATATTAAAATTTCCATTTTCCCGCCAGGATTGTTAATTCCGAAGTTTAACGAATATTAAATGTGAAGTAAACTACAATAAAAAAGGGTTGACAATATAAATTACTGGTTTTAAGGTCCGCTAGATCCATCGTAGTGAACCTGCAAATTTTGTTAAAAAATTTTAACATTAGGCTCGTAAGTTTGGTCGTAGAACAAATATATTGTTCAACTAGAGTAGATTGTCCATATCGCACGACGCCGTAGGCGGAGTGCTCAATTATTACTTCCTCGTGAGATATAGACATCATATTCACTCTTGGTGTACAAACTACTATACTATTTTTCACGTAGGTACGCTTTAAATGCTTTGACGATTCCCTTGTCCAACATGTGATTTAAAGTTTGAAAATTGGCTAGATTCATGAGAGCTGAATATATAACTGACTGTATATTTACATGTACACGACAAAGATAAACACTGAATACTCCAATCTGTTGCCCTTCAATCAGCTAAAACCCGTCAAGAGATTATTGTTACGGAAACTGATATCGATGCCTTTAGTATGTGTATCTCTTTCTAACGCTTTGACCCTCTCATATCTCTTGGCGTATTTTAGCAATCCGCATGTCTTCTTTGAGTTATTTCAATTAAACAGAGCCGCATCGCGCTCTTTTCACCGCATCCGTTTATTCCATTTTGGTTTTGATTGATCACGTGTAGAATAAGTGCAGTGTTATTGTTTTTTTTAGAGATTATTTTTCTATTATTTTGTGGACTTAGACTTTCTGGTTATAAACTGTTGGACTGTGTGTATTTTTTAAGTGTTCTATTTATAAAAAAGTAAGTAAATATATTGTTTATTTGGTAACTAACTGTTAGAGAAATACCATGACAAAATTGAAAAAATTTGCTAGAATGTATTTTGCGTCATATATTACGAATCTTAACTAGTTTTATAAGGCGGAGTTGTTATAACTATTAATCTTGGTTTGGTTTATTAGCATAGTCGTATATGTGGCATAGCCTATGATGCAAACATTTTTATTGTGGCATGTAATTTGTCTCTTTTATACTCCTTAATACTGACCCTAAAAAAGGACGAGGTTATATCAATTTGATCTGTATTCGTATTTGATAATTTTTATTGTATGTGATAATTTAGTTACCAAGATGGGTCCATTATCAGAAATTTAAAAAACTAAGGGGAGGAGAAAGGAATAAGGGTAAAATGTAGTCCTGAAAATTTGACAAATGACTAATATTTTTCAGTTTAATTAGAACTACAAATAAATTATCTTATTTCCACACACACTTTAAATATAAATTAAAGTTCGGCCCTGACCAAACTTTAAGTTCTATAAAATAAATGCTACTAGAAATGACGTGTGTCGTCGTTGGCCATTAAAAGCTTGCGTGAAATATAGTATAACTTTACCGACAAGATAATTTCCAAAGAATCCATTGTTGGGACAATTGTTTCCATAGAAATTATCTGACTGGTAAAGTTACCAGGAGATGGATCTAGCGGACGTTAAGGTGCCATTTTCTGAAGTTTTCAGCTATCTACCTATTGTTTTATATCAATAGTCACAACCGAGGGATAGCCAAAAACCATTCCCTTCAACTGGTTTGTCAGATTGAGCCGTATTAGGAGGGTTAAAAACACCCCTAAAATACCAATTTATAAATATTAAATATATAATTTATAAAGTCGATTTAAATCGAGGTCCAGTTCAAATCAAAGGAATGTCAAGAATGATCCTTTTATAATGTGGAATTGACAGCAAGGTTCGATTTAAAAGTGATTTATCTGGTCATAACTTGGTCGGTTGGTTGGTTTAAGGCGGGGTCGGGCGTTCGGCCCAAGCTTCCTGCACTGCAGCCTAGTGGCTTATTGTGCGCCCTTATCTTGCTAGAAAATATTTGTTCCTTTTATAAGGTCCGGTAAATTCCTACCAAGTTTGTCATGCGGGAGGTTATCCCCACATTGGATTCCTCCAAAGATTTTTAATCTTCTTCGGGTCAGTGCTTCGCAGTTATATATGATATGTGAGGCGGTTTCGTCCTTTTCGCCGCAATGTCTGCATTCAATCGGACCATTGTAAATTCCTATTCGACGTAGGTGTAGTAGGCCAACCACTTGTTTTAGCTGGGTGCGCGTTAGAAGCAACATTCCAGTTTATCAGCTATCGCTTTTTGGAGGGTTTCCCAATTGTGGTCCTCGCTTGAGTTTGACCAGGTATCCTGTTCCATCGAAATACGTGTTGTTGTTGCGCCCACCTGTCTGATGTTGCTTTGGTTTTCTGTTTTGATATGTCAAGGGCGGGTTCAGGGCCCCTGAGGTTCTGAGATGATCCGGCTCTAGCCAGTTTATCGGCTATTTCGTTGCCCGCTATCCCCGAGTGACCAGGAACCCATAGGAGTTCTACTCTGTTGTTCCTTGCTGCTAGGCCTTTCAGATTGTTTAGGCACTCCATTGTGATCCTCGATTAGAGTCGGTTGGAGTTTAGGCCCTTGAGGGCAGCTTGACTGTCTGACAGAATGTATATCTCCTGGTCGTGATAACCCTTTTCGATATTTTTCTGTGCACATGCTTGTATAGCACGTATTTTCGCTTGGTATACTGTAGCGTAGTTTCCCAGGGGAATGCTGATTTCCATTCTGGGTCTTTCTCCAAATTCATAACTAAATATAATGTAACAACACATTATTCATCTGAAGACGACTGGAGATACTTACCAGTTGAAACGTTGTGACTTAAAACAAATATAGACAAAGCAAGTCAAAAACTCATCTAATATAACAAATTATGACCAGGTCGATTACTCTTAAATTAAACTTTGCTGTCAATCCCACATTATAAATCGACCATATTTGACATTTCTAGTATTTTAGAATTATTCTTCGATTTAAACCTAAAACTTAGGTGTAGGAGGACTTTGTAAAACGGGGCCTTAGGAATATAAGGTGAGTTTTAAAAACCCTGCATAAAAAAACTAGCTAAGTATATTCATAATTTTCCGTGAAAAATTGGAAATTTTTCTCAAAAATTAGCAATTTTTTTTTGGTCATGTCCCTTGCTAAATAACAACAAATAACGAATCCGAACAAACTCGAACATTAAAAAGTGATTGTGGTCGGTCATGTTAATAAATACAATAACAGTTAGTAAAAGTATATATTAATTGTAAAAAATTACTTATTCGATATAAATTTTATCTTCCTACTCAGTCTATTAGTGATGTAAGCGGGATAATACAAGTTTAAAACCACTTTTGCTTCTCTGATCATATGTTCGACGTTTTGCAGAAAATCTCTGAAAACAAAATGTCATATTTTTTAAATTGAAAGTTATTTTCCTAACAAGTGCGGAAAGTGATACTTTACCGCACGCGACTGCAGTTGACCCGAACGACGCGGTCAAGGGCGGGAAAGACACTTTACGCATGAGTTAGGAATATTATTTTTTCTACGACCGTATGTACAAAAAGTATACCAACCCATTTTTCAAAAATTATTTTATTTCAACATACATACAGGGTGTCCCACCGGGAACCGAATCGATCTATATATAGAAAACTATACATAGGAAATTTTTGAAAATTTGAGTATGCTGATGCTAATGGGGGCGACCGGGCTAAAATGTTTTCATAATGGTGGAACTTTCGGTTATACCGGAAGTAAGTGTCAACTTGCTTATTTTAAATGGAATACCCTATATATTATTACATTTTCGCATTCTACGCGAGATTCTAGGCAGATTTTGTATACCATGTCCTATACCTATGTCTAAACGTTTTTGACATATTTGAATTTTTATGTCAAAAATGACGTTTGCAAGACTTAGAATAATTATCAATTTTTTCTATAAAGAAGCCTTATTTATTTAATTTAAGTGGGATTCCTTGTTATAAAGGACCTGCTTTAATAGATTTTTTATAATATTTTGATAACTATTAATACAGGGTGTTTAAAAATAAGATTACAAATGAAAATGAAAAAACTGTCAAAAGTCCAGATTTTCAAATGGAAACACCCAAATTTCATAATTATTTCTTATTTAGCATTAAAAATAAGGGTAAGTTTGTGTAAGATTGTATATCCCAAAAATTCTTAGTTTTCGAAGTATTACCAATTTAATATTTTTATATGGGGATATTGCTGCAGATTTTAAGTTCAGTTACTCTTAGTTGGCTATGACGGCATTGAAAAACAATCAAATGCTAAATAATCTATAAAGCACTTAACATTTAAACATTATTAATAAGCACATTGTGATGGCTTCTGTTTTTGCGGATATCGAATGGCAAATGTGACATGATATAACTTTATCACATTCTCAATAAATAAGTTTAAATAATCTTCGTTCGTTTGTATAATTTAAGCGCCCGGAAATGATTATTAAAAAGACAGCGTCATAGATTTTTTTAACATTTCATTGTTTTTCAACGCCGCCATAGCCAACTAAGAGTAACTGAACTTAAAATCTGCAGCAAAATCCCCATATAAAAATATTAAATTGGTAATATTTCGAAAACTAAGAATTTTTGGGATATACAACCTTATACAAAATTACCCTTATTTTTAATGCTAAATAAGAAATAATTATAAAATTTGGCATTTGAAAATCTGGACTTTATGAAGTTTTTCATTTTCATTTTTAATCTTATTTTTTAAACACTCTCTATTAATAGTTATCAAAATATTATAAAAAATCTATTAAAGCAGGTCCTTTATAACAAGGAATCCCACTTAAATTAAATAAATAAGGCTTCTTTATAGAAAAAATTGATAATTATTCTAAGGCTTGCAAACGTCATTTTTGACATAAAAATTCAAATATGTCAAAAACGTTTAGACATAGGTATAGGACATAGTATACAAAATCTGCCTAAAATCTTGCGTAGAATGCAAAAATGTAATAATATATAGGGTGTCCCATTTAAAATAAGCAAGTTGACACTTAACCGGAAGTGCCACTATTATGAAAATATTTAAGCCCGGTCGCCCCCATCAGCATCAGCATACTGTCAAATTTTCAAAATTGTCCTATGTATAGTTTTCTATATATAGATCGATTCGGTTTCCGGTGGGACACCCTGTATACAGAACTTTAACTAAAAACTACTAATTATTATAAATATTAATATTAAAAACACAATTTGGTATAACTTCCGAAGTAAAAAACTATCTAATAAGGTCAAAATTTGCATTATTTTACTTTCCCGCACTAGTGCGGGAAAGTGACACTTTCAAAACTAGAATGTGTGCGGGAAAATGGGTTAAAACGCACGGTCGTAGAAAAAATGTTTTTGCCGGCGTACATACACGATTAAAATTAAGAAAGTTTTATGTCTTCGCTGGGAATCGAACCCAGAACCTCTCGATTAGATCTCAAGCGCGCTGCCAAATGCGCTACGGGGGACCTGAAATTCTCTCACCAACTTCGGTCATATAACTTATTCAATTTTATGTAAGTAGTAATAGTCTGGAATCTCCTGTGATTCACAGACCAGGGAGGGTGTTATAAGGGGAAAGGGAACTCACTCACTACCACTGAACATTAAGATCTATTTTTCTTTTCTCTGTACATCGACGACATATAGCGTTATTAGCCGGAATCAGAAAGAGATCTCTGAACAGTGATATCTAGCCGTACTAGCCGTACGGAACAAGGTTTTTCCAACGATTTCGAGTGCGCCGAAGATATTCGTAAAAAAAACGAAATTTTTCGTTTTTTATTTTTAGAGGTGGCCAAAAAACAATTTTAAACCTATGGAAAATGAATTCAGATTTTTCGGAGTGCTCGCTTATTTAACCACCCGGTACTAGGAAGTAATCGATTACATAATCGATTCTTCGATTCTAACACTTTTAAAATCGATTTTATGATTAATTTTGAAATATTTGCTATTTTAAGGTTAAAAAATAGTATATTACATAACAAGTGATGAAAGTGATACTTCTCAAACGAAGAGATATTTAGCACGAGGCGTCAGCCGAGTGCGGAAATTCTCCGAGTTTTAGAATAATCACTTTCACACGAGTAATGTACACTATTTTTCCTACGACCACAAAGAATTATTAAAAAAGAAAAAAATATTTCAATACTAGTGTTGCAAAAAAATATCAACACTAATGTTGAAATTAGCGTACTTAGGATTATGTTCCACTTAATATCTGATTTCATAGTTTGTCAATAGGCTTTTCCTTTATTTGTAGTTTAACTTTTTCATATTTTATATATCATAGGAAAAACTAATTCTGGATTGACCTTTAGATTAACCAGAATGAAACCAAACAAGGAAGATTTTAATTCAAAATAATTCTATAAATTATTTAATGTTTTTATATAAAAAAAATGGTAAATACACCTGATGGGATTTGAACTTGTGACCTTGCGATCTATAGGCTAGAGCTCCATTCTCTACGCTATCTCTACCGATAAACATTTGTTGTTTAATACACACTCTCTTCAGCGCAATTTGTTTTTTCTGGTAATAGATTTTCCATTATATTATTAACATTTTTTATAATTTCAGATGGCGTATTTTCACACTCTAATTCTGAATCACTCGACAAATACATGATAAATAAGTTAAACACTATACAATTACTGCTTTCTAAAATTTGTTCTTTTTAATAAATAGGGGTTGTCTGTCAAATTGGCACCATCTGTTTAAATTAAATAGTGTGCCTTGTATTTCAACACTAGTGTTAAAATATTTTTTCCAACACGCGTGTGATATACGGCGCTTTCTAGCCAAATTAACCGTGCTTTTTTTCTCATTTTTATAGGTGGTCGTAGGAAAATGAAATTAAGTAGTACTTAAAACTAGTGGTGGGCAAAATAATCGATTAATCGTTTATTCTTGTTCGATTTTTTTGATTAAATCGAATAGAATTTTAATAGTCGCCCAGCCCTACCTGGTACATGTTTGCATTTAAAAAAAACTAAAGTTTAATCCTCAATCCTAAATGTCAAAAAAAAAACTAAAGTTTAGTAAATTTCTTATAACATACTTACTTAAGATTGCTGCAATTTTTCGGATGTCCGCTCTGCAAGCAATGTAAAATAGCTAAAGCTGCCTCATATAATTTCGTTCCTATCCCCCTCGAATTTTCCCCCCTCCTCGCTTTTTCATTTTCGAGCCATAAATGAAAATATTTAAACATATTTTCAGCGTCACCTAAAAAAAAATTAAACAAATTAAAAAATAATTTTGGTTCCTGCAACCTTTGAATTTCAACATTTAAAGAAAGCCGAATAGATAGGCGCACTATGATTCATTCGCTACGTAAGAACCGACGTGACTTCGGAGCGCGCCGTCTTTTATTGCATAAAATAATACACTATCTTGTGTCTGAAATCGATCGAAAATGAAGACAAACATTAGTTCGTCTCCAAAAACGGTTGCCACATTTTTGCACTGATCCGTCGTTCTTTAAATATAGAAATTCAAAGCTGCAACTTATTCTTTATTATGCCGTGTAAATAAAATAGCATTAATCATAATTTAGTAGTAGTGAATAACAATTCATTAATCACGGACTGGAACTAATAACATTTCAGCTTAGTAAGCTAATCAGACATGTGTACTAAAAAATTACACTGTTATTACTAAGAAAAGCAGAAGTAAACGTCCATAATAAGCACAAAAAGGCTAAAGATAAATCACTGACTGTCGGGCTGTGTGTACTGTCTTCTGCATTAAAGTACGCAAGTTACATTCTCTAGATTGCCGATCTAGGCAGTTTAGACCACTCGTAGTTTTATAGATAAAAAATATTATAAATAATAGTAGAAGACATTTACGCTTTACTTCTGTTGTTATTGTAATTTTGCATTTCTCCAATTTCCAAAATTAATTTTATTATATGTGAGGGAAAAGTTGTGTTTTTAAAAAGCAGTGTCTTTTAAAAACCCAAAACCCTCGCCCCGACATCGACATACCGGGTGTCACATTATGGATGGCCACCGGCCGTATCTCGAAAACTACTAGGCATAGAAACTCAAGGGAAAAAATCGTAATTAATGTGGCTAAAAGAAAATCCTGGAAATATGTTTTAAGTTCCGCATTTTTCCGCAAGAGGCCATAATTGAAAATTAAATATTGAAATTCTAAATTTCTCCGAAAATGCCCGCATTAAAGGTATACCTTTGGTAACATTTCTGTAACTTCTTAGCGACTAATCCGGTTATAGACAACTTAAATTTGTTTAAAATGGAAAGGTAAGTTCTTGTAATTGCCGTATCCATTAGTAGATACACGATAGTTCCTAAAAAATTATTAGATGGCACAACTTGTAATAATAATAGTTTTTTTGATTCTATACGGAAAACTTAAATCATACGGTATAACTATGACATCATATTCGGAAAGTATATTAAATTTGCAAGAAAAACTGTGAAGACCCCAGTTTAATATCTTCTTTCGTTTCAG
The DNA here is from genome assembly GCA_935413205.1 of Polydrusus cervinus. Taxonomy (NCBI): domain Eukaryota; kingdom Metazoa; phylum Arthropoda; class Insecta; order Coleoptera; family Curculionidae; genus Polydrusus; species Polydrusus cervinus. The sequence continues at coordinate 46,336,865 of OW284516.1, read as the reverse complement.
AGTTATTGCCAAAAGAATAACTTTTACCACTTAAATTGAAGAAGTGATTGTTTTTATAGTTTCGTTGTCAAGCAATCCAGGACAAAAAATATTTTTAAACTTTATGGTTGTGCAACTTTGTTACTCATTATTTGATTTTTTTTTTTTTTTTTTTTTTTTATGATAAAACACCTGCACTGTAGGAAAAATCCTTTAAGGCGCTCTGGGAGCGGTGCGAGTGCGAAAAAAGCGATTAACGTTGGTCTTGAAACGTTGAAGATTGTATTCATTGGGAAACACGACCTCAGGAAGATCATTCCACAAAGATGACGTTCTCCAAATGAAAGAATTCTTGAACAATGAAGTTCGAGGAGTACTAAGCTGAACAACATATGGATGAGCGGCAGTGGTTCGCCGTGTATCTCTGCATTGCTCTAGGTGGAATCAAGTGGGCAATGTCAGTCGAACACCTGCCATGAAAATATCTGTAAAAGAGAGCCAAATCACCAACCTGTCTTCGATGCTCCAGGCTATCGAGGGTCTTGGTCAGCTCGGGGTCGCCGATCAGACGAACGGCTCTCCTTTGAATGGAATCCAGTAGCCGAAGGGTGTGCTTGGGTGCAGAGCTCCAGACATGAGAGCAATATTCTAATGATGGTCGAATCTGGGCTTTGTAGAGTGTCAAAAGTTGATGAGGTGTGTACAACCTTTTGGTGCGGAAAAGTACACCAAGTTTCTGTGCAGCTGTCTTGGCAATTGCGGCAACGTGATCATGCCAAGACATATTACCTCCCAGATTGACCCCCAGCAAATTAATAGACGGTGCCAGGGGAATTGCGTGTCCTGCCATGACTATATCCGGTTCTGCAATGTTAACCTTTTTGGAGAAGACTGCTGCCTGGGTTTTCTTAGCATTAAATTCGACTTGGTTACTGTCACCCCAAGCCAAAATTTCTTCCAGGTCCTTGAGGCGCAATACTTCATGCTGCCTGCGAAGATGTGCGTCGGCAGCGGATGTTTGGGGAGTCAAGGTAAAAGATGAGACAAGTGTGCTGTCATCAGCAAAGCTATAAATTGGATTTTGGGTTTTCACTAGAAGGTCGTTAATATACAGTAAAAAGAGGGTAGGCGACAATATGGACCCTTGAGGAACACCGGCATTGATGGTGAAGGTGTCTGAGAGAAACCCGTCAACCGCCACTTGCAGAGAACGGTTCTTAAGGAAGCTGGTTAACCATAAACAAAATCCATTAGGCATACCGTAGGATCGCAATTTACTTAGAAGTCCATCGTGCCAAACACGATCAAAAGCCCTAGAGATGTCCAGTGCAACAGCCCGGGATTCTCCATGATGTTCGATGGTGTTGCTCCAAAGATGGGTGACATATGCCAGAAGGTCACCTGTTGATCTGGACTTACGAAAACCGTATTGATGGTCGCTGATAATGTTATGCCCTTCCAGATACTTTAGGAGTTGTTGGTTAATAGCTTTCTCCATTACTTTTGAAATTACTGAAAGCAATGCGACGGGTCGGTAGTTGCTTGGCAGGGTCTTTTTACCTTTCTTTGGAATGGGCTGGACACGCGCCGACTTCCAGCAGGATGGAAATATTCCTTTTTTGTAGGATAAGTTGAAAAGTCTACAAAATACTGGTGTAAGTTCATCGGCGCATGTCTTGAGAACAATGATAGGAATTTCGTCTGGACCAGAAGCTTTATTGACGTCGAGTCCTTTAAGAATCCGTTTAACAAGACGCTGACGGAACACGATTTCTGACATTTGCGATTGAACTGAGGGAATGTTGGGTGGTGGTTTTCCCTGAAAGTCGACAGTGGAATGCGAGGAAAACAGTTCAGCAAGTAGGTTTGCTTTATCCCCGGCTGTGGTTGCTATTGTGCCGTCGGAACGTGTTAGAGGTGGAATAGTTGACTTTGTAAAGTTTTGGCTGACGGCCTTAGCGACTGACCAAAAGGACCTTGATCCGTTAGGACTGGCAAGAAGTTTGTTTTTGATTCTCTCGTTATGAGCTTCTTTGCTTTGGTCTATCATTTGCTTACATTGGTTTCGGGTGGTAACAAAGATAGCGCGATTTTCAGGAGTAGGGTTTTTACGCCACTGAAAGGAATAAAGGCCTCCATGCTAGTTAGAATGACGTCGGAGACCTCCTTTGCACAGGCAGATGGATTATCCGAAGAAAAGCATACGCTTAGCCAGGGATGGCCCAAAAACTACTTTAGTATTGATAATATAATTAGGGAAAATTATAATTTAGGTATAATTCTAATATGGTGTTTTAAAAAATAGATCTAGATAGCCGTGAAACAAAATCAACCCCCTGTCAAAATTAAATCAGTTGACAACTATTTCAATTTATTTATCTTCATGGAAATCTGCCAATTTTGTTTTTCAGCTATCTGGATTAATTTTTTAAAACACCATATTCGAATTATGTCTAAATTAGAAGTATTCAATGATTATACGAATAAGTAGTTTTTGGGTCATAGGAATAATGAGTGACAAACTTACATAATCATATAAAAGTTAAAAATATATTTTTGTCGTAGAATGCTTGATGACAACTATGAAAATAATTACTTCTTCAATTAAAGTGTTAAAAATTATTCTTTTGGCAATAACTTTTAAACGAAAAAAATTATTGAACTGCGGTTTTTCCTTTTTTTCTTGAAAATTTAATCTACTTTCCGATTATGATGTCCTAATTATACCGTATGATTTAAGTTTTCGGTATAAAATCAAAAAAAAAAACTATTAATATTACAAATTGTGCCTTTTAACAATTTTTTTACTAACTATCGTGTACTAGTGGATATGCCAAAATGATGCAGAATTGTCTAAGCTTTTTAATGATGTTATCAAAGTTATACCTTAATGTGGGAATTTACGGAAAAATTTAGAATTCCAATATTTAATTTTCAAGTGTGCCTTCTTGCGGCAAAATACGGAACTTAAAAATTATTTCCAGGATTTTCTCGTCACCACTTTAATTAAGATTTGTTCTCTGAGTTTCTATGCTCAGTAGTTTCCGAGATACGGCCAGTGGCCATCCATAATGGGACACCCGGTATAATTCGCAGAGCTTCAAACAGGTCGATGAGTCCAAATAAGGACGAAACGGCCGTCATTGTTTAACCCGGCCCCAGGGAGTCCATTTTGTTTGAAGCCCTGCTTACTTTACTGCAAAAGACAGTCCGACAATCAATCATTTATCTCTGCCTTTTTGTACTGTTATTACCGCCCGTACAATATAGTATATTACATACCAAGTGATGAAAGTGATACTTTTTAAACGAAAAGATTCTCCGAGTTTAAGAATAATCACTTTCACACGAGTAATGTACACTATTTTTCCTTCGACCACAAAGAATTATTAAAAATACCTTTAATTTGTGAAAAAAATATTTCAACTCTAGAGTTGAAAAAAAATATTTCAACTCTAGAGTGGAAATACAAGGCACACTATTTAATTTAAACTTTGATGCCAATTTGACAGACCACCCCTATTTATTAAAAAGAATAAATTTTAGAAAGCAGTTTAGTGATTAACTTATTTATCATGTATTTGTCGAGCGATTTCGAATTAGAGTGTGAAAATACGCCATTTGAAATTATAAAAAATGTTAATAATATACTGGTAAATCTATTACCAGTAAAAACAAGCCGCAATGAAGAAAATGTCATATATTAAACAAGAAATGTTTATGGGTAGCCGCTGTAGCATAGAGACTAGAGCGTTGGCCTACAGATTGAAAGGTCACAGGTTCAAATCCCATCAGGAGTATTTGACTTTTTTTTTTTTTTTTATGATAAAACACCTGCACTGTAGGAAAAATCCTTTAAGGCGCTTTGGGAGCGGTGCAAGTGCGAAAAAAGCGATTAACGTTGGTCTTGAAACGTTGAAGATTGTATTCATTGGGAAACACGACCTCAGGAAGATCATTCCACAAATATGACGTTCTCCAGATGAAAGAATTCTTGAACAATGAAGTTCGAGGAGTACTAAGCTGAACAACATATGGATGAGCGGCAGTGGTTCGCCGTGTATTTCTGTTTTACATTGCTCTAGGTGGAATCAAGTGGGCAATGTCAGTCGAACACCTGCCATGGAAATATCTGTAAAAGAGAACCAAATCACCAACCTGTCTTCGATGCTCCAGGCTCTCGAGGGTCTTGGTCAGCTCGGGGTCGCCGATCAGACGAACGGCTCTCCTTTGAATGGAATCCAGTAGCCGAAGGGTGTGCTTGGGTGCAGAACTCCAGACATGAGAGCAATATTCTAATGATCGAATCTGGGCTTTGTAGAGTGTCAAAAGTTGATGAGGTGTGTACAACCTTTTGGTGCGGAAAAGTACACCAAGTTTCTGTGCAGCTGCCTTAGCAATTGCGGCAACGTGATCATGCCAAGACATATTACCTCCCAGATTGACCCCCAGCAAATTAATAGACGGTGTCAGGGGAATTGCGTGTCCTGCCATGACTATATCCGGTTTTGCAATGTTAACCTTTTTGGAGAAGACTGCTGCCTGGGTTTTCTTAGCATTAAATTCGACTTGGTTACTGTCACCCCAAGCCAAAATTTCTTCCAGTTCATTGTTGAGGCGCAATACTTAATTAAATAATTTATAGAATTATTTTGGATTGAAATCTTCCTTGTTGAATGAATTTTTTTAATTTAATCAAGGAAAGATGCAATAAACATAAATTTAAAAAATTCACTCAACATGGAAGATTCAATTCAAAATACCTATTCTAAAATTTTAATGTTTTTATAAAAAAAAATCTCCTGATGGGATTTGAACCAGTGACCTTTCAATCTGTAGACCAACGCTCTAGTCTCTACGCTACGGCGGCTACCCATAAACATTTCTTGTTTAATATATGACATTTTCTTCATTGCGGCTTGTTTTGACTGGTAATAGATTTACCAGTATATTATTAACATTTTTTTATAATTTCAAATGGTATATTTTCACACTCTAATTTGAAATCACTCGACAAATACGTGATAAATAAGTTAAACACTTTACAATAACTGCTTTCTAAAATTTGTACTTTTTAATAAATAGGTGTGGTCTGTCAAATTGGCACCATTTATGTTTAAATTAAATAGTGTGCCTTGTATTTCCACTCTAGAGTTGAAATTTTTTCTTTCAACACGCGTGTGATATTCGGCGCTTTCGAGACAAGTTAACCGTGCTTTTTTTCTCATTTTCACAGGTGGTCGTAGGAGAAGTTATTATTTATTTCACCAAACATTTTACGTACATTTTTATTACTTATAAAAATTAAATATTTTATATTCCGTTCTTACCTATTTCTACATAATAACTATATAGCCTATAGTAAACCTCCTCAAAATCCTTATGATGCCTAAACAGTATTTTTTCTCTTATTTTTAGACTTTTTATTAAAATTTCAAGTTGATTTGCATCTTCACCTAAAACGAAAAGTTTTAAATTGAAGAAATAGTCCATTGTTAAAGTGGAGTAGCAGGTTTAATGGCAATAAATTAGACACTGAAAGTCTTTCACCGCCAATATATTAATTAATGAATTAGTGTCTGTTTGAAGGCTAGAGACAATGATGTTTCTTGAATGTGTAGAAGAGTTTCGGACTTGCGTTGTCTTTATTTGTTTTGAATTGCAACGTTTCAACTGGTATCACCAGTCGTCTTCAGGTGAATAATAATTAAATATGGCAACCACAGCTCTATTTTTTATACTCGCCAGGTACAATGACGCACAACTGAGATGAGTCATGCGCATACCTGATGCATTTTAACTCTTATGTGGCTTTGTTAATTTTACCTTAGATTTCTTGTAGTTAAGTTTATGTACAGGTTTATAGATACCGGGTGTTGCATCGTCGCGCGGGACATTGGAAATCCCATGTAATTTTAAATGGGGTCAATTATTGGCTTCCCTAATTATTTTAGAGAAAAATTCTATTTAGGTTTAATCAATATTTTTTCTTAGTGTAATTCATGGCTAATATTTTCGATGTACGAGTTTTTATAACAATAAAGCACACATTTCAAAATGACAACTTTATTTGACAGTCATCTTTTACCTTGACTGGTGCCCGCAAATACGGGGCCATAAAAAGGAGAAATAGTTAAAAAGAAATCGGCGATAACCCGTAAACGGGCTCATCAAAAATATCTAAAGTTATTCTTTTGAATGTGGGTTTTAGTGCTCTTTAATAAACCTAAATAGAAATTTTTCTCTAAAATAATTAGGGAAGCCAATAATTGACCCCATTTAAAATTACATGGGATTTCCAATGTCCCGCGCGACGATGCAACACCCGGTATAATTTTTGTTACTAGTATTTGAGAAGTTATTTAGAAGGGTAAATTAGGGGGTTGGAAAGAAAGCCCTATCTTCCTTCTTAAATTTATTAAAAATAAAAACTAGTGCCTACATGTTTCGGCCAAAAAGGCCATCATCAGGACATGCTGTAAAGAATAGGGTATATGTTATACAATATGAAAACAATAAAAACAAACTAAAAACTTACAGGCAATAAGGTCCAAAAACACAAAGACAAAGTAGGGCGCACTTTGGTCAATTAAAAATTAATTAATAATAAAAAACACCTGTATAAGTTACATTTTTAAAAAATATCTGAAGGAAAGCAATTAAAACACAACATCATGTCGTCAGAGGTACGTACAACTGAAAAATTATTTATATTTTATTAACATGGTTTAATGCAAAAACTATTGATTATCGAAACAAAAAAAAGGATGCAGATGTCCTCGAAAATAATAATACAAGGAACAAGGATGATTTACATTAAGCCTATCTAAATGAAAACGTTTTCAATTTTTGAAAAGTTTGACAGCGCTTATATAATAACGAAATAAAAAACTACCCTGTTCAGTGAGATTTTGTAGAGTGCGGGATTGGGATAGAGCGATCTCTATATTTTCCAACACTTCTAGTTTTTTCCCCCACGCAGACAACAATGTTTTGATTTAGTTTTTTCAAAGATCTCCCTAGAATAGTAGATATTTTTTCCAGAGAGGGAAGAGATATAAAACGTTCAATATGAAGGTTTTCTTTACGTACAAATTTGGTGTAAGCATTGTCACATAAAGATTTGCGAAGTCTCTATCTGATATAGAGATCGCTCTATCCCAATCCCGCTCTCCACAAAATCTCAATGAACAGGGTAGTTTTTTATTTCGTAATCATGTTAGTGCTGTCGAACTTTTCAAAAATTAAAAACAATTTCATTTACATAGATTTAATGGAAATCATCCTTGTTCCTTGTATTATTATTTTCAAGGAAAACTGCAACCTTTTTTTTTGTTTTGGTGTTCGATAGTTTTTGCACTAAACCATTTTAATAAAATATAAATAATTTTCCAGTTGTACGTACCTCTGACGATATGATGTGTTTTAATTGTTTTTCGTCCGATATTTTTTAAAAATGTAACTTATATCACTTATATATCAGTGCTTTTTATTATTAATTAATTTTTAATTGGCCAAAGTGCGCCCTACTTTGTCTTTGTATTTTTAGACCTTTTTGCCTTTAAGTTTTTAGTAGGTTTTTATTGTTTTCATATTGTATAACATATACCTTGTTCCTTACAGCATGTCCTGATGATGGCCTTTTTGGCCGAAACGCGTAGTCACTCGTTTTTACTTTTAATAAATTTAAGAAGATGGGGCTTTCTTTCAAAACCCCTAATTTACAATGTGCCTTCTGGAGAGTAGTTACGACTCGTTATATAGAAGGGTGATTACTGATAATATCGCCAAGAGTTTTATAATACATTATAATCAACACCACCATCTTTCAGTTTTTATAAAGGTGATTACCATCACTACTACATAACAACGGATATTTTAGTTGTATAAATGAGGTTGCGGCAAACCTTATTTATATCAATTCATCATTGGTAACCATTACTACAAGTTTTATAAAATGGTGATGGAAACAGTTATATTACCTTATTATACAGGGTGCTACAAAGTCAGGTGCGTACAAGGGGATCTCGAAAACGGTAAGAAATACGAAGATGATTAAATTGAGGCACAGTTGCGTATTTTTGGGCTTAATAATTTGGTGACAAGAAATTGTAAATATTCCGAATGGTTTCGGAGATATCCGAAAAAACCGAAATTTTTACTTAAAAAGGCCTGATATTTGATATTTTGTAAGAGAAAAAACCAAAAGTCTCGACCTCAAATATTTATTTGTCTGTTTATTTTTGTTACATGTTTCGCCAGAAACTGGCATTATCAGACCGTATAAACAGTAAAAAAAATTTGAAATTGTTTTTAAACAAACTTAAGCGCATTACAGTTACATAACGACGAACACTCCAGTTACCTTTTCTTTACTTTGAAGCATGCCACGGTATGACAGCTCAGTGGTAGAGTTGTCGCATTCGGCCGCAGGTGACCCGGGTTCGATCCCCGGGACGGGTGTACGCTTAATAAAAAAAGTATACCCAAGATTTTAGAGGTAAGAATGCAGTATGACACTGGTTGACTCCCGAATACGACCCACTGAGGGCGGATAATCCTGCCTTTAGGGGACTGACGGATAAACCAGTGCATACGCGTGTTTCGGATCACACGTAAAAAACTGTAGGTCCCGTCTGGCTGACATTACCCCGACGTAAAGCAAAAGGGATACAATAAGCCATTTGGCTGCAGTATACTGACAACAGGTCAACCAACCAACCAACCAACTTTGAAGCATTAATTTTTTTTTTGAATTACAATATTTCGGTTTAGGTCTAAGGCAAAAACCATAGGAGATGTTATAATAATAAAATAAATAATATATTAATAAAATAATAGAATTACTTCTCATGCTTTAGAAACTTACTTACTTCCTAGAGTATTGTTACGGTAACTCTTATTGAAATAAAACGGCCTAAACACCATAACTTTATGTAATGTAATTTTAATATTAAAGTAATTCTAAAAATAATTGCCAGGGCTGTAATAGTAAAGAACGAATAATTTGAAATACTGATGATGTGATATTTGATGACAAAACGTTAAAATTTTAAAACTCTTTAAATTGAATTACATTTCTAAAACGTAGAAGTTGTTAAAAATGTTTTTAAAATTCCAGGTTTTAATTTAAAAAAATTGACTTGAGGTTGGTATTTAAAGAACGAAACGTCGAATTTGTAAACCAATAACGCCAATTTGGAGAACATAAATAACGGCTATGAGAAAGTGTTTTTTGTTTTTTTTTCCAAGTCAAGAATGAAGGCGCAAAAAATCAAAACCAAAACTAAAAATGTCGTTTTTTTTCGGATATCTCCGAAGGTATTCGGAATATTTACAATTTTCTTTTACCAAATTATTAAGCCCCAAAATACGCAACATTGCCTCAATTTAACCATCTTCGTATCAGTTACCGTTTTCAAGATACCCTTGTACGCACACGAATTTGTAGCACCCTGTATATAACTTAACTTAATAACTTATTGTAATCTTATAAACCACTCATAACCTTCATATATACTCTTATTTTATTTAAAAAATTCTCGAAAAACATTTTAATAACACTTACTTTCCAAATACTTTTGAGCCTCATCGTTGATTTTTCTAAAAGGCCGTAAAGAATACTCGTCGCCGCAACTGAGACAAAACATAAAAGTAACATTAGGTATCTCTGGGACTAGACCTTTGCATTTTGGACATAAGTAACTATCCAGCATTTCCTACAAAAACACATTATTATAGTAGTTTGTACAACAAGAGTGGATATGAGGTCCGTATCGCACGAGTAAGTAACTGAGCGCAATATGGACAATCCAGTTGTCCGTGTATTTTTTGTACGACTCGACTTCCGAACTTCATACTAAAAATAGTTTAAGAAAAGAAAGTAAAAAAAAAATTAAAATAAACCACATAAAATCCGGTAGGTAACTGGTGAAAACTTAAGTTATCCTTAAACTTTTGGTTGACTTTAAATTGCCCAAAAACCCATTTAGGAATCGAAAATTTTAATGTCTTTTTAAAGTAGGTTAAAAACAGTCAACAAAGAAAATCACTTACCACTTCCTTTGATTGATCATTACAAATAACACACTTGCACTCAAAGTGATATAAACTCCTGCATGCTATCTGCCTCTGTTCCCTGTTCATTCCCCTGTAATCTATTCCATAACAATTAAAAATCTCCTCATCCTCGCCTATATCTTCCAGTGCTTTTACCACTATTGTATCACAGATGAAACTAAAAAAAAAAGTTGACTTTATGTTAAGGCTTCCTATGCGTCAAAATATCTGTTTTGAACATATCTATCTTTTAATATTAACGAATAACAATTATTATGTAATGTTGACAACAGTGACTTTTTTATAAATTTAGAGGTGTGTGTACTTACAAATTTGTCACATTTGGCCGACATGAATGGTTCATAATGCTAACAGAAGGGAACATTCCACAAGCTATGGTGATCAGAATATCAGGAAAAAGAAGGTCAGTCGACGAGTACGTCCAGTGTTCTATTATGCTTGAATTGCACGACAATTGAGCGATGTGTTTCGTAATAAGGCCTCCAACGTATCTAATCAAATTATTAAAATCGTCTTTCGGACAGAACTGTTGCTTGAGAAACCATGTGAAAAAGTCTGTGTACTTTTTTAGATATGTTACAACAATTGCTGCCATCTAAAACAAACATTAGCTGTCAATAAATAATGATTTTTTTTCTACGAGTGTGAGGAAACTACGTTGTTCCTAAACAGATCTTATGGAGAAAATCAACTTTAACCGCACAGTACTGTAAAATTTTTACCGCCCCGTGCTGCAAAACTTTTACCGTCTATTTGAAGGTTGGAGATGAAAACAGCGGAACGGAATGGATTTAAAAAGTGCAAAGAATTCCCACACAAATAATAATTTTAAAGAATAATAAGTTGGTTCTCATATTAAATTTTGTAAAATAATATCAAAAAAGTGTTGTCCTATAAACTGATCGTTTTTCTGAGAAAAAATCATTGATTACAGACAAAAAAATCTTAAATTCCAAGTTGCTACTACACTCCACGGTTGATACGAATTTTCGATAAAAATCACACATTTTTATTACAGCCGGTATAAAATAAAAAAATTACGTTTTGATTGAATCGTTAATTTTTTAATTCTGACAGGATTTAATTAAACTTTAAAATGATTACTTTTTCTTTTGCTGGATAATGAGACAAATTTTTAGAATTAGAATTTCAATACAGACAAAAAATGGCGATTACAACTCAATGTCAGAGGCAAGTAGGAAATTGACTACAGTCATGTCGATACCGTAGTCAACTTACTGCTTGCCTCTGGCATTGTAGTCGCCATTTTTTGGGCCTGCTTTTTGTCTTTTTTGGTTTGCCCGCTGTTTGCTTTCGTTTTAACTGGAGCAACAAAATTGCTTTAGCGCTTTTGATTTTTCTTTTCTGGGGTGTTTTTAAATCTTTGTGTTATTTGTTTCCTTATTTTTTTTACAATAATGTACCTCCCCCAGAATATGGACTAAACCAGGTTCGTGAAAACGGTCCTGTGGGATTTACTCTTGATCTATAACAGTGGCGGCTCGTGGTTTTAAAAAATGGTGAAGAGCTAGGTATATTGAGGGTACTTAAACAAACATTGACTAATTTTACACCACTGAATTAACTGAAAAATAAAAACAAAACTTTTTAACCACATAGTAAATCACGTAAAAACGATATCCATAACCGTAAGTTTCGCGAAGCCTCAAAATAAATACCTGAAGGTAAGGCGAACCAATTCTGAAACAATGGTGCACACGACTGATCTATTTATAAATTGCCCTTCATCTTAATGCAAATTTTTACATGCTGTCGCGTGACTGACGTCATGTAACCATAGCGACTGTGAAAATCAAAGCCACATGACTGTATATTGGGCGTTGGGTGTTCACTATCTGATGCTTTGAGCTCATGGACAGGGTCGGCTGAGGCGCGCCAAAATGCACGAGTGTTTATAATTATTGTCTATCGAAGCTAACCGTGGCCCTATTATGCATAGCTACGTCGGATTAAATTAATATTATTAATTCGAACATAATTATTTTTTAAGGGCTAAAATGGTAGCTGTATTGGTACATTAATGTCAAAGAAAATTCCTCCTGGTCTTATTTTTTTTGGTGAAGGCCCCTTCACCTGACGAGCCGTCACTGATCTATAAGAGCTCGGCGCTCACCAAGCTGTGATTTTGATTGGAAAATTTCACCACGAAGATCACCCAAATGAAGAAGAAGAAGTTCATTCAAATCGGATCATGTGTTCAATAAAAATATAGCCGCAAATATGTGGCAACTTTATGATGTTGCATCGTGTCCAAGAATGTATTTATCATTTTGACATATAATTTAAAGCAGTTTTAAGTTATTACTTACTACAATGTATGGAGCAGCATTTTTACTCTTATAAATATTTGACACCAATCTATTAAAGTAAGGGTAGTTGTCCTCCTTGCTTCCAAAATGCATTAAGTCTTCCTCGTACCCCCCTTTTATGCTTTTAAAGCCTGATTTCACCCCTTTTAGGACTGCTTTAAAAGCAGGAAATCCTATTCCCAGATCGTACCAAATATTCGCTTGCATTCCTTCACATTCCCATTTGTGACATTCAGTCCAGGAAGATACTCTGCATTTGTCGTTGCAGTAAACACATAACGTACAAGAACGACACCTTAAAAAAAATATATATTATAAAAACTTTTTAAAACAATACTAACCTGCTTTAAAACCACTCTAAAAAGTATATTTTGTCATCTCATCCTCCGCCCTTACACACTCAGTATTACTGTTATTCCCCTATCAGTCTGAATGACTGAATTTGAAAAATCTGTTGTTAGAAGACAAAACGTTAAAATTTTAAAAACTTGTACATTGTATTAAATTTCTAAAGCTTAGAAATCCCTAAAACTGTATTTAAAATTCCAGGTCCCTATTTAAAAAAATTGACTTGAGGTTGGTATCTAAAGAACGAACGATGAGAAACTGTTTTTTGTTTTTTTCCCAAATCAAAAATGAGGACGCAAAAAATTAAAAACCAAAACTAAGAAATTCGTTTTTTTTTAGATATCTCCGGAGGTATTCGGAATATTTAGAATTTTCTTTCACTAAATTATTAAGCCCTAAAATACGCAACTTTACCTCAATTTAACCATGTTTGTATTTCTTACCGTTTTCGAGATCCCCTGTACGCACACGAATTTGTAGCACCCTGTATATAATATTATTTTCTAATTCTTGTGTGTCTAATGTAATTTTTAAATGTGCACCTCAATTATCTCCACAACTCTTGCATTTCGAATTTTTTTATCTAATTCTTCAGAAAAGAGAAAATGAACTTTACTCTATTCCCAATAAAATATTTATAAGTTCGTAAAAGTATCTTAAAATCGAATTTAAAATAAATAAGCTATGGAGCATTAAATTAATAATAAGAGTTTATTTTCAATATTTATAATATAATAAATTTGTTTATTTATCTTCCTTAATAAACTTCTTCTTTTATCCCCCGAAGAAGTGCTTGTTAGGGGCAAAACTTAATATATTTTAAATTATAAATATATGAGAATATTAAAATATTTTGTTTAAATATTTGTTAATATTATATAAAAGTTAAATTGTAAATAAAAAACGTTTAAGTATATGTATATTAATATAAACGCAGTTTTTTGAAAATATAGGTATAATAAAATTTTGAAAAATATATTATTCATAACAATATCAATTAAAACATTTCCAAAAATATTTTTAAATTATCCGTTTCCAATATCCATGCTTTTATTTCGACTTTATTATTTTTTTAATGAATATATTTTTTAATTTTTGTTGGTAAATAATCGTTTAAATAAAAACATAAATATTTGAAATTTTTTTGTTTGTCCTATGGACTTAATTATTTGAGGTTTCATGGTTATTTCATTTTTATGACGAGTATTATGATTATGGTTTTTAAATTGTATAAGATTTTTATTTTTAAATATGTATATTAATATATTATAAATGTAAAGTTGTCTAATGTTCATTTTCTTTGTTTCAGAATATAATTTTATTGAAGGATAAAGATAATCTTTATTAAATATAATTTTTAGAAATCTTTTCTGTATTATTTCTAATGTTTTAACTAAAGTTCTATTTATTCCTCCCCGACCTAAAAGTCCGTAATTTAAATGAGTTTTAACTAATGCATAATATAATATTTCCAGTTATTTTACGTTCAAAATGTTTTTAATGTTTCTAAAAATTGGTAGTAAACTTCTTAATTTCTTAATCAAATATTCTATGTGAAAATTCCAATTTAATTTACTGTCAAAGATTATTCCTAAATATTTTACTTGATTAACTTTTAAAATTTCAATGTCATTAGTTATTTTAATACTATTTATATTTTGTGGTATGTTATTTGGATTTAAAGTGAAAGGAAAATAATTAGTTTTATCAAAATTAATTGTTAATAAATTTTTATCAAACCAATTTTTTATTATTTTAAAATCTTTTTTAATTTTGTTATTTAAGTTGTCCCAATTCGTATCTGTATAAAAAATTGCAGTATCATCTGCGAAACTATGAATTTCTCCATCACAATTCACATTAAATAAATCATTAATATAGATTTTAAAAAATAATGGTCCTAAAATTGTTCCTTGAGGAACACCATATTTAATTACTTTAAGATAGCTTTTTTCTGTATCTATTTGAGCATAAGTTGGTCTATCTTTTAGATAATTTTTAATGAATTCAAATTGTTTTCCTCTAAATCCAATATTTTCAATTTTTTCCAACAATAAATCATGACTAACTATATCGAATGCTTTTGCTAAATCCAGAAAAATACAAATAAGTAGAAGGTTTTCTATTATCTAATGCATCACATATTCGTTCTGTTAAATAGCAAATAGCATTTTGTGTCGATTTATTTTTTTGAAACCCAAATTATTTATTAGAAATAAAATATATTCTTTCTAAATAATTTTCAATTCTTGCTTTTAAAAGTTTTTCAAATACTTTGGCTAATGAAGATATTAATGTGTAAGGTCTATAATTATTAATTTTATTTGAATCTCCATTTTTAAAGATAGGTTTTATAACACCAATTTTAAAAGCTTCTGGATATATACTTGTTTTAAAAATATTATTTATTATTTAATTTTAAAGTTTAGATGTAGCGATTCCCCTTTAAATATTATCCAAGTATCCCAATTATTTGTTAATCAATACCATTTAGGGGATCATAATAAACTATATACTTACGGAATACTACTTATAATATCTTTTAAACAGTTGTAACACTTAAACGAATAGAACTCTTTATTTTCCTTAAATACTGGAGCAAAAATAAATGCTTTTTCTATAAACAACACATCTCCTTTCCTTATGTTTTTACTGGCAGCTACATGTCTCCCCCTTGTCTTGTCATAACTAAAAAAAAAAGAATTTAAGTATTTTAAAAAACATTTTATGATTAGAAACCCAAAACAAAACGAGTTTTCTCACTAAATTTTAATTTTGACTCTTCGCATAAAGCATAAAAAAATTCTTCAGTCTTAGTTTACAATTTTGAAATATTTGATTGCCGTATTTATTTAAAAGTAATTTTCAAATTCCTGATGATGTAAAGATAGGTTAGGTTAGGTTAGGTAAGAGTGGCAGACCCTTGGTTCTGACCAAACAGTCTCACGTAGTCCTAATTAGGTCCGTTGTGATACCACACGTGTTCCGTAGAACCCCCTTCATCAGATCTCTGATGGTTAGTGCGACGTAACCGCGGAAGGATTTTAACAACTCTTTCAAACCAGCCACTACTGTTCAGAAACCTGCTCAGCCGTCCAAGTTGTAAGTTGCTTAGTTCCTCCAGGCTATCGAAAGATGATTCACCCAGAGTAGTGAACCTCCTTCTTGCGAGGCCAGGGCATTCACACAGAAAATGTTGAATACTTTCTTCCTCTTCCTCATCTCTGCAACTTCTGCAGAAGTCGTTAGTGGGTATTTGCATACGTTCGGCATGTCTACCGAAGAGGCAATGTCCGGTAACAACCGCAGTAATATTTCTCACGTCTTTTCGACTGTGTCTCAATAGCTCTGCAGTTCTCTTTTTATCGAATGTGGGCCACAGTTGCCTGGATGTACTACAGGTTGTCAACCCTGTCCATCTGTTCTGTGATGTAAAGATAACATTAAAACGTCTACAAATTATTAAGTGTGATACATGGTTGAAATTAGGGCTTAAAGAGATTTCAAAAAATAAAAAAAAAGGCAGGTCCGCATTTAAAAAAATTAAGTTGATAACAAATACACAAAAACGAAACGTTTGTACTTAAATTCTAAAAACACGGTAGTAGAAAGCTAACAATGTTGTATTTGTTTTTCTGTAGCGGTTAAAATAAGTCAGATAATTTAAAAAAACAAAAATTTTAGTTTTTTCCGAATATTTCGACAAGTAACCGACCGATGTTGTATCTCTTATAGTCTCCGAGATACCCTTGGTGAGCATCGAATTTGGGACACCCTGTACAACGATTATTATTTATTGAGGTGGTGTTAATAGTCCATGGTCAATAGTTTTATTAATGTTCGAACACATAAGTGTTTACACAAGTCAGCTAAAAGTTTTGTAAACTATGGTTTTTCAGTATTAAGATAAGGTTCTTTAATAACATATAATATACTGTCTTATTAAAACAAGCCTTTGTTATGGCAAATTTGCTTTTATTTGTATGTTAACCTAAAAAGTATAAATTAACAAGATAACTTTCAAATGTCTCCACGTATCTCCGGGCTAATTTTTACTTATCTTATAGCCATGTTTATTAGCTGTATTTTAATATAAAAATGAGCCGCAACTTTTTAGTAGAACTTTTTTTTTCATTTTTAGAGTCAACGTGTACCATTTTGAGAACGATTATTTTCACGAATCCGTAAAGGTCCCGCAGAAAGACACTTTAATCTCAAGTGAATTTGAGGTTACAGAAGAAGAGGGATATTTAGATTTAAATCAGCTGATTTTTTCAATTTTAATCGTGATTTAAATCAAATTATAAATTGCTGTAAAAACAAATCGCCAAAGCAAATAACGCATCATGAAATTAAAAAAAAAAAAGATAGTTTATTTAAAACGAAGTGTTTAGACACATTATGTAAGTGTAAAAACATAACTAATCGTCATCAGTCCAGAGTGAAAAAAAAATCATAAATTACGCTGCCGAAAATTTTCATGTCAATATAAGTTATTTTGTATGTCGCCGAGGAGATTTTCCAATATCCATGCTTTTATTTCGATTTTATATTTTTTAATGAAATATGTTTTTTAATTTTTGTTGGTAAATAATCCTTTAAATAAAAACATAAATGTTTGAGATTTTTTTGTCCTATGGACTTATTTATTTTAGGTTTTAAGGTTATTTCATTTTTATGACGTGTATTAAGATTATGGTTTTTAAATTGTATAAGATTTTTATTTTTAAATATATATATTAAGATCTCGAATAAGATATACAAATAAATACCCTTAAAATAATTTTGTCCACCTACAAGTGTAAAATGAAACACTGTGGGGCCGTCGTAGTATAGATTTCGCGCCCATAGATATTCTAGGTCACTTTTTGGAATTTTTCACTAGTTCTATTAGTCTTCGCCGCCAAAAGTAAGTTTACTTTGTAATACCATTAACTGAAATTTTGGAGTTACATTTTTGATCATACTATTGTTTATAGTATTACTTTCCTATATTCTATATTGTTAACTTGTTTTCATTAACAATGTTCCATAACTTCACATAACCGAGTCTCTCTATGTTATAATTAATATAATGGTATAATTTAGTTCTCGCAAAACGCCTAGTTTAAAAAAAACAATTTTAGGTACATACCACATTTTAATTTTTGAGGATGCATAAGCAAAATGTTCATTTTCACCTTCGTCAAATTCAGGAAGATCATTTGAGTTCTCCCTGTACATTTCTACCATTTTCATTTTTACTTTTGATTTTTTGATTTGTTCAAGTCTTAAAATATGTTTATCTGAAAACAATAAATGACATATATTTTTTTTTGTTAGGTGGGAGGAAGCAATTGCAGATAGAGTATGAGGATATAGGCAATTTACCTATTTAATTTTCCAATATTTACAAAATTGTTCACCTGTAATGTATATTTTGGGTATCTTGCCTATTAGAATAGATACCTACCATTGCTGGAACTGACAATGCTGTAGCTGGTATCAAAAAGCATAGAGTAAAAAATTAGTAAGTTACATACAAATACAATAAGAATCTATTATAATATTTATATTATTATTTATTTTACACTCTTTAAGGCATTTTTAAAGTGAGTTAAATTTTTTCTATAAAAATACCAAAAAAAAACTGGGAGATTAAAATCCTCTCTCTTAAGCTATAAGTAATAAAAAAATACTGACAATTTATGTTAAAATCGTTAAGTCAAATTTTAATAGACATAATATCATAATCACAACATCAACATAATTATGTTGAGTTGCACAAAGATGTTTAACCAGAATTAACTAAGCAGTAAGTGTGACTGTGACAAAATTGACATTGACAAGCATTTTGAACTTACAATCAAAGGTGTCTAATTAGTAAATTGAAGATTAAAGTAACCGGGCCAGTATGATTGTGAGAAAATTATTTCTGTCAATGTCATGTATGTCACCGTCAAACTTACTGGTTAGTTAATTACTATTAAAAATCTTTGTGCAACCCGACATAAGAAATAATACTTACTTATTTGTATACTAGTTTTTAGTGGTAGTTACTTACTTACTTACTTAATTTCTTTATTTCAAAATGATGTTACATAATTTACTTTAAATTACAAACACAAAGTGAAATGACATCACAAAACAAAAGAAAGGACAAAACGGAAGTGTTACTTAGATTTTAATAAAAGTCATATATTCAAAAAATCATCAAGTCTATACGGCTCCCATTCCAATAGCATGGTTTTGATTTCTACTTTAAATCGGTTTTCGCTGTTAATTCTTTTTAATTTCTCCGGCAGTTTGTTATATAGTCTCAAGCACATATAATTCGGTGATCTTTCGGTTAGAGTGAGCCTATGTATGGGATAATTGATATTGCAAGTTCTTGTATTATGTTGATGACTAACTGGGGCTTCAAATAAGTTTCTATTCTTAAAGAAAAACACTAAACACTCATAGATATATAGTGCATATACAGTCAGCATCCCTGTATTTTTAAAGACAGATCTGCATGTTTTATTATAACCTAATTTTTTAATTGTTCTAACTACTCGCTTTTGAATTACAAAAATATTTTGAATTTGACTATCCCTTCCCCAAAAAATGATTCCATACTTCAAACAGGATTCAAAGTTAGCAAAATACAATATTTTTAGAGTTTTTTCATTCATGTATTTACCTGTTACACGGATACCGTAACAAATAGCATTTAGCTTATGTGAAAGGCCTTTGATATGGACAGCCCAGTCTAAATATTCATTAATTTGTACCCCTAAAAATTTTGTACTTTCGGAAAAAATAATTTTATCACTATCAATATCATTATTAAAATTGACTGGCTTCTCCACCCTTGACGCCTTGGTTCTAAAAAGTATTATATTGGTTTTATTTTTATTTAAGATAAGTTTATTTTCTGTGAACCACTGTGTAACTCTGTTAAGAAAAAGTCTGCATTCATTGACAAGTTCATAGATACTTTTGCCCCCTTGTTTTATTAGATAGGTAGAACACAGATAAGTAGGAACTGCGTTTATTCAACTCTGAGACTTATATATAATTAATGACAAATGAACTCTCAAATGGATGATACTAAATATAACAGTAGTACTTACTTATTTTATTTTTCCCAACCATATAATATATAATACCAACCTTTATCTGTCAAATTCTCTGCATGGAGAAACTTTAAAGCTTCATGGATACATTTATCCAAGTTTTCCTTTTGACCAATCTCGAAATAACAATCTGCTTTTCTCAGATAAATTTTAGGCTTCAGATCTTTTGGATAGTTTGTCTTAAAACACAGTTCTATGTCCCTCAAACAGTTCTAAAAAAAATATTGCACCGTTAACTATTGCTTTATTTATTTATCTTACAAACACTTTCCAGTAATAACATGTAAGAAGGCTTACAACTAAGGACTAGAGCTAGCAGATTGAAGAGAAATTCCTGAGAATTTTCGGAATTTACTAAATTCTTTAATATTTTAAAACTAATCTTTACCTGTGCAAAAAACACTTAATTTCAGAAATACTTGTCTTAAATAAATCTATATCACAACTGTCTATTAAAAGGTTACATTGTTCTAACATATGGTTTAATGGTGAACAATCAATTTTGCTTGTATAGAACAACCTCTTATTCCTAACCCTTAGATTAATTTTGGGTACTGATATATGCATACCATTCACCAAACACAGATCTTTGTACTTGAGATTGTTAATAATATAGAAAATAAACAATACAGACTGCATTGACCTTCTACGTTCTAAAGTTATAAATTTAAAGGAGTCGAGCATGCTTCTATATGATATCATATATGGATATTTATTATTTTTTTTGGCATATAAATAGCGCAAGAATCGTTTCTGTACTCTTTCAATACGATCTATATTTGTCTTGGCTTGAGGAGCCTAAATTATGCATGCATACTCTAACTGAGGCCTCACCAGGGCATTATACAGTCTAACAATAGAATTAATATTCTTAAAAAACTTTGTTTTTCTAATTACAAAACCAAGCAGCCTATAGGCCTTATTGACAATAGTGTTATATTAGAAAAATAATTATCAAAAATGTAATATCAAAATAAGACGGACCCCAGAGAAAAACCACTTGAAAATTCTATAGAAGTACCTTGAAAGATGGGGAAAATAGTTAAGTTGACACACAATATGCAAGGTGTCCCACCGGGAACAAAATCGATCTATATATAGAAAACTATACATAGGAAAATTTTGAAAATTTGACAGTATGCTGATGCTGATGGGGGCGACCGGGCTAAAATATTTTCATAATGGTGGCACTTCCGGTTATACCGGAAGTAAGTGTCAACTTGCTTATTTTAAATGGGACACCCTATATATTATTACATTTTTGCAGTCTACGCAAGATTCTAGGCAGATTTTGTATACCATGTCCTTTACCTATGTCTAAACGTTTTTGACATATTTGAATTTTTATGTCAAAACGTTTGCAAGCCTTAGAATAATTATCAATTTTTTCTATAAAGAAGCCTTATTTATTTAAATTAAGTGGGATTCCTTATTATAAAGGACCTGCTTTAATAGATTTTTTATAATATTTTGATAACTATTAATACAGGGTGTTTAAAAAATAAGATTAAAAATGAAATTGAAAAAACTGCAAAAAGTCTAGATTTTCAAATGGAAACACCCAAATTTTATAATTATTTCTTATTTAGCATTAAAAATAAGGGTAAGTTTGTGTAAGGTTGTATATCTCAAAATTTTTAGTTTTCGAAATATTGCCAATTTAGTATTTTTATATGGCGATCTTGCAGCGGATTTTAAGTTCAGTTACTCCGAGTTGGCTATGACTCCATAGAAGTTAAGCGTCCCGGCATGGTTATTTATTAGTGTCAAATGGCAAGTGACAGCTTCAATGCCGTCATAGCCAACTGAGAGCAACTAAACTTAAAATCTGCTGTAAGGTCGCCATATAAAAATATTAAATTGGCAATATTTCGAAAACTAAAAATTTTTGAGATATACAATTTTACACAAACTTACCCTTATTTTTAATGCTAAATAAGAAATAATTATAAAATTTGGGTGTTTCTATTTGAAAATCTAGACTTTTTGCAGTTTTTTTAATTTCATTTTTAATCTTATTTTTAATACCCTGTATTAATAGTTATCAAAAAAGGTATTATTAAAAATCTATTAAAGCAGGTCCTTTATAAGAAGGAATCCCACTTAAATTAAATAAACAAGGCTTCTTTATAGAAAAAATTGATAATCATTCTAAGGCTTGCAAGCATCATTTTTGACATAAAAATTCAAATATGTCAAAAACGTTTGGACATAGGTACCTATAGGACATGGTATACAAAATCTGCCTAGAATCTTGCGTAGAATGCAAAAATGTAATAATATATAGGGTGTCCCATTTAAAATAAGCAAGTTGACACTTACTTCCGGTATAACCGGAAGTGCCACCATTATGAAAATATTTTAGCCCGGTCGCCCCCATCAGCATCAGCATACTGTCAAATTTTCAAAATTTTTCTTTGTATAGTTTTCTATATATAGATCGATTCGGTTCCGGGTGGGACACCCTGTATAAGTACCTACATTGTTAACGGAAAAATTTGAAGTATTGTAGGAATTTATGTTAGGTGGTTAGAGAACTAAGTAGGGTTTAGACAGAATATTTCTAGTATAAGTGTAAGAATAGCTGTAAACTTCGCTCTTTGTATGTATGTTTATATTAAATAAAAGACGTTTATTATTATTATTATTATTAGTATTATTATTATTGTTGTTATTATTATTATAACACAGAAACCTAGTGCTTTAGAAAATTATTCCTAAAAAATCAAAAGAAATATAAGAGTTTTTTAAATGTACCTCGTACTCCTTCATTTCAAAAGATACAGCTGATCTGTTAGCTAAAGCCAGTCCATATTCTCGACCATTGGGTGTGGCACAACATAGACTTTTTGTATAAAATTCCAGACTTTTGAGTAGATCCTTTCGAGCATAACATTTGTTTCCCTCTTGTCTATAAAAGGTTGAGAGTGTATCATCTTTTTTAACTTTGTTTTTAAACTGTGTTTCCAACCATGAATCAACTGGAGATCTATAAATAACCCAAATGAGCAAAAATGTTCAAAATAAGCAGGAGGATTACTTACAGGTCTAAACTGTAAAATTTGGTGAACACTTCAAAAATGTTACCGTCGATTTTTGTGAACTTTTCACCGTAATAAGCCAGGAGACAGTCCATTTTTCTTCTTTTAATTCCAAGAAAGTTGATATTCAACTCTCTCCCTTCCAGGTGTAAGATGTTAAGGAATTTATTTGAGAAAACACTTTAATTTTTACATTTGTTTTTAAACCAAGTAATGCATACCATAGGTGACAATCATATAAAAAGGTGGAAGTCCCGTAATCCTCTGGAAAACTTGAAATTATTCCGAATTTCCCAAATACGGATTTTTCTCTTTTTTATAAACTAGGTTATATGTCAAAGTGACAGAACATCATCGTTGATGAAATGGATGGATGAAACGTTTGAACTACTACCACAGAGGAAAAATAACAGACCAAGTCATCCAAACCAGAGAAAGATCGCTACGGTCTAAATAAGCACTTTACCGGGTGAACTGTGGCACCGATTGAAAGGAGACGTTTGAATGGAGATCAAAAAGCTAAAGGCTATTGAACCGATTCAAAGTTTCCATTTCCAAGTTAACCATGTGAAATATGGCAACGATTACAAATTTGGTTATAGACCGGAGAGCTAGGGACTATCGAATTTGGAATAAATAATATGCTCTGTGCAAATTTAGTTGAAGGTTGACTTGTTTGACAGACAATGTTGACAGTTTCAAATTGTTCTTTTTTCTGTTTGTGTTCAGTGGTTGTGTATTTTTATTCAAAGAGAAAATCAAGCTGGAAAAAATTTAAATAT
The DNA here is from genome assembly GCA_935413205.1 of Polydrusus cervinus. Taxonomy (NCBI): domain Eukaryota; kingdom Metazoa; phylum Arthropoda; class Insecta; order Coleoptera; family Curculionidae; genus Polydrusus; species Polydrusus cervinus. Next base: position 46,313,205 of record OW284516.1, on the reverse strand, counting down.
TGGCTGATATTTATTTGATATTAAATAGATCGAATTCAACGTTTGGAGGTTTTAAGAATGAGTAGAAATGGCAAGAGCACTTATGTTTCTTGCATTAAAATCAATGGAGAACCTATATTACCTCCAGTGGTAAGTAAATTCAACATAAAAAATGTTGTAGTTCAAATAAACTTCTCGTCTTATATTGTATACCTATTGATTATTTCAGCAGTTTATGGATACTAAATGTGTTACAATATTCCTTCGTATAAGTAATTATTTTCTAAATTAAATTTGGTTTTGAGAATTATTTTTGTCAGGAATTATTGACATCGAAGAATAATTTTGGTGTTATAAGGGGAAAGGGAACTCACTTACTACCACTGAACATTAAGATCTATTTTTCTTTTATCCGTACATCGACGACATATAGCGTTATTAGCTGGAATCAGAAAGAGATCTCTGAACAGTGATATCTAGCCGTTAATAGTTTAAAGTAGTTATATTAGCGTCTGTAAATAATTTTTAAATTAAAAAATTTTTTTGCCGGCGTACAGACTCATGTTCAGTGGTAGTGAGTGAGTTCCCTTTCCCCTTATAACACCCTCCCCGGTCTGTGAATCACAGGAGATTCCAGACTATTACTACTAACATAAAATTGAATAAGTTATATGGCCGAAGTTGGTGAGATAATTTCAGGTCCTCCGTAGCGCAATTGGCAGCGCACTTGACATGTAATCGAGAGGTTCTGGGTTCGATTCCCAGCGGAGGCATAAATTCAAATTCAATTCAAATTCAAATTTATTCAAAACTGTTGTTACAATTTTATAGATCTTAGAGTATACAGATTGATTAATTGATTATTTTATAAATTTTTATAAGGCACCTAGGTGTTGAAACGCCTGTGTGTGCCATAATAATATACTATTAACTAAACTAAAGTTCCACGATAAATGTAACACAGATCCAATTGCTTTGTCACTGTAATTGACACTTTTGATACACATTCTACATACACACTTTTTATAGCACTTACCTATAGCTATTCAAATACCTACCAATTGAAAAATTCTATAATTTTAAGTTTCTTATTTCAGAGAGTATTATATTATATACTTTAGGTCCTATATAGCTAATAAACCTCAAATTAACGTTGTTGTAATTCATGGGTATTTGCTTGTTTCCACCTGCTCTATTACGAGTGTTATAAATTTGATCAATATCATTCCATAGGTTTCCATTTTTATGAATAAATAAACAGATAGTGGACATGTATATAGTTCTAATGTTACATATTTTTTTAGAAAAAATAGCAAACAGAAATAATATGTAAACTTTACTGCGGCTGAAGGACCTCGGTCGAAGGCCAATTGGGTATCCGATAAATAACATGTTAATAATAATAATAATAATAGTAAATAGAAAGGATACAACCTATGTTTTTTGTAAATAATTTTTAGTATAAATTTCTGAATTATATTTAGTTTGTAGAGACAATTATTATACAGCCCACCCCATACCAACATACCATATCGTATAAGCTGCTCAACCAAAGACTTGTAAATAGTCTCGATAATTGTTTGGCTTAGAAATTCTCTTAAAAGATAAAATTTATGTAGTAGTCTTCGTATTTTATTAGACAAATAATCAATATGTGGTCCCCATTTAAGATGCCTATCCAATATATTCCCAAGATACTTTACATACGGGACTTCATTTACTTCATGACCATCAATAAAAATATTTGAATAATCCGGCCTATTAGCGGCAGTCAATGAGAAAGCTATATAATTAGTTTTTGTCAAATTTAACGTTAGTTTATAGGTTTGTAGCCAGTTTTGTACAATTGATAATCCTCTTATAGCCTTATTTTTTACATCATCCCTACCACTACCACTAAAAATAATAACAGTGTCATCAGCATAAGAAATAGCTTGTCATCAGCATAAGAAATAGCTTTACCACTTGTATTTAATTGTAATAATGAGTTTATGTATATAATAAATAAGATGGGACTCAATACCGTCCCCTGCGGTACACCAATTCTTATCCTGAGTTCACTGCTAAGTGTGTCATTAATCCTGGCCCTTTGATATCTGTCATTCAAGTAATGTTTCACCAATTGCAACACTGTTCCTCTTATTCCATTATGTTCCATTACTCTAAGAAGTTTGTCGTGAGGAACAGTGTCAAAAGCCTTTGCCAAGTCAATGAAAAAGCCCATGCACTTATTACCAGAATTTAAATTCCTAACAATCTCAGAAACCAGTTTGTACATTGCATCGGTGGTACTACAACCTTCAACAAATCCATATTGATCCGGTGAGAGAATTGAGTTTACTGTTAAAAACCTGCTCAACCTCGCTTTAATACTCTTCTCAAAGATCTTAGCAAAATTACTAATTAGGCTAATTGGTCTGTAATTCCTAAGATTAGCAACAGCACCAGACTTATGAATAGGAACCACAATTGATGTTTTAAAATGACTTGGAACTATTATACCTGTCTCGAAAATCAAGTTAACTATGTGCATCATTGGATCAGCAATCTCAATATGAGTTAGTTGACTTAATTATTTTGGAGGATATTCCATCTAGTCCAGGGGAACTATTGGTTTTCAGCATTGATATATGTGTAATTAATTCGTTTTTAGTAAGAGGGGAGAGAAACATAGAGTTTGGCATGGCAGACCCAGATGCGCATGTCTGATTTGGTGCTGGAATATGTTTTTCCATTTCCACGCCAATATTTATAAAATATTCATTAATATAATCGAGTCTGTACGCCGGCAAAAACATTTTTCAATTTAGATATTTTTTGTGTCATTTGGATTTTTTGTATCTGTAGTTGTACTCGAAATGAATAAATAAATAAAAAGTTAATATTTTACAGATAACATCGGAATTACGCGAAGAACTTCAAAAATACAAAGACCAAGCAATTAAACTGGAACAATGTCTTAAAAACAGTAAAGAGCTAACAAAGAATTTGGAAGAACTTTTCGAATCTTATAATGAAAGTACAAGACCTGTGTCTCAACTTACATTTGGTGGAAACAGCCATATTGAGGCCTTAGATATTTCTGATAAGACTAAGGAAGTTTGCGAAAACAAAAAATGTAATAATTTAAGTTTAGATTTAATAGAAATTACACAATATGATGATACTGGAGTTACCCCAATTCTCTCAAGTACAATATTTACTGAACAGGTGTGGGTAAAGAATTTCTGTGATAGTGAAGAAACAGATAGAAGTGATGCTGACGGTGCTAAAAATTCTGAATCTAGTAAACATGACGGTCTAAATATAGGTAATAGTACAAACCCACCACAAGATAGTGAGTTTTATAAACCACCAACTCCGCCCAAACCTAGACTTATTAGAAGTAACTCTTATACCTTGGACACTCCTAGTCCTATACTTTTGGAGCATTTGCGTAAAGCATCTTACTTGGATGAAAAAAATGCGGAGAATAGTTTAGCATTTTCCAGAAATTGGACCTCACTTGAAAATAATTATACTCCATTTGAAAGCAGTGATTTTAGTAGTGCTGACACTGTATACCACAAGGAAACAAGTGATAGGAATGAATTATTATTAAATACTCCTGATAAATCATCAAAAATTATTAGTGAAGTAAAGTCGCCAACTATAGAAGTTTACCAGACTGACATATCTGTACAGCAAATTACAGTGAATACAAGTACAAATGCTGAAAATGGCTTGAAAAAAGAAGAGAAAACTGAAAAATTCCTTACAAAAGATCCTTTTGATGTGTTTGAGCCAGATAGTGAATTGTTAAATGTTCTAAAAGATATTCCTGAGATATATGCAAACGAGATTGTCAAGTTGCTTAAAGTGCAACACTTGGAACAAAAAGAGAGACTTGAGAGGTATGATAATTTAAGTGGTTCTCCTGAGAAGTCTGTTTCAGCTCCTGAAGTTTTTAGAAGTCAAAGTAGTAGCGAAAAGGTGAAGAATGGAGATGCACAAGACAGGTAAGTCTTATATTGTCTCAGGAAAAAATGTTAATGTTAAGAGCGGACCACCCTGTATATACAGGGTGTTATGGAATAACCTTATTATATTTAAATGGGCGACTCCTTGGGTGTCCTAGAAAAATACTCCATGGTTTTTTTTTTAATCGACCATCTAAAAAGTGGAGTAAGGACCCCTAAAATCAGCCGGACGCCAATGAAGAAAACCCATAAACTTGTCAAAGTAAAAGAGTGAGAGATACGAGGAGTAGCATAGCCTTGCAAGCAGTGACTTAGCCAGCCCCCCCCCCCCCCCCCCGAAATCCAAAAAGAAGAAGATATAAAATATAATTCGGCAAGATAAGAAAATCTTTGACGGCAACGCCATCAATAACTCGCCAAATAAAAATAACAAATCATTCTCCCAGTAACTACAGCTCAGCAGAAAGAAGTTTTTCCACTTTAAAACATATCTGAGAAACCATTCAGGCGAAGAGCGTTAATCAAGTTTAGCTTTAATAAGTATTCATCAAAATATCCACATTGATATATGAACTAATCAATATATTTTGTTAAAAAAGGCGACGAATTACGATTTAGTTTTTGGCCAAAAAATATGTTGTGCTTTTTTATAGTTTATGGTTAATTTTTGTTTTTTCAATAAATAAAAAATATACCTTATTTTTAATATTTTTTTGCTCAATTATGCTTCTTCCATTAAGAAGTTTTTGTTAACAAGTATGTACCTATGTTATCTGTTTTATATTACCTATAACTCTACTGTATAACTCACTACAAGTCTTCTAAATATATGTATTTGTTTATTTTGGGCGTTGCACCCAAAAAAAATTTCGATTTGCCGGCGGCGCTGGTTCGTCGCTTTCCCTACCCATTGCCCCCCCCCCCCCCCAACTAAAATTCTGGCTACGCCACTGCTTGCAAGTGAGAGATATGGGTGTCATAACGTTGCCAAATATTAAACTAATATTTTGAAAAAAAAATATCAACACTAGTGTTGAAATTAGCATACTTAGGATTAGGTTCAACTTAATATCTGGTTTCATAGTTTGTCAATAAGTTTTTCCTTTAGTTGTAGTTTACTTTTTTTTTCATATTTTATATATCATAGGAAGAACTAATCCTGGATTGACTTCTAGATTAACCAGAATGAGAAATTTTAAATTTAATCAAGGAAAGATGCATTAAACATAAATTTAAAAAATCCACCCAACAAATAAGATTTCAATTCAAAATAATTTTATAACTTATTTAATGTTTAAAAAAAAAAAGTAAAATACTGATGGGATTTGAACCCGTGACCTTGCGATCTGTAGGGTAGAGCTCTAGTCTCTACGCTATGGCTACCCATAAACATTTGTTGTTTAATACATGACATTTTCTTCAACGCGGTTTGTTTTGTCTGATAAAATAGATTTTCCAGTATATTATTAACATTTTTTATAATTTCAGATGGCTTATTTTCATACTCTAATTCTGAATCACTCGACAAATACATGATAAATAAGTTAAACACATTGCAATTACTGCTTTCTAAAATTTGTTCTTTTTAATAAATTGGGCGGTCTGTCAAATTGGCATCATATGTTTAAATTAAATAGTGTGCATTGTATTTCAACTCTAGAGTTGAAATATTTTTTTTCAACACGCGTGTAATATTCGGCGCTTTCGAGCCAAGTTAATCGTGCTTTTTTTTCATTTTCATAGGTGGTCGTAGGAAAATATTTTTTCCTCAAAGGTTATCATATCAGGATTTACGGGTTAAAATATACTAAAGCAATTCCATAACACCCCGTATATATTTGCGTTTTTTCTGTAGTAAGAAGGGACGAAGATAAAATATCTTATGACATTACTTTATTACATATTATGAAGGTCGCTGTAGTACTGTGTATTTCATTAGGCAAAACGTAGTTTCACGAGTAAATAGGAAAAAACAATAAATTTTATTTGAATTAAATAAAATATAGTCTATAGAAAATTTTAATTCAGAACAAAGGTAGGGAATATATTCCATACCTGGCCTATATGCCAACCGAGTTTTTAGGCTTTGGTTACCAACTTCTATGGAATGGCTGTAATACGAATTTTCAAATTAAATAAAAATTTTGCAAATAAAAAAATCACTTAATATAATACTTAATATTTTGTTTTCGTTTTTGTTTCAGTACAAATTCAACGAATCCATTTACTTCATCAACAAAACTGACTCCAACATTTGACAATCTTATTGATTTTATGTCTAAGGTCAATGAAAACTCAGTATCGACTCCAGTAGGGGATGTTAATTTTAATAGACCTCATACCACTGAAAGTTACACTACTTCTGACAAGCTCAATAGTGATAAGTTAAGACGGAGCAGTACGTTTTCGATATCACCCAGTCAGTCGTTGTACTACAGTATTACTAGTGACACAGATAGTTTGACAATGCCTGCATCGCCAGCTGTCAAATTGATAGATTTAGGAAGTAATAATGACGAGGATTTGGAAATTGGCGTTTTACGAGAGAAAAATGGATATTGGGAGGGGGTTATGATGCATGAAAATGCTAAGAATATTGATTGTAGTAGGGAATTGTTTCCTGAAATTGATCGTGTTACAGTGAGTGCTCTAAAGAGGGTAAGAACTAGTTCAATATTTTTAAACTCAAAATATGCTCTATTGTCCAAAGAATCCTTATCGACAAAGTCACTATTTGCTGATATCTAATATGCTTACATAAATACATCTGAAAGCACTAGAAAAACCAAACAAACAAACAATAAAACAAACAAAAGGCCTATAAAAAAAAGGGGGGGGGGGGGGGGGATAAACATTACGCCTATCACAAAAGGGTTTAAAATAAGTAAAAAGAAAAAAGTAAAAACGATTAGTAAAAGTTCTATAAAACACACAGAGATTAACGTATCACTGATGGATCATTGAAAAATTCATCCAAAGTGTAGTAAGCTTTTTCATTTAAGAAACGCTTAGTTAGTTTTTTAAACTTTTTCAAATTTTTTTGCCTTCTTAAAGAGAAAGAAAGATGATTGAATATTTTCTTACCATCATATATAAAAGATTTTTTAACTTGTTCTGAATGAGCTTAAAAAAAAAGATTGATTGACGCGTATTATAATGAGACGGCAACAACAGCTTTATATAGACAGGCAGTCTCTAAAATAGAAATAGAGCAATAAGTGCATGCCTTATTATATTATTAGTGGGACGACGAGAATCCCTAATTTTAGCACTAAACATGTTTCTTTTTGCCCTCTTTTGCAAAACAAACACCGTGTTAAATAAATATTGGGTACATGACCCCCAAAACCAGATTCCATAACGAATGACTGATGAGTAGAGTTTTGGAGTTGCATTGTCTTTATTTGTTTTATATCACAACGTTTCAACTGGTAAGTATCTCCAGTCGTCTTCAGGTGAATACTAAATAAGTAACTACAGCTCTATTTATACTAGCTAGATGCACTGGAGCATAACTGAGATGGGTGCAGTCATGCGTTTAGTTCGTGTGCGGTATTTTAAGTTTACATCTACTTAACAAAGGTTTCCAGATATTTCTTATATCTAATGATGGCTTACTAAAACGATCTGGGTTCTGGTATATGGTAGCAGCTTCCTTAAACTTCCTCTTCTTCCAATGTGGTTCTTTATGCAGGATTTGAGCTTCTTTCCACTTGATGTGATGACCGTGTGTCTAGGCATGGTCAGCTGCACCTAATTTTTCGGTTTTTTCTTTAAGCGTGTTGTTTCTATGTTCCTTGACCCTAGTTTCAAGTGGCCTTAGAGTCTCACCAATATAAGATCGGCCACATTCGCAGGGGATCTGGTAGACACAGTTTTTTCTGTCTTTTTGACTTGTTGGTTTCGTCTTCGTCAGGTGGCTTCTTAAAGTGTCTTTCGAGCTGAATACCGTATTGATGTTGTATTGTTGTCCTAGTCTTCTAATTCTCTCAGATACTCCTTTGACATACGGAATGTTGAGTGTTGATTGAGACTCTATTTGCTTCTTTTGTGTATTTGGTCGATTCTTGCGATTTTCCAATAGTTCATCAACTAACATGGGGTAGCCATTTTTGTTGAGGCCGATCTTGATGTAGTTGGTTTCTTCTTTGAGGGCTTCATTTGAATTACAGATGGTAATTGCTCTATCCACAAGCGTTCTTACTATGTCATGTTTTGTGCTGTTTGAGTGATTTGAAGTGTAATTCTGATATTGACCTGTATGCGTAGGTTTCCTGTACACTGAAGTATGGATGGTGTTGCCATTTTTCTTTACGTTCACATCTAGGAATGGTAATTGACTGTTTTCTTCTCTCTCCATGGTAAATTTGATTGTCTGCGTCAGGCTATTAATGTGATGTAGGAATTCTCTGAGTTCGTCATCGTTTCTATTCCAAATAGGTGTCGTCCACATATTTCAGCCACGTTTTTGGTTTCTTTTTTGCTTGTTTTATTGCTTCGGATTCAAACCATTCCATGTAAATGTTGGCGATTATTGGTGAGAGAGATGAGCCTACGGTAGTCCGTCCACTTGGCTGAAAAACCTATCTTTTTCCTGGAAGTAACGGTGTTCTTTCCTGTAGTGTCTGGTCTTCCTCAAGTCTGCTTTTGTGCATCTTTTACAGTTACGTTAGTGTAAAGACTTTCGACGGCGAAGCTGACAAGTTGATCCTCTGGTTGCACTTCCATTCCGCCTATTAGTTGTACGAAGTATTGAGAATTTTTTACGAATGATGTGCTATTTTCTTGGAGTGGTTGAAGTAGGGGGAGTAAGAATTCGCTAGTTCGTAGGTAGGAGAGTTTCGAGAGCTCGTTATGGGTCTAAAGCATGTTATGTTTATGTATTTTTGGCAAACCATAGAGGTGTGGAGGCTTACTGTGGTGTGGTGTCAGGCATATCCGTGTCTTGTCTGGTATGTGTCGTTCAAATTTCTTGGGTGTTTTGTAAACTCTTCCCTCAATGGTGGAGGTAGGATCCTTGGACATGGGGGGTGTCTCAATCAACACTCAACATTCCATATGTCAAAGGAGTATCTGAGGGAATTAGAAGACTAGGACGATACAACATCAATACGGTATTGAGCTTGAAAGGCACTTTAAGAAGCCACCTGATGAAGACGAAACCAACGAAGACAGAAAAAACTGTGTCTACCAGATCCCCTGCGAATATGGCCGATCTTACATTGGTGAGACTCTAAGGCCACTTAAAACTAGGGTCAATGAACATAGAAACAACACGCTTAAAGGAGAAACCGAAAAATCAGGTGCAGCTGACCATGCCTAGACACACAGTCATCACATCAAGTGGAAGAAGCTCAAATCCTGCATAAGGAACCACATTGGAGAAAGAGGAAGTTTAAGGAAGCTGCTACCATATTCCAGAACCCAGATTGTTTTGGTAAGCCATCATTAGATATAAGAAATATCTGGAAACCTTTCTTAAGTAGATGTAAACTTAAAATACCGCACACGAACTAAAAGCATGACTGCACCCATCTCAGTTATGCTCCAGTTCATCTAGCTAGTATAAATAGAGCTGTAGTTGCTTTACTTATTTAGTATTCACCTGAAGACGGCTGAAGATACTTACCAATTGAAACGTTGTGATATAAAACAAATAAAGACAATGCAACTCCAAAACTCTTCTATCAGTCAAGAAAGAAACATCAGTCTCCAACCTTTAAACAGACACTCCATAACGAATGTTACGAACTCCATAAAGATGTATTGTATATACTTATATTACTATATGACGTTACCCTAAGTTGTGAAAAATGTTTATTGGAACATTTAGTCATCACCTACCTAATGACCAAAGAGTGTATGGATATGACGACAAGAATTACTCGTTTTAAGTCTCGTTAGAAAATTTAACTGATAAAAAAATTTTCAAATGTTACTGACATGGTTTTGGTTATTTTTTAGGATTGGGCCGCTAGTGTTATTGGTGCACACATCCGAGGCTATTTGACAAGGAGGCTACTAAAAACAGAAAAAGTACAAGGTCTTATTGCTACTATTAAAGATGTCCTAACTTGTGCCGTTGAGCTGCATCATTCAGACACTATTGACGAAAAGGACGTTGAATTGCATCGAAGACTAATAAATCAAGTAATGCCTCGATATTTGATCTATTTAAAAAAAAGTCTTTGTATTGGGCATGGCACACAAAATGGGGTTATAGTAATAATCTTGATAGAACTCGCGAGATCCTTGCCCAATCACGTGTTATGAATGACATGCTGGTTAATTTTAGTATGTTATGTTGGCATGACTTGACATAAATTACAGGATCGGACTTAGAAATTACAAATTTTTAATATGTAAAATGTATGTTTAACCAATAATATTCTTTAAGCCACTAATAGCTATTGTTGTCATGCTAAACAAGATTACAATAGGATATGAAGGTAAAAAGTTGCAAAACAGATTAGGAAATGACAGCTTCTTTTATTCGCCTATATCACTTGTGTTCTTTCCTCGTTTGGAAATAGGTAATTATAACAGAGATAGTAGATATGCTTACCGGTCGACATAGTGGTAAATAAAACAAAGTCGTGCAAGCTATTTGAGTAAAACATACAATAGGAATGTTTGTATGCTTTATTTATATAAAAATTATTAACTATATGTGTTGTTATATAATATATCTAATATTGATATAGGCGTAGTTCGGGGTGTTTTTCGAGCTGAATACCGTATTGATGTTGTATCGTTGTCCTAGTCTTCTAATTCTCTCAGATACTTTGAGGTGCTAAGCCCCTAAATCTAGCAGCCTCAAAAAAACACAATCTATTGCCAAGAAAATGGTTAAAATGTTAATTTTAAAAAACAATTTAACAGACCACAATAATAAGATAGGAACTTCAGAATTTGTTGAATACCGAAACTTTTAGTTGTATTTACGAAAATGAAAACTAATAATCGCTAAAGGTGAATTATTATTTTACAGCCCTTATAAATCCGTACGCCAATAAATTAACTAAAATTTTTAGCAATAAAAAAATGCTTCTTAAGATCACACGAAACCACACTAAAATTCAAAACAATCAATTCAGAAATACCGAAAATATAAGCTTGTTTCCATTATAAGTGGGACATTCATAATAATTGCGAAATATTTTTTTACTTTAAAGATTTAAGGTTAATACTAGTCTTGCATTTTTTTTAGTTAAAATCGATTTAAAATAATAAATAATTACCGAAAAAAAAAAAAAAAAAAAAAAAAAGTTCAACCTCGACCCTCAGTTCCAAAGAGGAGAGCCTATACCCCTACGCCAAGAAGGCGCTTTCTAAAAAGCAGATTCAAATGCGTTATATGACTAAATGCAAGAAATTATTGTAAAAATAAATTGAAACTTTAAAAAATAATTTCTCAGCAATGGCATCAGCTGCGGTACTAGGCAAACAATAGTTATGAACCATAATTAATTGTTAGTTATAGTCTAAAACAGAATATCATACGTTTATGAATCAAACATTGGCTGAATAACGTCTCTGTCAAAATCTGGGGAAATTTTGAAAGTCCTAATCAGCCGGCCGAGGTCATTTATCTGGATGTCAAATGTCGAAAAACGAGTTCTCTCGTGAATATTTCTTTATTTGCTAATGTACCCTCTCTCTTTTCAGCTTTCTGCAGCCCTATACGCCTTCCACGACACCTTTTTTGACCTGTCCATTCCCGAACAAATGCTCATAATCGCCGCAGATCGTCAACGTAAACTTGAAAAACTCAAGAGACCTCAATCGGCGAAAAGTTCGTCCAGGCCAGTTTCAGGTAGATCGACGACTTCGAGCAGATCAAATAAGTCTTTACCGTCCAGTCGCTCCTCCTCGAAACCTCAACTCGTTACCGGATCGCCAAGTCTTACCAAAGTTTAGTTGTTCGTTTTAGTTTTGGTTCGGGTTTTCAATCTGTCGTTAATTTACCAGTCGGATAGGTTGTAAATGATATTTGTGGCAGTTAACAAAAAATTATTACTATTTTAAAATTTTGAGTTATCTATTAGACAATAGAAAGCGACGACCTTGGAAAACTTCGCTCATTTCTTAACTTATAGCACACAGTTCAGGGTGAGTCAACGATAGAGTAAGTTTATTTTCGCCTCTTTCTTAAGAATTAGATAAAAATTCCAAATACAAAAGTTGTACAGACCATTGAGGTGCACATTTTAAAATTATACTGGAGTATACGGGGTGGCCCAAAAAAACGTGGCGAATATATCTTTCGTTTTTTTGTTTTTAATGGAATACAGGGTGATTCACGTTGAGTAGCCTATTAGAAGATCTCGGAAACGAGTAAACTTATCTTTCTAACAATTTAATAGCAGGCCCAATTGGATTTGAGCTTTTAAAACATATTTTGACGTATTTATTACTTCCTGTTACACCGGAAGTTAATGCCTACTTTGCTATTTTAAGTGGAACACCCTCTATATTTTAGCATTTTTGATTACCTTATTAAAATCTAAATAACTTTTGTTAATATTAATCTATTCCTATCGCTAATCGTTTTTGAGATATGAATTATAAAAGGATTTTTTTGTGTAAAAACGCTCCGAGAAGAAAGTTTAGTAACTCTGAAATTAATAAAGGTAAACATTTAAAATTTTGTAAGCTTTTAAGTAATACATAGATCTTTAGTTTAAATTACTTAGGTTTCACGTTTTTTTATACAGGGAGATCTTAAAATTGTACCAATGTTTCCATTTAAATAAATGTGCATAAGTCAATTTTTGCAAATGAAACACCCTATTTTTTAGCTTACTAAACGTGTAGAGAATTAAATTTCCTATCTAAATGCCTAATATGTTACAATCCACATTTTTAGTCGTTTTGGAATTATGAGCAATTTAATTAAAAAATCTTAAAATTTCTGTTTGTGTTAATGCGACATCATTTTTAAAAAGAAGGCTTCGACTGGGATTTTCGGTTGAGTGATACAAAATACAACCATAACAAAAATAAACAAATGGTTATAAATCAAATCTTCGATAAAAACTTTCCTGTATATCACATCAAAACCAATTTTATAACTTGTTATTAAGCAACTCTAGCTGAGAGCTGGGAGACCAAAAACTATTTACGGATTTTTGGGGTTATGGTAAAGATGAGCTAGCAAATACAGCTTAAACGTTAGAACTACCAGTCGTAATCAGTTTTTTTTTTGAACGGTAAATTAACATTATGAATAACCGAACCATAGTATAGGCTGTTATAGAGTAAGTTTTGATTACCAGGGTTTTTAACCATGTCGGTAGGTGTACATCTCGTAGTAGCGGCGCAGCATTGACACAAAAGGTTTTTTTTTCTCTTCATCAACTGTTTGCGAGTATCCCCCGAATATTTCATCAAGTACAGTAGGCACGATTAAAACTTTACCTTATGGCCAAAATAGTATTTTTGTGTTGGAACATTTATTTTGTAGATTATAAAAAAAAATTCGCGCCGCTATTATGATATCTAAAAACAAGATTAAAGCTATATTTTACACGTTTTTCTTATTTTAATTTTTTACAAAGCCATAGTGTTGTAGCAGAGCAAAAAAAAATTGCCAAAATGTACCTAATATTTTGAAATATAAAAATACATTGCAAATTTAAAAAAAAAAACTACAGATTTGGCAATTTTCTTTAAAGTGTAACCACATGAGATTAAAGTTATACAGGGTGTTAAAAATTCGACACACCAGCATTGGAATCTCGGAAACCATAGAAGTTAGAGAAACGGTTAAAAGGGAGCAAAGTTGTGCAATTCGGAGACGAAACGGCGGATCTTTAGTTTAGTAACATCATTTAGTAGAGGAGAAGAAGGGGCAATGACAAAGTGTCATTTATTTTTAAATAGCTAGTCAAATGAGCTCAGGAAAAAATAAAAACGATTTTGCAAAATTTCGGTTTTTTTCGAATAAAATCGGAAGTATTCGGAATTTGAAAACTTTTAAAGCGGCATTATAATCAGCACCGAATTGCACAACTTTGCCCCCTATTAACCGTTTCTTTAACTCCTATGGTTTCCGAGATTCCAATGCTGGGATGTCGAATTTGTAACACCCTGTATGTAGGTATGTTTTGACGTTTTCTATGTTTACTAATGTTCTGATAGTTTTAAGAGTAAGAGGCTTTCGGATTGGTTGTGATTTTAAGTAATTGTTTGATGTACAGGGGGGGGGGGGGGATCTAATAACAGGACAATGCCAAAAATTTGAGGTCAGAAGGAATTTTTAAATAATAATATTAACATCTTGAAATTGAAATATTGCAAACTCAAAAAAATAATTAAAATATCTCGGAATGTGTACGAAAGTATATTGATGAAACTTAATGGTAAGATATGGGAGTAGCGACATCTAATGTCACTGTTAGACACTTCGAAAGTCTACCTGGACCTCGAACAAAACTTATAAAAATAAGTAAAATGTTGTGACCGCTCCCACTCGGACACTGCTAAAAATGTAGCAATTTTTATTGCACGCATGCGCATGTCTACGTCTTGACCAGCTGTTGCAAGAAGTTTTATGTCATCCTGACAATAGCATTGAAAATTCCATATTCCTGTATATGTATTTTGAAATGGTAAAACTAATGTCTCCTTATAACTCGTTTTTAAAAATTTTAGTAATTTAGATGAGTTATGGAATCTTGCGGTGAGAGCGTGCCACCCTGTATAATTTAAAATAACAAAGTTGGCAGCTAATTCCGGTATAATAACCAGAAGCAGTAGAAAAATCTATTTTAATTAAGGTGGGCATAGAAATTAAAAGCTAGTAAAATTTCAAAAAAACATTTTTTTTTCAAACTCTTGTCGTGAATCGCCCTGTCCAAACCGATCCGAAATCCTACAAAAAAATTGTTTATACCTTGTGTTTTTTAAAAAATAATTTATTTTTATTGACTAATGTTTTGTTGCAGAAAGATATTAATACAACTTTGACTGTAGCAAATGACATAGGAAGAACAGATTTTGTCACAATCAAAGTGACTCGGTTAGCTTAACTATTGATATACCAGACAACTTCAAGTGTGAGTAACATTTGAAAGTTATTGATGTCACAATCAAAGTTGTCTGGTTAACTAACTAGTTAATTCTTGTTTAAAATCTTTCTGCAACTGAACATAAATCTTTTTTTATGTTATTTATTGTACACAAGCTAGGCCTATTTTTATACGCAGGGTTATTTTCATAGAGTATTTATATTTACTTAGGGTGTTAACAAATGCTGGCTGGGGTGGACAAGAATTATCGCTAAAACGAATAATTGTTTTGTTTTACTAATAATAAAAATAAAATATCTATATACAGGGTGCTACAAATTCGTGTGCGTACAAGGGGATTTCGAAACCGGTAAGAGATATTTATGAAGATGGTTAAATTGAGGCAAAGTTGCGTATTTTGGGGCTTAATAATTGGGTAAAAGAAAATTCTAAATACTCCGACTGCTTTCGGAGATATCCGAAATTTCTATTTTTGGTTTTTTATTTTTTGTGCCCTCACTTTAGACTTGGGAAAAAAGCAAAAAACACTTTTTCATCGCCGTCTTTTGTGTTCAACAAGATGGCGTTGTTAGTTTTCAAATTCGACGTTTCGTTCTTTAAATACCAACCTCAAGTAAATTTTTTTATTTATGGACCTGTAATTTTAAATACAGTTTTAGGGACTTCTAAGTTTTTGAAATTTTAACGTTTTGTCATCTCATAACACATTTTTTTTAAATTATCTTTTTATATCGTTACGGCCCTGAACATTTAGAGCCAAACCAAAAAAAAATGTTTTTGATTCATAAAATCCATCCATTTCTACTCAAAGAGGCCTACTATTTGATATTTTGTAAGAAAAAATACTTCTCAAATTTTCTGTATATTATTTTTGTTACATGTTTCGCCCAAAACGAGCATCATTATACCTTATAAACAGAAAAAAAGTTGAAATTTTTTTGAAACAAAACAAGCGCACAGTAACATAACTAGACTAACACTCACAGTTATCTTTTCTTCACTCGAAAGCATTAATTTGTAATAATCCTAACAATAATTGCCAGAGCCGGAAAAGGATAAAGTAGAAATACTAATGATGTGCTATTTGATGACAAAACGTTAAAATTTTGAAAACCTTTATATTTTATTAAACTTGGAGCTTAGCTTAGAAGTCCCTAAAACGTTTTAAAAATGCCAGGTTCGTATTTAAACAAATTGACTTAAGGTTTGTATCGAAAGAACGAAACGTTGAATTTGAAAACTAATAACGCCATCTTGTAGAACATAAAAAACGGACATGAAAAAGGGGTTTTGTTTTTTTCCCCAA
The DNA here is from genome assembly GCA_935413205.1 of Polydrusus cervinus. Classification (NCBI taxonomy): domain Eukaryota; kingdom Metazoa; phylum Arthropoda; class Insecta; order Coleoptera; family Curculionidae; genus Polydrusus; species Polydrusus cervinus. Next base: position 46,296,928 of record OW284516.1, on the reverse strand, counting down.
GTCGCTTCATAAGGCGCAAGAAATTAAAAACCAAAACTAAAAATTTCATTTTTTTTTATATTTCCAAAGGTATTCAGAATACTTATTTACAATTTTCTTTCACCAATTTACTAAGCTCTAAAATACACAACTTTGCCTCAATTTAACCATCTTTGTATCTCTTACCGTTTTCGAGATCCCCTTGTACGCACACGAATTTGTAGTACCCTGTATATGGGTTATTATCAATCAGATGTAACTTTTTAAGTCGCACGTGAATTATTTCAATACTTTTATATATTCAATATCGCCCAGTTAAGTAAATGCCTATGGAACTACCAAAAACTGTCACCATCTCTTCAATCACCAAGTATACCGGGTGTTGCATCGCTGAGCGGGACATAGGAAATCCCATGTAATTTTAAATGGGGTCAATTATTGGCTTCCCTAATTATTTTAGAGAAAAATTCTATTTAGGTTTATTAAAGAGCACTAAAACCCACATTCAAAAGAATAACTTTAGATATTTTTGATGAGCCCGTTTACGGGTTATCGCCGATTTCTTTTTAACTATTTCTCCTTTTTATGGCCCCGTATTTGCGGGCACCAGTCAAGGTAAAAGATCACTGTCAAATAAAGTTGTCATTTTGAAATGTGTGCTTTATTGTTATAAAAACTCATACATCGAAAATATTAAAGGTGTATAGTACAAATTAATCTGAATAAAACTAAAATAAAGTATCCAATTACAAGGTTAATTATGACATTTTACATGTTTCAATATTTTACTAATTAAAAGGTAGGTACTATTAAATTGTTAGAACTTTAGGATTTAAGAAGATGTTCAAATATTCCTCCATTGACTGCTAGACAATAACCGAGGCGATCATAAAATTCTCTTCTTAGATTCGCTAGTTGGTAAACTGAAATTCTATTGCATTCGGCAGAAATAGCATTTTTTAACTCGTCTAGATTTGGGTATTTTTTATCTTTGTATATCCTGTGTTTTAAATGGCCCCAGAGAAAAATTATTTGGCGATAAATCAGGAGACCTGGCTGGCCAATTTACTGTATGATTTAAGCCAATAACATTTCCATTAAAAGCACGGTTTAAATATTCCCGGACAGCCAGGGTACTATGTGCCGGGCAGCCATCCATTTGGTACCAAACTTCCTGATTTTCCCTGGCGGCATCATGTAAAGTAGGTAAAATATGATCTTCAAGTAGTTCCAAAAAATATTCTGCATTTAAATTTCGTGTAAGAAATAATGGCCCGATAATATTTTCTCCAAAAATCCCAGCCCAAATATTAACTTTTTGTGGATATTGCGTCCTTGTTTCGACAAACCTGTGTTGGTTTTCTTTGCTCCAATATCGATAATTTTGAACATTGGGTTCATTGTTTAAGGTAAATTTGCATTCGTCAGTGAAACAAATGTTTTTTAAAAGTTCCCTATCCATGTTTGCTCTTTCAATCATACCAAAACAAAACTCCTGTCGTCGTATGTCGTCCCTATCTCTTAGCTCTTGGTGCTTTTCATATTTGTATGAATAATATTTATGTCGTTTCAAAGCTCGTAACGCTGTGGTGTAATCTAATCCTATGTCATCCTCAAGTTTCCTTGTGCTGATCTTCCCACCATTTTCTTCCACGCACAATAAAACTTGCAAGTCCCTATCATTTCTTGCATCTCTTCTTTGTTCCTGCCTTTGCAAGTCCCTATCATTTCTTGCATCTCTTCTTTGTTCCTGCCTTTCTTCACATCTGCAGTTATTTATTACAGTGCCTTTTGTCTCAAATTTCTTGATAGTCCTTTCGACTGTAGATTTTGCAGGTATCGGTCTATTCGGATACAGAGCAGCAAACATGTCTAACACATTTTGATAACTATTTCCTTGATAATACCATTTATTCACCAATATTATTTCTTCAGAAGTGTAATTCATGGCTAATATTTTCGATTTACGAGTTTTTATAACAATAAAGCACACATTTCAAAATGACAACTTTATTTGACAGTCATATTTTACCTTGACTGGTGCCTGCAAATACGGGACCATAAAAAGGAGAAATAGTTAAAAAGAAATCGGCGATAACCCGTGAACGGGCTCATCAAAAATATCTAAAGTTATTCTTTTGAATGTGGGTTTTAGTGCTCTTTAATAAACCTAATTAGAATTTTTCTCTAAAATAATTAGGGAAGCCAATAATTGACCTCATTTAAAATTACATGGGATTTCCTGTCCCGCTCGACGATGCAACACCCGGTATTCATATATATTTTCACTGCTGCGGTGCTAGCTTGTAAAAGAGTTATTTGTTATACGACCGTAAATAGGGTTTTCTCATGCTTTAACGTTTTTTACTTACAACGACAGTGTCTTTTCGTGGCCTTTGTTTATACGGTAGAAAATAAACCATTTGACATATAATTTTAAGCCTTTTATTAAGTAGTGTTCTAATCTTAAAACAACTGCATTAAAACTATGACTATACATTTTATCAACAAAATTATTAACGTCTAAAATATTAGAAATAAATAATAATTACACCATATATCACTAGAATAATATACAGGATGATGCAGCACACACGACGAAGTGTTTTTGTAGGAAACTAACAAAAATACGTTTGTCGTTTGGTTAAAATAAACAGCACACATCAACACATAATAGCATTGTTGTACGATACATGTAATGTTTGAGGTTTTACCGCACCGCCGTGCAGTCATATAATAAAGTAATAAATCGCACAAGTGCGGTAAAATACCTAACACACGTGTTGCGAATGATATTTGATGTACAACAGTATTTTTGTAATATCTACTAAAATAATTACTTAAATGGGATAATTGGATTTAACTCAGTCAGTTAACACCTGTATCCACATACAAATAGAAATCCCTATAATTTTTTATAGGGGTTTAAATTTTTCTCATCCCAAGATGTTATTTTAGAAAATTAATAACGTCAAAAAATTAAATTTGTATGCACCAAGAGCATGTATGTAAGCAATAAACACCCATAACTTAACTGATACGGTAATAAACACCTTACCGCACGCAAAATAATTAGGACAAGAAGTTCTTATCTCGCAGACATGATGGATTATCATAATGTTAATTTTTTTTTCAATACTTTTTATAGTAAAATATCCAAAAAAGTAAATTGTGTGAGCTTAAAAAAACTTCGCCGTATTTTACTACAAACATCCCATTTAAATTAAGGTGTAAACTGAAATTACTACAAGAATACTTGAGTTCCTTTTACTTGCTCTTAATTAGCATAGCAAAGCCAATGGCTGCCTTGAGCGTTCCTTTTACAAAATCAACTCCCGTGCCTATTACAAGTAAGCTAGCTATGCAAAGATTTTTACTTTGCTAAGTTGTTTAAAAGAAGCAAAAGAAACTCACCTATTTTATCTATGAATTTGACGACCACTCTGACAATATGAGTATTATTAATATTATTATTTAGAGCTTTGTAAGCTTATCGCGTTCTTAGAATAGAATAACACGTGAAGTTTATAGCAGTGTACGTACCTGTCAACAATGTCAACATTAACACCACTATAAGATTACACTTACAACAAAGTATCAATATGACATCTTGCTACCGCATTTGTCACGTTTCCGTGATTTTAAAATTATTTTAAATATATACAGAGTGCAAAAAAGGCTCTACAGCGAAGTTATACTTTTTAACAAGTTGAAGTCTCTTTAAATTATTTTAGGTACTAAACAAAGTTGAATTTCTACAGTGACAGACCTAAAACCAGTTATGTATCGCTGATAAAATATGTTTTCTTTTATTTATTTTTTATAGTTGCCGACTAGTTTGTGGTGTTTATGTTATGGGAGATTTTGTTACTTTAAATCATTAAAACGTGAAAATGGAACATTATAAAACGAAGAAACTAGTGGATATGTTGCTTATTTACTGGGACTATCGTTTTACGGAAATATATCGATTTAATCGAATCGCCACAAAGCGACTGACAAGTGAATCCCGCTAAAGCTTGTAGATGAGTAATCTAACCTCAAAATTAGTTTTGTTTGGGTTTGTTTATGTTGTTTTTTTCGGCAAAATTTTTTTAAAATTATTTGCCATTCTTTCACACACGGTAAGTAGAAATATTGGTATGATGAATAAATCTCTGACCCAAATTATTTGTTATGATGGAAGAAATTTCATTGATGCAGTTTATGTTGGCTTTGTACTGAAATATCTACGCTTTGCCCCATGAGCCTCTGGTAACTGCCAGTAGCGAAAAATTGCAGTGCCGCAAATATTCTTGTCCGTGGGGACAATGCACCTCTTCGCGGAATATTCCTCATGTGGGGCAATAGCATATCCACCAGCATTTGTGCCTGTGGCTTAGTCAGTCGGTATCTTCGTCTAAATTCCACGTCGTCCACAGTAAAAGGATTAAATGAGTCCCACATTCGCATCCTCTGCAAATTAAAACGTCGTAGACGTAACCTACGTCGCTCGCGGTCCATTAAAATATTTACTGGTAACATTTTGATTAATAAACTATAATAACTCACAAAATAATAAACGATTGAAACTCTCCAAATATTTAAAAACGACCATAAACGCGCGAAAACAAACAAAAATATAACCTATTTTATTTTTTTTTTCTGTAAATTATTGGCCTTTAATCATAACCTAGGAAACATAAGAAATGTTTTTAGAATGGATTATAAGTCTTTATCGACAGAGCGGAACACCCGAATAAATGACGATTTCGGTAAAGCGATTGACTGTGATACGAATTTTCAAACGCTTCGACAAGAGATTCGTCGACTTCTCCTTGTCGATCCGACTTGAAAACGATTGTTCGTGGTTCCGCTACTGGTTCGATCCCGGGCAGGTTCGGCGGAATTAAGTTTATTGGACCATGCCACCGTACTTTATAGTGTTGTGTAGCAACACACGCTGGCATTCTCAATGGCAGCACTGCAGTTGAAAGGCGAGCTCGATACGATACAGCTGTGGGGCCGTCGGACTCTTCCGGTATCAATCTGATATTTCCTTCGGCTTGTTGTCGAGAATAAGCTGCCTAAACCATGTGACGTATTCAGTCTGTGGCCTATAGAGGGACGCACGTCTGGTATCGATCCGGAAGGATTTGGGAACGCCCTGAATCAAAGGACTCGAATGGTAATAAGGACACACTTCCGATGGAGTGTAGTGGCTCTGTGGCAATATTCTTTAAGTCGTACCACGGAGACATAATAAGGTGGCCCCGTCAAAGTATGTCAAACAAGACTGTAAAAACTGTGCCGAGAATAACATCTGTCAGACCAATTGTGGTTCGGAACCCATGTAAAACTGTAGGTCTCGTCTGGCTCACATTACCCAGACGTAAAATGGGGTTGGCCAAAAAGGTCGCACTGGCCTATTTGCTTGGCGCTAAGCTACCCGTCAACTATCACTACGAGTGCGGAATATTGTGACAAGGTCATAGGCCTAGTCGCGGTAATTCAACGAATACTAGCTGAAACATGCCGTGGCGCACCTGTAATACACAACATTTATCTACAATTAAAATTGAAAAAATGATATTTAAATTTAAGTTTATCTTTAAAAAATCTAATGATTTATATACAGAGCTTAATAAATAACAAGCTCTTATCCTGCTAATCGTAGAAAATATAACTTTATCCTTTATCTTTGAACACTCAATATATTTAAAAATAATTTTAAAACTATGCGCTTTCGGGTCCCCTACAGTTACTCTTCCATTTAATGTATTTGTGTATGAATTTGTAAGAAGCAAGATATTATTTTATCACATTATTGAGACAGCCAATTGATATAAGATTATAACTTGTAGTAATTCCGTAACACCAAATGCGGTTTGTCCTAAACAAAAAAAAAACTTTCCTTAAAAATATCTGTCCATTCGTTCAAATATTTTTAAAAATGTATTTTCTCGTGACTCCGCTTATACAACAAAAACAGACAACTATAGAAGGCACATAAAATATTTTCTTTTACTTACACGATCCCTAAATTTCCTATCAACTCGTTATCACTTAGTACGGAATGGCATATACAGTGTGTCCCATTTAAAAATGCAATGTAGGACCTCTGTAGATATGAAATTTAATAAAAAGGGAAACCTAGTTAAGGACATCGACTACGTATTTGTATAAATATTTTTAAAAACTGGATATAGGGTAGTTATTTGTACACAAAATACAGGGTGATTCACAACAAATTCGTTGGAGCTTTGGAAGAACCACTGAAAATATTTTTTTGAAACTTTGCGAGTTTATATTTTTGTGTGCTCTCTTTACCTAAAATATTGACGTCTTCGAATCACTTTCGGTATACCGGAAGTCGCTATCTACTTTGTTATTTGAAATGATGATTATTTTTATTAAATTTTTGGATTTTGCTCAAGAATCTGAACTTGCATAACATGTCATTCGTCTAAACTGAATAATTCTTGTGACATTGGCATTTGAAAAATGACACTTATGGGACTTTGACGGGTTATAGCATCTTACCGCTGCATCTTAGAGAAAACCTGCTTGCACATTCCTATGTTGGTGTTTCAATAAATTATAATTGTGAGACACTTCAGCAGAATTTTAATGATGTTGCTAGTTGGTGTAATGTAAATGGTTTTAACTTAAATGTAGATAAGTGTAGTACCTGTATGTCGTTTACACTTAATAAAAATATTGTTGTCCATGCTCATACATTGAATGAACTGAACTGAAGAGGGTTAATGAGCGGAATGATCTTGGAATCTTATTTGATACTACCTTATCTTTTTCCAGTCATATAACTTCTAAAATTGAGAGTGCCCAAAGAATTGCAGGATTAATTGCAAGAAGTACTAAAGACTTCAATGTTGATGTCAGCCTTTATTTGTTTGACACCTTGGTGATACCAATTTTGGAATATAGCAGCATAATTTGGTCTCCTCAGTATAACCTTTGGATCAAGATGATTGAGGAAGTGAAGAGAAAGTTCTTGAAATGCATGCATTACAGAAAGTTTGGGATTTATCCTCTTCAGGGTTGTGATAATGAGAATCTTTTGGGAATTTTTAATAGATTATCTTTAAGTACGAGAAGGATAAGGATCTCCTTATATGCAGTGTTTAAAATCCTTAAGGGTGATATTGACTGTCCTGATATTCTTGAACAGCTTCCGTTTACCTTCAATCGTGATAATTCTAGAAATCGTAATGTTTTTTATCTGACCTTTCCGCGAACGAATCTTTACTCCCTAAAGAGATTATGTCATTTATTTAATTTGTATACTTCGATATTGATATCGACCTTATTAAACTGAGAAGCTTTAAAAAACTTATACAGGATAAGTTACTTATAAGCCAATTGTCGAATATGTCGAATTTTATCATTTCTGTGTTATACATACTTTGCTGATTGTTATTGGTTTTTTATGACTTTTGCTGTTGATGCTTTGAAATAAATAAATCACTTCCGATTTAACAGGACATAAAAAACAGGAAATTAAAAAAAGTACATTTTTATGCACCAAGAACATAAAAAATAAAAATTGAGATTGACGTGAAAGCCGTTGTTGTAAATATGCACCGTTTACAGCCTGTCAAAATGCTAAAAATGTAATTTTTAAATGCTAATATATCAAAAACTATTTAGTTTCACCTGTTACCTAAAATAGGTTTAGAATTTCGGGAAAAATTTAATAATGCAATAAAAATAAATCCTATTTAAAATAACAAAGTTGTCAACTACGTCCGGTATGACCGAAAGTGTTGAAAAAAAGCTAATATTTAGTAAGGAGGGCACACCTAAAAATAGGAACACTCATTGTCAAGAAAAAGTTTTGACTGGTTGTTTTAAAAGTTTTAACACACGTCTCCTTGTGAATCAACTTGAAAACGTACCGCCCTTAATATCTCAACCCTTCTACTGTTTAAGCTGATTTTTAATTAAAATATATCAACCTTCTAGCGAGGCTGAAAACAGCCCCTAACATCGAAAAGGGGGAGGAATGAGGGTTCAGTGATATATCATTTGAAATGTCTTTTAATTACCTTTGCAAATATATATTATTTTCAGTAGATTTCGAAAGTATAACACAACCAAATATGTATTACTTATTAATATAATATTATAATACATTTTTTGTAGTTTCATACTTTCTGAAGATAATTTAAAACAAGGTTTACTTTATAATCTACACACCAACAGACGCGGAACTGCTATAGTGGCAGCCGTCTTTGGGAAGGTTCCGTTGCCAAAAATTCCCAACGCCAATGTTTCGCGTTGGTGCAAGGGATCCTTTATAAGCCAGTTTTTAAAAATATTCATAATAAGAGCGCAACAGGAATAATTTATAGAAAAATTGTACCGATCCCCTTAAATATTCTATTTATTTTCCACCAAAATGTTTACAAAACTGTATTTTAATGTCTTAGGCTGGTATGTCGTAGAGTTGCTTTTTTCAATATGCAGTTATAAGGTCCTAATCAAAATAAAACTGACAATTCTAGATGGCGCATGCTATACGAATAAAAAGAATTTACATTTTAATATTAAAAACTGCAAGCTTTTGGTTCAGCCAGTCAATGTACCTTCTAAATTCCAGTGTGTTCTGAGGCCTAATTCGTGAGATCCAGGAACAGTGTTCTTATGAGATAAATAGGCGGAGTTAGTTTGAATAGTTCAAAATCGTATGTGACACTGACGGGAAAGCGAATTATCTCATGAGAAGGCTGTTCCTCAATTTCGAGAATCAGGCCTGTGTGAACCGCTCGCACCACATCACATCGTTCACGCAAGACACGTAAATTAGTGCTGCGTTCGCTATTTTTATTTTATTATTGTTATTAGGGCTGATTGGAACAAAGTTTTTTAATAACAAGTACAACCTGATCCAGTTTAAAAAAGTACATGTAAGAAACCTGCTTCAGTTCCAAACTGTTCCAAAACGTTGATTGAGTTCTCCTGTTGCGTATCGTTACGGTCAAGCCGTGTTGTTTGTTGTTCCGAGCAGTTAACAGCATATAAGTAAAATTAAAAGATTCACTCTTAGGTACTTTTTGTCCTGTTCTCTAGTTTTTTACTTTATTCTGTACAAGTCAATGTTAAAATTTAAGAGTATAATATAAAAATTGCTAAGTCTGAACCTTTTAGAGTATCTAACTCATACAAAAAAAATTAAACATCCACTAAATTATCCGCTGCAACATGTCAGAACGAGATCGAGAAACGAATACAGTTTCATTGGAACAGAAAAACATATAGACTTATACCTGTTCCAAAAAAAATTTGTATCGAAAAAACAGATCCTGTTCCAAAGTGCCATCCCTAATTATTATGTTCTATCTAAAATAAGCTGTGGTAACATTCTGAGCCCTATTATACAGGGTGATTTCTAAGTCGATACTTCTTTTTTAGCTGTGTATAGAAGCCATTTAAATAAACAACATTTTCAAATACCTTTTTTCAAAAAACTTAAAAATATGCGAGATACAGAAGTAAAAAATTTAAGTGCGGACCTGGTCATCAAAACGTAGCCTGCTATACTTTATGTTGTTTTTCTTATCTCTTATTAGTCATTCAATTTACAGGTGGTGTTGAGCAATCCGCTGCGGTGTGTTTTTCTAAAGCAAGTTAAATTGGTGACACGTAAAAATGGTCAAATTTGAACTAGTAGATATGGTGCTAGTTTAGAGTGAGTGTCGTCAAAGTGCGGCTGCTGCTTCGAGATTATACGCAGAACGTCTTCCCTTGCGGGCTCATCCTACACCCAGAAGTTTTCCTAATGTTCAACGGGCAAGTTAGGCAGAACCGTATTTGATCCATAGTGTAATAAATGAATGTAAGTATTTTACTTTTTAGTTTTTTGAAAAAAGGTATTTGAAAATGTTGTTTATTTTAATGCCTTGTATACACAGCTAAAAAAGACGTATCAACTTAGGAATAACCTGTATTTACGAGTATACAGCTAAGCAATTTACTTTAATAATAATATGGACTTTTATTTAATCCTAAAATAAGCCAAGAAGTTATACGTTCTCTAGTTTAGAAGATTATTATCTATCACAAAAACCAAAAATAATTTTTTCCTACGACCACCTATGAAAATGAGAAAAAAAGCACGGTTAACTTGGCTCGAAAGCGCCAAATATCATGCGCGTGTTGAAAGAAAATATTTCAACTCTAGAGTGGAAATACAAGGCACACTATTTAATTTAGGCATATGATGCCAATTTGACAGACCACACCTATTTATTAAAAAGAACAAATTTTAGAAAGCAGTTTAGTTTATTTATCACGTATTTGTCGAGTGATTCAGAATTAGAGTGTGAAAATACGCCATTTGAAATTATAAAAAAGTTAAGAATATACTGGAAAATTTATTACCAGTCAAAACAAGCCCCGCTGAAGAAAATGTCATATATTAAACTTAAGCAAAAAATGTTTATGGGTCGCCATAGCCTAGATACTAGAGCCATGACCTACGAATCGAAAGATCACAGGTTCAAATCCCATCAGGAGCACTTGACTTTTTTTTATGAAAACATTAAATAATTTATAGAATTATTTTGAATTGAAATCTTCCTTGTTGGGTGAATTTTTTAAATTTATTTTTAATGCATCTTTCCTTGATTAAATAAAAAAAAATCATTCAAGAAGGAAGATTTCAATTCAAAATAATTTTATAATTTATTTAATGTTTTTATAAAAAAAAGTCAAGTACTCCTGATGGAATTTGAACCTGTGACCTTTCGATCTATTAAATTGGCATCATATGTTTAAATTAAATAGTGTGCCTTGTATTTCCACTCTAGAGTTGAAATATTTTTTTTCAGCTCTAGAGTTGAAATATTTTTTTCACAAATCAAAGGTTTTTTAAATAATTCTTTGTGGTCGTAGGAAAAATAGTGTCCATTACTCGTGTGAAAGTGATTCTTCTAAAACTCGGAGAATTTCCGCACTCGGCTGACGCCTCGTGCTAAATATCTCCTCGTTTGAAAAGTATCACTTTCATCACTTGTTATCTAATATACTATACTATTAATCAAGAATAAAATTATAAATATGTGCATTTTTATATGGAACATCTATTCTAACATTCTTTTATGTACAACACACAAATCCGTTTAAATTTATTTAAAGCATGTACAAATTGCAATAGAACCTTCAGTCATAAAGGCTTAACTATCAGTAAAAAATGTGTGAATTAATAATAATCATCAATATGCATTTATTTAGTAACATTACATTATGCTTTTTAATTTCTTTTCATAAATATTTTTTTTCTATACTGACTACAATAACTACCCATTTAAATGAAAAATTTAATGACATTTATGACTTTTCAATTTTTCGAACTGAATGTGAGATTTAGTCCGGTTCTGGCAGCCTGGAAAGTAAAACTTCTACAAGGTGTCTCTACAAGATCTGTACAAATAGCTAGCGTAAACTCCTGATACTAAAATATGAGGATTTCCAAAAATTTTGAAAATTTTGTGTGTTGCTTGTGGCGCCCTCTGCGATATTTATCGAAATTCTGATCAGATCTCGAATTCTCATTCTAAAACCCTAAACACCAAATGTTCATTAAAGAAAAATTGTTTATGAAATGATTACATTCTGAACATTGTCAAAGGAAATATCTCAAAATGAATTGCTTCAGTCCTTTTTTTTCCTTAACTTTTAATCAAATATCAAAATAATTCCATCCAAAATATCTATCAATCTTCATTTGTCTTCTATTACTTTAATTATACCAATCTTTCATCACTATTTCCATTTCACAACCCTAAATATGATTTTTGTTAATTCCCACTCGAACATTTTAGAATAAGGTTTAAAGGTTCCCTTTAATTATGAAATTCCCGTAACTTTCACCAATACTAGTGCAATAGACAGGAATTAAACCATAGCAAAAGCTTCATTAGGGATCCAGACTAAAAACTTATGAAACAGCTTCTTCAAATGAATAGGAGCCAGCTGAGAATCATTCCAGGAATTCTGACAGGACAGATGGCTGTCAAGAACCATCTGCACAGAATGTAACTGTACAATGGAGACCTTGACTGCACATTATGCGGACGGCAGGAAAACTGTACAGCACATAATTTGCCATTGCGAGTCACTAGATCGGAAGATGCAACAAATACTCGGCAAACCAAAAGTGAAACCAGGGACATCCTTACCCTCTCCCCAGTTGACCTACACAAACAGAGCACAAAGAGCTGGGATCACGGAGTGGGTGTAACACCTAAACAGGGTGAGCACAATGGGTCAAACCTGGCGTAAGTGCATCCGGCGCACGAACCGGGAAAAAAACTTTCACCAATTGATCTATATATTTTTATTTTTTTATTCAATTTTACTCCCGATGATGAACGTTGCTACGTTCGAAACATGTAGAGGTGTCACTTCTTGATTCTTATTAATATATTGGTGGTGAAAGACTTTGAGTATCTGATTTCTTTCCTTTGAACTTACCACTCCACTTTAAGCATGAACTATTTCTTTAATTTACAAAGATAAGTTTTAAGTGTCATTAAATTTTTCAATTTCATTTCAAACTCACGATACTGAGATTAATTTTGATCTTGTCAACATCTTTCATTGTCAAAAAATCTGATACATTACCCACCTAAATGCTGGCTTATATTTTCTTAAGGATAATTCCGGACATAATTGATCACAAGCTAAGAAGTGACGTGAAAAACTGGACCTATTCTCAAAAAGACTCTACGCAGGATCGATCTTAGCTCGGCTTTGAGATCAAAACAGACGATTTCGCAAAGGTACGGGTAGTATTTTGAAACATGAACTGCAAACTGAAAAAAAATATATTTTGTGAATATTTTTGACTTGAGGTCGATTCTAAAACTTTTTTAAAGGACTCTAAATAAACATGTTGCCAAGCGCGGATCCAGGGGGGGGGGGGGGGTCATGGGGGTCATGACCCCCCCAAAACAGAGAAACACAAACAAATTTTTATTGTTTTACCGGGCTGCATGCATAAACCAATGAAATAAAATATTTTTACAACAAAAACAGAAAACAATTATAATATATTTATTTTAAAAAAATTAAAGTAAAAATTTTAATTGAACCATTTTTAATGGAAGAAGTGTGATAATTTATAATAAAAAAAATAGTGCGGGAAGAAACGAGAATGCTTAATATACAAAACGGCACGTAAGAAGGAGTATTTCAAAACCTAAGCTATCAAAAACTACTCTTAGATCTATGATGCTCCTAAAATACATGATTTCTGAAAAAATCAACAATTTTGGCGTGGTGAGCGATATTTACTTTATTTTTAATTATGAAAAACCCATTCCGAGAAACGCTGGTTAGAGTCATACATACGTCCTATGTTAAAGTTTTGGATTGATACCAATATTCGTATTTTTTTTCACAAATATAAAAATGTTTTTTTTTTAAATAAAGAGCCAGCTAGGAAGCAAAAAAAAAAGTAAAAAAAAACATTTACAAAAACAAATTTAATAAAACCGTGCAGAAGGGAAGAGGTAATAATTTAATTTTCGAAATTTGATAGTAGATGATGTAGGTGAATTTTAATCGAACTTTGGGCGTGGCTCCGAAAATTTTTCGCCTGCGGCGCTTTTCTTGCCGGACTTTGGGCGTGGCCCAAAAATTTTTTTACATCATTTACATGATTTGACCCCCCCCCCCCAAATCAAAGTTCTGGATCCGCGCCTGCATGTTGCTACAAATTCGTGTGCGTACAATGGGATCTCGAAAACGGTAAGAGATACGAATGTGGTTAAATTGAGGTAAAGTTGCGTATTTTGGGGCTTAATAATTTGGTGAAATAAAATTGTAAATATTCCAAATGCTTTCGGAGATATTCGAAAAAAACAGAAATTTCTATTTTTGGGTTTTAATTTTTTGCGCCTTCATTTTTGACTTGAGAAAAAAACAAAAAACACTTTTTCATAGCCGTCTTTTATGTTCTATAAGATGGCGTTATTAGTTTTCAAATTCAACGTTTCGTTATTTAAATACCAACCTCAAGTCAATTTTTATAAATACGGACTTGGAATTTTAAATACAGTTTTGGCGACTTCTAAGCTTTACAAATTTTTTACAATTTAAAGTTTTTAAAATTTCAACGTTTTTTCATCTAATGATACATTTTTCAAGTTATCTTTTTATGTCATTTAGAGCCAAACCAAAAAAAAAGATTATTGATTTGAAAAATCCGTCTATTTTGACTCAAAAAGGTCTGATATTTGATATTTTGTAAGAGAAAAGACAAAAAGTCTCGGCTTCAAATATTTTTCTGCCTGTTTATTTTTGTTACATGTTTCGCCAGAAACTGGCATTATCAGATCGTATAAACAGTAAAAAAAATTTGAAATTGTTTTAGAAACAAACTTAAGCGCATTACAGTTACATAACGACTAACACTCCAGTTCCTTTTCTTTACTTGGAAGCAGTATTTCGGTCTAGGTCTTTTTTTTCTTTTATTAATTATTAAGCTCCAAAATACTTTGCCATCTTCGTATCTCTTACCGTTTTCGAGATCCCCTAGTACGCACACGAATTTGTAGCACCCTGTATATCTAAAAAACAACTTACCCTGGTATCAGGCATTTTCAACATCCTCGTCAATACCAACAGCAACAAACTAGTCCACGCCTCCCTATGCGACTCGCTCTGCAACTGCAAAAAATAGTCGAACGCTTCCTGACACACGTCGATCAGTTTCTCTTCGATTAGGTGCCAGTGCTGCCGCCTACCCTCGTCGCAGTACATTTTGAACAGTATCCTGAGTAGGCACGCCAAACTCTGTGTCTCTTGTTTCAAGAGATTAGGTTTCACCGAACCGCGGTAGCCGGCTTTCCAGAGAAGGTTTCGTTGCTCGTGGTTGATATTGAACGCTTTTGCAAATCTAAAAAGTTTCGATAACAGATTTTCAAAGTGTTGTATTAATATGTTTATTTGTTTATATAACACCCATAATATAATGAGCTTATTACGTAGCCCATTTTAGCCCGTTTGAGTTACATAATAAGTTGTATTATCTTACTAGTGATGTAATGAACTCACTGGATGTAATAAAATCATTACGTAACTCATTTCTTTTTAAAAAAAAACAGCAATTTTTTACAATTTGTTTATCCAAAATAATGCTCATTTATTAATTATTAAAAGTGAAATTAATACCTGATGCCGATGACTGCACTTGGTCTGGGTCTTTATTTATTTTTAATAAAATACATTTTTAATTTTTGTTGGTTCGTTTAAATAAAAACATAGATATTTGAAATTTTTTTGTCCTATGGACTGATTTATTTTAGGTTTTATGGTTATTTCATTTTTCTGACGTGTATTATGATTATGGTTTTTAAACTGTATTAAATTTTTATTTTTAAATATGTACCTTTATTAAGATATTATAAATGTAAAGTTGTCTAATGTTCATTTTTTTGCTTCAGAATATAATTTTATTGAAGGATAACGATAATCTTTATTAAATATAATTTTAAGAAACCTTTTCTGTAATATTTCTAATTTTTTAAATAAAAGTTCTATTTATTTCTCCCCAACCAAAAATTCCGTAATTTAAATGAGTTTTAACTAATGCATAATATAATATTTCCATATGTTTTACGTTCAAAATTTTTTTAAAAGTAGGTTAAGGTAGTAAAGAAAAGAAGCTTAGCGGACAGAGTACTGCGTCTATCTTTTGCATTAAAGTACACAGGGACGCCAAAGGTAATGGAATCCCTGGGGCACAGGTAGACAATGACAGGCTGTTTCGTTCTTGTTAGAACTCATCAGAAAGTCATAACCCGTAAGCGACCCCCAATACAGCGAGCCTGTTTTTTTAAGGCGTTTTTAAGAAATAAAAACGCGATGAAAACCCAGTAACGCCACCAAAAGGAATCAACTCAATGCAAAAGATAGCCATCTAACGTGAAAACGTAGAAATATAAATAAATCTATGACTTTCTGATGAGTTCTAACAAGAACGAAACAGCCTGCCATTGTCTACCTGTGCCCCAGGGATTCCATTACCTTTGGCGTCCCTGTGTACTTTAATGCAAAAGATAGACGCACTACTCTGTCCGCTTGCCGCTAAGCTTCTTTTCTTTATATAATTTAACGGACACTAAATTCCACTATTTTATTGGTAGTAAACTTCTTAATTTTTTAATCAAATATTCTATGTGAAAATTGCAATTTAATTTACTGTAAAAGATTATTCCTAAATATTTTACTTGATTAACTTTCCAAATTTGAACGTCATCATTTATTTTAATACTATTCATATTTTGTGGTATGTTATTTGGATTTAAAGTGAAAGGAAGATAATTAGTTTTATCAAAATTAAATGTTATTAAATTTTAATCAAACCAATTTATTATATTAAAATCTTTTTTAAATTTTGTTATTTAAGTTTTCCCAATTTGTATCTGTATAAAAAATTGCAGTATCATTTTCGAAACTATGAATTTCTTCATCCAGTTTACATTAAATAAATCATTAACATAGATATTAAAAAATAATGGTCCTAAAACTCTTCTTTAAGGAACACCATATTTAATTATTTATGCCTTTAGCTTTAAATATGTGATTAATACAAGTTTTATAAAATCAGTTAACATTTGTTTGTACTCAATGATATAATATCAACGAATTTCTTACCTATGTGACTGTTGCAAACATTCCGTCAACTTCAATAAGTGCGGCGAGCTTAACAGCCTATACATTCCCTGCTCTTCTCGCTGAAACTCCGCCAAACTTCCATTCCCAGTCATATCAGCGGCAGCTAGCGCCAACGTTTCGGCGTCTTCTTTCCGCGATGTTGCCGGATAAAACACTATGTTATCTATTGTCTGTATTAGTTCTAGTTGTACCACACTTTTTATTTCTAAACTTTGAAACAAAGCCACATCCGAATTAGGCGGGTGTTGGTCAGCAAAACTAACTGATCTCTTGAGAATCCCTTTCATCCCTACATCTCCGTTTTGCTCAATAACCGCAGTGGTTTTCATAGATTCTGGTTTCCACGTTAACAAAGCACTAGGTATAGTAGAGTCAAATATATCCAACATACATTTACAAGTCTTTTCCCATGTCTCCTCAGTGAATTTAGGTCCGTTTGAATTAACCAGATTCTCCAAACAATTAGTACCGGATTTAGCCAGTTGTTCGTTGTCTTGCTGAACACACCAGTGAAGCTGAGCGTACAACTCTTCAAGCAGCAGCGGCCCGAGAACGTCAAAGTATTGGGTAAAAACATCTACTATAGCATACAAGGCATGGTTACAGGTGGTCGTCATCCATTCGGCTTTTTCCGTGTGCTTCTCTGGAAGCTTCATATTGTCAAATATCCTAAAGAGTATCTTAAAAAGGTCTTTCCACCAGTGGGGCTTGTAACTATCGCCATAAGTCTTAATAATCTCAAATAATACAGTTAATGCCCTTGTCCTGACGTCTAACTTACACCTATTGACCACGCAGGATAATGAAAACAAAAGGGGGAACCAACCTCTGACCCAAACCCTGTCCTCTTCAGTTATAGTGATATCAGTTTCCATGCCTGCATGTTCAGCGAATAAATTTGGCGCAATGGCAACACTGCATGCGCATGATCTCACTAGCCTTATTGCTTCCATTGACGTATCTAAAAACCTCGCGTTACAGGCGAATTCTGACAGGCATTTGACCGCGTCCTGAAAAGAATCAATCATCGCTGGAAACTGTCTTTCATAAAGTTCTGTTATTATTTTCCCTGTCGTTTGGAACGCCAGTTCCACTATGGCTTCTTCTTGATCGCCAGCAGCTAAATGAAACACTGAAAATATATTCTTCCATCCAGATTTGATATTGTTCGCCTGAGAATTGACCATTTGAGCTACGCATCTGACCACCATATCTCTTATGGAGGGAGAAACGTTCTTTTTCATGATATGTTCGAAGGGACGGAGGAAATCTTTTTGGAAACGGAAGTTGGAGAATTCTCCTTTCTCGATAAACTTCATAGATAATTGTCTTAAGCTGTCTACAGCAAAAAAGCAAACATCTTCGTTTTTACTACAGCCAACGGTGTTAAAGTGCTCTCCCAAAACTTGCCAGATCCTGGACCATTGCAAACGAATTCTGCCCATATTGTAGTATGAAATCTCCACAATTTTCTGCAAGGAAAACATTCTAGGATGTCCAGGGTGAGCTAACTCATCTAAGGAAACTTGGCATAAGGCTTTAACAAAATCCACTATAGCGTCACCATCTAACCGTGTCGATCCAGTAAATATTCTGTCAACTGCCACTACAACACTTTGTGAACTAGTCTCTCCTATGTGCTCTTTGTAACTTGGATCAGGAGGTTTATGTCCAGGTCCTGACAAAAACTCTGGTCTCACGCCAGTTCCAATAAGCTGTGCTAACTCTAATTGCGAAATACACTTCAGTATTTCCAACCAAGATGTTCCTAGATAGTTTCCATCTGTATGCGCCACCATTATCAGTGTTTTAATGGTGTCTATGTTCTTGGCTTTCATGTCCATTATAGGCGAATTAGCGGTTAGTAATGTGAACCTTGCTAAAGCTTGAACATAAGCATCTCTTTCCAGGGTCATATGAAATATACATGCTATTCTTATGGCGCATCGTATTCCATCCAGGCAAAGATATGCTACTTCCGGGTCGTCGCAATCTTGTAAACCAACACTAAAGGCTGCTAGAAATGATGTCCACGCCATTTTAAACATTGGTCTAACATGCTCAAGATGCTTTGCCAAGGTAAATGGTGCTTGCACGTGTGACACTGACTCCATAAGATTCTTTGCTGCTGTTGATATCGCTTCCATCTCCATATTAAACAAAATTTTCCGCCGTTTTTCACTGTTGATCTGTTGCTTTCCTGGTTTATTTACTGTGTTTTTCATTTTAATTTCATGACCAGCTATTTCATCGTAAATTTGAGACAAATATTCTTCGGGCACTTCTTTACAATCGGTGTTACCACGATTTAGTTTGATATACTGTTCTTTAGTCATTTTATTTTTAACCTGGGGTGAGTGTAGATCTGTTGTCAGCATGATTATGGAAAAACCTAATACGTAGGCTGTGTCCGCGCTGGAGAATAAGCCATTATTGGGATTGCATTCACAGTATCTGCTGGCAAATTTTTCCATCAGTCTGAAAAAAAAATAACAAAATCCTGAAAACGGATGCATTTCGCTTATGTTATATTTAAAAAAAAACTGGTATAGTAATACTTGTTACTTAAAGGTATAAAGGTTGTTTGTCCTGTAATAATTTTTTAATTTAGTACTTTCATTGGAAGAAAACACTTCCCATTTATGCTAGCCTAAATTAAAGTATATTTTGGAGTCTCAAACGAAAATATAAAGTATCATGTGACAAAATTTTAAAAAAGCACATTAACAGGTCCAGATGGAATCTGCAGCCCGTTATTACTTCTCTCTTACTTCAAGTATCGACAACACTTCTCTTCCAAATGAATGGAAAAGGATGGACGTACAGTTCTGTTCATAAAAAAACCGTACAAGTCTTATGATTAGTTTTTGTATTATTTAAGCAGTTTGAAACAGGCTCTTGTGGTTATTTCTTTGAGGTTATCAGAGACGTATGTTTAAGGTTATATGCAATAAATGTAAATCATTGGCGTAGAGGAAGTAATTTTAAAAAAATAAGTAAAATGGTAACTAATATTTTATATTTATAATAATTTTATAAAAATGCGAACAAATTGAATATTATATTAAACAAGAACAATAAGATAGTAGGTATAAAAATTAATATTTGGTTATTGAACCTTGTTTCTCGATCACTTGAGCCAATCTATTAGGCATTGAGTTAATCAAATTTCTTTTATTTAAATTTTCTGCTCATTCAAAATTCCCGGCTTAAACTTGATTTTCCCGTCGAATCCGGCTTTGTAAAATTCCCGTTTTTGTCCAGAATTTCCCGGCTCCCAGACACACTGTTTTTTAAAATTAAAAAAAAACACAAAATTTCAAAAAAACATAGAAAACTGAAAATAATATACTGTAACATACCTATCGATTTTCTGTGCCTCCCCAGGTAACCTAAATCCATCCAAAAAATGCCGTAATGCAGCCACGAAGTCCATATTCGTAAATTCCATCTGGTCAATATAAGTATACATAACCTCCTTACAAAAATCGTCATTATCGCCCATGAAGTCGCCAATGTAGGTTTTGTCAAGCCGTTCTTCAGTGTGGAGGAATTTAGCGACCTCTTCTTGAGTTCCGCCCAGCAAACCATGTTCTTGGAGGTATGTTATGCCTTTCCGGGCTTTTCTGTTGAACATGTCTATACCAGTTTCCCAAACCTACAAAAATAACTTACAGGATCATTATCGTTTTAAGTAGTTTTTCCGGGATACATTTTAAAAGTTAATCAAGTAAAATATTTATGAATAATCTTTGACAGTAAATTAAATTGGAATTTTCACAAAGAATATTTGATTAAAAAGAAGTTTACTGCCAATTTTTAGAAACATCAAAAAAACTTTAAACGTAAAACAACTGGAAATATTATATTATGCATTAGTTAAAACTTATTTAAATTACGGAATTTTAGGTTGGGGAGGAATAAATAGAACTTTGGTTAAAAAATTAGAAATATTACAGAAAAGATTTCTAAAAATTATATTTAATAAAGATTATCTTTATCCTTCAATAAAATTATATTCTGAAACAAAGAAAATGAACATTAGACAACTTTACATTTACAATATCTTAATATACAAATTGAAAAATAAAAATCTTATACAATTTAAAAACCATAATCATAATACTCGTCATAAAAATGAAATAACCATAAAACCTAAAATAAATAAGTCCATAGGACAAAAAAATTTGAAATATTTATGTTTTTATACCAACAAAAATTTAAAAATATATTTCATTAAAAAAATATAAAGTCGAAATAAAAGCATGGATATTGGAAACGGATAATTTAAAAATATTTTTGGAAATGTTTTAATTGATATTGTTATGAATATTTTTCAAAATTTTATTATACCTATATCTTCAAAAAACTGCGTTTATATTTATCTACATACACTTAAACGTTTTTTATTTACAATTTAACTTTTATATAATATTAACAAATATTTAAACAAAATATTTTAATATTCTCATATATTTATAATTTAAAATATTAGGATTTGCCCCTAACAAGCACGTCTTCGGGGGATCAAAGAAGAAGTTTATTAAGGAAGATAAATAAACAAATTTATTATATTATAAATATTGAAAATAAACTCTTAATAATAAAAATAAAACCGACACTCACTAACCTCCTTCTGTTGTTTCAACACCTCTAACTGCTCCGGAGAATCCAGCACCTCCTTATTCCCACTGTCGCTCGAATTTAAACTCTCGATACTTCCTTCGGTGCTCTTTAAAGATACCGTGTCGCGTTCCTTGTGTCCCCGGGGTTCCCCTACGGTGCTTTGCAAGTTGGGATTCACATACAGATCTTTACTCCATTCGACCATGCACTTTAGAATGGATACCAAACATTCTAATCCTCTAAGTTTCATGGTTCTTTCTTGATTAAGAGAGGCGCCCAGTTCTTGAGAGTGTCTACCTGATTAAGAGAATAAAGGGGTAAAATATTAGTAGGAATAGAACTTTGATCAATGACTATAGACAAAACTAGTTATACAGGATAATAATTTACGTGAACGGCAGTAGAGTTTTTAAATATAACTGAAAAATGTTTTCATTAAAGGTTGGAGACAATGACGTTTCTTGAACGGCAGTAGAGTTTTGGAATTGCATTGTATTTATTTGTTTTGAATCACTACGTTTCAACTGGTATGTATCTCCAGTCGTCTTCAGGTGAATACTAAAGAAGTAAAGTAACTACAGCTCTATTTATACTAGCTAGGGGCAGTGACGCATAACTAAGTGGGCGGAGTCATGCGACCACTCGACGTAAGGATTAAAAAACATAAGAACAACACTCAGAAAGGAGATCCAGATCCAGATCCAAAAATCAGGTACTGCTGACTACGCCTGGACGCACGGCTATCATATCATATGGACAGAAGCCGAAATTCTGCAAAAAGAATCGCACTGGGGGAAGAAGAAGTTTAAGGAAGATGCCACCATACACCAAAACCCAGGTTGTTTTAGTAAGCCTTCATTAGATATGAGAAACGTCTGCAAACCTTTGTTAAGTAAATGTAATCTTCGAATAAGACCATTAATGAGTTAAACGCATGATTTACAGGTATGATCATGACTCATCCAGTTTTACGTTATCACATCTAGCTAGTATAAATAGAACACGTAAGAGGTAAACGCATGACTCCGCTCACCTAGTTATGCCGCACTGCACCTAGCTAGTATAAATAGAGCTGTAGTTACCACACTTATTTAGTATTCACCTGAAGACGACTGGAGATACATACCAGTTGAAACGTAGTGATTCAAAACAAATAAAGATATGGTATATGGTCAAATCGATGATTGGACTGACCGTGACTAGGTCATTGACGTACAATAAAAAGTATTGAACCCGATATGGAACCCTGCGGTACGCCAGTTTCCACATAACATGTGTCCGACTCAAACTTAGTACTTTCACCGTTGATCATATGCTCAATACTAACATACTGTTTACGGTTTCTTAAAAATGTCTCGATCCAGCTTAAAGTGGTGCCTCTGATGCCGTATTTAAAGAGTTTGTCATATAACTTCGTGTAATAGACGCAGTCGAACGCGCTCAAATCAAGAAAGATACCCACAGGACACTCCCACGTCAATCCTATTCAGTACCCTTTCATAAAAAGACTGTATTACAGGAGTAGTAGACCTCCCCTGTAGGAAGCCATATTCCTTGTCCGTAATAATTCTATGGTTGCCAAAAATGGTAAAAGGTCTGAGGAGGACTACTACACTGACCTATAATTCTGATTAATTGAGGGTCGCCCTTTTAAAAGATAAGAACAACCTTACTAGTCTTAAGGGCGCTAGGAAATCTACCAGATAAAAACACTAAATTAATTAAATAAACAACTGGCGTCGCTATCGCCAAACCGACCTTCTTCAATAAACAAACGGGGACGTCGTCATTGCCAGCAGACCACTTGTTTTTCAATTTGGAGTAAAGCACATCGTTGTAGCTCAAAGGTTTAAGAATAAGTGCAAATTTATTATTGACAATCTTACCCTGTGAACTGTTGGTACGATTTATTTTATTCATATCATTATTCGGGGCGTATTTACCGTACCAGTATTTAAACTACTGCCTTTTAACCTTATTATTCAATGACAATAATTGTAAATAACGAAGTCGTATCTACTCTCCAGAAGGGACATGATAAAGTGGGGTTAGGGCTTTTTGTTCCTAACCATACTTTTAATAATTGTAAAATATGTAATATAATCTGAAATAAAGAAATTAAGTAAGTACTAACCTTGCGCAACCTTAAACAAATCATTGACCAGACGTTCAAACAAATTCGCAGCTGCCAGATCACAATCATAGTTCACGTAAATATCAACAACAGACTGGGCATCGCTACAGATCTTCGTCAACGCCTGGATAACCATCCACTTGTGCTCAAAAGAAGAATTCGACGTTTCCAAGATATTTAAAAAGATTTCTTTGAAAAATACTTCGATCTGCATCTTCAGGTGAAGCTTAAAGTTGGATAGTAGAGCTAAAAAGATCGCCAGAGATAGCTCAAAAACTTTTGGTATAGAGCTAACGCCGTTTTTAGATAGAGCAACGCACAGGTATTGTTTTATAGCCGTTATGAACATTTCGTTAGATCTAAACACCGGCCCGGCGTTTTGTAGAATAGATAACAGCAGTTGCAACGAGAGCACTTTTGATCGAAGTTCGTGCGATTTAGGATCTGGTGTACCCTCGGGTAACGGTTTCATAGACAGTTTGCAGAGGGCTCTGAATACGAGGAACGCATCTTTTTGAAGAATGTGAGTGAACTTTGCTGTTATTGCAGAATCGTTTTCGCTGTTGGTAGCTAGGCTCTCTTGAGAAGGTATCCTGGAAATTAAGAATCGAAAAGTAAGTATGCATTAAGAGCACAACCTAGTCTAGGATTTCAGAATTGACTGCATCAGCCTCTCTGGATCTATAATATAAGCTAATTATAAATTATACACTATTCACAAAATCGAATCTGGGGTGCAAAATCTCTAATGCAACGAAGAGAAAAAGCACATATGGGCAAAACCTTCAGTTAAAAAAAAAGGTTTTCCAAAAAAATCGGTATTTCTTAAAATATAACAGATATCAAATATTTGACAAATTACTTTCTTTGCTATGAACCAGTGATTCAATTGACATAGAGTGATAAAATTTAAAAATATTATTCTGAAAGTTACACGCCATTAAAATTGGAGCAAAAATCATCGTCTTCTTTAAAAACCTGTACATAAAATTATCTAATAGTTAAAGAAAATCCAGCATTGAAAATTGTTTCCCAAGGGATAAATCTATCAACCATTCAAAATCGTAGGTCGATATCATATCTGGTTCAGAAAATATTAACTGTTAAATTTAGGCGAAATTTTTCTTGCTCGAAAGCAATTGTCCAGCAGTTTAGAGAAGAACGGAGCAAAGCCGTACCGGCGCATCGAATTCGAGCGATCAAAAATACTGTGCATTGGTTGAATTTTGCATGATGATTAATTTCTAACTGATTAAGCGAATGAGGAGCGGAAAATGGGCTTGCCAATAAAATGTTTATTAGAGTTGGTTTTCTTGTAGTCCACGTTGACTTCTTAAATTCTTCGTACAGGAACATCGCTTCCTTTGTTATTTTTTGGGCTGGTTTTTTTACAGAAGACACAAATATAAACAAGAATGCTATATTTGTGGAGGTTATTATACTGTTAATGTACTATATTAAAATCAGGTTTTAAAGTAGGTACAGTCTTAGTCATAAAAAAAGCGTATACGAATTAGAATGAGAGAAAACCTTAACCATATTTGCGTAAAACCGGGGCTTATCGCATGTTAAAGGTTATTTAAAATGCAAAGCAGCGTTGGGCGTTAATTCAATAGAATTACAAAAATTATTTTTTTTATTTTATTATACAGGGTGTCCCGAAATTAGATGACAATATTTTAAGGGGATAAAGTACATCCAAAAATAGGACTAAAATCCTCTATTAATATACCTTCAAAAACGCTCCGTTATGGGGCTAGAGCCCCCCGAATGGAACCTATGATAAGCGGTTTTTTCACAATATCTCAGAAACTGATTGAAGTATCAAAACAAAATTTGAAACATGTTTTACCCATGACAAGACGCAATAAACGGTTTGTTTAGCTTAGGTGTATTTCTTCCAGTGGCGTCCCACTGGGTAGGTAGTGCGGAGAATATTGCCCTAACTTTTTTATTTGTAGGATTTTTCAACGCCAGGTGTAATTTTTAAAAGCACTAAAGTCTTCTATTGAAAAAAGATACTCTTGCTTCATTTCGGTAGGATTCCCCATTTTTCAGTAAAACCGATTTAAAAATTTTCGTTTTTTTACAAGCTAAAGTGTTTTTTTGCATATCTCAGCAAACACTTGATAATAAAACATGAAATTTATTAGAAGTTCTACTAGCGACAAGGCATATTTATTAAAGGATGTAACATTAAAATATTTTTCCAGTGGCGGCGCACGGGGCGGAGCCTAAAGTAAATATTACAATTTTTTTTTTAATTTGAGGGGCTTTCATACTTTTACTACTACCATTATTGTAATTTGACAGAATATAAGGTTTTCAACAGATTTTTAGACCTTGTTTTTTAAATATTTATTTGTATAAGAGACTTAAAATAAAACAAAAAAGAATAACAAATTGCAAATCAAATTTAATTGTAAAACCACACGGGAAACTAATTCTTAAGCAAATGTTCGAAATGATTTCCATTTTGTTGGATGCAAAATCTAGAGCTGCGTGTTATGTTTTGTGAGGCACAAAGAATTTGAAAATGGTATAAAAGGAAAGCCCCTCAAATAAAAAAAAAACAGTAATATTTACTTTAGGCTCCAATCCGTGCGACACCACTGGAAAAATATTTTAATGTTACATCCTTTAATAAATATGCCTTTTCGCTAGTAGAACTTCTAATAAATTTCATGTTTTAATATCAAGTGTTTGCTGAGATATGCAAAAAACACCTTAGCCTTTTCAACGGCTTGTAAAAAACCGAAAATTTTTAAATCGATTTTACTGAAAAATGGTAAATCCTACCGAAATGAAGCAAGACTATCTTTTTTCAATAGAAGACTTTAGAAACTAGGTTAAAAAGAATACAAAAATGTATAAATCTTCACTTATTTTTATTATTGTACTATGACAATTGTTTCGACACACAGTGTCTTCGTCAGATATAGATCTAATGCATTAGATTTCTACTATCTGACGAAGACACTGTGTGTCGAAACAATTGTCATAGTACAATAATAAAAATAAGTGAAGATTTATACATTTTTGTATTCTTTTTAACCTAGTTTCTATAATGGATCTTCATCAAGTAACGGCTACATCTATTGAATAGAAGACTTTAGTGCTTTTAAAAATTACACCTGGCGGTAAAAAATCCTACAAATAAAAAAGTTAGGGCAATATTCTCCGCACTACCTACCCAGTGGGACGCCACTGGAAGAAATACACCTAAGCTAAACAAACCGTTAATTGCGTCTTGTCATGGGTAAAACATGTATCAAATTTTGTTTTTGAAGTATCAATCAGTTTCTGAGATGATTTGAAAAACCGCTTATCATAGCTTCCATTCGGGGGGCTCTAGCCCCATAGCGAAGCGTTTTTGAAGGTATATTAATAGAGGATTTTAGTCCTATTTTTTGATGTACTTTATCCCCTTAAAATATTGTCACCTAATTTTGGAATACCCTGTATATCTTAACACTTTTATATAAATTACAATAGAAGCAAAAACGTTTAACAAAAATAAATAAGATCTAGTATTTGATCAAATATCCCTGTTTTTCTATTACTTGAGCCAGTCTATTCGGAATTGACTGAATTATATTTGATATAATAATTGGATCAACCTCTTCCCAGCACGCATGAATTATTTCCCATAAATCTTCTGAATTTTGTGGCCTAAAATTTTGATTATATATTTTTTTACGATTATACCCCAAATATTTTCGATTGGATTCATATCGGGACTATAAGCGACCCAAGGCAGCACTTCCACATTATGGGTTTGAAACCGGTGGGTTAAAGCATTGGCAGTGTAGACTGGACAATTATCTTGTTGAAATATGAAAGTATATTGGGATATATTTGCTCATCATCTTCCCTCTATTCGCCAGCAAACACCAGGTCCATGAACACTTATTCAGCCCACACATTTACAGAAAAACGCCCATGTCTAGAAGTGAGGTTAGGTTATCGCTCTTCAAACCTGATATTATTTGGACGGTACACACGAATTTGACCGTTATAAGTCGACTGGAACATCTTTTCATGATTCAAATATGACAAAACTTATCTCTTATTCAAATTCGTGTACGCTTTTTTTATGAATAAAACTATACTGAGTAATTTAAAAAACATTAAAGAGAAAACAATACTCCATCAAACCTAACCTTAGTTCTTACCTAGTAATCGAAGAAGATATACTTTTATTATCAATATCTTCCACTGAATTGGCAGAACTGACAGATGGCCCTATACTCAACCTACTCTCCACATCCATCATAACACCATCCAGAATACCATCCAAAATTTCATTAGCTATTTTTTCACTATCACTAGAATCTTGCTTAGAGTCGTTTTCTTTCTCTGTCTGATGTTCTACTTCTCCATTCTCTAAAACACTGTCTTTTTCTACCTTGATGTCATTATCATCTTTGGCAAACTTAGCATCGCCGTTTGTCAATGCCAAGCTGGTTACGGACTTGCTCTCTAGTTCTGAATGGATTTCGGCTTCTAAAGCTTGGTTTTCCATCCTTGTGAAGATCACATTTAACATTTGCGTTAATGTGGCACGGGCGGTAGTTTGGTTTATAAGATTTTTACTGGCTAGAAAGATGTTGTAGCAGGTCCTAACTGCGAGTAAAACTGTTCCTTCATGGACCTCGACATGTTGGCTGGTCACTACTGTCAGGAGAGCCTTAATTATTTGTAACTGAACACCTTAAAAAAAGAGGTTTTAAAATTAATTAAATGTTTAATACATTACAGGTAGAAGCACTGTCAGAATTAGGTTAGAATAACCAGTGTTCAGCCAGATATGTATACAGGTTGATTTTTAAGTTAATACCGATAATTCTTAATGATTTATTTTTTTTATGGGATTTTTGTGACAATATGAGAAATTATATGATTTTATTTATACTGCAAAAATTGTTATCTGGAAGGGCAAATTATATAATTTTTACCATAATCGGCAACACTGCAATTCTTCGGCACTGGCCCGATTATTGCATTTTCTTTGTCGTTCGTGCAATTGGTGTGGTGCGTTAATACGAAAATATGAAGGATATTTTACAGGTAAAAGTACATGAAACTAGCGAAGTTTGGATAATTGGACGACCTTTTAACTTAACAAATATTGAGTGACATAAGAAGAGACTTTATGTGGGAGGTCATTGACCTAATGACATTATGGAAGAGCCGCCACTGAGAACTAATATAACATGTGCATCAAAAAAAAAATAATATGCGATTTTCACCATTTTCTTTTTTTTTAAATCTAAACTAATATTTATACAGCCCGCGGAAAAGTCGGCACCATATGGAAATAATTTTTATTCGTGAGTTTCTAAAAAAATATATTTTCTAGTTTGTTTTTGCTTAAATAGAAACCAAAAACTAGTCTAAAATGTTTGACATATCTCATTTGCTTCAATCTACAAATGCAATTTAACATTTTCAAACGTCGGAAAATGACATTATACAGGGTGTTTCTTAATTGAGTGCCGATACTTAAGGTTGTGAATCCTTGGGTAATTTTAAGAAGAAAAGTTAATATTAACATATGTCCTAAAGCTCTTCATTTTTGAGCTACAGGGTGTTAACATTTTTTAAAAAATATAACTTTTTTATCATAATTATTATATAACTCTTAGATATTTTTATGAAATTTTGTACACACCACATAATCATTAAGAAGCATTTTTTGACTTAAAACATTTTTTTAAATTTTTACCAGTGACGTCCGTACGGGGTTTGAACTGAATATTTTTAAGAAAAAAAAGGTACGCCACTGATTTTTCTAAAAACCAAACTTATATTTAAAATCCTAATTTATTTTGGAGCAAATTTGGTCCGTAGACTTACTTTCGTATGATGCACCCTTTTTGCATAAAAAAATAAAAACAAAAAAACAATTTTTTTCTGCGGTTCATTGAGACTGCTTTCGATATTTTGTTGGAAAAAAAAAGAGCTTTAGGACCTATGTTAATATTAACTTTTTTTCTTAAAATCACCCAAGGATTCACAACCTTAAGTATCGGCACTCAATTAAAAACACCCTGTATATTCAAATGTGATAAAAAAAAGTTATTTGCATTTACATGGACATTCGAAATCCAAAGTTTGGTTTTAAAAAAATCTTATTTTGCCAAATAAAAACACTAAATTTTTTTTCAGTGTACATTTCTTCCGAATTTTGGATGAAAACTGAAAACATTATGTGAAATTAAAATAATTTCTATTTTTTCCTTTGTTGTTAACATTTTTAAAGAATTCAATAAAGAAATTACACAAAACTGATATTTATTCAAATATTTATATTGTAGAAAGCCTAAAATTATTAATTGTTTTGCCTAAGTACTTGTGAAATTATTAAGGTTTAAGCATAAGCCTAAAATTGTTATTGTTTTTAAAACCTACTTGTGAAAATATTAAAGTTTAAGAATAACCATAAAACTTTTTGGAAATTTATACCAAAATGTCCTCCAGTTTCCTCTTCAACATCTTTTATTTTAAAAAATATACCTTATTTTAATTAAGCAAATAAATAATATTTCTTTTTTAAATAATCTTTTCGGTATTAATCCAAAATTCGGAAGAAATGTACCGGGTGGTCAACTAAGAATGACCGCCGGCCATATCTCAGAAACTATAGTAATCGTACAGCATCCGGGTAAATTTTTTTATGACAAAAGTGTCCAAGAGAAAATGCTGGAAATTATTTTTAAGTTCCGCATTTTGCCGCAAGAGGGTGTAATTGAAAAGTAAATTTTAAAATTTTACATATCTCCG
Source organism: Polydrusus cervinus (assembly GCA_935413205.1). Lineage (NCBI taxonomy): Eukaryota > Metazoa > Arthropoda > Insecta > Coleoptera > Curculionidae > Polydrusus > Polydrusus cervinus. The sequence goes on along the minus strand of OW284516.1, from coordinate 46,266,717 downwards.
AAAATTCCACATTAAGGTATATCTTTGATAACACCATTAAAAAGCTTGGACAATTATGCATCATTTTGCTCTTATGCTTATTGGCGTACCGACTTTAATAAGAGGGGGGGAAGCTGTTGAAAGTGTAATCATTTAAATCGCTGTAACTTTTAAACGACTTATCCGACTTTAGCAAACTAAAGACTGTTTGGAAGAGAAATGTATGCACTTTCACCAATCGTATTTAATTGTCCATAATAGTTCTCAAAGAAAAATGCTAGAGGGCGCAATTTGCAATAATAACACATTTTTTGATTTTACTCCGAAAAAATAAATCATACGGTATAATTATGATACCATAATCAAAAAGTAGATGAAATTTGCTAAAAAAAATATTAAAACCGCAGCTCGATATCTCCGTACGTTTCAGCGTTATCGCCAATAGAATAATTTTTAAAACTAAGCGATTATATATTTTTTAGAAAAAAAGTGGGACGCCACTGATATTTTGCCATGTGGATATTATTTCTGATTAGCCTGGTCAATTCTACATAAAAATGGTCTCTTGGGTTTTTTTCCTCAGGCACACCATTCTTAATTAAAATAATTAAATTAAATTAGCTCTACTATTATTAATAACATTGATAATACAAAAAATTGTTGGAAATGACCACCTTAACTTAATAGGCATGCATGAAGCTAATTTAATTTAATTCTTTTAATTAAGAACGGTGTGCCAGAAAAGAAAAATGCAAGAGACCATTTTTTTGCAGAATTAACCAGGTTAATCAGAAATAATATCCACATGGAAAAATATCAGTGGCGTACCACTTTTTGTCTAAAAAATATATAATCGCTTAGTTTTAAAAATTATTCTATTGGCGATAACGCTGAAACGAACGGAGATATCGAGCTGCGGTTCTAATATTTTTTCTAGCAAATTTCATCTACTTTTCGATTATGGTATCATAATTATACCGTATGTTTTTTTGTTCGGAGTAAAATCAAAAAATGTGTTATTATTGCAAATTGCGCCCTCTAGCATTTTTTTTAGAACTATTATGGACACCTAATTACGATTGGTGAAAGTGCATACATTTCTCTTCCAAACAGTCTTTAGTTTGCTAAAATCGGATAAGTCGTTTAAAAGTTACAGCGATTTAACTGATTACCCTTTCAACAGCTTCCCCCCTCTTATTAAAGTCGGTACGCCAATGAGCATAAGACCAAAATGATGCATAATTGGCCAAGATTTTTAACGGTGTTACCAAAGATATACCTTAATGTGGAATTTTCGGAGATATGTAAAATTTTAAAATTTACTTTTCAATTACGCCCTCTTGCGGCAAAATGCGGAACTTAAAAATAATTTCCAGCATTTTCTCTTGGGCACTTTTGTCATAAAAAAATTTGCCCGGATGCTATACGATTAATAGTTTCTGAGATATGGCCGGCGGTCATTCTTAGTTGACCACCCAGTACACTGAAAAAATATTAGTGTATTTATTGGTCAAAATATGAAAAAGACCAAACTTTGGAATAACTTTTTCTTATGACATTTCTTGTTTGGACCAATAATGTCATTATCCGACGTTTAAAAAATTTAAATTACATTTACGGACTGAAGCAAATGAGATGTCACATATTTTAGACTATTTTTGGTTTCTCATTAAGCAAAAACAATTTGGAAAATTATTTGTTAAAAAAATTCACGAATAAAAATGTTTTCCATGGTACAGACTTTTCCGCGGGCACTGTACCTATATGATTCCATTTAAAATTTTTGAAAAAAATGGAAAAATCTGGTGATTGCGCTAATAGCGCCCTCTAGCGGCCGCAGATATAACAAAATTTTAAAAGTGGATAAACTCTTTCAAACGAGACCAAGTTTGTTAAATTTGGTTAAGGCAAATCGAAGTTATGAGTAGGAAAGGTTCCCCTTCCACCCCTCATTTCATTTTTTGAGTTAGATAAAAACAAAATAATGTATCAAAGTAAAGTTATACCGTATATTCCAAAGAATTAAACACTAAATTTTTGTTAACTATATTATAAAAATCCTATATCTTTTTAGTTATAGGTTGAAATCCCTCTAGTGGTAAATTTAGGAAATTAAAAAACGGTTCCTGAGATACGGCCGGCGTCCATTTTTATTTGGCCACCCGGTACATGTAAATATTTTGAAACTAATAATGTCATCCTTATGACAAAAAAACTATTATTTTTCAAGCTCATTGTAACTACCAGCTGTCAGGCGCGTTAGATAGTGTTCAGCATGCATTATTTAAAGTGAGTTTTTGCATTTTATGAAATGTTTTTTTATTAAATATACAGTAAATTGTAAAAAATATTACGTCAGTTTGAAGTGGGCAATAAACTAAGTCATTTAAGCTAGAAAACAACATTTCACAGGCACTTCCCCGCATGTTTCCCCTTTTAAGGGACTTACTTGTATCGCAAATATGACTTTAACAGTGTTTTCCTACGACCACCTACGAAAATGAAAAAAAAAGCACGGTTAATTTGGCTAGAAAGCGCCGTATATCACACGCGTATTGAAAAAAAATATTTCAACACTAGTGTTGAAATATCAAGGCACACTATTTAATTTAAGCATATGGTGCCACTTTGACAGACCACCCCTATTTATTAAAAAGAACACATTTTAGAAGGCAGTAATTGTAAAGTGTTTAACTAATTTATCATGTATTTGTCGAGTGATTCAGAATTAGAGTGTGAAAATACGCCATCTGAATTTATAAAAAATTTTAATAATATACTGGAAAATCTATTACCAAAAAAAAATCGCGCTGAAGAGAGTGTCATATACAGTATTGCCCGAAATAAACAGTACTGAACTTGTAATCGTATTATATATTTAAAAAATACATATTATTAACACTTTATTATATGTTCTAAATGTGCACCTCCTCGTTCAAGACAGACTTCATAACGATGTTCTAAGTTTCTGGTCATGTTATTGAATAAGGGTTGTCTCAGAGCTGCGAAGAAGACTCTAACGGCATCCTTTAATTCATCGATGGTTTGTGGTGCCCGTTTGAAAACGGCATTTTTAGCCATGCCCCAAATGTATGCGTCTGAAAACCAAACATTTTTCAAAAATTCAGGATTTTCATACTGTAACGCGAGAATTCTGGCGCAATATTCCACTCTACTGCGATAATCCCGAGGATGTAGTTGTTGATGTACCTGAATCACATACGAACATGCACCCAGCTCCTTTAGGATTCTTTGAAAGGAAGTTCTTTTTAAATCAAGTTGTAACGCTGTCCTTGCCTGGCTGACTTTCGGATTTTGTAAGATTTGCTCAAAAACACGTTCATGGTTATTGTTGTTGTTAACTGTCCTGGGACGCCCCGAGTTTCCTTTTCGTTGGCAAAATACACTACCCGTATTTCTGAACTTTTCAATAACCTTCAAAATTACAGCATTACTTGGAGAACGTTTATTAAACCGTTGTGTGAATTGATCAGACACGTATAGCAAACTTGCACCATTATGTCGGCCCATTCCGTATGAGCGAAAATAATGCTCTACCAGAAATACTTTCTCCTCTGTACTTAACACCATTTTTAACAATTAGGCCCTACTAATTACTTGTTTGAGGTTTACTTGACAGGTCTATACTAGCTAACTTGAGTGTGACAGCCCACGCATAAAAACACCGCCAACTTAGTTTCAGTACTGTTTGTATCGGGCATATCTGTATTAAATAACAAATTTAATCGGTAGCCATAGCGTAGAGAATAGAGATCTAGTCTACAGATCGCAAGGTCACAGGTTCAAATCCCATCAGGAGTATTTGACTTTTTTTATAAAAACATTAAATAATTTATAGAATTATTTTGAATTGAAATCTTTCTTGTGGGGTGGATTTTTTAATTTATGTTTAATGCATCTTTCCTTAGTTAAATTAAAACATTTTCATTCTGGTTAATCTAAGTCAATCCAGGATTAGTTCTTCCTATGATATTTTATATAAAATATAAAAAAATGAAAAAGTTAAACTACAAATAAAGGAAAAGCGTATTGACAAACTATGAAACCAGATATTAAGTGGAACATAATCCTAAGTATGCTAATTTCAACACTAATGTTGATATTTTTTTTTTCAACATTAGTGTTCACAAATCAAAGGCTTTTTTACTAATTCTTTGTGGTCGCCGGAAAAATAGTGTACAGTACTCCTTCGTGTGAAAGTGATTATTCTAAAACTCGCAGAATTGCTGCACTCGGCTGTCGCCTCGTGCTAAATATCTCCTCGTTTGAAAAGTATCACTTCCATCATTTTATTAAACAACAATAGATGTTTGATGTCTATGGTAATAATTGGTCTGAGGTCGAAACATACCTTCATCAGTCTGCGGTCCAGTGAAACAAGCACAAATCGTCTCCACAATCCTGTCAATCAACAACTTCCCAGGAGTGGTCGAATCTGGTACGTTCGCCGTCAAATGACCGTAAGCAATTAATTTCTGCAGACAATCCAACGCCGTGGTCACGATTCTCGCCGACTTACTCTGACAAGCCAACTCGAACGGTAAGAAATATTTCTCGGTAGTAAGAGCATTTGCTTCCCCGCTTTTGGGCAACGGAAGAGCATCAGATATTTTTGCTGCTTGGTCTTCATTTGGAGATGGGGGATTATGAGTTTCCTTTTTGAGTTCGTCTGTAACAATGATAAGTACTAACATTTTAAAAAATAAAATCACGCGAAATACAATTATTTATGGATATTACAATCCAAGCAGCAGACTGACGTCTAAATCACGTGATTTTTTGGGTTATTTAGTTCTTCCACGTCATGGTACCAAAAGATTACGTGATTTAGACGTCATTATTTTGCGTCATTTAGTCGATATGAGTAAAATGAGTAATTTTTTCGACATTTTAAAGTAATAGACCCTTATTAAAGGTATCCAATTTCGACACATAGATGTCGTCCTAGGTTTCGTCATCTTGCTTTACGCCTTTGATATTTTTATATATAGTTGCGTGCATCACTTCTTTCATCTGATCTTATACAGGATGTTACAAATTCGATGTTCACCATTGGGATCTCATAAACGGTAAGAGATACAGCAAACTCAGCAAACGTTAAATTGATTGGGGCAAAGCTGCGCAATTTATAACAGAAAATTTCAAGTATTTCCGAAGATATTCGTAAAAAAAACGAAAATGGCTATTTTGGTTTTTAATTTTTTTTCTGGCTTTATTTAAAGAGATAAAGTAAAATAAATTTCACACTTTCATTTCCACTTTTCATCTGCTATAAAGCGGTGTTCTTAGATTTCGTGTCCGATGTTTTGTCTCGTCAGGTTTGTTTTTTTAAATACGGGCCTGTATTTTTAATTGCATTGATGTAAATTTGACATTCGATGTATGTAATCTTAATACAAAATTACTTTTATTAAATATAAATGTTTCTACCCCATAAATACATATTCAGCAATATTTTATTTAAAATATTTTTTTTTTGATTATTTCAGATCAAAGCCATCATTGATAATGTGTAACAGAGAGAGAACGATTTTTCTTTTTCTAAAACTCCTCACCGAGAAGACTGTTGTACATCATTTTTTAAAAGCTTTCAAGTTTTCACATTCCATGGCAAAAAATGATACTAAAAAAACAAAAGGCTCTTATTGATTGTACCAAACTGGAATGATTTTAAAAAATAATCTGCAACGTCCTTCTCGGTGAGGTATGAAAGAGAAAAACTGTTTTGTCTCTCCGTTACCCATTGGGCTTGTTCCCACAGCAGTCACGGACAGTCCGTGACAATCATGAGTCTGCGCAATAGACTCAGACGCGGATTTCTGGGCGTTTGGTTTGGTTAGAGAACTGTCGATAACTTGTCCGAAATTGAACGGAATGCAGCGAGTCATCGATGTTTCTATTAATAAATAATAATTATAAGTATGTATGGTGTAGGGAAGGTAATATCTTTGTTAGAAAGACAGATCAGGGATCTGTGATTAAAATATTAACTTCCAGTCAAATTGATAGTTTAATGGCTTAAAAAAAAAAAATTTTACATACTTATGTTTATATTTCTCTAGATTTACAATGGCTAATAGACTTAACGTAGCTCATATTAATATAAGGTCATTGGTTCCAAAATTGTTTGAAATAAAAAATTACCTAAGGTCTAAGAAAATTGATATACTGGCAGTTAGTGAAACCTGGCTTACTAGGGAAATACTGGATGAGGTTGTCAGGATAGATGGTTATATTACGGTAAGGAGCGATCGTTCTGTGGGTCGCGGAGGAAGAGTTTTATTTTACATAAGGCATTCAATAAAATTTTCTATTGTAGATAATATTACAGCAAATAACGCAGAACAACTTTGAATTAAATTTAAACTAAATCAAAATAATAACATAATTAGTATTGTATACAGACCTCCTCCTCTTGTTGGCTTTACAGATTTTTTAACTGAGTTTGAGGAAAATGTTTGTCAATTAATGTCCGAATGTGATAACTTCTTTTGTTTGGGTGATTTTAATATTAACGTACTCGACTTAGATTCACATAATGTTGACCGTTTTTTGACTCTGCTTAGAAATTTTGAGCTGGAGCAGATCATTACTGAGCCTACGAGAGTGGCTTCTAATTCACTCTTAGATCTTATAATTTGTTCTGACAGCAATCTGATTGCTGATTCTAATGTGGATTCAAACATTATTCTGTCAGACCACTTTTTTGTTAGATGTGGCCTTAAGCTGCAAGTAATGAAACCTGAACCTTTTTACCATACATACAGGGACTACAAGAACTTTGATAGCGTCCTCTTCGATAACGATTTAGCAAGGGTTCCATTTGATAATGTATATTATTTACCTACCTTAAATAAAAAAATCGTATTATTTAACTTTTACCTGGAGAGTATTTTTGATCATCATGCGCCAAGACGAACTGTCAGAATTACTAAGCGAAGAGCTCCTTGGATCTCACCGAATTTAGAATATCTTATGAAACTCAGGAATAAGGCTCTGTCTAGATGGAAGAGAAGGAGAACCAATGAGAATAGAGAATACTATAAACAGCTAAGGAATTATGTTGTCACTGTTCGTGATGTTGAGAAAAGGGATTACCTCGAGGATAGGGTCAGAGTAAATAATGCTAGAGATAACTGGAGATTATTAAAAAATCTCAATATGTATGGAAAAAATCTCATTTAATTCCGGAACCTCTTGGTGACGTAAATAAAATTAATGATTATTTTGTAAATATTGACAAAACTGATCCAAACCCTGAAACTTTAAATTTTTATTTGAATAACAGAAGGGAGAATGTTTCGGATTTTAGTTTTAGAATGGCAACTTTGGATGAAGTTAGGTTGGCACTTTACTCTGTAAAATCAAAGGCTGTAGGCACTGATCGGATCGGCATAGACATGTTACTTCGTTGTTGTCCCGTGACCTTGCCTGTCATTGTACACTTAGTAAACTCGTGCATTGAGACATCTACAATTCCGGATGTGTGGAAGTCATCTCATGTAATTTCCCTACCCAAAGTTAGTTCACCTATCGAATTAAAAGATCTGCGTCCAATAAGTATCTTACCTACGTTGTCCAAGATCATTGAGAGGGTTTTATGTGACCAAATTAAGGCTCATGTAGCGCAGTATGGGATCTTGCCGGGCGTACAGTCTGGTTTTCGTGCTGACTACAGCTGTTCGACGGCGTTACTTAAGGTGACTGATATTTTTACGGCTACAGACCAGGGAAAACTGACCACTCTAGTCCTCTTGGATTATACCAAAGCCTTCGACAAACTGGATCATTCTCTAATGGTTGCAATTCTGCGGTACCTGGGGTTTCAGGACGATGCTTGTAACTTAGTTAAAAGCTACTTGACGAATAGAACGCAAATAGTTAATTCTAATGGAAAATTTTCTGAGCCAAGAAATCTCTTGTGTGGAGTACCACAGGGCTCGATATTGGGTCCTTTGTTGTTTTCTCTTTATACATCTCAGTTTTATACACATCTAAGATATTGTTCAGTTCATTTCTATGCCGATGACACACAGATCTATATATCATATACACCTGATAGCATTGAAGAAGCCAACATGAAAATAAATGCCGAGCCAATGAGAGCCCTCTTGAATGTTTCCCTTTCTCATTGTTTAAGTCTGAATCCCGGCAAGTCTCAAGTCTTATTATTTGGCAAGTCATTGTAGAGATACATATGTAGACCGTGTTAAGGTGTGTGTTAATGATGTTCAGCTGGAACTCTCTGGGGTTGCCAAGAACTTGGGTTTAGTTATGGATACAGATCTCAGATTTTCTGCTCACATTAGCAGTTGTATTAAAAAAGCGTTTGGCAATTTAAAACTAATTTATGGTCAGAAAAATCAACTGAATGCGTCACTTAGGACAATGTTATGTGAATCCCTAGTATTGTCATATTTTAATTATGCGGATGTAGTGTATGGTCCTTGCCTATTGGACGAGGATGTTCGTCGTATTCAGCTGATACAAAAATGTTGTGTAAGACTAATAGGTGGCATTCGAAAATATGATCGTGGTGTTTCTGCCAAAATACGGGAACTTAAATGGTTAAAAATGGACGAAAGACGGGTGCTGCATGCTCTTACTTTATATAATAAAATTATATGTAAAAAGTGTCCAGATTATCTTTATCATGTGAATGATCTAGAGAAGTAACGAGTAACACATAACGTTTCTCATTTTTCACCCTGAAATACCATTTAACTCCCATATTTATCTTCAGAACCTGGTAGTACCATTTTCTCCGCTACTTCGATGTAAACATTATTCTCTTCAAGTATTTAACTTCCTCAAAAGCTCTATGAGGGTGTCACTCCCAATGTCCTTTACTATAACTATACTTCTCCTGAAGATGCACGTTTCTACGTTCGAAACATGTAGAACTAAGTAACTAAAAAAATGTCTTACTAAATATATCTTAGTAAAGGTTGACTTTGAGTAGTATTTCTCCCTATTTAACTTGCCACTTCACTTCAAGTATGGACTACTTCTTCAAATTAATACTTATGTTATCATTGACAAAATTCGTTAATCACACACTACGCAAAACAATAACTATTTTTTAATGAAAAGTTAAGTTGAATGAGCCTAATGACATTATTTTTCGTTATCTATAATTACTGAATATTATCTGAATAACAATTCCTTAAATGGAAGAGACAAATGTATTGAAAAGTACCCATTGTGTACATGATAATGTCTAGCGATTCAAATTCTATACACTCGCGTGTTTAATGGATCATTTTAGTCCTCGTTTTAGTCTCACAATTTTAATCATCGTCCCCAACTTATTTCAATTTGGTAATTAATGCTAGCGATAGCAATAAGTATAGTTTATGAGACTGCTGAATTTGTAAAAATAAACTTTAAAAAAATAGAGCTCGTGAATATTGAGTATGGGAGGACGCAACATTGAGTGCCTGCGGATATTTTTTTAATTTTTGAGGAAATGTCTAAAATGCATGACTTACAAGTTGACATCAAAAACATTAACTAGGAAACTTGGCCACGATATGATTCATGTTTTTTTTATTTTTGAAGAGCATCCTAACAATATTTTTAAATTTTTCTCCAAAGTTACCAGCACCATGCGAAATTATATCTATATCTACAGGGTGTTACAAATTCGACATACCAGTATTGGAATCTTGAAAACCATAGAAGTTAGAGAAACGGTTAAATGGGGGCAAAGTTGTGCAATTCGGTGTTAATTATAATGCCGCTTTAAAAGTTTTCAAATTCCGAATACTTCCGATTTTATTCGAAAAAAACCGAAATTTTGCAAAATCGTTTTTATTTTTTCCTGAGCTCATTTCACTAGCTATTTAAAAATAAATGACACTTTGTCATTGCCACTTTTTCTCCTTATAAAATGAGGTTACTAAACTAAAGATCCGCCTTTTCGTCTCCGAGCGGCCATCACCAACTTTACTTTTTTAAATACGGACCTGGATTTTTTTTAACCGATTTTTAAATACATAAACTATATTAGTCCAAATAAAAATAAATTAGAGTCCAAACAATTGATAAAATAGTTTTGCCTGAAGGGGGTAGAAGAAATTTTATTAATTAATAAGCGCCGGTGCATAAAACAATGAATTTTAATTATTAGGTAGGTATTAGTATTTCCTACTCCTACATAAAAAAAGCATAATTATATAACTATTATTTGTTTATAAATGTTTAATAGGACGTGCAATCATGACACCTTGTCTAACTAAGCAGAAACAACAAGTAAAAGTAAAATATTCACTTGCATTTTTAAATCATGATCAAATTAATGCAATCATTTTACTTTGTTGGAAGTAGGTAGGATAGATAGGTATACCTAGATAGTACTTTATGAAAGAGGGTTTTAAAAATAAGTATTTATTCAGTTAATTTTAGAATGGCAGGTTTTCCATTTTCCATAAATACCCAATTATTTAAGTTGCACCTGTCTAAGTATATGTATACCTAACCAAAATAAAAAGGTATTGAAGGCAGAGCTGTGAGTAACTTAAGTAACTAGATACTTTTTATTATCTAGTTACTTAAAGTAACTGGATACTTCGTAACTTAGTTCTTTTTTGAATCATGCCAAAAGTAACTGTAACTTCGTTACTTTTAAAAAGTAACTTGTATCTAATGTGTTCCACCACTGTGCTGCCATAAGCAGCTTTGAGTTCTCTTTGTTTCGTCGGATCCTAGCTCTACTGATGAGTCATGATATGACGAAACGCGTCTAGGGATGGATCTGACGAAATAAAGAGAAATTCTTCTTCTGTTGTATCTAATTACTTTTTAGGAGTAACTATACACTTAAAAAGTAACTAGATACTTTTAAAGTAACTAAGTTCATTTTAAAGTAACTAAGTTACTTTTAAAGTAACTAAGTTACTTTTAAAGTAACTAAGTTACTTTTAAAGTAACTAAGTTACTTTTAAAGTTAAGTTAAGTTAGGTACTTTTAAAATTCCTCTAGGATACCAATTATGCACACGTGCCGTCCATCAGATGATGACCAAGGGACGATCGGCGGCGTTAATCAGATTTTCACGAAGGGACGAGCGGCGAGTCGCGAGCGTCAAACAGCAAACTGGCTGGAACGCGAAATTTCTTGGAAAGCATTTTATTCTACTTGTTCGTTATTCGAATTAACACTTCTTAGTTTAGTTTTTTGATGGTAATAGTGGTAGTGCGTACAGGAAAATGAGTTATCACTACCTGGTAAATTTATGGTATCTAGTTCAAAAGCATCTTAGCAACTTTTAGAGTTTCGTAGTTACAATTAAAATAACTAGTTACTCAAAAGTATCTTAGTTACTTTTAGTAACTAGTTACAATCAAAGTAACTAGTTCCTTTAAAAGTATCTTAATTACTTTTAAATTATCGTAGTTACAATAAATGTAACTAGTTACTGTAAAAGTATCTTAGTTACTATAACTAGTTACTTTAACCAAGTAACTAAGAACTAAGTTACTTCTAGGTAAAAGTAACTATTCCTTATAAGTATCTAAATACATTTGTGCAAAAGTATCGAAAAAGTAACTAGTTACTTTTCTGAAGTAACTTTCACAGCTCCGATTGAAGGTATAAAATAGGCCTTCTACTGTAAAATAATTGTAATCAGTGTTGCCGCAAACCTAGATTTTAAAATGTAATGACAAGCAGCTGTAAAATGTACTAAAATTTCAGGTAAAATGCACCTTTAGGGTTGGCACAGAAAATACTTTTCTTGTAAATTTCAATTTTAAGAAATATAAAGAAATACATTTCACACTATTTTTATATTATTTTAACATTTTAAACACATAAAACCGAGTAGGTAAAACATATTAAACATATACCTAACAGTAAATAAAAAAATCATAAAAATGAAATGAACAGTCGTATAAATAGTTATTTTTGTAATAAATGCCTTAACTAGGTGTTTTTTTAATGACACAATAGTACCTAGTTTTTTCAATGCTAGAAAATGGACTAGAATTCAGGTGATTTATGATACTTCGCTGTCTAAAATGTATTAGATTTAGTACAAATGTACTAAAACAGCAACATTGTATATAATTTTTCATTTACACATTAGTTAAATACATAAAATAAGACAAAAAGACGTCTGTGCATAAAATGTATAGAAAGTAAACAAACCCATGTCATGTATTATTTATTATGAACCTGCATATACAGTTTCCTTTAAATGTAAGTACCTATATCGATTTGGGCCCAGAACTGTAATAATGAGTTTTTACTTGGGTTTGTAATTAAAATTGATTAAAGTAGGTATCTACAAAACATACCTAAGTAAGTAGTTTAATTTAAGTTCTCTTTCTAAAAAACATAGACAATACCTATGTAGATCAAAAAATCATTAGGTTTTCTTCACAAATTGGAAAATTAGTAACCTTTCCAAATTAAAGTTTAGTAGGTACCTATAATTATGTTATAATATTTATTCGTAAATTTATAATATACACCAACCAAATACTCTAATCGAAAAAGGAAAACTTACCAAGAGCTGCCTCACATGCCCGTTTAAGTTGCGAATGGTGGGATCTCTTAATTTCTTTATCGTTAAGGATTTTCTCCAAAGCCCTTAATATGAACATCTCTCTGGTTTTACTATTTGATTGCATTTTTTACTAGAACTATATAATCAAAGAACAAGAAACCCTTTACAAGTCACTAAAGGGAATTGCATTTTCTGTGACGTGTAGGATATTTCCTTTAAGGAACGCCTCCACTCTCGGGACAAGAAAATCTTACAGAACTCTGGGACGCACCGTTTTTAATACTATTAGTTTAACACGTAGACAAAAACTTATATTTTAAGAATAATTTTTCGAAAAATATTGTTTGTTTAAAAAATTTTTGCTCATGTTGTCATCTTGACGTACGACGTCGTGTTGTTTGTCAAACGTCAAAGAAGTGACAAATGAAAATGACGAAATAGGTTTACTTTGGTTAATCAGTGTGTTCAATAGATGGCAGCATGTAGTAACATTATAAAAACAGTGATAACGAATTTTTGCAAAACATCGAGACTGGGAAACTGTGAACCCCAGTTGCAGCACCGAATCTACGATTTTTTCGAACCGGGGCGAAACCTTGATAGCGGCGCCTCCTCCCTTCAGTGTTTGAGAAATACTGTTAAAATTGCGAATGAGTAGGATTTTTGTGACCATTTGTTAAAATAATAATCCTTTAATAAATTTAAACGTTTTATTATCTAACTAATAACTAATAACGACGCGACGTATGGAAATAGAAAAGTTTGTTTTTCAAACATATTATATTAAGATTCGATTACTTGATAAAAACCTATGATATTGTAGGAAAAGAGGCTTTATTTGTTCGATATTTTGAATTCTTGTCTCAAGGATTTGGCGCCCCCATGAAATTGCCGCCCGGGGCAAGTGCCCCGGTTTGCCCCCCCCCCCCCTTAGATCCGGGGCTGCCCAGTTGTATAATTATAATTATGTGGTTGAAGGTGATTGGCACTGGCTCGTGACGACCAACTGGGTTCGGAGCGATTCATGTTAATTGGCCACCTTCACTGAAACTCCTGAGGAAAATACAATCAAAAGCATTCATTTTTGTCTTTATAGTTCATGGAAGAAATTTTCAGGTATAGCCAAGTCTACGCGGCCGTGTTCAGAAATGAGACACATATCGTGCTGTGTCTGTGCTACCAGTGTTAGGCCAGCTATATGAATATCTTGGTAACTTTTATCAGCCAGATAATTTCTATGAAACCATATTGTTGAGACAATTGTTTCCATGGAAATTATCTTTAGTTGCCCTCTCCTGGTCCGCTCCATTTCTCCAAACTGGGACTTTCTTCGGGAAGTCTAAGTCCACCATATTGTCAAGAAATATTTTTACTTATATTTAAAACGTATAACGGGGAATGTTCCGGTAAATCTGCAACCCAGTGGCGGCTCGCGGTCTTAAAAAATGGTGAAGAGCTAGGTATAGTGCGGGTACTTACAAACTATGTCATTAATTGGGTTAATTTTTAAAACACACAATTAAGTAGGTACGCCGTACCAGCGGCGGCGCCAGGGTGCATGGGCATTGGCCCACCCTAGAAACACGAGTGCCCACCCTGGTGCCCACCCAGAATTGATGGATTCGGTTTTGTAATGGAAATTCCGGGGGGAAGGGAGACTTGGGTATGAAAGGATTTTAGAGAATAGAGTGGCGTTATATGTTAAGAAGTTTTAATTGTCCCTGCTTATGGCGTTATAGAGCGTGGCGGAGAGACTTTTTTTTAAGTAACTTCTCATTTGGGTAGTGCCCGCTCAAAAATCAGCGGGACCGCTTGTGCCCACTTATCCTAAAAATCCTGGCGCCGCCACTGGTATGTAGGGGAGAGTGGGGCAAAGTGGAATAAGGGGTAAAGTGGAATTCGTGTTATGACGACATTGCATCACACCACCATTAGCCTTTTATTACATTGCAGAGAGCGCCGAGCACTATGTATACGTACTGTGTTAATACGTGAAAATTTATGACTACGGTCTATATTTGTTTAGTTTTGCACATGGTAAATTTGTTACAAATAGTGGATTGTGCTGTTAAAACAAAAACTGCTGTTTACCGTTTTTAAGGTAGGGTATATTAACAACTATTCTAGATAATATAGATGCATAGTACCGTTAATTTTTAAAAAATCACACATTTTATAAATAAATAACAAATGGGGCAAAGTGGAATTATTATACCACTTTGCCCCCCTAAATTATAAAGTATCAATATTTGTGAAATATACTGACTTTTTTTTAAAATTACATTCTTACAGAAGTCCGTCGAAAATAGTTAGGAACTACATTCGAACATCCAAACAAAATTCTTGAAATGAGGAGGATATGGTCGATGCTGTAACAGTAGTTATAATAAATCGATTAAGCTATGAGGAGGCAGCAACTACCTACAGTGTGCCCCGTACAACATTATTTTTAGAAGGGCCAAAAAAGACTGTAATACCGAAGATGCTTCAAAAAAACGTTTATGCCGATTTTCTAAATGTTTTACATTACAGCAAGAAAAAGAGCTTGTTAATCATTGTCTTATGAAAAGCAGATATTTTGGTTTAAGGATTTCTGATTTGAAAAATTTGGCCTATCAATTCGCTGCAAGAAATAACATAGTTCATCCGTTTAATAATGAGAAGAAAAAGGCTGGAAAAGATTGGGTTCTATCCTTTTAAAAAAGGAACAGAGCTTTCTCTTCGAATTCCTGAAAAACCCTCTATCGCTAGAGCTACGCATTTAACATGCATAATATTTCGACCTTTTTTGGGCTGTTAATTGAACTGTATGATCGCTGTAACTTTACGCCAAGCGAGATTTATAATGTGGATGAGACAGGCATCACTACAGTCCCAAATAATTACATTATATAGACGATTTTTTATCTTAATTCCACTTTGCCCCGCATAGTGTTCCACTTTGCCCCACAGAAGGGGCAAAGTGGAACAAAATTTAAATTTTTTTAAAAAAATTGTATAAGAAAAAACCTTTATCCTAGAAATTTTAAATTATTGTCATTTTATGATAACATAACTATCGTTCGACTGCCAACATTATTTTACCTTTTTTTCAAATAATAAGATTGTAACTTCAAAAAAATCAAATTTTATTCTGCTTTGCCCCACTCTCCCCTACACTACTGAATTAACTGAAAAATAAAAACAAAACTTTTTAACCACACAGTAAATCACGTTAAAACGATATCTATTACCGTAAATTTCGCGAAGCCTTAAAATAAATCCTACCTTAATAAGGTTAGGCGAACCAATGCTAAAACAATGGTGCATACGACTGATCTATTTTTAAATTGCCCTTTATCATAATGCAAATTGTTACATGTTGTTTGCTTGACTGACGTCACGTAACCATAGCAACGGTGACTATCAAAGCCATGTTGGGCGTTGGGTCTTCATTTTCTTTGAGCTAACGGACACGGTCGGCTGGGGCGCGCCAAAATGCACGAGTGTTTATAATAATTGTCCATCGGAGTTAACCGTGGCCATATTATGCATATAGCTACATTCGGATTAAATTAATATTTTTAATTTGAACATAATTATTTTTTAAGGGCTAAAATGCTAGATGTATTGGTATCTATCTACATTAATATTTAATATTGTCGAAAAACTTTCCTCCTGGTTTTATTTTATTTTTTTTGGAGAAGAGCCCCTTCACCCACTTCACCTGAGGAGCTGCGGCCACTGCTGCAACCAATTGTGCAGCTGCAAGTTTTTAGAATATTGCTGATTTTTTGAATATGTGAGCACAAGGTGGGCCCGATGATTTTGAGGTGGGCACTAACCAAATCAAAAGTGACTTTCAAAAAAAATTATATAAAATATAGCACTGGCTTTCACATCCAAAATTTTACAGTGAAATCCCCCTTCTACCCCGGAAACTCCATTACAAAACCGAATCCCTCAATTTTGGGTAGGCACCCATCTGGCGCCGACGCTGCAGGGTCATTTCCTATTTTAATTTAAAATTACAAAACGATACCCCGATATTATCTTAAAAGTATCTACTGACGCCGACCCACTTAATTCTCGTGAAACTCGTTTTTATAATATTTTGTATATAAAAAGACATTTTATTGCCATCGCCAGACACAGGTACAATATGCGCGATGTGGTGAAAATACGCTATTTGTTCGTGATGACTCATCGACTAGGTACTGTTCGAATTCACCATTTCGTTTTTGGATCAATATTTCCTAACTTTTTATTTTATCCAAAAATCAGCCCAATACCTACCAATAAAGTTTCAAAAATTCAAAACATTCGTTTTATTACAGAGTACCTACGTACTTACTGATATTGTGCTATAAACTATATAGGACCTACATATTAATATCATATCAATTTTAACCGATTTTGACAATGTATAAGGTAATAATAAGAAACACAATATAAACATAAAATATATAAGATAATAAAAATAAAAACAGACATCTGCTACAGGCAATTTTGACAAAGTTTCGTAATATTATTAAGTAAATTTTGAAGTTATAATCAGTCAAAGTATAGTTTCAGTGTTCCAAACCCCCTGTATACATAAAATAAAATCTGTATCAGGATATCGCAGAGCATTGGTCAATGTGGTGTCATGTTTCTCTCCTTTCAGCAAGTAACATTTTAAGCTTATCATCGTTCCTGCAATATAAAAATAAACAATATTCGTCCTTAGGGACAGAGTGCATAGGATTTATATTCTTATATTACCATCATTATTATTGATAAACATTTACCATTCTCAGTTTTTGCGTAGGTATGCTGCATTAGTAGAAGTGTACAACAGCGCTAATAAGTCTTTGTGTAGTCTGTGGTGTATCTGAAATCAGAAATTTAAGTCTTAATAAGTTTTTTTTTTATTTTTTCTTTCATATAAAATATTTTGGTAAGTAAAAAACAACTATATCTAGTAAAGTTATTTAAACAACCCATTCGTTAAACTGGTTAAAGTGGATAATTCTGAGAATTTGTTCATCACACAAGTCACGAGAGATTAGTCAGGTCGGAGATGGGTACGAGCGTGTCGAATGAAAGTTGTTCCGGGTTGCCCATTTGCCGGTTTTGTTGTGACCGTCGGCACCTTCTTCCGATTAGAGAGCGTATTTTTTAAAATTATTTTCTCAGTAAATAATTAGAGAATGTAAAAATCGAAACCAGAAATTACTACCTAAGATCAAGCACAGTTCTAGAAATTTCATTATCATTTTTCACATTATTTTACTTATCTGTCAGTAAATGTATACATTTACTTATTGTTTATTGTTTTAACAAAAAGGGCGGCGGGAGGGGCAAACATATGATGGGGCGCTCCCATCTTCATAAAAAGTGACTTCTAAAAAAAACACCTCCACCACGATTTTCCTCTTGCAAAAATAGACTACTTAATTCAAATAATAAGGCTTATTATATGGGCACCAAGCAGCAAAGGGTGCCAAGCGCAAGGGGGGCGCCAGGGGCGGGGGGCTAGCGCCCCCCTGGTCCCTACCTGGCTACACCACTGCCTATGAGTTGGATTTTAGAGAAATCTTATTCCCTGAGCCGCTATAAGCAGGGTTGCCACAGCTACCGAAATTTCGGTAGATCTACCAAATTCGGCATTAGTCTACCGAAATACCGATTGTTACTCCAATCTACCGAAAAAAAAATTAGAAAATATCCATAAATAATTGACTGATTTAACTCAAAGCGACCTAGTTTTCAAATCAAATCAAAATATGCTTTATTGTTATAAAGGAATCATCTTGTTAACAAAGCTAAAATATACATACAAGCAGGTGTAACAGAACCATGCTCATGATACAACTATACAAGGTATGATATCGCGCAGATTTTCGTGACGTCATATTGGGCTTAAAAACCGCCATATTGCGATATTCTCCGTTGTTTAAGTTCGGTATTATGTTTCGATAAGGCAAAAATGTTATTTTTTAGATGTAGGATGTATTTTAATATCAGAGAACTACATACAAAATTACACGATGCAACACTTTATAGAAAAAGAAAAATGAAAAAAACAATAACCTCAATTTTTCATGATCACAGTAATCAATCTAAAATGTATGTTTTAATATTTCAGTCACAGTATAAATTTTAATGCTAATTTGTTTTGAAATAAATTTATTAAAAATTTCATATAAAATTACCCTTAAATAACGGAAATGACTCTTTGCCGTATAATTCAATTCAAAAATTCGTCACACTGTGACGTCACGATCCACTGCGCACCCTGTTGATATCATACCTTGTAAAGTTGTATCATGAACCATGCTTAAACCTTAAAAAGTACACAATAAAAATAATTAAAGGCAAAACATAACACGCCATAACTCAATCAAAAAAAGAAAAGAAAAAAACAAGCAAGTAGCTACAAACAACTCACGAGTAATAATTGTAAATGGCACACAAAACAAATTTTACAAAATTACCAATCCTGTTAACACACTAAGTTAAAATGTGTCGTTTTATTTATATAGTAATATTATATAAAGTACCTATTCTGATTTATTTTTAAACAAAAACGAAAAAATCAATATGGTTTTGCTATATTGGTAGGTACTAAGAAATATTTTTTTTAAATGACTTTTATTCCTGATATTAGATCAAAACGTTTATATCATATTATGAGGGACACAATTTTTAAAAAAGTATTCATCCCAGGGTTGGAGTAAACCCAAACTATTTGAATTATTTAAGAATTTAATTAAATAATTCACTTTTTTTAATTTAATATATAATTTACACAATATAAGAGGTAATAATAATTTAATAACACTTTAAACTAAACCTCTTTACCTCAACATTTTTCTAAATAATATATGGGTGCTTAGCCCCTCTCTGAATCGAGATTAGCCCTAGAATAATTGGTGTTTTTACATCCTTTTCTATATAGGATTTTTCAGTCATCTTTCAAAGTTGCGGGATTATTACACGTTCGACCTTTTATTTTAGAAGACATTTTCAGGAGGTGTAGTAAGATTTTGTGTAGGATTTCTACACGGGGCTTAAGCACCCCCCCCCCCCCCACACACACACACACAAAATAAAGGTATCTAGTTGCGCCATTGTATTAAAGAATAAATGGTGAACCCGGCGCGTATACAGCATCAAAATATGGTGGAGGGAGATTCATTTTTTTACTAAAAAAATTTAACTGAGCCTTTTTTTAGAGAACAGACTAATCTATTAACCAACTCAAAGACGTCAAGGGGGGTTATATTATATTCAGATATTTTAATATACAGGGTGCTACAAATTGGTGTGTGTGTGTACAAGGTGATCTCGAAAACGGTAAGAGATACGAAGATGGCTAAATTGAGGCAAAGTTGCGTATTTTGGGGCTTAATAATTTGGTGAAAGAAAATAGTAAATATTCCAAACACCTTCGGAGAAATCCGAAATTTTTTGTTTTTAATTTGCTGTGCCTTTTTATTTGACTTGGAAAAAAACAAAAACCACTTTTTCATAGCCGTGCTTATGTTTTACAAGATGGGGGTTATTATAGTTTTCAAATTCGACGTTCCGCTCTTTAGATACCTACCTACTTCAAGATATTTTTTTTTAAACACGGACCTGGGATTTTAAAAACAGTTTTAGGGATTTCGAAGCTTTAGAAATTTAATATTTAATGATTTTTAAATTTTTTTTCATCAAATAACACATCATGCCAATTATTTTTAGGGTTAATTAATTATTAAAATTAAATTACAGGAAGTTAGGGTCTTTAGGCTGTTTATTGTTTCAATAAGATTTACTGTAACAATACTCTAGAAAGTAAGTAGGTTTTTAAATCATGCGAAGTAATTTTATTTTTTATTATTACATATTTTATTAATTTTATTATTATGGATTACCGAGGAAAGTAATTTTGAGTGATCTTGAGTGCTTGCAAGCACTCTAAATGGCTTGAAATGCAAAATTCAATTACCAATAAATTATCAAACACCAAGCACTTTTTATAAAGGGCTCTAAATATCAATTACCGAGCACCGTAATTTAAAAGTGCTTACAAGCACTGTGCTCAAAGCACTTTTTAAGCACTAATGCTCTATTAAGTACTATATGCTTTTTGCCTTAGACCTAGAACGAAAGACTGTAAGACAGAAAAAATGTATGCTCACAAGTGAAAAAAAAAGATAACTGGAGGATTAGTCTAGTTATGTTACTATGTGCTTATGTATGTTTTACTGCCTATAAGGTCTGATTATGCTAGTTTCAGGCTAAACATGTAACAAAAATAAACAGGCACAAAAATATTTGAGGCCGAGACTTTGGATCTTCTTCCTTACAAAGTACATATTAAATATCAGGCCTCTTTGAGTAAAAATAGACGGATTATTCGAATTACAATTTTTTTTAGTTTGACTCTAAATGTTCAGAGCCCGTGATAATATAAAAAAAAAACCGTTAAATTGTATTAAATTTCTAAAGCTTAGTCCCTAAAACTGTATTTAAAATTTTAGGTTCGTATTTTAAAAAAATTGACTTAAGGATGGCTAAAGAAAGAAACGTCGAATTTGGAAACTAATTACGCCATCTTCTAGAACATAAAAAACGGCTATGAGAAAGTGTTTTTTGATTTTTTCCCAAGTCAAAAATTTAAGGTGCAAAAAGTTAAAAATCAAAGCTGAAAATTTCGGGTTTTTTCGGATATTTCCGAAAGTATTGGGAATATTTGCAATTTTCTTTCACCAAATTATTAAGTCCCAAAATACGCTACTTTACCCTAATTGAACCATCTTCATATCTGACCGTTCTCGAGATTCTCTTGTCTTGTAGGCACACGAATTTGTAGCACCCTGTATATCTGTACATAAATTAAAAATTATACTACAAATAGTATATTACTAGTAGATTGATTAATGAGTAATAGAAACTAACATTTTCAATGTAAATGTTGCCGACGCAAGTCATTTAAATAATAAATATTTTTTTTGTTCTTTTAAGTACTGCGAATATTTTATTACCGACTAGCTAATTGGACTTTTTACTCGGCTCGTGAGTTATTGGGGTAGGGGGCAACTATCTCCTGTCCTTCTTGAATACGCGACTGAGTAGCACAAAATGTAAACGTTAAGAGCAAACAGAACTCGATTAGTCATCACGGGACAAATAGTGCATTTTCACCACAACGCGCATATTGTACCTGTGTCTGGCGATGGTAATAAAATGTATTTTTTTATATACAAAATATTATAAAAACGAATTTTACGAGATTTAAGGGGCGCGGCGTCAGTGGAGATTTTTATTATAATATCGGGGCATCGTTTGTGGTTTTAATGGAACATAAAAAATTAACATGAATAGCCGTAATATTTCTATTTTTATGTTCTACATGGCGGTTTGAACCTATATAATTGAAACTTTAAAATAAGTTGTTTTTTTTTGAAAAAAAATAAGGTATCATCCGCCAAACTAGAAATTCTTGTGAACCCCTTGGTAAAATTTTGATATTAAATTTGCAATAAGACAATCCAGGAAACGAAGCCGCGTTTCGCGCTGGTATGGAAAGCTAGAATAAATAAACATTCCCTGAATAATTAAACAATAACTAAACAGTAATTTAATTGCAAGTTTGCACCATATGGAACACTTTTTTTATCCATTTGTTTTTTGAAAATCTGTTGTCGACATTAGGTTCTGCATGACCCAGAGCAAATAAGAAAGCTTTACATTTTTGACTTGGGACGTGCGTTACACTTATCAAGTATCATTTAAAAAATTAAAAACTGACGAAAGTGTAATTTTTTTTAGAGTTACGAAAAAAATTTTTAAGAATATGGTTTCTCATCATATATTGATTCCAAATTTTCGTATAAAGATATTTTTAATTTTTAACAATAATAAATATGTTATATTATAGGATACAGTAAAACAAAGTTGAACTTGTAAATTTCCACTATATTAAAAAGAAGAAACATAACATGTTTCGCTGCACGGCAGCTTCGTCAGATGACAATGTGAAATAAGATGTAAAAGGTATAGATTATTGACAATGTAAATAAAAACAGTGGGAGGGTTAAAAGCTAGGAAAAACCCAAAGAAAGGGTCGGTATAATTCAATTAAGTAAAATGATGGGTTTTTTCAACCATTGTTAGGTATACAATTATCAACAGAATAAATTTAACAAAGGTGAACTATTTAAATCTAATTGATCATTAAGTAACAGGTCCGTATTCTTAAGTTTATTAATTTCGACAGACTCTAACAAATTAAGTTTTAAGCCCTTATTTTCTGTATGTAAGATTTTAAAAGATGGATCAAAATTATGTTGGTTGTTGAGCAAATGGTTAGCGTAGTTAGAATCGGTTTTATTTTTAATAAAACTATTATAATGTTCGTGTATTCTTTTGTTGAAGTTTCTCCCTGTTTGACCTATGTATGTTTTCGGACAATCCTTGCAGTTTAATTTGTAGATACCAGAATTTTTGTTTTTATCACTTTTGGTTTTATTGTTTTTAATAAATTTACCTAAAGAGTTATTAGTTTTGTAAGCCACATTTATATCAAGTTTATTGAGAAAATTACCAATTATTTTGCTAGGTTGACCAAAGAAAGTGACAAGTTTAAAATTGTTAGCGTAAGTTTTGATTTTGGGAAAAACTAGGTCAATAGCTTTTTTGTAGGTTTTCTTTTTTAAAATTTGATCAATAAGATTAGAGCTATAACCATTATTAACCGCAATTTGTTTTATGATGTTTAATTCTTTTTGAAAATTGATTGTGTTTAAAGGGAGAGATACTAATCTGTGTATCATACTATGAAAAGACGCTAATTTTTGTTGTATAGGGTGACATGAAGAGTTGTTTATAACCGTGTTAGTATGAGAAGGTTTATGGAAAACTGAAAAAATGTGTCTACCATTTTCTTTATTAATATTTAAATCAAGAAAATTAATAGAATTGTCAATTTCATGTTCAATTGTAAACTTGATATTCTTATGTAAGCTATTGATATATTCTAAAAAGACTTGTAACTGTCTGTCAGTTCCGAGAAAACATGTTAGGACATCATCAACATACCTATGCCAATAAAGAAACTGTTTGAAAAGAGGATGTTTGCTGATTTTATCTTCTAAAAAATCCATAAATATTTCAGCCAACAAGGGGCTAAGGGGATTACCCATAATAAGACCATTTTTACTTGTATATATTTTATCGTTGAACTCAAAGTAATTTTGTTCCAAGCATATGGTTAGTGAAGTTATAATTTCTTGTTTTTTGATCAAATTAACATTTTTTAGGGTGAGAAGTTTATTAACTAAGGTAATAGTTTCATCAATAGGTATGCTTGGAAATAAATTAGTCACATCAAAAGAAATTAGTTTCGCATTATTGGGTAAATCAATATTCTTAATTTTATTTACTAGCTCGAGAGAATTTTTTATTGCAAATTTTGCTGAAAATTGTGTGTTCAAAATAATTATATCGATTAGTTTTTTTTGAAAGTTTGTATGACGGTGCTGAGAAAAAAGAAACTACTGGTCTAATAGGGTATCCACCTTTGTGGAGCTTTATTAGTGAATACAATTTAGGGGGTTGAGGATTCATGAGACTTAATCTGAAAGAATCTATGTCAGGAAATAAACTTTTACAATTCTGAATAATAGTTTTTATAGACTTTTGGAATATAGTAGTAGGGTCGCGTTTTAAACATTGATAATTATTAGGATTAAGAAATTCGAGAGTTTTTTGAATATAATCGGTTTTATTTATTGCTACTACCGTATTACCTTTGTCTGCCTTGGTAAAAATTATATCACTAGATTTATTTTTAATATCTTTAGCTAATCGAATTTCCTGTTTTGGAACAGTCTGTTTTAAAAATTCTTGTTTTATTATAGAAGAGGCTTGATGTTTCAGAGAAATGTTAGAAGGAATGTTTTTAAGAGCAATTTCGGTTTCGACACCTAACAATTCTAAGGTTTTGGGAGAAATATTATCTTGTATATTGTATTTGTAACCTTTCTCTACTAGTTTATTTTCAGGTTCAGAGAAATTTACTGTAGTTAAGTTAATAAATCTGTCAAAAAACTTATGTTCAGAAAAATTATTATTATTTTTAGATATTCTTTGAGAATTAATTTTATTAGAAATGAGAAAATTAAGCTTTTTACGTTGTGTCAGAAATTTTTTATGAATAATAGAATTAACCTTATCTCTGGTATCTCTATCCAAAACAAGAAATTCTATATAATTTAATTTAAATAACAATTCCGTGTGAACTACTTTTAAATAAATATTTAAGTAGTTCACACGGAATTGTTATTTAAATTAAATTATATAGAATTTCTTGTTTTGGATAGAGATACCAGAGATAAGGTTAATTCTATTATTCATAAAAAATTTCTGACACAACGTAAAAAGCTTAATTTTCTCATTTCTAATAAAATTAATTCTCAAAGAATATCTAAAAATAATAATAATTTTTCTGAACATAAGTTTTTTGACAGATTTATTAACTTAACTACAGTAAATTTCTCTGAACCTGAAAATAAACTAGTAGAGAAAGGTTACAAATACAATATACAAGATAATATTTCTCCCAAAACCTTAGAATTGTTAGGTGTCGAAACCTAAATTGCTCTTAAAAACATTCCTTCTAACATTTCTCTGAAACATCAAGCCTCTTCTATAATAAAACAAGAATTTTTAAAACAGACTGTTCCAAAACAGGAAATTCGATTAGCTAAAGATATTAAAAATAAATCTAGTGATATAATTTTTACCAAGGCAGACAAAGGTAATACGGTAGTAGCAATAAATAAAACCGATTATATTCAAAAAACTCTCGAATTTCTTAATCCTAATAATTATCAATGTTTAAAACGCGACCCTACTACTATATTCCAAAAGTCTATAAAAACTATTATTCAGAATTGTAAAAGTTTATTTCCTGACATAGATTCTTTCAGATTAAGTCTCATGAATCCTCAACCCCCTAAATTGTATTCACTAATAAAGCTCCACAAAGGTGGATACCCTATTAGACCAGTAGTTTCTTTTTTCTCAGCACCGTCATACAAACTTTTAAAAAAACTAATCGATATAATTATATTGAACACACAATTTTCAGCAAAATTTGCAATAAAAAATTCTCTCGAGCTAGTAAATAAAATTAAGAATATTGATTTACCCAATAATGCGAAACTAATTTCTTTTGATGTGACTAATTTATTTCCAAGCATACCTATTGATGAAACTATTACCTTAGTTAATAAACTTCTCACCCTAAAAAATGTTAATTTGATCAAAAAACAAGAAATTATAACTTCACTAACCATATGCTTGGAACAAAATTACTTTGAGTTCAACGATAAAATATATACAAGTAAAAATGGTCTTATTATGGGTAATCCCCTTAGCCCCTTGTTGGCTGAAATATTTATGGATTTTTTAGAAGATAAAATCAGCAAACATCCTCTTTTCAAACAGTTTCTTTATTGGCATAGGTATGTTGATGATGTCCTAACATGTTTTCTCGGAACTGACAGACAGTTACAAGTCTTTTTAGAATATATCAATAGCTTACATAAGAATATCAAGTTTACAATTGAACATGAAATTGACAATTCTATTAATTTTCTTGATTTAAATATTAATAAAGAAAATGGTAGACACATTTTTTCAGTTTTCCATAAACCTTCTCATACTGACACGGTTATAAACAACTCTTCATGTCACCCTATACAACAAAAATTAGCGTCTTTTCATAGTATGATACACAGATTAGTATCTCTCCCTTTAAACACAATCAATTTTCAAAAAGAATTAAACATCATAAAACAAATTGCGGTTAATAATGGTTATAGCTCTAATCTTATTGATCAAATTTTAAAAAAGAAAACCTACAAAAAAGCTATTGACCTAGTTTTTCCCAAAATCAAAACTTACGCTAACAATTTTAAACTTGTCACTTTCTTTGGTCAACCTAGCAAAATAATTGGTAATTTTCTCAATAAACTTGATATAAATGTGGCTTACAAAACTAATAACTCTTTAGGTAAATTTATTAAAAACAATAAAACCAAAAGTGATAAAAACAAAAATTCTGGTATCTACAAATTAAACTGCAAGGATTGTCCGAAAACATACATAGGTCAAACAGGGAGAAACTTCAACAAAAGAATACACGAACATTATAATAGTTTTATTAAAAATAAAACCGATTCTAACTACGCTAACCATTTGCTCAACAACCAACATAATTTTGATCCATCTTTTAAAATCTTACATACAGAAAATAAGGGCTTAAAACTTAATTTGTTAGAGTCTGTCGAAATTAATAAACTTAAGAATACGGACCTGTTACTTAATGATCAATTAGATTTAAATAGTTCACCTTTGTTAAATTTATTCTGTTGATAATTGTATACCTAACAATGGTTGAAAAAACCCATCATTTTACTTAATTGAATTATACCGACCCTTTCTTTGGGTTTTTCCTAGCTTTTAACCCTCCCACTGTTTTTATTTACATTGTCAATAATCTATACCTTTTACATCTTATTTCACATTGTCATCTGACGAAGCTGCCGTGCAGCGAAACATGTTATGTTTCTTCTTTTTAATATAGTGGAAATTTACAAGTTCAACTTTGTTTTACTGTATCCTATAATATAATAGTTATGGATTTCCACCTAGTATCGGCTGAATCAATTAATAAATATGTTGTCTAAAAAGTATCTACTGGCAAACATTCACAGGCATTGTGCCTATTTTTGGTTATAGGGGGCCCTAAGCCCGGTAAGCAATCCGGGCCCCTATAATTATAGGTGCTCATAGAGCCAAATTCAGGCGGGGAGGGTAACCAGCCAA
This sequence comes from Polydrusus cervinus, assembly GCA_935413205.1. Classification (NCBI taxonomy): domain Eukaryota; kingdom Metazoa; phylum Arthropoda; class Insecta; order Coleoptera; family Curculionidae; genus Polydrusus; species Polydrusus cervinus. Next base: position 46,239,359 of record OW284516.1, on the reverse strand, counting down.
ATAAATCGTGGCCACGGTATACGGTATCAAAAACTTCTCCTATTAAAAGTAACTTTAAAAAAAAAATCCCCATGATCCAGGGGGCAACGCCCTTCTCCCCTTGTAGGCGCCCATGCTCCCTACAACTTCAAAGTGTTTTTTCCTTAATAAGTTCCTTAATAATAATTTACTACGCTTCAATGAGATAAAGAAAATAAATTAGTTACTACAAAAACAATTATAATTAGAAACTAGGTTAAAAAGAATACAAAAATGTATAAATCTTCACTTATTTTTTTATATTTTTTTATTGTACTATGACAATTGTTTCGACACGCAATGTCTTCGTCAGATAGTAGAAATCTAGATTTCTACTATCTGACGAAGACACTGTGTGTCGAAACAATTGTCATAGTACAATAAAAAAATAAGTGAAGATTTATACATTTTTGTATTCTTTTTAACCTAGTTTCTATAATGGATCTTCATCAAGTAACGGCTACATCTATTGAATAATTATAATTAGTATTTATTAAGTCTGGAAAACAGTGTCAAAATAGGCGTTTACAGGGTGCTACAAATTCATGTGCATACACGGGGATCTCGAAAACGGTAAGAGATACGAAGATGGTTGAATGTAGGCAAAGTTGCGTATTTTTGAGTTTAATAGTTTGGTATAAGAAAGTTCTAAATGTTCCGAATACCTTTGGGGCTATCCGAAAAAACCCGAAATTTTTAGTTTTGGTTTTTAATTCTTTATGTGTTCATTTTTGACTTGCAAAAAAACAAGAAACACTTTATTATAGCCGTTTTTTATGTTCTACAAGATGGCGTTATTAGTTTTTTAATTCGACGTTTCGTTCTTTAGATACCAACCTCAAGTAATTTTTTTTAAATACGGCCTGGACTTTTAAATACTGTAGGAGTTCTAAGCTTTGGAAATTTGATACGATTTAAAGGTTTTTAAAATTTTAACGTTTTGTCATCCTATCAAACATTTTTTTAAATTATCTTTTTATATCATTATGGTCGTGAGTCGTGAACACTTAGCCAAACTAAAAAAAAATTCTAATATGAAGAATTCATTTATTTTTACCCAAAAAGGCCTGATATTTGATATTTCATAAGAAAAAACACCCAAAGTCTCGACATCAAATATTTTTCTGTTTGTTTATTTTTGTTGCACGTTTCGCCTGAAACTAGCTTACAGACCTTATAAACAGAAAAAAAAAAGAAATTATTTTTAAAACAAACATAAGCATTGACCTTGCCAAAGCGCTTTACACGGTCAATCACGATATTTTATTTTAAAAAATGTATAATGTGGGAATACGGGTATTAGCCTATAATTTATTTCAGAATTACTTAACAAACAATAAACAACGTTTAAAAGTCAACGAAGTTACCAGTACTGAAAACAAGATTACTACATGTGGTGTACCTCAAGGTACAGTGTTCGGGCCATGCAGTGATGTTTTTTAAATACTTGAATGATTTGCTAAATCTTCAGTCCGCACAGTGGCGGATATAGGATTTTGTTGAGGGGGGGAGGGCTCGGCTCTAAAAATCTTATTACTCTCAAAAGTGACTTCTAAAAAAAATTCTGACCCGTCATATAAAACGCCCATTTTGTAAGCCCCCCCCCCCCCCCTTCGATCAGAGACTGAGTCCGCAGGACATATAATAGCGTTTGCTGATGATACGGTAATAATCTATAACCGTGACATTTTGCAAACCAACAAAATCCCTCTAAACGCTATTTCAAACGTGATTTTCTCGAAATACACACAAACAATTTTGTAAAAACCTGTTTCATATTCAGCAGCAAATATAATTATTTCCAGCGAATCGAGAATCCGGTTTCAGGTATCAGCCAGTGCGAAGATTTTACGGCCTGAGAAATCAATTAGCGGGATTTTGTTGGCTTGCAAAATGTCACCAATATCACCAATGACACGTCTTGGGAAAACCTAAAAAACAGTGGCAAATGATCTTAAAAGGGTGTTTACTTGGTTTGGACAGAGCTTGTTACCGCAAATTTTGATAAGACCCGGTATAATATGGCATTTACAAGTTATAACGTTAAGTTACCAACTTTCAATACCACATAATAGTGATAAAATAATGATGAAAACGGCAAGTTTAAAGTATTTGGGTATACCAGTGGCGGCTCGTCAGATGAAGTATGTAAACCAAAAAAAAAACAGGAGGAAAGTTTTTCGACAATATTAAATATTAATGTACCAATACAGCTACCATATTTGCCCTTAAAAAATAATTATGTTCGAATTAATAATATTAATTTAATCTGAATATTCTATAACTATGCATAATAGAGCCACGGTTAACTCCGATGAACAATAATTATAAACATTCGTGCATTTTGACGCGCCCCAGCCGGCTGTGTCCGTTAGCTTAAAGTGAAGACCCAACGCCCAACATGGCTTTGATATTCACCGTTGCTATGGTTACGTGACGTCAGTCACGCAAACAGCATGTAACAATTTGCATTAGGATGAAGGACAATTTAAAAATAGATCAGTCGTATGCACCATTGTTTTGGCATTGGTACGCCTAACCTTAAGGTATTTATTTTGAGGCTTCGCGAAACTGACGGTTATAGATATCGTTTTTACGTGATTTACTGTGTGATTAAAGATTAAAGTTTTGTTTTTATTTTTCAGTTAATTCAGTAGTGTACGTATACCTACTTATAGTTGTGTGTGATTGAAAAATTAACCCAATTAATGACATAGTTTATAATTTGTTGGAAACTCCATTCAGTCGTTGGACAGATGAGGATAAGAGAGACGTTTTGTTACACGGGTTTTTAGTCAATGTTTGTTTAAGTACCAGCACTATACCAAGCTCTTCGCCATTTTTTAACACCGAGCCGCCACTGGGGTATAATAGTGGATTCCAAAATGAAATGGGATTATCACACTCAATACCTATATTACTCAAAATGTAAGGGGGCCTACATTATTAACTTAAAAACTAAAAGAGGTGCTGTGCTATCTATTAAAAACTCAAAATTATTTATTAAGCGTTATTAATAAAGTAATTTTTAAATTACGGAATAGTTGGGTGTGGAGCAAGTAATAGAGATCAGTTTATAATAAGCTAGAGATTGCACTAAAAGGCAAAATAAAGATTACATGTAATAAACCTCTGCATTATCCAAGTGATAAGTGACCAATTGTACCAGGAAACACGTCTCTGTACGCCAAGATAAATTTACGCAAAAAAATCTTTATACAATAAAGCTTTAAGAACCATAATTTGCTTTTGCCTATTGACCATACATATCCGACTAGATTACATCAACGAGAAAATCTTAAAACAAATAGATCAGGAAAACCCGTTGGAAAATGGTGTTTTTCCTATCTTGGTCCTAGACTTTTTAGCCTTTTAAATAGAAACATAAGGGAAAGTTTGACGATGCAGTGGGAATTGGAAAATAAGCTAACAGTAAAAAGAATATTTTCTTGCACTCCGAAGGTTACAAGATGGTGTTTATTTTACTGAGTTAAATATAAGTTTTAAATATACTTTACTATTTTTAATTAATTTTATTAATTATTATAGTATTTATATGATATTTCTATGATATTCTTATAACGGTATTTAAAATGAGATTACTGCTCGTCTGCATCACTTGAAATATAAGTTTAGTGAGTAGGTGTTTTTGTAGTGAAGATACTAGTTTATATATCGTCTAAATGTTTGTAACATAGTATATTTTTTATCTTTGGCTAGGTCGCTCTCCAGAGAGATTATTGTTAACTTACTTAAGGATGTCTGTTTCGTAAATAGGTATAAATTCTTTTTAATCCAGAACAGGATCGTTCTGCACACGCGATGCAAGCCGGAATAGTAACAATTAACGCCTACCTACATATTTCTTTTTTCCAAAAGCCGACGGCGGGAAGTCTAGCAAAAGGGCGAGAAAACTAATTACCTACCTATAAATTAAAAATCTATCATCCATCTGATTGAATCAATGTGGCCAAAAACAAAGTTAATTATTATGTGAAATATATTGATAAGCTTACTGATTATTAAATATTATGTACCTATTAGCACAAATCATTTTAACGGTCACAAAAGTACTTCTTATTTTACGATACCTTATGCGTTATCCCTTTAAAAATATCCTAACTAAACTAAAAGGCGTGTTTCATATTTTATATTAAGAAAGCGAATTATTTTCCTAAGTACTAAGTAAAACTTGAAGATAGGCACCAATGCACAAATGTGTGCTTTCTTAGCGCCGGCTGATAGATGAAGGAAGGTCGAAGATTGAGATGGGTTTATTTGTTACATGTCTTTCTAACCTACGGACTACCAGCTCTCTCACTTGCTTCCGCTCGTACAAAAGCACTGGTTTTGCTTTTGCATAAGACTCTAATGTACAGCGAGTTCTTTGCTTATAGAACGGTCTTCCGGAATGCTTATAAAAGAATCTAGTTTATTATATTATAAGCAAAGAATGCGTTCGTGGAAATGATAGGGGATTAAGCTTTAGGTCCTATATTATTAGGTATATAACTTTGTTGAAGAGTACTGGCATTATTATAGAGTTATTCATCATCAGCTGCAGTTGTAAAATTTTTTGGGGCGAAGCAATTAAACTTTTCGTATCTGCAATTGATGCTCTCTAAACGATTCTTTAATTAAGATTCAATAATTCCAATACTGGCCTTGTATACATCAACCCAGTGGGGTAGCCAGAAAATATGCTCAGGGGGGGGGGGGGGGGGGCTCGGTGGGCATAAGTAGGACAATTTTTTTTTCTGGAGAGAGGGACAGTCGAGACTACATGTATTTCATGATATTGTACCTAGTGAAGAAGGTGAAAAAGCGATGCAGGCGAAAAATTTTTGGGGTCACGCCCAAAGTTCGATTAAAATTTACCTAACTACTATCAAATTTCGAAAATTAAATTATTACCTCTCCCCCTGAATGGTTGGATTAAATTTGTTTTTGTAAATTTTTTTGATATTCCGTGCCGGCTCTTTATTTAAAAAAAACCATTTTTTATATATGTGAAAAATATTAGTGTCAATCCAAAATTTTAACTTAAGACGTATGTATGACTCTAACCAGCATTTTTCGGGCTCGGTTTTTCATGATTAAAAATAAAGTAAATATCGCTCACCACGCCAAAATTAATGATTTTTGATACCTATGTATTTTAGGAGAGCAGATCTAAGAGCAGTTTGTGGTGCAAATGCTTGGTTTTGAAATACTCCTTTTTAAATGCCGTTTTGTATATCATAATAAAGCATTCTTGTTTCTTCCCGCACTATTTATTTTATTATAAATTATCACACTTCTTCCATAAAAAATGTTTCAATTAAAATTTTTACTTTAATTTTTCTCTTTAAAAATAAATAGCTAATTGTTTTTTGTTTTTGTTGTATAAATATTGTATTGCATTGAGTTATATTTTTGTTGATTTAAAATAGCTCTAAAAAAGGGAAAACGAAACAGACAAGTATATCATGGAAAAATACTATAAGATATTATTCTTTTTACTCGTTTTCCTATAAAATTGCATCATAAATCAATAACTAAAACGATATGCGTCCGAAACCTTAATCTCTATATAAAACAGGACTTTTAGAAGGAAAGGTTTAAAAACTAAACGTTTCCTACAAGACCTTTGTAATCTAAGCCAAGAATACATTATTTAAAAATTTTAATTAAAAGTCCAAGCGTGAGACGAAAACTAAAATTAGGTTGCAGTTAGACTTTTGACCCCAAGTTCCTAGGCTAGGAGGGGGGGGGGGGGGGGTGAAGCTGCAGCCCGGCAGCCCCCCCCCCTAAATACGCCACTGTAGTTACGTAAAAATGCGCCCCCGGTCAAAAGTGACTTCTGTGATTTCCCCTGGCGCCGTCACTGCTACCAAAATCTAGATATTCTATGAGTAACAGTAAAAGTACACTAAAAACTAAAACCACAACTAATGAATCAAGCGGTTTGCAGGAGCGCGATAGGTCACTCTGTAGATATGAGTAGATATCTATAAAACAAATTCACAGTGCATAGTTTAAACACATGTTTTTGCTGGCACCGCTAGAAAATCCTAACCTTTTCTTTTAGAATTAATACTTTAAAAATGGATCATAGCGAATTACCTCCACCCTATACCTCCAATTCTATTGAACAACCTTTGCAAGACAAGAAATTTTCCTCACCGCAAATGCAAGAGACAGTTTACATTCCGCAGCCTATGCATTCCCCCACTTATGAGCCACCATGTAAGTACCGCTTTTTTTTAAATTTCGTCCTGTCAATGATATTCTTTAAAACTTAGTTACAGAGAATTACACAGAGGAATATCGTTCCTATTTTTGTTACTCATTTAATCGGAGAGAACTACCGGGAAATCCCATGCAAGTTTTAGACTCTCCAAATATTTGCTCTTCTGTTGACTTTAGAGCGGGGTTGTAGGGAGACTATTTTAGGGTCCCTGTGTGGTGAGTGCACATGCAGAGTTTGAACAATTTAGGACACCCGATCTTAACTTATTTGAATATGATTACGGTTGCTTTCTCATTGGAATTCAACAGGTGATGCTGCGGAAACCAGCATTGATTGAACTTGTCAAACTGTGATGTGTCATTGTCAAATGTAATTTGCAAACGTTAGGCTTTTTAAAAATCTTTAACAGATTTTCCTAATGAGAATTTACATCAGTCCGGCCATGAAATGAAATTTGCCCTAGCACGATCAGTATTACTGTCATTCCTTTATCAAAACTGTCCAGCCTGAATAATAGTGTACGGTCTGCGATAAATTGTTGAATACCCTTTTTACCGTGATATATATGTTTCTTGTTCACAAAGAGGCCGCATTTTTTGTACAGAAAACAGAAATATAAACATAATGCTATATTTGTTGCGCTTTACTCGACCAATCATCGTAATAGAATTTCCAATATATGTAATGGTATCGCGATGGTTTATTAATTACTTATCTACGCGAAGGATGTCCTGTTCTCTTCGGCACAGAAAAACCAGGAGTGAGTATCCCGGCCAATGAGCCAAATGCTCCCACCTGCTTAATAAGCGCAGGTTGGGTGAAAAGTAATATCAAGGACGCTAGCTGGACCCTTGCAAAGAATAAAAATAACTACTTTTTCTGTTTAAAAACAATATATAATAGAACGGTGTAGAAATATATATATATACAAAAAAATACAGATAAACGTCAAAAGACAAAAATATAAACAAAATAAAATAAATGTAAATTTCACTTTCTCTCATTCATTCGGTTTTAAACTACAGATAAAATGCAAATACAGGGTGATTTACGTTGAGTGGCCTATTAGAAGATCTCGGAAACGAGTAACCTTATCTTTCTAAAAATTTGATAGCAGACATAATTAGTTTTGTGCTTTTAAAACATTATATTTTGACATTTTTATTACTTCCGGTTATACCGGAAGTTAATGCCAACTTTGCTATTTCAAAGGGAATACCCTGTATATTTTAGCATTTTTGATTACCTTATGGAAATCTTAATAACTTTTGTTAATAATAATCTATTCCTATCTCTAACCGTTTTTGAGATATGAATTATAAAAGGATTTTTTTGTGTAAAAACGCTCCGAGAAGAAAGTTTAGTAACTCTGAAACTAATAAGGGTAAACTTTTAAAATTTTGTAAGCTTTCAAGTAATACATAGATCTTTAGTTTAAATAACTTAGGTTTCACGTTTTTTATACAGAGAGTTCTTAAAATGGTGCCAATGTTTCCATTTAAATAAATGTGCATAAGTCAATTTTTGCAAATGGAACACCCTATTTTTTAGCTTAGTAACATGTAGAGAATTAAATTTCCTATCTAAATGCCTAATATATTACAATCCCCATTTTTAGTGGTTTTGGAATTATGAGCAATTTAAATAAAAAATCTTAAAATTTCTTTTTGTGTTAATGCCACATTATTATTGAAAAGAAGGCTCGACTGGGATTTTCGTTTGACTTTAAGTTGTGTTACCATTTGTTTTTAACTGCCTATGTTCGTTGCTTAGCTATTTCTCATTCAAAGCCAAACGAAAGTCCCAGTCGAAGCCTTTTTTTCAAAAATAATGTCGCATTAACACAAACAGAAATTTTAAGATTTTTTATTTAAATTGCTCATAATTCCAAAACCACTAAAAATGGGGATTGTAATATATTAGGCATTTAGATAGGAAATTTAATTCTCTACACGTTGGTTAGCTAAAAAATAGGGTATTCCATTTGCAAAAATTGACTTATGCAGATTTATTTAAATGGAAACAGTGGCACCATTTTAAGAACTCCCTGTATAAAAAACGTGAAGCCTAAGTTATTTAAACTAAAGATCTATGTATTACTTGAAAGCTTACAAAATTTTAAATGTTTACCTTTATTAGTTTCAGAGTTACTAAACTTTCTTCTCGGAGCGTTTTTACACAAAAAAATCCTTTTATAATTCATATCTCAAAAACGGTTAGAGATAGGAATAGATTATTATTAACAAAAGTTATTTAGATTTCAATAAGGTAATCAAAAATGCTAAAATATACAGGGTATTCCATTTAAAATAGTAAAGTTGGCATTAACTTCCGGTATAACCGGAAGTAATAAAAACGTCAAAATATAATGTTTTAAAGGCTCAAAACCAATTATGTCTGCTATCAAATTTTTAGAAAGATAAGGTTATTCGTTTCCGAGATCTTCTAATAGGCCACTCAACGTGAATCACCCTGTATAAAGGAAACAAATTAATTAAAAGTTCATGATGCAGAAGTAACTGTCAAAAATATAAATTCGTGATGAATCGTCTGTTATGGTTTATGACCCTTAGTCAGGTGTCATCTTCTCCATTTATTTGAATTAAAGAAATGTTTATAACTTGTGTTGTAAAAAGTACAATCAGAGTTTTTATTATTATGAGCCCAATCGAAGCCAACCACTCGTTTAATATGGGATCAAATTATACTTGTGTCCAAAACAGGCTGGCTGGAAAACCTTTGCTCGGCAGGTGAGCGGAATTCAGCACCTTATTGTAGCTGCGTATAGCTTCGTAGCACAAGAAAACCTACGCGAAATTAAATAAAACAATCACAATAAGTTGAATTGGTTTAAAAGTTTTAGGGTCTAGTTCGATCGTTAAGCGATAAAATCGAGCCGACATTTTAAGGATAAAAGAAAAGAAATGAGAACTCAAAGTCTTCCTCCACTGTTATATTAACAGACTTTTTTATGCATCTCGAACATCATTGTAAAAGTAATGTATTAAGCTGGGTGCTGATGAATAACAATTAACTTATTCGAAACTGATTAACCAACTACGTACATTTTGTGAGAAAGAAAACTGATGTTTTTTCATTGAATTTCCTCCGTAAACAAGTAAAAAAATAAAGAAAATAATTTTCGGTAAACTTTAGAACTGACACAGGCAATTTAGGAAATATTTATAATAGCTTAACTATCCAATATATAACTAATTAATAACTAATATTAACTATTTATTTATTTAATCTTTATTTTAAAATTACATTGACAAATACAAAGTAAAAAGAAATGTCGTCAAAAAACAGAAACAAAGCAACAATAGTTACAATTCACAAAATCTTAAGTGTCTAAGTAATCGCTTAACTTATAGGGTTCTAAATCAATTAGAAAATTTTTGAGTTTCTTCTTAAATATGCGTTCGTTTGGTGCGTCCTTAATTCTAACATTCAATTTATTAAACATTCTAATACACATGTAATATGGATTTTTTCGAACAATGTTAATCTGTGTATTGGATAATTTATATTTCTCGTTCTTGTATTATAGTTGTGATAAATAATTGTATTAAACATATCTTTGTTTTTATAAAAAAATAAAACGGCTTCGTAAATGTACGATGCATAAATAGTTATCATTTTTTTTTACCTAAAAATGCCTCTACATAACTGTAAATAGGACATTTTATATAATATCTATTCTTTAAACACGTTTCTGAATAACAAAATTTTTTTCTAGTTTTGAATTACTTTCCCAAAAAATAATTCCAAACCTTGCTGTGGTTTCAAAATTTGCAAAATAGAGAGTTCTTTTTGCCATATCGTTCAAATATTTTGTTATGATACGTCAGCTGTAGCATACCTTATTTAATTTGTTAGTCAATATATGTAGTGTGACCAATCCAAAAATTCATCAATGTAAATGCCTAAGAATTTGGTATTATTTTCTGTTGGTAGTTGATTCTGACCAAGTTATTCTACCATATCTGGTCGTTCTTTTTTACTTAATTTAGTGTTAAAAATGACAATACTTGTTGCAGCCGACGCCATAAAGAAGTGAAGAAGACAATACTTGTTTTATCTTTATTCAAAAGCAATTTGTTCCCCTGAAACCAAACCTCGGTGTCCTGGAAAATTTTTGTTGCATTAGCTACCTACTATTTCTAAAATATCCTTACCACCTACCAAAATGTTAGTATCATCAGCATACTCTGTGAGACTAAAAAATGGAATTATATTTTTTGTTTAAAAATTTAAATCATTTATAAATATAATAAATAATATTGGCCCTTATATGCTCTCTTGTGGTATTCCTATTGTATTTTGCGAAATTGTTGATTTATATAAACACTTCGGTTTTTACATGCCATAAATATTCTTACCTATTTGGATGCTCCTTATAGTTGCCTACATACTTCCAAAATTTTAATGAAATCGGTTCAGTATTATAGGCGATTTTGCACCACTTTTAAAAATTAGGTGTATTTTTGTGTAATTTTAACAGTATGTCGTGTAGGTTTACTACTTGCTAAGTATTTTCACATGGAAATTACTTTTTACCCAAAAAATCCTAAAATTTCATATCAAATGTATAATTTTACAGACACCTTAATGTAATAATTTAGGATTTTCATCAAGATAAATGTAGTAAATTTCCCACTGCATTTTACAGTGTGGAGAAAAGTATTGCGCAAACATAATTAGCGGTCCTACACAAAACAATTTTTTTACCAAAGCTCTTTGTTTAATTCTAGATATGAATCAACCTCTTCCATCGGCTCCGGTACCATCTGGTAAGTCTGTTTACATTTCTTAACATAACCTATCTCAAAAAACAACATATTAATAGTGTAAGTTTCCTAATTATGGGTAGTTAAATTCCGGCAATATGAACCACCGCTGCATTTTTGCGAAGCGCGGCGGGGAAAAATATGAGGATAGGGATTTTAACATTGAGTTCGACTCGCCATGCTTTGCTTGTATCCGCGGATCGATATTATACCACATGCAATTCATCCAAAGCACCGTTTTTTACACAAAACCAGTAAATTAAAAATATTTTTAAATATTATATTTGTCAACTTGCTTATTTTAAATAAAACAATCTATATATTATTACATTTTTAGATTCTACATTATATTTTAGGCAGATTTCTTATCATACCCTATATCTAAGTATAAGAGTTTTTGGCATATTTAAATTTTGTCAAAATTGACGTTTGCAAGCCTTAAAATAATTATTAATTTCTCTTATTAATTAATTAATTATCTGGTTTAAGAGGGATTCCTTGTTAAAATGGACTTGCTTAAATAGATTTTGATGATATTTTGATAACTATAAATACAGGGTGTTCAAATAATAACATTAAAAATTAAATAGAAAAAAAAACAAAGTCTAGATTTTCAAATGGAAACCTCAAAATTTTATATTAACTTTCTATTTAGCATTAAAAATAAAGGCACATTTCTGTAAGGTTGCAAATTCGAAATTTTTTTAGTTGTTGTGTCCAAATAACATTAAACAAAAGATTTATTTCAAAAAATGTTAAGACTTGAAAATTAAGTTTAATATTTATTGAAAAACATAAGTTAATATATAAATTAATATTTACAGATATTATTTTAGGTACGAAGTAATTTATGTTAACTGTAACTAATCCTTATTTACCCACTTACCTTACAATTTTTAAAAGTCGACACTTTTGTTATTTTATATGTGCGAGACATACACATACATTTACCTTGGCAGCCGATACACAGCTGATAGGTTACTTAGTATGGCGCGTACAAACACTGTAAATTTGGTAGTAGATAGTAGCACGATACTCGGAATTTACGATATTCCACTTTGCCCCCAAGGTCCACTTTGCCCTTAATTCCCCTACTTATTTACGCCAAATTTCATTTCTCTAACCATTGTCGTTTATAGTATATTTCAGAAAGGTGTAGAGTAATAAAAGCTCATTAGGTATGCAATACAGAGTGTCCCAACAAATATTTAAGCCACTTTCATAATTTGGCATTGATTTCATTGCAAAATTTCTTATTTTCATCAAATTCTGGTAGTACCACCCGGGTTTGGGTTAATTTATGGGTTTTGCCTATTGTTATCCATTCACAAACACTAAAAATGGTGTGACAAGGGCGTGCATCATGTACATAGTATTAGGTCATCTCCTCTTGACGTTATAATTAACGGGTCGACGGTCCGATCGGTCAAGATCCCACATTTTCTCCTCTTCTTTAATGACATGATGGACTGCTTTTCGCCAGTTCTCTGGTGTCACTTTCTTAATGGCTTGAGCAAATAGTAGCCTAACGTCTTTCATTTTTAATGTCGTGTTGTGTCTTGCTACAAATCCTTTCACTTGCGCCCATATAAGTTCCATAGGAGTTAGTTCGCAATGATATGGCGGTGTGTGTAGCCCAGTTACACTATGTTTTTCAACTATATCTTCCACGGTATATTTTAATAAAACGATGTTTGTGTAAAGTTGCTATAGCTAATAGTTCCTTCTTTATCAAATTACATTTTTTTTCGGTTAGTTATCATAAATAATTTAATGCACAAAATGTACCTGTGCCTATGGCCGACACCGAAATTGACCCGAACTGGACGTAATTTCCCATTTTATTACTTTACACCTTTCTGACATAGACTATAGGAAATATTCGCACGTGATCGTATAAGTAGCTATGACTATTATTGAGATGCGAGAATTTTGAAAATTAACGCAAATAGACTTTTTTCATAATATTACAGTAAGCAAAGCATATTACATACATTACAAAGCATATTACATATTACAGTAATCAAGCATATTATTATGACAGTCGCAAAGCCGACGCTCTATTTCTTATAGATTTCAAGATCCCAATGATGCGGTTCAGATTTAGAATACCCTGTATAGACACCTTTTAGTAACTTAACTTTTTTTTAGCTTTAGTAACAAATGTTACGGTATCCAGTCCTGGTCGCGTGGCAGGATCCTGCCCGGTTTGCCATGGTTCAAGTTGGACTGGATCATATTCCTGCTGTGCCTGGTTGATTTGCATTTTTTGCTTCCCCTGTGGAATAATTTGTTGCTGCTGCATGCGGAAGAAGAAGTGCACTAAATGTGGATTTACTCTGTCTTAGACAGAAAAAGGTTATTTTTGGTGACGAAGTTTCAAGATATGTGTTTTAGAAATTTAGATTTATGCGCCCGCGGTTATTCCTCTTTGGAAACAACTACTACACATTTCTGACAGTTCTTGCTAATGCTAGAACATGGATTTAATATATCGACGTATAGCACTGTTGTTGTCATCGAATTCAATCATCGATAACTATTAAACACGTTGTTAAAATGTCGATCTTAACATCGATGCTTGTGAGTAGTTAAAAGACACACATTTTTTGGAATTTTCCCAACAATTTTTTTTTAAATTTAAAATCAAAGTAGATAAACAACTTAACTATAAATAATAATTGGTTAAAAAGCTTTTTATTAAAAATACGTATAAATATGTATAACAAGTAATATTAAAAAAGGAAACAAAACGAATCAAACTTTCTTAATTCTCAAAACCTTCTGAGATAACTGATTAACGCTAGTTTATTTGAGTACACTTAAGTATAGATACATATTTTTTATACAAAATATGTAACTACAGTAGCTTAGTTGCAACAGAAAATGTCAACGGCATTAAGAGCTTAGGGCGGGGTTTTTGCTTTAAGAAATACTTAATTCTAAAAAATGGGGATTCAATTTTTAAAATTATGGTAAAAATATAAAATTATTATTATTAAAACCTACTTTTGAATATAGTTATTATTTTAAAGCAAAAGGCTATTTGCCGCCCCTTGGCCATGCTGCCCCGCACGCCATTGATCTTATGGTAGCGGGAGCGCTGGGTACTTTATTAGATTTGTGTTATTATTATTATTATTATATTTAAATTAATATGCATTGAAATTAAGAATTTTGTTAAATACCTATTCAAAAAGATATATTGACTGGATTAAGGTGTTAAAACGCCTTGAATATAGTACATACCTACATCTATTGTTTACTAAAAACTCAAGTATTTTACAACTAAATGGTCAAATTAATCAAAAATATTATAATTTAGATTAGAATTTAAATTTTTCTAATTGATAGCACGAACATACCTATATACCTATATAAATTGTAAGATGGAGTACTTAAGTTTTAACTCAATTATAAAAACACAGTTTTGAAAACATAGCATTATTTTTATGTATAATCAAACCTTTCTTCTAAATTGTAATCAAAGTGCGTCTTGTTCCATATATGACGAATTGTAATATACATTTTTTTTTGTAAAATTACTTTACAAGAATATTGTGAAATCGCATAACTAAAGTACACAGTCTTGGTATTATTTGCTAACGTTTACATAAAGTTTGTGAATTTACATCGCCAACATAACTATACATACACTGAGTTCATTAATTATTGAATAGTTAAGGAAGTACCTAATTTTTAACAGCCCATATTTTCATCAAAATTTAATCAATTCGTTACATTTTGACTTTATTGGATAGGCTGTCCCTTCGATCACAAAGTATAATGTGTGCGATTTCACTTTAGGTCTACCTAACGGGCAATATTAAGATGTTTGTAATTTAATTTTCTTTTTAATTGACACGAGCGGTACTGCGCTGTATTGGGTACAGTGTGTACCCGTGGCGAATCCAGGATTTTGCTGAGGGGGGAGGGCGACTAAAAATAAGTGACTTCCAAAAAAAGGGCGTATCTCGGTTCTAAAAATCTTATTTCTCTCAGAAATGACGTCTAAAAAATGCAATCCCTTCATACAATACCATAATATAACCACGCCTGGTGTGTACCTTACATAAAGCTCTAACCAACACAATAAAGAAATTAAATTTTCATAGCTATGTGTTTTAGAAATTAGCAGCTTTTACATAGTTTAATATTTTAGACCTTGTGTAAAAAAGACATTAAGTGCGTCAAGTACATTTTACTTAGTGGTCCAAGAGACCTACCCAGTAAACTGAAAATGGAACGGATTGATCGAATTTTGATGAAAATGTGGGGTTTTGAAATTAAAGTAATTCTTTTATTTTTGCATAATTATGGGACGCAATGTATAAACTGTAATATAGCTAAATGAATCGTTTTGTATTTGTACAACGCGTATCCACAACAAAAATGTAATTTTACAATTAAATGGTAAATGTATAGAGTAAAGTAGCCGTATGTGGAATACTGCCTTAAATGTGGAATACCTCCTTTGCGGGCAAAATAATATCGCCATTTATTTTCCAATAGCCTAATCAGAAGCTCTTTGTATTATGTTTCACCCCCACCAACACAATGGAGCATTTCGCGGCTGTTGCTTGCCAGTATTGGTTTGAATATGAGTTGTAACGGTCGCTATATTTTTGAACGTATTTAAATAAACATTAATTGTGACTCCATTTATAGAAATTTTTGCAAGATTGGTGTAAAGGCGTAAAGGTAGGTAGTTGTTGATTGTGAAATGTTTCAAATATTTTAATAATATTTTGTTTTTAATGTTGTACAAACATTTTTTATAAATATTTTAAAGGTCAGTATTGTGGAATACTAAGTAGGGTCTGAATGTGGAATATTCCACATAAGAGGCTTCTTTCAAAATATTTTTCCTATTTCAGAAAATGCCTCTGAGAAATGTTAAGCAACACAAATGGACTGAAGAAAACATGAAAATGGCGGTACACGCGGTACGGACAAAAACAATGGGCTATTTAGCGGCTGCTAAACACTACAGTGTACCGCGCTCTACATTATTTCGGAACTACAGAATGATAAAGAAGTAGAAAGTATTAAAAAAGAGACCCTGGGAAGAAAACCTGTTTTAACTCAAGAGCTAGAACTTAAACTGGTAGAGTACATTCTGTTAATGGAGAACAAGTTTTTTGGATTGACAAGGCGGGACCTATGCTCTATTGCTTTTCAACTTGCTAGGCAAAATAATCTCCCAAATCCATTGTCTTTGCTCCACCAATCAGCAGGAAAAAACTGGATGAAGCGTTTCCTTCATAGACATAAGCAGCAAATCAGTTTGAGAAGACCTACAGGTACATCAACTCAAAGGGCTGCCGGATTCAACAACTAGCATTGAAAGGAAAACGTCAAATCGGAAGCCTTACTTCTACAAAAAGAGGATCGTTACTAACTGTTGTAATGTGTATGAGTGCAGAAGGGAACTTTGTTCCACCTTTGATTATATTTCCGCGAAAAAACTGTAACGAACAATTAAAAAAAGGGGAAATGGTAAAGAAAAAAGTTTTTGATGCAGAACCAGGATGCAGTGGAAAGCAAAATAAACTAAAGAAACAAAAGAATATGAAAATTTCTGCTAAACGTCAAAAAAGAGTTTCATCTTCATCGAGCTCAGAGTCTAACAAAAGCATTTCCTTGCAAAATTCTTCAGGCGATGAAGAAAACTTTCCGCTAGAAACGTGCCCTGATGACGCAATTTGTCTTTTTTGTGACCAAAGATTTTCAAATGATACTCGCGGTGAAGTATGGGTTATGTGCGTCATGTGCAACTGCTGTGCACATAAAGAATGTGCATGTGCCGAAAGAGACCCATACATCTGTGATTTTTGTTCTTAGTATTTTAATATTGAAGTCTAATATTAAAAATAATTTGAAATAAAAAAGTTTATTATTATTATCAAACCTATTCCACATTAACGTATATTGGTATTCCACATTACCCACCCCTTTTTCAGCTAAAATAAAAGTGCACTTTTTTGTAAGTTGTTTTTCATACATACATTTTTTAATTTATAATTTTAATTTTTTCTGTTTTTTGTTTATAATACTTAGAGCTATTTATTTTCCAAAATGTGGATAATAATGTTATAGTTTTCATTTTTATTTTTCCAAAAAACAAAACAGTATTCCACAATCGGCTACTTTACTCTATTTATTCCTTTTTTTTGTAACTTTCCAAGAAATGTACTTTTCTTAGTGCGACCATTATTAAAGGACCACGCACAAAGCTTATGAGAAATGGCTTTCGGCTAATTTCTCTGTATTTTTAGTATTTTGTAGATCTTGACGTCCTGGTTAAAAGTGTTCATGGCCGTATTCTAATCCTATGACTAGTTTTTGAGTTATGGTCTTTTAAATTTGGCATTTTCTTACTTTGAGATTTTATGCATTGTCTGTTTATTTGTGGAAAAGTAGCATTAAGTTTTCTTTCACATATATAGAAATAAAATATGTACAGGATTTTGAATAATTTATAGGCGGATTAAATAAATACCTATATTAAAAAATTATGAAAATTCAAAAAATTTTTGAATTTTGAAAATAAACGGCTAGATTTTGTATATATTTTAATATCTTGTAGTACCAAGCTATGGATGAAAAAAAAATGGGCATAGGTTGACGTACAATATATTGCCGGGTATTTTATTTTTCAAAAAAAAATTCAGAATTTACCTGAAAATATAATAAACGACTTTTAATTGATTCATTTAATTATTATGCCAATCTGTAACAATTTTCTTTAACAATAATTACTCTCTAACACATTCTTATCTTAGATATACAGGGTTGGTTGGTTGGTTGGTTTAAGGCGGGGGTTGGGCGTTCGGCCCAAGCTTCTTGCACTGCAGCCTAGTGGCTTATTGTGCTCCCCTATCTTGCTAGAAAAGATTTGTTCCTTTTATAAGGTCCAGCAAATTCCTACCAAGTTTGTCATGTGGGAGGTTATCCCCACATTGAATGTCTCCGAAGATTCTGAGTCTTCCTCGGGTCAGTGCTTCGCAGTTATATATGATATGTGAGGCGGTTTCGTCCTCATCGCCGCAAAGCCTGCATTCAATGGGACCATTGTAAACTCCTACTCGGTGTAGGTGTTTTCTTAAGCAGTGGCCTGTTAGTAGGCCGACCACTTGTTTTAGCTGGGTGCGCGTTAAAGGCATCATTCCAGTTGATAACTTTTTGGAGGGTTTTCCAATTGTGGCCCTCGCTTGGGTATGACCAGGTATCCTGTTCCATCGGGACAGGTGTTGTTGTTGTGCCCACCTGTCTGATGCTGTTCTGGTTGCCTGTTTTGATATGCCAAGGGCGGGTTCAGGGCCCCTGAGTTTTTGAGATGATCCGGCTCTTGCCAGTTCATCGGCCTTTTCGTTGCCTGCTATCCCTGAGTGGCCAGGAACCCATAGGAGTTCTACCTTGTTGTTCCTTGCGGCCAGGTTTTTCAGGTCGTTTAGGCACTCCAGTGTGATCCTCGATTTGAGTCGACTGGAGTTCAGGGCCTTGAGGGCAGCTTGGCTGTCGGACAGAATGTATATCTCTTGGTCGTGGTAGCCCTTTTCGATATTTTTCTGTACACATGCTTGTATAGCACGTATTTCTGCTTGGTATACTGTGGCGTAGTTTCCCAGGGGAATGCTGATTTCCATTCTGGGTCTTTCCCCAAATATACCTGCGCCTACTCCGTCGGCCGTTTTTGATCCATCAGTGTACCAAACCAGGCCCCTATCTAATGACGGTGGTTATATATACAGGGTGAACCAGTTACAATGATTTACACAAGTGAAAACTTATAAATATAGAAAAATAAAAAATATAAATTATGAAAAACAAAAACATTTTGGTATAACTCTAAGATAATCTAAACGTATCATGTACAAGAGC
Source organism: Polydrusus cervinus (assembly GCA_935413205.1). Taxonomy (NCBI): domain Eukaryota; kingdom Metazoa; phylum Arthropoda; class Insecta; order Coleoptera; family Curculionidae; genus Polydrusus; species Polydrusus cervinus. Next base: position 46,220,435 of record OW284516.1, on the reverse strand, counting down.
CAAGATATTTTACACCAAAATATTTTATAATTTAACAATATAATATTTTGTCATTTAATAAAAAAAAAACTTTTTTAATTTTCCTATATTTAAAAGTTTCCACTTGTGTAAATCATTCATCAAACTGATTCACCTTGTATATCTAATATAAGAATGTGTTAGATAATAATTATTGTAAAAGAAATTTGTTACAGATTGGCATAATAATTAAATGAATCAATTAAAAGTCGTTTATTACGTTTTCAGGTGAATTTTCAATTTTTTTTGAAAAATAAAATACCCCGCAATATGTTCTACGTCAATCTATACCTATTTTTTTCATCCACAGCTTGGTACTACAAGATATTAAAATATGAACACTATCTAGCCGTTTGTTTTCAAAATTCAAAAAATAAGTAAATTTTTTTTTTGATTTTCATAATTTATTAAAATTAGTATTTATTTAATCCGCCTATAAATTATTCTACATCCTGTACATATTTTATTTTTATATATGTGAAAGAAAACTTAAGGCCTACTTTTCCACCTATAAAAAAAAATTAAAAAATTGATAGTTTTTAAGAATCCAGTGAACAATGCATAAAATCTCAAAGTAAGAAGTTGCCAACTTTAAAAGGCCAAAACTAGTCATAGGATTGAATTACGGCCATGCACACTTTTAATCAGGACGTCAAGATCTAGAAAATACTAAAAATTTAGAAAAATTAGCCGAAAGCCATTTCCCATAAGCTTTGTGCGGGGTCGTTTATTGTAATTTCACAAACTATTTATTCAGTGATACAAACATCAATAAAATATATTCTAACTCTAACTGTTTGTAAGTTTTGGGAAAGGACATTATTATGGTTTTATTATCAAAAATGCCCTCATCAAACGAGCGAGAAACTAAGCAATTTCCTTATTTTTTCAGTATTTTCTATAATAGTGCGTTGCTGAGTTTTTAATTTTTATGTTCCGCTCAAAGGCTCATTTACCCTTGGAAAATTTAGTGGCGGAAAGTACTTGCCTGCAGTAAACTTGCTATTAAATGTATCTTTACATTATTTGATAGTTTAGTTGCCGAATGGGAGAAAAACAAAAAGGTTCAAAGTGCAAAAGTGCGTGCTGCTATTAAAGTTATTGTCATTGGAATTGCAGAAAAATTAACTGAAATCCTATATCCCATAACAAATCATATTTTTCATAAAGATTTAAAAGTTCTATAATTTGATAACAATTTTTTATTTTATTTTATTTTTGCCAACTTACGGAAAGTAACTGGTTACACACGGAAACTACAAACCTTGACTGGAAAGCTGACCACTAAACTAGCCATCTTTTTTCGGCTTCCTACGGGCGGTAAGTACTTCCGCCATTAAAGTTCCCAAGCCTTAATAGACAACCGATAAATAAAAATGATATATTTTGGAATGGTCTTTACATTAAGTTCCAGGACCTACAGACAAAGTTGGATATTATTTATTGATAAATAAATCGAAATAGGCGTTCTCTGTTGGAGAGATAAAACTTCTTAATTTTAATTACTTATTCTATGAACGTCAGTTATTACATTTGTATAATTGAAAAATGCTTATTGACTTGCAGACAATTTTGTTAAAATGTCTTCGTCTTCTTAATTCGCCGTCTCCTGTCGAAGGTTGGCGATCCATCTGGCAATCATAATTCTAGAAGCCGCTGCTCTGAATATGTCTGTGGAAGTACAACCGAACCATCTTCTCAAATCCTTCATCCAAGAATTTTGTCGCCTCCCAACTGATCTTCTACCCTGACTTTTGCCCTCAATTATTAGTCTGAGGAGCTCATACTTCTCTCCCCTCACTGCATGTCCGATACCTATATCTTGTTTTTCTTTCTTTGATGGTGGAGTTCAAGTCTTTTTTGCATTCGAACAAGCACTGCTTCATTTGTTACTCTTTGAACCCATGATATTTTCAGCATGCGCCTATACAGATACATCTCAAATGCCTCCAATTTTTTCTCAATAGTCGGATCAAGGGTTCATCCCTCGCATCCGTACAGCAACACGGAAAACACGTAACCCCTGATCATGCGCACTCGGAGCTCTAGGTTAAGTTCAGACCTTATAAAGAACTGTTTCATGTCCACAAACACTCTTCTAGCCTGTTCAATCCGGGACCTAATTTCCTTCTTAGTATCGCATTGTTAAAATTTAAAGAGTGTTATTCCTCCGCGGGGAATTGAACATAGTATCCCTCGATTACTTGTCAAATGCTCTACCAATTGCGCTACGGAGACTCTAAGATTCTCTCACGTAGCGTAATTGGTAGAACTTCGACTGGTGATCGAGAGGTTATGAGTTTAATTCCCAGAGGAGCAATAAAGCAATAAAGCAATAAACATTTTTCATGAACGAAAGTAGAGTTTTGGACTTGCATTGTCTTTATTTGTTTTGCATCACAACATTTTAATCGGTTATTCATCTTAAGACGACTGGATATACTTACCGGTTAAAACGCTGTGATCCAACACAAATAAAGATAATGCAAATCCAAACCTCTACTGCCGTTCAAGAAACGTCATTATCTCCAACCTTTAAACAAACCATTTTTCAGTTATATTAAATGTAGACAACTAAAAAAATTACATGTTATTACTTTATGACAAAGTTACTTTAAATAAGTAATTTATAATAGGGCATGTGTCCCTAGACAGGTTTTCTTCTTAATTAAAACCCGGTAAACTGTGAATAAATGAAGCTCGTCGCCAATAAAACTGTATCATTAGTTTATTATTCTTTATATTACCTTTATAAGTATATACTAGTTTTAAAATAAGACTTATTGCATTTAAAACAAGCATTATATACCATATAAGATACCATATAAGATAAGATAGATATTATCTATAGTACTGATCATGGAAAAATAATAAAACATACCATTCATACACCCGAAGTTAAAAAACATACTTTGCTTTTATTTACAATAAATCTGCCATATATATTCTGCTGACGATGGGAGAAACGCAAATGGGCATTGTTTATTTTACTTCTGCCAATCAGCTAAAACATTTCATGTATGTAACCAATAAATTGTAAATACTGGGTATCAAATAAATCTGGTAATAGTATTGCAAATATTTATGAAACTACTAATTGAAACTTCTGAAATTTGTACATGACAGGGTGTCCCGAAATTAGCGTGCAATATTTCTAAGGCGTAGAGTAGGGGAGAGTCGGGTATTGATGCGGACCTAAGCCAAAATTGTAATATTTCCGAAATGACAAAAGATTAGACTTCTAGGTTCGCTATCAAGATTATTTAACGATTTGGCTTTAATATTCTGTAATTAATTTTAAATAAAAATGCACATTGTGACTTTAAAATTCGAAATTTCAAAAAGTGACACTGCACACAATTATTCGACGTATGCGGCTAATGGTGCGCATAGATAGGATAATCGTGCGCATTAAAAAGGAAAACGAATATAATAATTTATTGAAGCTAAGATTATACTTATTTATTCTTATAGCCTGAATAATGATTTCTGGATTCCATTGCGCCTTTGTTATTTTACGTTGGTATTTCGGCATCTACAAAAATGCAAAATATTATAAGCTAAGATATTTAAGGCTTTAATTATGGGTTCTTTTGAGGTTATGCCGAAACTCTGACGTACTGACGTTTTTGGACCTCGAATTTGGATTTAGTTACACCAAAAACATATAGTAAACGTGGCCTGACCCCTTTTTTGTGTGGCTGTGTAATTTAAATGAATTCTTAATAATGCTAAATACATGGCGGCTAATTATGCGCACTGCGCCCGATTAACCGAAAGTGGCAGATTCGGTTTTAAATTCTTTAAAACAATATAAAACATTTTTTTGCATAAATTATATATATCAGTGTTAAGAGGACTCATTAAGCAATGTATTAACGCACACGATTATCAAAAAATGTAAAAATGGAAATACTTACGGCTTATTTTTTTTCGAGGCATCTACTAGTACACGACATACGTAAACAACGAAGCGACCATTTTGGATAAGTAAAGTAAAGCGATCCACCTGACTGACTCATATGTCATAGTACACAGGCTTGGCAAGAGATGGCGCCTGAATATGGATTTCGAATTATATATGCCGGTTATGGAAATAAAGACATGCGCACGATTATCCGACTCTCCCCTACATCTAAAAATATAATAAAAATGTCCTATAAACACACTCCTAGAAATACTTCTTTAAGGGGCGACAGCCCCTCAAAGAGGGTCGGGGGCAAAGTTGTTTTTTGTAATATGTAGCATGGAAACCGTTTAAGATAATGACATGAAAATCGGTACATGCTTTACAACCGATGTTGTAAATTATAGTAAATTTTATGTGAACATACTTCGTCCAGTGGCGGCGCACGAAGTAGTGCTTAAGACAAATATTATCTTATATTTTTTATTTATAAGATTTTTTTATTTTAAATGAAATTTTTAGAAAATCTAGAGGTTTAAACTTATGATACTCGAAAGATGGTTTATTGGAACTTTTTATTATTATTTTAAGACCTTTAAAATAATGGCATTGTTGAGGGTAACTTTTGGAATTATCTGAACTCATCCATATGGATTAAAACTACGTTATATTTAAAATTAGTTTTACTCCAAAACTGTGCTTCCTAGTGAAATAAAGGAAAAATTATCTTTTTTTAAAAACAAACTGTAAGTATATAGATTTTCAAAAAATTGCATATAAAATTAAAAAATCTTAGAAATAAAAATATAATATTATAATATATATATCTTAAGCCCCTCTTCGTGCGACGCAACTTTAAAACATACTTTCACTTTAAATTCACTGTAATTTACAACTTATCGGTTGTAAGGCATGTACCAATTTTCATGGCATTATCCTAAACGATTTCCATGCTATTACAAAAAGAAACTTTTCGCCCGACCCCTTTGAGGAGCTCTGGCCTCCTAAAGAAGAATTTCTGGGTGTATATTTATGGGCCATTTTTGTAATATATTTAATGTAGTTTACGCCCTAAAAATATTGCAAGTTAATTTCGGGACACCCTGTATAGTACAACGCGACCAAGAAAGTTCTATACAAATGGAAAACTTTTTTATTATGCGGAAAAAAGTGTATATTCCTAAAAAGCTCTGCCTTAGCAAGAAACTAAGATTTACGAAGAAAAAATGTATTATATTATACAGTAGGGTAGAACGAAAAAGCTCCAAAAAATTTTTTTTTTCTTTCAGGTTTCTAATAGTTATAAAAAGTTGCTTGGTCGTGTGGCGTTTAAAAAAAGCTTTTGCAGTTTTACATAAAAAAATTTATTGAAGGTCCGCCGGGCCTTTCAAAAGTTAAATTTTAGGGAAAAAAAGGCCATTTCCTTTTAGATGTATTAAAATATATTTTTAATGCTTTTTGTTTTCTAATAGTAAAAAACCTTTAGACTTTACATATCCCTACATGGCAAAATTACAGTCTTAAAGAATTAATAATGTCTACGGGGTCCGCCAGAATTAATAAGATTTACAAAAAAAAATTATTTTACACGTTTTAACCCAAGAAGCAGTTCCTTGCTTATTCTATTTAAATTAACAAAGTAACCCAGAGCTCACCACGTGGAGGTGACTGCTTATCGAGCTCCTCCACATCCCAGCCCTACCTCCCAACCTATGCTAGGACCTATGACTTTCACGACCTTAGGAAATATTATTTACTCTTGAAATTTATATTCCTTTTTGGTTTCAAAAGTTGGCATTAAAATTTGGGATTTTAGTTTTGCTTTTATAAACCCATCTCGTCTACCAGGTCCACTTACTGACGAATACGCCTCCGTTACAAGCTTAATGCTCCGTTCCACTGCTTGTGTGTGGCAAGGAAATTTAGGGATCTCAAACATTCTTTTAACCTGAACCGCGTCTTGAAGATCCGCGTCTGTAACATTACGAAAAGCTGGTGGTTCGGTTATAGTAACACTTTGCCAATGAATCATCTCCGTATACTCATTTGCGTCAAAGTTAATTGTAGGTATTTTGAATGTTCTAACACTTAATTGACTTTCCTGTGATGCCACTTTTCTTGCTTTTAGTATCCTTCGCAATCCCAGTTCCCTAATCTGTTCTCTTGGATCTGTTACCATAGTCAAAAGAAGGGTTTCTGCGTGGGCGAAATAGGCATTGCGCTGAATGACAGGATCTATTATCTTTAAATATTTGTTCTCCATAAATCTGGAATATTTAATGAGCTTCCAAAGATTTTGTGCACCATCAGTGCATAAATTGTTTTTCTTTATAGTGAACCAAACTGGTGCGTAAACTTTCACAACATACTGCGTTAGGATTACTAAATACTGTGAAGGATTTTCAGTTCCAACGCAAAGTCTTAATATACGGTTTGCAAATGTTAACCAGCGAGCGTGATTCAGCTTTCCAGGAGACAAATTTCTAAAAGGTATCTTTGGTCAGTACTTAGATCTTTAAAATCTAAAGAAGGTAAATCTACTTCTATTTCAATTGATTTGTATTTAGTGAGGGGAAATGTTTCACATTTCTGTAATAAAACGCCAATTGGTCCAGTAAAACTGTTTGGGCCTGTAGTTTGACCATCTAAATTCTGGAACAAGTGCCGCAAAGGAAGTTCGTTTCCGTGTAACTGGCACACGAACCAGTAAAGTGATCGTCCTAGTGTCGACTCGATTATACGAATTATTCCACCTTTTGAACCTGTATTGGTAGGGGTACCATCACATCCTAAAGCGATAAGCTCTGATAAATCAAATTTATCTGCCAAATAATCTAAAATACTTTCTGCACATTTCACTGCATTGCTTGAATCAGGAACTACGTGACCTATATATTTAGAAAGAGGTTCTTCAATAAGAACTAAATGTTCTTCGACAATACTTCTTTTATGAATCCTGCCGCCAATTTTTTCCATCTTTAACGTCCGATCCTTCCGCCCATCAAAGTAAATTGATTTTAAAACTGCCAATTTGAATTCTTTTTGTAGTGACTCTCTAAACTTTTCCCGCTCTCTTCGAATTTTGGATCTATCTATTACATTACTATTATTATATTATACTATATATTCTTTGTCGATATCAAATTTAAATCTGTTAAAACCGCTGTCGCTATTTTGGCCGCAGCGCGATCAGATACTGATGCCCTATCGCATTCCCTAGCAAGAGTTGGTAAAGCTGATCTCATTTGTACATTTAAAGAAACTTCCTTCGATAGGTTACCAGTTTCGTTCGAAGTTAATGCTGCATGCTCTGCTTTTTTCTCTAAGGCAACTCTCTGGTAAGTCGACAGACTCTTCTCAAAATCATCATCATCAGGATCAGCGAGAACTTCCAAAACATTACTGTGGTCTTCTGATGTAAGAGACAAAGAAATTTTCTATTGTTTTGTGAACCGGTTTTTCTTTTACTTTTCGTTGTTCTTTTGCCAATAATTTTATCGTAGTTTTCTGGTCAATACTGCCAACAGGTCCAAGCGTCTACTCCCTCCCGCTCCCGCAATTACGACAGGGACGGACTAAGTGCGGATCTCGATTGAAAGCACTTAAATAAGGTAATACTACGTTCAATTCAAGGCCGTGGCGGACCCTCTTAATGATTGATCGCAGTTACCACGTTTGGTAGTATTGTTTATACAACTAACCTTAGTATAATTTTTGCTATTAGTAACATGTACTCGCAAAGATTGCAGGTATATAATTTTTTTTTTAAATTGCGATTTTTAACTTTTTTTTAACATTTGAAGGTCTGGCGGACCCAGTAAAAATAAAGCGATTGGAACAAAAATTGATATGAGTAATATGTGACCCTAAAGGTAACTTTTTGTAACTATTACATTAAAGGAATAAAAAAAAAATTTTTTCGCTCCACCCTATTATACAGGGTTCTCTATGAGTACAAGAATGTAAAAAAGGTCCAAGAGAGAACTACCCCAATTTTTAATTTTTAAACAAAACGACAAATAAAAAGTTATTTTAAATCTGGCTGGAAGTACAAATATAAAATATAAAATACGCATAATAAAAAAGTTTTCCATTTGTGTAGAACTTTTCTTGGACCCATTGTATATAGGAAGGACGAAACCGATTCTGTAATTGTACAGGGTTAGTCAGAAAATATAATATTTTCGTTAATTTAAATAGAAAGTCCTGTATTGTTTTGAAAAATCAAATAATTCCTTAAAATACATTATTTATTCAAATATGAATTCGTAGCGCAAAGTCAAGGTGTCATTTCCTCTTTGATTATTATTCTTCCATGAAAATAACTATTTACAAGTTTGATTAAAACATTATTGTATTTGAAGTACCTACCTTATACTTTAGGAAAAAATATATATTTTTAACTATATGGTAGTAATTTTTTATTGGAGACATTTTAAAAATCGTGAAACGTCGAGAACGATTGAGGATTTTAGAGTAAGGTCTAGTGACGCATTCGCCATTTCGTTTCTTGATCAATATTTTGTTCCTTTTTCCTTTTATCCAAAAATCGGCCATATACGGACATTTTTGGGCAATTTGGTTTTTATTTTTTTCTGACTCTATTTAAAGAGATATATTAAGATGAAGTTTACATTCTTATCACCGTCTTTTCTCCTATATAAGTTGGTGTAATTAGAATTTTAATCCGTGTCGTTTCGTTGTTTCAAAACCATCATAAACTTTTTTAAATAATCGGGAAATTATATTATAAATCAACGACGTATCACACCTAGTATTAATAAGACGTTTCGAACTTAAAAACATCACTCATTATAAAAATAACTGCAAATTTATCTTGTATCTATATACTTTCTTTTGTTTTCAAAGCCAACTAGAAATAATTTGACTCTGGACATCGCGTCGTTAACAAAACATATCCAATTTTCCTTCTCTTGAATAATAGTTTCTATAATTTTTTTTTTAACTACAATCATACAACTAATCAAAAATATAAAATTTTTACTTCAAAGAAATGAGATAAAAGTTCATTTGCACTAAACAATTTTATAACCTAATCTGTCATTAAATTTGGCAAGTATTTATAATTTATTTAAACAAGCGCATACAGTTGAGGCATATGAAAATTAGATTAGGTTATGACGATTGAAAATAAAATAGTTTAAAATACAATTAATTTGCACTTATTCTTATAAATAGTGTTTTTAGTCCGAAACGTGTTATTAGTACTAGGTCCGATACGTCATTGAATTATAATGGAGTACGGGAATTTAAAAATATTGAAATAAAATTCGTTGCTAAAAACCGAAACCAACACATTGGAAAATTTGTTTAGAAATTTTCCTTTGATTCTGAAAATGCTTCTTGCTTCCTGGACAAATTTGACGAAACCTAAGCCCTGATGATGGCCTTCAAGTAGGCCGAAAGCGCTAGGCAATAGAGAATAAATTACGCTGAATACAAAAAATACCTTTCATTTCATTGAAAAACGGCGTACAACCGGCCTCCCCCCCTCCTCCACCCCTTTTACATAAAATTTCCCGACTATTTAAAAAAGTTGATGATGGTTTTGAAAAAAACCTAACGTCAGTGGCGGCTCGCGGTCTTAAACAATGGTGAAGAGCTAGGTATAGTGCGGGTACTTAAACAAACATTGACTAAAAACCCGTGTAACAAAACGTATCTCTTATCCTCATCTGTCCAAAGACTGAATGGAGTTTCCAACAAATTACAAACTATGTAATTAATTGGGTTCATTTTTAAAACACACAACTAAGTAGATACCTACGTACACACTACTGAATTAACTAAAAAATAAAAACAAAACTTTTTAATCACGTAAAAACGATATCTATAACCGTAGGTTTCGCAAAGCCTCAAAATAAATATCTTAAGGTTAGGCCGACCAATGCTAAAACAATGGTGCATACGACTCACCTATTTTTAAATTGCCCTGTGCGTTGTGTCTTCACTTGCCTTGAGCCAACGGACACGGTCGGCTGGGCGCGTCAAAATGCACAAGTGTTTATAATTATTGTCCATCGGAGTTAACCGTGGCAATATTATGCATAGCTGCATTCGGATTAAATTAATATTATTAATTCGAACATATGTATTTTTTTAAGGGCTAAAATGGTAGCTGTATTGGTACATTAGCCCCTTCACTTAGCGAGCCGCTACTGCCTAACGTCGGATTAAAAATCTAAAAACACCCACTTATAGACTACAAAAAATGGTAATAAATATGTAATCTTTATATTACCATATATTTTCAAATAGAGTCCAAAAAAAACAAAAGCGAAATCTCTTAAATTCTGTTTTGCCCAAAACAAATATCTTCGAATGGATTCGGAGTTTTTTAAATTTAGAAACACAGTTTGCGGAATTTAGTACGGCGCAAATTTTCTCTAATTTAACCATGTCTGTATCTTATATGATTTCCGAGATATATGTAGAGTGCATCGTTATCTGGGTCACCTTCTATACATATTATTGTACATACACCAACCCTTATATACATCGCGCATATACAGGGTGTATTGTACATACACCAACCCTTATATACATCGCGCATATACAGGGTGTTACAAATTCGACATACCAGCATTGGAATCTCGGAAATCATAGAAGTTAGAGAAACGGTTAAATGGGGGCAAAGTTATGCAATTCGGTGCTGATTATAATGCCGCTTTAAAAGTTTTTAAATTCCGAATACTTTTGCTCCTCTACAAAATGACGTTACTAAACTAAAGATCCGCCGTTTCGTCTCCGAGCGGCCATCACCAACTTTAGAGGAAAGTCGCCTATTTTCGGATAGTTTCCTAATTTCGGATAGCAAGGTATTTCAGCTATTTGACTGTATCAAGAAACAAAAACATCTTCCTGTCGAGGGTAAGTGGTAAGGAAACCTATATAGCTGAAAAGTTTTATATTTCGATACTTCTGTGTAAGATGGTAGCACAATAATTATGTGGCGAGTTTTTAATTGTCTGTCTTAGCTAGTGATTTTTTTGTGCAAGAAAACATTTTTGACTTCTTATTTTTGGACCTGGGGAAGTTAAAATGTTACTTAATATGACTGGCTAGTCAAAATTAATGAAATATTGAAATGCAAAAAATATTAAGCGTCTAACCAAAAAAGTGTGAAGTTGCCTAATTTCGAACATTCAGGGGTTCCCAATTTCGGGTATCCGAAATTAGGAACTCATCTCTATAGTTACGTCTACCAGTAAGCGTAAATAAGCATGTAAAGTTATTTATTTCGGAACAAAATGCCATGACATTGAGTCAACACAAAACTTAAGAAATGGGATCCCAATCAAATGAAGCTGTCTATCAATGGGGTCCGAAGTAAAGAAATGGTGTACCTTAAAGCTTCTAAGCTGTTTTCTACAACAATTTTAGAGGATTACGTAAAACAAACCAATAAAACTCCTGAGCAGCTAGTTGCAGTTTTGATTGAAAGAACACCGATATTTTCTCCCGAATTAGAAGAAGATTTAAGTTTGTATTGTTTGGAAATGGATAGGAGGTTCTACGGACTCGGTCTTGGCGATATTAAAAAAAATGTCATAGGAACAAAGGACTTTAGCTTGTTCCCTTGTCACAGTAGCACTTCAGGATCTAATAAAGAAAGAAAACCTAGACAAGGCTCTAGCCACATAATCACTAGTACGCCATACAAAAACGAACTTGAAGAAAGCATGCGAGAACAAGAGGAACAAAACTTTGACAGGGAGGGGCAGAAAACCAAAACTTAGTTCTGAATTAACAAAATCCAATAAAAAGAAAGTTATAAAATATATTAAAACACAGAAAACTTCCCAAAAAAATACAAAAGAAAAGAATTATTGTAGTGATGATGATTCATCGGATTCTGAAAGTGAGCCAGTGTTGGATGACGATTCGAATATGGACGTTGACGATGAGGACACAGAATGCATGTTTTGCAACGGTTTATACTCCGAAGACGTATAAGGTAAACAGTGGATATATACATTGCATGAAGTGCTTTAAGTGGAGCTATTAAGAATGTTCTAACTCAGATAAGAAGAAAAACTATTTGTGTAACTTTTGTTTAGACATTTAGTTAAATAATCTCATTTTTAAAAAGAGCTCCCAATATCGGACACTGTATCCGAAATTAGGAGCCTCTTTATTTATTAGATATAAATGTACTTGGTTCAGTTTTTTGAATATATAAAAAAAACAATGATGATTATATTTGCTTGGACTATCTCTTGTTTTACTATAACCCATTGCATGGAGGTATCACAGAAAAAAATATTCATTTATGCTTTCTTTCTAATTTTTTTTTGCCAATTTCAAAACAGTATCCGAAATTAGGCAACGTTCCTCTACTTTTTTAAATACGGACCTAGATTTTTTTAACCGATTTTTAAACCCTCCTATACCCTCAAAATGTAATGGCGATATTTCTTTCTCATAATGATGAATTGTCCTTGCTTCTTTTTTTAAATTCATATTTCTTACACTTTTTGTCAGTCCGGTCCTGGCAACGAATTACAATATTAATTAAAAACTTTATTTTATTTAAAATATTCATACATAAGTAATATAATTTATTTTATAAGAATTTTCTAATAATTCTAAATTTACTAATTATAAATCCTAATTTTCTAAATGTTCAAAGAGATTGCCTTTTTGCTCAATAAAACGATCGATTTTTCTTCCAATTTTGGCGACAGCTCTTTCAACCGATCTTCTCCTTATCCTACCAAATGCAACCTTCTTCCATGGTATAAATAAAATAAAGTTTTTAATTAATATTGTAGTTCGTTGCCAGGACCAGACTGACAAGAAGGGTAAAAAATATGAATTTAAAAAAATAAGCAAGGACAATTCATTATTAGGAGAAAGTAATATCGCCATTACATTTTAAGGGTAGGAGCGTTTAAAAATCGGTTAAAAAAAATCCAGGTCTGTATTTAAAAAAATAAAGTTAGTGATGGCCGCTCGGAGACGAAACGGCGGATCTTTAGTTTAGTAACGTCGTTTTGTGGAGGAGAAAAAGTGGCAATGACATAGTGTCATTTATTTTTAAATAGCTAGTCAAATGAGCTCAGGAAAAAATAAAAACGATTTTGCAAAATTTCGGTTTTTTTCGAATAAAATCGGAAGTATTCGGAACTTGAAAACTTTTAAAGCGGCATTATAATCAGCACCGAATTGCACAACTTTGCCCCCATTTAACCGTGTAGTGGCGTGGCGCTAAGTACGTAACAAAAATTTAAAGAGAAAAGAAATAAATATTTTAAAAATATTTTGTTAAGTAATTTTTATTTAAGTTGTCAAAAGTCAAAAATGTTTTATTAAAATTTTAAAGATAGATACTAAAAAATTTAAAAAATAAAATAAAATAAAATAAATAGATAACGTTTAAAAATTAAATACAAATTAAAAAAAAAAGAAGTCAAAAATATTTTGATTTATTTCAACATTTTTAAATTGCCTAAATAAAAATGACGAAAAAGCCAAACAAATTTTTATGTTTCAACAAAATTTAATTAAATCTAATCAGCTTTTAAAAAGGAAACGGGCGCAGAAAAATAAATAAATAAAATTTTGAAAATTAAAATAATCGCGATAATTGTAAATCACTATCAAAAGAGAAAAATAATCAAATCAAAATAAGTTTATATCTTTCAATGATAATAAAGTTTCTGTACCTTAATTTCAAATTAAAATCAAAATTTTTCAAAAATGCTTTCAAAATATATGTGTTAACTCTCACCGAACACACAACTAAATTGAAAATTTTCCTTTTCTTGTTTTGATCGGTACACAAAAACATGTGATGTCATATTATAAAAAGATTCCATTTACGATTTTCTGCGTGTTTAATATAGAAAAGTTCTAGAATATTTCTAGAACCAAAGTTTTCAAGACATTTCTCACGTAGGCCGGGAACCTTGTTTACGTTTTTGTATTTTTCCTAAAAACAATTTCAAGGCGACTTAGATCACCCCATAATGTTTTTGTTTTTAACCTTTAAAAGACATTTGAAAAACATTCTATTTGTTACGTTCTTCTCGGATTTTCTATATTGACCAAAACAAGTACCGAGCGACTTTAGTCACGTCTACCAAAAATGTTTTCGTGCATAGGAAAGTTTTAAGACCCTGGAAAATATTGAGCAAAGATCGCGAGAAAAACAACGCATAGTCAAAAACAATACGTCACTTTCAGCTATGTTATAAATACAACCAACGAACCATTTTTGAAGATAGTTCTTTAGGGAGTTCTTTAGATAGTTCTTTAGATACAGAGTTCTTTAGAGAGTTCTTTAGAAAGTTCTTCAGACGTTATTCTTAGATCCTCAGTACTCTGTCAATCAAAATTAAAGTGGCCTTTATTTTCGAATTTTAATTATTTTACGAATTTAAGAAGAATCGATTAATCGGCGGTACCGCGAACGAAATTAATTCGCCAATTTGTCAAAAAAGGAAAATTGACTGAAAAGAAAAGTGAGTGTTTTGTTTTCTTAAAAAAAAGTAAAGTTAATTGAACTTGTATTTTTAAATAACGACCGAATTACTTGGGTGGCTTGCTATGAAAGTTAAAACTTATTGTAACTGTTTTTAAACTAAGTGAATATAACGTACAAAAGGACTATCGTGTGTTTTACTAGGAGAACTGAAGATATCTACAGAAAAGACAAGGTAAAGAAAAGTTAGGCCAACTTGACTTGCGGTGTTTTGCCCTAGAAATTTTGGGGGTTAAATAGAAACTAACTAGGGATAGGGCAAGGCACTACAACCGTATCTCTAACTCCTATGGTTTCCGAGATTCCAATGCTGGTATGTCAAATTTGTAACACCCTGTATATGCATAACATAGATATGCACGAATAACATAAGTATACCTTTACTTGCGCGCACATACAATAAAGATTGGGTTAGTCATCACTTTATGTCTATGTGTCATGGTAACGCAATTGGATGGGCTAAAAGAGAACCAACTCTACTAAAAACTAATAACTTCGAGTAGGAAACAACAGGACTTAAAAATCGTTGAAAAAAGTTTAATTTAATTTGCCACACAATGCATAAAGTTTTAATTTAAAATGATTCAACTTTAAAGGGATTCACAAACATTTAATTTTAAAAGAAAATAAATAATATTATATGAGTTATTGTGAAGTAGGTAGATACGCAAATCATTTATTTGTAGGTATTCTATTTTAAATCTCTCTAAGTAGGATAAGTCGAAATTACGTAAAATAAAGATATTGTGAAACATGTATTCAAAATACAGAATACCTTGAAATAACGATGCGAAAATTAAAAAAAAATAGTAAATACTTACTTAATTTTCGGAAATTAATTCTTGATGATCGGTGTTGCTCGTTTATATTCAGAGAAGACATATTAGGCTGTTATGCAGGTGAAGTAAGTGAAGTGCCACTTCACCAGAGAATACTTACCTAGGCCCGTTGTATCCATGTCTCTGTATCAGCAATGTAATTTCCAAAGAAACCATTTTGGAGACATTGTAGAGATAATTGCTCCATAGAAATTATCTGGCTGGTAAAATTACCTGATGTATATACTGGACCCTACAAATATACAAAAGTAAATTACTTGGGCCTATATTATCTATCCCCTGATAACTTTATCAGCAAGATAATTTCCAAAGAAGCCATTGTTGAGACAATTATTTCCATAGAAATTATCTGGCTGGTAAAGTTACCAAAAGATGGATAATACGGGCCTTAGAGCATTTTCACACGGCACCATATATCGCGCGCGATAAATGGTCGCAATATTGCTTTACACCAAATTATGTGTTCTCTAATATCGCTTGTGTATGAAAATGGCTCATTAGAAAACACATAATTTGATGTAAAAGCAATATTGCGACCATTTGTCGCGCGCGATATATGGTGCCGTGTGAAAACGCTCTTAAAGAAGTTATTGGCATCAGCTCGCACCATTTCTTAACATTGATCCAATCGTTTTGTTTCTAATGTTCTACCATTGACGCACTATCCTCTCCCTCTCCGACAGCGGAATACCTGAAATGCAACTCGACGTTATTACTTGATATTATGGGAAATAAAAAAAAGGAAGTTTATTTAAAACGAAGTGTTTAGATACATTATGATTATGTAAGTGTAAAAACATAACTAATCATCATTAGTCCAGCGTAAAAAATATTCATAAATTACGCTGCACGCTGCCGAAAATTTTCGGGGATAATACCATAAGTGCATAAAAATTTCCGAAAATTTTAAAAAATTAAATGTTTTTTGATAACTGCATGAGTTTATTTTCATCCGACCCGGGGGGACCTAGGTTTAAACTTAGGTTTAAAAGAACTTTATGGTCATGTTAATAAATTTTTACTTCAAATTCTTAAATTTATTGTATTTCATGTCCGATCCCAGGAAACATAGTACCTATGTGCATCCTCCTAGAAAAATCATATCCTCGGACTAGGACGAGTTGCAGCCGAGTCCAGCAACCGTTCGAATTATTTTTCGTACCATTTAAACAGTATTCTATATTGTTTATTACAGTTTATTGGTGACAATCGAACACCTGCATCTATTTTTGAAATATTTATCTTGATGTTCGGGAATTGTATAACAGTGAGATAAAAGATGACTTCAGTATTTCTCATTTAAAAAAAAAGTTGATAGTTTTTATCGGAAATGGTATAAAATAATGGCATGAGTACAAAATACCCAAAAGCAATGGTAGATCCGTAAAAATTAAAACTATAGTCAAAATTAAATACATATATTTTTTAAATTTAATATGTTAAGCAATATTTATTGGTTGATTTATCAATATTTATCTAAACTAATTAATTTAAAAATCCCATTTGCTGAGTGTATGTACAATACTTATTAAAAAAAAACTCTCTTAATTGACAGGCCTCGATAGATTAATATATTTTCAGAGAAATTATTTTAGGTTGAATTTATCGGGCATGTTCTAACATGTACAATGTAGGTACGTTATAGTACGGGGTGTCCAATTTTCGACACTTAAGATTATTTCCGTAATTGTTTGTGCTATCAAAAAAATAATATAGGTATCAAGTGCTCTTTTTGGGTTAAACTTAAAATGGTTAAATCAAAATTTGAAAATTTTTGCTCGTTTAGGAGATGCGGAGGAAAATCAAAATATTGACAATTTCAAACTAACCAATATTTTTTTGTTTTAAATATTTCTTTATAACGATTGTTAAATAATATGCCATTTTCGAAATAAGTATACGGGGTTATTTAAAAATGTTGTCG
This sequence comes from Polydrusus cervinus, assembly GCA_935413205.1. Classification (NCBI taxonomy): domain Eukaryota; kingdom Metazoa; phylum Arthropoda; class Insecta; order Coleoptera; family Curculionidae; genus Polydrusus; species Polydrusus cervinus. The sequence goes on along the minus strand of OW284516.1, from coordinate 46,203,240 downwards.
GACCTAATATCATGCTTTAAAATGAATTATCTTGTATATTATAATCTAAAAAGCTAGCATTTCCGTACAGAGAGCAATATTATAATTAATTTTTAAATTGAAAAATGTTTTTGCCGTCGTACAGACTCGATTAAAATTGAAAAAGTTTTATGCCTCCGCTGGGAATCGAACCCAGAACCTCTCGATTACATGTCAAGCGCGCTGCCAATTGCGCTACGGGGGACCTGAAATTCTCTCACCAACTTCGGTCATATAACTTATTCAATTTTATTTTAGTAGTAATAGTCTGGAATCTCCTGTGATTCACAGACCGGGGAGGGTGTTATAAGGGGAAAGGGAACTCACTCACTACCACTGAACATTAAGATCTATTTTTCTTTTATCCGTACATCGACGACATCTAGCGTTATTAGCCGGAATCAGAAAGAGATCTCTGAACAGTGACATCTAGCCGTAAATAGTTTTAAAGTAGTTATGTTAGCGTCTGTAAATAATTTTTAAATTGAAAAATGCTTTTGCCGGCGTACAGACTCGATAAAAATTGAAAAAGTTTTATGCCTCCGCTGGGAATCGAACCCACCTCTTATAACACTCTCTCCGGTCTGTGAATCACAGGATATTCCAGACTATTACTACTAACATAAAATTGAATAAGTTATATGACCGAAGTTGGTGAGAGAATTTCAGGTCCCCCGTAGCGCAATTGGCAGCGCGCTTGACATGTAAACGAGAGGTTCTGGGTTCGATTTCCAGCGGATGCATAAAACTTTTTCAATTTTAATCGAGTCTGTACGCCGGCAAAAACATTTTTCAATTCAAAAATTATTTACAGACGCTAACATAACTACATTATAAATAATGCACAAATAACGCTCATACCCAACGGGACTTCAGCCGTTAAACAACTGATTGCATCAGCATATAGATACGCAAGCTGAACTGCTCGAACGGAGCCAAATTACCGGTTCTTTGTGAATATTCAACAATTGTTATTGTGAAATTACAAACTTTTCTAGTTTCGCTGTGATTTTAAGAATTAAGTATATTTTTTGTATACATTAACTAGTATGTAGTGTAGGTTTACTACTTGCTAAGTATTTTCACACGGACGTTCAAAACATCATTAAATTTTACATCAAATCTATAATATTACAGACCCCTTAATGTAATAATTTAGGATTTTTATCAAGATAAATGTGGTAAATTTCCCACTAAATTTTACGGTGTATCTACTATAATGTCCCATTGCAGGCATCATGCGAGACGAGAAAGGTCTTGTGAGGGGTTATTTCAAAAAGGTGTAGAGTAATGGGAAATTCCGTCCAGTTTGACTCAATTTAAGTGTTGGCCATAGGCGCAGGTTAATTTTCTGCATTAAATTATTTATGATAACTAACCAAAGAAAAAAAAAGAAGATAATTTGATAAAGAAGGAATTATTAGCTATAGAAAATTTAGGTACACAAACATCGTTTTATGAAATATGCAGTGGAATAGCTGAAAAACATAATGTAATTGTGCTGCACATACCGCCATATCATTGCGAACTAAATCCTATAGAACTTATATGGGCGCAAGTAAAAGGATTTGTAGCATGACCCAACACGATATTCAAAATGAAAGACGTTAATTTACTGTTTGATCAAGCCATTAAGGTAGTGACACCAGAGAACTGGCGAAAAGCAGTCCATCATGTCAATAAAGAAGAGGAGAAAATGTGGGATCTTAACCACCTGATCGATCGGATCATCGACCCGTTAATTATGAATGATGACGAAGAATATTATGATTTTTTATAATTTAATTGTGTAATGTATTTTTTGTATTTTGTATTTTTTTTATAATGTTTAATAAAAAATAAGTGTACCTAATACTATGTACATAATGCACGCCTTTGTCACACCACACCTTTGTGAATAGATAACAATATGCAAAACCCATAAATTGACTCAAACCCGGGTGGTACTACATGCACTTGATGAAAATAAAGATTTTTGCAATGAAATCAATGCCAAATTATAAAAGTAGCTTAAATATTAGTTGGGTCGCTCTGTATAGTCCCTTTGCGTACATAATAAGCTTTTATTACTCTACACCTTTCGGAAATAGACTATAGAGGTTTGTAAAAGAAGTTCATCTCGATTCGTGAGACGAAAGTTTTTTTTCAAAAATGCTAGGTGTCTCATCTCGTGAAATACTGGGGCCTACCGTTGTATTTCAATTATAAATTCAAAGTTTGTAGTAATATATAAAAATTTAGTGTTAAGTTTTCAACATAGCTTTAAATTCCTGTTGAGGTTGTACAAAACGCTTCGTTTAACGCTGAACTAAGCTTAAGCCTCAATTGTACAACCTTATATTAGTGAACATTTTTTAATGTTTTTACCTTTTACAAGTTTTTTTTATAGATATTTACGCTAAAATGCGACATTTTTGAGATATTTCTATTTTAAGTTTGGAATGTTTGGATAGTGATATTGAGGATTTAAAACGCAAAGGTCTCGAAAGAGGTATATTTTTTTAATCTGAAAGTATAATTCCATTTCTCAAATTTATCAATTAAAATTTGGGAGTAATTTAATAAGTGCCATTTTTCTGACAACAATAATTAAGTACCTATTCGATTTTTCAATTCGATTCTTTTAATTAAAATTTTTCGATTAATCTATTGATCGATTTAGGCGAAATAATAATTAGGCCCTGTATGTATATAAATGTAAGTTATAATCAGAAGCTTACATCCTTCCACCACCGATAAAATTCTCATTAAAAGCGCCATATTTTTTTTTATATCTGCTAATCCCCATTATCTTGTGCATATATTAGATATCATTGTATCCTCATATATCACTTTATTGCCAGGAACGTAAATACGGCAATGAAGACAGCGATTGAACAAACATAGATTGTATTACTACACATTTTTGCCTATAGGTACATAGATTGAAAATAGACTGTGCCGATCATAACAACAATATACTACAAAAAAAGTTATTTATTTAATTTTCCAAATATGAATCAACAACAGTACCACCACTCAGGTCCTCCACCACCAGGTCCTCCACCACCAGGTCCACCACCACCAGGTAAGTTTATTTAAATTTATTACGCATAAAGAGCTTCGTGCACCTAACTTAAACGAAAGTTTGCTTAATCCTCGTATGGACACCATGCACACACATTAAAATGTCAGGGTCATTTTAAGAAACATTCTTTTCCAGAACTTAAAGTTTGGTCAAAAACGGATTTTTGTGAATAAGTCAAATCAATGCAAATTTCACGAAAGCAATAAATACTCAAAAAGGGTGCTGCTATTTCAAAAACTTGTCCTAGTAGGAAAATAATAATTTTAAAAAAAGTCTTCATCGTTTTAAAAACTTTAACTTTAACTATGGTCTATTACAGAAAGGTGTCGAGTAATAAAAACTCATTGGGTATGCAAAGTGACTACAGAGTGACCCAACGAATATTTAAGCCACTTTCATAATTTGGCATTGATTTCATTGCAAAATTCTTTATTTTCATCAAATGCAAGTAGTACCGCCTGGGTTTGGGTCAATTTATGGGGTTTGCTTATTGTTAACCATTCACAACCACTGAAAATGGTGTGACAAATGCTTTCTTTATGTACATAGTTTTAGGTACACTTATTTTTTTAAACATTATAAAAAAATATAAAATGCAAAAAATACATTATGCAGAAATTAAATCATAAAAAATCATAATATTCTTCATCATCTGAGGAACTGTTGACGTTATAGTTAACGGGTCGACCATCCGATCGATAAGGTAAGGTGGTCAAGATCCCACATTTTCTCCTCTTCCTTAATGACATGATGGACTGCTTTTCGCCAGTTCTCTGGTGTCACTTCCTTAATTGCTTGATCAAACAGTAGCTCAACGTATTTCATTTTGAATGTCGTGTTGTGTCTTGCTACAAATCCTTTCACTTGAACCCATATAAGTTCTATAGGATTTAATTCGCAATGAATTGGCGGTGTGCGCAGCACAGTTACACTATGTTTTTCAGCTATATCTTTCACGGCATATTTCATAAAACGTTGTGTAAATTTGCTATAGCTAATAATTTTTTCATCAAATTATCTTCTTCTTTTTTTCTTTGGTTAGTTATCATAAATAATGTAATTAACAAAATGTACCTACGCCTATGGACGACACCAAAATTAAGCCAAACTGGACGGAAATTGCCATTTTATTATTTTTTGCCTTTCTGAAATAGACTATAGGAAAAGAATAGTTTTAAAAAGTCATCGTTTTAAAAACTTTAACTAGGTATAAGTCTATATGAAGGCAGATTAAATAACATAAAAACTAACACCCTACGTATAGCCGGGGTTTCTTTTATAAAACATAAGCGGCGGCATTTACACGACGCGACGGTGTAAATGGAAAAATAGACACCCCCCCCCCTTGTTTGCGCTACTGTTATCGGTAATTTGACACAAAATTTGTAAAAATTAAAAAAATATTTTTTCGTGTAATTACATATTAGAACATAGTTTTTCATACCGAACAACTTTTCATGAATACAGTTTTCGATATTGTCAAAAATAAAGGTAATTTGCTCTTGGGCAAGATTCATATTTTTTGACAGACCTCGTATACGCCTAGAAGAATTTAATATCTGATAGTTGCATTTTAGGATTTAGACCATGCAGACCTTTTTATGAAGAATAACTTTTTATCGTAAAATTAATAATAAAAAAGTTTTCCATATGGTTCTAACTTACGGACACATACTGTATATGTAGAGTATTTCTCTAATACATTTTAAACATTAAAAATCTACAAGTGTTTTACTTAAAAAGAAATACCTACATAAAAAATATTGTAAAATTGAGTAGCGACTTATATGGCCATCATGATAGAAATACTGTTTTTGAACTTATATTTAACAGATTTTTATAGTAGAAATATTGACCTGATGGCCTCGACTGAATCAAATCAAATGTAAGCGTTTAATCCATATTTAATTATATTATATTCCTTAAGAACCGTTCTCTGCAAGTGGCGATTGACGGGTTTCTCTCAGACACCTTCACCATCAATGCCGGTGTTCCTCAAGGGTCCATATTGTCGCCTATCCTCTTTTTACTGTATATTAACGACCTTCTAGTGATAACCCAAAATCCAATTTATAGCTTTGCTGATGACAGCACACTTGTCTCATCTTTTACCTTGACTCCCCAAACATCCGCTGCCGACGCACATCTTCGCAGGCAGCATGAAGTATTGCGCCCCAACAATGACCTGGAAGAAATTTTGGCTTGGGGTGACAGTAACCAAGTCGAATTTAATGCTAAGAAAACCCAGGCAGCAGTCTTCTCCAAAAAGGTTACCATTGCAGAACCGGATATAGTCATGGCAGGACACGCAATTCCCCTGGCACCGTCTATTAATTTGCTGGGGGTCAATCTGGGAGGTAATATGTCTTGGCATGATCACGTTGCCGCAATTGCCAAGACAGCTGCACAAAAACTTGGTGTACTTTTCCGCACCAAAAGGTTGTACTGTACACACCTCATCAACTTTTGACACTCTACAAAGCCCAGATTCGACCATCATTAGAATATTGCTCTCATGTCTGGAGCTCTGCACCCAAGCACACCCTTCGGCTACTGGATTCCATTCAAAGGAGAGCCGTTCGTCTGATCGGCGACCCCGAGCTGACCAAGACCCTCGATAGCCTGGAGCATCGAAGACAGGTTGGTGATTTGGCTCTCTTTTACAGATATTTCCATGGCAGGTGTTCGACTGACATTGCCCACTTGATTCCACCTAGAGCAATGCAAAACAGAAATACACGGCGAACACTGCCGCTCATCCATATGTTGTTCAGCTTAGTACTCCTCGAACTTCATTGTTCAAGAATTCTTTCATCTGGAGAACGTCATCTTTGTGGAATGATCTTCCTGAGGTCGTGTTTCCCAATGAATACAATCTTCAACGTTTCAACACCAATGTTAATCGCTTTTTTGGCACTCGCACCGCTCCCAGAGCGCCTTAAAGGATTTTTCCTACAGTGCAGGTGTTTTATCATAAAAAAAAAAAATTATAATATATAAGTGATAAATTAAAAATTAAAAATATAAGCTCCTTTTTATAATGAACGGTAATATGCTATACCCTCTGTTAACCTATTTGTTTAATTTATTAAAGAACCCCTCAAACTGCGGTGGTGTGAGTCACTGGCATTCGACCGTGGCGTTCCGAGTTCGATCCTCGGAGTGGGCATACGCACAATAAAAAAGTATGTCCGAATTTTAGTAGGTTTAGAATGCAGGGAAGAGTGTAAAATGTATAATACCCCAACCCCATCCATGCCGGTAACCAGGCCCGATCAGGATAATATCGGATATCTCGTGGGGTGCGGAAGAAGGTACACACTCCCCAATCGGTAGGTCATGTAATGGCGCAAGAAACCGAGGGCATGACTGAGGATCGCGGTTCCGAACCCACGGTAAGCTGTGAGCTTCTCGGGCCGACCAAGCGTTTCGAGCCCACCGGACTTCTCGGATCTCCCGGATTTTAAAAAAGTAAGAAGGAGCCACACGAAATCATCAGTCACGGGTTTCTCGAACCTGCCAGGCTTTTCGGGCCTGCCGTGCCTTTCGGTCTTAGTAGATGAGCCGCGCCGGACCGCGTCGTCAAATTCCGGCTCGGGCCGAGACGGGTCGGATCGTGATATTCCGACCCATGCAGAGCTCTGTCCCATAATATACCCTTACCATGCAAAAATTCAATAAAATAAACGAAAACCCATATTTTTTTATTTATTTAATAATAATAATTTTATTATTGTAACAACTATAGCTAATAGATTACAGCGTTTTGATAAATTTTATCCCAAAATTAATTCCAATACTTTCGAAAAGGTTTCATCGACGGAAATAGAATAGATTTTCTCTAATTAGTCTCATCAATCAATCAATATCACTTTTTGAAATATAACTGATGATTATACAGGGTGCTACAAATTCGTGTAGATACAAGAGGATCTCGAAAACGGTAGGAGATACGAAGATAGTTAAATTAGGGCAAAGTTGAGTATTTTGGGGCTTAAGAATTTGGTAAAACATTGTAAACATTCCGAATACCTTCGGAGATAATAATAATAAAAAAAAACGAAATTTTTAGTTTTGGTTTTTAATTTTTTGCGCCTTTATTTTTGACTTGGGAAAAAAACAAAAAAACATTTTCTCATAGCCGTTCTTTATGTTCTACAAGATGGCGTTATTAGTTTTTAAATTGGACATTTCGTTTCTGAGATACCAACCTCAATTCTTTTTTTTAAATACGGACCTGGAATTTTTAAAACAGCATTAAAGAGTTCTTAGCATTGGAAACTTAATACAATTTAAAAGTTTTTAAAATTTTAACGTTTTGTCGCCAAATAACACATCACTAGCTATTAAAATTATCCTTTCTTTACCATTACGGTCCTGGCAATTATTTTTAGAATTACTTTTTTATTAAAATTGCATAACATGCCGTTTATTTTTTCAATAAGATTTACCGTCACAATACTCTAGGAAGTAAGCAAGTTTTTAAGGCATGAGAAATCATTCTGTTTTCTATATTAGTATATTATTATTTATTTTATTAATATGAATATCTTAAGTCCTATGGTTTTTGCCTTAGACCTAGACCGAAATACTATAAAACAGAAAAAAAATAATGCTCCCGTGTGAAGAAAAGGTAACTGAAGTGTTAGTCTAGTTATGTTACTGTGATGAACTTATATTTATTTCAAAAACAACTCCAATTTTTTTTACTGTTTAGAAGATCTGATGATGCTAGTTTCAAGCGAAACATGTAACAAAAATAAACAGACAGAAAAATATTTGAGGCCAAGACTTTGGGTCTCTTTTCTTACAAAATATCAATTATCAGGCCTCTTTGAGTAAAAATGGACGGATTTTTCAAATCAGAAATCTTTTGTTTTTTTAGTATGGCTCTAAATGTTGAGGACCGTAATGAAATGAAAAAGATAATTTGAAAAATGTGTTTTTAGATGACAAAACGTTAAAATTTTAATAACTTGTACATTGTTTTAAATTTCTAAAGCTTAGAAATCCCTAAACCTGTATTTAGAATTTCAGGTCCGTATTTAAAAAAAAACTTACTTGAGGTGGTAACTAAAGAACAAAACGTCGAATTTAAAAACTAATAATGCCACCTTGTAGAACATAAAAGACAGCTATGAAAAAGTTTTTTTTTAATTTTTTTCCCAAGTCAAAAATGAAAGCGCAAAAAATTAAAAACCAAAAATGGAAAATTCGGATATTTCCGAAAGCATTCGGAATAATTACAATTTTTTTTCGCCAAATTATTAAGCCCCAAAATATGCAACTTTGCCTCAATTTAACCATGTTCGTATCTCTTACCGTTTTTGAGATCACCTTGTACGCACACGAATTTGTAGCACCCTGGCGGGTGGAACAAGAATTTTTAAAACTTCTCTCTAATTTTGTTTAAATAAATTAACTTACCGTAAACGAAGTGGCAAAATATATTTGTCTCCAGAATGTAATTTTTCTCTAAATTTTGATTTTGATCCTATATAGAGCAAGAAAAAATAAAATTATCTACGGTTTCAGTTTTTATATTATTCAAATATTTACTGAGCAAACAATTAAACCAAATACGCTCTATAATAAAAACACGCCAAACTATTTACCGACGTCACAACAATTCCCTAGCAAAAATACTCCTACCAGACTGAGGTCTCGAGTATGGTTTCCTGTTTCTACACTGTTTTTGTCTATTTAAATTATCGAAACAAAGATAACAATATTGGTCGCACGACCGGCAAATAAAGAAATTGTGTGGTTAATAGGATGCCGTACATCTCTTCTCATGTTTTTAAACTTCCAAGGGAGAGTCATCAAGACGTGTATAAAATGTATATATTTCTATTCTTCTATTCTTCTTTTACAAATCAGTCATAGTTACTTATATACTAAACTTAACCTTAAACTCGTAACCTTACCTCTAAGCTTAACCTATGATTATATAAATGTTATTGTTATATTTAATATACAATAATATATTGTTACCTTTAATAGAGGGTTATTTATTTATTTATTTATTTATTTAGGATACAAACAGGAAATCCCATAGACAGTATCCACTAATTTTATAATAAGTAAATTATATCTATCCTACAACAATATCAGTACTTATAAGCTAATAATATTAATGATTGGATAACAATACAAAAAGAAGTATTTGCCATTATGGCAAATGCCTATGATAGGCAATAATAACAACAAGAAAAAACGAAGCATTATGATACTTATTTAATTATTCTAAAAGCCTTCGTTTTAGAGCCTTTTTAATTCTATTCAAAGATGTTGAAAAGAAATCTAGATCTAGGTCCGAAAAATAGCGATTCGAGTTTCTCATCATTCGACTGATTGGTAAGTTTTGAGAACTATTTGCATGATGAAATGGAGTATAAAAAATGTAATTATTTCTTAGTTGTCGCGGTGCAACATTGAACGCCATCCTTGAGACCAGATATGGAGAGTCAACCCTATTCGAGGATATTTTAAACATATAAACCAAGTCCGATAAAATTCTTCGATTCCGCAGAGACAATATACAAAAATGCAATCTTACAGTATTTATGTCGTGAAGTATATAATTTTGCTTAAATAGTAGACATCTCAAGAATCTGTTTTGCACCCTTTCCAATCTATCTATATATACAGCATACATTGGATTCCATACAACAGATGCAAAATTTAACTTGCTATACACATACGCATAATACAAGCACATCAAAGATTTAGTGTTCTTAAAGTATTTAGCCTGCCTAGTAATAAAGCCCAAAATCTGACAACAACTGGACGCCAAGGAGTTTATATGTTTATCAAATAAAAGCTTCTCATCAAGAACTACGCCAAGGTCCCTTATTTGATTCACTTTTTTAAGAACGCTTCCATTAATTAGATAGTCTTGGTTAATTAAATTTTTATTTCTAGAAAATGAGATCACGCAGCATTTATCTATATTGATAAACAAATAATTTTTTTTGCAATATGTGATAAAACGCAGGAGATCTTCTTGTACGAGGTCACAATCGACCAGTGAACGAATCTGCTTATACATTTTCAAATCGTCCGCATAAATTACAAAGTCACAATTCAAGAAGCAGCTTTTAATGTCATTTATGTAAATAATAAATAATAACGGCCCTAAATGCGATCCTTGTGGCACCCCGGAGGAAACTGGAAGAATATCAGAATTGACTCCATCTATACATACTCTGAACTGTCGATCTGACATATAAGATCTAAACCATTCCAATAGGCTACCACTCACACCGATCAATTTTAGTTTATTTAGCATGAGAACCTGATCAACTTTATCGAATGCCTTACTAAAGTCGGTGTAAATGGCATCAACCTGAACACGTTTATCCATACTTTCTTTTATGAAGTCCGTATAGATTAAAAGATTGCTTTCAATGGACCTATTAGCCATAAATCCGTGTTGCTCCAAGATGATTTGTCCTTTCACAAGATTAAAAAGATATTTATAAAGTAATTTTTCAAGTAGTTTGGCAAATATGCACAATTTACTTATCGGACGATAATTATTGGCGAGATTCTTTTGACCACCCTTAAAAATTGGTACCACATTTGACAGTTTCCATTTCTGGGGAAACAAACCGGCTTTAAGAGATTGGTTGAACAGTAAAAATAAGGGCAAAGAGAGGCCAGAAGCACAGTTCTTGGCAAAAACAGATGGAATGCCATCCGGACCAGCTCCCTTTTTGGGGTCCAGCTGTCTCAGGCCATCAAACACTTCCTGTTCAGAGAACTGAAGATGAGATAGATGATCATGCGATGGAGCAACATATCGGCCATCATTGTTATTATTCGAACTGTTGTTTTGATTGACATATGTTGACTTAATAAACACACTTTCAAAATAATTAGCGAACATGTTGCTGATCTCAAGATGATCGTTAGCCTCTAGATTGTTATAATTCATTGATGATGGAATACCTGTATTTTTTTTTGTTTAATGATACAAATTGCCAAAATTTTTTATGATTAACCGGTATTTCATTCTCAATATAATCAACATAACTTTCGAAATCTTCACGAATTAGTTGTTTAGTCCTACTCCTCAAAAGCTTAAAAGTGTCATAGTCTGTTTGATTTTTAAAAATTTTCCACTTTTTTTCCACTTATACCTTCGACTATATCCTCGTTTTTGATATCAGGGTTTGGTAACAATAATATTATACATACCATTAAATTGTACAATTGAAGCGTTCGGCCGAATAACGGTCTATGTTACAATTTTTCTAAAACCGAGCTTAAATTGAAATAATGGTCTATGTAGTCTTTATTATCGACGAAATTGTTTGGTTTGTTGATATACCATTAGATGTCGCTAGTATGCCACTTTTGACGAGTCTCAACACATAATTTCGAATTGGAATAACGGTCTATGTTACAGTCGGCGTAGTGTGCGGATTATTTTTGCGTTACTTATTGTTGTGTAGAACGCCGTTGTGTTAACATCTGTTTATTGTTTATTTACGTTGTAATTTATATTAAATATGGACGAAAACAGCAATATGGATGAAAACAGACCTGTGCGGTTGTCTCCTAGTGATATTATTAGGCTGAATAAATCAAAAAGAAAAACCAGGCAGATAAACCTAAGCACATGGAAGGATGTCTCGCGAAAAAATCTTAGAGATAGTTTAGTTTATATCACTTTGTTTATTCCAAAAATATTTAAGTAGCTAATTAGTTTTTTTCTACATAATTACTGTTAAAACTTAATATTATTAAAATTATTTCAAAAAGCTAGTTGTCTTTTTTGTGGAATAACGGTCTATGTTACATTTCCGCTCATAAAAATATATGAAAAACAATAGATTCTAAAAATCGCTTTCCCTCCGAACTTTCAAAATGTAACATAGACCGTTATTCGGCCGAACGCTTCAATTAGGTAAAATAAGGTAAAGTCTTATTTTTACCCTACAACGTATTATCCTCAAAATTGCCTTGTCAAAGTTAATAATAATTATGATTTAAATATTATTTCATTGTTATTTAGGTATATAATGAAAAAAAATCGATAATTATTTTCGATTATTTGATTTTTTTATATTAACTGATTATTTTCAATAAGGCGATTCGAAAAAAAAATGATTAATCGATTATTTCGATTAATAGATAATTTCGATTTATCGATCTTTTCAATTAATCGATTATTTCGATTAATCGAAAATAATCGATTAATCATATAATCGAAAATCGATTATTTTTTTTGATAATCGCCCAGCCCTAGTTCCAGATGTTAGTGCCGAATGTAATAAATTCGATTACAGTAAAAAAGCCCCGTCTTTAAAACCTTGAGATCCAGGCGAGAATTTCACAAAACAATAAGCTCTCTAATAAAAATAGGCATTTACACCGGACGACAGGGCCTATTTTTGGTTATAGAGAGCACCAGGCCCATTCCGTAAGCCAATTTTAGGCGAGGACTGCGGGGAGGGCAACCACCAAAAAAAAACGTGCTTGCGGTATCCAAAAATTCCCCTATCAAAGGTGAATTCTGAGAATACTTTATAGTATTTTTTTAAGTGCAGTAATAATTTATTATGGTTAATGATATCATAAACAAAATAAATTAATTACTAGGTTACAAAACAATGATAAAATTAGTATTAACTAGTTCTCGAAAACAGTCTAGGTATATAATCATAATATCAAGAAAGAATTTAAAGAACTTCTCAAATAAATATGACATACAAAGGGGCCGACATAGATTTAAAAATAAATCGAGTTTTCTACCCCTCGCCTGTTAGACTAGTAAGCAGCACGGATATTTTTATTTATAGTCAATTTCAGAAAGGGGTAGAGTAATAAAAGCTCAATAGGTATGCAAATTCTTGTCAACAGTACCCAATATACCGATAGAGGAGGCGTCTTATTGGTAATACCGCTGTTTTTTACAAGAAATCGATGTTCTGACAAATTTTCACGAAATGTAATTTTTAATTATAATCTGATATGATCCCGAGAGCTTTAGCTTGAGGGTCTTATCTTTGATTATAAGTAAAAATTATATTGAGTGATAATTTTCTTAGAAAATCTAGTTTCGAGTGAAAACAAAGGTATGAAGATAATACGCCGCCTTTAGAGGTGTATTTTATTGGATAATTTACTGAACCTGAAATAAAAGCCGTTTGTGATAAAGGAAAATATGCAAACACATCTTTATGATTTACTTTTAAGTTTATAAAGGTGCCAAAACTAACAATTAATTAAAAATCCAAGACTAAATCAGACGCGTGGAACGTCAAAAATCAAATTCGCTTATTTTCATCACGGTTGCCATGAAAACGCCAAGATTTCTTAAGCTCACGTCAAAGCAAAGCACACTGGGTTTAAGCTTGCATACCTTTTGTCATAAAACATTTCTTTAAAAATGTCAAAATTAAGTTAAGTTTATGCCCTAAAATCACCTCAAATAGTGTTGTGTGTCACTTTTAGTTTGTAGGGTTATAATATGTATTTATTAAACTGGATTTCCTAAAATAAATTACTATTTGTTTAACAAAAAGCTACAGGGGTCTTATTGAGCTAGCGGTAGGTCTTATCGGGTAGGATCCTGTTACCAATGTGGTCGCTATGAAAATTAGCGTTCTGATTGGTTCTATATATGTGAGGTAAATTATCAGTATAGAAGTATCTTTTTTATTATGGATCATATGAGAATTAATGCTCATTAAAGCCTATATATGCATTTCGTTTTTAAGCCTAGGCAAATTATTTACTCCTAAACTATCCCCCGTATCACGAAAATACTGGAGAGCGTTTTTATTAAAATTAAAGAAAGGATTCATTAAAAAGTTAAATGGAAATAAATCAGTGGCGAAACATAATTGTCATTAAAAATATCAGAGAATAATTTTTTTCAGTGTTTAGTAATTATTTAAGAAATATTACTTTTTTTAACAACCTGTATTTGCGACGCGTTAAAGGACATGGTTCATTAAAACTTCTCCCCTTAAAATAATGTCATGAACCATATCCCGAAGTTTGTCAAAGTACTTTTGATCACTATCACCATGTATGTTATACTGGTAACCATGGGGGTTAACAGCACCTGTTATATACAGGGTGATTCAGGACGAATCGTGAGAATTTCTGCCAGTAAAAAATATACTTTGCCGTAATTAATCCGATTTATATTTTTTTAGCAAACGTAACACATGTAACGGTATTACCAGGACAACCCGGAGCATGTCCTGTTTGCCATGGTACAAATTGGACTGGATCGTTTTCATGCTGTGCCTGGTTTCTAGCAATCTTTTTCTTCCCCATTGGAATACTTTGCTGCTTGTGTATGAGAAAAAAGAAATGCGCGAAATGTGGATTTACCCTTAACTAGGCACAAAACGAGAAGTTTGTTTTAAACGAAGAAGATTTAAGATAGTGTAAATGGTGTTATGGAATTTTAGACTTTAACAATAGTTACAAATATTAATATATTCGTTTTTGATTTGTGAAAAGACTAAGACAGATTTTTAAAGTTGAGAATAGTATATGTCTTCTTAGTGCATCTATTTATATATTTAACTTCGTTATTTGTAAAACACAACTATATCTAGTCTATTTTAGAAAGGTGTAGAGTAATAAAAGCTCATTAGGTATGACTACAGAGTGACCCAACGAATATTTAAACCACTTTCATAATTGGGCATTGATTTCATCACAAAATTCCTTATTTTCATCAAGTGCAGGTAGTACCACCCGGGTTTGGGTCAATTTATGGGGTTTGCCTATTATTATCCATTCACAAACATTGAAAATGGTGTGACAAAGGTGTGCATTGTACATAGTATTAGGTATACTTATTTTTTTATTAAACATTATAAAAAAAAATACATTATACAGAAATTAAATTATAAAAAATCATAATATTCTTCGTCATCTGAGGAACTGTCATCTCCTCTTGACGTTATAATTAACGGGTCGACGGTCCGATCGATCAGGTGGTCAAGATCCCACATTTTCTCCTATGACATGATGGACTGCTTTTCGCCAGTTCTCTGGTGTCACTTCCTTAATGGCTTGATCAAACAGTGAAACAGTTTCAAAATAAAAGACGTTAAGCTACTGCTTAAAACGTCTTTCATTTTAAACGTCGTGCTATATCTTGGTACAAATCCTTTCACTTACGCCCATATAAGTTCTATAGGGTTTAGTTCGCAATGATATGGCGGTGTGTGTAGCCCCGTTACACAATGTTTTTCAGCTATATCTTCCACGGTATATTTTAATAAAACGATGTTTGTGTAAATTTGCTATAGCTAATAGTTCTTTCTTTATCAAATTACCTTTTTTTTTCGGTTAGTTATCATAAATAATGTAATGCACAAAATGTACCTGCGCCTATGACCGACACCGAAATTGAGCCGAACTGGACGGAATTTCCCATTTTATTACTCTACACCTTTCTGAAATAGACTATAATATAGTAAGTCATACAATTTAAAAATAGAAAAGGAAATAAATTAAAACAAAGTGCAATTACACGCAAACTCCCAGGTATAATACAAAATTATAATTAAAATGAACAGAATAGCACATAACAATGTCAAGTCAGATGGTCTATTTAATGAAGTAAAAGGCCATATTCAGTAAAAGAGTTGTGACTTTATTTTTTTTTAAGTATTACTTAGGCCCGGTTGTATAATTAGGACTTAAGTACGAGTTTCTCGAAGTTTGGGGTATTGAGGTACAATTTACAGCTACTTCCATGTATTCTAATACAAAACTATTTGCAAATTTTACTTTCAAAGAAGAATGTCTGGTACTAGAAAAAGGCCAATCTTTTTTTTTTAGTTTAAGAGGCCGCATTAAAAAATATAACTATACAAGGTGATTCCTAAGTTGATACTTCTTTTTTAGTTGCGTATAGAAGGCATTAAAATAAACATTTTCAAATACCTTTTTACAAAAAACTCAAAAATAAGTTACTTACATTCATTTATTACACTATGGATCAATTATGGTTCTGCCTAACTTGCCCGTTGAATAACATTATGAAAACTTCTGGGTGGAGGATGAGCCCACAAGGGAAAGCGTTCTGCGTATAATCTCGAAGCAGCAGCCGCACTTTGACGACACTCACCGTAAATTAGCACCATATCTACAAGTTCATTGCTTTCAAATTTTACCATTTTTACGTGTCAACAATTTAAAATTAACTTGGTTCAGAAAAACACACCGCAGCGGATTGCTCAACACCCTCCGTACATTGCATGACTAATAAGCGATAAGAAAAACAACATAAAGTATAGCGGGCTACGTTTTGATGACCAGGCCCGCAGTTAGATTTTTTATTTCTGTATCTAGTCTATTTTTAAGTTTTTTGAAAATGTTGTTTATTTTAATTTCTTCTATACACAGCTAAACAAGAAGTATCAACTTAGGAATCACCCTCTTAAATAATGTTCTAAAACTGACGCTTGTCGTGAATCCCCTGTATATCTGTCATGTTTATATTCACTCTTAAAACATCAAAAGGTTATATATGCCGCAGTAATATCGGTTAATAAATCCCTGCAAAGACATACATTTTTTCAACTTTAAAATCTTGTCTTAGTGCCGTCGATAATATTTTGAGTTTACAAATAGGATAGCCTATATTGAGTTGCATAAAGGTTTTTAACAAAAATTAACTAACCAGCAACTTTGACTGTGACATAAATGACATGGACAGGAATTATTCACTCACCATAAAAGGTAGTAAATTAAAAATAATATAATAATGTGTAATTGGGCCAGTATGATTGTGAGAAAATTATTTCTATCAATGTCATGTTTGTCACAGTCAAACTTGCTGCTTAGTTAATTGTGGTTACAAATCTTTATACAACCAGACTCTATTATAATAGTTATTAGAATAGATAAGCTAGGAGATTTGTCTTCCCTATCTATGTAGGGAAAGGTCCTATACCTAGGATTAAATTTGGTTGTGAGGTTGTTTTTTATTTATTTAATAAATAAATAAAGATCTTCAAAATATAATCGGTTTAATTCCTTATTATCGTGGTCTTAAGTTAAGCGAATTCAAACAATATTTCTAAATTCTTCTCCAAAGTTACCATACGAACTAATATCCATATACAGGGTGCTACAAATTCGTGTGCGTACAAGGAGATCTAGTAAACCGTAAGAGTTACGGAAAATGGTTAAATCGAGGCAAAGTTGCGTATTTTGGAGCTTAACAATTTGATGAAAGAAATTTGTAAATATTCCGAATACCTTCGGAGATATTCGAAAAAAACCGAAATTTCTAGTTTTGGTTTTTAATTTTTTGCGCCTTAATTTTTGACTTGGGTACAAGACAAAAAACACTTTCTCATAGCCGTTTTTTATGTTTTACAAGATGGCGTTATTACTTTTCGAATTCGACGTTTTGTTCTGTAGATACCAACCTCAAGTCAATTTTTTTTAAATACGGAACTGGAATTTTAACAGTTTTAGGTACGCTTTGGAAATTTAATACAATTTAAAGGTTTTTAAAACTTTAACGTTTTGTCATCAAATATCACATCATTAGTATTTCAAATTATTCTTTCTTTACTATTACGGTCCTGACAATTATTTTTATGATTACCTAATTATTAAAATTACATTACATTACTGGAGGTTATGGTGTTTAGGTCATTTAAAGGTGACATTTTGCCTGTGTGTAATCAGTGGCGACTTTTAAATTTACTGATGTAATTTCACAATAATTTTTCACGAAAGCTTATTGATAAGGTAATTTTTATTATCTTCAGTAAATATTGCCTAATTTTATGAATACCGCAAATAAGGTATTAACGATTTCAAGAAAACTACTTATCCTATATTTCTAATTATCGATTAGTTATGTTCTAACAGCCACAAACCATAGATATTTAACGTCGGAGTCGAAATAGCAAAGCGTCGGACCGGTCGGGCAAGGACACGCAGCATAAGAATTCCCCAAACTGCTGCGAACGCAACGGTCGGAAATTTTTGCGAGGTGTCTATTATTGCGGTGTTAGTTTGGTTTTATTAAATTAGGATGCAACTTACCTACGGAATAGTGTCACGCGACAACTTTCAATATAGAACGTTTCTTTTTAAAAAAGGGGTTTGCACGCAGTGGTGGGCAAAAGTGGGCCCGATGATATTTTTGGGATGAGCGGGTAGTGCAGCGGGTAAACAAAACTACCTTTTTGTCCAAACTGGGGTCTAAAAAAAAGCCCATTGAGCTCTTATTACATTATTACATCCTTCTATAATAACACTCCTTTCTTATCAAAAATTTCATAGTAAAATCTCTCTTTCCCCCACAGAAATTCCATCACAAAACCAAATCCCTTTGGTTGGGTACCTACTAGGGTAGGCACCCATGTTTTTCGGGTGCCGGTGCCCACCCTGCCCCCCTGGGTATTTTTATAAGGATTTTGGATAATATTACATTTCAATGAGTACAACTTTTTGCAATTTAAATTTGTAAAAATGGGTACGCCTATGGTTTGGACACATGTTTCCGCTTTAATAATATACAGGGTGTCCATAAAATGACTGTATAACATTTCACCACAAATTCCTTAACCAAAAATAGGGCGATCTAGGCAAATTTACCTATATGCAATGTTGCTTCGTTTTGGCGCTAGAGGGCGCTAAAGTTTTCAAATTAATATTGTTTTTTCGGAATAATTTCTAAACGCCTTTATCGATTTCCACTAATTTCGGAACTAAGAAGGACAACTATTAATAGCTTGTTTTGACGTATGCGCCATCTTTTTTTAATACTTGCAAATTGCAAATTAAAAATGGCGTGTGATTGGTAATTAAAAGTTCCTCTTTTTGTACCCCCCCCCCCCCCCCGTATAAATGACTTAAATCATTTCTCTGACACTAGCTGACTTCATGTTGAAACTTTTTTGTCTCTTGTAAAATTTTAGCCAGACATGCAGTTTCTCTACAAAAAAATTATTTACCATACCGTGTAATTCATCATTGCTGTTTTTCAGAACGAGAACCATGAAAAACTTTTTCATTCTAAATAACTACCAACTAGTTTGATTTTTATAACAATTGTTCGAAACTTTTTTATATTTTGGATGCTTTTCTTGCACGCTATTAATAGTGGTCATTAGTTCCAATATTGATAAAGGCGTTTAGAAATTATTCCGAAAAAACAATATTAATTTAAAAACTTTAGCGCCCTGTAGCGGCAAAACGAAGCAACATTGCATATAGGTAAGTTTGCCTAGATCGCCTTATTTTTGATTAAGGAATTTGTGGTGAAGCGTTGTACAGTCATTTCATGAATACCCTGTATATAATATATAATAACATTTTTAATAATAATAATAATATATGGTTATTCAAAAGAATTGGTGCAACATTTCTGATAAAAAATATATGTACAGCGTGATCAGTTAAGGGTACGGAGCGGCCATATCTCGATATACATTTATGTTACGATTATGAGGTAAAAAAATTATTAATAAATTCGGCCAAAAGAATTCGATTAAAAATATTCTTAAGTTTCCAACTTTACTGCTAGGGGGCGCATTTATAATATGTACATATATACCATATGTGTGTCCGGTCGTATGTCTGTCAAATTTTTATAAATATCTTCACCACTGTCGGCTATTTCATTGTTATCGATTACTGCTTTTTAAGAATGTAAAAGTTAATTTTGAATTAATATTTTCATTAAAATTGAAATGAAAACTTGAAATATAGAAGAGTTTAGACTTCTGGCATACTCTTTATTTGTTTTGAATCACAAAATTTCAATTGGTAAGTATCTCCAGTCGTCTTCTGGTGAATACACTATTCAATTTAAAAATAACATATATAATATCTCCAGAATCTCTATAGGTACGTCTACCCAAATTCTCAAATGTCATGGACTTGACTGAGGCAAAATTCACAAACACTCTCTTTGTTTGTTGTTTTAGTATTAATTTGGTGTTTAGCTCACACCACAGATATATATGTCTATGGCTCACACTAATTAAGAAGTCTTCGCACGCCTATGACTTTTTATCTACTGAAAATATTGTTTACGATCAAGTATACAATACAATCATATTATGCTACTGTTTAAGTCAATGATAAAATGCTCGAGATATCGGGGCTTAGTATGGCTTATACTTAAAATAAAATTGTAAATCCTCTTATTATTATCTTAAGTACCTACCTATTACTTGGTAAACCCAATTATCTTGGAAGGTAATAATAAAATAAATACCAGGTGGTGCATCGTGGTTGAAAACATAGGAAATCCCATGCAAGTTTTAGACTGTACAAATATTTGCTTACCTGTTGATTTTAGATCGGAGTTTTAGGGAGACTTTTTTAACAGATACATTTTACATTGAATTTAACTAATATTTTTAAATAAAATGAACATTATTTTCAAAACGGCTCTTTTAATTGAAAATTAATTATTTTACTCACAATAAAACCTATTAAGTAGTACCAATAAGGGGATGTTTAAAAATAAACAATTGTTTATAAAGAAAACTAATTATTTTATTTTAGGAAAGCTGTACAATCGTTTGGAATATTGTTAATTCTTAACTAAATGTTCAAATAAACCACCATTTGCTGCTAAACAATATCCTAAACGACAAGCGCGGATCCAGGGGGGTCATGGGGGTCATGACCCCGCCCCCCCCAAACATTCAAAACGTTGTTCAATATAACGAAATTTCACGTGGCCCTTAAAAATTTTCGCCTGAGGCGCTATTTTTGTCCCCATAACATTCAAAACGTTCAAATTAACGAGATTTGGGCGTGGCCTTTGAAAATTTTCGTCTGCGGCGCTATTTTTGCGCCTTCGACGCTCTTTGACCCCTCCCCAAATTTATTTCTGGATCCGCGCCTAACTAAACGATCGTAACATTTTCTACGAACACAGTTGGTGCTGGATAACTCTTTCAGATTGCATTAAAATTGAAGTTTTAACTGCGCTAAATTTTCAAACATAACGCTTTTATAAAGTTTTTAAATGCCCTTAGAGAAAGAAGTCGCTTGGTGAGAGGTCAGGAGAATTAGCTGGCCAATTAATTTTTGAGTTTGGACCGACAACGTGCCCATGAAATGCATTATTTAGATATTCGCGTACCACAAGCGAATATCGGAAATTGAGTCGTGGGAAAAATATACTGTACAACTCGGAACTTTGAGCACTCCGCCTACGGCGTCGTGCTCAATTTACGTCCTCGTACAATATGGACATCATATCCACTCTTGTTGTACAAACTACTATTCTTGGTAGTGTTATAAATAATAATGCTCTTTAGACCATCTGATTAATTTTCGTCCTCGTACAATATGGACATCATATCCACTCTTGTTGTACAAACTACTATTCTTGGTAGTGTTATAAATAATAATGCTCTTTAGACCACCTGATTAATTTTTTTAGCAATAATGGGAAAAGCTCCGATATCACCATGTCCTTTCTCCAATAAAGGATTTTGTCCTGTTTGCTATGGTTCAAGTTGGACTACCTCCTATGCCTGGTATGGATGGTTGTTATGCGTCTTTTTCTTTCCCTTTGGAATCATTTGTTGCTGCTCTATGAGGAAGAAAAAGTGCACTAATTGTGAATTTACTCTTCATTAAGTAAAAAAATAAAGATTGTTTCTTAACTAAGATTTAAGATAAGAGCTTAAATCGTATTTTTGAAAAAAACTCAGTGCCAGAAAATGTAATTATTCTTTCAGATACCAAGAATGTTTTTATATATTTTTTTTAAATAAACTGCGAGTCAAAAAATTTAATATTTTTTTTTAATACCTTTTTTTATGTAGTCTCTACAGGGTGCTACAAATTCGCGTGCGTACAAGGGGATCTCGAAAACGAAGATGGTTAAATTGAGGCAAAGTTGCGTATTTTTGGGCCTAATAATTTGGCGAGAGATAATTTTAAATATTCCGAAAAAAAAGATATTTTTAGTTTTGGATTTTAATTTTTTGCGCCTTCATTTTTGACTTGGGAAAAAAACAAAAAACACTTTCTTATAGCCGTTCTTTATGTTCTACAAGATAACGTTATTAGTTTTTAATTCGACGTTTAGTTCTTTAAATACCAACCTCAAGTCAATTTTTTAAAATACGGACCTAAAATTTTAAAAGCAGTTTTAAGGACTTCCAAGCTATAAAAATTTAATACAATTTAAAGGTTTTTGAAATTATACCGTTTTGTCATCAAATAAAACATCTTTATTCAAATTATCCTTTCTTTACTATTACGGCCCTGGCAATTATTATTAGGATTACTTAAACACTAAAATTGCATTACATAAAGGAAGTTATGGTGTTTAGGCTGTTAATTTATTTCAATAAGATTGACCGTAACAATACTCTAGGAAGTAATTCTATTTTTTATTAGTATTGTAAAACAGAAAAGAATCAATGCTCCCTAGTGAAAAAAAGGTAACTGGAGTATTAGTCTAGTTATATTACTGTAATGTTTGTTGCAAAACAATTTCAAATTTGTTTTACTGTTTATACGGTGTGATGATGCTCGTTTCAGGTAAAACATGTTACAAAAATAAACAGACAAAATAATATTTGAGGCCGAGTTTTTTTCTTACAAAATAACAAATATCAGGCCTCCTTGAGTAAAAATGGATGGATCAAATCAGAAATATTTTTTTAGTTGGATTTTAAATGTTAAGGACCGTAATGATATAAAAATATAATTTGAAAAAATGTGTTATTAGATGACAACACGTTAAAATTTTAATAAATTTTAAATTGCATTAATTTTTTAAAGCTTAGAAGTTCCCAACACTGTATTTAAAATTTTAGCTCCGTATTTAAAAAAATTGGCTTGAGGTTGGTATCTAAAGAACGAAACGTCAAATTTAAGCACTAATAAAGTCATCTTGTAGAACATAAAAAACTGCTATAAAAGAGTGTTTTTTGTTTTTCCAAAGTCAAAAATAAAGGCGCAAAAAATTTAAATCCAAAACTAATATTTCGTTTTTTTTTCGAAAGTATTCGGAATAAGTATGTACTTTTTAATTTTTTTCACCAAATTACTAAGCTCTAAAATACACAACTTTGCCTCAATTTAACTATCTTAGTATCTTTAACCGTTTTCGAGATCCCCTTGTAACCACACGAATTTGTAACACCCTGTATAGTTCGAACACAACTTTAAGGTGGTTTACGGATTTCAAATGATTATTCTTTACTTACCACTACTTTATTAGCTTTACAGTATGGTAAAATGATCATACTCACTAAATGACTCTAAACAAATTAAAGTAAGTACGTAACAGTCATAATATTATATTCAAAATCAAAAATTGTGTAAACTATTCTCATATTTGATAGCTTTGTCATCAATAAAACTATTGCTAGGTCAGACCATGAATTTTTTGCAGTTCCTTGGAAACATCCACAATTGCCACAAATATTAATAAAAACGGAAAACTAGCCAGATTACTTAATGACGTCGATCTGATAAAAACTTACAGTGAGCATCGTTACCGATCTTTCACTTCTCATGTCGATGTTTTTGTGTACATCCCACTTACATCCGAATTATTGTGGAATTTTGATGTATTTTTGTTTAAAATAACTGTTTTTTTAATTTGCTCATAGAGCAGAAAGATCGACTAAAAACTTAGTTAGACTTTTTCAACTGTCATTTCATTAGCTTGGTCTTCTATCAATAATTTCGGTGTTGCCACATATGAAACTTTTTATGCTAGTTAAATAATATAATTTTGTTCCTAGAACTTTAATTACTTATTTTAAGACAAAATATAAAAAACATTTTGGAAATAGTATGATGATTTCTTTTATTTTACCGCATAAGTCTGTTTTGGACAATTAATTGTATTGAATTACGTCTCTGACTTCATTGTATTATAATATTTTAGAGAACATTGGCAACATTGTCAAGATGCCGTTTTCATGACGTATATTCGATAAAGTCTGTGTTTTTGTTCAAATAGTTTTTATTTATTTTCTCAGTGATGGCTTAAAAATATCAAAAAGTAGAAACACAGAAAATTTTATTTTTTGTTCCTTTATACACGGCAACCAAAATCAAAATTTAGGGAAAGACCCCATTATTAACGCAATCATTATTATTAGTATAAATCATATAAAAGAGATAATATATTAAAACAATTAAATTTATTATTATATTATAAATATACAATTTAAAATTTTTTCTACTGTTGCTCTTTCATTCTGAAACATTTTAATTAAATATAGCAGTTACTTTACTATATTTAATTTAAATTAATAAATTCTATTAAAGATTTTAAATCTATACACATTTTACTTTCTAACTTAATTGTAAAATAATTATTCGTATTTACATAAGTAGGTAGTTAAGTATTTCCAAAGCTAATTGAAATGCATGCAAAAAAAAACTATTCACCCAGCATCTCTTGCTTGGTAGTCAAGTAAGGCCGCCATATTTTTTTTACGATTCGCCGACTACGGATGCCATCTTAAACCGGTCATCGACCATAAAAATGTGGTCTACCGACTGGGGAGTGTGAAAGGGCACCTTCATCCTACGAGATCTCATCCGGCCTGTCCGGCGTGAATAGGATGGCTAGGTGTCGATGCATTTTACACTCTTTCCTGAGGCAAGAGCACGCCGTGTTCCCAAGCGGTCACCCGCCCAAGTACTAACCGCGCTCGACACAGCTTAAATTCGGTAATCTGCGAGAACCGGTGCTTAATATGTCGATAGGCCCTTGCCGGCCGCCATATTATAGAGGGTATTATGGAATTGACTTATTTTTAAATGAATGTGTCCTGGAGGAACACTACATAGTATTTGTTAAATCGAAGGTATATTTGTACCCAGTTCTTTAACTAAAAAAAAATAATTAAAAAAGGGAAAAGACTTATTAGTTTTTATTAACGGTTATTATCCCTTGGATAGCTAATATGCAACAAAGTAACTTCAAGACTGGTATGGGAATGTCAAAAGGAACTGGAGTCCCTGGCAAAAGCAAACAAAGTAATACTGCCGTGGGTACCAGGACACCAAGATATTACAGGAAATAAAAAAGCCGATAAACTTGCAAGAAAAGGCTCAGAACATACATTCATTGGTCCAGAACCGGCACTCGAAGTACCAAAGTGCACAGTACGAGATGCCATAAAGCGATGGACCAGAAGTGAACACAAAATCCACTGAAGAAACAGACAGGAATTACACCACAGCAAAAGCATCATTGAGGATCCAGACCCAAGACTTACGAAACAGTTGGTTCAAATAAACAGGAATCAGCTGAGAACCATTACAGGAATTCTGACAGGACACATGGCTGTCAAGAATCATCTGCACAGAATGCAACTGTACAATGGAGACCTTAACTGCAGATTATGCGGACAAGCTAAGGAAACTGTACAGCACATAGTTTGCCATTGCGCGTTACTAGATCGGAAGAGGCAATAAATCCTCGAGTAACCAAAACTGGAACCAGAGGACATCCTTACCCTCTCCCCAGTTAATCTACACAAACTAGTGCAAGAAACTTGGATCACGGCGTGGGTGTAACAACCAAACAGGATCAGCCCCACCTGGCCTAAGTGCATCCAGCGCACAGACGGGCCCACGAAAAAAAACGGTTAGTATGTAAAGTTCATCTAAAATAACGTAAAATACTCAAATTTTAGATAAATATCAGTTTTTCTTTATTTTTGCTAGGGCCAGATTGCCTTGTGTTTTCAATACTGTACTGCGGCAACGCTGGATGGCCGCTTCATCTAATGCCTAATGAAAAAACAGTTGATATAAAATGACATTTCTAACCTGTCGCCATTTTATTTATAAATCAACCAGTAGAGCATCTGTCATAAAATTCAAAAAAACTGGTTAATTTCCTTACTTTTATTGAAATTAAACGATAATAAAAATATATATTTTTTTTTATGATAAAACACCTGCACTGTAGGAAAAATCCTTTAAGGCGCTCTGGAAGCGGTGCGAGTGCGAAAAAAACGATTAACGTTGGTCTTGATACGTTGAAGATTGTATTCATTGGGAAACACGACCTCAGGAAGATCATTCCACAAAGATGACGTTCTCCAGATGAAAGAATTCTTGAACTATGAAGTTCGAGGAGTACTAAGCTGAACAACATATGGATGAGCGGCAGTGGTTCGCCGTGTATTTCTGTTTTGCATTGCTCTAGGTAGAATCAAGTGGGCAATATCAGTCGAACACTTGCCATGGAAATATCTGTAAAAGAGAGCCAAATCACCAACCTGTCTTCGATGCTCCAGGCTATCGAGAGTCTTGGTCAGCTCGGGGTCGCCGATCAGACGAACGGCTCTCCTTTGAATGGAATCCAGTAGCCGAAGGGTGTGCTTGGGTGCAGAGCTCCAGACATGAGAGCAATATTCTAATGATGGTCGAATCTGGGCTTTGTAGAGTGTCAAAAGTTGATAAGGTGTGTACAACCTTTTGGTGCGGAAAAGTACACCAAGTTTCTGTGCAGCTGCCTTGGCCAATTGTGGCAACGTGATCATGCCAAGACATATTACCTCCCAGATTGACCCCCAGCAAATTAATAGACGGTGCCAGGGGAATTGCGTGTTCACAGCAAGACGAACCATCGAGGTATTCACGAAACTGAAACCCAGATTCAAAAAAAAAAAATTTTGGCCCCACCTTAAAAGGGATATTAAAGACATGATCAACATCTGCGATATTTGCCAAGCCAATAAATACGACAGGAACCCAGCAAAGCCCAAATTTATGCTAACACCAACACCATCCAAACCGCTCCAAATTATTCACCTGGATACTTTCCAAGCAGGAGGTCAAAAATTCCTAACGATTATTGATGCATTTTCCAAATATGGACAAGCATATCCAATAGATGGCTCAAATGCAGTCAATGTGCTTAATGCTCTCCTAATATTCATGACTCACCATGGAGTACCCCACATGATAGTCTCTGACAGTGTAACAGAATTTAAAAATGGCTTTATGCAAACATTTGTGGACACTCACAAAATTTCAATTTATTATACCACCGCAGACAACCCGCAATCCAATGGAATGATAGAGCGATTTCACTCAACCCTCGTCGAGCATCTAAGAATCCTAAGAGAAAATAAAAAAATACTGAACATCAAAGAACAAATACCATATGCCATCCTCGGCTACAACAACTCCATTCATTCCATTACCAACATGAGACCGATCGACATCCTAACTAGTCACCTAGATGCCCAAGACCCATTTGATATTGACATTAAGAAAACTCTAATCAACAATTACACTCAACAACATAGAGAAAAAACAAAGACAATTTACAAAGAACTGAACGAAAAACAACAAGAGTCCAAAGCGAAATATATAGAGAAAATAAACTTCAAGAGACAAGCCCCAATGACATATAAACCCAGCACTGACATGACTATATCCGGTTCTGCAATGTTAACCTTTTTGGAGAAGACTGCTGCCTGGGTTTTCTTAGCATTAAATTCGACTTGGTTACTGTCATATCAGGTTTAAACCAACAAAAAGTAATTTCCACAACACCCTGTATAATCGCTTCTGTTCACAGAGAGCCAATAAGAAGCCGCCGACTTTGGGTATTTACATTTCTGTAGTTATGTCAATTAGCTCTGAAAAAACTATACGCTTTATCTTATTTTTCTTAACTTAAATTTTTGTTACCAACATTAAAGCTTTTCAAGCTAATATTATTAAAGCGCATTGTGTTAATTTATATGAACTAATAAAAAAATTATATTATTTACAAAAAAAACCTAAGTAGGTTTTTGTGTTTTCGTTCGTATGGATTAATTATTAAGGATAAAATAATTAAAATGAAATAATCAAAATGTATTCAGAACGGAATGTTGATGTAGTAAAAGCATTATTGGCTCTTACGATCTATTCTCACAATGGTGCCTGATAGCTGATCGGCCTTTTTTTCATTATCTAAATGGGTTTTTCCGTCAACCGTTCTCATTACACACGCATGTGACCCCCACGAGTCTTGCTTGATGAATATTTCTGTCGTACCTAGGCCGAGCCAATGCCTAGCACGGCGAATGAGAATATATCTTAAGAAGCAAAGTCTCACTCTAGTCTCCTAAATCCTATTTACAATCCTTGGTGCATAAAAATATCTTTTTTGATTCGAAAGCGAGACTCTTATATTTTTAATATGTACCTATGAACATATTTAATATTTCCTTTGATCGTTAACGATATTTGATTTTATTTAACCGTACCTGTATATTAATTTTTTTAAATTTAATATCAAGTATTATATCTTTCTTTTGATTAATTATGTTACCAACGTTTATGAGCTGTTCAATAGTTTAGGTTCAAGACTTAACATTGAAGAATACTTGGTGTTCTTCAGAAAATAATAATATTTTAAGACTTGGACGTCTTAAGTCTCAAACCAGTAGGCCATATTCTGAAGAAAAACAACGTTACGTCAACAAATCTAATCGACTGTTAGATCATGTCACATCAGAGTTAGATCAAGCCCACGATACATCTACAACGGTACGCCAATAAGCAAGTTGAAATTTAAACATCGCATGCGCATGACGTCACGGGCGAGCATACAAGCACGATTGCATAACCTTTTTGACGCGACTGACGGCAAATTTTTACTATTTTTGTAATTAGGACCACCTAAAAGACGTAACTAAGATTAAGTAAGGCAGTATATCATTTATAGTATATTATCATAATAGAATTATCTTTTTGATTAAAAATAACACGATAATTTTCTTGCATCTAATGTAACCAGGGCCTTACGCGTCCTTGCACGTGTCGTCAAAATGCGTGAGAGAGATAACAAATGTATGCGCGTTAGCATACCGGTAGTAGTGTGTCGTAGTAAAGGTAATAATCAAAAATAAAAACTATGTTAAACAAGGTCAATTTTGGTTGGACTGTTGACATCACAAAGTTTATCGTCTTTCCCAAACAGCAATTTTACGTCGCGCCAACGTTGTTCTACGTAACCCCCAATCATATACTACGTCATTATGACCTCTTTACAACCCCTGATTGAACCAATATGGTGAATCATTTTGGGGTCGTTAAGACGTCGAGAACCGACTTGTCGTCGTGTTTGAAGCACCAGCGGCTAACAATATTTTCAAGTAAAAGTGACAGAGAAGTCGGACAAATAAATCAATTATAGTTGCATTATCTTTACTTGTATATAATATGACAAAAGGATAATATCAACTTGTAAGTAGCCAATTTGTTCTTATATTACTGAAACTTATTTGTTGTGCCATCGTTACAACGTTGTATTTAATATAGAACTACAACGTTGTAAAATATTTCTTCGAAGTCGAGTGATGACTATTATTTATACCTAAGGTTAAGTTACAAGTAGTACAATTTTGGTCGGACGTCGGAAAAATGCTGCTTGGGTCTATTACCAGGATGTGACCTATTTTGAATCCGTTTTTAATGTTTATTTGTCTAAAAATATTGCTCCTCTGAAAAACATTAGACATATCAAGTAACAATATTTCGTAATAAATTATTGTTTTAATATCTTCCATTTTTTTCCCTTTCCGAATATTTCCCAGACAGTTTACTAACTGAATACTGATCACTATATCGATCGTCACCATATTTTTCCTCAGCCTTGTAGTGTATTTCTGGTGACGCGCCGATTGTTTTCGACCAATGGTGTGTCCAGTAGAGTTCGTCGGGATTAACTTGACTGGGCGACTTCACATCTCGACAGATCACTACGCAGTAAATGAGACTGCCAATCAAAGTAAGGAAGCCGAAAATTAGGAATATTACTCCGAATACCCTAAAAATAATTGGTTTGAATTAATATTTTTACAATATACTGACATCTTAAATAACTTTTTAAATTAAAAACTGTTTGCCGACGCGTAGACAAGATTAAAATTGAAAAAGTGTTATGCCTCCGATAGGGATCGAACCCAGAACCTCTCGATTAAACCGCAAATGCGCTGCCAATTGCGCTACGGAGGACCTGATATTTTCTTACCAACGTCGGTCATATAACTTATTCAATTGTATATTAGTTGTACCAGTCTGGAATCTCCTGCGATTCACGATTGTTTTATATTGGAAAGTACTCGCCCCTAGATTAGGTCAATTTTTCCTTATTTTTTAGTTTTTCATATCGCACTACAGGTATATTATACAGTGCGTTTACAAAATTTTAACAAAGATAAATTCTTTAATTTAATTTTTGGAAAAAAATTATTTATTGATTTCTAACTTTCTAACACTATACTTATAAACCATAGACATATAGGTGTTTACAACTATTGTTACTGAACATAATCAAGCTTTTCATAAGGTATAATAATTACTCGCAAAGTTTGCACGATACAACACACAGTGAGATCTAGCTACCAATAAGTTAAAATAAAGCTAGGTTTTCCAAAAAAAATCGGTATTTCTTAAAGTATAGCAGATGTCAAAAATTTGACAAATTACTTTCTTTGCTATGAACCAGTGATTCAATTGACGTAGAGTGATATAACTTAAAAATATTATTGTGAAAGTTACACGCCATTAAAATTGGAGCAAAAATCATCGTCTTCTTTAACACCCTGTATATAAAATTTTCTAACAGTTAAAGAAAATCCAACATTGACAATTGTTTCTCAAGCGGTGAATCTATCAACCATTCAAAACCGTAGGTCGATATCATATCTGGTTCAGAACATATTAACTGTTAATTTTAGGCGAAATTTTTCTTGCTTGAAAGCAATTGTCCAGCAGTTTAGTTAAGAGACCCTAAACATTACACATCTGATTAACACTTTTTTAAAAAAAACTTACCACACAATTAAAGGCTCGAAAAATTGAATCACAATAACAAATCCAAGGGTCACCAAAATAATCCCCAAATTTAGCAGCAGCATAAGGCAGCACATCCCTTTTATGTTTGGACAGAATGGATTGGGAGCAGCCATGGTTTCCACAGTCATACCGGCTTTCCTGGATCCTCTTCCGGTTTTCACTGTACTTCTACTAGTCCGACTGGCTACTGATGGAGCTACACCGGATCGGTAGGAGTAGTGACTGGGAGCCCTTGCTCGAGAATGTCGACTAAAATATAGGGGGGTAAGGTGGAACACCCTATATAAGCATTATTTCTTTCCTCAGAAAATTATAGTACAAAATTATGTGTATTTTTCAACTAGCATATCGAACGTTTAATCTTCAAGTACTTAAAATTTTGTACAGGGTGTTTTCTGTTTTTTCAAATGAATCATCCTATATTTATTAGGCTCTTTTGATAGATATTTTAGGTATATTTTATTGTTAAGTCATACCGATACCTATGTTTACTAGTTTTGCCAATTATTCGATTTTTATTTAAATTTTCGTGAAAAAACGGCAATTTTTATTTTTCTAGTTAGCCATGACCAGTAAAGTCAAAACAACATTTACTTAAAAAATTGATTTTTTAAGAATTGAAATGATAATATTGAATGATTTACATTCTTGGTGCAAGTGACAAATAGTATATTAAAACATAAGTTTTATAAGACAAATTTTAGAGCACGCGTTGGTTTAGGACACGAGCCGCGTAGCGGGGAGTGTCCTAATTAGACGAGTGCTCTAAAATTTGTCTTATGGAACGAATATTTTATAATACTTTTTCTATTTGGGTCATTTTTAAGGAAATTCAAATAAAAATGTAGTTAATAGTTTCCAGTCAAAATTTTTATTTTTTTTTGAGGTTGACAACACTAACAGAAACAGAAAGTTGGTGTGGTCACAGACGAGAAAAGGGATTAGTATGGTGCACAAAACACGGACTTTTAGTATGGTGTGCCATGAATTTCAAAACGGTATTGTGTTGTTACCAACAGGAAGAAAATAAAAAATGCGTGTTTAAAATGAATAAAATAATTGCTTATGCAACCCAATGGAAACCCATAATGAAGACTTTATAGTTCCCAAATAGAAAATAGTACTTTGTATACCTAGTAGGAAAAGCTGAACATTCCCGGACGACCGTAAAGATTGTATGTCGACGAGTAAGCCGAGACTGACAATACGGAGTCCGGGAATGTGGCTTTTTCTACGAGGTATAGGTATATACTATTTTTCCTTAAATAGACAATTATTAAAAGAACATAACCTATTACAATCAATTTGTTAAAATTTTGAAATAAATATTAACTTTGTTCACTAATAAAGAATGTCATTAAAGATTTCTGTTGTAACTATGGAAACACAATAATATTGAATTGTCAAGCTTAACACATTTTAGTTTACAAGTAGCCGTACAGAAATAATATTTCCTTACAGTAGTACAATAATAAATATTTCCTAACAGTAATTTTCCGTTGCCTAGCAACGACTAAAGGTAAGGAAATATTGACTTTTTCTTTCAGAAATGTTATCAAAAATGTCAATATTTTCGATCGATTTTCGGAAAAATACATTGTTGACAACAAAACTTTATCATGAAAAATATCCAGACAGACCACAACCCATTAAACGAGCTTTCGAAAAATAACGAGAGATGTTTGGCAGAACAGGAAGTGTGACTTATAATAAAAGAAATAGAAGAAAAACTTTTTACAGAGGAACATGAGCTAAATGATTTATTGACTATCAATGAACCGAAAACAAACGAAGCGAAACCTCTCCTTTCGTGAGTTCAGTCTAATGTCGTTGTTTGTATTTTCGTTCCATTCGTTTACTTACCTTTACACTATTTAAAGGTTTGTGGATTTATTTTCAACATCAAGTTGCTTAATAACATGTTATAAAGTATTTTGGTACAGTTGTATTTTGTGTTTAAAAGAAGTAAAAGTTTGTTGTGATGTGAAAAGCGGTAAAAGTTTTAATCGGAGATTGGATTAATAGCCATTGGTTTTTATTAAGGTTGTGCCAGTCTTGGAATTTTTAAGGTTGATTTAATTATTATTTATCAACTCAGAATCGGTACTTACGGGTCATTGACTTCTATTAATTGACATTTCAAATCATAATAATTTTAAAAATGTTGTTTGGATATTTTTGTAAACTTAAATTTGTATGCTTAAATAACTTAAAATAATTTAAAAAATACCTTATTTCCGATGGTGCTTTATACGCACCACTGGTCACGTAAATGTCGGACCCAGTGTCGTCATATCTGCTACCTTTACTCAACGCAGAGGGGGCACGGGACGACGTGTACCCATTTAGTCGGTTAGGGCTACCATTGGTGTAGCCTGGTCGTGTGGTTCGTTCGTTTACTATCGTATATGGCTGAAATAAGGAAATAATAAATAATGTAGTAAGAGTTTTAGTGTCCTTAAATAATAAAAAAAGGAAAGTTAACGGCAAGCGGGCAAAGTATTATATCCGTCTTTTGCATTAAAGTATACAGGGACGTCAAAATAAGAGGTTTCCTGGGGGCACAAGTTGACAATGACCGTCGTTTCATCTTTATTACTCTACGGAAAGGCATAACCCATACGCAACTCCAGAAATAGCAAAAACGCGCTTTCAAAACTTGCCTGGGAATAAGATAGGTAGAAAACGCGGCATCGTCATCTGTAGGAATCAACTCCAATGAGGAAGACAAAGCCGCCGGACGTGTTTCTGTAGTTGCTTACGGGTTATAGTTTTCCGTAGTGATTGTGTGTATATTATATGTATTTAAAGTATTTCTCTGGAAAAAAATATTCCTTATTCTTATACAAGCATTCTTTATACAAAAGAAAAAGGTTCCCTAATTTAACCATGTTTTTAAAAGATAAGTCAATTAGTTACTTCTTGAATATTATTAAATAAATCGATTTGTGGTATCTTCACATATTTCCGACGACCAGCCAATTAATATATCTACTTTATCTCTTTTTTTGTACGGAATGATGGCTACAAATATCAAGCTATGTACAATCTGCTGATTTTAAAATTGATGTTTCTATAAAATAAAGCTATAAACATTGAATTTTATTATTGTGTTGGTTAGAGATTTATAAAATGTAAAGGAATTTTGGACTTATATTGTCTTTATTTGTTTTGAATCACAACGTTTCAAATTTTAAGTATCTCTCTATTAAGAGTTAAAACATATGACTCATCTCAGTTCTGCGTCATTGTACCTGGCGAGTATAAATAGAGCTGTAGTTACCATACTTATTCAGTATTCACCTGAAGACGACTGGGATTACTTACCAGTTGAAACGTTGTGATTCAAAACAAATAAAGACAATGCAAGTCCAAAATTCTACTGCTGTTCAAGAACCGTCATTTGTCTCCAACCGTTAAACAGGCACTAACATAAAGCTGTAACCAACACAATAATAAAATTCCATTTTCATAGCATCATATTTTAGAAACATTAATTTTAAAATCAACAAATTTTACACAGCTTAATACTTTACCATCATCCCGTATAAAAAAAGACATAAAGTGAAGTCACACACCTTGTACTAAGTGAACCATGAGACAACCTACCCAATAAATTAAAAATGGAATGGATTGATTGAATTTTAATGAAAATATGGACTTTTGAAATTCTCTAACTATTCCATAATATTAATCCACGCAGTGTACAACAGATACGTCTGCGTTTAAAAGGGATTTCTAAACATAATATTATGTAGTATAGTGGAGAATACTTTAAGTATCCTTTTCCTGTATTCCTACGGCTCCATTTCGAGAAAATTTACTATTTCCATAGAACTAAAACAGGTAAATTTGAAAAAAATACTTCCTTTCTCTTAAATTTTACCACACGCCACTGACATACATTATGTATACACGTGAGACAGTATTATTTACCAATAATATATGTTCTATTCATTCCTTTACTATTTTGTAATAACAAACTACACAGAGAAGATTAATTATTAAGAAACAAATTTTCACACAAAATTAAACAAACCAATCATGGGAAAAGAAAACAATGTGAAAAAGCCGCGGTTGTAACGGCTCAATCATATTGCTGACAAAGAATTATTTATATAGTTTTTCCTTGTTTGTAATTTTAATTATACGGTTGGTAATATGGTGACGGAACCGTATATAAATTTATTACATCAGGCTGATATGGTTTTATTGTAGGTCCTGTTATAGGTGATTAAACTGGAAAGCCACAAAG
This sequence comes from Polydrusus cervinus, assembly GCA_935413205.1. Lineage (NCBI taxonomy): Eukaryota > Metazoa > Arthropoda > Insecta > Coleoptera > Curculionidae > Polydrusus > Polydrusus cervinus. Next base: position 46,168,078 of record OW284516.1, on the reverse strand, counting down.
TCATCGATATTGGTGTTACAATTTAGGCGAACTTAACTTTAAAAAAATATAATAAACATTGTTTTTAATAAAAGACCGAAATTGGCGGATGTCAAAATTTCGTATTTTGAGGCTTAATAATTTCATAAAGGAAAATTGTAAATATTCCGAATAAGGTATCCGAAAAACCCGAAATTTTTAGTTTTGGGTTTTAATTTTTTGCGCCTTCATTTTTGACAAAAAAACACAAAACACTTTCTCGTAGCCGTTTTTTATATTCCACAATATGGCGTTATTAGTTCTTAAATTCGAAGTTTATTTCTTTAGATAGCAATCTCAAGTAATTTTTTTTAAATACGGACCTGGAATTTTAAAAACGGGTTTGGGAACTTCTACGCTTTAGAAATTTCAATTCCAATTTTTTGTTCAAATCCCACATCATTAGTATTTCAAATTACCATTTCTTTACTATTACGGCCCTGGCAATTATTTTTAGGATTACCTAAATATTAAAATTACATTACGGAAAGTTATGGTGTTTAGTCCGTTTATTATTTTAACAAGATTTACCATAACAATACTCTATTAAGTAAGGAAGTTTTTAAGGCATAAGAAGTACTTCTCTTTTTTATTAGTATATTATTTTATTATATAGGATGATTTTTTTCTTAGACCTAGACAGAAGTACTGTAAAACAGAAAAAAATAATGATTCCGAGTGAAAAAATAAGGTAACTGGAGTGTTAGTTTAGTTATGTTACTGTGACGTGCTTATGTTTGTTTCAAAATCTACGTACATAATGCACGCCTTTGTCACACCATTCTCAGTGTTTTTGAATGGATAACAATGGGCAAAACTCATAAATTGATCCAAACCCGGGTGGTACTACCTGCACTTGATGAAAAGAAAGACTTTTGCAATGATATCAACGCCAAATTATGAAAGTGGCTTAAACATTCGTTGAGTCACTCTATAGTCCCATTGCATACCTAATGAGCTTTTATTATTCTACACCTTTCTAAAATAGACTATAGAGATGATGAAGTTGATAATTTTATCTTTCGTATTGTCAATGAGAATCTCGACGAAGATGCGAAATACAGGCTTGAATGATTAAATCTACGAAACAAAATAATTCATTGATCTTTTAAGAATTTTAGGTGAAAAGGCCATTATACCTAATGTAGGTAAGTGGGTATATAGATGATGACTCCTGATAATACTACTACATAATTTTATATCAACCGACCGTAATAAATGCAAGACAAAAAGATTATACCGTAAATCTATAACGAGAACGTAATGGCTTTAGATATAAATTTAGATGTCAACATTAATCAGAAGAAAATTACATAGCAGGGAATCGTAGTCATGTTATTTTGTTCATGTCGGTGTGGTTTGGTTGCTGTGAGCCTTGCGTGAACTCACAAATAGAATAAAACTGGAATGGAGATATTAGTTTATATATAAAGTATTAACTTTTTTAATACACTAAGTGTCGTCATCAATAATACGTTTGTCAAGTCATATTAATAACTTTTCTGTAGCTCATTAAAAACTAGAAACAAAGACATAAATAGTTTTGTAACTGCATGAATAATTTAGTATATGCTTGTATTTCTTAGATAATGACCCAAAAGAGCCCTTAACCATTAATTTTCACACAATAAAAGTGGCAAGGTTAACTTAATTCTTGATATACTAATTAGGCAACTTTGACGGTAACATACATGATATTGACAAAAATAATTTTCTCACATTCAAAGCGGCCAGGTTAACTTAATTCTTGATATACTAATTAGGCAACTTTGACGGAACATACATGAAATTGGCAGAAATAACTTTATCACATACAAAGTGGCCAGGTTAACTTAATTTTTGATATACTAATTAGGCAACTTTGACAGTAACATACATGACATTCCCAAAAATAATTTTCTCACGCTCAAAGTGGCCAAGTCAACCTAATTCTTGATGTATTAATAAGGCAACTTTAACGGTAACATACATGAAATTGGCAGAAATAACTTTCTCACATACAAAGTGGCCAGGTTAACTTAATTTTTGATATACTAATTAGGCAACTTTGACAGTAACATACATGACATTCCCAAAAATAATTTTCTCACGCTCAAAGTGGCCAAGTCAACCTAATTCTTGATGTATTAATAAGGCAACTTTAACGGTAACATTTACATGACATTGGCAAAAATAATTGTCTTACCATAAAAGTGGTTTGGTTACCTTAATTCTTGATATCTTGATCAGGCAACTTTAATTGTGAGTAATTAATGTCTACCAATATCGTTTATGTCACGGTCAAAGTTGGCTGGTTGGTTAATTATTGTTTATAATTACATACTCACAACGCTAGAAACTTACCACTGAAGTATATTCTGACAAAGTCCTATCAGACAAGGCACGGTGACTATCTTCTCCATCGGAATAAGCACCGCTCCTGGTTACGTGGACGGGTGTCGGGGAGTCGTGGCGGCTGAGGGGAGAAGCAATATAGTGATTCTTACCAACTTTTCGGACCATGGTTGGATGGAGGGACGCACTTTGGTAAGATTATAGTGTTAATGCTGGGCAAATCATCTGCAAAATATAAAATAGTAGAATTTAGTGTCCGTTAAAATATATAAACAAAAGAAGCTTAGCGGCAAGCGGACAGAGTAGTGCGTCTATCTTTTGCATTAAAGTACACAGGGACGCCAAAGGTAATGGGATCTCTGGGGCACAGGTAGACAATGGCAGGCTGTTTCGTTCTTGTTAGAACTCATCAGAAAGTCATAACCCGTAAGCGACCCTCAGTACAGCGAGCCTGTTCTTTCAAGGCGTTTTTAAGAAATAAAAACGCGATTAAAACCCAGTAACGCCATCATAAGGAATCAACTCAATGCAAAATATATAGCCATCTAACGTGAAAACGTAGAAATATAAATAAATCAAGCACGGAACGGCCACTTCACCAGTATAGGAAACATTTTTTCGCTTCTCCATACATCTCCACGCTTTGTGGATTCAGATCTAGATCGCGCTGCAGTCGCCCACTGGTTTGCAGCACTATTCAGTAGACGCACTACTCTGTCCGCTTGCCGCTAAACTTCGTTTGTTTATATAAAAGAATATGTTATCGAGATTAGGTGCCACTTTTGTATATAATTCAGATTCAGATTTAGCCTGTTGTGGTGAATTTCGTTCGAAAACTGGCTATAGAATAAATATTTATTTATTTAATTCAAGTTTAGGAGGCTACAGAACTGAGGTCTAATATAAGCTTCCGCTGTTTACAATATAATAATATTGGGTTTTCTGACTAATCCTAAATAAGAAATGACAAAGATGCAATTCAGACAAAAGTCAGTTAATTACATTAGTAAATACATGTGCAAAAAACGCTTGCTTTAATTTCGACTTGAATATTGTGAATGTGGTAGAAAATGCTTCAATGTCTTTACAATACTTATTAGAGATAATTTGCATTCTAATTAAAGGGGTATTGAGTCCCAAATTTATTCTTCTAAACGGTACATTGAATAATTTCTGATTTCTAAGTTTCCCTGCAGGGACATTAAAATTTAAGAAGGATAAAAGAGGTTGAGAATCAATTTTATGGTTAATAAGTTTGTGTATAAAACATAAGTTTGAAATGCTTCACCTTACGGCAAAAGGTAATATTTTAAATTTATGGGCAGCAGCCTCGGGAGTACACTCAGCTTTAATTGCCAAACTCTTTAGAAACTTATTTTGAATTGCTTCAATTCTGTTAGTGTATACTTTGTAATTTGGATTCCATACAACTGAAGCAAACGAAACGTAAACAAAAACAAAATAGAGCGATAGGAATGTTTTAGCGTTTCTAAAAACTTGACAACTTTTAATAATAAATCCTAACATTCTGTTTGTAAGTATCGAATGTAATCTTATCAAAGTCAGAGCGAAACGACCATCTGATGTCCAAAAGAACGCCAAGGTCTTTTATTTGGTCAACTTTTTTTAGAATTTTGGAGTCAATAGTGTAGCTAAAATCTATTAAATTTATATTTTTTGAGAACGTTATTGAAAAAAATTTCTCCAAATTCAAAAACAGGCTGTTGGCTTTGCAGTACACAAGCAACCTATTTAAGTCGCTCTGCAACTTAAGAGAGTCCTCCGGGGCCTCCATTATACGATACATCTTAAGGTCATCGGCATACACTACAAAGTTACCGTATCGAAAACAATCACTTACTTATGTTATTTATGTAGATTATGAAAAATGTGTGTCATACAACTGTATAAAGTAATTAGGAAAGTGACTGAAAGGTCTGAAAGTGACGAATTAGTAAAAAAAGTTATATCAATTTTCCTAATAAAACTATAAAATTTGGAAAAAATATTTCAAATAAATAGGTAATGTTTAGAATTAAGTTTTATATTAGGTATGTTACTTACGATTCTTTCAGAATTTTATTTTATTATTATTGCTATGATTATTAATATTGTTATGTTTTCAGTGTTCTATTTCTCAGCTTTTTGTTGGTGTTATTTAAAGTAAAGAGAAGAAATTCATCTTAACCTGTACTGTTTAGAAACTTCCGTACTATATGGCAAGTTTGGAGGATGACGCTTTTCTGAATAAGTTGGTATAAATAACCTGAAAGGCCCAGTTTTTCCAAGTTGGGCTTGAAATTTTTCGTCATAGCTCCCTCCACCGATATTATGTTCGGAATGATGTCTATTTTTTCTAGCTTCCATATATTTTTTTATCTCTATAGCCAAATTCGAGTACTTGGTCTTCTTCTTCGACTCGGTTTTAGAGAGGTTGTGTGTTACTGGGCAACCTATATCTATTATGAAAGCTTTCTTGGTCATCTTTTCGATAAGAAGAATATCCGGACGGTTATGGTCTACTGTTCTATCCGTTATTATTGGCCTGTCCCAGTATAAGAGATATTCAGGGGATTTAAGGACTGGCTCGGGTGATTATTGGTAGTATGGTGGGAGGTTTTCCCTTAGATCTAGTTTATAGGCCAGTTCCTTGTGGATGATCTTGGCCACCTGATTATCTCCCCAGGTAAGCGTTGGGTGCCATGGCGCTACAACCCGCCGTAATATGTTTTATCGTTTCTCTGGGGCAATTGCATTTTCTGCACACATCTTCCACATTTCTTTTCAAGATGACCTTTTCGTAGTTTCGAGTTCGAATGACACGGTCTTGGATAGAGATTATAAAATTTTCTGTTTCAGCATGAAGCTGCCTTTTTTCTTACCAATTCAGTGACATTTCTTTTTCTATGAGTGGCTTTTGAAGTGCAGTAGGGTATTTGCCATGTAGAGCTTTATCTTGCCAAGTTACAAGCTGTTGACTTGGCGGCACGCGGATGATGTTAGGTAATCCGTTTTGTTGTAAGTTAAGGACTGTATATCTAGCGTCTGCTGTTACCACTTTTTGTAGAATTTCCCCATTCGACTCTTGGAAGTATTTTCTCATAGAGGTCTCTTGTGACTTGCGCAAGTTATATAATTATATTAATGAGACCTCTTTCTCCCTCCTTTCGTTTTAGGTAGATTCTTTTAAGTGTAGAGCGTGGGTGGTGGAATCTGAATTTTGTCAGCAGCCTGCGCGTAAGACTATCTAGTTCGTGCAAATCCGTGTCTGAATACTTAAGGATTTTGAATGAGTAGGTAAGTATTGGTATTGCACAGGTGTTTATGGCAGTAGTAAGGTTACAGCACTCAGATGAGTATTAAAAGCTTTGTAAGTCTGCTTTAATATTTGTTTTTAAAGTCCTTTTTTAGGCTTGTGTGATTTATTTGTGGGTTTTGGCGATGCTTAAGATTTATATGTTTTTTCCATGATTTTGTTCAGTCTTTCCTCGTACGACATTCAAGATTGCGCACTTGTCTAATCCAAACGACATTTGGATGTCATCGCTAAATGTCTTAGATATTTGTGTTGTTTTAAAAAACACTTCCCAACGTTTCCCAGGTATTCCATTTCATTTCAGAAAAATTTATATTTTTACCTCGCCCTAGTGTCCATGTTTTATGTTTTATCACAGTTTTATACATGAGCGGGTGATGCCAACTTGTAAGACTAGTTTAAAATTTTAGTCTGTCTCAGCTTAATTACATTACATTACGTATATATTTTAGGACTTAGCCTTTTTTCGAGCCTTTTTTACTGGTGAAAAACTCTTGTTATAGGATCGAGCCAACAATTCAAATAAATTAAACACTACCATAGTGTATATCAATAGTAATAAACCTCATTTGATAATTAATTATGAAAAATGCATCTAATAACACAAATGGAGAATGCACCAGGAGACATTTTCCACCAGACACGCATTTCTTTGACCATATATTTAATCTAGCTATTCTGTGCCTTATCTTTAGAAATTAGAAAAGTTAACAACCCCACCTTACTAGTCGCCGCTGACCCTAACGCGCAATTAACCATTGTTTCTTTGTTTTAAAAAGCTAAAGGTCTATTAAAACCAACAAAAAAATAACGGTTCTTTAATTGACTCATAGTTTTAAATCTATAGATAACCCATTTTGATGCATATCATATAGATATTGGACAAGCCTGATATACCGTCTGTAGTCAATGAACCATGAACCATAAGTAAAGTAAAAGCTATAGAGAAGTCTGAAGTAAATGTGCTTGGTCGGTAAGTGTTTGCAATGTTCAATTAAGGAGTAAAGGCTCTAGAGTCATTTGGGGTACTTAATTGTATGCAGTAACACACAATGACTGGTGTATCTTCCTAGGGATTATGGTGAGTGATAGATACTACTGGCAGGGCCCTTCGATAATGGTAAAATCTAATACATATTAAGTAACAAAGAGAACAATGATAAAGTTTTACTTATTTATGTCTTTAGAATGAATACGTTTAATTTTATTTAGTGGCAAATATTTTTTATTACTAATCTTTTTTTTATTTTAGGTACTTGTGCGAATATGATAGTATTTGTAGGTGGTATAGTATATACATATACCGGGTGTCCCATTATGGATGGCCACCGGCCGTATCTCGGAAACTACTGGGCATAGAAACTCAGGAGAAAAAAATCTTAATTAATGCGGCTAAAAAAAATCCTGGAAGAAATTTTTAAGTTCCCCATTTTGCAGCAAGAGGGCAAAATTAAAAATCAAATATTTAAATTCTAAATATTTCCGAAAATTCCCACATTAAGGTATACCTTTGGTAACATCATTGGAAATCTTAGACAACTCTGTATCATTTTGGTTTAAACCTCATTGGCGTACCGACTTTGATAAGAGTGGGGGGCGATTAAATATTTTTTAGAAAAAAATTAGGACGCCACTGATATTTTTCATGTGGATATTATTTCTGATTACCCTGGTCAATTCTGCATAAAAATGGTCTCTGGCGTTTTTCTCCTCAGGCACACCATTCTTAATTAAATTTGCTCTACTATTTATTATTATTAACATTGATAATGAAAAATTTTGTTTTATAAAAATTGTTGGAATTGACCACCTTCAATTATTAATAGGCAAGCTTCCGCCCGTCTAATTTATTTTAATTATTTTAATTAAGAACGGTGTGTCTGAGGAGAAAAACGCAAGAAACCATTTTTATGCAGAATTGATCAGGCTAATCAGAAATAATATCCACATGAAAAAATATCAGTGGCGTCCCACTTTTTTTCTAAAAAATATATAATCGCTTCTTCATTAAAAATTATTCTATTGACAATAACGCTGAAACGAACGGAGATATCGAGCTGCGGTTTTAATATTTTTTCTAGCAAATTTCATGTACTTTTCGATTATGGTATCATAATTATACCGTATAATTATTTTTTCGGAGTAAAATCAAAAAATGTGTTATTATTACAAATTGCGCCCTCTAGCATTTTTTTTTAAACTATCATGGACAACTAAATACGATTGGTGAAAGTGCATACATTTCTCTTCCAAACAGTCTTTAGTTTGCTAAAATCAGATAAGTCGTTTATAAGTTACAGAGATTTAAATGATTACACTTTCCACAGCTTTCTCTCCTCCTATTAAAGTCGGTACGCCAATGAGCATAAGACCAAAATGATGCATAATTGTCCAAGCTTTTTAATGGTGTTATCAAAGATATACCTTAATATGGAATTTTCGGTGATATGTAAAATTTTAAAATTTACTTTTCAATTACGCCCTCTTGCGGCAAAATGCGGAACTTTAAAATTATTTCCGGGATTTTCTCATGGCCACTTTAGTTATAATTTTTTTTTCCTGAATTTCTATGCCCAGTAGTTTCCGAGATATGGCCGCACGTCACCCTTAATGAAATCACCCGGTACGTCTAATTTTTGAATAAAATTATGGCATGCTGCATTTCTGGAATTACCTATATTTTTGCATTTTAACAGACAATGATAAATAATTTAGAAGGAAATATTTTAAAGTGATATTTAAAGTTGAAAAGTTTATTCAGAATCCTATATTTGGATTTTATTACTTAAATCAACTAGTGGGATTTTGAATATTTTTTTGGCTTATTATTACTTTAAAATATTGCCAACAAAGAAAATTACAAAACTGTATTCATTTAAATATCCCGCTCCTTGACTCAAGGTTCTCGCCAGACACGATGGCGGCGCCACTTGTTTTTAGACGTGTCTTTGCTTCGACGAATTAACATATGTGTTTGTCTTCTTTCTTTATTTGTCTTCGTTGGGCAGTGCCATCGAAATACCGACAACACGACTGGAACCCTGTACCTGGCCCGAGCCGGAATTTTGTGATGAGGTTCGGCCCGTCAATCAAGACCGAAAAGCGCGGTCGCACAGTGGTTTCCCCTTAATCGATAGGGCGGTCATAATTGATAGATATTGATGTCAATGATATTGGACCTAATTAGGCTAAAATCTTAGATAAAACCCCAAATTTAATGGAGGTATCAAAATTAACCCTCTTAGGTAGGTAAATCATTTGCATTTTGCTAGCCAAGTGACAACTTTATTAGTGTGTAATAATTGCGTTATTTACAACTTGAACTATTTGTGCGAAATGTTTTAAACTGTTTTTGTTTTGATGAATTTTTGTAAAATGGAGCTGCAGTTAGAGGGTAAGTACACCATTTTAAGTAACTTATGAAATTTTTTTTAAATAAGAAAGTTTTTTTAAATGAGTCGTGTGATGCCGAAAAAAGAATTTTTTTAACTTTTTAAGTTTTTCTTAGTAAGGTTTCAACAACTTTCCCCCACGATTCCCCCCTTACTCTATACATAGATTTGTAGCTAAGAGTGTCATAAATACAATCTATTTAAATTTAGCTGCCCATGTTATTGGTAGTTGCTCTTAAGTCATCGCAATTTTTGGAAAATGTGTTAATTACATTTCTGATATTATTTCTAATAGGCGCTGTATACAAGTGTTCGTTTACAAGACAGAATTTCTTTGACATCTGGCTCTTAGAAAGTGATAGTGACTCGGACAAGGGTCGACACGTGTTACGCTTATTGTTACAGCAGATCCCCGACAATTTGGAAACCCGAGTAAACTATATTTGCAAAAAAATTGCGAAATATTGGAAGAAAAGTTCTCGTACAAAGACGACGGCCTAAAAATTCACAATGGTTAAATGTTAGGGAAGAATGCCATCTATCAAAAAGCAGTGCTAGCACGGTAGATCTTTCAGAGGCAGGACCATCAACATAATCGGCTGGACTACCCCAAAAAGATTTTTCAGATGTCAGTCAACGATCAAAACGTAGAAGACTATCTGAACTGTCAAAAGTGGATGAATCAGCGGTTGGTGCTTTATTAAGTAGCTCTTGCACCTCCGATTCATCCGATACATCTACAGAAAAATCGCAGGTTAGTAGAGCTTTTTATTGTTTAATCTATTTTTAAGTTATTATTAAATTAGTCTAGTTTACTGTATTACATTGTAGCTTGATATTATACTTTCTTATTTTTCTAAAAAAACACTTATTAATGTATTCAAATCAGGTAGATTTAGCTTAAAAGGTGTTAGGATTACCTTTATCTGTTTAAACTTGTTAAAAGCCAATTATCTTATTTTTTGTAAATACTTTTTCTGTGCAATAAACCAATTATTATTGTTAAAAAGGGTTGTTTTTATTACAAATTTAGCTTACTCATCTTTAACAATTATAATTATAACTAAAATATGCCATTTAAAAGCAATATAAAATTGTTTGCCTATTATGACCGTTTTACCCATAAGGCGAAACCACTGTGGGTCGGTCCAAAAAGCCCGGTCGGCCAGAAAAGCCATGTAGTTCCAAAAAACCCGGCAGGCCTGAAAAGCCCTACTGGTCCAAAATGCCGGGCCGGCCCGAAAAGCCCAACAAAACCCGGGCGGTCCGAAAACCCGGCCAGGCCGGCCCGGAAAAAATTATTAGAACCCGAAAACCAGAACCGTTATTGATATAGTGGTCTAAATATCAAAGAATTTTGTTGTAAAAACCAAATTATTTATTTTAAGCACCTACAATATTATTAAAATAAAAATCATCTTGCTAAATTCAAAATTAATTTAATTTTAAATAAATTTCATTGTTTAACAATGGTATTATTAAAAACATAAATATTTAATACGACTGCATGAGTTGTCACATTTCAAAAAGTTGCTTGCTCTCGAATTAAATTTCTTAATAACTGGTTTTAATTTTATTTTTCTTAAAATAAGCTTTTATCAAAAATATTATATATACTTACTTAAACTAAATTATATCGGTGCATTGTCCGAAAAACATTCATTTAAACGAAGTGGTGTAGTATTTAAACTAAGTAAATATTGACGAGGTTCTATGTTCTTAAAATAAGAAAAAAAAATTTCCGTGTGTGTATTGTCTCTCGCGTTAACAGTCACCAGGTCACCACACAGTAGGGTAAAGTCGCCAAAATCGTGCCGTTGCCTAAATCGTACCACTACAAGTTTTCATATTAGACGATAAATTATACGACATCTATCGGACGTTGTTGTAGTGTCTAACTAGTGCCAGTTGCATAGTATAATCCTTTTGCACCGGTTGTGTTTCGCTAAGCGGGAAAAGCAAGTTAAAATAATTCGGCTATTTTCATGTTAATTTTGTTGATTTTTTGCAAGGCTATATCTTATTGGTAAGTAGTATTTATACAGATATTTTTTTTTAGTAGCATAGCCTGGGAAGTTCTTGTAATTTTGCAAAAATTGAATTTAATTTTAGATCTATATTGGGGTTAGAATTGTATTATTTATTATTTTGACTCACAGTTTCCTAAATCGTACCACACACGCACATGAATAGTGTTCCAAAGTGACACGTTTTAATAAGGACTACATGTGCGACTTTTGTTTGTAGGTACATTTAAAATTATTTTCAAAGGTGTAATAAATTTTTTAATGCTGTTTTTTTGTAAATTACTTAATATAAACAATAATTTTGTGTAATTTGTTTTCTTTACAACAAACTGTACTCATTTTTATTTAATATACCTCAAAAGAACACTGTGGTACGATTTAGGAACCCACTGGTACGATTAAGGAAACCAGTTTCCTAAATCGTACCATTTGCTATTCCTTACAAAAACAGCTGTTTTTTATAAATTAAATAAAAAATTATATTTCAAAAATTGCAGTTAGTTGTCCAATAGACCGATCTATTGTTTTAAACCCAAAAATATACATTTCATTTATCAGTTAATAAGAAAAAAAATTAAAACCAAAAAGTGGTACGATATAGGCAACCTTACCCTACATTATTATACTTACGAGTGTGTACATAATTACTTATTTCTTTATAGCTTACCTTTAAAGGATAACAAACACAGTTCCATTATTACTTCGTTTTAAAAATCCTGACACCGGTATATTGCTAGTTAATCGCCAATAAATATTATAGTTTAATAAATAGAAAAAATTATTGAGCAATTATATACTTACCTACATCAAAATTAAATTGCATATTTGGTGCCATCGCATTAATATACCTATTAATATTAACATTTAAAGTTACCTAATGATTTTCCTGTTTAAGATGAGGATGAGGACATTTTTTGTGCTTGGTAATAATAACCGTTACTTTTGCAATAAAATAGTAAATAATCGATATGTTTTTTGTATAAAAAATATGTCATATTGGGTAACTGTCACCTGCAATAGTTACCATGGGCGTCCGAAGAAATTTTGTCAGGGTGGCAAAGATTTTTTTATTGACATATCGATTGCTTAAGAGAGGAAGGAGAGGGATGTAGATAATATGTTTTTCGAAAATTAAAAAGTATGTTAAATATTACTTATGTAGTTTAAAATTACTTTTAATTTTTTTTAAATATATACACGGAAATAGGCAAGTCAAACAACTACAAAAATAGCGTCGCTTGTAAAATATTAGTGACATTTTGCCAACCAACAAAATCCCTCCAAACGCTATTTTAAATGTGATTTTCTCGGAATCCACACACACAATTTTGTAAAAATCTTTTTTATATTCATCGACAAATATAATAATTTCCGGAGATTTTAGCGCCTGAAAAATCGATTAGCGGGAGTTTGTTGGTTGGCAAAATGTCACCATTGACCCTGCAACGATATTTTTGAAATAAACGATAATTTAGTCAGTCAGGGCGGCACCCATCTTCCTAAAGTATTTTTAAAAAATTCCAAATATTAACCAAAATGTGGCTCAGAGGGGTTGAAGGTCTGCTGTGTCGAATAACCCGGTCGGCCCGACTAGCCTAAAAAATACGGCTTGTCCGAAATCCCGTTACGAAAAAAATGTCTGCGGCTCGAAAACCGGAACCTTTATTGATTAGGTGAAAAACCTGTCCCGAACCAGAGATGAGCCGGGCCGTATACCGGGTGTCCCATTATGGATGGCCACCGGCTGTATCTCGGAAACTACTGGGCATAAAAACTCGGGGGCAAAAATATGATAACTAAAGTGGCCATGAGAAAATCCTGGAAATAATTTTTAAGTTCCGCATTTTGTCGCAAGGGGGCGTAATTGAAAAGTAAATTTTAAAATTTTACATATCTCCGAAAATTCCACATTAAGGTATATCTTTGATAACACCATTAAAAAGCTTGGACAATTATGCATCATTTTGGTTTTATGCTCATTGGCGTACTGACTTTAATAAGAGGGGAGGGGGGGTAGCTGTTGAAAGTGTAATCATTTAAATCGCTGTAACTTATAAACGACTTATCCGATTTTAGCAAACTAAAGACTTTTTGGAAGAGAAATGTATGGACTTTCACCAGTCGTATTTAGTTATCCCTAATAGTTCTAAAAAAATGCTAGAGGGCGCAACTTGTAATAATAACACATTTTTTGATTTTACTCCAAAAAAATAAATCATACGGTATAATTATGATATCATAATCAAAGAGTAGATGAAATTTGCTAAAAAAAATATTAAAACCGCAGCCCGATATCTCCGTTCATTTCAGCGTTATCGCCAATAGAATAATTTTTAAAACTTTAAATGAAGAATCGATTATATATTTTTTAGAAAAAAAGTGGGACGCCACTGATATTTTTCCATGTGGATATAATTTCGGATTAGCCTGGCACGCCGTTCTTAATTAAAATAACTAAATTAAACAAAACAATGTGTTATTATTACAAATTGCGCCCTCTAGTATTTTTTTTTAGAACTATTATGGACAACTAAATACGATTGGTGAAAGTGCATACATTTTTCTTCCAAACAGTCTTTAGTTTGATAAAAATCGGATAAGTCGTTTATAAGTTACAGCGATTTAAATGATTACACTTTCCACAGCTTTCCCTCCTCCTATTAAAGTCGGTACGCCAATGAGCATAAGACCAAAATGATGCATAATTGTCCAAGCTTTTTAATGGTGTTACCAAAGATAGGTATACCTTAATGTGGAATTTTCGGATATGTGTAAAATTTTAAAATTTATTTGTCAATTACGTCCTCTTGCGGCAACATGCGGAACTTAAAAATTATTTCCAGGATTTTCTCATGACCACTTTAGTTATCATTTTTTTTCCCCCAAGTTTCTATGCCTAGTAGTTTCCGAGATACGGCGGTGGCCATCCATAATGGGACACCCGGTATAGAGGTCCGACATGAAAACACTGGCCTCTAGTGTTCAGTAAGATAACAATATTTATTTATGTTCTTTCGAATTAGGCTTTTCACCTCTTCTTTTAATAATTGTCACATAAATCAATTGTCTTTTAAATGGGGAGAAATAATAAGTTCAAACGTTTAATTAAGAATTAAGAATATTCCAAACATACATTGTACAGTTTTGTGTGAATTACGGGTCTTTTTTATAAACAATTATTTATTTTTAAACACCCTATTCTTTTCTTCCCCTTTTAGCAATTATTTTTAACACAGGTGATAAATATAATAGCCCTAACGGACACATTTTTCTCAAACAAGTCAATTTTATATTATAAAGCAGGTTGACATAAACCATTTCAACGTTTCCATGTCCTACTCTTTACTACTTACCTTGTTTTATCAAAGGTATGGACATTTCATAAAACAATGGCATATGGATCTAGGAGGTCATTTTTAAAACAAATGATAAAGTTTGATATATCAATGCAAAGAAAATGCAAATGCAAAAAAAAAACGGGAAGGGGAGGTTCTATTTGAAAGTTAAATTTACTTCCGATTAAACCGGAAGTGGATTTCAAAGTTTGAATTGGCCGAAAAATGGTAATTTACACATTTATTAACTCTTTAAATTTTTAAATCTTTAGTTTTAAAATTACGGAAAAAAAATCTTATTTCACGCGGTATACCAACTAAATAATATTCGATGACAATGGGGCAGAACAAAAATGGTTTACATATCGCATACCAATTTAAAACCAGATAAATTTCAATTGTGGCTATTTATTTATATCTTTTTATTTCAATAATATATGTAAGAAGGTCGTTGTGCAACACGTAACAATAAAATATCCTAATACATTTAAAAACTGTTGAAATTTATGTACCTTACCGAGTACCTCGTTACCATTATTTTAAAACAAGAGAAAGTGGTCCATTTTAAGAATAAAATCGTGTTTTTCTATCAGTTTTTTTAATAAGGAAAACGATTAACCTTTAACGCAAGTTTAAGTATAACTTTAATACTCTATTGTTATAATTACGAATAGGTACATAGAAAATTATATAATTAGGATTCTTTAGGCATAAAAGCAACGCGTTAGAGAGTTATTCTACAACAATTATCTTTGTATCTTAGAACTCAGAAATGTATAATTACTGGCATTATAAAATTCTTGTGATGCGTATAAAAGAAAAAATGTTGATGTTCCTAGAAATTTAATAACACCTGTTCGTTTTCATCAGGGTTTGTTTGTGGGTACAGGAAATAATAAACCTCCTTATTCTAAACATTGTAAAATAACAGAAAGAAACTCAGCGGCAAGCAGACAGAGTAGTGAGTCTATCTTTTGCATTAAAGTACACAGGGACGCCAAAGGTAATGGGTTCCCTGGGGCACAGGTAGACAGTGACAGGCTGTTTCGTTCTTGTTAGAACTCATCAGAAAGCCATAACCTGTAAGCAATTCCCATTACGGCGAAAATATGTTTTCAAGATATTTTTATACGAATAAATATATGATGAAATCCTAGTATCGCCATTTGGATTCAAATGGTTGCCCGCTTTTGGTACGCAAATATCTAAATAATGCCTTTAATGGGTACGTTGTCGTTTCAAACTTAACAATTAATTGGCCAGCGAGGTCCCCTGACCTCTCACCAAAGGACGTCTTCCTCTGGTGCATTAAAAAAATGTCCTTTATAAACGTGTTAGGTTTGAAAATTTAGAGCAGTTAAAAAATTTAATTTTAATGCAATCTGACAGAATTACCCAATATAAACTCGCTAATATTCGTAGAGAATTTTAGGATAGTTTAGGATATTGATTAGCAGCAAATTTCAGTTTATTTGAGCATTTAATTAAGAATTAACAATATTTCAAACGATTGTACAGTTTTTTTAAAATTATTATTTCTAGAAAAGAAGGTTTTTTAGCGGCCGGCGGACAAAGTAGTGCATCTATCTTTTGTATTGAGTACACAGGGACGCCAAAGGTAATGTGCCCCAGGGAACCCATTACCTTTGGCGTCCCTGTGTACTCAATGCAAAAGATAGATGCACTACTTTGTCCGCCTGCCGCTAAAAAACCTTCTTTTCTATTTAATTATACGGACACTAAACTCTACTACTTTATTTTAAAAACACGGCATTGTATTACGGGTTGGCAGCGCCCAGTGGGTATACTGCAGCGCGAACTTATTTGAATCTACAAATCCGTAGAAAAATTGGGGGATGCGATAAATGTTGCCTATACTGGTGTGTTGGCCTAACGTATTTGGTTTATTGTTGCTTCGTCACGACTATCTTTTGGATTGAGTTGATTCCTATAGATGGCGTTACTGCGTTTTCATCAAAACATTTTTTATATTTGTGAAAAATATGAATATTGTTGTCAATCCAAAATTTTAACATAAGATGTATGTATGACTCTAACCAGCGTTTTTCGGGCTCGGTTTTTCATGATTAAAAATAAAGTAAATATCGCTCACCACGCCAAAATTAATGATTTTTTCAGAAATCATGTATTTTAGGAGCGTAGATCTAAGAGCAGTATTTGGTACAAATGCTTAGGTTTTGAAATACTTCTTCTTACGTGCCGATTTGTATATTCGTGATAAAGCATTTTCGTTTCTTCCCGCACTATTTTTTTTTATAAATCATCACACTTCTTCCATAAAAAATGTTTCAATTAAAATGTTTACTTTAATTTTTCTCTTTAAAAATAAATACCTATGGTTTTTTGTTTTTGTTGTAAAAAGATTTTATTGCATTGGGTTATATTTTTGTTGATTTAAAATAACTCTAAAAAATGGAAAACTGAACAGACAAGTAGTATAAAATATTATTCTTTTTATTCGTTTATAATAATATAAAATTGCATCATATATTAATAACTAAAACGATAGGCGTCTGAAAATTTAATCTCTATATAAAACAGGACGTTTAGAAGGATACGTTTAAAAACTAAACGTTTCCTACAAGACCTTTGTAATCTAAGCCAAGAATACATTATTTAAAGATTTAAATTAAGACTCCTAGCGTGAGATGAAAAATTAAGTTGTAATTAGACTTTTAGACACAAGCTCCGAGGCTCGAAGGGGGGGGGGGGGGGGGCTGCAGCCCTAATTACGCCACTACCCGCCATACTAATATCTTTTAACCGCCACTTTAAATAGGTGTTTTTTCTTATTGAAAAAATGTAAAATCGAAAAAACAGTAATGATCCGGTCAAATTACACATTCGAAGATACATAAATTTACAACAAGCTGAAAATCAGTGAAAATATTCAAAATATAATTATAAATAAAATTTGAAAGTTCCCCAACATTCCCGTGTATGGAAAAAATTTGACTCGAGGTCAAAGGTCAAAAAAATGAGTTTTTCGCAAGTTTTAGCAGAACGGTAAGTTTTATCATAAAAATACTTTAGACAAAAATTGTAGATCATAAAATTATCTATAAAAAATGTATACTTAAATACTTTTTTTTCCTACGAGCCACCGTTTCTGAGATATAGGTAACGATTCAAAAAGTTGTAAAAGTTGTAATCGTCATAATATGCATGAGTACGCCATGTATATACATTTGTAGAGTTGTAATATGCAAAAAAAAATTCTTAAGCCAATCTTAATAATTTTAAAAGCAAAACTTTTTATAAGGAATAACTCTTTTTCGATTCGAAGATTACAACTTTTTGAATCGTTATATCTCAGAAACGATGGCTCGTAGGAAAAAAAGTGTTAATACATTTTTTATAGATAATTTTATGGTCTACAATTTTTGTCTAAAGTATTTTTATGATAAAAATTACAGTTTTGCTAAAAATCGCCAAAAAGTAATTTTTTTGACCTTTGACCTCGAGTCAAATTTTTTCCATACACGGGAATGTTCAAATTTTATTTATATTTGTATTTTGAACATTTTTACTGATTTTCAGCTTGTTGTAAATTTATGTACCTTCACTATCATTTTTTGGTCTAATATGACTTGACTATAAAAATAGGTAATATGGTTTAAAGAGCTTATTAATTATTTTCTCCCATTAAAAAAAAATCGCGGTGATCGACTATCTAACATGGACGCGTACTATAAAATGTTGCATTATAAAACTTGAACTATAATACTGCCCTCCTAAGAATAAACGCCGTTTGTTCAACAATTTCGAATATCGAGTTATTGATGCCAAAAATTTTCTTTTGCTTTAACTTAGTTGTCTGCCACATATGAACGCCGTATCTTTACTAGAACTATTTAAAACTGTTAACAAAAATCCTGCCGTATGTTTCCATGACTAATTCGTGCCAAATATGAATGCGGTATCTAGGCTCTACCAGTAATAAACGCGGTAAAAATACTATCTGCTTGCGAACTTACCTCGTTTATCTTAAGTACGTGTATTAAGCCGCTTTACTCTTTGGTATTGGTGAAGTGCGACGTCACTTTCTTGCTGGATTAGACTCACTTTTTGTTTTTCGTCAAATTAGATGCAATTGAAACTTGGGTGGCTCATTATATTATAATATTGTAGTTCAGTTGTCTTTTTTAGTGTTCGTTGCTGTTTATATTATTTGTTAAAATTAGGCAACGAGGAATGTGAAAAAGCTCAATCCAGGTTTAGTGCAGGTAGTGTCTGTGCTGTAGATCTGCAAAAAATTAAAATGCTTCCTAGAATCGACTCATTCAAAAGAATTATATTTGTACAATGATTAACCACATATCACGAAAGCTTCGTTCCACTAGGAAAAAACTCGAAGTTACCACTGTTTTTGGAAGAATCTATAAATGGGCGCAATAAGGAAGACATAATAAGCACATTTCATGCCTTCTTATTAAGTCAAAGGGATGCAAATCTTATTAACTTTTGGCTGGATGCCAGCCAAAATAAAAACTAGTGCTTTTTGGCATTTTTAGTGAGAATGGTCAATTCAATGGAAATTGCAGCCAAGAACTCATAGTAAACTATATCTTCATGGTGGCTGATAGCTTTCATAACCAGGTTGAGTTGTCACTAAAGAGACAGGGGAAAACTTATAATTTTGACGACTTTGTTCAAGCTGTCAGCACATCCAGAAAATCCAAAACCGACATAAAGATGATGACTCATAACGACTTCTACTTATGGCAAGATTTTAAATCTCAGACGAAACTTAAGCAAAATTTAAATTTCTCACGCTTGTCAAATATTGTGCAAGTAAAAGATACTCGAGAAAAGGATATTCTTCAGTACAAAATATCATTGACAGACGAGGAAGGTTTTAGGAACTTAGATTTTCTATCCAAAAAAGCTATGAAAAAATCTGGACCTTTGTTGGCACTAGTTGCTTTTTGTTCCAAGCCATGTGGTTTTTCAAAGTCCAAAAAAGAAAAGTTGCTTAAAGCCCTCGACGGTATTATTCCATAGAAACGGAATCAGTTTTGGGTAAATCTTCCAGAGTGCGATGATTAAAACTTAACTTTGCATACTTTTATGTTAATTTTCGATTTAATATTATGCAAATTCATATTTTGTTAATATATTTTTCTGAATGAAAGTGTTTTTTTTATAAATTTGTCATACCTTAACAATAAATACAAAAACCAAATTAAGTTTTGGCACGTACTGCTTTTATTTTTAGCATCTGATACCAAACACCTCTAGGAAAATCTTAAGAAAAACATGGTACTTTTAATTTACTCGCCATACTGCTTTCTTTCTTGGTGAAACTCCCCAAGATAATAACAATAAATGCGGTATGTACATTTCTGGGAAAAGTGTTGAATTTTATCAAATCCCAAAACTTTCTGTAGAATTGTGGAGATATGTAATACAAGAATCGACAAGAAAAAATGTTTAAATGTCATAAATGTGTAAGGGCCAAGCCAAAAACTTTAAAACGGAATATTTCAGTTTGCCTCCTAATGAATATACCGCGGTTATTCTTAGGATGGCAGAATAGGTCCATACTATTTCCACTGCTCTCATATTTGCTAAAATGTATTTATAATACATTAGGTATAATATAATTTAGGCCTAAATGTTCTCTTACAAAAAGATAGCAAACACTATTGTTATTTTTATAACAATGGTAAAACCACTTTCTATAAGATTAAAATTAGACTAAATACCAACGTGTTACTAATAAAATCGCTGGCTGAAATATGAAATAATAGTAATTGTAGATAATATTTTAAGATATAAAAAGTACGTATTAAGTAACAATATTATTCAAAAAGTAACACATTTATTTTTTTTGCATGAATTTATAGCCTCTGTAGTTATAAAGTCCGTACAATGACTGGCTGGATGCACTTAACAGCTTCTGACGTAATTTTTGATTCGAGTCATGTATTTGATTAAATCGTATATTTTTCAATTTTGTCAGGATTTAATTAAACTTCAAAATGAGCAATTCTTGTAATTATTGCACGACAACTTTTTACGTCCAGAAATATAAATTTTTTGATCTAATTTTGTTTGTACAAAAACAAATAAATAAACTTTTTTTTAGTATAGTTCTTTCAAACATATCATATTGTTATCATTTATAAAAATCTATAATAAAGGTTTTAACCAAGTTCTCGGTTGGTTCGCTTTAATTATTGGTATCCACACTTTTATTATAATTCTTCGATAGCCTACAAAATTCCATGATTCTTATTCTTCTACGGTGGAAACACATTTCTATTTTTACTGGAATCCCGTAACCGGTAAACTGTTAAATTCACTACGAAACTCAAATACTGAGAGAAAGTAAATTTACATCGTAAACAAACAAAAATTAAGTCCATGAAGTACTTAAACATAAATAAGTAACAAGAACTGACTGTAAGCCATGTAAGACGCAAAATTCGACTAGAGAATTACAAAGTTATAAGTTTCACCGTACAAAGAGATTGAATGTGCCTCTACTATTTTGACTAGGTATGAGCCACAACCTCCCCAAAAATCGCCAGGCGAGAAAATAATGTTAATCCAGGCACATTATTAAATTTATTAATATTTTTAAACTACTTTATTGTTTTAGTTTTCCTTGCAATTTATTAAAAAATTATAAAACTAACATAGCATAAAACCAATATACAGGGTGATTCACGGTGGATGGTACGTTAGAAGTATATGACGAACCAGTTAACGAATCGTTTTGAAAATTTGGTAGTTTACATAAACGGATATGCTCTATTTATCTAAAATATTTTTAATGATACAGTATTGCCACTTCTACCAAAAAATAGTAGCAACTTTGATATTTTACATGGAACTCCCTGTATTTTATTATATTTTCGAATCCCCTATTACTTTCTTAACAACTTTGTTTAATGTTATTCTATACTTATCTCTTACCGTTTTTAAGATAATAATTAAATTGCATTTTTTTGACGAAAAATGTTAACCTCAAAAAATGTTAATATTTTTTAACTCTGAAATATTAGGGCCCTAAAAATTGGTGGATGGTTAAATATTACCAGGGGGCTTTTAACCCTATGCCCAAATCTTAGTTGCGATGTACAGGGTGGTTTAAAAATACAGTTAATTTGGGTACTTGAATAGGTCACCATAAGTAAATTTTTTTAAATATAAGTGTCTATTTGCGCCACTGCTTATACCCCAATTATATAAAAACGTGAGCATTGTTAATGTGCATCTGAAAATCTGATCGTTTTTCACTTTTTTCGCTACCCCATTTGCTTCCCTAAGGAATTTTAAACTCTTAGCCAAGCTTAGTGATTAAACAAAATAAAAACAAATAAAAAAATTATTAGGTATTCCAATTATGTTTAATAATAAAATAAACTGACCTCTCACTGAAACAGAACGGTGCATAATAATTAAGTAGTCAAGGCTGACAACACAATATTAGATATTGTATAATAATATTAAATAAATCCTATTATTGCCATGGCATTATTTAATTACGTTTTCATTTTTGTCTTCTGTTCCACAAAATGGAGATTTTTGAGAACTTCTAATAGACATTTAATTTAGTTGTCCTCTATTTGTGCCAAAATATACTGGGTCCTGCGTAAAACAGTGGCGGCTCGTCAGGTGAAGTAGGGGCTCTTCACCAAAAAAAAAATAAAACCAGGAGGAAAGTTTTTCGAAAATATTAAATATTAATGTACCAATACAGGTACCATTTTAGCCCTTAAAAATAATTATGTTTGAATTAATAATATTAATTTAATCCGAATGTAGCTATGCATAATAGGGCCAGGGTTAACTCCGATGGACAATAATTATAAACACTCGTGCATTTTGGCGCGCCCCAGTTGACCGTGTCCGTTAGCTCAAAGCAAGTGAAGACCCAACGCCCAACATGGCTTTGTTATTCACCGTTGCTAAAAAAGGGCAATTTAAAAAATTTAAAATTGGTCAAAAAATTACATTTCACACACTTATCAACTCTTATAATTTTTTAATCTTTACTTCTAGAATTACATAAAAAATTGGAGGAAGTAGGACTTTCTTGTGTCACCCGGTATTATTGAAATTTATTGTAATTATTGTTTACTCAATCTATTCTTTGTGTCAATGCTTATTTCTGGTAAATTATACCTGGTGGTGCATCGTGGTTGGAGACATAGGAAATCCAGTGCAAGTTTCAGACTGTCCAAATGTTTGCTCCCCTGTTGACTTTAGAGTGGGGTGGTAGGAATACTTTTTTAGGGTCTCTGTGTCAGTGCCGGAAAGTTTTTCGATAATATTATAAATTAATGTATTAATTCAGCTACGATTTTAGCCCTTAAAAAATAATTATATTTGAATTAATAATATTAATTTAATCCGAATGTAGCTTTTTTTTTTTTTTTTTATGATAAAACACCTGCACTGTAGGAAAAATCCTTTAAGGCGCTCTGGGAGCGGTGCGAGTGCGAAAAAAGCGATTAACGTTGGTCTTGAAACGTTGAAGATTGTATTCATTGGGAAACACGACCTCAGGAAGATCATTCCACAAAGATGACGTTCTCCAGATGAAAGAATTCTTGAACAATGAAGTTCGAGGAGTACTAAGCTGAACAACATATGGATGAGCGGCAGTGGTTTGCCGTGTATTTCTGTTAGCTATGCATAATAGGGCCACGGTTAACACCGATGAACAATAATTATAAACACTCGTGCATTTTGGCGCGCCACAGTTGATCGTGTCCGTTAGCTCAAAGCAAGTGAAGACCCAACGCCCAACATGGCTTTGATATTTACGTTGCTATGGCTACGTGACGTCAGTCACGCGAACAGCATGTAACAATTTGCATTATGATGAAGGGCATTTTCAAAATAGATCTATCGTATGGCACCATTGTTTTAGCATGGGTTCGCCTAACATTAAGGTATTTATTTTGAGATTTCATTAAACTTACGGTTATAGATATCGTTTTTACGTGATTTACTGTGTGATTAAAAAGTTTTGTTTTTATTTTTCAGTGAATTCAGTAGTGTACGTACCTACTTAGTTGTGTGTTTTAAAAATAAACCCAATTAATGGAAACTCCATTCAGTCGTTGGACAGATGAGGATAAGAGAAACGTTTTGTTACACGGGTTTCACCATTTTTTAAGACCGCGAGCCGCCACTGCTCTGTGTGGTGAGTACACATGCGGAGTTTAAACAATTTTGGATAACCCGATATTAACTTATTTAAATAGGATTGAGGTTAGTTTTTTATTGGAATTCAACAGGTGATGCTGCGGACACCATCGAAATAAATGTATTGGTGTATTTACCTAAAAAGACAAATGCAAGCAAACTTTTTGAAGAACCACTGTAAAATTGACCTTATTTGGAACTTGAAGAGGAACTAAAACGTCAAATATCCCTTTCCCAGGCCGTACGCTCCTGATTTATAATTACTTCAAAAACGAAAAAAAAACTATAAGACCATTAGCATAACAAACACAAAGTCAAGGGTAAAGAAGAACAACTTGGTAGGTACGCCAATGTTAAACATAGATGAAAGATATGCTCCGTATTTATGGCTGACTTTCCTGTTTCTTGGTGAAACGAAATTCTAATTGGATATAAAATAACGGTATCCACTATCCACAAGAGCGTTTCTGTCTTCAGGGAAATCATGGTGGAAATAAAGATTTTTTTTTGAAGAACCGTTTATTATGTGCTTATCTTTTTTAAGTCGTAATACCAGGTGGCAGGGAACGGTATTTACACTGTGGTTTTTTTTTTGTAAAACGATAAATGAACGTATCTACACGTTGAAAAGGTAAACAAAAATGTGAATTGACAAATTACTGATATTTCTGTAGAAGTAACATACAGGGTTAGTAAATTTTTTTTTTTTTTTTTTTTTGTTTTGGCTTGAGCTGTTCAGCTATTCAGCCAGTCGCTTTTGCTTTTTAACCAAAAAATTTCTAAAGCAAGTGTTTCTCCTAAGCTAAACAGAAACGAAAGGAAAGTAGACAGGGTCACACTCTTCTCGTTCTGGGCCAATCAGAACATTGTATAACAAACAGGTAGGCCATTGGGGATACTAAAACATAGGGATTACAAAGGGAGCTCATTCTAACTAAAATTTATAATCAAATTTTTTCAATGGCGGCGTGTGTACTATAATAAGTTGGTCACAACTTAATGTTGTTCTTTTTGAGAAAGCGCATAATCATGTATATTGCATCCTTATTTTCTATAGTTAAAACATACAATAAATTTATCGGTGAATCGATTTTTCCTGTTTCCTGGAGAGAGGAGTACAGACAGTTGCTATATTTTTCACATTTAAAGAAAATGTGGTCTAGGTCGGCGACTTCATAGCAGTGGTCACATATATTGGTCGGTGATACCTTAATTCTTTGAAGGTGGTAGGGGTAACTTGCATGACCAAATCTTATTCTAGTTATTGTAGTTATAAATTTTCTGGAAACATTAAAGCTATCATGCCATAGTACTGTCGGTATTTGAGGGCTTATTTGAAATAATCTTGTGTTGGTGGATTTGCCATGGTTGCACCAACGCTGTTGCCATTTTTGTCTCAATTTGTTTTTGGTGATATTAAATGTATCTATGATCGATATGGGGTATTTAAAATTATTACTTGAAAGGGTTAGTAAATAGCACCGGAACGCTTAAATATCTTCAAAATCGCTAAAGCTGCGCTTAAAAAATTCGGTATTTGGGGATTTCTGGAAGAGCAAAATTGAAAAATAATATCGGCACTGTTGCCAGAATTCCCAGTTTTGCGCTACACGTATACGATTTGTTATCTTAAATGGAATGCCCCTTATACTTTTACTACAATGAAATCGGCGTCCCAATTTTTCAAAATTTTATCTCTTGCTGAGATAGGACAACACAGTATTTCTAAAAAAATTAAATTACATTATTGTATTATTTTAGAATGAGCATCAACTTATCGAAAACGCCCGAAAATATGAAGCAGCGCCAACTGTTCATAAGGGCGTTTCCGTCAAGTCTAATGTTTATTCTGAAACAGTTGCGTATTTTGGGGGATGCAGCCCCCCCCCCCCCAGTCTAGGAGCTCAGGTCTAAAAGTCTAATTATTGTAACCTAATTTTTCGTCTCGCGCTTGGACTCTTAATTTAAATCTTTAAATAAAGTATTCTTGGCTTAGATTACAAAGGTCTTGTAGGAAACATTTTGTTTTTAAATGTTTCCTTCTAAAAGTCCTGTTTTATACAGAGATTTCAGATATTCAGACGCATATCGTTTTAGTTATTGATTTATGATGCAATTTTAAAGGAAAACGAGTAAAGAGAATAATATCTTATAGTATTTCTCTATTATATACTGTTCCATGTTCCATTTTTTAGAGCTATTTTAAATCAACAAAAATATAACACATTGCAATAAAATATTTTTACAACAAAAATAAAAAACAATTAAGTATTTATTTTCAAAGAGAAAAGTAAAGTAAAAATTTTAATTGAAACATTTTTTATGGCAGAAGTGTGACAATTTATAATAAAAAAAATAGTGCGAGAAGAAACGACAATGCTTTATTATAAATATACAAAACGTCACTAAAGAAGGAGTATTTCAAAACCTAAGCATTTGCACCAAAAACTGTTTTTAGATCTACGCTCCTAAAATACATGATTTCTGAAAAAATCATCAATTTTGGTCTGTTGAGCGATATTTACTTTATTTTTGATCGTGAAAAACGCAGCCCAAGAAACGCTGGTTAGAGTCATACATAATATATGTTAAAATATTTTTCACAAATAATATAAAAAATGTTTTTTTGAAAAATAAAGTGCCAGCTAGGAATATCAAAAGAAAAGTAAAAAAAACATTTACAAAAACAAATTTAATCCATCCATGCAGAGGGGAGAGGTAATAATTTAATTTTCGAAATTTGATAGTAGTCAGGTTAATTTAAACGAACTTTGGGCGTAGCCCCGAAAATGTTTTGAACAAATTAATAACAAATTGTACCATATGCATTTAAATTATATAATTTAGTGTCTTGAAAAAGAAGGCGGAGCCTCAGTAAAAATAATATACTGTGATTGGTAAGTACTTTTAAAAACAACAATGGCTTCTCTGTAATTGACTACTGTGATCGGTCAGTTTCATTACCTATCTAGGATGGATATGAGATTTTCCCGCATAGTTAACTGGAATAGCCTACTTTACTCGCCACTTAAGTGTAAAGCAAACAGCAAATTTCCATGTGGGAGTAGAAAAAGATATTTAAGAGTTCCGGTACCTTTTACTAACCCGGTATAATATTATATACACCGGGTGATACAAGAAAGTATAATTTTAAAATTGAAGATTTAAAAATACGAGACGTTAATAAGGGTGTAAATTACCATTTTTCTCAACCGGATAAAAAAAATTCAAACCTTCCAAACCACCTCGGGTTTAACCCATGCACTTATTTGAATAGGATTGCGGTTGGGTTTTTTATTTTAATTCAACAGGTGATGCTGCGGACACCAGCATTAATTGATTGGACTCGTCAACCTGTGATTTGTCATTGTCAAATTTAATTTGAAAGTATTAGATATTTTACTAGTAATAATTTTTTACCTAGGTCATTATTATAAGTTACACAATGTCATTATGATAAAATGGTACTATGCGGGTAAAAAGTATTGTATCTGTTAAAGATTGTTAACAAGATATAAAGAGTTATCCAGGTAAAACGTTTATTTCACAATAAGAAACCAATATTACTATTGTAGGTAAAATATTTGATGTTGCAGCCAAAATAATCTTAGCAAATAATTTCTTGCTGGAGCTTTTCTCAGTGTACCGTTTACAAATTACATTTGGCAATGGCAAATCACAGGTGTATAAATCCAATCAATGCTGGTGTCCGTAGAATCACCTGTTGAAATCCAATGGAAACCCAACCGCGATCCTATCAAAATAAGTAAAGATCGGGTTGTCCAAAATTCTTCAAACTCCGCATTTGCACTCACCACACAGAGACCCTAAAGAGTCTCCCTACAACCCCGCTCTAAAGTCAACAGAAGAGCACATATTTGGACAGTCTAAATCGTATATATCCACCCAGTATCTACATACATAAAAATAAAAATGAAAATCACAATGATGTGTTAATGCATCTAAACAAAAAATATATTTAAATGTTTATTACGATGATCTAAGTTTATCTACATATAAAAATACCGGTTATGACGTTCATGAATGAAACAAACAGTTATGAATTTGAACCCAAGACGAGACGCTGTTTTGCTAATTAGTACCAGGTAAATGAAATGTTCTAGTAAGATTTTTGGCTAGCTGGCCAATAAGTTGAAGAAACCTCAAGATTCATATAAAAAAAATTTGAAATTCCCATATTTTTTTCCAGAATTTTTTAAGGTGGTTAAAATATTTCTTATCTCCAAAAATTGGAACTATAGTATATTTAGAAATAAAATAAAAAACATAAAGTCTTTCTCCACCAGTGGAGAAAGACTTTATGTTTTTTATTTTATTTCTATAAATTAACTCCACTTTAAGAATGGACTACTTCTTCAAAATTATAGTATATTTGTTTCCAATGGGCACTAAATTAAAACCTCGGTTAAAACATATAGACGTGGACACTCGGCTTGACTCGGTCTTATTTAGAAAATTCTTGTCTTATTGTGTCTTATTAAAAATTGTGCTATATAAACTTCTACATACATAGGGTTTTACAAATTCGATGCATTAGCATTGCTATCTCGGAAACTATAAGAGATAGAGAGTTTGTTAAATGAAGGCAAAGTTGCATAGATTAATGCTAAGTAAGTGCTCATGGGTTTTCAAAATAATCAATATTTTGTCGTAAAGAAAATAAAAACAAAAATTCATTTTTTCGTTTTTTTTTTCGGATGCTCCGGAAGTCATCGGATTATTTAAATTTTTTTTAACAAATAATTCAGCATTAAAATATGCAACTTTGCCTCTATTTAACCAAATCTCTATCTCTTATAGTTACCGAGATAGCACTGTTAATGCTTCGAACACCTTATATTTTCATTAACAATTTTTAACTTGATATTTTTGCCCACCTGTATCGACTATCACGAGCCGCCACTGTGTCCAAGGCGACGGTTAACCCGTCCCAAATTATTATAGTCCTAACAGTTTTTCTACTTCTATATATTAGTCAAAATTGTTTTACGTAAATTCACTCTAACTCCATTCTTACGCACAACTGTGCGTTAAGAATAAAAAAGCACGACTGTGTTAAATATATATCACACAACTGTGCGTTATGATGCCTAATATAACAATCAAGTTAGCCTTGAACCACTCAAATCGTGACATTTATCTATCTTGAGATTTAAATATTTGACAGTGACATTGTTATTATTTGAGATTTAAAGTTGAAATCGATACCGAAACCGATCTTTAATATATTATTATTAGTTACTAGTAAGAGTCGTAGAAAAAGTATAGTACGTGTATTGCGTGTTGTAAAGCAGTTACTCTAATATAATTACCGCAGTCGCAACTGTTATTTAAAGTTAACTGTTTTGTCTATCTTCATACTTTTTCATTCATGAACTCGTGAGGAACCACATATATACAATACATACAAGCAGCCTTACGAAGCAAGAAGATATCCATCGTGCGATTCAAAATAACCTGAACATGGACCCACGGCGCTTGCGCAGTAGGGAAAAAATTAGGCAACCGACACGATATCTATTAGATCGTAAACAGAACCGGCTCGCCGTTGTTTGTATTATTATTCTCCCCATCTTTTGATTCGTTCGTTTGTGTGTGTTTATAATTTCCAAGTTTTGGGTGTTAATATTTATAAAACTTTACTTCAGCATTTTTTTGTTAGTTTGTAAGTTGTTAGTCGTTTCCATCTTTTTTTACGTTGTATCCGTTCGAATGTTCCGTGTGTGATTGTAGATATTATTTTTAAGTTTTGAGTGCGCATTTAGGTATACAACTTTACCTGACATTTTGTTATTGTTAGCGACTTGTGTCTCAAGATGGGCACAAAAAAGTACATGATCCTTTTTTGCACGAATCGCGGTTCAATACCAGGAATAAGGTATTTTAGTTACCTATGTAAAATATTGGTTACTTAGTTTTATTTGACCACAAACTCCGAGCTAACGGGTGAATTTAAATAAAAGCTTGTAAAAATATTTTGAAAGTCGGTCCTGTCAAATGTTTACATCAAGAAGCAAATTTCCGAACTGCGCAAACTCAACGGAACCTGATCATCTGCCTACAGTGGTGTCATCATTGAATTATGGTATTAGCAATATAGTGCATGTATGAGGAACCTAATGGACGTTTTCATATTATGTCTTGTAATCTTTTTGTGATAAAAGTGTTCCAATCCAGATCTGGTAGTAAATGCAAGTTTCAAGTGAAAAATGCCCAACAGCGATCATGGACCCTTAATATTCTAAATAAGTTTTTAAAATAAAATGTCAAACGATAACCTTGTTTCATTTTTAAATGGGAGTGGTTCCGTGTAAATGTGACATTTAAATTTTTAGTTTTATTCTTTATAATGCCAATTTTTAATGACAAATTGAAAAAACCAGATAGTATACAGTATGTCAGTGGATGGGGGTTAGAAGAGGAAAAAGCCTTAAAAAGTTATAGATACGAAAAAAATCAATTTTTATAAAAAGGTTTTGCTTGTAAAATAAATTAGATTAACGTTACGAAACATTTAATTTTTTATATAAGGAGCATAGAAAATAGTCAAACGTAACTTTGACTAAGAGTAAACATACCTTGTATATCATTTTATACCAAAAGAACAATAATTAAATATGATTTCAACTAAACCCTAAGCCGAGGTGCCAGGATTACATTTAAAAAATTAAATATTAAAAGTAACGAGTTTTATTGCGTTACTTGTAAAAACTCCCAACTATTTTCTCTCACGAGTACTCTGGTCAGTGGCGCAGCTAGATAATGTGTTCAGGGGGGGGGGGGTCAGTGTGCGTAAGTAGGACACTTTTTTCTGGAGAGAAGGACAGTCGGGACTACATGTATTTTGTGATATTGTACCCAGTAAAGAAGGTAAAAGCTTGTTTGAAATTCCCCTAACTACTATCAAATTTCGAAAATTAAATTTTTACCTCCCCTCTGCATAGTTGGGTTAAATTTGTTTTTGTAAATGTATTTTTTTCCTTTTTTTAAAACAAAATTATATTTGTGAAAAATATGAATGTTGGTGTCAATCCAAAATTTTAACATAAGACGTATGTAGGTATGACTTTAACCAGCTATATATGTATACTACTTCTTAAGTGCTGTTTTGTATATTCATAATAAAGCATTCTCGTTTCTTCCCGCACTATTTTTTATATTATAAATTATCACACTTATTCCATAAAAAATGTTTCAATAAAAAATTTTACTTTAATTTTTCTCTTTAAAAATAAATAATAATATATTGTATAATAATTGTTTTTTGTTTTGGATATTTTATTGCATTGGGTTATATTTTGGTTAATTTAATATAGCTCTAAAAAAAGGAAAACGGAACAGACAAGTATATAATAGAAAAATAAGATATTATTCTTTTTACTCGGTTTCCTATAAAATTGCATCATAAATCAATAACTAAAAAGATATACGTCTGAAACCTTAATCTCTATATAAAACAGGACTTTTAGAAGAAAAAAATTAAAAACTTAACGTTTCCTACAAGACCTTTGTAATCTAAGCCAAGAATAAATTAATTTAAAACTTAAAGTAAGAGTCCAAGCCTGAGACGAAAAATTAGCTTGCCATTAGACTTTTGGATGGATTAGATTTCAGCTAATTTAACCAATCAAAACATTTATTACATTGATGCATACATATACACAACATCTGTTTTTCCAAATTTGGACATTTTCTCCTTAACAAAATAATTTCCATTATCCTTGATCAAAACCTTCGCACACTATTTAGCACGTCTTCCAAAAAAGGACAATCACGTCATCCTTGACTCACAACAATGCAAAGTGACACAGTGCGCCAATAAAACAAATTCCTAAGTTGCACATACCATCGCATTGCAAGTCGCAAGTGTTTAGGCCCTTTGCACAAAGAGGAAAAGTTCGCTAACTTCACACATATCACTACGTTGCACCACCCGCGTTTACGAGTGCACACGATAATATTTATTTTCACTCTCACTTTTCGGTACCACAATCGTGTAGGAACCGAAATTACGTTGGTACGGTCTTCGCGCTGGTAACGACTCGACGGTTACCTTACAAAGCTAAGTTTACCGCAAATTAACAACAAAGTTGGCGGTGCTTGGGTGTGGGGAAAGCATTGTGGTTACGTCACGAAGGTTGCCAAGAATCAAGTGGGCAACAATCCGCGCAGCAGATGTTTTTCTATGGGCTGCTAGATTTGAAATATTGAAATGAGTTTTCGGTTTATTACATGGTCCTTTGCACTCAGCAGAGCTATTTGAGTCAAATGGTAATGTGGATTATTTTTTTTTATAAAATTCCCAAAAATAGATAATCTGTAGATACTACAGAAGTTACTTTTTGTTAACGAGGGCAAACTGAGCAAGAGCTTTAATTTACAGAAGACCATCACCTTTTAAACCGTCTTAAACTTCAGCATGTGAGAAAAATCTACAGGAAAACTATATCTGCAAGGCAGTGGCGTAACAAGAAAATATGCTCGGGGGGGGGGGGGGGGGGTAATTCGTAAATTCACCTAACTACTATTAAATTTCGAAAATTAAATTATTACCTCTCCCCCTCTGCATGGTTAGATTAAATTTGTTTTTGTAAATGTTTTTTTTTGATATTCCTAGCTGGCTGTTTATTTAAAAAAAAATATTTTTTATATTTGTGAAAAATATGAATATTGCGGTCAATTCAAAATTTTAATATAAACGTACCTATGTACGACTCTAACCAGCGTTTTTCGGGCTCGATTTTTCATGATGGTGATTGAAATATAGTAAATATCGCTCACCACGCCAAAATTGATGATTTTTCAGAAATCATATATTTTAGAGCGTAGATCTAAGAGCAGTTTTTGATACAAATGCTTAGGTTTTGAAATACTTCTTCTTAAGTGCCGTTTTGTATATTCATAATAAAGCATTCTCGTTTGTTCCAGCATTATTTTTTATTATAAATTATCACACTTCTTCCATAAAAAATGTTTCAATTAAAATAAAATAAAAATAAATAAATAAAAATCCTTTATTTCCTTTTGACTACTGTATAGGTAGTATAGGATATTGTCATTATACATTGATAATACATAGGTATAAAAAATAAAACAATATTTAAAATTAACAGGTAACAAATACATACAATAAAAAAATCATACACAATCCCATGAGTTTGGACATTATTGAATAAATAATCAAAATTTAAATTTAAGGTACTCATTAGTGGAGTAAAATTAAAAACGAAAAACTAACTTATTAAACTTTTTTGGATGATGTAGTTGCTTAATTCCTTGTGGCAGTTTATTAAATAACTTAATTGGTAGGACTAAAGGACTGTGAGCCATAGCAGACAATCTATGACGTGGTATGTCAATATTAAAATTCTGTTTAAAATGATAATGTTCATTTGATTCACGGGTCAGAGAAAATACGTCCAAGTTTGCCTTAGCATAAGTCAGACAATTCAATATAAACAGGGAATGGAATGTTAAAATACCTAGCCGGGGAAAAAGTTCACGGCATGAAAAAGTACGTCTTTTAAATGTCATGGTTCTAATTATTCTTTTTTGCTGAATAAAGATTTCGTCAGCCCTAGAGCAACCTCCCCAGACCAAAATTCCGTAACTCAAGCAAGAGTGGACATATGAAAAATAATAAAGGTTCAAAAGACTTATATCGATCTTATCGCGCAACTGCTAAATGACAAAACAATACACAGCGAGCTTCTTCAGAACAAAGTCAAACATTCAATAAGCATTGTAGTTAAGATAGTTGTATTGTATTTGTATGATTTGAGCTTAGAAGGACCAGCATAGTAGAAACACGGCCTTGTTATTTTGTAATGATATGATTTCTTCGAGAGTTTCTTTAAGTTTGTGCATTATTATTGGTTTCAGATTTAGGAAAGACACTGTTAACCTACCTGGTGACAATAAAAAACCAAATATCAGAAATCCTTGCCAGACTGAAGGAAAAGGATAATATTTCAAGAATAGGAGAAATTGTTCTGAACAATATCTCTGTAGAGCTTCCTGTAAGATGTCCAGCAGATGTAGATTTGTTAGAGTATTATTTAAAAAAGGACGGAAAAATAACTTCCTTGGTAAATATTTTTTCAAACAATTTTATTATCAAATCATTAAATAACCCTGTCCTTCTTTTGTGATTACATATTATGTATTATATTTTTAGGCTTCCCATTGTGCCACTTTTGGAGGGAGATACCTTACCAATTAGGTAAACCTTATTTTAAAGAATCTTATGACTAATAAGGTTGCAGTTAATTACAACTAAGTATTGTGCATTCTCCTGAAGATGAATGCTTCTGCATTCGAAACATGTAGAGATAAAAAGTTTCTCTGAACATACGAGATTCTTTAATTTAATATAATAGTGGAGGAAGACTTTGTGTTTTTATTTCTTTCCTTCATTGTTTTAAAAGTTTTTTTTATATATAAGTTATTGTTACCAAGATATTTTAATTTTTTTTCTGGCAACCATTACTTCTATGAAAAACTTTGTTGGGTTTTTCAATTTCTCCTTCTATTGTTAGGTATTTTGATGTATGAAAAAAATTTTTTCAAAAAATGTTATTACAAAATACATTTTATAAATTTTAAAATCATAAAGAGTGAGATTGTTCTGAACAGGTAACAAATACAGTTACTTACAACAAATATAGAACGTCTTTTTTTCTAAAACTGTCATGTTATAGATATAATTATGTCCGTTTATGGTTTTCCGTTATTTTCTTTGTTGCAGAAGCCATACTGCTCAAATCGCCAGCAATATCTGTACACCAAAATTTGGTTGTAACACGCCCCAAAGAGACTCGGCATGGAATAACGACAAAAGAGAGCTTAATAAAACTGTATATTTTAAAAAGATCTTTCTAATTGTAATTTTGTAAATTTGAAAACAAATTTTAAAAAACGTCGTTTTTACAGATTATTTATGTGTATAATTTATCAAACATCCTAGAATGGAAGGTCGAGTTTCAACCATGTCAAAATTTGAATGGCTTGCCTTCGATTTAGGTATCTTTATTTTGAATTCAATTGAGTAAAAAACGCTGAAGACACTGTGCAATTGGAGGTAAATGTCAGCATGTATTACTTTGACAATGTTAAAATCAATAATTAACCATGCTATCCCTATTCTAGAATAGGTCTATTTGAGTGGTTTTGACGTGGCCGAATACACGTCTCTTTGACGTGTCCGGAATGACGTCAATTTGGTGTGACATATTGCCGTCATATAAACGTTGATTGCCCGTCACTTTTTTTGGCGACTTCGACGAAATGGGTAAGTCTTTTCTGCGTATAAATTACGTGTATTTGCTACCTGGGTATTCTCATTGAATATCTTCAAAACTTATAAAGTATCCACAAGTTTTGATGCGTATTTGACATATTAATGTCGCATAGAAACTCATTTAAGGCATATAAACTGAACCAAATGTGACATATAAAATCCTATTAATTCATCATAAAACCTCATAAATTGTTTAGGAATTGTCATATAAAAACTTTTAAGAATCTATCTGATTTTATCATCACTGACACTTGAAAACTCCTAAAAACTTATAAACGTTTTATAAGTCTTTAGGAGGAAAAAGTGTTTCACTTCCCTATATAACTGAAATGTAACCTATAAAATCTTATTAATTCACCATAAAACCTCATAAATTGTTTAGGAATTGTCGTATAAAAACTAATAAGAATCTATATGTTTTGAATCAACACTGCCACTTGAAACTCCTTAAAACTTATAAACGTTTTTATAAGTTTTCAGGAGGAAAAGGTGTTTCACTTTCCTATATAATATGATCTCATCGTTGCTCATAAAAGCACAACACATTTTCTATATATAATCTCCTCGAAACTCATACTTTTTTTTATGAGATTTTATAGGAATTTTTTGGCAGGGTCTTCATTGTACCACTGAAATCCACAAACTGAATTACCATAATTGCCCATTAAAATACAATTAATTTACCACAATATTTCCCCGCCGTGCCACATTAAGCCCACAGAGAAACCACATCTGATCACCATGATGACTCATCATTGCATATTCCTTTTAAGAAGCTTATTGTTGTACCACTAAAATCCACACACTGAATTACCATTATTGCCCATTCAAATACAATTTATTTGCTACATTATTTCCCAACCGTGCCACAATAAGCCCACAAAGAAACCCCATTAGATTACCAAGCTGGCTCATCATATTCATTACTCATTATTGTACCACTGAAATCCAGTCACTGAATTACCATAATTGCCCATTACAATACAATTAATTTACCACATTATTTCCCCGCCGTGCCACATTAAGCCCACAGAGAAACCACATCTGATCACCATGATGACTCATCATATTCCTTTTAAGAAACTCATTGTTGTACCACTAAAATCCACACACTGAATTACCATTATTGCCCATTCAAATACAATTTATTTGCTACATTATTTCCCAACCGTGCCACAATAAGCCCACAAAGAAACCCCATTAGATTACCAAGCTGGCTCATCATATTCATTACTCATTATTGTACCACTGAAATCCAGTCACTGAATTACCATAATTGCCCATTACAATACAATTAATTTACCACATTATTTCCCTGCCGTGCCACATTAAGCCCACAGAGAAACCACATTAATGGCTCATCATATTAATTTTAAATAGCTCATTGGTATACCACGAAATCTCATTAAAGTTAGGAAATTCACACACTGAATTACCATGCGTATCCATTGAAATATGCACATTAATATCACAAGGTTTCCCATTACATAGATATCTGGTTATTTCCGAGAATAACCTACCTCTTAATAACACATTAAGAACCACAGAAATACCATTCTCTAAAAAATCATTGTTACACCATAAATGCATTGCTCATAAAAATCCATAGATTTGCCATCGACTCCAAACCCCGTCAAAAGGTGCCAATACACACTTCGTTTCTCATTATTTTCCTTACCATTGAACCACATTGTTTTTTTATATGATTTCAATGTGTTTTTTTTGATAGGGAGCTACATTCGGATTAAATTAATATTATTAATTCGAACATAATTATTTTTTAAGGGCTAAAATGGTAGCTGTATTGGTATCTATCTACATTAATATTTAATATTGTCGAAAAATTTTCCTCCTGGTTTCATTTTTTTTTTGGTGAAGGGGCCCCTTCCCCTACTTCACCTGACGAGCCGCCACTGGTATAATGACAATGCCAAGTCCAAAACTCTTGTATCATTCAAGAAAAATGATTGTCTCCAACCTTCAAATAGTATACTCTGTACTTAAAAGTATGTAAATATATATTTTTAAACAAAAAGAAAGAAGAAAACAAAGAATGATCCTACCTTTTAATTCCTTAAAACACTACCTCTTTCATTAGTGATCCATGCTGCCCAGGAAACCCTCCACCAATATCCAGCAATGAACAGTTAAATCCCAGAGATTCCGCGTAGTCAAATATGTCCCTAGAAAAGGAAATAGCTCTTCGAAATGCATCTGGTTCTAGGCATCCTGATCCTACGTGAAAGCTCACACCAACGACGTCAAGATTCAAAGATTTAGCGATGTTGCGATTGTCCTTTTTTAATAAGTTAATTAAATTTTATAGCACTCGATTAATTACAAATATATGTCTTAAAGTTATCTTATAGAATACTGTAAAATGCTTAAGTATTTTTTTGTTTGACATCTCCATATTATTTATCGTTCAAGATATAGGATAGGTATCTATCTACAATATTTACGATGATCAATTTGATATTTTTTGAATATTATTTCAATTAAATTTGCGTAGGCCCTATATTATTAAGTCATTAAATTAAGCTTTTATAGAAATAAATTAGGGATGTCATAATGACGGAATATATTCGAACTATTTCAACATCTCTAAAGTAGGTATCAAATTCGACGTGTAAATGACGTCACTTAAGACCCGTGATAATTTTCGACCAAATATCACCACATATAGACGTCAAAATCAGGTGAATTCACGTAACTCTGCTACCTGGGTGTAGGGAAGTACAAATCCCTTTCCCCCTACCTACAACTACCTACTTAGTTGTGTGTTTCAAAAATGAACCCAATTAATGACGTAGTTTGTAATTTGTTGGAAATTCCATTTAGTCGTTGGACAGATGAGGATACACGGGTTGTTACATGGGTTTCTAGTCAATGGTTGTTTAAGTACGCGCACTATACCTAGCTCTTCACCATTTTTTAAGACCGCGAGCCGCCACTATATCATACAGTAGACTATCCTCGAGGCGCGGCCCGTGTGTTTTTTTTATAGGTGGAGCAAATTTTGAGGGTAACTGATATAGTAATGTAAGAATCTAAATGTAGTTTAATTAAAGCTGCAACCCGGCAGCCCCCCCCCCCCCCTCCCTAAATACGTCACTGGGTACGGCCATTTCTTTTTTTTTAGTCAATTCAAGTAGGTATTAATTACTATCTTCGTAGATGGCGAATGTTATAAACAAGGCGCTGGAAGAATTCTTTCCAAATCCCGCAATTGAAGTGATATCAGAACCTGGACGGTATTATATGGCTTCGGCTTACACTTTAGGCTGCAACATCCATAGTTTGAGGGAAATATCGCAAAAAGACGAAACAGCACACACTTTCAAGAAACATAAAATGTACTACATCAATGACGGTGTTTTTGGAAGCCTTAGATATAAATTTGATGATCCTCCTATACCTCTCAATGACTACTTAGCAAGGAAATTATACTCAAGCAGTGTTTGGGGACAAACTTGTGATGGTTTAGACGTGGTTGTCAAAGATATGCTGTTACCCGAAATGAAAGTCGGTGATTGGTTTGTGTATGAAAATATGGGCGCTTATACTTTTCCTCTTTCCAGTCAATTTAATGGATTTCCGTTTCCGCAAATTCATTACTTTGTAACAGAAGACTTATGGTGAGTGGTATTTTTTCGGTCCCCAAGTAGCATTTTAACGTTGAGTCAACGTTGGTGCTGTTGACTTAAAGTTGCCATACAACGTTAACACGACGTTCTAGCGACCTTTATTTGCCCAAGTTTGTGGATTAAAATCTGTGTCTTGTAGTTTTTTTAGGTAGGTAATTAAACTATACATCGGAATGAATGCAGCAAAAATGTAAAATTTTGAAGAGTCAGATAGGTATTCTTATTTTATTTATTATCTTACAGCCTTTACCTAAATCAAGTAAATTCAAAGGGATATACTAAAAATGGCAACAACGGCCACTTTACTGTTACATATTATTATAAAATTTTAATATAAAAGGTAAAAAAGAAGAAGAAAAATGAAATAATAATTACATTTTTGGATGGAATGGATGAATTAAAATGAATCTACGTTTTATAGTTTATACAGGGTGCGCCAAACTCAGTGGCCTATTAGAAATATTTAGAAAACGACAAAAGATATGTTTTTGAAAATTTGAGTGTGTTCATAAGAGCTAGTGTTCTAGCGTTTAAAAATATTTTGAAAGGGGCGATGTTGCCAGATCATCTTGAAACTCCTAGCAACTTTGGAATTTTAAATGAGACACCCTGTATATTATTTTACTTTGTGTTTCTGCTTAATAACACAAACATTTTTTGTATATAATAATCTATGCCTATCTCTTATAGTTTTTGAGATATTAATTAATTAGTCATTTTTTGGGGCCAAAACATGCTAACCAGAAAATCAAATATTTTTGTGATTAAAGCACCTAGAAAGGTAAAATTTTTACAGACGGTTCTTATAGCATGGCCATCTAGGAATTTTGATGATATATGAAAATATTTTTACACAGAGCGTCACAAAAAAACGTAATCTTGGTAATATAAATAAATGCAAAATTCTCAACTTTTTTAAATGGAACACCCTGTATTTTATTTTCTTAACAAAATCTAGTTTATATTTCCTACCAATAAGTATAACATGTTCCTATACCTATCTCTAACCAATTCGAACTTACAAGGGGTTTAAAAAAATTAATAACTTAATAAAAAGTTTAAACACATTTAATAGTAGGCTTTGGCAGAATTTGTTCGGAAACAAATGAAAGAGAAAAAATGTCAACCGAGATGTCAACTTAATTTCCTATATTATCTTATATTTAAAAAAATTATTCGTTTTATGGATTTATACGTCACACATTCACATTATTATACTGCAACATATTTCGTTCTATTTTTCTAAACTTTTTTGCTGTCATTGGAGATGAATAATGATACCATTCATTAAATCGTCTACATGTTCTTGATACAATTTTATTACACTCTCCATGTATAAAAAGTAAATTCAAAATTTCTGCGTTTGAATAAGAAATATTGCCCATTTTAGTCAAAAATTTAAAAACACAGATTATACAAAAAACCAATTAAGTTGACATTTTTGCTTTTTCATTTGTTTCCGAACAGATTCTGCCAAAGCCTATCATTAAATGTGTTTAAATCTTTTTATTAAGTTATACATTTTTTTAAACCCCTTGTAAGTTCGAATTGGTTAGAGATAGGTATAGGAACATGTTATACTTATTGGTAGAAAATATAAACTAGATTTTGTTAAGAAAATAAAATACAGGGTGTTCCATTTAAAAAAGTTGAGAATTTTGCATTTATTTATATTACGAAGATTACGTTTTTTTGTGACGCTCTGTGTAACAATATTTTCATATATCATCAAAATTCCTAGATGGCCATGCTATAAGAACCGTCTGTAAAAATTTTAACTTTTTAGGTGCCTTAATCACAAAAATATTTGATTTTCTGGTTAGCATGTTTTGGCCCCAAAAAATTACTAATTAATTAATATCTCAAAAACTATAAGAGATGGGCATAGATTATTATATACAAAAAATGTTTGTGTTATTAGGCAGAAACACAAAGTAAAATAATATACAGGGTGTCTCATTTAAAATTCCAAAGTTGCTAGGAGTTTCAAGATGATCTGGCAACACCGCCCCTTTCAAAATATTTTTAAACGCTAGAACACTAGCTCTTATGAACACTCTCAAATTTTCAAAAACATATCTTTTGTCGTTTTCTAAATATTTCTAATAGGCCACTGAGTTTGGCGCACCCTGTATAACGCCAGCTACATAGAATAGAGCCTGTCTCCCATTCTTGGGAACAGGACTGCATACTATAAACGAATAGAGTTCTTCCAAATTGTCAGAAAATAGATACTTTCCGCACGACAAAAAAAACTTTTTGGATTATAGTGTGGAAAAATACTACTTTCTGCACTTTCGTTTAATATAATTTTTTATTTAACATTTTAGGTCTCAACTTGAAGATGTCGTATCTCTCTCTATCAGAGTCTAAATTTAGAATGACCAACAGACGAGCGTCTCTGCAAGAACATATCATATTGACAATATGATATGTTCTTGCAGAGATATTGAGCTGACGACAAGTAATAACCATACATTTTCCAAGCTTTGATTAAAGAACCGAGTCAAGAAATTGTAGTTTTTGTAGTGCTTAACTGTATTTGTGTGGTAGAAATATAACAAATCATTAACATGTTTTAGGTCCAATTGCACCAACACACCTAATCTAAAATTAATAAGTAAACTTAGATTACCGTGAAAATTTGTTTGAATTGTGGTATAAATAGAAGTTTACTTATTAATCTTAGATTAGTGTGTCAGTGCAATTGAGCCCAACTTAAAATAATATACATATTTTGTATATTTTAGTATTATTTAAAGCTGCAACGATGGAATTGAAATAGCATGGACGGGAAAGGACAAGCGGCATGTGCGCAACCTGATATTTATCTTCCCACTTGAGTACACTTTAGAAAAGTAGAATAATTTAAAGACAGAAAAAATAATCATATTTTAACATAATAAAAATTTGCTCACCATCAATTTCTGGGGTTACCAGTTGTTCGTCGTTGAGGATAAAAAAACTTTTCTAAACCTTTTACAAAAACTATGAGTCCATAGGAAAATGTTGAATTTCTCATCATTTTCCTAAGGGGTTTGGAATAAAAAATGTTTTTTTTTAAATTGATGGTGGCCAAATTTTAATTTTAGAACAGAAATATCGTTATAAAACTTAATGTTTATATTCTGAGAGCATGTAAGCGATAAAATATTGGTAAACTCGAATCTGGGGTGCGAAATCTCTAATACAACCAAGAGAGAAGGCACATATGGCCAAAACCTTCAAGAAGATACACCTAACCACCCCTACGTTCCTACTGAAAGGGGGGATATGTGTGTGGTGCAGCCGAGTCCACGTATCGATTGCTCCTGTGGCTGCTTCGACCGCGTATTCTAAAGAATGGAAGATGGGAGCTAGGGAATAGCATGTTTTCTGTTAAACGCTACTATTAATCTCCGTCTGATGCGTTTAATTCAAGTTTGACGTCCGTGGCAGGTGAAGATAGTTTTCGACGTTAAGTTTTCTCGACAGAGCTTATAAGGCGAAAATACACCGTTCAATTTGATTGATTTAACCAAATGAAACCTTATAATTTACCCATAGCCTTTTGTGAGTGAGACAGAATCTCTAGCAGGTTAATTTGGGAACTTTGAGTGATCTCGGTGCGGAGAGTCTTTGAATCAAACAAATTGTTCAACCAAATATATTTTAGTGGCAATACAATCGTCCAATATCATGAGAAGCACTTGTCGCTGGATCATAGAAAACGCTATATTGGGAACATACCGAGAAAGTTCCTGTTTGGTGAGAACCCGGATGTTCTTTCGTTCAGTTCTAAGAGCTGACCTTCCTCTGTGCCTTGAGGTTAAGGCCGATAAGCTGAAGAAAGAAGAAGTAAACAGCCGTTCATTGGTTATGTATTTAACTAATTTATATAATCAGTAAGCTAAGTTTATTGTTGTGTATTGTTTAATGAAACTGAAATTAATACCAGTGCTCTGTATCTGTTCTTAAGTTTTGTAACCTAAAAAAAAGAATCCGAGAACTTAGCATCGCTTTGTTCACACTGTCTTGTTATGGATACTTCAGACTTCAAAGAATACCTACGTTTTAAATAATACACTATTTAAGGTTTCGTTAATTTTTTTGTTCCATTATTGTGTTGTTTTATAATCTACAATGCTACTTTAACATAAGCTGCTAAAGACTGCGGCACATAAGTTTCAGCTATAATAAAGTTATCAACCTCCGTTTATTTAAATCACAGGGGTAATTAAGTCATGGAGGCAGAAGCTAAGAGTATTAATAAGGATGCATTTTCCAGGTAATTATTTTTAATATAAAGTGAGTAATAAACTACAAAGTAATAAGTCAGGTTTATAACAGCTTGGAATAGCAGTATTTCTGCATTAACCAGTTTTTATAGAGATACCTTGCTATTTTTAAGTTAAATTCCGAAAGTGTTTACCCCTTGTGATAAATTTGGCATTAATCACTGTTCTGTGTTGATTAACATTCAGCTTCTGGTCTAATATGATATCACGATACACCTACAATGGTATGTCGATTAAGCAAGTGACAGTTTAAACATGGTAGTGCATGTCGCCACTACGAGAATGCAAGCACGGTCGCATAACCTGACATAAAAAGCGGGCAAATATCAAAGATGAAACGATAATTTTTCTGGCACCTAATGTAAACCGGACTTAAAGATTCTTGCAGTGTTGTAAAATGTGGAAGAGAAAAAAAAGATTTATGTGGAATAGCATACTGGTGTGTAATACCTAAGTACCTACTGTAGTATGTAGTATGACATGGTTGTTAATAATAATGCTATGAAAGTTTTGATTCAGTGAATGATTAAATATTATGTATTTACTGGGATTTTAGTTTTAAATTTTTTGTGCCTACATTTTTGATTTTGGAAAAAATAAACAATATTTTTTCATAAACGTTTTTCATGTTCTACAAGATGGCGTTATTAGTGTTCAAATTCGTCGTCTCGTTCTTTAGATACCATCCTCAAGTCAATTTTTTTAAATACGGACCTGGAATTTTAATAAGCTTTAGAAATTTAATACAATTTAAAGG
Organism: Polydrusus cervinus; assembly: GCA_935413205.1. Lineage (NCBI taxonomy): Eukaryota > Metazoa > Arthropoda > Insecta > Coleoptera > Curculionidae > Polydrusus > Polydrusus cervinus. The sequence continues at coordinate 46,124,469 of OW284516.1, read as the reverse complement.
TTTTTGAAATTTTAACGTTTTGTCATCTAATAGGTAACACAGTTTTTCAAATTATCTTTCTATGTCATTACGGTCCTGGACATTTAGAGTGAAACTTATATTGTATTTGATATTTTGTAACAAAAATGATTCCCAATATCTCAGCATCAAATATTTTTCTGTCTGTTTTTTTTTTTGTTACATGTTTAGCCTGAAACTCACATTATCAGACCTTATAAACAGTAAAAAAAATTTAAATTGTTTTTGAAACAAACATAGGCGCATCACAGTAACAAAACTAGACTAACACTCCAGTTTTACAGTATTTCGGTCTATGTTTAAGGCAGAAACCATAGAACTTAAGATATACTTTAATAAAATGAATAAAATTCTACTAAAAAATAGAATTACTTCTCGTGCATTAAAACCTTACTTACTTCCTTGAGTATTGTCACGTTAAATCTTACTGAAATAAAAACGGTCTAACTTTCTGTAATGTAATTTTAATATGTAGGTATTCCTAAAAATTTTAAATACTGATGGATTAATGATGACAAAACATTAAAATTTTAAAAACGTTCAAATGGTATTAAATTTCTAAAGCTTACAAGTCCCTAAAACTTTTTTAAAATTCAAAGTCTGTATTTAAAAAAAATAACTTGAGGTTGGTACCTATCTAAAGAAAGAAACGTCGAATTTAAAGACTAATAACGTCATCTTGTAGAAAATAATGAGAAAGTGTTTTCCCAACTCAAAAATAAAGACGCACAAAATTAAAACCAAAACTAAAAATTTCGTTTTTCGGATGTCTTCAAAGGTAATTGGAATATTATCAATTTTCTTTCATCAAAAAATTAGGCCCCAAAATAGGCAACTTTGCCTCAATTTAACCATCTGCGTAAATTATTTACCATACTATGTAATTCATATCATTGCATCATTTGTAAAGAAACTGCTACTGCATGTCTGGGTACAATTTTACAAGAGACAAAAAGTTTCAACATGACGTCAGCTAGTGTCAGAGAAATAATTAAAGTCATTTATACGGGGGGTAACAAAAAGAGGAACTTTTAATTACCATTCACACGCCATTTTTAAATTTGCATGTATTAAAAGAAAATGGCGCATACGTCAAAACACGCTATTAATAGTGGTCATTCTTACTTGCAAAATTAATGGAAATCGATAAAGGCGTTTAGAAATTATTCAGAAAAAACAATATTAATTTAAAAACTTTAGCGCCCTGTAGCGGCAAAACGAAGCAACATTGCATGTAGGTAAGTTTGCCTAGATCGTCTTATTTTTGGTTAAGGAATTTATGGTGAAGCGTTGTAGTCATTTCATGGACACCCTGTATTTTATTCCTAAAATTGACATAACTTAAAAATTGTGTCAATTTTATTACAAAATTAATAGGCCTTTACAGAAAAATATTTTAAGGAATGTTATGTTATGATAATTCACAAGTCGACATAATTTTTGTAAGATCGATGAAAATGCTTATTTTGCGGTTCATTTAGGAAGTTATTAAAACACTTTTTCCCAGAAATGGCCTAGCACGTCTCATTTTGTAGTACCTGCTTCTCTTTTATATACATATATGAATTAAATGATTGTACGTGACCTAGGATTGTCAAAACAAAAATCGGAACTTCTTGGTTCCAGACTTCAACAGTGGAACTTGTTAGATAAAAAACACAAGTGTTTTACTTTACCGAAAACGGAACGTAACATTATCAAGTTTTTTTTTTAATGGAAGGGTTGCTACGAGGGGTGAACCACTCCCAAAAAAATGTACATGTATTGCGGAAATCTCTCGATTTCCTGGTGACTGTGGCGATTTCCTCGCAATCTTTACGAGACTGCTAGGATTTCCTCGAAATGTTTAAGACATTTCGGAAATTAGATTTCCATGCAATTGCGCGAATTTCGGATGCCAATGCTGGGATTTCGGTTGCGTGTATGTACATGTATTGCGGAAATCTCTCGATTTCCTGGTAACTGTGGCGATTTCCTCGCAATCTTTACGGGACTGCTAGGATTTCCTCGAAATCTTTTAGAGATTTCGGGAATCCATGCGATTGCGCGAATTTCGGATGCGAATGCTGGGATTTCTGCGACTGCCAGCGATTTCGTTTATGATTCCGGGGATTTCGAGCAGTCGCCACGATTTTCAAGGCGGTTTTTAAGGATTTCCATGTGATTATTGTGATTTCTATTCTAACCTAAGTTCTTTGCTGAAAGCGGGATTTCCCTGGCGAATGCTTAGATTTGCATGCGATTGCGCGGATTTCGGATGCGAATGCTGGGATTTCGGTTGCGATTTCTGCGACTGCCAGTGATTTCGTTTATGATTTCGGGGATTTCGAGCAGTCGCCACGATTTCCAAGGCGATTTCGAGGATTTCCATGAAAAATGTACATGTATTTCCAGAGTGGTTCACCCCTCGGGTTGCTATGTGTCTGTTGAGATATTGATAGGATAACGAATGATCTTAATATGGAACATGATCCTAGCGAGTAGCGTTTATTCATAGATTCGTCGAAATACAGCCTAAAAGCAGTCCTGCTTCATAATAAAAACAAAAACCATCCATTCCTTTAGCCCATTCAGTGACAATGAAAGAAACCTATGACAACTTAGCAACCATATTAAATCGTGTTAAATATGAACAGTATCAGTGGGATATATGTGGAGATTTAAAAGTGATAGGTATATTGCTAGGACTTCAAGGAGGTTTTACAAAGTATTGCTGTTTTTTGTGTATGTGGGACAGTAGGGCAACAAAAGAACACTACAGTAAATAGTATTGGCCTCATAGAACTTCTTTTGAACCTGGTACTTCAAACATTAAATATGACCCCCTTGTTAACCCAAAAAAGGTGCTGCTACCGCCTCTCCATATTAAGCTGGGACTAATGAAAAACTTTGTCAAAGCCGTGGACAAGGAAGGTAGTGGTTTCCAGTACCTAAAAGAAATATTTCCTCAACTAAGTGATGTAAAATTAAAAGAAGACATATTTATTGGACCTCAGATAAGGAAGCTCCTAGATGATCTCCGTTTTCAAGAACAATTAAATAAAAAGGAATTGGCAGCTAGGCGTGTTTTGTACGTATAGTGAAAGGATTTCCGGGCAACAAGAAAGACTCATAGATAAACTGTTGAAAACCTATGAATTACTAGGGTGTCGATTGTCTCTAAAAATACATTTTTTGCACTTTCATTTGAATTTTTTCCCGGAAAATTTGGGTGCAGTAAGCGACGAACAAGGAGCGAGGTTTCACCAGGACATCAGGACGATGGAAACAAGATACCAGGGACGCTGAAACCTATCTATGTTGGGCGACTACTGTTGGGTTTTAAAAAGGGATGATGCTACAGAACACAAAAGGAAAAAGTGAACGTTTTTATCGCTGTATCATATCTTGTGCGATATATTTTTTATTAACATAACAACCAATCCTCAGTAATGTTTTTGCATAGATGTCACGTTTTATATGTTTATATTAAATAAATATATTAGATTGTAAAAATATGTCGTCTCCTCTTTTTTCTACACCACCCACCCATTATAACAAAAAAACTTTACGTGTTACAGTAATTAACCTATCATTTTCGGATTTAGGATTCTAAAATACTTCAGACAAACCTATTTTCATCAATGTTACTTTACAAAAATTTAAATTTGTCGACTTGTGTAATTTGACAATGTCTCAAAGTATGTTTGAGCCAAATAATTTGCCTATATTCTCAAGTAAACACTGGGTCTAATTATACAGGTCGTTGGTATTAACCAACCATAACTTTTCTTTTAGTTGTAGTGTTTCGGATTTAGCTCCCAAGCAGGAATTTGTTGATGTCAAAACTGAATTAACAAACGAATACATGACGTATGACAAATATGCCGATAAACCAGAACTCTTTGACATTCAAAGTATAGAACGAAATAGGTAAGTTTTATTTATTTTTACTGAATAATTATAATTACATTTAGAGTGACCAAAAGTTCTGAATTAAGTCATCATACCTATAATATTACTAGATTTACAGGGTGATTCATTAAGAATGTCCACCGGCCATATCTCGGAAACTACTGGGAATAGAAACTCAGGGGAAATAAATTCGTAATTCTATAGTGGCCATGAGAAAATCCTGGAAGTTATTTTTAAGTTCCGCATTTTGCCGCACGTTGTGTGTGCAACAATTGAAAATTAAAATTCTAAATTTCTCCAATAATGTTCACATTAAGGTACGTTCGTAACATTATTAGAAAGCTTAGATAACTCTCGATCATCTTAGTCTAAGGCTCATTGGCGTACCGACCTTAATAAGAGTGGGGGAAGCTATTGAAAGGGTAAATCATTTTATCGTATCATTGAAGATTAAGTCATTTTTATATCACATCTTTATTAATAATTATTAACATCATAAACGTACTAAAACCTACATAACACCTTAGTTACTCATAATACATTAGTTACCATAATTTAATACGTTAGATACCAAATAATATTAGAACTATTTTTCATGAACACGTAAAACAATATTTTGACAGTTTTCAAATTTGATGGATACACCTTTGTCTTTAACGTCCACGATCTTAGGTATGCCCTCTAAAGACTGATTAATGACCGAGCAAGCACTCCTTTCGATTTCGTGCGGTTCCCCAGTGCTTAATCCACTGCCGGAAACATCGCCGATTTGAATTTTGCGAGCAATGGAAACTTTCTTGGTCACACTTGCTTCTAAATACCCTCTAGCAACCTTCGCCGATTCCCATCCACCAAGTTCTTGTAGGTCTAATATATCTCCTCCAGCATTAACAAGAAAATTTGCCGAAGATCTTCTAACGCAGTGACCAGTATACAAATTAGGATTTTCAAGTGAGAGATACTTAGCTATTTTTTGAGTTATTTTAGAGAAGTGATGCCGCAGGGCTGTACCGTACATTTCCCTTTTCTATATGATACAAACAATCTTTGGTGAGTGACATGGTCTGGCCTTAACATTGCGTACTTTTCAAATAAAAGCACAGGATTGACTTCGCCGTCAAATATCACAGCGAAAATACGTTTCTTGTGGGTTTTTGAGTCGGGAATAGTAACAATCAGCTTGTCCTCTAAAACGTCAACATCTTCCGTGGTCATCTTCGCTAATTCATTAGTTCGACAGGCTCCTCCAATTCCAATTAAAAAAGCCACTTTCATCATTAAAAACTTCTCGTCTGAGGCAGAACACATAAATTCGTTGACTTGTTCTCTTGTAAATACTTTTGATTTTTTTGCTCTATATCCAACATTTTTCTTCTTGATGAAACGTATTAAGGCGCCGTATTTGTCGATTTCCACTCTTTCCTTCAGTTCTAAAGTCGCTCGTAACATGAAGTATTTCGGCCATAAGGATGAAGCAGAGTATTCCTCAGAGAGTTTTGCGAAATACGCCAGCAATACGTTTCTTCTGCACCTTGAACATGTACTTTGGTTCGCCACTCACAAAACTGCCGATATTCTTTTTCATAATGGATTTTAGATTTGTCCGGAAGTAAGTTCAACCTTATAATGTTGGCTGCAGCTAATATATCGTCAGGAATATCAAAATCTTGCATGATTTTAATGATGACTTTTTGAAATGCCAAAATAAAATGACATAAAACCTTGTTTTTATTTTCGCATCGCCGTTGTCAATGATACGATAAAGCTTTGAATACAACTCGATTATTAGCGATTTAACACCGTCCCGGACATTGCGGGTGACTCGGCTATTGCCTCGTCACCTAGTTATGTCCTCGACTATTATAAATCGCATAATAATCTCGTTATATTAATAGCTATAAATTGTAACTTCAAAACGCAATTCCTTTTCGCTCCCCCCCCCCCCCCCCCTCTGGAATAAATCCTAAATCCGCCACTGTACTAGGGGGGCGCAAAAATATCTCGGGGCTTTGGGCGCTTCCAAGTGTTAATACGCCTCTGGTGATAGCGATTTAAATGATTACACTTTCAATAGCTTCCCCCACTCTTATCAAGGTCGGTACGCCAATGAGGCTTAAACCAAAATGATACAGAATTTTCTAAGCTTTCTAATGATGTAACCAAAGGTATATCATAATGTGGGCATTTTTGGAGAAATTTATAATTTTTATATTTAATTTTCAGTTGTGCCCTCCTGCGCCGAAATGCGGAACTTAAAAATTATATTCAGGATTTTTTCATGGCCACTTTAATTAGGATTTTTTCCCTGAGTTTCTATTGCCAGTAGTTTTCACGATATGGCCGGTAGCCACCCTTAATGAATCACCCTGTATATGCATGCATATGATGCAAATTTGTTTGTCAGTTACTGCGAGTATTTAAAGCCAAACAAATCAGAAATGCGAGATACTGATGACACATTCCATGAAAAGTACATACAAAAATTGGATCCCAATGAAACTGATCCTGTAGAAGAAAATATGTTACCACTATTACCATGTTTTACTCAACGTAACGACAACCCTAAGGCCACACTTATATGTAAGATATGTGGCTATCGAACACAACATAACGGTCATATGAGAGTACACATTATTCGTCATAATCAAACCTACAACACCCTTGCACCTCCGAAATTCCTCGAGTGTGAAGATTGTGAGTATGTGACAAAGAATAAAACGAATTTGAAATTGCACTGCCGGCGCCATGAGAAAGGTAAGAAATTATTGCAAAAGATTTAATATGGCGTCTTACCTATTAAATTTGTTAACCTATATATTTTATTGTTTTTTGATTGTGGTCGGTAGGAAAGTCCCTGTACAAATCCTCCTAGTTTCATTCCATTATCTTTAAACCAAAAAGCTATAGAGGCAAGCTATCTTCCGCGGACACTTAGTATACCGGGTGATTCACGACGAGCTTGCATTAGAACTTTTAAGGAAACTACTAAAAATATTTTTTTGAAAATCTGTAGGTTTAAGTTTATCGATATGCTCTCTTAAACTAAAATATTAACATGTTTCTGTCACTTCCGGTTATACCGAAAGTAGCTTCAACTTTCATTCTTTAAATACAATATAGCATTTTTTATTATATTTTTGGTTTTTGCATTAAATTTTAATTACATTTTATGGAACACGTTTTTTTACCGAAGTCTACTAATTTTTCTCTATATATTTTGTAATTATTTCGTAAATGCATAAAGATGAAATTATCCGTATATATTTTTACCTTAGCTCCTAACTCATGTGAAGTTAGCGCCGTTTTTTTCCTGGATTTAATTTTTCTTGATAGTTCTGAGTTCGTAAACAACATTTCTAGAGTTCTCGACCAAAAATTTCAAGAGTTCCAGGCAAATAAATAATTTTAAAAAAAATGCGCTTACTGCACGCAGCGCCGTTTTTCTATTAAAAAGAGTTCTGAATGCATTTTTTGATAAAACCCAAAGAGTTCTAGAGTTCCTGACCATTTTTAAAAATAGTTCTGGCGATTAGCCAGAGCAAACGGACAATCAAGTTTTGTATCTTAACCACGTGGTTTGCTATAAACGTGTGTAATTTGGTTTCGATAGTTTTGATATGAGTTCTGAGTAGCGCCTAAATATTTCTCTTGAGAGTTCTAAGTTCGTTAAGAATAGTTCTAGAGTTCTCGACAAAAAACTTCAAGAGTTCCAGACAAATAAATAAATAATTTAAAAAAAAGGCGCTAACTTCACGCAGCGCCTTTTTTCTATTAAAAAGAGTTCTGAATGCATTTTTCGATAAAACCCAAAGAGTTCTAGAGTTCCTGACCATTTTTAAAAATAGTTCTGGCGATTAGCCAGAGCAAACGGACAATCAAGTTTTGTATCTTAACCACGTGGTTTGCTATAAACGTGTGTAATTTGGTTTCGATAGTTTTGTTCTGAGTAGCGCCTAAATATTTCTCTTGAGAGTTCTAAGTTCGTTAAGAATAGTTCTAGAGTTCTCGACAAAAAACTTCAAGAGTTCCAGGCAAATAAATAAATAATTTAAAAAAAAGGCGCTAACTTCACGCAGCGCCTTTTTTCTATTAAAAAGAGTTCTGAATGCATTTTTCGATAAAACCCAAAGAGTTCTAGAGTTCCTGACCATTTTTAAAAATAGTTCTGGCGATTAGCCAGAGCAAACGGACAATCAAGTTTTGTATCTTAACCACGTGGTTTGCTATAAACGTGTGTAATTTGGTTTCGATAGTTTTGATATGAGTTCTGAGTAGCGCCTAAATATTTCTGTTGAGAGTTCTAAGTTCGTTAAGAATAGTTCTAGAGTTCTCGACAAAAAACTTCAAGAGTTCCAGGCAAATAAATAAATAATTTAAAAAAAGGCGCTAACTTCACGCAGCGCCTTTTTTCTATTAAAAAGAGTTCTGAATGCATTTTTCGATAAAACCCAAAGAGTTCTAGAGTTCCTGACCATTTTTAAAAATAGTTCTGGCGATTAGCCAGAGCAAACGGACAATCAAGTTTTGTATCTTAACCACGTGGTTTGCTATAAACGTGTGTAATTTGGTTTCGATAGTTTTGATATGAGTTCTGAGTAGCGCCTAAATATTTCTCTTGAGAGTTCTAAGTTCGTTAATAGTTCTAGAGTTCTCGACAAATAACTTCAAGAGTTCCAGGCAAATAAATAAATAATTTAAAAAAAAGGCGCTAACTTCACGCAGCGCCTTTTTTCTATTAAAAAGAGTTCTGAATGCATTTTTCGATAAAACCCAAAGAGTTCTAGAGTTCCTGACCATTTTTAAAAATAGTTCTGGCGATTAGCCAGAGCAAACGGACAATCAAGTTTTGTATCTTAACCACGTGGTTTGCTATAAACGTGTGTAATTTGGTTTCGATAGTTTTGATATGAGTTCTGAGTAGCGCCTAAATATTTCTGTTGAGAGTTCTAAGTTCGTTAAGAATAGTTCTAGAGTTCTCGACAAAAAACTTCAAGAGTTCCAGGCAAATAAATAAATAATTTAAAAAAAAGGCGCTAACTTCACGCAGCGCCTTTTTTCTATTAAAAAGAGTTCTGAATGCATTTTTCGATAAAACCCCAAGAGTTCTAGAGTTCCTGACCATTTTTAAAAATAGTTCTGGCGATTAGCCAGAGCAAACGGACAATCAAGTTTCGTATCTTAACCACGTAGTTTGCTAAAAACGTGTGTAATTTGGTTTCGATAGTTCTGATATGAGTCGAAAAAGTTGTTTAAATAAAACACGCAATTGTTATAAAAATAAAAACATTTATAATTTTCTTTTTTAAAATAAAAAGCGTAAACATATGCATATTTAAACTTTAACAACCTATACGAACATAATTATAACCTATACTTTAAATTAACTATCAGTGCCTGTCCCATTTTACAGTTTAGTAATGTTATATCTTAAGTTAATAATATTTACAACATAACAATAAAATTGAAACAGGGCGTCCTCAAATGATTTTGCTAATCGCCAGAACTATTTTTAAAAATGGTCAGGAACTCTAGAACTCTTTGGGTTTTATCGAAAAATGCATTCAGAACTCTTTTCAAATGAGTTAGCTCCTAGACTACATTTTTTTTGTTATTGTATAGCTAAAGAATCGACAAATCTCAAAAAATAATTTAACTTGGCATAAAATATACAAGGAGGTCACAATTAAAGGACCATTGTAAAAAACGTTAAACATTAAAAACTTTCTTATTTTGAATGAAACAAGCGGTATATTTTTATTTTATATGATGATAAATTACCTAATCCAAAAAAGATTTTAATGTTTAAACATTTTAAAATGAGTCCTTAATTGTGACCTTCCTGTATATTTTATGCCAAGTGTTATTATTTTTTAAAGACTTGTTAATTCTTTAACTATTCAATAACAAAAAAAAATTTAGTCCAGGAGCTATGGTAAAAATTATATACGAATAATTTTATCGCTATGCATTTACGAAATAATTACAAAATTAGCAGATATCTCAGAAACTAGTAGACTTAGGTAACAAACGTGTTCCATAAAATGCATTGCAAAACCCAAAAATATAATAAAAAATGCTATATTGTTTTTTCTTGAATGGATAAATTTAATCGTTATGTCCTTATACCACTGAGGCCCAATTTTATAAAGTCCTCTTAAACTTTATGTCACAAATGGTCGATTTATAATGTGGGATCAAACAGCAACGTTCAATTTAAGGTAAGAAATTATACCTGGACCTGGTCATAGCTTGTTATGTTATTTGAAAGATAGAAAAGTTTTGGACTTGCATTGTCTTTATTTGTTTTACATCACAACGTTTCAACTGGTAAGTATCTCCAGTCGTCTTCAGGTGAATACTAAATAAGTAAAGTAACTACAGTTCTATTTATATTAGCTAGATGCACTGGAGCATAATCGAGATGGGTACAGTCATGCGTTTAGTTCGTGTGCGGTTCCTCAAGTCTGCTTTTAATAACCTTTAGTGCATCTTTTACAGGGACGTTAGTGTAAAGACTTTCGACGTCGAAGCTGACAAGTTGATCTTCTGGTTGTACTTCCATTCCGCCTATTAGTTGTACGAAGTGTTGAAAATTTACCAGAACCCAGATTGCTTTAGTAAGCCCTCGCTAGATATAAGAAATATCTGAAAACCCTTGTTAAGCAGATGCAAACTTAAAATACCGCATACGAACTAAACGCATGACTGCACCCATCTCGGTTATGCTCCAATGCATCTAGCTAGTATAAATAGAACTGTAGTTACTTGTGAAAACAAATAAAAACAATGCAAGTCCAAATTTCTTCTATATTTCAAGAAACATCATTGTCTCCAACCTTCAAACAGACACTTGTTATGTTATGTTAAATTATGACCATTTTTAAGTCGACATTTCTTCAATTTAGGCCCGGTTGTACAATTACGACTTGAACTTAGTTCAGCGTTGAACCAAGTTCAAACTTCATTTTGACAACATCTTTACATCAAAATGACGTTTGAACTTGGTTCAACGCTGAATTAAGTTCAAGTCGTAATTGTACAACCGGGCCTTAAACTGGGCCTCGGTTTAACCAACACCTCCTAAAATACAAAAGAGGCGTTGGTTTAAATCATAAATGGTTTCTTGCACAATTTTATAAAGTCAATTTAAACCGAGTCAATGTCAAAAATGGTCATTTTATAATGTGGGATTGACAGCACAGTTCGAGTTATAAGTGATTTACCTGGTCATAACTTAATATTATGTAACATAACATAAGTTATGACCAGGTTGATATACTCTTAAATTGAACGTTGCTGTCAATCCCACATTATAAATCGACCATTTCTACGATTTTATAATTATTCCTTGGTTTAAACGTCTATACATTTTAAAGAAATTAGCAAAACTGCGCTTTTTTATCCAGTTTTAAAAATAATTTTAGAAAAAGAGTTTGAAAAAATGCCTGAAGAATTCCAGATTATGAACTTCCGGAAGCCACCTTACCAAATGTACGCTAGAAGGGGGAAAAATCGCGAAAAACTTGAAGAGGTCAAAGAGCTTCAGTGTCCAGATTGTGATTATAAAACAGTCAAAACGGGTCACTTCAGATTACACGTTGTACGTCATAAGAATAAAGAAAAGAGAGGAAAAGAGGGGTCGCGAGTATTAATATGTGAAATATGCGGCTATCAGACTGACAGAGCGAACAATTTATACATGCATAAGTGCAAACATAAAGAAAAAATTAAAGGTAGGTTACATCGAGAGCTTTGAATTTTCCGGCGGAGCAAAAAAAAATTCTACGGTTTCAGTTTTTATATTGCTGAAATATTTACTGAACAAATTTATTAAACATAAAAAAACACGCGAAAGTTACCTACGCCGCAACATATCCAAGCAATCGGCAGCCGACGATGCCTCTTTATTAACATTAATATCTTCATTAGCCAAAGTATTTGAAAAAAATTTAAAAGAAAGAATACATTTTATTTCTAATAAACAATTTGGGTTTCAAAAAAATAAATCGACACAAAATGCTATTTGCTATTTAACAGAACAAATATATGATGCATTAGATAATAAAAAACCTTCTATTTGTATTTTTCTGGATTTAGCAAAAGCATATTTGTTACAGTTAAGTCATGATTTATTGTTGGAAAAAAATTGAAAATATTGGATTTAGAGGAAAACAATTTGAATTAATTAAAAATGATCTAAAAGTTAGACCAACTTATATTCAAATAGATACAGAAAAAAGCTATCCTATAGTAATTAAATATGGTGTTCCTCAAGGAACAATTTTAGGACCATTATTTTTTAATATCTATATTAATGATTTATTTAATGTGAATTGTGATGGAGAAATTCATAGTTTCGCAGATGATACTGCAATTTTTTATACAGATACGAATTGGGACAACTTAAATAACAAAATTAAAAAAGATTTTAAAATAATAAAAAATTGGTTTGATAAAAATTTATTAACAATTAATTTTGATAAAACTAATTATTTTCCTTTCACTTTAAATCCAAATAACATACCACAAAATATGAATAGTATTAAAATAACTAATGACATTGAAATTTTAAAAGTTAATCAAGTAAAATATTTAGGAATAATCTTTGACAGTAAATTAAATTGAAATTTTCACATAGAATATTTGATTAAAAAATTAAGAAGTTTACTACCAATTTTTAAAAACATTAATAAAATTTTGAACGTAAAACAACTGGAAATATTATATTATGCATTAGTTAAAACTCATTTAAATTACGGAATTTTAGGTTGGGGAGGAATAAATAGAACTTTAGTTAAAAAATTAGAAATATTACAGAAAAGATTTCTAAAAATTATATTTGATAAAGATTATCTTTATCCTTCAATAAAACAAAGAAAATGAACATTAGACAACTATACATTTATAATATCTTAATATACATATTTAAAAATAAATATCTTATACAATTTAAAAACCATAATCATAATACACGTAATAAAAATGAAATAACCATAAAACCTAAAATAAATAAGTCCATAGGACAAAAAAATTTCAAATATTTATGTTTTTATTTAAACGATTATTTACCAACAAAAATTACAAAATACATTTCATTAAAAAAATATAAAGTCGAAATAAAAGCATGGATATTGGAAACGGATAATTTAAAAATATTTTTGGAAATGTTTTAATTGATATTGTTATAAATAATATATTCTTCGAAAAACTGCGTTTATATTTATATACATATACTTAAACGTTTTTTATTTACAATTTAACTTTTATATAATATTAACAAATATTTAAACAAAATTTTTAATATTCTCATATATTTATAATTAAAAATATTAAGATTTGCCCCTAACAAGCACGTCTTCGGGGGATCAAAGAAGTTTATTAAGGAAGATAAATAAACAAATTTATTATATTATAAATATTGAAAATAAACTCTTATTTATATCCAAGGTCTATTGTCTATTTCAGAAAGGTGTAGAGTAATAAAATGGGAAATTTCGTCCAGTTCAGCTCAATTTCGGTGTCGGCCATAGGCTCGAAAACATGGGGTTTGAAATTTAAAGTATTTTCATAATTTTTATTAAATGGTTTATGCCAAAAAAATATTTTTGTATTGATTAAACATGGATATGCTTTTTTAAATCTGATTTTAAATTATTTAAAAATGATTGTAGGAGAGTTTGAAAAAATGCCTGAAGAATACAAAATTATAAATTTTCCCAAGCCACCCTACCAAGTATATGCCAAACGGGGGACAAATTGCGAAAACCCCGAAGAAATAAAAGAACTTCAGTGTCCGGATTGTGATTATAAAACAGTCAAACCGGGGCATTTCAGATTCCACGTCATAGGTCATAGGAATAGAGAAAATAGAAAAAAAGAAGAACCGCAGTTATTCATATGTGAAATCTGTGGCTACCAAACCCATAAATCTAGCACTTTTTCGGTTCATAAATATAAACATAAGGAAGAGAAAGAAGGACCACGTGTATGCATCTGTGAAATATGTGGCTATCAGACCGATAGATCAACTAGTTTATCCATTCATAGATATAATAAACACAAAGAAAAAATTAAAGGTATAATAACTATAGAATTTTTTTTGATGTAAAATCGATAAAACATACAGGGTGTTATGGAATTGACTCTTTCACTAAATTTTGGTTGTAGTGTATGAAGGAAGAAAAAACAAAATTTCCTGTGTTTGTACTTTTTGATATTTTTAAGCCATCACTGAGAAAATAAATATATAAAAAAAACTATTGAAATAAAAACATGAACCTTATCCAATATACGTCATGAAAACGGCAGCTTGACAATGTTGCCAATGTTCTCTAAAATGTTTTTATTATAATGCAAACAAACAAAAACAAAGTCTGAAAGGTAATCCAATAAAAATAATTGTCAAAAACGGACTTATGTGGAAAAATAAAAAGTCATCATATTATTTTCAAAATGTTATCTATATTCTGTCTTAAAATAAGTTATTAAAGTTCTAGAAACAAATATATTATTTAACTAGCAAAAAAGTTTTCACATGTGACAACACCGAAATTATTGACAGAAGACCAAGCTAATGAAATGTCTAACCTAAGTTATTTGTCGATCTTTCTGCTCTGTGAGCAAATAAATAAATATAATAGTTATTTTAAACAAAAATACATCAAAATTCCACAATAATTCGGATTGAAGTGGGATGTAAACAAAAACAACGGCATGACAAGTGAAAGATCGGTAACGATGCTCACTAAATTTTTATCGGATCGACGTCATCGAGTAGTCGCGCCGGTTTTGCGTTTTTAAAATTTGTGTAAATTGGACATATTTTCAATAGGCTGCAAAAAATTCATGGTATGACGTAGCAATAGTTTTATTAATGATAAACTACTATTATAGCACGGACGTGACAATTTAAATGTTAAAACTTTCAAATATGAAAATAGTAAAAGTGCCCATTGATGCATTTAATTTAAACCCGTAAATCCTTGAACATTCAAGGGAAAAAATGATTTTTTATTGTCGAATCATAAAAATAAACGAGAAAATTGACAAGTTTTTTTTTGGTATTATTGCTTGACTGCGCGTTCTCTGGAGGAGTTCTAAAGTAAGAGTGATAAGACAAGAGTAACATCTGTTTGTTTTGTATTTGAAATGATAATTAAGTGAGGTCAGTAACCTGTAATTACTTGTTCTAAGTTAAGAGAAAAAAATTTAAGCTACCTTCTCAAAAAAATCTTAAACCATAATAAAAACTACCTATTTACTACATAACAACAAATAAACAAAATACAACTGTTCCAAAATACTTCATAATTATTGTTAGCAACTCGATATTAGAAATTATCCACAAACATTTAAATAGTGTAAAACCTAATAAACAAACAACCGAACGCGAACGTCATTATCGGACTGAAATCGTTAAACAAGGAGGCGAACTGGCAAAAGATCAGTCGTAATCCAAATTCGGTTACGCTTAGGCGCCCATTGGCGTCCCCCAACTAGGTTTTGGTACTTACCAACTTTTTAAACGATCGAAAAAAAAAGTATGTAGTGTTTCTTTAGGGTAGCCATTTAAATTTAATTCGCCAACACCCTGTGTGCAGGTTGTTATAGATGTGTAGAATGAAAATGTAAATGTATTCTCAGTGCATTTTTTTAAATTTTACACGGTATATTAAAAATAGCGAAAATATGCTCTCAATATATTTTTAAAAATAAATATACATATGATGAAAACCTAGTATCGCCATCTGTAGGAATAAATTCCATGCAAAATATATCCATCAGACGTGAAAACGTACCGATTAGTACAGCACCCGGCACCCATTGAGCTACTGCAGCGCAATCTATATTTGAATCTACAAACCCATAGAAAAAGTGTAGGGAAGCGCAAAAACGTTTCCTATACTGGGCGTGTTGGCATAACGTACTTGGTTTATTGTTAATTCTTGTTTTCATGTGTTATTTATTTTTTGAATCCTAAGTTAGAATAATGTTCTTTTATATTGTTATTTAAATTTTATCCCTGTAATAAACGTATGTTTGGTTGGGAATAAATGAAAAAAATCCTAACGACGATGGCTATGACACTGAAAATCCAAGCACTAAATCAGTTACTTTACAGTCCTGGTCTTACAATATTGTTTTGTTGTAATTTTGACCAGCACGTAAAAATATTTTAACCACAACATCTGTAACAATGTTTAGAGGCACCCTTGTTAAATCTAAAATAGTTTTAAAACATGTTATTTTGCCAACATAATCGTTTCTTATTTTAAGGAAGCTACCAATGCAACGGTTGCGATTTCGTAGCCACCAACAAACGTCAACTGGCCAATCACAAATATAAAAAACACAAAAAAAGAGCTGGAACAAGTGAAACAACAAACGATGGGGAACTGTTAGAATGTGACTTTTGCGATTACAAGTCCGTCAAGCACCACCTATTCAGTATACATTTGAGAACTCATTCGTTCACTTTGGGCAAAGATGATATGTTTAGTTGTTCGTTCTGTGAGTTTCGAACTACAAAGAATATAACTTTAAAGGTAACTTATGATACCAAACTTCAGAAAAGTGGTATAGTCCGTACAATTACTGGCTGGATACACGTCACAACCCGCAAATCATAATAGAAACAAAACATAAGGCAGATCTGTTATTAATTAAAGAATCTTGTCAATTGACATAAAATTTGATTTGACAACCTTTGTCATTTCGAAGAAGCTTAATTTTACGAGTTAAAAGTGATTTGAAAGCGAAAAATTGTTAGTTGGAACATATTCTGAAAATATGTCTCATTATTCAGCAAAAGAAGACATGCGCATTTTGAAGCTTATTTAAATCCTGACAGAATTGAAAAATATACGATTTAATCAACGGCATGAGTTGAATTAAAAATTACGTCAGAAGCTGTGACGTGCATCAAACCAATAATTGTACAGTTATATTCAGGGTCGTAGGTAGAGGGAGGCTTGCCAAGGCGAAGCCCTGGTAAAAAAATATTGAGCCCTGGTAAAAAAGATTTTGAAATAGAAAAAAATAAGTGTCAAAAATGTCTGCAAGTTATTTGATAAGTTTAATAAAATAAAATTAATTAAATAATTTCGTCATACGGGTAGAGTCCTGTCCTGCCCCTGTCTGTTCCGTTTTACCTTTTTTAGAGCTATTTTAAAACAAAAATATAACCCAATGCAATAAAATATTTTTACAACAAAAACAAAAAACAATTAGGTATTTATTTTTAAAGAAAAAAATTATAGTAAACATTTTAATTGAAACATTTTTTATTGAAGAAGTGTGATGATTTATAAAAAAAATAGTGCGGGAAGAAACGAGAATGCTTTATTATGAATATACAAAACGGCACTTAAGAAAGAGTATTTCAAAACCTAAGAATTTGCACCAAAAACTGCTCCTAGATTTACGCTCCAAAAATACATGATTTCTGAAAAATCATCAATTTTGGCGTGGAGAGCGATATTTACCTATTTTTAATTATGAAAAATCGAGCCCGAAAATCGCGTGTTAGAGTCATACATACGTCTTATGTTAAAATTTTGGATTGACACTAATATTCATATTGTTTACAAATATAAAAAATGTTTTTTTTAATAAAGAGCCAGCTAGGAAAATCAAAAAAAAAAACACAAAAACAAATTTTAATAATTTTGATGAAATTTGTTAGTACCTAGTTAGGTGAATTTTAAACAAACTTTCCGTCTTCTTTCCTAGGTACAATACATGTCCCAACTGTCCCTTTCTCCAAAAAAAAAAATGTCCTACTTACGCTTATTTAGCCCAGGGAAATAATTCATGTGTGCTGGGAAGCGCTTGATCCAATATTGTATCAAATATAATTCATTCAATTCCGAATAGACTGGCTCAAGTAATAGAAAAACAGGGATATATGATCAAATATTAGATTTTATTTATTCTTGTTAAACGTTTTTTGTTTCTGTTGTAATTTATATAAAAGTGTTAAGATATACAGGGTGTTACAAATTTGACATACCAGCATTGGAATCTCGGAAACCATAGAAGTTAGAGAAACGGTTAAATGGAGGCAAAGTTGTGGAACTCGGTGCTGATTAAAATGCCGCTTTAAAAGTTTTCAAATTCCAAATATTTCCGATTTTATTCGAAAAAAAACGAAATTTTGCAAAATCGTTTTTATTTTTTCCTAAGCTCATTCGACTAGCTATCTAAAAATAAATGACACTTTGTTGTTGCCACTTTTTATCCTCTACAAACTGATGTTACTAAACCAAAGATCCGCAGTTTCGTCTCCGAGCGGCCATCACCAACTTTACTTTTTTAAATACGGACCTGGATTTTTTAAACCAATTTTTACACCCTTTAACCCTCAAAATGTAATGGCGATATTACTTTCTCATAATGATAAATTGTCCTTGCTTATTTTTTTAAATTCATATTTTTTACACTTCTTGTCAGTCCGGTCCTGGCAAAGAATCACAATATTAATTAAAACTTTATTTTATTTAAAACATTCATACATAAGTAATATAATTTATTTTATAAGAATTTTCTAATAATTCTAAATTTACTAATTATAAATCCTAATTTTCTAAATGTTCAAAGAGATTGCCGTTTGGCTCAATACAGCAATCGATTTTTCTTCCAATTTTAGCTTTCAATAAAACATAGCTTTTAATTAATATTGTGATCGGTTGCCAGAACCGGACTAACAAGAAGTGTAAAAAATATGAATTTAAAAAAATAGGCCAGGACAATTCATCATTATGAGAAAGTAATATCGCCATTACATTTTGAGGGTAGAAGGGTTTAAAAATCGGTTAAAAAAATCCAGGTCCGTATTTAAAAAGGTAAAGTTGGTGATGGCCGCTCGGAGACGAAACGGCGGATCTTTAGTTTAGTAACCTCATTTTGTAGAGGAGAAAAAGTGGCAATGACAAAGTATCATTTATTTTTAAATAGCTAGTCAAATGAGCTCAGGAAAAAATAAAAACGATTTTGCAAAATTTCGGTTTTTTTTCGAATAAAATCGGAAGTATTCGAAATTTGAAAACTTTTAAAGTGGCATTATAATCGGAATATCTTATAATCAGCACCGAGTTGCACAACTTTGCCCCCATTTAACCGTTTCTCTAACTTCTATGGTTTCCGAGATTCCAATGCTGGTATGTCGAATTTGTATTGTCACGATAGGGAATCATAAGATCATAACATTTCATAAATCAATATATTTTCCATTTTAATATTTTAATCATTATTCGCGTTTACCGCCGGCCATTCAAGGCAACATGAAACCGGCGACGAGTTTATCAAACAAATCTAAAAAGTTGCAATTATGAAATGCTATATGTATATCCCGATCTAGCAATTGTGGTGGCGTCATCAAGTCGGTAAAACCAAGGTATACGACCTAAACCCGTGTCTTACTAAAGTGGGAAAAATCGCTGACTTGATGAAACTACACATCGCGCTAGAAAAATATCGGACGGCACTAGTGTTCCGGTCGGTGACAGATCCACGTCGAAATTAGCGAAATTTGGTTGGTCCCCCAGACGTCAGAGATGAGCATAAAATTTATGTAAGTATCATTTTATTGTCAACTGTGTAAAGGTCTAAATCCAAGTTTATTATTTGATTTTCTTGTAAGCCCTTCAGGAATTTATTATTTTATATTTTCAATAAATTTGTTTTCAAAACCGCTTTGTTTTTCTGATAGTCGCCAAGGTCCCGTGCTACCTTACGTCCCTCGTCACACCCCTAAAATCTGGGCGTGACATATGGTGGAGGCGCTCGGTCCTTTTTTTTAAGAAATCGCCGGTTTTCTCTTTTTTTTACGAAATTTTATTTTCTTTTTTAACCATTGACATATGGTAATCGCGCCGGTCTTCTTTTTTTTACGAAATTTTACTTCTTTTTTAATCATCGACATAGAGTGGAGGTGTTACGAAATTTTATCTGCCTTTTGAACCATTGAAAGATAGAGGCGCAGCACTCCTTATCTTTAAAAAATAAATTCATTTTTCTTTTGTAACACTTCGCGATAAACACAATTTTGTTCATACGTTAATGCAATTTTTTTTTTCAAAATTTTAGTAAACTTTATCCTTATACAATAAGCCAGGACCTTACACTATTATTAAACATAATATAAGAGCATAACAAGGATTTAGGCCTTTGAAATATTTATTTGTGGTGAAGATTTAGTTTTTTTTCAGGGAAATACTTATTACATATCGCCCCTTTCGAGCGATATGTATATCTCCCCTTAATTTTTAAAATGTGTGAGGGTTGTCGTCGTCGTCGTCGTCGTACCCGATTTTTGAAATCGCGATTTTTGACATTTTCGATTTTTTTTCTCTAAAGTGGTACATTTTGCACTGATTTTGATTATTTGGTTTTATAGAGGAATAACGGGGGCACGTTTTGTGAAAAATTTTAAATATACAGGGTGTACCGGAAAAAAGTTATTAAACGTCAAAGTCGGAAAATATGCGAAATCCGTTGTCTCGCATTTCAGGTCGCAAAAATTATTTTTTTCGATTTTTACTTTTGGAGGTTCGAGAGGACCGGCAGCCGCCGAACCCTATTGTTTTTGAGAAAGATTAGAAAATTGAAAGTAATTTTTTTGATTTTTTAAAAGTCGAAAAATGGCCTTCGCAGGGTCGTAGGGGGTACCGAATAAGTCGAACTGAGTACGTCGGACATATTTCCGGTTTAAACGATTCGATGGGCCGTCTCAAATACTATCTTTCCACAATACATCTTTCTATACCTAAAATGATTAGAAATTGTGAGAAATTGTGAAAATTTAAAAATTACGATTTTAGACCCAAAATTTTTACGGTTTTTAATTTTTTTCTCGAAAAATAATTTTTTTATTAAAATGTCGTACATCCTATCGGAAAGAGCTCGTCGACTTACGTTTAAAATATATTTTTTCGATCCTTAATCTAT
Organism: Polydrusus cervinus; assembly: GCA_935413205.1. Classification (NCBI taxonomy): domain Eukaryota; kingdom Metazoa; phylum Arthropoda; class Insecta; order Coleoptera; family Curculionidae; genus Polydrusus; species Polydrusus cervinus. The sequence continues at coordinate 46,103,610 of OW284516.1, read as the reverse complement.
TTTAGTTACAGAGGACGAAACGAATGAAATTTGATTTTTTTTTGATTTTTTACAATTTTTTTTTTAGGTACTGGTCTGCTTAAATTTACCTGTGAGCCACTGCACGTAACTTTTTCAACTTTTTTTTGGACTGTTGTTTAGAGGCATAAATAGACTTTAAAATTTATGCCGTGCGCGCTCTTCGTTATGACATTTAGTGGTTCAAAAAAAATATTATTTAATTTTTTTATGCTTTTTTTACCAAAATTTTTTTATGATCGATTATAGCTTCTACTATAATATCCTTAGAGAGTTCACTATAGGCTTATTTTATTCCTCAATCTTTTCTAAACACGCACGTATACTTGAATATATTAATTTATTTTTTTTAATTTGAGTAAAATTGATATTTTTAGAGCGCGAACAGAAAAATTCCGCAAATCTCGAACTACGTGGTTTTCGAATAGAATGCCATGAAATCTCAAACAGGCTTCCATATTGGAAATAATTACGGCTGTCAAAACTGGCCTAAAATGGGTGTTTTTGACTTCAGAATATGAGCTTGTTTTAACGTTTTGAAGGTAAAAATTGAATGTTATAGATTATTTGGGACTTTTACAATTTAATGAGACCAAAATTAAAGCTTCATATGTCAGATTAGTTATCGAATTTTTAATTTTAAAAAGACTCTGCAATTTCCGTAAAAGTTTCATTTTAACAGAATTATGACTTTTCGAAGAGATTGCTTTGGATGCATAAAACGTCATCGTGGATATTAAAAATATGAAGTGTCAAAAAAGGCCAAAAATAGCCGAAAATGGCATATTTCATCGCAAGTTTTTAAAGTTATTCTAGCAGGTCGCGCTTTAAAATTTGGGATAAGAGATAGCTCGAAACTTCTACATTACAGTGCTATAAAACAAATAGCTCCAAATATAGTATTTATAGATGCATTTTTCATTTTAATGTCGGTCTGCAAGCCCTATATTTTCAATATCGGGTATATTTGGAACAGCTGAAAATTGCCGTCAAGATTTCTTTTCATTGTGACTTTATTTGAAAAGATAAAGAAAAGATAATTTAACTTTTGCATTGTCGTATTTTGTTTCCTATCGTACGATGTCATCAGATTTCGGGTAAAACGTTTCGTCATCTAGATACCAACATCAGGTTTTTATTTTTAAATATAAACTTGTAATTTTTATTGAAGTTTCGTAAATCTTGCTTCTTCTAACGTATTTGTGCAATATTGCTTTAACCAAATATTGAAGTTTCGACCCTATAAAACATCTTCAATCGTTATATTCTTATATTTTGATTTGTGACTTTATTTGAAAAGATAAAGAAAAAATAATTTAACTTTTGCATTGTCGTATTTTGTTTCCTATCGTACGATGTCATCAGATTTCGGGTAAAACGTTTCGTCATCTAGATACCAACATCAGGTTTTTATTTTTAAATATAAACTTGTAATTTTTATTGAAGTTTCGTAAATCTTGCTTCTTCTAACGTATTTGTGCAATATTGCTTTAACCAAATATTGAAGTTTCGACCCTATAAAACATCTTCAATCGTTATATTCTTATATTTTGATTTGTGACTTTATTTGAAAAGATAAAGAAAAAATAATTTAACTTTTGCATTGCCGTACTTTCTTTCCTATCATACGATGTCATCAGATTTCGAGTAAAACGTTTCGTCATCTAGATACCATCATCAGCTTTTTATTTTTAAATATAAACTTGTAATTTTTATTGCAGTTTCGTATATCTTGCGTCTTCTAACGTATTTGTGCAGTATTGTTTTAAAAAAATATTAAAGTTTCGACCCTATAAACATCTTCTATCTTTATATTCTTATATTTGGATTTGTGACTTTATTTGACAAGATAAAGAAAAAATAATTTAACTTTTGCATTGTCGTATTTTGTTTCCTATCATATGATGTCATCAGATTTCGAGTAAAACGTTTCGTCATCTAGATACCATCATCAGGTTTTTATTTTTAAATATAAACTTGTAATTTTTATTGCAGTTTCGTAAATCTAGCTTCTTCTAACGTATTTGTTCAATATTGCTTTAACCAAATATTGAAGTTTCGACCCTATAAACATCTTCTATCTTTATATTCTTATATTTGGACTTGTGACTTTATTTGAAAAGATAAAGAAAAAATAATTTAACTTTGGCATTGCCGTATTTTGTTTCCTATCATATAATGTCGTCAGATTTCGAGTAAAACGTTTCGTCATCTAGATACCATCATCAGGTTTTTATTTTTAAATATAAACTTGTATTTTTTATTGCAGTTTCGTAAATCTTGCTTCTTCTAACGTATTTATGCACTATTGCTTTAACCAAATATCAACGTTTCGACACTATAAAACATCTTCAATTTTTATATTCTTATATTTGAATTTGTGACTTTATTTGAAAAGATAAAGAAAAAATAATTTAACTTTTACATTGCCGTATTTTGTTTCCTATCATATGATGTCATCAGATTTCGAGTAAAACGTTTCGTCATCTAGATACCATCATCAGGTTTTTATTTTTAAATATAAACTTGTAGTTTTTATTGCAGTTTCGTAAATCTTGCTTCTTTTAACGTATTTGTGCAATATTGCTTTAACCAAATATCGAAGTTTCGACCCTATAAAACATCATCAATTTTTATATTCTTATATTTGGATTTGTGACTTTATTTGAAAAGATAAAGAAAAAATAATTTAACTTTTGCATTGCCGTATTTTCTTTCCTATTATACGATGTCATCAAATTTCGGGTAAAACGTTTCGTCATCTAGATACCATCATCAGGTTTTTATTTTTAAATATAAACTTGTAATTTTTATTGCAGTTTCGTAAATATTGCTTCTTCTAACATATTCGTGCAATATTGCTTTAACCAAATATCAACGTTTCGACACTATAAATCATCTTCTATCTTTATATTCTTATATTTGGATTTGTGACTTTATTTGAAAAGATTAAGAAAACATAATTTAACTTTTGCATTGCCGTATTTTGTTTCCTATCATATAATGTCATCAGATTTCGAGTAAAACGTTTCGTCATCTAGATATCATCATCAGGTTTTTATTTTTAAATATAAACTTGTAATTTTTCTTGCAGTTTCATAAATCTTGCTTCTTCTAACGTCTTTGTGCACTATTGCTTTAACTAAATATCAACGTTTCGACCCTATAAAACATCTTCAATCTTTATATTCGGAAAAATATGATAGTTGTGAAATTTAAAATGGACTGCTATTATTGTCTTGGAAAAACGAATATATCCGAAGAAGTAAAAGCATAAATTGAAAACTACTTATCTGGTCTGAACAAAACTTGGCATACGAATGAAAAATGAGTTGTTGTGTGGAACAAAGATTTTGTATGTTGAAAAAGAGGTTGTTTCATGCTAGCTGTCATTTTGACAATTTCAAAGTTCAACTATTTCAATTAAACTATTTAATATTAAGTGTTAATTTTGTGAAACATAAATAAAAAGGATAAGAATAAAATACACGCGTTACAGTATTATTAGTTATATATTGACAGCTGTCATTTTGACATTTTTTATGTGTAATAATCGCGTTTATAAAAAAATATTTTTTTGTTTTAGTGTAGTTCTCATATTAAGATTGAAATACTTAAATATCAAATGAAATATTTGTAAATATTTTTTGACAGGTGTTATATCGACAAATTAGGCGATATGTTTTCACATCACAGTCCGAAGGAGTGTGATACAAAAGTAAATAATATAGTAAAACAGAATATTTAAAAAAAAAATTATAAAATATGAAAAAAAAATTTAAAAAATTAAAAATTCAAATTTTTTTAAATTCTTTTATGTAATAACTTTTACCTTTAGAGTCACTGTAAGTGACGATTTTGCGATATGGGTTTTTACATATCGCCCCTTTCGAGCGATATGTATATCTCCTCTTAATTTTAAAAATGTATGACCCGTGTCGTCGTCGTCGTCGTCGTACCCGATTTTTGAAATCGCGATTTTTGACATTTTCGATTTTTTTTCTCTAAAGTGGTACATTTCGCACTGCGTTTGATTATTTGGTTTTATAGAGGAATAACGGGGGCACATTTTGTGAAAAATTTTAAATATACAGGGTGTACCGGAAAAAAGTTATTAAACGTCAAAGTCGGGAAATATGCGAAATCCGCTGTCTATCGTTTCAGGTCGCAAAAATTATTTTTTTCGATTTTTACTTTTGGAGGTTGGAGAGATCCGTCAAATAAAGAGCAAGTTCGTAGATGGAGGATATCGGAACTTGAGAAGTAATTTTTTTGATTTTTTAAAAGTCGAAAAATGGTCATCGCAGGGTCGTAGGGGGTACCGAATTAGTCGAATTGGGTACGTCGGACATATTTCCGGTTTAAACGATCAGATGGGCCGTCTCAAATACTATCTTTTCACAATACATCGTTCTATACCTAAAAACATTAGAAATTGTGAAAAATTGTGAAAATTTAAAAATTACGATTTTAGACCTAAAATTTTCACGGTTTTTAATTTTTTTCTCGAAAAATAATTTTTTTATTAAAATGTCGTACATCCTATCGGAAAGAGCTCGTCGAAGTACGTTTAAAATATATTTTTTCGATTTTTAATCATTTTAATTTACAGAGGACGAAACGAATGAATTTTGATTTTTTTTGGATTTTTTACAATTTTTTTTTAGGTACTGGTCCGCTTAAACCCGTCTGTAAGCTACTGTAATTAACTTTTTCAACTTTTTTTTGGACTGTTGTTTAGAGGGATAAATAGACTTTAAAATTCATGCCGTGCGCGCTCTTCGTTATGACATTTAGTGGTTCAAAAAAAATATTATTTAATTTTTTTATGTTTTTTTTACCAAAATTTTTTTATGATCGATTATAGCTTCTACTGTAATATCCTTAGAGAGTTCCTTTTAGGCTTATTTTATTCCTCAATCTTTTCTCAACACGCCTGTATACTTGAATATACCAATTTATTTTTTTAAATTAGAGTAAAATTGATATATTTAGAGCGAGAACAGAAAAATTTGTCAAATATCAAAGTTCAACGTTTTTTAAATAGCTTGCCATGAAATCTCAAACAGGCTTCCATATTGAAATAATTACAGCTGTCAAAATTGGCCTAAAATGGGTGTTTTTGACTTCAGAATGTGACCTTGTTTCAACGTTTTGACGTTAAAAATTGAATGCTATAGATTATTTGGGACTTTTACAATTTAATGAGACCAAAATTAAAGCTTCATATGTCCGATTAGTTATCGAATTTTTAATTTTAAAAAGACTCTGCAATTTCCGTAAAAGTTTCATTTTAACAGAATTATGACTTTTCGAAGAGATTGCTTTGGATGCATAAAACGTCATCGTGGATATTAAAAATATGAAGTGTCAAAAAAGGCCAAAAATAGCCGAAAATGGCATATTTCATCGCAAGTTTTTAAAGTTATTCTAGCAGGTCGCGCTTTAAAATTTGGGATAAGAGATAGCTCGAAACTTCTACATTACAGTGCTATAAAACAGATAGCTCCAAATATAGTATTTATACATGCATTTTTCATTTTAATGTAGGTCTGCTTACCTAAATTTTGATTAATTTTTTTCAATATCGGGGATTTTCGGAATAGCCGAAAATTGCCGATAAGATTTTTTCCAAGTTTTATTCATTGTGACTGTATTTGAACAGATAAAGAAAAAATAATTTAACTTTTACATTGCCGTATTTTGTTTCCTATCAAATGATGGCGTCAGATTTCGAGTAAAACGTTTCGTCATCTAGATACCATCATCAGGTTTTTATTTTTAAATATAAACTTGTAATTTTTATTGCAGTTTCGTAAATCTAGCTTCTTCTAATGTCTTTGTGCAATATTGCTTTAACCAAATATCAACGTTTCGACACTATAAAACATCTTCAATCTTTATATTCTTATATTTGGATTTGTGACTTTATTTGAAAAGATAAAGAAAAAATAATTTAACTTTTGCATTGCCGTATTTTGTTTCCTATCATATGATGTCATCAGATTTCGAGTAAAACGTTTCGTCATCTAGATACCAACATCAAGTTTTTATTTTAAAATATAAACTTGTAATTTTTATTGCAGTTTCGTAAATCTTGCTTCTTCTAACGTATTTGTGCAATATTGCTTTAAAAAAATCTTAAAGTTTCGACCCAATAAACATCTTCTATCTTTATATTCTTATATTTGGATTTGTGACTTTATTTGAAAAGATAAAGAAAAAATAATTTAACATTTTCATTGTAGTATTTTGTTTCTTATCATATGGTGTCGTCAGATTTCAAGTACAACGTTTCGTCATCGAGATACCATCATCAGGTTTTCATTTTTAAATATAAACCTGTCATTTTTATTGCAGTGTCGTAAATCTTGCTTCTTCTAACGTCTTTGTGCAATATTACTTTAACCAAATAACAACGTTTCAACCCTATAAAAAAAAAATCTTCAATCTTTATATTCTTACATTCGGATTTGTGACTTTATTTGTAAAGATAAAGAAAAACTAATTAAACTTTTGCATTGCCGTATTTTGTTTCCTATCATGTATTGTCATCAGATTTCGAGTAAAACGTTTCGTCATCTAGAAACCATCATCAGGTTTTTATTTTTAAATATAAACTTGTAATTTTTATTGCAGTTTCGTAAATCTGGCTTCTTCTAACGTATTTGTGCAATATTGCTTTAATCAAATATTAAAGTTTCGACCCTATAAAACATCTTCAATCTTTATATTCTTATATTTGGATTTGTGACTTTATTTGAAAAGATAAAGAAAAAATAATTTAACATTTTCATTGTAGTATTTCGTTTCTTATCATATGGTGTCGTCAGATTTCAAGTACAACGTTTCGTCATCGAGATACCATCATCAGGTTTTCATTTTTAAATATAAACCTGTCATTTTTATTGCAGTGTCGTAAATCTTGCTTCTTCTAACGTCTTTGTGCACTATTACTTTAACCAAATATCAACGTTTCGACCCTATAAAAAAACATCTTCAATCTTTATATTCTTACATTCGGATTTGTGACTTTATTTGTAAAGATAAAGAAAAACTAATTAAACTTTTGCATAGCCGTATTTTGTTTCCTATCATATAATGTCATCAGATTTCGAGTAAAACGTTTCGTCATCTAGATACCATCATCAGGTTTTTATTTTTAAATATAAACTTGCAATTTTTATTGCAGTTTCGTAAATCTTGCTTCTTCTAAAGTTTTTGTGCAATATTGCTTTAACCAAATATCAACGTTTCGATCCTATAAAACATCTTCAATCTTTATATTCGGAAAAGTATGATGGTTGTGAAATTTGAAATGGACTGCTATTATGGGTTTAGAAAAACGAATATATCCGAAGAAATTAAAGCATGAATTAAAAACTACTTATCTGGTCTGAACAAAATTTGGCGTACGAATAAAAAATGAGTTATTGTGTGGAAAAAAGATTTTTTGTGTTGAAAAAGAGGTTGTTTTTTGCTACCTGTCATTTTGACAATTTCAAAGTTCAACTATTTCAATTAAACCATTTATTATTAAGTGTTAATTTTGTGACACATAAATAAAAGGGATAAAAATGAAATACACGAGTTACAGTATTATGAGTTATATACTGTCAGCTGTCATTTTGACATTTTTTTTTATGTGTAATAATCGCGTTTATAAAAAAATATTTTGTTGTGTTAGTGTAGTTCTCATATTAAGATTGAAATACTTAAATATCAAATGAAATATTTGTAAATATTTCTTGACAGGTGTTATATCGACAAATTAGGCGATATGTTTTCACATCACAGTCCGAAGGAGTGTGATACAAAAGTAAATAATATAGTAAAACACAATATTTAAAAAAAAAATTATAAAAAATGAAAAAAAAATTAAAAAAATTAAAAATTCAAATTTTTTCAAATTCTTTTATGTAATGACTTTTACCTTTAGAGTCACGACAGTGACGATCAGGCGATATGCAGCTTTTACATATCGCCCCTTTCGAGCGATATGTATATATCCCCTTTATTTTAAAAATGTTCGACCTTGTCGTCGTCGTCGTCGTCGTCGTCGTCGTACCCGATTTTTGAAATCGCGATTTTTGACATTTTCGATTTTTTTTCTCTTAAGTGGTAAACGTCGCACCGATTTTGATTATTTGGTTTTATAGAGGAATAACGGGGGCACGTTTTGTAAAAAATTTTAAATATACAGGGTGTACCGGAAAAAAGTTATTAAACGTCAAAGACGGAAAATATGCGAATTCGGCTGTCTATCGTTTCAGGTCGCAAAAATTATTTTTTTTGATTTTTACTTTTGGAGCTTCGAGAGAACCGTCAAATAAAGAGCAAGTTCGTAGATGGAGGATATCGGAAATTGAGGAGTAATTTTTTTGATTTTTTTTAAGTCGAAAAAAGGCCATTGCAGGGTCGTCTTGGGTACCGAATAACTCGAATTAGGTACGTCGGACATATTTCCGGTTTAAACGATCAGATGGGCCGTCTCAAATACTATCTTTTTACAATACATCTTTCTATACCTAAAAACATTAGAAATTGTGAAAAATTGTGAAAATTTGAAAATTACGATTTTAGACGCAAAATTTTCACGGTTTTTAATTTTTTTCTCGAAAAATAATTTTTTTATTAAAATGTCGTACATCCTATCGGAAAGAGCTCGTCGACTTACTTTTAAAATATATTTTTTCGATTTTTAATCATTTTAATTTACAGAGGACGAAACGAATGAATTTTGATTTTTTTTTGATTTTTTACAATTTTTTTTTTAGGTACTGGTCCACTTAAACCCGTCTGTGAGCTACTGTAATTAACTTTTTCAACTTTTTTTTGGACTGTTGTTTAGAGGGATAAATAGACTTTAAAATTCATGCCGTGCGCGCTCTTCGTTATGACATTTAGTGGTTCAAAAAAAATAAAATTTAATTTTTTGACTTTTTTTTTACGAAAAGTTTTTTATATTCGATTATAGCTTCTACTGTAATATCCTTAGAGAGTTCATTTTAGGCTTATTTTATTCCTCAATCTTTTCTAAACACGCACGTATACTTGAATATATTAATTTATTTTTTTTAATTTGAGTAAAATTGATATATTTAGAGCGAGGACAGAAAAATTCGTCAAATATCGAAATGCAACGTTTTTTAAATAGCTTGCCATGAAATCTCAAACAGGCTTCCATATTGAAATAATTACAGCTGTCAAAATTGGCCTAAAATGGGTGTTTTTGACTTCAGAAAGCGACGCTGTTTTAACGTTTCGACGTTAAAAATTGAATGTTATAGATTATTTGGGACTTTTACAATTTAATGAGACCAAAATTAATGCTTCATATGTCCGATTAGTTATCGAATATTCAATTTTAAAAATACCCTGCAATTTCCGTAAAAGTTTCATTTTAACAGAATTATGACTTTTCGAAGAGATTGCTTTGGATGGATAACGCGTCATCGTGGATATTAAAAATAGGAAGTGTCAAAAAAGGCCAAAAATAGCCGAAAATGGCATATTTCATCGCAAGTGTTTAAAGTTATTTTAGCATGTCGCGCTTTAAAATGTGGGATAAGAGATAACTCGAAACTTCTACATTACAGTGCTATAAAACAGATAGCTCCAAATATAGTATTTATAGATGTATTTTTCATTTTAATGTCGGTCTGCAAGCCCTATATTTTCAATATCGGGTATATTTGGAACAGCTGAAAATTGCCGTCAAGTTTTCGTTTCATTGTGACTTTATTTAAAAAGATAAAGAAAAAATAATTTAACTTTTACATTGCCGTATTGTTTCCTATCATATGATGGCGTCAGATTTCGAGTAAAACGTTTCGTCATCTAGATACCATCATCAGATTTTTATTTTTAAATATAAACTTGTAATTTTTATTGCAGTTTCGTAAATCTAGCTTCTTCTAATGTCTTTGTGCAATATTGCTTTAACCAAATATCAACGTTTCGACACTATAAAACATCTTCAATCTTTATATTCTTATATTTGGATTTGTGACTTTATTTGAAAAGATAAAGAAAAAATAATTTAACTTTTGCATTGCCGTATTTTGTTTCCTATCATATGATGTCATCAGATTTCGAGTAAAACGTTTCGTCATCTAGATACCAACATCAGGTTTTTATTTTTAAATATAAACTTGTAATTTTTATTTCAGTTTCGTAAATCTTGCTTCTTCTAACGTATTTGTGCAATATTGCTTTAAAAAAATATTAAAGTTTCGACCCAATAAACATCTTCTATCTTTATATTCTTATATTTGGATTTGTGACTTTCTTTGAAAAGATAAAGAAAAAATAATTTAACATTTTCATTGTAGTATTTTGTTTCTTATTATATGGTGTTGTCAGATTTCAAGTACAACGTTTCGTCATCGAGATACCATCATCAGGTTTTCATTTTTAAATATAAACTTGTAATTTTTATTGCAGTTTCGTAAATCTTGCTTTTTCTAACGTCTTTGTGCAATATTACTTTAACCAAATATCAACGTTTCGACCCTATAAAAAAACATCTTCAATCTTTATATTCTTACATTCGGATTTGTGACTTTATTGGTAAAGATAAAGAAAAACTAATTAAACTTTTGCATTGCCGTATTTTGTTTCCTATCACCTATTGTCATCAGATTTCGAGTAAAACGTTTCGTCATCTAGATACCATCATCTGGTTTTTATTTTTAAATATAAACTTGTAATTTTTATTGCAGTTTCGTAAATCTGGCTTCTTCTAACGTATTTGTGCAATATTGCTTTAACCAAATATTAAAGTTTCGACCCTATAAAACATCTTCAATCTTTATATTCTTATATTTGGATTTGTGACTTTATTTGAAAAGATAAAGAAAAAATAATTTAACATTTTCATTGTAGTATTTTGTTTCTTATCATATGGTGTCGTCAGATTTCAAGTACAACGTTTCGTCATCGAGATACCATCATCAGGTTTTCATTTTTAAATATAAACCTGTCATTTTTATTGCAGTGTCGTAAATTTTGCTTCTTCTAACGTCTTTGTGCAATATTACTTTAACCAAATATCAACGTTTCGACCCTATAAAAAAACATCTTCAATCTTTATATTCTTACATTCGGATTTGTGACTTTATTTGTAAAGATAAAGAAAAACTAATTAAACTTTTGCATAGCCGTATTTTGTTTCCTATCATATAATGTCATCAGATTTCGAGTAAAACGTTTCGTCATCTAGATACCATCATCAGGTTTTTATTTTTAAATATAAACTTGCAATTTTTATTGCAGTTTCGTAAATCTTGCTTCTTCCAAAGTTTTTGTGCAATATTGCTTTAACCAAATATCAACGTTTCGATCCTATAAAACATCTTCAATCCTTATATTCGGAAAAGTATAATGGTTGTGAAATTTGAAATGGACTGCTATTATGGGTTTAGAAAAACGAATATATCCGAAGAAATTAAAGCATGAATTGAAAACTACTTATCTGGTCTAAACAAAATTTGGCGTACGAATGAAAAATGAGTTATTGTGTGGAACAAAGATTTTTTGTGTTGAAAAAGAGGTTGTTTTTTGCTAGCTGTCATTTTGACAATTTCAAAGTTCAACTATTTCAATTAAACCATTTATTATTAAGTGTTAATTTTGTGAAACATAAATAAAAGGAATAAAAATAAAATACACGCGTTACAGTATTATTAGTTATATATTGACAGCTGTCATTTCGACATTTTTTATGTGTAATAATCGCGTTTATAAAAAAATATTTTGTTGTGTTAGTGTAGTTCTCATATTAAGATTGAAATACTTAAATATCAAATGAAATATTTGTAAATATTTCTTGACAGGTGTTATATCGACAAATTAGGCGATATGTTTTCACATCACAGTCCGAAGGAGTGTGATACAAAAGTAAATAATATAGTAAAACAGAATATTTAAAAAAAAAATTATAAAAAATGAAAAAAAAATTAAAAAAATTAAAATTTCAAATTTTTTTTAATTCTTTTATGTAATGACTTTTACCTTTAGAGTCACGACAGTGACGATCAGGCGATATGGGTTTTTTACTTATTGTTTACTTATTGTTTCGCATATCCGCCTTCTTTTAGCATATTACGAAATATATTACTTAATTACTTATCTTTAAAAACCCTTGGTCTTGAAATTAAGCAAAATAAGAGCACTAGTCAATCACCACCTATCATTACTGTCAATCACGGACCTACCACCAAAAAATTTTGTATTTCCAGGAAGTTTTTTTATCAAAATTTAAGACCAAGTCATCAAATTTAAACTTATTTACTTAATTTCTTTTATTCAGTCAATTTTACATATTTTAATTTCAATTAAGTACAAACACAAAGTGTATTTCTAAAGACAGATCGGTATCTTTCATTACAATCTAATTTTTTAATTATTCTAACTAATCGCTTTTGAATTACAAAAATATTTTGAATTTGACAATCCTTTCCCCAAAAAATGATTACATACAGGATTCAAAGTTAGTAAATTACAATATTTTTAGAGTTTTCGTGTATTTAATAATAATATATAGGTATAAAGAAAGCGTTTAAGTATATCCATGCAAATATTAGCGAAGTTTTTTTTTGAAGATGTGGGATAACGAAATTTCGAAAAATAGATTATTTATAACAACATTAATTAAAATATTTACTAAAACATTTCCAAACATTTTGTTAAAAGAATATCGTAAAATAGCAGTTAACTTTTGTGAAAGACCTTTGATATGGAAAGCCCAGTCTAAATATTCATTAATTCGTACCCCTAAAAAATTTTGTACTTTGGGTCGATTTCTGATGGATTTTTATCAAAAATCTCGAAAACCACCTAAGATATTATAATACATTTTGGTATATGTAAACTACTACGATATGAAAACACATATTTCTAATTCAAAAAATGTTTTTCTTTCTCAAAGCAGTGGCGTCGGTACAGTCGCGCCTCAATACAATTTTAACCAAAAATATGTTACGCCATTGAATGTTCCAAACAATTACTGTATTATTACTTATTATATAATTTTAAACAAAAAGTTCTCTGTCATCGTTTTCTTAAAATTTAGCGTTTGAAAGAAAATAATTAAAATAATAATCATTACAGAATCGACAACTATGCTAACTTAAATCTAGTTAAACGAATTTTGCTTAAGAGTGAAGTCTAGTGATGCATTCACCAATTCATTTTTTGTTCAGTATTTCTTATCCTTTTCGCTTCATTTAAGAGCGGACAAATAATCGCCTTTTTTTTCGAGGACACGTCTGTGCGCCGGATGCACTTAGGCCAGGTTGGCTCATCGTGCAAATAATCGTGCTTGTGCAGCCATTACCTACAGTTTTGAACTTAAGAAATTTTGATTAATGAATTAATAAAAGCATGTGTGTGTTTATTACTTTATAAATTCAAACTTCCTCAACTTTAAATTTTTTTAAAAAAATATATTACTGTTTGTCAGGAAATTTATTTATCTTGAATACATTGCCATTTCAAATAATTTTGAAAAAACCTGTCAATAATTATCCATTTAATGGTGATACAGACCTTTTTACTGGTTTTATTAGTGCAACTTTTAAATTTTCACGGAACATACCATACTTAAAAGAGTTATTAATTATATTATGTAACAAATAATGTTTTTATATACACTAATAGAAAATTTTACAATGCTGATAGGAATTTCAGCAAAACCGGAACTATATTATGTTATTATATTGTGGTATAAGTAAATATATGTTATCACAGTTAAACGGAATACTTGATACATTTTTCATGAGATCACGCATGACTGATATTAGATACTCGTTAAGCGTTTACTCTACTGGCATATTGTTTTGTTCAAGACTATTTTAACAGTTCATCATACTCTTTTTTCTTTTCCTTATATTGGTCTTTATAATTTTGATGATGTAATAATGATGTGACAACAATAATACTTCTTAATTTCAAAATATACTGATTACAAAAAAGGATAAAATAAAATGACGTCACAGAATGGAATAGAGTTACCAAGAAGTCCACTAATGAATAGGGCTCAATGTCTATTAACACTTTTTTAAATGTTTTTTCACTCTGACACACTAGTAATTGAATATATATTATTTGGCAGCTTGTTGTCATTTGATGCACATGTAATAAGGATTTTTTTTTCTGTGCCAATTGGGCGGTGACGAAAATATAATAAGTAATTCGTCCTTGTATAATTACTATAGACATTTACAGTTTCAAATTTCAATTTATTATTTCTAAACAAAAACATTAAATACGCAAAAATATAAAGACCACATACTGTTAATAGGTATATTCAATTATTTAAATGCAAGAATCCAGAAAGCTCATTTTATTTAGGTATTAACGTTATTGTTCTTTTTTGTATTACAAAAACCCTTTTTAGCTTAAAGCTACTTACTACCCCAGAACAGTATGCCATATCGCAGGACAGATTCAAAATTTTCATGGTATAGAATTTTTAAGGTGTTTAAGTTCATATAGTTAGCCAATAATTTCATTCCATAACCTATACTACCCAGTTTCAAACACAAACCATTTATAAGGTTGCTCCATGATAAAAATTCTTGGGTATTACCAAGAAATAAAAAATAGCTAAGAATTTTGTATTATTTCAAATTACAATTTTGTCACATACACTGACAGTACCGGGTTCACTTAATTTATTTTGTGTAGTCCTGAAAAGAATTAATTTAGTTTCCTCATCATTTAAAATCAATTCATTTTGTGAAAACCAGTATACTCCCCTGAGGTATACCAATACCGCTTTCTTTAACTTTTATTTCTCTGCTACCGTCCTGAATTTTTTTTTTGAACTTTAGATGGAAATACTGTTGAAAAATATATTAATAAAATTATTCATAAATACACGCCACTGTCCATTAACATAACTTCTTACAACCTCATAGACACTTAACCAGTCCTGCTTACTCAGACAGGGCAGAAATTCATTTTTGATTTAATTGCCAAAAAACTTTGTTATTACTAATACAAATACCCTGGTATAAAATTCAATAAAACATACGACAGAAAAGTAATAAAAATATATTATATAGATAAAATATAGATCAACATTACGATCAAGTAAAATAAAAAAGACATAGGGTACATATTAAATATAAAAAATATAAAAATAAAAACAAAAAACAAAAAAAAAAATCATATAAGTATAAATAAAATGCACAGTATATTAGTAAACAAGCACTTTAAAGTTACAAGAGTTCTTCCAATTACTCAAAATGGGTTTACTTAAATAAATAATTTAAAACAACAATTTTTCAATCTAATGTTAAAACAATTTGATTTCAATAAGTTTTAAATAAAATAATAATGACATACGTATCGTTAGGCTATCATGAAACTAAAAAAAAAAAAAAATATAAAAAATACTTTTATTATAATCATAGCAGCATCATAAACAATACCATTATAATTAGGTATAGAATACAGAGAAAAGATACAAATAATCTCAATATTATCTCAAATAAAAATATTTTCTTCAACAGATGTGTGTTACCAATAGTTTTAGGAATACAATTAAACCAAGGAAGGAAGAAATAAGAAACTCTGGTCAGGAGCTAGCTATCCCTGTCACAGAAATTTTCAAATATTTTAAACTTCCATTTGCAGATTGCTCTTTTGCACATTCCAAACTCTATATTCACATAAAAAATTCTCACAATTCAAAGCAGACCTATCCATACCTCATCAAACATTACTCCTAGCAGCAACAATACCCTCTGCACGCGCAGAATCGCCAAGTTCCTTTGTGAGTCATGATATTTTTTTCTCAGTGTATTGTGCACATGTCCAATAATCTTCTCGTCCTATTTAACCTATCGAACCTTCCTCTGCTACCTCGGAAAACCTACAATTAATAGAAAAATCAACCTCGACAATCAAACCGAACATGTAGAAAAATTAAACTATGAACAATGTCATCTACTCATTCTTCGACAACCTCAAAACCAAATTATAATAAAAAATATACACTGGAAATACTTGAGCATAAAACCTTCTACTACTATCTTCCGAAAATAAATATGGCACAGATTTAGTGCATCGAAATATAAAATATTTCAATTAAATTTTTCCAATAAGGGTTAGTATGCCCGACCCATATTGCAAATATTTAATACATTAGTCAGTGTTTCACTTTGTTATTTACGCCAACACCAAGGCCAAAGTGTTTTGGATAAATATCATCGTAATTCACAATGACTTAGTCTCGGGGACATCAAAATTTCACAAGAAGAAATTTTGACATTATGAAAAGTTGATAATGGATATAGATTGAATATGAAATAATGATTTTAAATATGGCAGCTAAATAAAGCTTGCAATTATGAAATATATATGAGAAGCTGAAATAAGCTATTTTTATAAGTAGGTACTTTAATTATGTATGTTTATATTATATAAAGAAAATATGAATCCTGCAAAAGGCAGAAGTAAGATTATTGCGTAGGTGGAAGATAGGGGTTTACAAAGCGGTAGAAGGCTTTTTCAAGTATTATCCAAAATCCTACGCAAGGAAAAGGAAAAATAGCAATGAAAAAATAAATGCATCTATAAATAATAATTTAAGAAAATGATACAATCGAGGATACAACTTTCATAGGTAGATCAATCTAACCTCAAATCTTTAGGTATAAGTACCAAACCTTTGACATTTCAATTTTACAGCAACTCAAAATGCAATGCTAATAAATAATATTATTTCTACAAAAAATTCAGTAGCAGACGAGATAGAATACAAAAGAATTTATCAAACAAAAATTTAATTAGCAAATTATCAATTTAAGTACTTGATTTAATAATCTAAATACAATAAATAAACCTCAAACTCTGCATTGCCTGCTATTTCTTTATTTTTCTATTGATAGTTGTTGAATATGAATATGAATAATATGAACAAAGATAGTCTAATGTAAATTTTCAAGTAATCAAGTCATTTAACTAACGCTATAAGTTTTAATTCTGAATTTTCTTTTAACAAAAGTATAGGATATTCAAAATATGAAAAAACCCAAATGCAAATGTAAACAAGATTTTACTTATCTAAGCATTTTAGCGCTAGAAAGTGCAATATTCTGGCATTAATAAATAAAAAATATAAAAAATAATTGAAAACATTCAGAGATTTCAAATAAAATATTAAGCAAAAAATAGGAGCATATACTTACTCTTTGTTTCATTCTTTTCATGTGAACACTGCTGCACTACCACGAATCCACCTGGTCGGACACCTGTTCCATCCTCAATCAGTATTGCTGTCGGCCCCAACACTAGAGACAGAACAGCCATTGTACAGCAAACATGACTCAGTATTGTTGGTATCCAGCCTTTACTGCCAAGACACATCGATGCCTGCTGACTAAGCCACATAGCCCAACCCATCAGCCTCATGTCGATATGGAACAAGATCAATGAAGTCTTCATCAATCCATAATCAAGCAGATGAAACACTAAAACCGCCACTACTTGACACTAACTACTAGAAAGCAAGGCTGCGAACAACGAAATAATTGGCAAATCAAGAAGATCCACACAGCATCACCCTGTATAGCACTGCAGCACCTCACAAACACTATTGGTTGCCAATCTAGATGATTTTCTTCAAGAGAAGCCATTGATCGCGCCGTTTCCCGAAGCCTTGCATCGAAACACTGGAATTTGCAACATTTGCAAATCTCAAATAAACCGAAATTATCCAACAATCTTCCAATTTGAGGTTAGCTTACAAAAAACGACTCTTGTAGCAACAGAACAGACGTCCAGCACAGAGGAAGGATAGGTGATCGCTGTCGCGTCTAGCAACAACTAAGGGTCACAGAAGAAAAAAAGGGCTTTATAGGGCAACAACCACAGAGGAAGGACCAAGTATGGCATCGGCTGTCTACGCAGTAGGCCTTGGCACCAACATCGACGATGCATTCCGTCGATAGAGCACCCACAGCTACGGCGTGCTTCAACCATTCGGCCAATGGACCCAACCGCGCGTTGGCCCACCATCTAACCATTGACGACACGACAGGACCGTACCCAGGCATGGACTTTACTTTGGTGTAGTGACCAAGTGCAAGCGAAAAGTGTTTAGGGACAATTAAGATGTTTCATTTTATATAAAGTTTGTTTGTTTTGTTGTTGTTTGATATTCAATGATATTTTTTCTTTATAAATTTAATACATTTATTCATAAAAGAAGGGAAGTGGAGCCAACTTTTGAGTCAATATTAAAATTTTTTTTCCATACACTTCAATTTTTTTAAGTAAATAATGTAACCTCTACTTCCTTTCGGCCATCGCTGGGGGCCAGCTCTTTTAAGACCGGGGGATGTGTCACGATAGGGAATCATAAGATCATAACATTTCATAAATCAATATATTTTCCATTTTAATATTTTAATCATTATTCGCGTTTACCGCCGGCCATTCAAGGCAACATGAAACCGGCGACGAGTTTATCAAACAAATCTAAAAAGTTGCAATTATGAAATGCTATATGTATATCCCGATCTAGCAATTGTGGTGGCGTCATCAAGTCGGTAAAACCAAGGTATACGACCTAAACCCGTGTCTTACTAAAGTGGGAAAAATCGCTGACTTGATGAAACTACACATCGCGCTAGAAAAATATCGGACGGCACTA
Source organism: Polydrusus cervinus (assembly GCA_935413205.1). Classification (NCBI taxonomy): domain Eukaryota; kingdom Metazoa; phylum Arthropoda; class Insecta; order Coleoptera; family Curculionidae; genus Polydrusus; species Polydrusus cervinus. The sequence continues at coordinate 46,084,925 of OW284516.1, read as the reverse complement.
GTGTTCCGGTCGGTGACAGATCCACGTCGAAATTAGCGAAATTTGGTTGGTCCCCCAGACGTCAGAGATGAGCATAAAATTTATGTAAGTATCATTTTATTGTCAACTGTGTAAAGGTCTAAATCCAAGTTTATTATTTGATTTTCTTGTAAGCCCTTCAGGAATTTATTATTTTATATTTTCAATAAATTTGTTTTCAAAACCGCTTTGTTTTTCTGATAGTCGCCAAGGTCCCGTGCTACCTTACGTCCCTCGTCACACCCCTAAAATCTGGGCGTGACAGTATTATAAAATTTAAAAAATAATTTTTGTTATTATGTTGAACTAACGCTCAACGCCAATGCTTTGCATTTTTATTAACCTTTAACATGAGATAAGCTGGTTTTACGTAAGTATGGTTCAGGTTTTCTCTCATTCTAAGTCCCGTAGGTACGTTTTTTTATGAATAAAACTGTACGGTCTTTATTACATTTTTTATTTGAAATTGTAACCTTAAAAAAATAGCTTAAAAAATTTTACAGATGCACATGGCTCGTGAACACAACATAACCCCAGACTCCATTTCTATGAAGAAATGCGACGATTGCAGCTACGAAACGCTCAACGGTGGCGATTTCAAAAAACATCTACTCATTCACAAAGCTCCCGATGAAGTAGAAATGGCGAAGTGTCCTGAATGTAGCTACGAAACGTTGCATAAAAGTAACCTTAACATTCACATTAAACGCCGTCATCGCACAGCTGATCAACTAGAGATGTTCGAGTGTTTCCATTGTGGGTACAAAGCCCGCTTCAAGTCGTTGTTGAAAGAACACTTGCCAATTCATCAAGATCCGAGCTCGTTGATTATGCATAGATGTCCCGAGTGCGACTATGAGACGAGGATCAGAAAGAATTTAAGAAGACATGTTCAACGGCGTCATAGAAAAGATGATCAATCTTCTATAGAAATTTTAAAGACATATTAAATAAGGGTATATTGTGAAAAAAAAGGTAAGGACTTTTCCTTGATTCTGCATAAAAGGTTTAAAATGATACTGGAAAAAGTTGGACCCTTCTGTTAAAACTTGAAATATCGACAAATATATTTTTTTGAATTGTTTGAAGATTGAAGGCAATAAAGTAGAGAGTTTAGCGTACGTATAAGTAAATAGAAAAAAGTTTTTTAGCAGCAGGCGGACAAAGTGGTGCATCTATCTTTAGTAGTAGTATTTATATGAATTCCTGTCGACGAGAACTAAAATAAGATAACTATGCTGGTGGAAACTTTTTATGACGACGAAAAATATGATTCCTTAACTCATCCTTGCGAGAGTTTTTATGATCACATTCATAACATTGATACAATTTAACCTGACTCTTATGGCTTCGCGCATGTCTAACATAGTTCCCTTTGTGAAAAGTTTCGTAGTCGCAGTCACCACACTTGTAATTCTCGACGTTCGGAAGGTTTTCATGAAGTAGGTTGTGCTTCTTCAAATCGTTCACGGATGCCGTTTCAAAGTAGCATTGGTTACATGTCCTGATGTCTCTTTTTTGAGAATTTGTTCTTATCTTCAATTTGTGCCTCATTGTATGTTTTTCCATTGAGATCTTATAAATTGTTTTATATTCACAACTTTGACACGCATACATTTTCACTTTATTCCCATTTTCGTGTTCAAGCTCGTGAATTGACAAAGTGGATTTATATTTCGTCTTAAAATCGCAATACTGACATTTTTTTATTTCACGGAAGATTCGTAATTTCCGCTCTTCAACTGTGTCCGATGATCTGTTGTGACGTTTAAGGTGATTTTTTAAGGCGAATTTAGTCGAAACTCCAAGACCGCATTCCAAACATGTGAACGTGAACCGTCTGGTTTTATCGTGACTGAAAACGTGTCTGTTTAAGTTACTTTTGTCCAGTGTTCTGTAAGTACAATGAGGACACTTTAATTTAGCAGCTTCATCTTTTTTATGACGGGCAATGTGGTTTAGTAAATAGGCCCTGTTCAACGTTTTGTAAGGACATTCGAGACACTGTAATGTTTCCTTAACTTCATCGTGACCCTTAAGGTGATTCTTTATAGAACATTTAGATATAGTTACAAAATTACACTTCCTACAATTAATTAATTCTGGTGTATCCTGATGTATCAAATGATGGTTCTTTAAACTTCTTTTATACTTCGTCTGAAAAGCGCAATGTGAGCATTGAAACAATTCAACCTCTGATTTTTCTTTGTGTCGAAGTAAGTGAGTGTTCAGGCACCAATTGTCACCTGTCTCATAAGAACAAAAGTCACATTTATAGACTACTTTTGATTTTCTTTGAGAATTTTTCTTGTTGATTGCTCTCTTTTTAGTGAGCTTTTCTAACTGGGCCGTTTGAAGATTGGGCTGATCAAAGTGGTCTTTAAAAATCGCTTCTTTACTTTCATCATCACATGTCGACGTTAGATTTTTTGTTTCGTGTAATAAGTGTGGGCTATTTGTCCAAGAACTAAAAAATGTTATTGTATTACTGACTCGCGTTTATTTCCCAACACTACTGCAGACACACTGCGCACGTCAGTCGAATAATCTGATGGCGGGCTATTTAAAATATATGTAGAAATGGGTTTAATTATTTTTTATTGTTTTTTTAAGTCACGGTGTGAGTCATAGTTTAGGTTCTATAGTCAGATCTGGTCTTAACGTGCGGGTCCAAAGGTCACTGAACATATGCGTCAAATTAGACAACACAGAGGCTATCAAAATGTTGTGAGATTATTTACAAATATACCGAAGAAAGGAAAAATAGTTTCATTATTTTAGCTATCGCGAAGATAGCCACATATACCTAATATTATTAGTTTTGTAAAAATTATGTACAGGGGAGTTGAAAAAGTTACAAAAAAATTATATAATCGTTAATTATATACCTATTGTACCCTTTAATTAAAAACGACAATAATAAACAGTGCAATTTATTTTACTACTAAAACCTAAAAATACAATGGCATTTAGTCTGATAAACTATTTCGATAATGAAAGAAAAAGTGGAAATTCGCAAACCAATAAGCAGGAAACCGTAATGAAAACACTGGGAATTAGTTTAAGGACTATGCAGAATAATGTGCATGAAAAAAAAGCATGATATAATACCCAAGAATACTAAAAAATGTAAACGAAAAACACCGTTTATAATTATAACCTAAAAACTCTCATCTTCACTTATAAAATCTGAAAAGTCCTCGTCGTCTTCGAATGGAGCAATTATCATTGGCGCTACTTCGACATCTAGTACTTGTTCTCGATCCCACCAATCCCTTATTAATATTTCTGTATGTTCCACCGATTTCTTCTAGTACTCTTGTGTAATATGATCTAACGAATCTTGCCAAACTATTTGTACTTGGTCGGATTTAAGACCATCACCTACATGTTTTTCATAATAAGACTTTGCACCAGCCCATATTAATTCTATTGCGTTAAACTGGCAATGATATGGTGGCAGTCGTAGAATCTCATGACCATATTCACGCAGTATTTCATCTACCGCGTATATTTTGGGTTTTTTAAGAGACTTTGCTATTGATAGGAGTTCCGATTTAAGCATATTTGGTAAAGGATTTTGGTTGTGTTTTTCCAGCCACTCATAAATATCACTTTTCCTCCAAGATGAAGTAGGCTGTTTATTTAAAATTCTTGAATGATATGATGCATTATCTAATAGAGTTAAAGACGGAGCATCCAAATTTGGTATCAATTGAACTTTTAACCATTTTTCAAACATTTCGCAATTCATATTATCATGAGTCAGCACTTTTTGATGTTGAAGAAAAAATTAAACTCGCACCTGCTACATATACTGTTTTTTTGGAATAGTATTGTTGTTATTCGTAGCTTGCCAGTTTGTTTATTTATGGGCCATAATTTAAATGGAGGGACAGGCTATTAAATCAATGAATTTTGTTATTGTTGAGGCCGTAAAGCACCTGTAAAGTAAAAACCTAACCTCCTGTATGCACAGACTGTGAGATGAATTGTATGTGGTACAAAAATATATTTGCGCCATTGAAAAAAAATGTAGAAATATGGACCAGCATAATAACCTCTATTTTTCCTTCAATGGAGTAAATATATTTTTGTACTACATACAATTCATCCCACAGTCTGTACACAAATAAATTGTTCTACAATTTAAAAAAGTAAAGGTAGGTACCGTTTTTACTTTACAGGTGCTTTACAGCCTTGACGACAAAATTTACTGATTACTGAGTAATACCTTCCTCTTTATTTTATAATTATGGCCCATAAATTAACAAACTGCGAATAACAAAAATATTCCTATAAAAAAACTTAATTGGGACGAGAACCTCGAGTATGACCCACACCGTCACTTAAAAAATCACCGAAAAATAATTAAACCCATTTCTACATATATTTGAAATTTCCCGCCATCAAGTTATCCCCCTGGTATGCGCAGTGTGCCTGCAATAGTGTTGGGAAATGGACGCAAGTATATTACTGTACTTCAGGGTGGGGAGCTACGTATAGTGCGGGTACTTAAACAAACATTGACTAAGTTATATTTTAATTACGTACTTACATAGCTAGTTTTTGTAAATCAGATAGATTTTTTGGTTGGGGTTTAGCGTTTTCTTTTAAGGCGGAACTTTGTGCAGCAAGAAATATATTTGCAAGAGAGTCTCACCCGAAGTGGGCATACTAGCGAGCTTATGACGTGGTGAAAAATATTCCGTAAACATCGACACACACTGAAAGCACGATGCAAGGCGGTAGGTTCTTTATTATGCTAATGAGTTTTGGTTGATTTTATTTCGGAGACGAGAAATCTGTTTTGTGGAAAATAAGTACTTGTTATTGTATTCTTAGTTAAAATAATGTACCTAATCGTTATTCGGATATATCTTTTAAATTTTTTCTTATTTTATTATTAAAGCTATAGAATATTTACAAAAAATAAAATTAGGTAGAGCAGAAAGTTTGAAGTGTTAATTAACAATAGGTATAAAACAGCGGCGGCGCCAGGGGGGGGGGGCACTGGCCCACCCTAGAAACATGAGTGCCCACCCTGGTGCCCCCCCAAAATTAATGGATCCGTTGTGTAAGGGACTTAGCTATAAAAGTTTTGATGAGTGATTGTATGGTATTTTGAAGAGAACGATGACCTTTTTTTTTTTAGACATCACTTAGAAAAGAGGAAGGTTTTGTTTGTGAGTTTGTTGTTGTTTGGTATAAAAGCACCTGCAAACAGGGTGTTCGTGTTCCACCGGGAACCGCTTCGAACTATATATGGAAAACTATACATAGGAAAATTTTCAAAATTTGCCATCGTGGTAATGCTGATGGGGACGACCGGACTAAAAAAATTTCATAATGGTGGTACTTCCGGTTATACCGGAAGATAGTGTCAGCTAGGGTAACCAGATTTTAAAAATTGAAAAGCAAGAAGTGGATAGTGCCTGGAGGACAAGTTTTTTTTGAGGTGCTTAAAATAATTATATTGATGACCTTACGCTGTGGCGTGCCTTTTATATTTTTTTTCCTCCTATCATCAAACGTGCTTTCTAAAAAAAAAGGTCGCCCCTCTCTAAGGCAGCTGTACAGTTATTAGGTGTCCGTCGTGTTATTGGAAAAGCGGGAGTTTTGTTTAAGTGCGTGGGAGGCGGGAGGTTAAGTAAAAAAGAGGGATCATCCCGACTAAATCGGGAGGGTTGGCAACCCTAGTGTCAGCGTGTTTATTTTAAATAGAACATCCTATATATTATTACATTTTTGCATTCTACGTAAGATTCTAGGCAGATTTTGTACAGGGTGGGGACTTTAATTGGAATAAATTCGATATTATTAAAACTGCTGAAGTTACGCCTACAAAATTTAGTATGTATGGTTTTGAAGCACGCGGAATTGAATTATAATGTCGGCGCAGTTGCCAGATTTCTCAGCTTTGCGCTACACGTAGTAATTTTAATATTTTAAATGGAATGCCCTATTTATTTTTATTGCAGTGCATTGGGCGTGTCCAATTTAATAAGATGCCAAATTAACAAAATTCTATCTTCACTAATTGCTGAGCTATGGCAATACTGTAATTCCATTAAAAAGTACCATGAGAATTTCTATTTTTAAAGTTTAAATTAAATAGGCCATTTTGAAAAGACAAGAACTTTTCTTGAATCTTGTCAATAACTTAGTAACTATGGAGGTAGACAAGCGTCCCGGTACTTTTTTGAGGGAACTTCAGTGTTGCCATAGCTCAGAAACTAGTGAAGATAGAATTTTGTAAATTTGAGATCTTACTAAATTTGACACTACCAATGCACTGCAATAAAAATAAATAGGGCATTCTATTAAAAATAACAAAATTACTACGTGTAGCGCAAAGCTGAGAAATCTGGCAACTGCGCCGACATCATAATCCAATTCCGCATGCTCTAAAACCCCCACATACCAAATTTTGTAGGCGCAACTTCAGCAGGTTTAATAATATCGAATTTATTCCAGTTAAAGTCCCTACCCTGTATGCCTATACCTATAAATATCTAAGCGTTTTTGACATATTTGAATTTTTCTGTTAAGAATGACGTTTGCAAGCCTTAAAATAATTGAAACTAGGTTAAAAAGAATACAAAAATGTATAAATCTTCACTTATTTTTTTATTGTACTATGACAATTGTTTCGACACACAGTGTCTTCGTCAGATAGTAGAAATCTAATGCAATATTTGCAGGCATTAGATTTCTACTATCTGACGAAGACACTGTGTCTCGAAACAATTGTCATAGTACAATAAAAAAATAAGTGAAGATTTATACATTTTTGTATTCTTTTTAACCTAGTTTCTATAATGGATCTTCATCAAGTAACGGCTACATCTATTGAATACTTAAAATAATTATCAATTTTTTCTATAAAAAAGCCTTATATTTATTTAATTTAAGCGGGATTCCTTGTTATAAAGGACCTGCTTTATTAGATTTTTTATAATATTTTGATAACTATTAATTCAGGGTGTTTAAACAATAAGAAAAAGAAAAAACTGCTAAAAGTCTAAATTTTCAAAGGGAAACACCCAAATTTTATAATTACTTTTAGTTTAGCATTAAAAAAGGGTAAGTTTGTATATCCCAAAAATGTTAAACATTATTAATAAGCACATTGTGATGGCTTCTGTTTTGCGGATATCGATTGGCAAATGTGTCCCATGTTCTTGATATAACTTTAACACATTCTCCATAAATAATAAATAAATTTAAATAATCTTCGTTTGTATGTACAATTTAAGCGCACAGGCATGATAATTAATGATGTTTAAATGGTAAGTGACAGCATCATAAATTTTTCTCGCATTTGATTGTTTTTCAACGCCGTTATAGCCAACTAAAAGTAACTAAACTTAAAATCTGCAGCAAAATCGCCATATAAAAATATTAAGTTGGCAATGTTTCTAAAACTAAAGTTTTTTGGAATATACAAACTTACCCTTATTTTTAATGCTAAATAAGAACTAATTATAAAATTTGTGTATTTCCATTTGAAAATCTAGTCTTTTTGCAGTTTTCAATTTAATTTTTAATCGTATTGTTTAAACACCCTGTATTAATAGTTATCAAAATATTATAAAAAATCTATTAAAAATATCTAAAACGCTTAGACATAGGTATAGGACATGGTATACAAGATATGCCTAAATTCTTGCGTAAAATGCAAAAATGTAGTAATATATAGAGTATTCTATTTAAAATAAGCAAGTTGACACTTACTTCCGGTATAACGGGAAGTGCCAGCATTATAAATATATTTTAGCCCGATCGCCCCCATCAGCACTAGCATATACTGTCAAATTTTCAAAATTGGGAGGCACAGGCCTACCCTGAAACTAAAGGTTTTCAGCATTGGTTATCAAATACTTCGTAAGGTCAATAGTTTTTCAATCAAAATTTTCTTATATTACAAATTTTTCACCATGTTTATTTATAAAACAAAAGATAAGTCCCGCTGATTCCAGGATTTGTTGACTGTGGTTACTAACTCGCGCAGTATTTTGTCCGTCGCGTTCCGTGCCATTATAATTAATTTTTTTAAAAAGTGGTATATTTTTGACGATTAGTTGCGCTGCACCTTCAAAAGAAAAAAAAGTAAGTACCTAGATTTTTTTTTAGTAACACAGAAACAACAGGAGGTAGTACCGTATCGTCGCGCCAATCCGATACAAAATCACGGTATTAATGTTTCTTATAAACATAAAGTGATAGGGGGGTAGCCAAAAAAACGTGTAAGTTCTCAAAACTTAATTCTATAAAATAAAATACTTCGCAGCCTTTTCTACACTTTTTCCACCGTTCAAAAGTGACTACAAAAAAAACAAAACTTTGCGTTTTTAAGAACTTCTATCAAAAGTGATTCCTACAAAAAAAAATGTCGCAGTCGTTTCATAAACTCCCCCTAACAAAAGTTAGTAAAAAGTATATTTACCCCCCCCCGCTCTCCCTTGGTCAAGAGACAGGGGCAACTGCCCTCTTTATGGACGCCCATGCCTAACAAAAAATTGTATTTTATTACTCTGCGTGGCATACTGTCCAATTTTTATTTATTACCTACCTAGCTTCTTAGAAGCATTGTCACTATACAGTAGTCTCGCTGCACCAAATTGTAGCTGCGAGCCAATAACATGAGCAGATAAATGTCATGTGACCAACGCCAAATTCGTGCCTGACAACTACTTTTAAATCGTTAAACCATGGATAAAATAATAAACACATTTCACCTTTAAAATGAATTTATATTTTAACAGGTTTAGACAGAAGCTCACTGTATAAACAATATATAGAGCCTGTATAATAAGCATAAAATAAAAAAACAATCGAATAGAAATAGATTCATTATGCAACAGTTGGTTTCTTTACTCACTAAGAACCTTCATAAATGGCTTTATTTTATTGCACCTATCACCCTTTACCAAGACAAATTAAACTTTAATTTTAGATCTAAAAGTTAATATACCAGGGTTACCATACATCCTGGGATTTGTCGTAAGTTCCCGGTGACCTAGTTTGGGCCTCTAATACCGATAAGCTATTTACCTTAGTATATTTTGTTCACTATCAAGAGAATAACCCATTTCGATAAAAAACGAAACATAAAATTCAATATAGCCCATTTTTGATTGCAACAAATCGACTGGATTACGTTCAATTCTTATCCTTACCTAATATGAATAAGAAATTTTGAAAGCCCAAACACCAGTTTTGGCAAAATGGTGAACGCGCCTTGAACATTTTGCCTTGCGGCGTATTATAAACCATCCCGGTCTAAGCTGAAAAATGTATGGTAACCCGGAGTTAATAACACAACTACTAGTTACGTCTTTTTAATATTAACGCTTAGATATTCTGTTATTGGCACAGACAATTCAAAAAGGAAAACATAAAATTTAGCCCAAAATTACCCCCGAAATTACTTCTTGTTCGACCACCTATAATTTTTTTCAGTGTATCATTATTCTCTCTGGATGTAAATTGTTTCACGTCAGCCGAGAATAAATTCAGCTGTATATAGGCAACTTCTATAACATGACAACAAAATTTACCTAAAACATGAGTTGCGCGCTGCAAGATAACGGACTTATTACGACATTGTTTTGTCTCAATTTTTGAAGTCTTAAAGATAAGACATGGAAGTTCTAAGGTACATGGCTATTTTTTTGAAAAAAAAATTCTTAGCTACGATATTAACCTTGGAAAGTGCCTAAAAATACGCACCTTTAGTGGGCATTTTCTTATACATATTCTTATTTTTTTCAAAAAAGGGCTTTGTACCTTAGAAATACAAACATTCCTTTATTCAATTTTAAATTGTCCCGACAAATATTTCAAATAGCCTTTGCAGAATCCTGCAGTAGCGAAACGGTGTTTTTCATCCTCTAAATTTGCACGTGGTAGAGCCTTAAAGCATCGGCAATAGTATTTTGATTTTGTTCAAAATTTCTTAACATTAACTGACATTTTAAGTGTTTTGCAGAATCCCCGTGTTCACGCAACGATCGAGTAATATTTAAAAAATCTGTAAATCCGTCCCTATTCCAAACGCAATATTTATTCGAAAAGAGTAAACACGACCAACAAAACAATTTTTGTAAGGCAGCACTAGTACATATAGCCAATTATATTCTGAAAACCAGGAACACTTAAAATTAATCTTATAGGATCTGCCACTTTTTTTAAATTCTTTTTTTAAATCTATGTTTAAGATTCCAGTAGGTCGCCCGTGTAACAAAACGTCTCTTTTATCCATATCTGTCCAACGACTGAATGGAGTTTCCAACAAATTACAAACTATGTCATTAGTTGGGTTCATTTTTAAAACACACAATAACAATTGAACCAAGTAGGTACTTCCACACTATTAAATTAACTAAAAAACAAAAACAAAACTTTTTAATCCAACAGTAAATAACAGTAAAAACGATATCTATAACCGTAAGTTACGCGAAGCCTCAAAAATAAATACCCGAACGTCCCGAACCTATGATAAAACAATGGTATACGACTGATCTATTTTCAAATTGCACTTCTTTAAAATGCATATTTATTCATGCTGAAGCGTGACGTCTCGCGTTTCGGACGCCAGTGAAGTCACGTAACTATACGAGACGAGAGACGAGAAAACAAAACCGCTTGACTGGATGGCTCTGCCTGCCTTCCAATGCTGTTGAGTAGAGAACACGGCGGTCGACTGGGGCGTGCCAAAATGCACGAAAGTGTATAATTATTGTCCATCGGAGTTAACCGTGGCCCTATTATGCATAGCTATATTCGGATTAAATTAATATTATTAATTTGAACATAATTATTTTTTAAGGGCAAAAATGGTAGCTATATTGGTACATTAATATTTAATATTGTCGAAAACATTTCCTCCTGGTTTTATTTATTTTTTTTGGTTGACCTACTTCACCTAACGAGCTGCCACTGCGCTTTGGGAACCGATTTTGAAATCTCGCTTAAGAATGTCCATGAATATCGCATTGGAAAAATGTCGTCGTAACTTGAGAATCGACTCCCTAGAGCGCGCCCGACGAATGTCTGACGTTAACAGTAAACGCAACCCAGTAGTGATTCACATTATAGCGGGTGGCCAAATAGGAATGGACGCTGGCCATAACTCAGGAATCGCTTGTCACAACGTTTTCAAATAAAAACAATTCATTACAAAATCAATAAAGAGAAATCGCTAGAAATTATTTTTAAGTTCTTAAATTTGTCGCTAGAGGGCGTTCAACCTATTACTAAGATTAAAGGATTTTTATCGATAATATGCCAAATAAAGTTATGACAAAAATGCAATGTTTTATTCTTTGGAATATACGGCTTTAATACATCTTGATGTAATTCGCAAAATAACTTAGGAGAGAAGGGGATGGACCTGTTTCAAAAGAAATAACTCCGGTTTGCCTTGACCAAATGTAACACAGCTTGTCTCGTTTGAAAGAGTTTATCCTATATTAATATTTAAAATTTTGTATGGCAATTCCACTCATGTATAAATACTCTCATTTAAAATGTCAAAAAACCTAGTTTTCTAGTGGATAAAAAAGTTACTGGCATTCGACCGTGACGGTCCGAGTTCAATAGAATGGGCATACGCACAGGCAAGAGTGTAAAATGTATCATCTCCCAACCCACCCCATTCACGCCGGCAACCAGGCCGGGTGAAATCGGACGTCTCGTGGGATGCGGAAGAAGGTACACACTCCCCAATCGGTAGGTCATACAATGGTGCAAGAAACCAAGAGTTGATAGCCCTTGGGGGCTGGGACTTAGGATCGTGGTTCGGAAACCACGTTAAGCTGTAGGTTCCCTCGGGAATGGCCCTGACAGCGAACGAAGATGATAAAATTGGAACAAAGCAAGTGAACGAAGGTCACTAGCAAAGCTAGCACCATCAGTTCGCAAATATAACAAACGCGACGTTGTCACTTTGAAATACTTGGAAAATAAGTACAGTATTACCAACGTGTTAAAAAGTTTAAGTAAAATAAAATGTTGATAAATATTTATTATTTTTACAGATAAACTTTTTTTTCGCGTGTAGGTAAAGTCAAATTTTTTTAAGAAAACGCCAAGTCACTTGTCATTTATGGCACCCTGTTGACGTCTGGTCTATTTTACGTTTAGAGGTTGGCTAAAAAGACAGGACCGGACTATTTTTATGTTCCATTAACAAACTAAAAAAATATTTAAATATTAAGTTCCTTATCTCCCATTTTAATTTATCAAAGAAGACTTTACAAATTTTTCTATTTAAATCATCGTTTTTAACTAAAGTTGTCGAGAAACTTTTGGAGATGTTATCCAAATTGGAACCAAAGTCAAGAACCTATTAGGTATCCACTGAATACTACCTAAATATTGTGATAGGAATTACTTACAATAAAGTAATGTACTAGTAACATAAATATTATCAACAAAGCTTTTAAAAAATTTAACTTATCGACACACTACTCTCCTTTGCTCGTGAATATTAAAGAATGTAATAAATGCCGGTAATACTGCACCAGCTAGGTAGAATACGTAAAACATGGTATATATGGTTAAAATATTGGTATACAAAACAATCACTATGCTTCATTTTAGTTATGACTCTAACTTTCAATCAGAAAACTCTATATACACTATTTAAAAAACAGCCACAAAAATATTAAAAAACACCAAAAAACAACGAAAATAATAGAACGCGAACTGACATGTGAGCTTGTTAGAGCGTTTTCACACGGCACCATATATCGCGCGCGACAAATGGTCGCAATATTGCTTTTACACCAAATTATGTGTTTTCTAATGAGCCATTTTCACACACAAGCGATACTAGAGAACACATAATTTGGTGTAAAGCAATATTGCGACCATTTATCGCGCGCGATATATGGTGCCGTGTGAAAACGCTCTTACGGTCCACACTAAATCTAGTTACTTTTCGGCGGAACTAGAATCAGCTGTGAATGTCATCTGTGGCTTTCAACTGTCGAAACGCCGTTTTCTATCGCGATATGATCTCTAGTATACGTTCTCGATTACCTACTGATTATATATTTAGTGCAGGTCGGCAACATTGCGATCACAACCTTTTTATTACTATAGTGCGAAAATTCTTATTCTGTAAATATAGGACGTCCTCATGGCCACATGTAAATAGTTTGGTTGAGGGTAATTGGTCTGGGCTTTAGACGAGGGGTCTGGGTCTCAAACTCATTTAACCTATTTAAAGCTGGTTGATGAAAACAAGTTTAGGTATTACATTTTTTGAGTAAGTAAGTAAATGACTTAAAGAATCAACAAACATTACACATTTTAAGGTTTAAATGAAAGGAAGGATATACGGCAATATTTGGGACAAATAGTTTGCAACATTGTTTTGTTCCGTCAATATTTAGTGATGGTATGCATAATTTTGCATCTTGTATTATCTATACATACCTTTCATCTTCAGATTTAATGTTAACTTCCTCTATTTTAATGTTGAAATTTATTTCCCTATTAATTTCAGAATTGTTTTCCTCTATTTGATTATTACTACTAAAATTATGGTGTGAAATATCTTCTTTCTCTAATCTACAAAATGATTTTTTATTTAAAATTTTTTATTGGCCAACTGTAATTACAATAAATACATTAGCCAAATGGCCATCGACCATAGGTTCTTCAGCTATCTACAAAATGAAAACCATTTTTATTTCGAATTTGCATAAAGCTATTTTTCACCATAATCGAATTGATCATATTCAGTATTAACATCCTGAATTAGAATAATAATAAAGATATTTTTTTGTGCCAGAAACAACAATAAATTATATGTGCTTAATAAAATGAACTTGTAAAAATTAGACGATAATTAAATAATTAAACATTGGTGACAGTAAGATACCAGTTGGCACAAAAAAGTGGGATTTTGATTAGTCTTGCAATCCGACCCCAAGAAAAGGTTTTTTTACATGTTTAAAAATAAAATAGTTTCAAGTTTTTTATATCAGATTGTACAGGGTCCTGCGCCTCACCTCCCGTCTTTTGTAGCTCACTTATTAATTAAGTTAATTTTTATTTTTTATTAATTTTTAAAACCAGTGGTGCAAACCTGATTTTTTTTAGTTTTTATTTTTTTTCGCCCATAATACTGAACCGATTTCATAAAAATTTTAGGGGTATGTAGGCAACTACAAGATGCATCCAAATAAGTAAGAAAATATGTGGCATGTAATCTAAAAAAACATATCCTTATGAAGTCACACTTTTTTGGAACACCCTGTATAAACAAAACTATTTTCCTGGAATGCGCCCTAGGATACAGGTAAAGTCTGCAAAATATCAAAATCCTAACTTAATTAATAAGTGAGCTATAGAAGATGGGAGGTGAGGCGCAGGACCCTGTATATAATTAAGTATACAGGGTGCTACAAATTCGTGTGCGCACAAGGAGATCTCGAAAACGGTAAGAAATACGAAGATGATTAAATTGAGGCAAAGTTGCGTATTTTGGGGCTAAATAATTTAATGGAAAAAAATTGCAATTATTCCGAATGCTTTCGAAAATTCCCCAAAAAAAAAACGAAATTTCCGTTTTTTAATTTTAATTTTTTGCGCATTCATTTTTGACTTGGGAAAAAAATAAAAAACACTTTTTCATAGCCGTTCTCTAGTTACCAACCTCAAGAAAAAATTTTTAAATACGGACCTAGAATTTTGGGCAAGGGACTGTCGACATATTAAGCACCGGTTCCCGCAGATCACCGAAGTTAAGCTGTGTTGAGCGCGGTTAGTACTTGGACGGGTGACCGCTTGGGAACACGGCGTGCTCTTGCCTCAGGGAAGAGTGTAAAATGAATCGACACCTAGCCATCCTATTTACGCCGGACAGGCCGGATGAGATCGGATATCTCGTAGGATGAAGGTGCCGTTTCACACTCCCCAGTCGGTAGATCACATTTTTGTGGTCGATGACCGGTTCAAGATGGCCTACGTAGTCAGCGAACCGTAAAAAAAAAGACCTAGAATTTTAAATACAGTTTTAGGGATTTCTAAGCTTTAGAAATTTAATACAATGTACAAGTTTTTAAAGTTTTAATATTGTGTCATCTAATAACACATTTTTCAAACTATCTTTTTCATTTCATATTACGGTCCTGAACATTTAGAGCCAAACTAAAAAAAAAATTTCTGATTTGAAAAATCCGTCCATTTTTACTCAAAGTCTCGGCCTCAAATATTTTTTTGTCTATTTGTTTTTGTTTCATGTTTCGCCTGAAAAGCAACATCAGATCGTATTTATAAACAGTCAACAAATTTTGAAATTGTTTTTGAAACAAACTTAAGCGCATTACAGGAACATAACTAGACTAACACTCCAGTTACCTTTTCTTCACTAGGGAGCATTATTTGTTTTTCTGTTTTACAGTATTTCGGTCTAGATCTAAGGCAAAACCCATAGGACTTAAGATATATACGTTATATTAATAAAATAAATAAAATTCTAAAAAAAAAACATAAAATTACACTTCTCATGCCTTAAAAACTTGCTTAATTCCTAGAGTATTGTGACGGTATAGCTATTTATGCCATCAGTTACGAAATGCCTAATTTGTGAGTTTTTGCGAAACTCACTTCGTTCGTTCCGCAAAAATCTCACGCGTTACACAAAATTTCATTTCGTAACGTATTGCATACAAGATTTTTCTAATTTTGAAGAAAGTAATAAAAAAATAAAATTTAATATAATTGATAAAAATTTGGAAAACATAAATTTAGTTTTTCCAATTTTGACATATAACTGATGGCATAAATAGCTATTGTTGCTGTTACTTCATGTTAGTTGTCAGTTTGACATTTTGTAAAAAAGTCTAGACGGAAGGTTTTTAGCGAGATTGATATATTTTTAGTTTTATTTTTGAAAAATGAGTCATTCAAGGTCTGAAGAGCTACCAAGCAATATTGATGAGGCAGCAGGTAATGCTCTATTATCAGTAATTCCCAAAAAGTCAAAGGCACTTTATGATTTGGCATACGAAAAATTTGTTACGTGGTGTGATGAGAAGAAAATTAAACATGTTAATGAGAAAGTTTTACTTGCATATTTCGAGGGTAAGAAAGATCTAAAAGTTTCCACATTATGGACACTTTACTCAATGTTAAGGTCTGAACTAAATCTGAAAAGGAATATTGATATTAAAAAATGTACAAATTTGGTAGCATATATTAAAAGGCAAGCGGACGGGTACAGTGCTAAAAAGTCAAAAGTTTTTATTAAAAAAGATTTTGCCAAATTTTTATTGGAAGCTGATGACAAAGAATACTTAATGGCTAAGGTTGCAATGATAATTGGAATGGCAGGAGCATGCAGAATTAACTTTTCTTCCAGTTGAAAATGTTATAGACGAAGGAAGCCATTTTCGTGTTGATATCCCACCTTCAAAAACAAAAGTTATACGGCAGTGTGCAATTACCACTGGAGACATTGAAAATACGAATCTTGTTGAAATATGAAGAAAATATATTAAGTTGCGTCCCCAGACTCTTAAACACAACAGATTTTTTGTAAAATATGCGAATGGAAAATGTACCAGAAATCCTGTGGGAATTAACACATTTAGCAGTCTGCCAAAAGTTATTGCACAATTTCTTGGTCTTTCAAATCCTGTTCTATATACTGGCCACTGCTTCAGAAGAAGTTCTGCCACTTTCCTAGCAGACAGTGGCGCTGATCTTTTAAAATTAAAAAAGGCACGTAGGTTGGAAATCTAGCTCTGTTGCGGAGGGATATGTTGAAAATTCCATGAATAATAAAAAAACTTATAGCGCAAGAAATATTTGGTGAAACATCTAATGCAATGTGCGTTGCTTCCCAAATAACAGCAAGTTCGAGCAATGAAAAAAATATGTCGTCGGGAATTAATTTGAATAATTGCAATAATTGTGTTATCAATATTTATAATAATTAATAATTAATTTATAATTTATGTTTTTAACTTGTATTATAACAGTTTAATAAATAGAATAATTCTTTTTGTCACTAATTTTGAAATACATTTTTCGTCACCAATTGCATAAAATTTTACTTTATGCAACTAGTTACAAAAAGTAAGACGTTTCATAATGTCAATCAGTTTTAAAAAGTGTCACTTTATGTCAAAATTAGAAAAAATCTTTTTGAAAAAATAAACAGCCTAAACACCATAATTTGTTTGTTGTTATGTAATTTTAATATTCAAGTACAGTAGACTCCCGATTATCCGAAATAATGTGGACCGGACCGATTTCGGATAATCGAAATTTCGGATAATGCGGATATTGAGGAAAATCATTATTAATTATAGGAAAAGTAACTATATTTATGTCCTTTTATAGATGTACTTGTACATACATCAGGCATTCTAATACTTATGTATGTACATTAGTATGTAGAAAGAGGTAATTGGTACTTGTTTTAAATTTAAATTCTGTCGATTTGATCAATTTCTTAGAAATTTCGGATAATGCGGAAGCATAGCAAGAATCATTTCGGATAATCCGGTTCATGGGTCGTTTCGGATAATGCGGAGTTCGCATAATCGGGTTTCGGATAATCGAGAGTCTACTGTAATCATAAAAATAATTGTCAGGGCCGTTAATAGTAAAGAAAAAATAATTTGAAATATTAGTAATGACAAAACGTTAAAATTTTAAAAACCTTTAAATTGTATTAAATATCCAAAGCTTAGAAGTCATTAAGACTGTGTTAAAAATTCCAGGTCCGTATTTAAAAAAAAATGAATTAAGGTTGATATCTAAAGAACGAAACGTCCAATTTGAAAACTAATAATGCCATATGGTAGAACAAAGTATTTTTTGTTTATTGCCTAAGTCAAAAATAAAGGCGCAAAAATTTAAAAACCAAAACAAAAAATTTAGGTTTTTTCGGATATCTCCGAAGGGATTCGAAATATTTCCAATTTTTTTTCATCAAATTATTAAGCCCCAAGATACACAACCATAGTCGTATCTCTTACCGTTTTCGAGATCCCCTTGTACGCACACGAATTTGTAACACCCTGTATATTATTGAACTATTATATTTAAGAGAGGTTTTATATTTTTCTGTACGATGTGTTGGTATAAAAATATTCTTACAGTGTCACAAACCTTTTCTAGAAACAATTAAAAACACGCTGCGAAAGCTCAAAGTTTGAAAACATAAGATGTGGAGAGATGGACGTCATCTTAATGACCGCGTCATTCTATTATTTGCCAGTCGTGCCACCGATTATATTGTTATCTTTGTTTTGATAACTTAAAATAAGCACTAAGCAACAGAAATACATTTTGACACATACAAACAAATCAATCATGACAGTTTTATGCAACAAGTAACAGGAATTAATATTTATATTATATTTTTTATTTCCTATTAAGTACCTGTTTCTTGTTGCTTATTTTTTAATTGTGTCTCGACCTTTAGAGTTAAAGAATAATTTTAAAAAATTGTTTTAAACTCGGTTTTAAATGTTGGTATAATCTGATTATGCTCGGATGGGGTGAAAGATATAACAACAATAATTATGGACACATTTTTTTGGACCAGGGACTTTGTGTCTTTCTACTAAGCTTTGCAGACCATTATTAGTGAAAAATAAGTAGGTATATAGAAATATCCAGTATTTTCTAGGTAATTCCAAACAAAAACAAGTAGTAAGTAAATACAAAAAACCCAGTGGTTAATGTAGACTTTAGTAATAAAAATACAGGTTAAAAATAGGTTTATAAATTGCCTTAACTTACTTTAAAAATGAATTTGTTGTTTGCAGCTCCTCAAAAATGTCATCATCATCATCATCATCATTTTGATCATAAACGGTTTGTTGGATATTGTAGCATTGCAAATTATCTTGATGCTCGTCTTTCCAGATTTTATAAATATTACCATCAGTTGTGTTCATTGGCTGTTCTAAGCTCATGGTACTTTTGTTAGGTAATAACCATGCATAAGAAAATATAATATAGCCAGAGGTTTGTAGCAATATTATAATCACAGTGTAAAAAAATTGTATCCTTGCTTTCACCTTGTTTTCAAATCCTCAAAGTAATCTTAATTATAGCTACTTGTCTTGTATAAAATGTGCTAGGAATGAGAATATTTATGTGTGCCATTGGCTTAGCACTTACAAACCAAAATTGGATGGTGCTCTATAGACTGACGACTAATATGCTGATAAATAAATGTTAAGGCACCAAATAGATCTTCACCATCGTCACAATAAAATAAAGGTTCTTTTTCCTTTCATAAACCGGGTTTGAAAATTCTGTGTTTACCGGGGATACTACTACACCCAGGAAGTGAATAGTGAATCTAGTTTCTACCTTAAGTTTCAATTTCAATATTTTCAATGAATAAGTTTGGTTAGCTCTCCACAATCAATGAGCGGTTTTGATCTATGGGATGGGGTACGCCATGATCTATCATTCCTCTGTGCTTAAGAGCAAGCGAGCAGTGTAAGGTTAAAGCACCGAGATGATAAATCAAAATTTGTCGTTTAACCAAAATCGATTTGGAGCGATGAACCGTTGTAAATATTCCAAATTGGTTTTTACCACTGACGTTGTAGCAACTGGGGTTATGGTGTTGTTCTCGATGTTTAAAGAGTAGAAAAGGATATAAGTATTTTCCTTGTCTTTATATTCATCGAGAAGGCCATGGTTCGAGCGTTTCTTGTGCCATGCGACGAAGTAATTTAAAAAGAGCACATTTAAGGTTAACCCGCAAGGGTATAACCGCAGTAATTACCGGTCTAGCGCTCAAAATCGTTTCAAGAGTCAGAGTTAGTTACGATCAGTCATTCCTCTGTGGATGCCCTAAAAAAATAGGGATTTAGAACTTCTAAAAGAAAACGTTCTTGCCACCAAAACTTCTCTCCGATCCAAAATGACTTCTAAAAAAAACGTTCTGCTACTACTAAACTTATCTTCTCTCGTCGTCCCAAATAACGAATCTCGTCAAAATTATTAAACATCGATTATCGCCCATCACTAATAATTTAAACATCAAATATATCCTCTGTGTTCAATCTAACCTATCATTTAATACTTATTTTTGTTCGGGATTGTCCTTTAAATTTAGTGTTTTAAATTAAGTAATGTTAAAAATTTAAAAATGTTGAACGTTGTACGTGTAAAATACATTAAAAGTTCAATATTTAGGAAGTTATCTTCAGTTGCAAAAGCATTGCCTAAAGATGTGAATGTACTACAGAACTCCTATGCCAGAGATGATTACTCCAACATTACAGAAAGGATCCTAAACCATGTTAGCAGAAACTTACACTTACAGAAACAGCATCCCTTGAATCTTGTGCATCAAAAAATTGTCAACTATTTTTATAAGACATTCATTAACATGAGAAAGAATCCAATATTTTCAGTTTATGATAATTTGCCCCCAGTAGTAACTGTAAACCAAAACTTTGATAGTCTTTTAATACCTAAAGATCATGTTTCTCGAACACTAAGCGACTGTTATTATATAAATAGAAACTATTTGCTTAGAGCCCATATGACTGCACATCAATCCGAGTTATTATTAGCTGGGTTAAATAACTTTTTGATGGTTGGAGATGTGTATCGTAGAGATGAAATAGATCGGACTCATTATCCAGTTTTTCATCAGTTGGATGCAGTAAGATTAAAAACAAGGGATGAGGTATTTCCAAATGACAACAATCTGCAACTTTTTGAAGTAGGAAATAATACAGACAACTTTAAAGATCAAGAAAAACAAGCCTGCCACACTTTGGAAGCAATGAAATTGATGGAGCATGAGTTAAAAACTACATTGGAAGGATTGGCAAAAGACTTATTTGGAGATGTAGAGTATCGTTGGGTGGACACACATTTCCCTTTTACCCAACCATCCTGGGAGCTTGAAGTGTTTTATGAAGGTGACTGGTTGGAATTGCTTGGCTGTGGTATAATGCGCCAACCTATCCTAACCAATTCAGGTGTAACTGACAGAATTGGGTGGGCATTTGGTTTAGGGTTGGAGAGGGTTGCCATGTGTTTATATAAAATACCTGATATAAGACTGTTCTGGTCCCAAGATACAGGTTTTCTAAACCAATTTAAAACTGAAGATGTCAACAAGCACATATGTTATAAGGCAGTAAGTCAGTATCCACAGTGTACCAACGATATTAGCTTTTGGTTACCCCTGGAGCGCACATTTTCCAGTAATGATTTTTATGATTTAGTTCGGACTGAAGGTGGTGAATTAATTGAGCAGGTTCAGCTTATAGACAATTTTACACACCCTAAAACTAAAAAAACTAGTCATTGTTACCGTATTGTGTATAGACATATGGAGAAAACATTAACACAAGATGAAGTAAATGAAATTCATAAAAGGATTTCAGATGCTGCTTCGTCAAGATTAGGTGTTACCGTAAGATAATTAAATTCATTTAAAAAGATGTTACTTAATAAATCATGAAAATCTTGGAGCATGTTTCTAATTAAAAATACCCTGAGAAAACTGTAAATCCTTAAGTACATAGAAATGGTAGATTGGTAAATACCTCTGGACCAGTAAGAACACTTCGGCTTCTGACTATTCAGGGAACTTTCTCTAATTTTCCAACATGGTGGAAATCACACCAAGAATTTTCATTGGTCTGGTGGTGTGAGTTTATTTATACAATTTGAATTAAAACAAATTTGAGTCAATATTTAAGGTTTTTTAAGAGTACAATTTTTACCATATTTACCACCAAGCCTACCACCTTTGACTTTTGGCTAATTTTATAGCTTTAAGTTTTAAATAATTATCAACACAAAAACAATAAAAATAATTTTTGAACCATCTGAAATTTCTTTATACCATAAGGACTAAGTAAACAAATAATGCTAGAGTGTCTGTTAGAAAGTTGGAGACACTGCGTGAACGGCAGTAGAGTTTTGGACTTGCATTGTCTTTATTTGTCCTCAGGTGAATACAGTATTCACCTGAAGACTACTGGTGATGCTTACCAGTTTAAATGTTATGATTCAAAACAAATAAAGACAATGCAAGTCCATAACTCTACTGCCATTTAAGTAATGCTAAATATCAAAATTTGCCGTGTTTTGTCTAACAATGTATCAATGGATTATTCAGATTGCATAATATATGTATTACTAACAAGAAGTGGAAAACTTTTCTATTGGTAGGATGTCACCACCAGCAGGCAGAACTCTTCTTGTCGGTACAGGGTAGATGTTTCTTCCACTTCTTGATAGTACTATGCAATCTGAATAATATTTTGAAATCTAACACTAATTAAATATGCAAAATTTTGCTCTCCAGAATTATATTTTGAATAATCATTATTTTATAGTGTAAAGAGTTTTCAAGTGATGCAAAAATTATTTTTGTTACATATTTAAATGTTGCCATCACCTGACAAGTAAGAGACTTTCTGTGTTTTTACATTAACTCATTTGTATAAACCAGCTAGCTCTTTACAGTAATCCACTACTAACTAAACATAAATTGGAAATTAAAGCTACATTTTGTAATTTCATCACAACTTTATTTCAAATTATTCATGAATTCTTATTGACATTTGTCCACAAGGCATCTTCTGCTAATAACTCCTTGGTACCAGCTGTAGGAGCTTTTTGGAGTTCTGGTTCTGTTAGGATCGTTAAAGTCAACTTGAACCAATCCCAGTTTTTGACTGAAATTATTTTTAAATAGAATATTAAGTACAGGTAAGTAAAGTATCAAAAAAGTAAAATGTATAGGTACAACCGAGGGGTAACCCGCTGACCAAAATGTTGTACACCTAATGCAAAAATGCCCTAATACACCATCGATAATGTCATTATAATGCCATAATAATGCCACTAATGCCATGATATTGCCAATAATACCGCTCTCTGTTACGCATACTTCAATAAATCATTGGTATCGGTAAAACTAGAAGGGTACTTAAATATTCGTCAAACTTACCTAACGTACTTAGGCATAAAAATATTCAACAATAGGAGTATAATTAGTATTAATATTGACTTACGTACGACGGTACGACCTATTTATATAAAGAAAAAACACTCAGAGCAGTGGCGTGGCTAGGGGGGCAACAAACCCGAACAAACCCTAAATAAAAAAAAAAGAAGATATAAAATATAATTGAGCACATAAAAAATCTTTGACGGCAACGCTATCAATAACGCGCCAAATAAAATAACAAATCATCCTCCTAGTATCTACAGTATTCTACAGCTTCAGCAGAAAGAAGTTTTTCCGCTTTAAACAGATTAAAAACATATCTGAGAGACCATTCAGGCGAAGAGCGAACTTATCCACATTGATTTATGAAACAATCAATATATTTTGTCAAAACAGGCGACGAATTACGATTTAGTTTTAGGCAAAAAAATATGTTGTGCTTTTACTTTATGGTTAATTTTTGTTTTTTCAATAAATAAAAAATATATCTTATTTTTAATATTTTTTTGCTCAATTATGCTTATTCCATGAAGAAGTTTTTGTTTAACAAGTATATTAATTGTTTTATACAGGGTGGTCCATTTGTCTGACAAAGTAATATACCATATTATACCGTCTCTACTATTTAATATATCAAAAAAAAAGTTTCTATAAAAGTTATAAAACTATATGTTCTAAAATTATTTTTAAACATACAGGATGGTCCAGTAAAGTAGGACAATAAAAAGATACATTTCTTAAATGGAACACCCGATATTTAGCATTTTTTGTTTCCTTACAAAATTATCCATATGACGCCATATTTAGTTTTTTAATTTTTTCTAACGTTGCCAAACAAAATGCAAAACTCTTAAAATTTTGGAAAAACATGATAGTAAAAAATTACCTGTACATATTTATCAATAAGAGTGTCGAAAATTTCTTGTAAGCTCTAAAGTTTAGGGATAGAAAAACTGTCTTAAATCATTAAGTGCCGAAAATTTTGTACAGGGTGTTTTCTATTAACATCCAAATATACTTGTAGGTAATTTAAAATACAATAACTCTGTTTTTTCAAATGAAACACCCTATATTTATTAGGCTCGTCTGATAGATATTGTAAGTATCTTTTATTATTGTTAAGTCGTACCTATACCTAAATTAACTAGTTTTGCCAATATTTCGATTTTTATTTAAATTTTCATGAAAAAACTATAGTTTTTATTTTTCTAGTTAGCCATGACCAGCAAAGTCAAAACAAATGTAATTGAATATAATGTCATATTAAAATAAATTGATAACCATAGTTACTTACGTATTTATTTAATTAAATAAAACTTCTTATTTATTACGCAACTTGATATTGAAAATAAGTTCACAAACATTATAAATATATATTATAATTACGACATTATATTCAGTTACATTTGTTTTGACTTTGCTGGTCATGGCTTACTAGAAAAATAAAAACTATAGTTTTTTCACTAAAATTGAAATAAAAATCGAAATACATATTGCCAAAACTAGTAAATTTAGGTATAGGTATGATTTAACAATACTAAAAGATACTTACAATATCTATCAGACGAGCCTAATAAATATAGGGTGTTTTACAAAATTTTCGGTACTTAAAGATTTAAGACAGTTTTTCTATCCCTAAACTTTAGAGCTTACAAGAAATTTTTGATACTCTTATTGAGAAATACAGGTAATTTTTTACTATCATGTTTTTTCCGAAATTTTAAGAATTTTACGTTTTGTTTGGCAACATTGCAAAAAATTAAAAAACTAAATATGCCGTTATATGGATGATTTTGTAAGGAAACAAAAAATGCTAAAATATATAGGGTGTTCTATTTAAAAAAATGTATCATTTTATTTTCCTACTTTTTTGGACCATTCTGTATGTTTAAAAATAATTTTGGAACATATATTTTTTAATACCTCGCAAGCTTTTTTTTGATATCTTTAATAGTAGAGACGGTTTATTACTTTGTCAGACAAATGGGCCACCCTGTATTACCTACATATATTAGTGTGTTTGTATAATTCACTACAAGTTTCTTTAAATATACGTATTCTTTTATTTTAAAATTTTTTTTGATCGTCCAAAAAAAGGGATTTTTAGGCGTGGCACAAAAAAAAATAAGAGCCTTCGGCGATTTGCCTGCGGCGCTGGTTCGTCGCTTTCCCTACCCTTTTGGGCCGAGTTGTAAGGATGTTGCCAAATTGTTAACTAATTATTTTTAACAAATGCTAATACTGCCAAAATAATGCCAAATAATGCCAAAATAATGCCAAATAA
Organism: Polydrusus cervinus; assembly: GCA_935413205.1. Taxonomy (NCBI): domain Eukaryota; kingdom Metazoa; phylum Arthropoda; class Insecta; order Coleoptera; family Curculionidae; genus Polydrusus; species Polydrusus cervinus. The sequence continues at coordinate 46,059,645 of OW284516.1, read as the reverse complement.
TGTCAAATAATGCGAAATACTGCCAACATAATGCCAACCTAATACCACTAATGCCAAGAGCTTGTACACCAAAATGCCCCAGCGGTTTACCCCTCGGGTACAACATAATAATTGGTCCTCTAAAAGTGACATGTTTTTATAAGTATTGAACAAAGGATAAAAGAATACATCCTTAAAGAATGTAGGGTAGTATATACGCTGTTGCCAAATATATTTTCCCTCTGCAAAAAAATTATCAATGGCGTTTTTTATTCAGGTTTTTTTGCAACGCAAACGATCGTGCATCAGCGTTTAGGCAGGTCAAGATAATTGCGGCTCAGCACAAACATTATGGTAAATTAATTATCATTAGTAAAAACATCAATGACTGCTACTATAATAAAAAAAGATAAATGTTCCGTATCCGTAATTTGAGAAAAATTTATAAAAATAAAAAAAAATTAAGTAGAAGGATGTAATTGCATATTATAATATAGTTTTACATTCCGAACAACTTACAGTTTTCGATATTGTCAACAATAAAGGTACTTTACTCTTGAGCAAAATTCATATTTTTGGACAAACCTCTTATACGACTGAAAAAATTTAACATCGATGGTTGCATTTATCCCGAGCAGCTATATTATCCGATTTTGAGGATGCGCCAACTTAGATGTCCTTGGAATATCCGTATCCGATGTTAAAAACAGGGACGTCTTCTAGATATCTCGGGATATATAATTTCCAGTGGAATAAGCACTGAATAGATACATTTACGACAGTAGACGAAAAAACTCACGTAAAATTTGAAGACATCATGACAATATATCTCACTACTAGGTTTATGCACATATTTATACTTACTTGTACCCGTTTGTCCATTCAAAGTTGTCCAAAAGACTCCAAGTAGTGTAACCTATTACATTTACATTGTCTATATAGTATGCATCAAGGACGGCACTCATATATTGCTAGAAATAAAAATATGAATTATTATTAAGCATGGCTCGCTACTGAGAATGGCGAGGCGCCCAGGACGCGCTTGTCAAAGTGACAACGGTTTGTTTACTTTTAAAAAAGTGTTTAGTAGTTGGAAATGTATCGTAATAAAATAATTTAAATTATATCTTAACCCATTAACACCCAGTGATACCGTTTGGTATCACTAAATCAGCTATTACTAAGACATCGACCATTTTGTGGGTGGTAGTGGAATAATAATTCTGACGAGTGCGTTAGTTGCGGGAAGTATCTTCAGTTGTGTTTTAAGTCTTTGAGTACCGTTGCCGATATTTGTGACCAAAAAAAAACACTTGTTATTTTATCGTTCATTTTACGTCAATAGAAAAATATGGACATTCGCTTTGAGTAAGTATAGTTTTTTACTGATAGTATATTTTTTCTTGAATACAAGTATTGATATTGACTAAGATATATATTTAAAGCCCGCTATAACGTATATCGTTTTTTTTTTAAATTCACCTGACTTTACAAAATGGGCGCAAAACATACTGATACCATATGGTATCACTGGGCGGTTACGCTATATATATATATTTTTGGCAGGCATGGATTTTTATTGTCTGAAGCTTTAGACATAGTATACGCTAATGACGATGTGGAAAATCAAATAGACGAAATATTTATCGAGTTCCCTGATCCCAATGTCGACACCAATGAAGATTCCGCTGACGAAGATGACGGAGGCATGCTAAATAATTTAACAGGTCGACAATTACGTGCACCTGTGGAAATAAAATTGACGAATAATACAGGTTTAGGCAATAATTATAACGACTTTTCTGCAGAAAGTCCTAACCAATCATCTTCAGCGCCGGCTAATCAATCCACTCGGATCAAATTTTTATTCCAACCTCGTTACAGAATCTACTATTCTTGGTTAATAGGATAACGTAAGTACATCTCTTCTCATCTTATGTTTTGAACCCTTTTGCTTTCGCGGCTATTTTTAATTGTCGCTAGGAAGATTTTTATTATAAGCTATAATTTATAATGACAGTTCTGAATATGATAAATTCGATTCAGTATATTAAAAAAGCTCAATAAAATTTTGGAGATTTAAAAATAAAGCAGTTTCTTAAGCTTTTTGTACTATACTTACACTTATGTAAGTAATTCTCTCCGTATCGTTCAGAATGCTCTCCACATCAGCCCATCCATTTTCGGTAATTATAATTTCGGGCCTTCCATATTCGTTCCACACGTAGTTGATCAAATTGCGGAAGCCCCATGGAACTAAAACAACCCAATTGACAACTGAGTGCCAGGATGGGTCTTTGAAGGTGTGGACACCGATGTCTGAATGGTAATTCGGGTATTGTAGGACCCCGGAATCGTTTTGGTGTTCGGCGTAGTTTGTTCCATACCTGGAAATTTGAATTGTTTTCGGTAAGCTGTTCGATGTGAAAATGTGATGAATGGATAGTGTATAGTCACCGGCAGTCTAACCAGTGGCGGATCCAGGATTTTGAAGAGGGGGTGGGGGGACTAAAAAAAATGCCTTCTAAAAAAAAAGATCGTGCGCCGGCTCTAAAACTTGTGACTTCTAAAAAAATTCGGACTTTTCACACGACCTACAATTTCCAAGGCTCAAAGTAAAAAACACCCATTTTGTGAGGCTCAGGGGGGGGGGGGCGAACCTGCCTCTAAGGTTGATGTGTGACAGTAATGAATATACATATTTTTGCCGTACAGTAACATATACCTAGATGGTTATTGTTAGCCACTTGAAACTATACTTGGCTCTCTGTTTCACCATTAACAGCCCATAATACTTCCTAACGTATCTTACAGGCTTAAAATAAAATTATTTGACAAAAACCACTTTAGAAAAGTTCGTCTTCGATATAGAATTTTATTACGTTTTCAGGTGATATTTTTTTAGAAATAAAATACCAGGCAATATAGGTACTCCACATTTATTTTCCTCTATAGCTTGGTACTACAAGATATTAAAATATGAACGACCCTAGCCGTTTGTTTTCGAAATTCAAAAATAAATGAGTTAGTGACAATTTTTTTTCTTAGTTTTTAATTATTATAAATTATCTAATCCGATAATAAAGTATTCAACATCCTGTACATATTTTATTTTTATATAAGAAAGAAAACTTAAGGCCTACTTTTCCACCGATAAATTTTACGCTACAAAAGTATCGATAAATATAGACGAAGTAAAGTGTATTCATTGGGATAGGCCGAAATTCTTTGCTTGATGGAAAACACCTAAATTTATATATAAAAAGGTTAAAGGTAGTTAGATACAAATAATACAAATACAAATAATTTTATTTATAAATTTAGTAGAATACACTTTTAATCACAATGAAAATATATTTTAAAATAATAAGTATTCTTGAAAATAAATTCTGAGTTTTATTTCCACTATGAGACATAGAGAGAAGTTTCGCCTAAGCCACATAGAAGTATGGGTTTGTGTGTTAGAACTTCTCCCCTTGCTCGTGATGGCAGTGATTAATATAATATAACATGAAAAAAAAAAAAAATTAAATAGTATTATTAATATCATTACAATAAGTAGAAAATAAAGAATAAAACCAAAAACTAGAACGAAGTGAAATACATGGGCAGGATAAACATAGAAAGCAAATATTTGTTAGTTATTAGTTAGTTATACATGCAAGAGAGCAAACAAATGAGTAAAGGCAGCAGAGGTAGAATAATATAGGTGACAAAAAGGAAAAAACACTCCCTCTTACTATTATCTAATTTTTTTTTAATCAAAAAAGATTTTTAAAGACGTAGGGATTATCAAGGATAAACTTTTTTGACAGCTTTTTGAATAGGTTTTTATTTTGTGCAGAACCACGAATATGTAAAGGCAGCAGGTTAAAACATTTAGGACCATAGTATAGTATCGATCTTTGAGAAATTGAACTTTGAAAAGAAGGAACAATTAACAGTTCATTTACATTAGATCTAGTTTGGTAGGTGTGAAAGATGTTTGGAAAAAATGTTTTGATTTTCTGTATATAATTAAGACTCCAGAATATGTATAAGTTCCTTATATTTAAGATCTTGTTATCGTTATATAATAAAGAAGTTGGGTACATGCGTTCTTTTTTTAAGACAATTTTAAGAACGGTGTTCTGGCAAGTGGAAAGGATTTTTAATGAATTATCATACAGGCACCCCCAAGACACTATACAGTATCTTAAGTTAGACTCGACCAAAGCACCATACAAAGTAAGCAAAAGTTGTTTACTTAAAATATTTCTTAGTTGATAAAATTTATAAAAAGTTTTTCTTACCTTACTTACCACATAACTTGCATGTTCGTTCCATTTTAAATGGCAATCGATAATTACTCCTAAATATTTTGTTTTATTTTTTCTACTTATTGAACTACACAAGCATGCATTGCTTCTATTACAATCGGGAGAGTGCATCTTTAAAAAGTTTTGTGTCGGTTGATCAACACTAGTTGCGGAGAATGTCATAAAAATAGTTTTTGAAGAATTTAAACTTAATAATCCAGCACAAAGCCACCCATACACAACACTAAGTCCCAGTTCAGCTCTCATATAAACATCATGCCAACTTTCACCAAAAAACAAAATAGCAGTGTCATCTGCATAAGAAATTACACTGGCATTCAGAGGTAATTTACCTATATTATTTATATAAATAAGAAAAAGAATAGGACCCAGCACTGTGCCCTGCGGCACGCCCGTTTTGATACTTTGAGCGTTGCTAACATCATCGTTTACTCTTACCCGTTGTTTTCTTTCCGATAAATAATTTTTTAATAAATTTAGTGGCCCATCTCTTATGCCGACATTCTCCATTCTTTCAAAGAGTATGTTATGAGATACTGTATCAAAGGCCTTAGACAGATCCAAATATACCGATAAACATTTTTTCTTTTTGTTGATATTGGATAAGATTTCATTAGTCAAACAAAAAACAGCGTCCTCAGTATTGTGATTATTTCTAAAACCAAATTGCCTTTTGTAAAGAATATTCTCCTTTTCCAAAAAATTTACGAGACGCTCCTTTAAACACTTTTCAAATAATTTAGAAAAATTGCTTATTACTGAAATTGACCTATAATTTGTCAGAAGCGATTTGTTTCCCGACTTAAAAACAGGGGTAACAACAGAAGTTTTCCACTCGGGTGGTATATCGGACGTAGAGAATGCTAAATTAATAATATGTTTAATAAATAAAACTAAAAATGTTGATAGTTACAAGTGATAACTTCAGACAAAAAATCTCATAGTATAAGAAGTTGACAACTTGAAAAGGCCATAACTCAAAAACTAGTCATAGGATAGGATTCCGACCATGAACACTTTTAATGTCAAGATCTACGAAATACCAAAAATTCAGAAAATTAGCAGAAAGCCATTTCCCATAAGCTTTGTGAGGGGTCCTTTATAACTTTGGAAGAACCTGCCTTTAGAATAGAACTATTTTAGTGTCTCCATTAGATATTTTCAGAAATATGACAAAACTAATAGATTAAGTAGGTACTGTTTGTTCACATAATCGAACATTGTGAATGTTTGATAATCGCGCTTGTAGCTTTGTACTTGTTAAAAATCGATTGTTAACACACTACATTGTTAGAAACCGATAATAATAATACTTATTCTTCTTGGTCGAGCTTGCCCTGTTCTTCATTGATTTGCGCCATTTTCTCCATAGCGTTTTAAAATTTAAGATATGACCCCTTGAATTTTAGTCATTTTCGGCACTGAAACCGATTAAACTCAAACAGATCTCTTGCAGGCACATTATTTTGGAGATTGTGGTATATCACAGTTTCATTTAAATATTAACTTAAAGAAATATAGTGGAGGGTATATTTAGAAGAAAAGATAGAAGAACTCTAAGTCTTCCTCTACTGTTATATTATAAAAAACTTGTTTTAAAATAGAAATTCTCTACATGATTCTCAATGTCTTTTCTAAAATATAACAAATATAACTATCAAATTGAAGAAGTAGTCCATATTTGAAGTGGAGCGGATAATTAGAACGAAAGAAATAAGAACTAAAAGTCTTTCTCTACTGTTATATTAATAAAAAACCTATTTTAAAATAGAAATTATCTACATGTTTCCATTGCAGAAGCATTCATCTTCAGGAGAACAAATGAAATTAAGAAGAAAAGGATATATAGTGATTATCTTAACGGAGCCTTAAGATTATAATATTAGATGAAATAAATGTTTTTAAAACTCCGGTTTGGCCTGCAGTAAATTTCCTAACGTAGTAAAAGTTTTAACTTTTATCCTTTTACTTACGAATTAAGGCAGAAAAAGTCTGACGTGCCATTAATAAAATCAATTTCTTCTTGGCTAAGTACTGGTAGACGTGATCTCAGAAACCCTTCATTCTGACTCCTGTTTCCTACTCTGTCAATAACAACTTGAGGCCAGTTTCCCTTGTAAATTGGATGTCCGTACAAACCCATCTAAAAATGGTTTAAAAATCGATGAAGATTAATTTCTGTATAATCAGTTGAAATCGAATATTAAATTTATAACGATTTGTTAATGAACATTTTGTACCAGTACTGGATTTTTTAGGTAGGTTTAGTATTCATTTGTCATTTTAATTTGTTTCTCGCTATTTTTAACAAATGCACTTTAATTACCCTGTATACCTTAAAGACAAATTTTCCTTTTTTTAATACCGTAATAAGCTCTTTGGTAAAAAAATTATGTGAATTTTTTTGTTAAAACAGCAAAAAATTCTCGTTTTTTTCTTCATACAACTTAAGTAGGAGGAGCATAGTATACCCGAACTAATATATCTACTATACGGGTGGATGTTATTGAAATTATTTCAGTCATACTTAGAATATACTTACACTGAATGCCATCGCTGTTTCTCCTGCCAAAATATCTTCAGTTTTATTACTAGCTGGTTCGGCCCAAGCGCTGTCAAGAACAATGGAAACTCTTCCTAAAAGACAAAAGCTTTATTACACAACAAAATATGTTTCGAAATATGCGATGAAATGACATAATTTATTGCAATATGATCCGCATTTATTTATGACGTCATAATTTATTAAAATGTAATTGCCATTATTTATTTAAAATCTTACAATGTATTCCTGTATGATGCGCATGGTCTGTTCAATGTATTGAAATATGATTACTATTTTTTAATAAACATCATAATTTATTCCATTATGTTGAGCTTGTTATGATAATGTCGAGATTTATTGAAATATAATGGGATTTATGATGTCAAATGTTATTAAAATGAAATAGTCGATATCGGGATTATGCGCATATTTTCAAGGCGTTACAATTTATTAAAATACGAAACGCATTTATTTATGACATAATTATTAAAATATGATGCCCAATTATTTATAACACTACAAGTGTTTTCCATCATGATATGCATATTCTAATAACCTCACAATTGATTAACTTAGATGTGACTTTATTTATGATGACACAATTAGAATGTGATGGAGGTTAAATTTTGCTGTACCAGGATTATTATGTATTAGTATATAGTCTACCGTCTGGTTTGACGTTTCGCCATATATCATGGCTCATGGGTAGGTTGTCTAGGGGGAAACTCTCCTAAATTGTGACGAATGTCTTAATAGGTGATTAATACTGCTTTTTTCTATAAGTTTGTTAGATGTGCAGAGGTATGCATTAGAAAGGTCTAACAAAAACACTAGTTGTCGCTACATGTAACATTCTTTTGGTGAGTTTTACCATGAACTATTTAATAGTGTCTTTGAATCCTTACCGATGAGCCATGACATGGCGAAAGGCGCCTAGCGGTGGATCTGACGAAATGAAAGAAAAATCTTCTTTACTCTAATAAAGTTTTTTAATTCACTCAATATACAGGGTGATTCCTAAGTTGATACTTCTTATTTAGCTGTGTATTGAAGGCATTAAAATAAACATTTTCAAATACCTTTTATCAAAAAAATTAAAAATAGGCGGGATGCAGAAGTTAAAAATCTAAGTGCGGGCCTGGTAATCAAAACATAGCCTGCTATACTTTATGTTGTTTGTCTTATCTCTTATTAGTCATGCAATTTACGGGTCGTACGAGTTATTTGGCAATCCGCTGCGGTGTGTTTTTCTGAAGCAAGTTAATTTTAAATTGGTGACCCGTGAAAATGGTAAAATTTGAAAACAATGAACTAGTAGATATGGTGCTAATTTACTGTGAGTGTCGTCAAAGTGCGGTTGCTGCTTCGAGATTATACACAGAATGCTTTCCCTTGCGGGCTTATCCTTCACCCAGAAGTTTTCTTAATGTGATTCAACGGGCATGTTAGGCAGAACCGTATTTGATCCATAGTGTAATAAATAATTGTAAGTACCCTCTTTTTGAGTTTTTTGAAAAAAGGTATTTAAAAATAATGTTGATTTTAATGCCTTTCATATACAGCTAGAAGAGAAGTATCAGCTTAGGGATCACCCTGCATAACTAGAAGAAGCATTTTATACTTACCGTTTTGTGTTGCTCTGAATTCATCGTCATAAATATGGTATGCCTTAGCATGTGCTAAGATAGTAGTATATGCGCATTGATAAGTTCCATCCCCAGTATGTTTGTATCCAGGTGCTTTGGATCCATCATTATATCCCTATAACACAAAAAATATTTATTGCGTTTCAGAGTACCTAGTTTTTGAAAAATTGCAATATTTCACACCTGAATTTTTTAGATATATTTTTTATTAAGAACGTAAACTTAACGCGAGTATTACATTATTACACACTTACCTGTACGCATGTTGTCTGTGGTTCATTAATGGTCATCCAGTTTTTGACATACTTTCCAAAGACCTGGAAGCAAAGTCTAGCGTAATCTGCAAAGTAGTCAGCTAAGAGAGGGTTGAGCCATCCACCGAGTTCGTGTAAAGGAAGGGGTAGGTCCCAGTGGAAGAGGGTCACCATTGGTTCGATGTTGTTGTTTGTAAGGGTCTAAGGAAGACGATAATAATAGCATTTTCTTAGAGATTTATCCTATGTCTTTTTTTATATACAAAATATTTAAACAAAAGAAGCTTAGCGGCAAGCGGACAGAGTAGTTCTTAAAAACACTTTGAAAGAACAGGCTCGCTATACTGGGGGTCGCTTACGGGTTATGACTTTCTGATGAGTTCTAACAAGAACGAAACAGCCTGTCATTGTCTACCTGTGCCCTAGGGATTCCATTACCTTTGGAGTCCCTGTGTACTTTAATGCAAAAGATAGACGCACTACTCTGTCCGCTTGCCGCTAAGCTTCTTTTGTTTATATATTTTAACGGACACTAAATTCTACTATTTTATTCATACAAAATATTATAAAAACGAATTTAACTAAAATTAAGTGGCGCGGCATCAATGGAGATTTGAAAATAATATCGGGGCATTGTTTGTAATTTTAATGGAACATAAGAAATTAACCTAAATAGCCCTAATATTTCTATTTTTATGTTTTGCATGAGGCATGATATAATTTGAACCTATATAATTAAAACTTTAAAAGAAATTTTCAATTATAAGGTGGGTATCATCGGCCAAACTAGATGTTCTTGTGAACCCCTTAATAAAATTTGTGCATCAAATTTTCAATTAGACAAGGGTGACGAGCGTTTCATGCTAGTATGAAAGGTTCTTAAGAGATCAAATACCCTACAATAAAATTCCTACCTCCAAAATGTTTATATAATAATCAATTCCTTTTTGATTAATATTGTCTATTGTTCCATTTGGTAATATTCTGGACCAGGAGATAGAAAGACGATAATGATTTACTCCAAGTTCGTGTAAAAGTTGAATGTCTTCCCTCCATTTGTGATATGAATCACATGCAACATCTCCGTTGTATCCATTTTCGATTCTTTCTGGGAATGTGTGAGTGTACCTTAAAGAATTTTCCAAAATAGCAGTATTGTTGATAATAGCATCTTATTATAATAATATTAATTAAGAAGGAAAGAAATAAGAACACAAAGTCTTCCTCTACTATTATATTAAAGAATCTCATATAGTTCAGAGACACTTTTTTTCTCTACATGTTTCGAATGCAAAAGCATTCATCTTCAGGAGAATGAATGAAAAAAGAAGAAACTAATAGATAGCACCTTAACGGAGCATCAAAATTGTAAGTTTAATGAATAGAACTGTGAGAAAACCAATACACACGTGACATTGTAAAAAGAGATATGGGATTAAGGCCAATGGCACTATAAGAGTTTAGTTAGAGTTATAAGAGTGCCATGGGCCTTAATTCCATATATATTTCTTTTTACAATGCCACGTGTGTATTGGTTTTCTCACAATGGGCCAATGGCCCAAGTGTATCCAGCGCACGGACCAACCTTCAAAAAAAAGGAGACATTAGATCTATACTTAATTTAAAATTACTTTAAATTATACAGGGTATCCCAGATAGTCAGAGCATATCCAATATACTCTTTTTTTATTTGGAACGTCGCCCTATGTATTATACTGATTTCTAATACCCTATAAAATTTCACTTATATTTTGTATACAATGTCTAAATTTAATTGTTTTTGAGATATTGACGTTTTCTTTCGAATTAGGCTTTTTTCCTCTTCGTTCGCTGCCAGGGCCATTCCCGAGGGGACCTACAGTTTAACGTGGGTTCCGAACCACGATCCTCAGTCATGCGACACCCCCCAAGGGCTATCAACCCTTGGTTTATTGCCATTGCATGACCTACCGATTGGGGAGTGTGTATCTTCTTCGGCACCCCACGAGATGTCCGATCTCATCCGGCCTGGTTACCGGCGTGAATGGGATGGGTTGGAAGATGATACCTTTTACACTCTTCCCTGCATTCTTAAATCCACTAAATTTCGGACATACTTTTTTTATTGTACGTATGCCCACTCCGGGAATCGAACCCGGGTCGCCGCGGTCGAATATTGACGTTTAAAATATGACATTTTTTAAATTTTGATAGGTTATTGCATTGGAATGGCGCACCTTAGAGAAAAATGGTTTTCACTAGCCTGTCTTAATTTTTTATTTTCTATCTAAAAGTTTTAACTTCCGGTTTAACATCATAAATCGCAAAACCATTTTCTTGGTTTAACATGTTTAACCGGAAGTTGGTGTCTTTGGATGGAGAATAAAAAACTAAGTTGTGGGATTAAAATGATTTTTCTCTTAGATGCGCCGTTTTAATGCTACCGCCTTGCAAAGTATGAAATTGCCATATATAAAATGTCAATATCTCAAAAACGAATCAATTTAGACATATTACATTTTATACAAAATATGTATATGTGGAATTTTACAGAGAATAAGAAAATAATATAATATGTAGGGTGTTCTATTTGAAAAAATATGTTGGATGTGCCCTGATTGCGTGTAATTTAAAATAATTTTAAATTGTAAATCTAATGAATCTTTTCTAGTCTGTTTTTAATAAATATTAAAAAGTTGAGTAGTTAAGATGCTATGGAATCCTACGTTAAGAGCGCCCCCCCCTCTGTATAGTCTGTATACGTTTTACACACTCTACCGGAATGAGTAAATAAATATCATTATTTAAAAATTTAAGTGTACCTAAGAAATAGTGAATCATATTTAAAAAGACAGAAGCCAGCTTGTTTTATATTACGTAACTTACCAGTCCCATAGTTGTTCTCCTTTTCCATCCAGATTCCAGCCTCCTTCGATCTGATAGGAAGCTGTGGCTGCGCCGAACTTAAAATTTGCAGGAAACGAGTTGTTGTTGTAGACAAAATCGTCGCAATAAGCGCTAAAAAAACGGTAAAATGCGGGTCAAATTCGCGTAGACAGTGTTACTGATACTTTTAATTTAATTTGGACTTAGACAATTTGTTCTTAAATTTCTAAAAACAAATTATAATATCTTCAATACCTACACTTCTTCTATACAATGAGAGGCATTTTCCGATGTATAACATTTATTTTTATTTCTATTAGAGGCGTTCTTATGACGTTTTTTCTAAATATTTCTTTATAAAAAAATAGTCCGAAAGTAAAAATTATTTTTAAAATATTCATACATTTCTTAGCAAAACGGATCTATTGTTTTATTTGGTCCTATGCACGGTTTTTGCATAAGAAATGAAAATGGCATCAAGTTCTATTGATTTGAATTTTATTGAATCGTCATAACATTAATTAAAACCTATCTATTTATGATCATGCATGTTTTTTATTTTTTTACGCGAAATCATTTCGTCGGACAAGAGGTTTTGCTCAAAAATAAATGAGGTTTTAAAAAAATAATTTTTATTTAAATAAAAAGCACCTTTTTTCCATTAAAAAAAACATTCAGTGCAAATTTCGTACGAACACCACTGACACACACCAAAAATATACATCAGAAAGTGCTTTTTGATGCATAGAAGGCTTATAACGAATTTTACATAGATACATGGGTTTGTATCAACGTTAGTATATTGTTAGCTAATTTTTTCAAGGAGGCCGGCAGTGTTATGTCATTAGTAAGTTTTATTCTTAATTGTTACTACAGTCTGTTTTTGGGAATAAGGTTTGTTTATAATGCAGAATTCCCCGCCCCAGAAAATTTTATCCTAAGAATTTCAGAATGTTGATCTAGAGTCTAGAGCCGCCCTAGTAAATCTGGTTTTAATCTATACATTTATTTTACTAATTTTATATAGTGCTAATTAGACCCCTTGACCTTTGATCCTCTCATATACCTACCTATTAATATTTGTAATAAATAGCCAGTTTTTGCCAACCAAAAAAATCGCGCTATTCGATTTTTCAGACGCTAAAATCTAGGCAACCGCTGACTCCTGAAACCCGAATTTTGCTTCATTAGAAAGAAACAGGTTATTATCAAATTGTCTGTGTAGTTTTAGAGAAATTGGCGTTTAAAATAACGTTTACCGGGATTTTCTTGGTTGGCAAAAACTGGGTAAAAACTTTTTACTTACCCTAATATAAGAGCGGCAAACACCGCAAGCCTTGACAACATATTTTTCGAGTAGTATTCTACGACCAACTGAACAACAAAACGATGGAGATCGTTTCTCTTAAATAATAATATTTCCTATCTGAAATTTTGAAGTGGTAAATGTAAACACTCCAGCGATATTATTAAATACATTATTATTGTTTCTTTATCACTTGCTTTGTAGGTGCAATATCATGACGTGAAGTTTAATCTGAGTTATAAATTTTTTTTTACATTTTTGCTCTCTATGAGGGCCTTTTTTCATTCTTAGAAATTCTAAACAATTATAATCAATCTGACTTGTGCTACATTACTCTGGACCTTTTTAGATTTCGTCCTTCGACGCTACACGCTGCGATGCGAACCGAGAGAAAGCATCAGTTGCCGGCCTCTTTGGTCGGTCGTTGTGAAGCGCGCAACGGTAAACGGTATCTGGAGAACAGTAAAAGTCTCGTGGTTGATGTTAATATGTCGTTGAAACTATTTTGTCGGACCGGGGACGAAAGGTTGCCGGGAGCACTGTTGCGGCCGCCGTTCGCGAGTATGTATATGTCGAGGGACCGTTTGATTTTAACGCTGTGACTCGTAGTTACGGTGTTACCCAAATTGATTTATAGTATATCCTAAAAAATTTATTTCCTTTTGAAAAAAAGAACATCTTGGAAGTTAAATTCGCAACCCGCACTCGTGTAATTTGTCGAAAACAATAAAAAGGTTCTTAACATGATGATTAATGCCCCTACCAGTAATTAAAATATCGTCCAAAAAAATGGTAACATAATCAAGACCAGCAAAAATATTTTCAATGATCCTTTGAAAAATCCCTGGACTCGATGCCACCCCGTAGGTTAATCTATTTATTTGAAACAATCCCTTATGAGTATTTAGAACAGTTAACGCCTTACATTCCTCTGCAAGCTCTATTTGTGCATAAGCTTAAGATAAACCAATTTTACCTACTTAAATAAGTACCATTATTTAACTTAGCAAAAAGGTAATCAGTTTTTGAAATTGGATATGTATCTATGCGTAAATTTGGGTTTAAAGTAATTTTATTATTACTACAAATGCGAACCTCGTCTGATTTTTTAAAAACCGGTACTATAGGCGTTGCCCAATCACTAATCTCTACTGAAGTTAAGTTTTTATCTTGAACTAAATTATTTAATTAATTTTCGACTTTTTCTTTTCTAATTAATGCCAAATTGCGTGCTTTACAAAAAATTCCAACTATATTCTCTTTTAAGTATAAAGTAGCTTTACCCTTATTAAATTTAGTCCTTCTCCAAAAACGTCAGGAAATTTAGATTTTAAAATTTTAGGAACACCCAAAATTTGAAAATTATTAACTTGATTTATTTTTAATAAATTATCCACGGAAAGTACTCAATAAATCTCCTGCGTAAGATTTTAAAATATGTCTAAATGTTTTTTTATAACATTCCCCAGAAATTGCTGAAATAGGAGAGCTAGTATTGACCTCCATGCAAATAGGAATGTTTTCGACAACTAAATTAACTTTAAGTGGTTTTTCGTCAGTAGACGTTATGTTAAAAAAATGTAATTCATCGTCCGAGTCTGTTTTGTTGTTTATCAAAAATATTTTTAAAAAATTTAAAAATTATTAAATTTTGAAAATTTACCCCTTCTTTGGTTACACATAGTGAAGATGTGGCCTCTCTTTCTGCATAAGTTACAGGTGGCATCTTTAAAATAGCAGACTCCGCTGTCGTGGTTGGTTTTTCCACAATGGCGACATTTACTACCCCCCGCGCCATCTCTCCGTCAGGAAAGAATCTTGGGCTGCTCCGGCACGTGGGATTTTCTTTTGATTTTTGATGACATATTGCACATTTCCCATTTGTGTGATGACGCCGAAATTCATATCTGCTACTACCAAATTTACCACAATGTCGTAAGCTTTGCTGTAAATCAATTTTTTTTCTTAAAATAATCATTGTCTGATTACGTCATTACGAAGGCCGGAAACGAATTGGTCACGAAGTTGCATTTCTAAGTTGATCTCAAAATTGTAGTTTTTGGACAACTTCTTTAATGCAGCAATATATGTAGGGATGGACTCATCTCTTTCTATCCTTCTTTGCCGGAATATATAGCGTTCGGCAATTTCTGAGGGTGTTGGCTGGAGATACTCCCCTACTAATTTTATCAGGTTATCAAAAGCTAGATATTTTGGCTTTTCATGGCTGCATAAGTCGACCATAAGCTTAAACATTTCGTCCCCTACGCCTATGCCTACGGCTATGATCAAAATGGCGGTTTTCATCGTGTTCTTGCATTCATTGACTTTCAGATACTATTTTAGTCTAGTGATGTAAGAACTCCAATTTTCCTCACTTGTTGTGTTGTGTAGTTGACTTTTCTAAACTTAATTTATCTGTATTAAATTTGCTGTAGAATAGAAAATAAAACAACTTATTTTCACTGCTGAACAACGAATGTATCTTTATTTAGGCTACCCAAGAATTTATATTAATGGTATAAAAAACATCACAAAATACTAAATGAAATTCCTACATGGTGTATGCACAAACTGCTATATAGGGTGAATATATCACAGGTTGCAGGATTTCTCACAAGTTTCAACTTCATTTTTTTAATTATTGATATGACTATCCATGTTATATTTTCAAGCTCTCCTTCAGTATTTCGGAAAAAAAATCAATTAGTGCCGCTGCAAGGGTGCCTTTGAGGGTTTTATTTAAATTTATCAAAATTAGGTATCTACGGGTTATTTTCTCTCCATGGTGCAACCTACATAGGCGTCTTGAATCACTTAACATTTGGAGACATTTACAATCGCCTCCACCTCATTTGCGTAAGGAAATTGCCTGACAGATAGCTAAAATATGGTATTTTGTTGCTTTTCAGCCAACCTGGTATCGCTTCGTAATACCAGATAAGACAGCACCATTTATTTATGGAATTAATTCAGGTACATGTAGTCCATTTAGATCAGTGGTTCCCAAAGTGGTTCAGGTGGACCCCCAGGGGTCCACGGGAGACTCGAAGGGGGTCTATGTAGGCGTGACAAAAAAATGGGGGTCCGCAATTCGTAAGCGGGGGTCCACGAAAATGTATCTGGTTTCGATAGTGAAGAACTAAAATGCTGGCTTGATTTCACCTAGGTAGATAATATTTTAAGAAGTTCAGCGACTGTTACTTGTAAAAACTTGCATCGAAAATCGATTCCATTCATAAACGTTCTTTCGATGGCAATAGATGGAGGTCCTGCCATGGTCGGGCGATATCGTTAATAAGCCATCTTAAAAGAATTATACCAGAGATAACTGCAATTCACTGTGTCATACACCGACAATATCTGGTAGCGAAAAATTTGAGTGATAGATTGCACCAATCGCTTCAATTTGTGATTAATGCAGTTAACAAAATAAGAAGCAATGCATTGAATACGCGTTTATTTGCACAATTGTGCGATGAAAATGATGAAGACTTCCAACGATTGCTCTTACATACTGAAGTACGCTGGTTGTCGAAAGGTGCATGTTTAACATGATTCTACTCACTTTTTGAATCAGTTTTAGAGTTTCTGGAAAGTAAAGATCCAGATTTAAAAGAAAACCTGATCAGTTTGAAAGCAGACATGGCGTATTTGTCAGATTTGTTCAAAAAATTTAATGATATTAACTTACAATTACCAAGGGGACAGCCTCAATTTAATAAAAACAAAGGGTGTAATTTCAGCTTTTCTTTGAAAATTGAAATTTATGAAGCAAAATATTAGTCGGCGCGAATTTTCCCAGTTTTCAAACTTATCACAAGTAGAATGCCTTGATGAGAATATTCAGACATATGTTCAACATTTAATTGCCCTAAATGATGACTTCAAAATCAGATTTGAAAATATTCTGACGATAGAAATACCACCATGGATCATATATCCATTTGATGAAATGGAACTCGAAAATGTGATATTACAAAAGGAGCTACTCGAGCTTAGCACTAATAAGGAGCTGAAGATGAAATTTAAAAGGGGGGTATCAAACATTTTGGCTGCAGGCAGAAATAACCAAAAGATATCCTGGACTGTGGGGAATTGAGAAAAAGCTTTTGATAGCGTTTCCCTCGTTATATCTTGTCAAAAAAAATTTTAGTGTCGCTACAAACCTTTTGACGAAAAAAAGGAGCAGATTGAATATCACAGAACGGGGAGATTTGTGGTTATTCCTAACAAAACTAAAGCCAAATATTGATAATTTGCTGTCAATCCATCAAGTACAGCTCGTGCAATATAGCTTGAGCTCTGACTTTTGGGTGCGCAGTAAACAGGTGGGAGGAGCTATCCGAGAGCTCATTAATCTGATTATCTTTGAAACGCACACTTCTGTACAGTCTGTCAGAAAAGTAGGACGTTCATTGAAAAAAAGTTGTTACTGTATTTATTTGTAATAATGCCTTTTAAAAGTAAAGTCATAAACCTAGTATTGAGCGGTCAAAGCCGTGAAATAGTTTATAATTTAATACAATTTATGCAACAAGAGGCAGATACAGGAAGACCAGCAATTGACTTCAGAAAGATTCACGAACGTGTTTCAGCCGCTACAAAGATTAGTCTAAGCGTAATTAAACGAATTAAGCAGGAGGCCAAAAATATCGAATCCGGAGCAGTTAAATCTTTTTCCACGCCAAACAAAAAGTGTGAAAACAGAAAAAGCAAAATAGTCTTGGACGTTGCTTTTCAAGGTGTTTTACACAGAACAATTCACAATTTCCATATAACAGAAAAGCAAGTTCCAACTCTAGCGAAAATTCATAAAAAATATCAAAATGATACCAATTACCAGGGATGCCTGAACAGTTTAATAAAAGAAATAAGAAAAATTGGATTTCGTTGGAGAAAAATCAAAACCAATAGGAAAATTTTAATGGACAAACCTGACGTAAGGCATCTCCGCATCCAATTTTTAAAGAAAATGGGAGTTTTCCGTGCAGGAGGACGGCCAATTGTTTATGGATGAAACGTATATACATTCATCACATACACACCAAAAAACTTGGAGCGATGAAACAGACGAAGGCGTAAAACAACCTGTATCAAGCACACAATACAATATAATTTACATATTGAATAGTTAAGTTTTAGTTTTGAAAAAATTTCCGATAATTTAAATTATTATAAAAATAATTTTGTTGGTTTGTTGATTTTTGCATAAAAGGGTCCAATTAGCAAACAAGATTAGCAGTCACTACGGTTTTATCAATCAAATCCCACTTTTACTTTCTACGCGGACTGTACTTTACTAAAATTCGGTATTAGGTATCTCTGTCGTACACCGACTCTCCTTTTCTATCATCTGCGCATCTCAGGGCTCAAGCTACATTGCATGACCTGTACATCCCTCCCATTAAAATTTTAATTTTTTTAAAAGTTACGTTACGTTGTTTATGTTTAATTTTAGCTATATTATGACTGTTATCATATTACAATGTAATGTAAACACAAGAAAATATACTATTTTTATTTTTATTTTTACCACTCCGTGAGTTTCTGAATAAAATAAGTGAGAATTGATTGGTTTCTTGTACTGTGAGTAGATGTCAAAGTTGGATGGAATCACTTTCTTGATTGGCCAACTTTATTTTTTTGGCATCCACTTACAGAAAAATCAATTAATTTATTAACCAATCAATTCTCACTTTTTTTCGAAAACTGTTAATTCGTGGTTGGAACTCAGCAGCAATGCAAATTTTCATAGTTAAATCTAATCTTCACCTTTTTTGTCAAGTTTTGGGAATATGGTAGAAATGTAGCTGCAAGGGGTCCACCGGAACCAGCAATATTTTTAAAGGGGTCTATGAGAAGAAAAAGTTTGGGAACCTCTGATTTAGATCTTCAGGTATTATATTATACTTATTTTTTAACTCTTTTTCGAGGGCCCGCCCATACGCCAGGTTTGGCCCATTATGCTCACCCTGTTTGATACTTCATACCCACTCGGTGATCCCAGTACATTGCACCAGTTTGTGCAGGTCAACTGGGGACAGGGTTAGGATGTCCTCTGGTTCCAGTTTTGGTTACCAGCATAGGCGCCGGAACTTCAGAATTGCTCTGGGGGCTTGGAGCCCGGATCTCAACGAATAAAAAAAATTCCTTTATTAAATATACACATAATATAATGTAATAGTTAGTAATAACATATTTCTAAAACCTCAAAGGTAACAAATTTGGCTAAAAATGGCTGCATTTTTGTATTGTATTTTAGACGACTTTGTCTTATTTGCTACAAAATCCGAAAAATCACTAAAACTGGGGTATTTAACGAAAGTTTTCACTAAATCACTTTGGATTGGTTTCGAAATCATTAAATCTAGTGAAATTTCACCAGACCTGGCCACCTTGAGACTTTAAAACCAGGGACTTTCCAAATTCTCTACGTGCTCTAAGCAAAGTGGCAGACCAGGATTGCCAGATCTAGCATAATTTAATTTTCAAAGCCAAAATAATTTTTTCCTAAATATGATAACCTGCTAAATTAAAAAAGGAAACGACAACTGCAAATAAATTTGATAGAAAAAAATTAAATTATCAAATCTCAAGTAACGCACGTTCGCAAACGAATTGCTATTAGTATCATTATTATGTAAACGTACTGTGAGGGTTAGCCTATGGGGGCTACGCCCCCAAAGAAATATGACTCTGGGGGCCCAAGCCCCCAGGGAATCGGCGCCTATACCAGTAGTTAAAACTAAGTATAGAGTATAAAATAATGTAAAATAAAATTTACTTATCTTACAAATTTTAATGCATAATCTTCTCTTTAGGAAACAAAAAGTGATGACTTGTATAATAATATGAAAATTTTTCAAAAAAATTGTTTTTCTTTGCAATCCTTGGATTAGGTTCCCAAACATTCATTTCATTTACCTGGTTCTGGATTTCAGATAAACGCTTTATTAACCACTCGTGATCTACATCACTAGAGATCCTGAGCAGAAGCGATTAGGACTCCTTACCTTATTCCAACTATGCTTATGTTTGGGCATTATATAAGACTTATAACTCTATACCGGACGAAAAAGAAGAGAGAGAGATATTAGAATTTAGAAGGAAAACGGTACCTTCTACTCAAACAAAGACTGAAGTACGAGGTACGAGAATCAGTCTTGCCACAGAATTTTTTTAAATCGTAACATAATTGCCTAAATAACGTAACAGATCCGTTACAATTGTTACAGATCAGCAACAGTCACGAGAATGCAGAGGGACAAGCAGGGTGTATCGGGAATGGCTTACTTGTTTTGCTTTGAAGTTGTGTGAAACTTGAGAACCCTCGAAAAATACATCATATACATTGCCGGATTACTACATGATCATCCACGGTATGTTTCGTATTTACCCAGGGACGTTTTATTTATAGTTATCTGAGCCAGTTTTTTACATCGCTAGGATATCTTATAAAGGTCGATAAACATCAAAATAGGACATTAATACGGCATTCTATTTGGGGAAATCGAGTGTTCTGGATTACTATCCTTAATTCATGAACTATCGTTTTAACACATGAAGAATTTCATAAGTGCCATACAACGACCGTGTGCGCGAAGGATGTCCTATTCTCTTCGGCACAGAAAAACCGGGAGTGAGTATCCCGGCCAAGGAGCCAAGTGCTCCCACCTGCTTAATAATCGCAGGTTATGTGAACTGTATTATCTAGGACGCTAGCTGGACCCTTGCAAAGAATAAAAACAACTACTTGTTATGTGTAAAATAAAATGTATAATAAAAAAATGTAGAAATATATATACAAAAAATACAGCCAAACGTCAAAAGACAAAAATAGAAACAATATAAAACAAATGTAAAATTCACTCTCTCCCATTCATTCAGTTGTAAAATTAAAAATTAAATACAAATACAAAGGAATAAAATAGTAACTGTCCAAAAAATATAAAACTGTGATCAGCAGATGAATCGATGAACCCTCAGTCAGGTGTCATCTTCCCCGTGGCTCATTTATGAATTTAAAGAAATGGTTGTGGTGTAAAAAGTACTTAGATTTTTCATTATTATGAACCGACTAGCTGTAAATGTAGTAAACTTATCATTCAGCTGCACTCGTTCAATATATCAATATGATACCTGCGTCCAATAGAGGCTGGCTGGAACACCTTTGCTCGGCAGGTGAGCAGGAATCAGCACCTTATTCTAGCTGCGTATAGCTTCGTAGCACAAGGAGAAGTTACGCAAATTTGAATAAAAAAAACTTTTCTTGGCACAGGAATAAGTAAGTGATAGTGTCGTCGCACACAGCACTGGTAAGACGCGACCTATCAATTTTAATGTACTGTTTATATGTATGCAATTAATTGAGGCTTTTTTAACCCGGTACCGAATGAGTTGCAATTAATTTATGCCTTTATAGCCCGGTACCGAATGAGTCCCGTTCGACTCTTTCGTTCATGAGACACTGATTATATTATTGTTTATATATAAATTGGATAGAGTGCCCAGTGTGGGCTATTTTCACCCGACACTGAATGAGTCCCGGTCGACTCTTCGGTTTGCAAGGCACTAATTAAATTATTGTTTATGTGTAAATTGGATAGAGTGCCCCGTGTGGGCTATTTTCGCCCGACACCGCCGTGGTCCCGCTCGACTCTTTGGCTTCGAAGACACTGATTTCTTCCCACATGTTGAACCGTATATTTTTCGGGACCAAACTTTCCCAAATAACCCCGCTGGGTAGAAAGCATAGAAATATAAAAATAATGTCTATGGTAGAAAGTAGAAAGCTGAAAGTACGTAAAAGTAATAACGGTCAACATGTGGCCCTTAAAAATTAGGGATAACTTTTACTTCATGCCTGATTATAAATATTTATGTACAGGGCGATTTAAAATTAATACGATATTTACAAAAAACTATTTGATTAAAAATAAGAATAAAAAAAGAATTGCGTTGTCCGCAACAGACCGAAATAGGATTATTTTAGGATATTATTAGAACGAATTAAGTTATTTAAAGAGATACGCAGGATGAATATTTTAACTGGAATGAACTCTGTAATAAAGAATGTATCTATATTTCCTAAAAAATCTAAAAACTGGTATACTTTTTTGATTTCATAGTTTTTTTTACATTGTCGTAAATATTAGTCTTTATTCGGGAATTAAAATACATTTATTGGACACATGGACATGGGCATTAAAAATGAAATATAACCCAATGTTTTTTTTTTAAATTTCTGTTACGTGTTAAGCGAGGAAGAATTTTAAACAATCTCATTTTTATTGTAAATATTTGTGAAAATGTTAACAATTTTTTCTGGAGGAAATCTAGCCTGAAGTAAAATTTGTTTTCAACATTATGTATATTGTTTGATTCGTTGCCTAATTTCTTATAAATTTTCTAAATTTGTATCGTTAACTAATTCTTTTAAGGTGGCCAATGAAGCGGTTAGGATTTGGCGATCTTGCCTCACTCAATTGCACCTCATTTCCCTATCTACCGGTTAGGAGAAAATCGACTAACTTTATTTTGCCACATTCAATATAATTTGAAAACAATCGTTGTTTAAAAATCCCAAGCGTGACATTTTCCAGAAATAGAATTGACATTCTTAAAATACGCAACAAATAATGTAATGCAACTGTTTTTCTTGTCAAAGCATTTCAGAAAACATTGCCGCTAACAATTATTCCCTTATAAATATCACTATGGAGTATCCATGTACATTTGTTTTTATGGCAAGTTAAAAAAAAATCGTATTTAAAAAAAAACAATTTGATATTCTAATGCCAGTATTCTCCATTTTTTCATAAAGCGGACTTAATTTAAGCTCCCTTAAATTTTAAAGCTGGCTTAAATTAAATTTGATAAGCACCGTAGAAAATTTTTGGTTACTTAACTAAGCCTTATTTTGAGCTGGCAACGATGCGGTTATTCTCTTCTTTTTTTAAAAGTTAATGGCTGCAGCAACGAACGACAATCTACGCCTATTTTGTGTTATCGTTACTAACTTTGTATGGTGAGATTTTAACATAAGCTTTCAAAACATTTTCAAATTTCAACTGACATAAAATTTTCTTTCTGTCATAATTTTCCTTTTCCTGCTAAAATGGAGGGAAAAATGGTGATGTAATTTTACATATTCAGAAAAATCATTCCTATTTAGATTAATCGCTGACAAATATGCGATAACACTTGAGGACAAAAAAAACCAACCGTGCTTCCGTAAAAAAACGAAGAAGTGTGGAAATTCGTTGAGGAAGACTTTAATGCGGTAAATCCTTCAAATAACTATCGGGATGCTAATCAGCTTAAAAAACTATACTGTAATAAGAAGACAGAGCTACTTAAAAAAGTGGCAGAGGAGAAAAACAACATTTTTTGACTGACGGTGGACCGCCCACAAAAACTACTTTTACAAGATAATGTTGATAATATACTTCTCGTTCGTAGATTCTTTTGGAAAATCCAAGATCTATAACATCCAAAATATCTCCATTGTTCTCAATACATATTTCATCTTCTATTTCCATATTTAACTAAATACGAATATATATTACACAACAGGAGCAAAGAAAAGTCAAATACGGCGCAGACGCGTGGTTAAGCCTGCAATATTTAGGGCTTAAAGTTAATTGAGCTTAAGTCTCCAAATAGCGACCGCGAATACGAAAACAGCAATTTAAGCTGTATTAAATTTTAAGTCGGTTTGAAGCGTTACGGAGAATACGGGTATAAGCAAACAAGTTGATAAAGGTATAGAAAAGCTTATAGCAATTTTAAGGAGCAGTTAATTTATCGTCATAGAAAATAAAAATATACAGGGTGTTCCATTTAAAATAAGAACGTTTTTAATGTTTACAGTTTTTTACAATGAGCCCTTTATTGTGACCTCCCTGTATATTCTATGACAAGTTTAATTTTTTTTTGAGATTTAATGATTCTTTAACTATACAATAACAAAAAAAATTTAGTCCAGGAGCTAAAAGGGTAAAAAATATATACGGATAATTTCATCGCAATGCGTTTACAAAATAATTACAAAATATGCAGATATCTCAGAAATTAATAGACTTAGGTAAAAACGTTTTCCATAAAATTTTATTAAAATTTAATGCAAAAACCAAAAATATAATAAAAAAAGTTATGTTGTACAAAATAATGAAAGTTGAAACTACTTCCGGTATAACCGGAAGTGTCAGAAACATGTTAATATTTTAGTTTAAGAGAGCATATCGAAAAACTTAAACCTACAGATTTTCAAAAAAATATTTTCCGTAGTTTCCTCAAAAGTTCTAAAGAAAGCTCGTCGTTAATCACCCGGTATAGTAGTTCCAACGAACGCTCGTAAAGAATATCCAAGTTCGTTAAACACCGTGAAAATGACAAAGACAAAAACTTGAACATATTGGTAATAAATATATTAAATATTAAAAAATAACTTATAAAATTTTAATTTTAAAATCAACAATTTTGAGATTGGCTGCAGAAATCCATAGTGTCGTCTTCTCGCGGACACGTGACCGTCTCCTCTCGCTGCAGGGCTTTCATCCTGATTTTCATGTGTTCCAACATTTTATCGATTGCCCTTAGACGCTTCTCCAGGCTTGTACTGCTTAAAAATCCGACCTAAAAATTTAATAAATCATAAAATTTAGTTAAGTATGAGCAGCTATTCTGTTATAAAAATAAAAGAAAAAATCGCCAAGTATAACTTTATTCAACCCTACCTAATTGTGTTATTTATTTACAGGGTGGCCCATTTATGTGACAATACCTTCTCTACTACTAAAGATATCAATAAAAACTGTTTATGAAAGTTGTGAGGTATAAAAAAATATTATTCTAAAATTCTTTTTTAAAATACAGGATGGTCCAGAAAAGTAGGACAATAAAAAGATACATTTTGTTAAATGGAACACTGGAACATATTTTACAATTTTCGGTTTTCTCAGAAAATTATCCATATGACGTCATATTTAGTTTTTAAAATTTTTTGCAACGTTGTTAAAACAAAACGCAAAATTCTTAAAATTTTGGAAAAAACATGATAGTACAACTGTACTACTGTATTTCTCAATTAGAGTATTGAAAATCGAAAATTTCTTGTAAGTTTTTAAGTTTAGGGATAGAAAAACTGTCCCAAATCCTTAAGGATCTAAAATTTTGTACAGGGTGTTTTCTGTTGACATCCGAATATAGAAAATTTTAAAATACAATAACTCTGTTTTTTTAAATGAAATACCCTATATTTATTAGGCTCGTCTTTATTATTTTATTTATTAAGTCATACCTATACATAAATTTACTTGTCTTATTGCCAATACTTCGATTTTTATTTAAATTTTCGGGAAAAAACAATAGCTTTTGTTTTTCTAGTTAGCCAAAACCAGCAAAGTCAAAACAAATGAAATTGAATATAATGTCAAATTAAAATATTTACCTATAATAGTAATATTTTTTCGATGAGGTTTTGTAATCTAAGTGCTAGACGTTAATTTTAATTTATTTAAAAAAATAATTTTTTAAGTACTTAAATGATTAATATGATTTACATTCTTGGTGCAAGTAACAAAAACGCATTGTTGGCATCAAAAGTTTATCATAAAAAATATCCAGACAGACGACAACCCAATAAATCAGCTTTCGAAAATTTAATGAAGGGGTTATAATAAAAGGAACAGAAAAAAGACTGTTTGTATAAAAGAAAATAAGCTAAATGATTTATTGACTATCACTAAACCCAGAATAAAGGACGCGAAACCTCGCCTTTCATGAGTTCAGTCTAGTGCATGGTGTTGTTTGTATGTTCGTTCCATTTTTTTACTTACCTATACACTATTTAAATGTTTGTGGACTTATTTCTAATATAAAGTTGCTTAATAACATAATATTAGGTATACCTACTTATTTTTTTTTGACAGTTGTATTTTGTGTTTAAAAGAATTAAAAGTTTGTTGTGATGTCAAATCCGGTAAAAGTTTTAATCGTAAATTGGATTTATAGCCATTGATTTTTTGTTAAGGTTTAGTCAGTCTTGGGATTTTTGAGGTTGATTAATTATTATTTCTTAACTCAGACATTTTAAATAATAATTAGGTAAAATATTGATTTTGTTGTGCTTGGTGATTTATTGAAAGGAGGTATTGATATTTAGGTTCTTTTAAGTTAAAAATAAATAAATACGTAACTATAGTTATCAATGTATTATAATATGACATTATATTTAATTTTGACTATGCTGGTCATGGCTATCTAGAAAAATATAAATTATAGTTTTTTTCACGAAAATTTAAATAAAAATGGAAATATTGGCAAAACTAGTAAAATTAGGTATAGGTA
This sequence comes from Polydrusus cervinus, assembly GCA_935413205.1. Lineage (NCBI taxonomy): Eukaryota > Metazoa > Arthropoda > Insecta > Coleoptera > Curculionidae > Polydrusus > Polydrusus cervinus. The sequence goes on along the minus strand of OW284516.1, from coordinate 46,033,378 downwards.
TGACTTAACAATAATAAAAGATACTTAAAATATCTATCAGACGAGCTTAATAAATATAGGATATTTCTCAAAAAATATAGTTAGGTATTGTGTTTTAAAATTTTCTATATTCGGATGTCAACAGAAAACACCCTGTACAAAATTTTAGGTACTTAAGGATTTGAGACAGTTTTTCTATCCCTAAACCTAAAAACTTAGAAGTACATTTTTGATCTTCGATACTCTAATTGAGAAATACAGGTAATTTTGTACTATTATGTTTTTCCAAAATTTTAAGAATTTTGCAGTTTGTTTGGCAACGTTGCAAAAAAATAAGAACCTAAAATATGGCGTGATATAAATAATTTTGTGAGGAAACAAAAATGGTTAAATATCCATTTTAAAAAAAATGTATCTTTTTATTGTCCTACTTTTCTGGACCATAAAAATAAATTTAAAAACATATATTTTTTATACCTCACAACTTTTATAAAAACTTTTTTTTGATATCTTTAATAGTCGAAACGGTATATTACTTTGTCACACAAATGGGCCATATACCGGGTGTCCACGGAAGGTGGCTCGCCCCTATAACTCTTTTGTTTTTAAAGATAGTGAAATGAAAATTGGAGGATTTATATATGACGTAAAATTGCATTTTTTGACAAGTGATTTAACTTTATGAAACTTCCGGTTTAACCGGAAGTGACATAAACTTTTTATTTTTAAATGGGACACCTGGTGTATTTTTACTTTTTAAAACTCTATATGAGGTTCTAAATACAACCATGTGCCACTTGTCACTTTTTGTCACCAAAATTATATTTTTTTTTAATATATTTTTTTATCTAGAGGACTATGCATACGTTTAAATCACTTATTTCAGTCCTAAAATCTTGGGAAAAATACAACTTGACTGTTTTTCATCAAAATCTATCGCTATGTGAAATTTAAAATGTAAACTTGTTTTACTCATTTTTTTCAAATGGAACATGGTGGCTCGTCAGATTAGAAACAAATAGCACTTTGTTACGATTAATTTGATACCACACCACACACGTAGTAGCCTGTGACTAAGACAACTAGGTACTCGATGCATTTAAAACATATTTTATGTGAAATTGTTGGTCACAGCTCGATGCATATTGCATTTAAAGCGTATTTTATTTAAAAAAGATGTTTTATTTTAGGGACGTCCTAACGTTACATTTTTAAAGTTTTTTAATGGAAATTTGGTTAAAACCTAATAGTGTGTGGTATCAAATTAATCGTAACAAAGTGCTCTTTGTTTCTAATCTGACGAGCCACCATGTTGCCAGATACTGATAGATTTTGACCAAAAACAGTCAAGTTGTATTTTTCCCAAAATTTTAGGTCTGAAATAAGTGATTTAAACGTATGCATAGCCCTCTAGATAAAAAATATATTTAAAAAAAAATATAATTTTGACATTGTTGACGTTAAAGAAACATAGACCCGATATTTCTATTCCCTTTGTACATGTCAGCTTGACGCCTGTTATTTAAAAAAATAAATAAACAAACTTCTACATGTATAATCTCTATTTCTTTTTATTTTCAGTCTGTCTCTTGTTGTCATTCTAACAGCTGACAAATTTGACGTCTCGTTTGTGCAAAGTATACAATCGACGGACGTGACTCAAAAGTTCACAGACGAAATTTAGGAAAACAAAGAGTTCCGTGATCCTCTAATAAAATTGCATTTACTTATTATGCGATTTCCACAAAAAATATAAATCATTCATTTATTGGGAGCTACTTTATATAAAAACGTGAGAAATAAAATTAGTCAATTTAAGGCCCTAAACAATGTTTCGTTATTTCCATATGAAATAAAAAGGTCGTTAATAGAGGGATGGATATGGATACTTCTAATATGATAAAATAATTATTACCAAGAGTCGTGGTATTAGTACCAATAATGCTTCGTCAACAAATATTTAAATTTACCATTTACAGAACATGAAAAATTATTGTTTCACTTCATAATAAACATATGATTCCATTCTAAAACTCAAATATTATAGCAGTTCTAGATAACAAAAAAACTAGCTGTGGCACCTGTTCCAAAGACAGAATAGGTAGATTTTAAGTCGATGTTGGTATAGGTATGATTTAAATTTCAGTTCAGTTTTAAAGCATAAAATTATTTGATAAGCGTAAGCGCTATTTTTATAACTATTAGATAGCACCTACCCATATGATAGTTTTCAAGTTGACTATATCCAGAAAAACCATGAAATTGTTAAGTATTTTACATACCTTGCTTAAATAAAATAAAAATGATAATTTGAATACATAATTTATTTTCATAAATAACTGTTTATTTACGTGTACATCTGGTTTAATAGTCGCTTTGGTTGTTATGCGTTTGCAGTATCGATGATCAATAGGCGTACCATTTAATATTTATTGAAAAAAACATTTTTCACGTTTTTTAACCCTATATATCGACTATATTTATAATTTATAACTAAGAAAAAGCAAACATCAAAAATATTTATTTAAAACACACTAATTTTGTTTTCTTTTTATGGAGAACCACATGTTCTCTCGTCAAAAACCAACAGTAATAATCACCCATCATGTCTGGATCCCATCGTTCTTGGTACCGAATTTCCATTGTCCCGATATCTTGATGGAACTTTTTACCCTGCTCATCGCTAACAGTGCCAAATTCTTAGGAAAAAAATAATAAATGAGAATGGAGAAAGTAAATTTTTAATAACATTCGGCAACCAAGTTGTTCGTAGTTTGCAGCCACAACATTGTTACCTACAAATTTTGAATTCCCGGTTGAACTTCACTCCTTTCTGGCCAAATTTTCGTCACAATATTCATTCACGGCACGAATGACCCACAAACAAAGAAAACAGCAATATTTTGTAAATCCTCCCTAAAGTCCCGCTAAAATTGCATAACTTTTAAATTCCCACATATCTTCAGAGCGATCTCTTATGTCCATTGTCTCCCATTCCCAAAACAATATCTTGCCAATCTAAACGTACAGTCGGTACTGATAGATCTGAAGAAAAGGTCTTATGGAGGAAGGCAAATTCGGATAGTCGATTTTGAGCTTTTCTTTTTTGAAATAACCTTCAGTCTTTGTCATGCAAAAATAGCAATCTTCAAAATAATTGGTGGGTTTTCGCCACATCATTGGAACTGCAAAAGGTATACTTTTTCTATTTTCTATCATTTCTAATTTACCGCACACTTTACACACACATTTGCTTTTTCCACTCAAAAATACTTAAATTTAATACAGAAACACTGAAAACCAACAAATACATGACAGCAGCTATTAATCAGGTACTGATAAACGTCAAACAGATATGAATAACGGGCGTCCTAAAAAGGGCTCAATAGAAAACACGTTCTGAACGCTCGAAAGCAACATGACGTCCTTGTCTAATTAACACAAAACGACAAAGGTAAATTATACTAATTTTCCGAATTCCCCGAGTGTTTTTTCTGAAAAGTTGTTTACAATGGAGCTAATAATGGGCATTATTTGTGCTTCAAAGACTGTGACCCAACTTCGTATCCCCCTTTGCTTTAATATCCTTGGATTTTGATGACAAAAAGTGATAAGTGACACATGGTTGTATTTAGAACGTCATATAAAGTTAAAAAAAGAAAAATATACCAGGTGTCCCATTTAAAAATAAAAAGTTTGTCACTTCCGGTTAAACCGGAAGTTTCATAAAGTTAAATCACTTGTTAAAAAATGCAATTTTACCTCATATATAAATCCTCCAATTTTCATTTCACTATCTTTAAAAATAAAAGAGTTATAGGGGCGAGCCACCTTCCGTGGACACCCGGTATGTAGAAATATCTAATCAGAGGTTTACTCTACCTGTAACTGAGAGCTTAATGGCAAGATAGGCATCAGCCACCACGTCCAGGACGGTCCATCTGGGAGATTGATCCAATCTTTTTCTATCTTGGGCATGGTTCCGATAAGCCGTTCCACTTCCGATAAAACAGACGGCGTTAGCAATCGGACCCACTTTGCAGCTTTACAAAACACTTTTTGATGAAGGAATACCAAATCTGGAAGTTTTTCGGGAGGGGGAGTGATGTCGTTGATGTGTTCAATTTTTGCTGTGTCGTACCCATCCTGAAAGATTTTTTTATTAATATTTTATGTATATCTAATATCAGGGTTGATAAAAATCATGATTTTTTTTTAAATTTACCAGCTTTTACAAATATTATTATTTTTAACTGCTTATACTTTGTTTTGTTAAGTAAACAAATATTTTTAATCAGGAATAGTACAGATACGAAGCAAACCTGGAGAAGTTTTAACTTTTAACATGCAAATTTCGTTCGCGTAGTTTTTGCAAGTTTGCGCCTTTGTCGAAACTTGTAATAACTGGCAGAAAACGCCCGGCAATATAAACGATACGTTTTATCAGTAATATTTTTGCTTTGGGGGTTAATCTATCAAAACATTTGGAGTCATGACAAGCCGTGGCAGAAAGGAATTTAGTGTTTGTCAGCATTTTATAAAAAAAAGAAAGTGGTGGGCAAACTAGGTTGTAGAGCAGTATGTAAAAAGTGTGGTAAAGAATTGCAAGGTCTAGCGGACAGACTAAAAAGTCATTGGGAAACCTGCAAAAGTGAAACTAGTGATATTAGCAGTGGTCTTGAAACTCTTCATGGTGATTTTGTGTCAGTCACAGCCTGGAACTAGCCAGAATGAAATTATTCAGTTGGCAAAGAAACAGAGAAGCGATAACTGTGAAAATGGTGGAAGTAGTGGTCATTTGGATTTGGATTGGAAAGCAGCTAAACTAGTATTTCTATTTAAGCATTATAACACTTAGGTTTTTTTATATTTTTTTTAATTTAAATTAAGTATTTTTTTGTATTAAAAAAGTTTTTTTGGTTTTAATTTTTTTTAAGTTTTATTTTTGTAATAACCAGCTGTTCTTTTAATTATAATAAAATCATAAATAACACCACATAAAAATGCGTCTGGGTTTTATTTTTTATATGAGCAAATACATTTTGTGTGTAAATTTTTTAAAACTAATCATGATTTGTTTAAAAAAATCATACTGATTAAAATCATGATTTTAATCGTGATTTTAATCAATTGATTTTAATCATCTCAACCCTGTCTAATACAGATCAAAAAATAGGCATATTTTTTTAATTAGATGATTATCCTGGCAAATTAATTTTTTTAAATTATTTTCAGCTGTTTATACTGAGTAACACAAGAATGTGCCCCATATGTGGATTGCAGTTTGATTGGAAGACGAGAGATTGTTATTTATTGTAACTTTTTAATTGATTAAAAAAACGGAATGTCTTTCTATAGTTTATTTTAGAAAGGCAAAGAGTAATAAAATGGGAAATTACGTCCAATTCGGTTCAATTTCGGTGTCGGCCATAGGCGCAGGTAAATTTGGTGCATTCAATTATTTATGATAACTAACCAAAAAAAACAAGATAATTTAATGATAAAGAAGGAACTATTAGCTATAGCAAATTTACACAAACATCGTTTTATGAAATATACAGTGGAAGATATAGCTGAAAAACATAGTGTAACTGTGCTGCGCACACCACCATATCATAGCGAACTAAATCCTATAGAACTTATATGGGCGCAAGTAAAAGGATTTGTAGCAAGACACAGCACGACACTCAAAATGAAAGACGTTAAGCTACTGAGAACTAGCGAAAAGCAGTCGAAGAATATTATGATTTTTTATAATTTAATTTCTATATCATGTATTTTTTGTATAATGTTTAATAAGAATTAAATGTATCTACCTAATACCTACTATGTATATAATGCACGCACTTTTTACACCATTTTCAGTGTTTGTGTTGTGTTGTGAATGTATAACAATAGACAAAACCCATAAATTGACCCAAACCCGGGTGGTACTACCTGAACTTGATGAAAATAAAGAATCTTGCAATTAAATTAATGCAAAATTATGAACGTGGCTTAAATATTCGTTGGGCCACTCTGTAGTCTCTTTGTATACCTAATGAGCTTTTATTACTCTACACCTTTCTGAAATAGACTATAGGATGGCGTAGGAGTGACTATGATTATCTACAATATTCTTCTTCCATAGGGGTACCTACCTGTTCGTCTTTACTGATAACTCTAAACCTCCTCACGCCAAGGGTTGTTAAAATGATCCTCCCGTCGTTTAACGTAATAGCGTCCTTAACTTCCAGAATGGTCCCGCACGGTACAAATTTGTTTCCTGCTGGGTCCATGCTGACCATGGCGAATTTCTTGGTTGGAGACTGAAGGCACCTTCGCACCAAAAGCCTATAGCGGGGTTCGTAGACGTACAAGGGACACGCTACTCCCGGGAATGCGTTGGTACAAACAAACACTGGAACCTGAAAGTATTGATGGATATTTAGTTTTTTTTGCAAAACGACAATCCTTGTTTATATTAATTGCAACTTAATTTTTTTTTAATTTAAAAACTGTATTTGCATACCACCGAGAACTATATTATTTAGGAATATGAATATACGAGCAAAGTTTTACGGCAAATATGTTATTAATTTATACAATTTAATATGTATAATGTATATGTTCTGATGGTTTGAAATATGTAAAGAAGCAGAATACTCGAAACAAATTGGCAATTTTAACTTATTTTTATAAATCATTATACAGTGTCCTGCAGTGGTGCGTCAGGCTTCTATAGCTCCTATACGAATTAAGATAGGAATTTCATTCATAAGTAGACTTGTGCATTTCAGGAATATATTTTTTCATATACAGGGTAGCCCAAAAAAGTGTGATAACAAAAAGTTTTATTTTTTAAATAGAACACCCAGTATTTTATTGCATATTAAAGTTTGTATAGTCATTTATAATTTTCCATAATTTTATTTTACAGTTTTCATATTAAGGTTTCAAAAATGATTGTTTTAAATTCATTTTTCATTAAGTTTTTTAAATGGAACACCCTGTATATCATTATACCATTTAATGTAAAATTCTTAAGCAAGTTTTTTTTGTACCACAAGTATACAGGGTGATTTTTAAGTTGATACTTCTATTTTAGCTGTGTATAGAAGACATTAAAATACTTACCTTTTTTCAAAAAACTTAAAAATAGGCGAAATACAGAAGTAAAAAATCTAAGTGCGGGCCTGGTCATCAAAACGTAGCCTGCTATACTTTATGTTGTTTGTCTTATCTCTTATTAGTCATGCAATTTACGGGTCGGTGGTGAGTTATTTGGTAATACGCTATGGTGTGTTTTTCTGAAGCAAGTTAAAAATTATAAAATTTGAACACAATGAACTAGTAGATATGGTGCTAATTTACGGTGAGTGTCGTCAAAGTGCGGCTGCTACTTCGAGATTATACGTAGAACGCTTTCCCTTGCGGGCTCATCCTACACCAAGAAGTTTTCTTAATGTTTTTCAACGGGCAAGTTAGGCAAAACCGTATTTGATCCATACATAGTGTAATAAATGAATGTACCTAATTTTTGAGTTTTTTGACAAAGTTATTAGAAAATTTTGTTTATTTTAATGCGTTCTATACACAGCTAAAAAAGAAGTATCAACTTTGGAATCACCCTGTATAAGTTATTTCCAACCGTTTTCGAAATAATTGCAGATTTCATAAATTATGTTTAAAAAATAAAGTGTTATTAGTATAATTGTAGAATTTTGGGATTTTATGTTATCGATACGATTTGTTAGTTTTGATTGATTGTTTTATTCACTATTTTTACAACTATACGATATAAAAAGAAAAATAATTATTACCATATACGCGCTACATGGGCCACATGATTCGTTCGATGGTCGGTTTCGAATGCACTTGACATGTGTTTCTTTTCCTTATCCTAAGGGTCGGTCACGTAGGCCATACATAGCTCAGTCTTTTGGTAAATTAATATTTATGGCGAGCTTTAGAGCTTTACCGGCGCAAAAAAGTATATACAAGTAACGGGCCTTAACAAAAATTATACATAGACTAAACTACAGTGAATGTTCAAAATGTCTTTAATATTAATCTTTGCATAAGTCAATACGTTCTTAAAAAGATGTGTTTACAGCCCTTAATATTTCAGATGAAATACTGTAGTAATATTCTTTTGTGTGTGTTTTGGATTCTTAGATTTCTTCCCGAACTTTTTTTTAGTGTAAATTATCACCCTTCTTCATTTTTTCTATTTTTCTGTTTTTTCTATTAAAATGTTTACTTTAATTTAATTTTAAAATAAATAAAGGAAAAAAAAGGTTGTTATTTGTTTTTGTTGTAAAAATATTTTATTCCAGTTGGTAATATTTTTGTTGATTTATAGTTCTACACCAGACAAAAAAATATAATAGAAAAATACTATAAAATAATATTATTTTTTCTTTAAAATTGTATAAAACCCAATAACTACGACGATATGCGTTCTAAACCTTAATCTTTATATAAAATATGACTTTTAGAAGTCATCTAAGCCAAAAATACATCATTCCTTATAAAATCACCAATTTTGGCATGATGAGCGTGTAATAAATACACAGCTAACACATCGATATTGTATTGTGTTGTTTTACATTTTTTTAAAATCGATATTTAAAGATTTAGATTAAGAGTTCAAGGGTAGGACGAAAAAGTAGGTTGAAATTAAACTTTCCGAGCTTCTAAGGGGGGGGGGGGGGGTGCAGCCAGGCAGCCCACCATCCCCTTGGTTGCGCCACTGTGTGTTACCATCTACTTACGTCTGTACTTTCATCGACAATTGAATCTCCTAAATTAGTTTGCAGTCGATAATTAATTTCTTCTGGAATGATAAAACGTATGGCTTGGTCCAAGACTTCCGTAGTTCCCTTAAAATAATCACAGACCGTTAGTGTTGACATACAGAGAGGACACGACAACCGGTGATCCAATACCCTGGTCAGACAGTCTCTATATAAAAAAAAATAGAATTACATTTCCGGCTTAGCTACAAAAGCCTTAATTTTATATTTATAACACATGTTTACATTTCTGTAGTTCAAAAACGGGTGCACAACTTTTTGATAAGCACAAATCTTATTATTAATTATTATTACACCTTTAAAACGAGATTTTTTTCCGTGGGTTTATTAATCGATTTAAAAAAATACTGTACATAAAAGTTTTAAAAAATTAAACAAAGAATATTGGGAAGTTCTTTTGGTTTGCCATATACAGGGTGTTACAAATTCGACATACCAGCATTGGAATCTCGGAAACCATAGGAGCTAGAGAAACGGTTAAATGGGGGCAAAGTTGTGCAATTCGGTGCTGATTATAATGCCGCTTTAAAAGTTTTTAAATTCCGAATACTTCCTATTTTATTCGAAAAACCCCGAAATTTTGCAAAATCGTTTTTATTTTTTCCTGAGCTCATTCGACTAAAATAAATATCACTTTGTCATTGCCACTTTTTCTCCTCTACAAAATGACGTTACTAAACTAAAAATCCGTTGTTTCGTCTCCGAGCGGCCATCACCAACTTCACTTTTTTAAATACGGACCTGGATTTTTTTTAACCGATTTTTAAACCCTTGTATCCTCAAAATGTAATGGCAATATTACTTTCTCATAATGATTGCTTATTTTTTAAATTCATATTTTTTACACTTCTTGTCAGTCCGGTCCTGACAACGATTCACAATATTAATTGTGTAAAAATGTTATTTATAAAAATGACGTAGATACCATGGAAGAACTGGAAGAACGCATACAGGTTGCATTTGGTAGGATAAGGAGAAGATCGGTTGAAAGGGCTGTCGCCAAAATTGGAAGAAAAATCGATCTTTGTATTGAGCAAAACGGCAATCTCTTTGAACATTTAGAAAATTAGGATTTATAATTAGTAAATTTAGAATTATTAGAAAATTCTTATAAAATAAATTATATTACTTATGTATGAATGTTTTAAATAAAATAGTTTTTAATTAATATTGTGATTCGTTGCCAGGACCGGACTGACAGGAAGTGTAAAAAATATGAATTTAAAAAACTAAGCAAGGCCATTCATCATTATGAGAAAGTAATATTGCCATTACATTTTGAGGGTACAAGGGTTTAAAAATCAGGTAAAATAAATCCAGGTCCGTATTTAAAAAAGTAAAGTTGGTGATGGCCGCTCGGAGACGAAACGACGGATCTTTAGTTTAGTAACGTTATTTTGTAGAGGAGAAAAAGCGGTAATGACAAAGTGTCATTCACTTTTAAATAGCTAGTCGAATGAGCTCAGGAAAAAATAAAAACGATTTTGCAATATTTCGGTTTATTTCGAATAAAATCGGAAGTATTCAGAATTTGAAAACGTTTAAAGCGACATTATAATCAGCACCAAATTGCACAACTTTGCCCCCATTTAACCGTTTCTCTAACTCTTATGGTTTCCGAGACTCTAATGCTGGTATGTCGAATTTGTAACACCCTGTATGTATTATACACTGATGCCCTCTTTTTCTAATATCACGAATCCTACTCTCGAAGACGTGATGTGCGTTGACTGAGCGCTGGCTTCCGTGGATCAGACATCTTGAAATCTGCCAGAGTAGGGTTCGCTACTGATGTTAGAAAGAGAGAGCATCAGTGAGAGAAATGAATTATAATTCGACTTTAATTACAGAATATTGAACTCACTATAGTGTAGCTAAATTAAAAATAAATAATTTAAATATACAGGGTGTCCCAGATAAGGATGCACTCTACCGGGATCTTATAAACCATAGAAGACACGGAGATGGTTGAATTAGAAAAAAGTAGCGCCCTACTGAATACTGCTCCATTGTGCTTTCAAATTTAAAAAAAAAACGGAATTCTTTTGAAGTAATTTGGGCAAAACCTAATTCTCGTGATTTCATATTTATTTTTTCTGTCTATATTTGATGATATATCCAAAAATAAAGTTTATATTCTTATTTAAATCTAATTACACCAGCTTGTAGAAGAGAAAAAATGGTAAACTTTAATTTAACATATCTCTTCAAATAAAGTTAGAAAAACATAAAAAGAAAATCGCGAGAATTAGGTTTTGCCCAAATTACTTCAAAAGGATTCCGTTTTTTTTAAATTTGAAAGCACAATGGAGCAGTATTTAGTAGGGCGCTACTTTTTTCTAATTCAACCATCTCCGTGTCTTCTATGGTTTGTAAGATCCCGGTAGAGTGCATCCTTATCTGGGACACCCTGTATATAATACATATATGTCCGACAACCCAAGGACTTTTCAATATTATTTGTTTAATTTCTAAAACTTTTGTATGCAATATTTTTTTCGATAAAAATCTCGGTTTAAATGTGTACGTAGTCCTCTTAAGTTAGTCTTTTTTGATCTACAAAAACGTGAATATGATGCGATGCTATTTTTTTTAAATTTTTAACGTGCAGTTTATAGAACTGTAAACAAACCTGCAAAACGTGTGACCACAGGCTGTTGTTACAGGATCTAAAAGACATCTACTACATAGCAGGCATTCTAGATCTTCAAGGGTAATACAGTTCCAACTGATCCTCAATGCCTTTTCTGAAATATAACAAATGTAAGTATCAAATTGAATCCATACTTGAAGTGGAGTGGATAATTAGAAGGAAAGTAATAAGAACTCAACTCCTTCCTCCACCTCCTTATATTAATGAAAAGCTTATTTTAAGAAATTTTCTACATGTTTTGAATGCAGAAGCATTCATCTTCAGAAGATTAAATGAATTCAGAAGGAGAAGGTTGATATCATCCTAACGGCGCTTTAAGACTAAAATATTCGATGAAATAAAGGTTCAATGAGTAGAATAGGGATAATCATTATCAAAATACACGTCACACCGTGAAAAGGGAAATTACAGTAGGTAAGGTTTGTAGCTTTGGGTACTTTAAGTTTAGAAAACAAGGCTTAAAATCAGGTGTGAGGAAAAGATATGGAGAGCAATCTGGGTAGAAATTTAATAATTTATTTTAAAAGATACTATGAGCTCGGCATAATAAAAACTATGGAATGAAGTGTATGTAAGTGTGAGAAAGATAAATGTTAAAAAAATTTTTTATAAAAAATAAATTCATGGGATGGCCATACTAGGATAGATCAGAACATGATCTCTCTAGATGGTAGCATTCACATTGGCACCTCTGCAGATTAAGAGTATACGTAGAAAAAATGTAGATTTTGGTGGTTTTCTTTAGCATTTTCTTATTGAAATTGAAACTTTTTAGGGCTAACTTTTAAAAACGTTTTCAAAAAAAGGAGGACATTTATTTTTTATAAAAAAATGTTTTCCATTTATCTTCCTTACACTTACATAAACTTTATTTCCATAGTTCTAATTATGCCGAGCTCATAATATCTTTAAAAATTAATTATTAAATTTCTCCCCAGATTACTCTCCATTTCTCTTAACAATTCTCTTCCTCACATCTCGTTGTTAAACCTTTTATTATGTACTTAAATTTTGATAGTACCCAGAGCTACAAACCTTTTCACGGTGTGACGTGTATTTTGGTAATGATTCTTCCTATTCTTCTCATTGAACCTTTATTTTATCTAATATTTCAACCTTAAAGCTCTGTTATGACGATATCTACTCTTTCCTTCTTAATTTTATTTGTTCTCCTTAGGTTAGCTTAGGTAAGAGTACTAAGAGTGGCAGACCTTTGGTTCTGACCAAACAATCTCACGTAGTCCTATTAGGTCCGTTGTGATACTACACGTGTTCCGTAGAACCCACCTTTATCAGATCTCTGATGGTTAGTGCGGCGTACACCGCAGAAGGATTTTAACAACTTATTCAAACCAGCCACTACTATTCAGAAACCTGCTGAGTCATCCAAGTTGTAAGTTGCTTAGTTCCTCCAGGCTATCGAAAAATGGTTCACCCAGAGCAGTGAACCTTCTTCTTGCGAGGCCAGGCATCCACACAGAAAATGCTGAATACTTTCTTTCTCTTCCTCATCTCTGCAACTTCTGCAGAAGTCGTTAGTGGGTATGCGTTCGGCATGTCTACCGAAGAGGCAATGTACGGTAACAACCGCACTAATATTTCTCACGTCCTTCCGACTGTGTCTCAATAGTTCTGCGGTTTTCTTTTTATCAAATGTGGGCCACAGTTGCCTGGATGTACTACAGATTATCAACTTTGTCCATCTGTTCAGTGCAAGCTGCTTGACCGAGTAATCAATCGCCTCTTTGACTAATCCCAGTGGCTTGTTCACCGTATTATCTGCTAAATCAGCTGGCATGCCTGCGCCCTCTTCTTAATTTCATTTGTTCTCCTTAAGATGAATGCTTCTGCATTCGAATCATGTAAAGAATGTCTATCTTAAAATAGGAGTTTGATTAATATAACAGTGAAGGAAGACTTTGAGTTCTTATTTCTTTAATTCTAAATATAAGTATACTTTTAACTTTATTAACAGTCGCATTTGAAATACCAAAGAATTCTAAATATAAAACTGATATAATTTAACATAAAGTGAATTCGAAAGCGATTATATTTGCCCGGTTGAATTACATTTATTTATTCTTGGCCCGAATTTGATATTTGTAAAATGAAATTATCAACAGAATTATATTTTAGTTTATTCTTTTAGAAAGAAATATTTAAGCTTTAAGAGCAGACTAAACTTTAAAGACCTAAAATCTTACCTTTAATGGAATCTACTTCTTTAAAAATAGTATCTAACATTTCTTGAAAATAATCGTCGTCCCTTTTATTTTCCTTGTAATATTTTTCGAAATATTTGGCTGAACGTCTTGATTTGGTCGAACTTTTGTACTTTTCTTTTACTAGACAATCTAGGTATGATACCTAAAATATAACGAACATATTTCTGTTATATTGAAGAAGAGAGTTTGTATTACGTGTAAATACCTATTTTATTAAAATTGTAGCAGAGCGCTTTCGGCTTTCGCCATCATCAGTGCTATCTGAAAGTGAAAATTGAAAATTTTTTATAACGGTAGGTTAAATAATAGAAATTTTTGAAATGAATTTGTGGAATTCGAAGAATTTAAAACATTCTTGATGATCTAAAATTTGGTTTTCAATACTCACTCGTCAATATACAATGATATTCTTATTTAGGTAGGATGGCATTTCATCCACTTAGTATTTAAAAACAATATTAAAATGGGGAAAAAGCCAACACGAAAAAAAACACAAAACATCCTTGTTTTAAAAAAAACATGCTGACAGTGGTAAAACTAACGAACAAGTGAACCGAAAAAATCGAAAATTCGAAATAAGGTTACAGAATTAAAAATCTATCCTTCTATTTTTATATGAAAAAAAAAAACACGTTATTTACAATAAGCACCTTAAAACTCATTACATCCTTCTTTTCATATAAAAATAAAGGATAGATTTTTAATTCTGTAACTTTATCTCGAATTTTCGATTTTTCGGTTCACTTGTTCGTTAGTTTTACCACTGTGAGCATGTTTTTTTAAAATCAAGGATATTTTATGTTTTGTTTCGTGTTGTCTTTTTTACCAATTTAATATTGTTTTAAAATACTAAGTGGACGAATGCCATCCCACCTAAATAAGGATATCATTGTATATTGACGAGTGAGTATTGAAAACCAAATTTTAGATCTTTTAAATCAACAAGAATGTTTTATATTCTTCGAATTCCACTAATTCATTTCAAAAATTTCTATTATTTAACCTACCGTTATAAAAAAAAATTCAATTCTCGCTTCCAGATAGCACTGATGATAGCGAAAGCCGAAAGCGCTCTGCTGCAATTTTAATAAAAGAAGTATTTACACGTAATACAAACTCTCTTTTTTTCAATCCTACTCTACGAATTCACAGCCACAGCTAATTTTCTATATTTCTGTAAGGTTTAAGATTGCTATTAATGTGAAGGGAATTTATCATTTAATACATTATTACTCTTAGGCCCAATTTTATAAAGGCCTCTTAAACCTAAGTTTAAGTTTAAATTGCGGTTTCTTCACGAGTAGCCTTCTGAATCCTAGAAAGCTATGCATCCTCCGATAATTTTCAACCAATCAGAGTGATCGGCATCTGATAACGATCGACTAAAATTGTCGTATTTTGACGTCATGTTATCAATATTTATTAAATTTTAGCGTATTTGTTTCAGTGAAGTTAAGAATTTCAGTTCTTGGGTTAAATTGGCGGTTTCGTGACATACTTTTTGTTTTGTAGGTTTTATTATTTATTTTTGGATGTGTTAAATATTATTGTCTTACAATTTATGTGAATGCCAAAGCCCCAGAGAACCCGGCAGAACGCAGAATGGATTTAATAACCAAGTATGTTATATACAGGGTGCTACAAATTCGTATGCATACAAGGGGATCTTGAAAACGGTAAGAGATACGAAGATGGTTAAATTGAGGCAAAGTTGAGTATTTTCAGTTTTAATAATTTGGTAAAAAAAAATTCTAATTATTCCGAATGCTTTTGGGGATAGCCGAAAAAAACCGAAATTTTAATTTTTGGCTTTTAATTTTTTGCGCTTTCATTTTTGACTTGGAAAAAAATAAAAAACACTTTTTCATAGCCGTAAAAAGTATAAATAAGTCTAAATAAATCAAGCACGGAACGGCTACTTAACCAGTATAGGAAACCCTTTTTTCGCTTTTCTACACATCTCTACGGTTTTGTAGATTCAGATCTAGATCGCGCTGCAGTCGCCCACTGGCTTGCAGCACTAATCTGTAAATGCCTTGTGTAAGAATTACAGATTAGTGCTGCAAACCAGTGGGCGACTGCAGCGCGATCTAGATCTGAATCTACAAAACCGTAGAGATGTGTAGAAAAGCGAAAAAAAGGTTTCCTATACTGGTTAAGTAGCCGTTCCGTGCTTGATTTATTTATATGTCTATGTTTTGTATTTAAATTGTGTAAAACTGAAAATCCGAACACAGATGCAGTGAGACCACTGCATTCATGCACTGTTTGGCGCGAAGACTCGACTAGAAATGTAAATTTTGTTTGCTGGAAAGGTTAAACAAGTGGTCTGTCATCCTTTAAATCTGGTTTCATTATTAAAGCGCCCATTGGCGTCAGTTCAACTCGATTTTAGGGGTGCTTACACAAATTTTTAGACGGTCGTTTAAAAAATATTAAATATGGAGTGTTTCGCTACAATACTCAAGGGAACAGCCATTTAAATATAATGCATAAATTCCATAGCGCCCTGTATAAATATTTAGATTCGCCCTTTGGTAACTGGAACGACGTTATTTTACCTTATTTTCTATTTCATTTTCTTCTTTATTTACTTCATTATCGATGGTAAACTGCAGGCCGGCATATCCAGATCTCAAAACGTATCGAGGATGAAGGCCTAAAATGTCAACAGCTTCAGGAACATCTGTAACAAAAATATATTTAAAGGTTTTTTTATACGCACAAAAAGACTAATAAAAGAGAAGTTTTTATACAATGCCTGCTCAGGTATTAGTCCAGTCAAATTAAGATTTTTTAGTCAAAGTGTTGGGAACGGGTCGGTCAAACCCTATTTTATTTATTTATTTATTTATTTCTTCATTGCCATATACATTTACAAAGTAAATAGTGACATTGTCAAAGTAAGAAAAAGAAAAGTTATTTTAAGTTTCATGTGATAATATCATGGTATTCTCGAATATCATAAACATGTTTGTCAAGAAGGTAGCACTTTACTTTGTTCTTGAACTTTCCGAATTGAGTAATGCTTCTGACAGTTTCCGGGAGCGCATTATAAAGAGAGCTGCAGACACAATATGGACTTTTTCGATAAGAGGATGTTTTGTAGCCAGAAATGTAAATTTTATCCGAGTTTCTAGTATCACGATTATGAATTGTTGAGGTATTGGGAAATTTGAAAGAGTGTTTTTTTACAAACATTACTGCACTAAGAATCAAAATACTAGGCAGCGTAAGAATTTTATATCGCCGAAATGTTTCCTTGCAAGATTCAAGTGGGCTTAAAGGGTAAATTTTACGAATCATTCTTTTTTGCAAAATGAATAATCTTTGTAGTTCTGTTGATTGGCCCCAGTAAAGAATTAGATAACTTAGGTGACTATAGGCTAATGCATAGTAAATATTAAGTAATTTGGGGGTACAAATGGTTTGACCATTTCCCAACCATTTCTACCCCCAAATATCAGTCAGTGTGGTCACTAATTATACTAATTCAAAATTAAGTAATTGTTTGCTATCCATACAATTTTTTAAGTTGACTACAGCAAAATATGCCGAGTTAAGTTTACTAGCAACAAAATCAACATGAGCTGTCCACTTTAACTGTGAGTCTACATGAAGGCCAAGAAATTTGGATTGCTCAACTCTCTGAATGGGATTCTCGTTTAGTTTTAAATTTAAACTAGGAACCTGCCTTCTTTTATAAAAAACCATATAGTGTGTTTTGTTTACGTTGATAATTAAGTGATTTTTCTTGCACCATAATGAAAATCTAATCAAAATAAGCTTCGCGATTGCAATCAGTTAATCCAATGTTCCAGTAGATATAATCACAGTTGAATCATCCTCATATAAAATTAGTTTGGCAGGCATACCTTTCAATATGAGATATTTTTCAAGATCATTTATGAAAAGTGCAAAGAGCAAAGGCGATATTACGCCCCCTTGGGGTACACCATAATTAACATTAAGTTGATCAGAATAGGAATTTTGAACTTTGACTCTTATTCGGCCATTAGAAAGAAAAGAATTTAGCCACCAGGGGTTTCGAGGGTGCTAAAAAAGATGGTAAAAATAATAATAATTCTTCATTCATCTCTATCTAAGAAAACACCCCTATAAAGGCTTGTGGGGAGTTTGTAAAAAGTATTTTCGCAAGGAAAACTATGGAAGATTTTGGCCGCAAGGTTAACTTTAAAATGGCGGAACAATTGTTTCTTAGATTTTCGAAGGCAAATCGGATATGGAGTTATTTTCTAGGGTCTGTCCATGTACAGGATGCACTTCAATCAGCCTTTGAGCTAGGTTGGGTATTGTACCCATTCAGTAATCCCAGTTACTTGCACTAACCTGTGCAGGTCACCTGGAGAGTTGATCGAAATATCCTCCGGTTCTAGTTTTGGTTGCCTTTCCTGATCCAGTGACTCTCAATGGCCAACTATAGGATGTACAGTTTCTCTGTCTTGTCTGCATAGTCTGCAGTCAAGGTCTTCATTGTACATTTGCATTCTGTATAGACGATTCTTGACAGCCATGTGTCCTGTCAGAATTCTCGTAATGGTTCTCAGCCGGTTCCTGTTTATTTAAAGCAGCTGTTTTGAGAGTCTTGGGTCTGGATCCCCAATTAAGCTTCTGCTGTGGTGTAATCCATGTCTGTTGCTCCAGTGGATTTTGTGTTCACTCCTGATCCATCGCTTTATTACGTTTTGATTATTCGATGTTTTAATATTTAGCGTTTCAGAATATCTTTATTAATAAAAATGCATTTTAACAGTTTGGTGGCGAATGAACAAGAAAACTACTCCTGGCTACTCGCCGTGTGAGTTTGCTACGACCCACTAGACTCTTTGAAGAATTGATGCCATGGTGTGGTTATCAAATAATGTCGAAACAACGAGTTTTATTATAAATATTGATTGACATAAAACATTTTCTTTCGTGTTCAAAAAAAAGATTTTAATTTAGATCGAATTATTTAGATCCTTTACAGTGGGTTGCATAAAGAAAAATCGTTCTCGGTTAACTTAAGCGCGTATTAAAAAGACAAAAATTAATCAGAGGCTGGCAAGGCGTGGTTGTACATATTTTAAAATACAGAGAAACAGCATTACGATGACATTTTAAAATTGTCTTTACCATACAGTCAACAAACTGTCATAATAAATTTATTTATCTATTTTCATTTAGTAATATGAAATTTACAGTTCTGTAAATCATTTTGTAGATGCCTTTACAGCACTAGTGCTGTAATTTAAAAAAAAACAGTTTTATTAAAATTTTGCTGTTAAATAAAACCACACTTTTTAGAAGAATGATTTATTATTAACAATTATAAAATTAATTACCAATTATTAATTAAAATATAATCCTAAAGGTTTATTATAAACATTAATAATACACTTTTTACAGTTAGAAATTTGTATACAAGAAGTGGATGTGATGGAGCCCTTTACGTTCGAATTTCCAATCATTAAATCCGTATCTGACCCCATGATCTTCTTTGCTATTTGTTTCTTATTTTCTAAAGAATTCTCAACGTAGCCTTCTGCCGTAGAAGAGGATTTCCAGCCCCCATGACGCTTTAACATCTGCATATCTGCACCCTCTGAACTTCTTTTCAAAAATGCGATTAGCTGGGAGCGTTGCTTTACGGAAAAATAACCCAAAAGGATTTTCTCAGACACCTCCTTTATTTTGTTAGCTTTGCACCAATCTTCAAACTTCTGATACTTCAACTCATACCGCGCCTTGGATTTTGTAGGAACTAAACTTGAGATCGCTTCGTTTGCTGCTGCTTCTATATCAGAGGGTAAACTTCCATCAGAATCGCTCATTTTGAAAAACGCTTTTTATATTTTTGAATTTGTTTGACAAAGTTCCGACAGTAACCATGCGAAACAGTCTCTATGCGAAAGGTAACATAAAAAACTTGATTAGTAAACTTAATAGCAGGTGCATTTTTACAGGTGCATTTTTATTTTTTAAAATGCCTTTTGCCAAATATTTTTATTCACAGATGAAAGTAGATAAAATTTTGTACAATATTCTTGTTGTAAATTCATATTACTACACTCGATGTTTTATTAAACTCGGCTGACGCCTCGTTTGACAACTTTAACATCTCGTGTTGTAATATGAATCTTTACAACACTTATATCGTAAATAACTATTTTCGGATTATTCCACACTAGCGCATAGTTCGCAAAACAACGATCGTGCAAAACTTGGAACGTTTGCCTCCTAGTGGTAGCAAGTGAAAATACGGAAATGAAAAATGACAATTTTGACAATAAGAACAATGAATTATTTATTTCCAGCTTTATTAAATAAAAAGCGGTGAGAGTTTAGCGTTTGAAAGTTTTGTGGGTTAATTTTAAGAAACAATATGGTGAGACAGTGTCAGATTTGCAAAATAACCGATTCAGTGCCTGGATTCGTAGTAGTCTACAGATGATATTGCCCTGTTATAAATAGTGAGTTGTAGGCTCGACTCAAAAGTAATTTTATGGATGAGATGCGGGGTCTATCTTTTCTTTCTCGTCGTTAATTATAGCTTTAGGTCGGTAATTTTCTACCAATTCGGAGTTCCCTTTTTTTTAAATAGTGATGTAATCTTAGCTAAACTTTGGGATAGGTACAGGTACATCCCTGTTAAAAAACTTTTATTTTTTAAAGTGGTCAATTGTTAAACCACGTAGTCTTTGGTTTTTTTTAAAAGCAGTCTATCATTTATATAAAAAAAATTATTTATGTAGATAAAATCTATGGAAATATATTTTGATTTTTGTAAAAATGTCCTCTCCTTTTTTTCTTTTACCAGCGACTCGAAAAATGTCTTGTCCCGTTCTAAAAATAAATCTTGGACGCCCCTGTACCTTGATGTAATATTTTTTTTTGCTGCGAAACTTGAAGATATGTTGAAAATTGAAAAATGCAATTTGTAGATTGCATAAATCAGACCCGAATACACGATTTATACGTACAGCAAAGGCAAATGCAAATAAATAGTAGATATAAAGAACACTAAACTCATTGTGAAATGAGCACAAGGACTCATTTTTGAAAGTAGCGCAGATTTATATATATTTTCATAATAATTATTCGCTGGTATTATTTAATACAATTATATCAATTATGTAATAGTTTTTAATACTGCGCGTATATGTTGCTGCATGAGACGTTCTCTGGAAAAGAGAAACTAAATAGGTACCCATAGATAGTACCTATAAATTCTATTAAGAACATCCCATCTTCTCCAAGGTTACCAGCACCATGTGAAATTATATCTACATAATATACAGGATGTCCCGAAATTAGCGTGTAATAATAAACATACCCTAAGACATGTTTCCCCTCAAAGAGGATCGTGGGAAAAGTTTTTTTTGTAATAGCTTGAAAACCGTTTAAGATAATGGCATGAAAATTGGTACGTGTACCGATACGTTGTAAATTACAGTGAAAATATTTTCTCCAATACCGTAGCACGAAGTGGGGCTTAACGTAAATATTAACTATATTTTTTATCTCTAAGATATTTTAATTTTAAATGCAATTTTTTGACAACCCAGTGTTTTTTTCTTTAAAATACTCTTGTTTTATTTCGATGGGAGTACCGTTTTTGGTTAAAATTAATTTTAAAAATACCTTATTATTTAAAAGGAAGGATAATTCCTTTGAGAGTTCAGGTAATTCCGAAAATTCTGCGAGTTTAAGGTTTTTTTTTAATTATCTGAACTCATCCATATGGATTATCCTTGATAATTTACCTCACATAAATAGAACCAATCATAACGCTAATTTTCATAGCAATCACCTTGGTAACAGTGGCCTTACCCAATAAGACGACCTGTAGCTTTTTGTCAAATAAATAGTATTTGATTTCAAGAAATCAAGTTTAATAAATAAATATTATAACCCCTACAAAATAAAAGTGACACACAACAGTATTTGAGGTGATTGTAGGGCATAAACTTTGCAATGTTACGCCGGATGCACTTAGGCCAGGTTTGACCCATTGTGCTCACCCTGTTTGATTATTACACCCACTCCGTGATCCCAGTTCCTTGTACTAGTTTGTGTAGGTCAACTGGGGAGAGGGGATGTCCTCTGGTTCCAGCTTTGGTTACCCGAGTATTTATTGCCTCTTCCGGTCCAGTGACTCGCAATGGCAAACTATGTGCTGACGTTCGACGCGTCTGATATTATGATGTATTTGGATATTTGCCTTTATTACAAACTGCCTTTATTTCATGTTCAGTAAATTATCCAATAAAATACATTTCTAGAAGCGGCTTCTTATCTACATACCGGTGTTTTTCACTCGAAACTAGATTTTCTAAGAAAATTATCACTCAATTTAATTTTTACTTATAATCAAAGATAAGACCCTCAAGCTAAAGCTCTCGGGATCATATATATATATATATATATAAGTAAAAATTACATTTCTTGTAAAAACAGCGGTATTACCGATAAGACGACGTATATTACTGTTGAAAATACGTTATATTTAAAATTAATTTTACTTACCCGAAAAATGTGCCTTCTATCGAAATAAAACAAGAGCGGGAAATTTAGGTACTAAAAAATAATTTCCAGCAATCTTGATCAATTTTAAAATGATTTTTTTTTATTTCAACAAAGTAAAGAGGGACTCCATCCTACTGGAAAAATATCCTTTGGTCTAGAGTTTCATAATTAGGGAATATTCTTTAAAGTTCTTCTAATAAAAAATTTGCAAGAAATGTACGAGAATTCTTAAATATTACATTTACAAATACGTGGATAGGACTGGGAGGATTTATAGAGTGGACGCCCAAATCTCCGCATATTATAGATACCCTTAGATTTTTATTTATGAGGCGATTTAAAAAGAAGCGTATCTGTCACCAGGCCTAGAAATCTGGAAAGGTTAAAGGCAAGGAGTCGGCTAGAGATACGTTTAATCACTCCAGAAGTTTTGGAAATAATAAGGGAAGAGTTCTACCATCGGTTTCGTTTATGCTAACAGATTAATGGGGCATATTTTCAACAATTGCTATGGTAAAAAAGTGACAATAAAGTTTTAAAGTTATTGGTAATTTAATTGTTCCTTAAATTAGACAAATTCCTTTTTCGATAAGTGCTATCCTCTTATGTGAAAAAAAATTGGTTAGGGATGCACTTCCTTCCTTGGGGTTTTAATGAGGGGGGGGGGGTGAATGAGGTTTAAACGCCCCACTGAAATATTTACTGGGTTTAACAGGACAGGACTGTTTATTATTTTTCTTTAAATATCAATGTCAATAAAGGGCATAATGAAAAGTACAGTGTCCAGGAAAAGTTTGCATCATATGGGTAATATTTTTATGCAGTTATTTTTTTTAAATCTGTTTTTGGCCTTAGGTTTTGCATGCTGCAGTACAAAAGGTTCTGCGTGATGCAGAACAAAAAAAGCTTAAAATATTTTACTTTGTTTTTTTTTTGGAAATTTAAACTTATTGTCATTTTTTTAACGTTTTTTTGTGTGAGTTTATTTAAAATACATACTTATTTTGAATCAAACTAATGAAATTTTAAAATTTAGTTATGAAAAGAACCGATTTTATAACAATTATTTTTTCCCAAATATTTTAGGACGCCTTTTTTAATCGAGTCTGTACGCCGGCGAAAACATTTTTTAATTTAAAAATTATTTACCGCTATATATAGACGCTAACATAACTACTTTAAACTATTTACGGCTAGATGTCACTGTTCAAAGATCTCTTTCTGATCCCGGCTAATAACGCTATATATATGTCGTCGATGTACGGATAAAAGGAAAATAGATCTTAATGTTCAGTGGTAGTGAGTGAGTTCCCTTTCCCCTTATAACACCCTCCCCGGTCTGTGAATCACATTAGATTCCAGACTATTACTATTAACATAAAATTGAATAAGTTATATGACCGAAGTTGGTGAGAGAATTTCAGGTCCCCCGTAGCGCAATTGGCAGCGCGCTTGACATGTAATCGAGAGGTTCTGGGTTCAATTCCCAGCGGAGGCAAAAAACTTTTTCAATTTTAATCGAGTCTGTACGCCGGCAAAAACATTTTTCAATTTAAAAATTATTTACAGACGCTAACATAACTACTTATAAATAACGCCTAATATTGAATTAATCTCTGGTTTCATAAAGTTTATATTTCTGAATATCACAGATTACAGAATAACTTTACTTATTCTATGCAATGCCAGAACCCATAACCAGTGGCGTATTTAGGCGAGCCTAGGAGCTCGGGGTCTAAAAGTCTAATTGCAACCTAATTTTTCGTCTCACGCTTGGACTCTTAATTTAAATTTTTGGCTTAAATTACAAAGGTCTTGTAGGAAATGTTTAGTGTTTAAACGTTTCCTTCTAAAAGTCCTGGTTTATATAGAGATTAAGGTTTCGGATGCATATCGTTTTAGTTAATGATTTATAATGCAATTTTATAGGAAAACGAGTAAAAGAGTAATATTTTATAGTATTTTCTATTATATACTTATTTGTTCCGTTTTCCCTTTTTTAGAGCTATTTTAAATCATTAAAAATATAACCCAATGCAATAAAATATTTTTACAATAAAAACAAAAAACAATTAGGTAATTATTTTTAAAGAAAAAAATTAAAGTAAAAATTTTAATTGAAATATTTTTTTTATAAAAGAAGTGTGATGATTTATAATTAAAAAAAATAGTGCGGGAAGAAACGAGAATGCTTTATTATGAATATCCAAAACCGCACTTAAGAAGGAGTATTTCAAAACCTAAGAATTTACACCAAAAACTGTTCTTAGATCTACGCTCCTAACATACGTGATTTCTGAAAAAATCATCAATTTTGGCGTGGAGAGCTATATTTACTTTATTTTTAATTATCAAAAACCTAGCCCGAAAAACGCTAGTTAGAGTCATTATCGCCTTATGTTAAAATTTTGGATTGACACCAATATTCATATTCTTCACAAATATAAAAATTGTTTTTTTTTTAATAAAGAGCCAGCCAGGGAAGTAAAAAAAAAATTACAAAAACAAATTTTAATAAAATTTGTTAGTAGTTAATTTTAAACGAGCTTTGGGCGTGGCCCCGAAAATTTTTCGCCTGCGGCGCTTTTCCGCCTTCTTTACTGGGTACAATATCATGACATACATGTAGTCCCAACTGTCACTTTCTCCTACTTACGCCCATTCAGCTCCCCCCCCCCCCCCGAGCATATTTTCTGGCTACGCCACTGCCCATAACTACCGAGTAATTGACCAGAATCATTGACATTTAACTAACTGGATCCCTAGACAATAATGGCAAAAGTATCAAATTTGCAGCTTCCAGCAAATAACCAAAATCCCCCGAATTTGAGTAAATAAAGACAATGCAAGTCCAAAACTCTACTGCCGTTCAGTTTTATAGTTTATTGCATAACAAAACAAAATGTAAGCTTTAAATTACGATGCATACTTACATAATGTATATTTATGTTCTAAGGTTTATAAACAATAAGTATGCGCTATTTAAGCAAAGATACTTTAACATAATACTACCAAGTATTATTGTGTTCTGTAAAGGTTTTAGTATTGTATTTTTGAGAGAATGGTCTTTTTCCCGTTTAATTGCCCATTACAGTACTTACTTACTAATCCGTTATTGTTGCAACAACAGTTTGTATTATTTATGCATGCCTATTTGTAACTGAACGGTATTATCTCATAAATACCGATTCTACAAGGGAACCGTTAGAATACCGTTAATAAAATTGTTAAAGAATGCTTGTCGATAGTAAATAACATTGGTTAGATAATAATATAATATGGGCCTAGACAGGGGCGGTTCTAGACCCAAAATATTGGGGGGGCACCACATTGGCGTAGCCAGAAAATATGCTCGGGGGGGGGGGCTGGGTGGGCGTAAGTAGGACATTTTTTTTTCTGAAGAGAGGAATAGTCAGGATTATATGTATTCCATGGTATTATACCTAGCGAAGAAGGCGAAAAAGCGCCGCAGGCGAAAAATTTTTGGGGCCACGCCCAAAGTTCGTTTAATATTCACCTAACTACTATCAAATTTCGAAAATTTAATGATTACCTCTCCCCCTTTGCATGGTTGGATTACATTTTTTTTTAATGTTTTTTTTTGATATTCCTAGCTGGCTCTTTATTTAAAAAAAAAAACATTTTTTATAATTGTGAAAAATATGAATATTGGTGTCAATCCAAAATTTTAACATAAGACGTATGTATGACTCTAACCAGAGTTTTTCGGGCTCGGTTTTTCATGATTAAAAAAAAGTAAATATCGCTCACCGCGCCGAAATCGATGATTTTGAAATCATGTATTTTAGAAGCGTAGATCTTAGAGCAGTTTTTGGTGCAAATGCTTAGATTTAGAAATACTCCTACTTAAGTGCCGTATCTTTATATTCCTAATAAAGCATTCTTATTTCATCCCGCACTATTTTTTTTTATAATAAATTATCATACTTCTTCCATAAAAAATGTTTCAATTGAAATGTTTACCTTAATTTTTCTCTTAAGAAGTAAATACCTAATTGTTTTTGTTGTAAAAATATTTTATTGCATTGGGTTATATTTTTGTTGATTTAAGAAAGCTCTTAAAAAGAAAAACGTATATAATAGAAAAATTCTATAAAATATTATTCTTTTTACTCGTTTTCCTTTAAATTTACTTCAAAAATCAATAACTAAAACGATATGCGTGTGAAACCTTAATCTCTATATAAAACAGGACTTTTAGAAGGAAAATTTTAAAACTAGACGTTTACTACAAGACTTTTGTAATCTAAGCCAAGAATACATTATTTAAATTAAGAGTCCATGCGCCACTGGGCGCAGCCACAATTTTTGGTAGCCTTCGCAAGCAAATAACGCCACAGCCCAAAATTTTTTAGGATCATGCTCAAATTGTATCAAATTATGTAAATAATAAAGCACATGAATTTTATAGTTTTTTTCAGAAATGTTGGGGGTCCTGGGCCCCCCAGGCCCCCCCCCCCGTAGAACCGCCCCTGGGCCTAGAAGTGTGGTGGTACATTCCCTTTTTGATTTAAAAGATTTTTTTGTCAGTCCTGAATGCTAATATCAGTCTACAAGATCCAGTGGCGTAGTCAGAAAATATGCTCGGGGGGGCTGAATGGGCGTAAGTAGGACATTTTTTTTCTGGAGAAAAGGACAGTCGGGACTATATATATTTCACTTGGTATTTCCTGATATTGTACCTAGAGAAGAAGGTGGAAAAGCGCATCAGGCGAAAAATTGTCGGGACCACGCCCAACGTTCATTTAAAACTATTATCAAATTTCATCAAAATCATTAAAATTTGTTTTTGTAAATGTTTTTTTTTCTTTTTTTTTTATTTTCCTAACTGCCTCTTTATTAAAAAAAACATTTTTTTTATTTGTAAAAAATATGAATATTGGTGTCAATCCAAATTTTAAGATAAGACGTGTGTATGACTCTAACAAGCGTTTTTCGGGCTCGGTTTTTCATAATTAAAAATAAAATAAATATCGCTCTCCACGCCAAAATTGATGATTTTTTCAGAAATCATGTATTTTAGGAGCGTAGATCTAAGAGCAGTTTTTGGTGCAAATTCCTAGGTTTTGAAATACTCCTTCTTAAGTGCCGTTTTGTATATTCATAATAAAGCATTCTTGTTTCTTCCCGCACTATTTTTTTTTAATTATAAATCATCATACTTCTTCAATAAAGAATATTTCAATTAAAGTTTTTACTTTAATTTTTTTCTTTAAAAGTAAATACCTAATTGTTTTTTGTTTTTGTTGTAAAAATATTTTATTGCATTGAAATTGAATATTTTTGTTGATTTAAAATAGCTCTAAAAAAGGGAAAACGGAACAGACAAGTATAATAATATAATAGAAAATACTATAAAATATAACTCTTTTTACTCGTTTCATCATAAATCAAGAACTAAAACTATATGCGTCCGAAACCTTAATCTCTATATAAAACAGGATTTTTAGAAGGAAAAGTTTAAAGATTAAGCGTTTCGTACAAGATCTTTGGAATCTAAGCCAAGGTTAGGTTAGGTTAGGTTAGGTAAGAGTGGCAGACCCTTGGTTCTGACCAAACAGTCTCACGTAGTCCTAATTAGGTCCGTTGTGATACCACACGTGTTCCGTAGAACCCCCTTCATCAGATCTCTGATGGTTAGTGCGACGTAACCGCGGAAGGATTTTAACAACTCATTCAAACCAGCCACTACTGTTCAGAAATCTGCTCAACCGTCCAAGTTGTAAGTTGTTTAGTTCCTCCAGGCTATCGAAAGATGATTTACCCAGAGTAGTGAACCTCCTTCTTGCGAGGCCAGGGCATTCACACAGAAAATGTTGAATACTTTCTTCCTCTTCCTCATCTCTGCAACTTCTGCAGAAGTCGTTGGTGGGTATTTGCATACGTTCGGCATGTCTACCGAAGAGGCAATGTCCGGTAACAACCGCAGTAATATTTCTCACGTCTTTTCGACTGTGTCTCAATAGCTCTGCGGTTCTTTTTTTATCGAATGTGGGCCACAGTTGCCTGGATGTACTACAGGTTGTCAACCCTGTCCATCTGTTTTGTGCAAGCTGCTTGGCCCTGTAGTCAATCTCCTCTTTGACGAATCCCAGTGGTTTGTTCACTGTATTGTCTGCTAGATCAGCTGGCATGCCTGCGCCCTCTCTTGCGAGCGCATCGGCAGCCTCGTTGCCATCTATTTTGGAGTGTCCAGGAACCCAGCACAGAATAACCCGATGTTGGTTGCCAAGTGTGCATAGATTGTTGCGGCATCGCCTTACGAGCTTTGATTTAACACTGCTGGAACAGATTGCCCTAATCGCCGCCTGACTATCACTGAAGATGGTGATTGACGAGGCTACTCCCAAGCCAAGGTGTTCCTGCAGGATATTGACCGCCTTCTCTACTGCCAGTACTTCCGCTTGAAAAATACTACAATAGTTGGGGAGTCTATACGATTTCTGTATTTGTAAACTTTCGGAAAAGACCCCGGCTCCCACACCAACGTCCATTTTTGAACCGTCTGTGAAGATTGCGTGATCTGTTTTCGTTATATTCTGATTGCCTTCCCACTCTTCCCTACTCGGAATGAGTATAGAATACCTTCTATCGAAGCATGTTATTGGAACAGAGTAATCAGTCGGGTCTAGTAGATTATTCCCCGGGTGAATCTTTAGTATACTGCTGTGCCCGTAGTTAGTTTCCTTCCAGAATTTCGACTCTTTTAGTCGCAGGGCACTTTTTGCAGCTATACTTTTTCCATAGATATCCAAGGGGGGTATATATAACATGACCTCTAGCGCCGCTGTCGGGGTTGACTTAAGGGCTCCGGTTATTCCTAAACAAGCTGCCCTTTGTATCTTTGTTATTGACTTAGTGTGCACTGCTTTTTCCAAAGCGGTCCACCAAACCAGGACCCCGTATATTAATATAGGTCTTATAATAGCCATCTAAGCCAAGAATACATTATTTAAAAATTTAAATTAAGAATCCAAACGTGAGGCGACAAATTAGGTTTTCAATTAGACTTTTAGACCCTGAACTTCAAGGCTCGGGGGGGGGGGGGGGCAGGCTGCAGCCTGGCAGCCCCACCCCCCCAAATATGCCACTGACGACGAGACCATCTGTACAAGGTGTCCCAAATTCGATGCTCATTGTGGGTATGTCGGAAAATATAAGAGATACAGCATTGGTCAACTAGTGGCAAAGTTGCGGAAAGTTGTGCTCAGTAATATAATTTAAAAAATTCGAGCTTTCTTTTTTACTTCTTGAAACATTTGAAAAAAAAACAAAAATTTTGAGTTTTTGTTTGTTTAATTTATGGCTTATTTTAATTGCTACAGAAAAATTATTACTCTCTGATTATCTATTTTATTTTTAGAAGTAATAATAAACGCTTACATTTTGTTTTTCGAACGTAAGTCTATTTATTGTTATTATGAAACTACGAAAATTAAATAAATATTACATATTTAAAAAAGTTAAAAACATAAAAAGACAATATTGAGACGTGTATATAAAATCTTAATTATATTTAATCAAAAATATAATTTCATTTATTTACATAAGGACAATACGGCGTTGACTGCTCTGTAAAGTTACTGACCTCTTTGCTGAACGTCTGGTTAACAAATTATAATAAAATTGTTGTTGTCATAAATAAGGATCTTTATTGAAATACGTATTTATTTCCTAAGTAGTCAATGATTTAAATGTTTAAAAAAATTTAAAGTAATTTAACTTTCTATAATGCCACGTGGCACAGTGTTATTAATATGGTCTAATTAACTGGACAATAGAATATTATTAGGTATAAGACAAGAAACTAAAGTGACACATTTAATCCCTCACTTATTTCCAGTATAAATAATAGTTATTTATGGTAGGTAGGTACTAGTGTGTTATGTTGAAAATAAGTCACACGAGAAAGATTTATACCACGAGGCCGTCAGGCCGAGTGGTATAAATTCTCAAGTGACTTAGGTAACATAACACACGAATGGCATACAATGTTTTATCCAACAAGTGGAAAAAATCGGTTTTTATGAGCTAATAATAATTAATAAGTTTCGTGAACATACCTTATAAATGTCAGAATGACTTGACAGTGACTTTTTTACATTTTTGTCAAAGTTGGTTGATTGTTTGGTTGCCACGGGCATGTTTAAAATAGCAAATGTTTAAATAAGTCACACGAGAAAATTTATATTTTATTTAAAATTTTATAAATTCTCAAGTGACTTAGGTAACATAACACACGAATGGCATACAATGTTTTATCCAACAAGTGGAAAAAATCGGTTTTTTATGAGCTAATAATAATTAATAAGTTTCGTGAACATACCTTATAAATGTCAGAATGACTTGACAGTGACTTTTTTACATTTTGGTCAAAGTTGGTTGATTGTTTGGTTGCCACGGGCATGTTTAAAATAGCAAATGTTGAAATAAATGTTGACACTTGTCAGTTTTCCCTGAAGAAAAGGGAAGCTTTTTTGAAGATAAAAAACTATAGAAAATGGACCCAATGGAGGAAACCGATGAAAATTACGATCCTGAGGATATCCTTACGGAAGCGGAACAAGCAGCGATGCAGATTTTGCCAGAAAAGTCCCGAGATGCTTACGACAAGGAGTTCAAAATGTTTGAGTTTTGGATGAATTCACGGAAAATAAAAGGTATCGATGAAAATGTTCTATCGGCTTATTTTTACATTTGCAAAAAAAATTAGCCCCATCGTCGCTATGGACCAAATACTCGATGCTTCGCTCGACTATTCACCTTTATAAAAAAAAAAGAAATATTTCAAAATATGGCAAACTAGCGAGCATTTTGAAAAGCAAATCACAGGGATACAAACCAAAGAAATCCAAGACATTAGAATGACCTGAAATAGAGAAGTTTTTAAACGAAGCTCCCGACGACGAGTACTTGTTGATGAAAGTGGCTTTGATAATGGGGATTAGCGCTGCTTGTAGATGCGATGAATTGGTCAATTTGAAAATAGAAAATATTCAAGACAAAGGGAAATATTTTTACGTAGTTTTGCCAGACACTAAAACCAAGAAATCGAGAAGTTTCACCATACTTGAAGAAGGATTTCCAGTCAACCCGATCAATTTGTGTAAAAATTCTGCTTGTAATAGTAATAAATAAATGAAATACTACTTTAAATATAAACGTGAGTTATTTGATAGTTTACTTGTCTAAAATGACATTGATAATGGCAGTCATAACTGTCATGTGTTGGATAAACAATTTTTCAGTGTCATCAATTTGCGATCACAGATGGTGCTGTGATCAAAAAGTGGAAAATTTCAACGAAGATGCCCTATTATCCTGGTTTTCACAGAAAAATCCAGGAATTTTTCTCCTTCAACGCTTTGGAAACATTGTTCTATGTTAAGATCAGAGATACAAGCCAAGAAAAGTCAGGATACTAAGAGGGGACCAGGTTGACAAATTTGTAATGGATGCTCCAGACAATCAGTTTTTAATGATAAAGGTCAATGATTTTATTAAACATTTGACAAGTATTTCATTTAGTACTTATAAATAAAATGATTTTTGAGTGGCCCTCATTTTTGGTACCACGGGAGCCTGTAGAAGTAAATAATTAGTTGAGTTGACGCTAGACGATGTAACTGATTTAGGTCCCTCAGATTTGATTGAACAAGACCACTAGGAATTTTATGGTTAAAAATTCAGTTATAAATACTGTCAATTTTACTGAAATCTGTCAGAAGTATATGGTGTTAGGAAAGGCTGAGTCCACTGATTCGAGATTTTTCATTCGTTATCAAAATAATTAATGTACTACTCAACCAGACGGTAAAAACATATTTGAAAAATTACCCCAAAAATGTATTCAATTTATCATTATCCACTAGACATTGCCTTCGTCGAACGTCTGCCTCTTTATTCGCTAACTCTGTTGCAACTCTAGATGTTTGCTGTGGACCTTCAGGAAACACTTCCATACAGGATTTTGGAGCTTTCACATGATAGTTATACATCAAGCAGCGTCATATAGCTTACTGCCGATGAACGAAATCGACTATTTGATATTGTAAATTGTACAAACAAATTTAACCTTTTTTTAAATATATGTTGCTAGAATGTACTTTAGGTCATTGGGATTAAAGGACCCATTTTGATCACCGTTTAGCGAAATATGTGAAGTGAAATAAACACTGCGATTGAAAAATTCAAGGTTTCGCTATGACATACCATATGAGGTCGTAATTGATGAACAAAATGTATGGGAATACAAAACATCAGAAACTACTCCTGGTCTGGTACCCAGACAAATCCAAAACCAAAGAGGGTACCGGAGCACGGATACACGGAGTAAGACCGTAGAAAAATGCATTTTTCTCTCTGGGAAAGTCTTTCACAGTGTTCCAAGCAGAAATCTACGCCATATCACAGTGTGCGTATGAAAATAATAGGAAAACTTACCTCAATTAGCGGATTCATATATATTCTGACAGTCCAGCAGCCCTTAGATAGCTAATATGCAACAAAGTAACTTCAAGACTGGTATGGGAATGTCAAAAGGAACTGGAGCCCTGGCAAAAGCAAACAAAGTAATACTGCAGTGGATATCAAGGCACGAAGGTATTACAGAAAACGAAAAGCTCCGAAAACATATTCATTGGTCCAAAACCGGCACACGGAGTACCAAGGTGCATAGTACAAGATGCCATAAAACGATGGATTAAAAGTGAACACAAAATCCACTGAAGAAACAGACAGGAATTACACCACAGCAAAAGCTTCATTGGAGATCCAGACCTAAGACTTACGAAACAGCTGCTTCAAATGAACAGGAACCAGCTAAGAACTGTCACAGGATACAATAGATATCTTGACTGAAGATTATGCGAACAAGTCAGGGAAACTGTACAGCACATGGTTAGCCATTGCAAGTCTCTAGATCGGAAGAAGCAACCAAAATTGGAAGCAGAGGACTACCCTCTCCCCAGTTGACCTACACAAACTAGAGCAATGAACTGGAATCACGGAGTGGGTGTAATAACCAAGCAAGGTAAGGACAAGGCCTAAGTGCATCACCCCTCACTTTTATAAAATAAACGACGAAGAGCGATTACCGACTTGCCACGCATTCTGCTCTTCAATAGATGTTTTTACGTTTTTTTTTTATGGAAGTTTTTATAGCAAAATTTTAAATAGTGCTCCATTCGTAGTGAGCAATCGCAATTTATAATCACCGTGATAAACGAATTGCATTCACAAGTATAGCGACTGCTAATGAAAAATCGCGAGTTAGTTCATCCATAACAGCAACATCTCAGCGAGAAAGTTCTTGAAAGGTTACTTGAAAGCGTTTTATGCATATGGTATATAAAACCACAACTGGAAAACCAGCTATCAGTGGCGGCTCGCAGTGTTAAAAAATGGTGAAGAGCTAGGTATAGAGCGGGTAATTAAACAAACATGGACTAAAAACCCGTGTAACAAAACGTCTCTCTTATCCTCATCTGTCCAACGACTGAATGGAGTTTCCAACAAATTACAAACTATGTCTTTAATTGGGTTCATTTTTAAAACACAATACTAAGTAGGTACGTACACTACTGAATTAACTTAAATTAAAACCTAACTTTTTAATCACACAGTAAATCACGTTAAAACAATATCTATAACCGTACGTTTCGCCAAGCCTCAAAATAAATAGCTTAAGGTTAGGCGAACCAATGCTAAAACAATGGTGCATATGACTGATCTATTTTTAAAATGCCCTTCATCATAATGCAAATTGTTACATGCTGTTTGCGTGATTGAAGTCACGTAACCATAGCAACGGTGAATATCAAAGCCATGTTGGGCATCGGGTCTTTAGTTGCTTTGAGCTAACGGACACGGTCGACTGGGGCGCGCCAAAATGCACGAGTGTTTATAATTATTGTTCATAGGAGTTAACCGTGGCCCTATTATGCATGGCTACATTCGGATTAAATTAATATTATTAATTCGAGCATAATTCTTTTTTAAGGGCTAAAATGTTAGCTGTATTGGTACATTGATATTTAATATTGTCGAAAAACTGTCCTTTTGTTTTTTTTTTGGCGAAGAGCCCCTTCACCTCGTCAGCCGCCACTGTTGGAAAGCTCCTTAGTGAATAAGGACAAGAAGGAGCCTTCTTATTGCAATTTCTTCCTTATTGCAATTTGTACATTACATATCTCAGAGGCGAATACATAGTCCGATTAAGGGAGGTTATAAGCCCAAGGAGAACCATACTTTATTACAGCACTGTATCTGTAAACGTCATTATTATTCCTTTAAAATAAAACAAATATTAAAATGATAATAATCATTTTATTTCACTAATTACTTTAAACCACAAAGATTATTTTCATAAAAACAACATGGTATTGACCGCGGTCTGGTGTTAATGACCCGTTTTCTATTATAAAATAAACGTTGAAGTAATGCTGGTAAATATAGATATGGCAGGCATTTCAAAAGGCAATAAACTTTTTTTGACGAAATATAATAAAGATACTAAATTTAATGTATTTTATGGCCGCTATTACTGATTAATTTTTTTGGTTCCTAGGAGTAGTTTATCCTTTGAATACGTCATAATATATTATCGGCCGTACTCAAATAATTATTTATGTATCAAGGGTACTAAGTAGATGATTAGGCCCTGAGGGTGACATTGTTACAAAGCCGAGGGCCTCTGGCCCGAGGGTTCGTAAGTCGCCCGAGGGTATATATCTATTAGTACCCGTGGTACATACAAACTTTTATGTCATACTAGTTCGCTTTAAATAATAAATTGTAGAATCAAATTAAATTTTAAAAAAATATTTATTATTTGAAAACCGTTTTTTGCGTCTTAATGCCCGCATGGGCATAAAGTAATCCATTATGTAAATGGTATCTAAGGTATAAAAACACAATAATGTACTGGTATGACATAAAAATATTTCTACATGTGGATGAGGGGGGCGTATTATTTTGGCATACAAATTTGCGTTCACATGGTGTGGTTTCATTCGGAAACTCACAGGAACCTAATGGAAGTTTGTATTTGAAATATTGCTGTATTGTTGTGATAAAGAGAGCAGTGGCGGCGCCAGGATTTTTGGGAAAGGTGGGCACAAGCAGGTACGCTGATTTTTGAGTAGGCACTGCCCAAATAAAAAGTGACTTCTAAAAAAAAAAGTCGCCGCCTCCCTCATGCTCTATAAAGCAATACGACTGGGTTACTGACTAAAACTTTGTGATTTACCCAAATAAAGACAATGTAAGTCCAAAATATATGTACCATTTTGCTGTTATAAGATAAAAATATATCGTTATGTGAAAGCTGTTAAGCTATTGCAATTATTCAGGTATTTAAAACCCTTCTTTATTATAGGTAGAAGTAGTAAAATCGAATTTTAATAGCCCTTTTAGTTCTAAACGGGTATTCAGTAGTATTTTAAAGTAAGTAAAGTAAAGTAAAACATCGATTAGAAAGTGAAGCATTGGAATAACTGTGAAATTATATTTTCTTTAAGATAATTTAATGATTTCGTGATAACGTAACCAATAAAAAATAGAAGGTAAGTTATTAATATTCACATATAAACACAAATGACAAAAATGGGTCTATATTATTTGATAAATAATGTTGTAGATACTGTAATAGTATATTACATAACAAGTGATGAAAGTGGTACTTTTCAAACGAGGAGTCAGCCGAGTGCGGAAATTCTCGGAGTTTTAGAATAATCACTTTCACACGACACGAGTAATGTACACTATTTTTTCTACGACCACAAAGAATAATTAAAAAAGCCTTTCATTTGTGAAAAATATATATATCAACACTAGTGTTGAAATTAGCATACTTAGTATTATGTTCCACTTAATATCTGGTTTCATAGTTTGTCACTAGGCTTTTCCTTTATTTGTAGCTTAATTTTTTCATATTTTATATATTATCATAGGAAGAACTAATCCTGGATTAAATTCTATATTTACCAGAATAAAAAATTTTAAATTTAATCAAGGAAAGATGCATTAAACATAAATTTAAAAAATCCACCCAACAAGGAAAATTTCAATTCAAATAATTCTATAAATTATTGTTTTATAAAAAAAGTCAAATACTCCTGATGGGATTTGAACCTGTGACCTTGCGATCTATAGGCTAGAGTTCTATTCTCTACGCTATCAATACCGATAAACATTTGTTGTTTAATACATGACACTCTCTTCAGCGCGATTTGTTTTTTCTGGCTTTGAATTTCAATATTTAAAGAACGACTGATCAGTGCAAAAATGTGGCAACCGTTTTTGGAGACTAACTAATGTTTGTCTCCGTTTTCGATCGATTTCAGACACAAGATATTGTAATAAAAGACGGAGCGCTCCGAAGTCACGTCGGTTCTTACGTAGCGAATAAATTATGGTGCGCCTATCTATTCGGCTTTCCTTAAATGTTGAAATTCAAAGTTTCTGGTACATAATAAATTTTCCAGTATATTATTAACATTTTTATAATTTCACACTCTAATTCTGAATCGCTCGACAAATACATGATAAATAAGTTAAACACTTTATAATTACTACTTTCTAAAATTTGTTCTTTTTAATAAATAGGGGTTGGCTGTCAAATTGGCACCATATGTTGTAATTAAATAGTGTGCCTTGATATTTCAACACTAGTGTTGAAATATTTTTTTTCAACACGTGTGATATACGGCACTTTCTAGCTAAATTAAACGTGCTTTTTTCTCATTTTCATAGGTGGTCGTAGGAAAATAATATAAATGTTCATTATGAATCATCAGCTGCGTCTAGCATCGGCTACATGTATGAGATTCATGCCTGGTATAATCTTATTATAATATTTTCCTACGAGCGTGCGCAAAGTAGTACTTTGCGCACGCATTTTTGTGTGCAAAGTTACACTTTTCCGCACTAGTGCGGATAAGACTTTTATCCGCACTGGGTGCGGAAAAGTAAAACTATTCAAAAATCTCCTTGGTAGGGAATATTTATATTTATTTTAGTAGCTGTAAACTATTTTATGGCAATGTGAGAAGCCGTTGCAAGAGTATTCTCTTTTATCTTTTAATCGTAATTCCCGATATTTGTATTTCAGCTTAAAACGAAAAAAATTTAGTTTCCTATTATTTTTTTTATTGTTATGTAATTTTTTAATTTTCTATTATTTTTTTTTGTTATGTAATTTTTAGTTGTAAGTATATTATAGTTCTTTCTTTAAAGTCGAATTAAAAGATATTAAATAAATTATCATATTTTTATTTTTGTTGTTATCTGATATGAAGCTCGTAGGAAAAATGTTGTTTCTAACAAGTGCGCAAAGTGCTTTTCCGCACGCAAGAACTTATCCGAACTCCGCTTCGCGTCGTTCGTCCAACTGTACTTGCGTGCGGAAAAGTATCACTTTGCGCACTTGTTAGGAAAATAACTATTTTATAAAACGACTCAGTCTAACAAGGTGGATGTATAGTTTTATCAAAGAAATATTTTTCTTATGTAATTTTTGTTAAACATCTGCATTAATAGCCGATATTTGCCAACCAATAAAACCATCGCTATTCGAATTTTGAGACGCGAATATCTCGGCATTCACTAACTCCTGAAACTTGAATTTCGGTTCGCCAAAAAGAATGATATTTGCCGCTGAATATGAAATAGGTTTTTACCAAATTATTTGTGTAGTTTCAGACAAGAATTCGCGTTTGAAATATCGTTTATCGGAATTTTGGTGGATGACATTAGTGACATTTTACCAACCAACTAAATCCCGTTAATTAATTTATCAGGTGCTAAACTCTCAGCACTGGCTGACGACTGAACCCGGATTTTAGATTCGCTGGAAAGAATTATATTTGCCGCTGAATAAGAATCATGATCTTACAAAATTGTTTGTGTTGATTCCGAGAAAATCTCGTTTAAAATATCGTTTAGCAGGATTTGTTTGTTGGTTGGCAAAGTGTAGATCATTTTTTAGGTTTCCGGCTGTGTATAAACCATAATGGAAATTTTAATTTGATCACGAACAGATACTATTAAAACCAACAAAAATATATTTAAGTATTCAAGTAGTAATCATTTTTATTATGATTTTAGATGATTTTTAGTTTGCATATCCTGGTACTTTTCAATTTATTAAGTTGTTATTCATCCGAATATATTTTCGATAAATTTATGCCAAGAATGCGTCATAGGCTACAGCACCCGTTTCATCCGAATGCCATTAACCAAAACTACATTCCGTTATATATGAAGAATGGACCTAATCCAATGACTGATTATATGAGTAATTCTTTTCGTCCCAGATTTTTGGTTAAACGATTTAACAGAATGAAACGACAACTGAGCAAGGATGACCAACAATTTCAAAACCTTTTGGATTCATTTGGAGGTAAAGAAGAACTATGGCGGAAGCTACGCAACAGATTAAATGCGGCGTTGCAAAGTTACTGACGTGAACGGAACTTGCATAACTAAATTTAAGAACATATTTTTACAACAAACCCTTCCTAATTAACTTTTTACTGTAAATTTTACCGGGTGTCCCAGATAAGGATGCACTCTACAGGGATCTTGTTAATCATAGAAGATACAGAGATAGTTTAATTAGAAAAAAGTTGCGCCCTACTAAATTCCGCAACATTGTGTTTTCAAATTAAAAAAATTCCGAATCCTTCCAAAGATATTTCGTTGTTATTTTTTTCTGAATCTATTTGAAAAGATATGTTAAAATAAAATTTGCTTTCTCATTGCTACTTTTTCTACTCTATAAGTTGGTGTTATTACATTTTTAATCCCACTTTTCGTTTTTTCAAAACCATCATCAACTTTACTTTTTTAAATAGTCGGGAAATTTTATTTTATTATTTTTAAATTCCCCTTCTCATTTATAATTCAACGACGTATTACACGTAGTATTAATAACACGTTTCGAATTTAAGAACCCATCATCAATAAGAATAAGTTCTAATTCATCATGTATGTATCAACTTTCTTTTGTTTTTAAAGCAAACTAGAAATAATATGACTTTAGACGTCGACTTTAAATCATATCCAATTTTTCTCCCTTGAATAATGTTTTTATTAAAAAAAAACTTCAATTACACAACTCCTCAAAAACATAAACGTTTTACTTCAAAAAAATTAGATAAAAATTAATTTGCACTAAACGATTTCATTGACATAATCTGTCATTTGGCGAGTATTTATAATTTATTTAAATAGGTAGGTATCTGTCACAGCCTACTATACAGTTGACATAGACTAGGTTACGGAGA
Source organism: Polydrusus cervinus (assembly GCA_935413205.1). NCBI lineage: Eukaryota > Metazoa > Arthropoda > Insecta > Coleoptera > Curculionidae > Polydrusus > Polydrusus cervinus. The sequence goes on along the minus strand of OW284516.1, from coordinate 45,993,885 downwards.
TTAATAATAAAATAGTTTCAAATAAGATTAGGTTGCCCCTATTCTTATTGATGATGTTCAAAACGTGTTCTTAATACTAGGTGTGATAAGTCATTGAATTATAAAGAAGGAAGGGAATTTAAAAAACCATAGTTGATGATTGATTATAGTTTTTTAATATAAGTTAATTGTAATGCTTATACAGGAAAACTAATTTAGCGGATTTTTCGGTTCCCAAGCGATTTCGAAGTCTGGATTGGAATGTACCAAATTAAATGTCGAAAACACGAAGCTATAGCAGATAACAATTGTTTAATGGTGGGCCGTACTTTTTGAACAGCATAGATATTCTGTTGGGATTTCCACCAATACAAATTATTTTGTATGTCGAGATTTTCTAACTGTAAATTAATTATTTTCGGGCGAATAGAGACAAAATAATGAAAATAAATGGATTTTAAAGTTCATTATTGCAAGATTAAGGAAAAAACCCGTATAAATTGATGAAATTTAAAAAAAATCACGATTAAAAAAATGCTGATTTATTGCAACCCTGATCTTAAGTCTTGAATATAATGATAAGAACTAAGAACATTGACGACTTAAACTGTTTTTGTGTATTAATCTCGGTTATTCTTTTTAGATAATACTGATTTAAATCCGCCACAAGAGACATCAACCAAAACTGCCATCGACATAGAAACTTCAAATGAAGAAATCGAAACGTCTACTCCAAACACAAAAACAGGTTTCTATTTTTTATTAGACTGGAACAGTTTTTTTGTTTTGGATGATCAAAATGGACGGAGGGTGAATATTAGGATACAACCAAAAATTGGAGACCCCAAGAGATTTTTAAGCGTTACAGTGCCCTAGAAATTCAAAGGACACTGTATGCGCTTTATATTTTTAAATTGGGTTTTATTATTGTACTTTTGTAGTTAAAATAAAGGCTTCTGTTGTTTTTTTGATTTCATTAAATGTTTTTTGTTATTTTAATTGAGTTAATAGGTAGTATATGTGTTTAGTGTCTGCGTATCTCGGAAACTATACGAGATACAGCATCGGTCAAATGGTGGCAAAGTTGCGGAATTTTGTGCCCAGTAATATCGTAAAAAAAATTTAAACTTTCTTTTTTACTCCTTAAAATATTCGAAGAAACATAAAATTTCAAGCTTACGATTTTTAAATTTATCTGACAGTTATAAAATGAATTCACCATACAGGGTGTTACAAATTCGACATACCAGCATTGGAATCTCGGAAACCATAGAAGTTAGAGAAACGGTTAAATGGGGGCAAAGTTGTGCAATTCGGTGCTGATTATAATGCCGCTTTAAAAGTTTTCAAATTCCGAATACTTCCGATTTTATTCGAAAAATCCCGAAATTTGGGCAAATCGTTTTTATTTTTTCCTGAGCTCATTTGACTAGCTATTTAGAAATAAATGACACTTTGTCATTACCACTTTTGCTCCTCTACAAAATGACGTTACTAAACTAAAGATCCGCGGTTTCGTCTCCGAGCGGCCATCACCAACTTTACTTTTTTAAATACGGACCTGGATTTTTTTTACCGATTTTTAAACCCTCCTACCCTCAAAATGTAATGGCGATATTACTTTCTCATAATGATGAATTTCCTTGTTATTTTTTTTAAATTCATATTTTTTACACTTCTTGTCAGTCCGGTCCTGGCAACGAATTACAATATTAATTAAAAACTTTATTTTATTTAAAACATTTATACATAAGTAATATAATTTATTTTATAAGAATTTTCTAATAATGCTAAATTTACTAATTATAAATCCTAATTTTCTAAATGTTCAAAGATATTGCCGTTCTGCTCAATACAACGATCGATTTTTTTTCCCATTTTTGGCGACAGCCCTTTCAACCGATCTTCTCCTTATCCTACCAAATGCAACCTGTATGCGTTCTTCCAGTTCTTCCATGGTATCTACGTCATTTTTATAAATAACATTTTTACACAATTAATATTGTGATTCGTTGCCAGGACCGGACTGACAAGAAGTGTAAAAAATATGAATTTAAAAAAATAAGCAAGGACAATTTATCATTATGAGAAAGTAATATCGCCATTACATTTTGAGGGTAGGAGCGTTTAAAAATCGGTAAAAAAAAATCCAGGTCCGTATTTAAAAAAGTAAAGTTGGTGATGGCCGCTCGGAGACGAAACGGCGGATCTTTAGTTTAGTAACGTCATTTTGTAGGAGGAGCAAAAGTGGCAATGACAAAGTGTCAAATGAGCTCAGGAAAAAATAAAAACTATTTTGCAATATTTCGAGTTTTTTCGAATAAAAGTATTCGGAATTTGAAAACTTTTAAAGCGGCATTATAATCAGCACCGAATTGCAAAACTTTGCCCCCATTTAACCGTTTCTCTAACTCTTATGGTTTCCGAGATTCCAATGCTGGTATGTCGAATTTGTAACACCCTGTATAATGTTTATTTATATCTATTTCGAACAAATTGTAATGTAAAAAATAAATAAATAAAAAGTTCAATCCAGCCACACGGCCACAGGAGCAATACTGACAAAAAACTGAAATTTAAGTTTTAATATAAATTATGTTGATAAACTATATTCGCTCTTCGATAAAATTTCCACTGATAAAATCTTAATTTGTGGTGACTTTAACTTTTCATATATAGGTTGGTTATTTAAAAATAAGTGTAATTATTATCTTCCTGAAAATGTGGACTCTAAATTTAACACTTTCTATGACATGTTAAATCTCTATGGGCTTTTTCAATTTAATGGGCTTAAAAATGATAATAATAGAATACTTGATTTAATTTTGTCTAATGATTCAATAGTTAAGGATCTCATAAGCTCATATCAACCCCTTGTGACAGAAGATCCTCATCATAAGTCAATTGAATTTAATCTTACTTGTTCATCGCTACCACAGCTAGGCTTTAATAATAATGAACCCATTACCTATAATTTTAAAAACGGTGATTATGAGGGCATCAATAATTATTTCAATAGTATAGATTGGAAGCAAACGCTTAAAGCCGCCGATATCAATGAATCTGTTCAACACTTCTATAATGTAATTAATAATGCATTAAATACTTACATTCCAAAAAAAATTATTAACAAAAAATACCCAATATACTTTAAACATAATACCATACGAATATTGGTAAATAAAAACAAGGCCCATAAAAAGTGGAAAAGGTCCAAATCTAACATAGATTACAATTTTTTTTGTCAACTTAGACGACAGAGCAAAACGATGATTCGTAATGATTATATAGCGTATATTAAATCAATAGAAGATGATATTCCAAATAATTCTAAGCGTTTTTGGCAACTTATGTCTATCAAAAGTAAACATTTAGGTATTCCCAATGTAATGAATTTTAGAGGTAAGCAAACTCAGGGATCTGAAGTAAGCTCTTTGTTCTCGGAATTCTTTCAGGAAGTTTATCAACCTTACGAGCAAAAATTTTATTCTGCACCGAATATCAATAATACTTGCAATCTTTCAAAAATTCGTGTTCAACCTCATGATGTTCTGAGAGCACTGACTTGCTTAGATGAAAATAAGGGCGGTGGACCTGATAAAATTCCTTCATATTTTGTAAAAAGATGTGCTTCTTCTATTCACGTCCCACTTACAATTATTTTTAATATGTCATTCGAGCAGTGCGTATTTCCAGAAAAATGGAAACTGGCTAGTGTTATTCCAATTTTCAAAAGTGGAGTGAGAGATAGTGTTACTAATTACAGACCCATAAGCAAACTTAACATCTTTGGAAAAGTTTTAGAATCTATTGTGCATAACACAGTACTTAACTTTATAAAGCCTCACATTATTGAGGAACAGCATGGATTTTTTCCCAAACGATCAATTGAATCTAACCTAGCATCTTACTCTGAGTATATCCTCTCTTCCATGGACTGTCAAATTCAGGTGGATTCCATATATACCGATTTCAGTAAGGCATTTGATAAAATTGATCACAATATTTTGGTAGCTAAGCTGAGCCAAATTGGTGTATGTGGGGACCTCCTTAAGTGGATAACCTCTTATATATTTAATAGATCACAATTTGTTGCAGTGAACGGTCACCAGTCTCCTATCTATAACGTGACTTCTGGTGTGCCCCAAGGCTCCCATTTGGGGCCTTTATTTTTCATTATATACTTAAACGATGTGAAAAAATGCTTTAAATTTTGTAAAATTTTACTTTACGCGGACGATATGAAAATTTTTCTCAGCATAGGGAGTATCGGGGACTGCTTGCTGCTTCAGGGTGAACTAGATTCTTTTTTTCAATATTGCGTTTTAAACAAACTCTTCCTAAATTTAGATAAATGTATATTTATTTCATTCTCAAGAAATGTAAATATTTTTTCTTATGGTTACAATTTTAATGGGATATTACTTAAAGAAGTAGGTAAAATAAAGGATCTTGGTGTTATTTATAATAAAAAAATGATTTTCAATGAGCATATTGATTATGTTGCTAACAAATGTAATCGCATGCTAGGCTTTATAATTAGATCATGTAAATTTGTGTCTTCTTTGCAGTCTTTAAAGGTTCTGTATTTTGCATATGTTTATAGTAGACTTAGTTTTGCCTCTGTCGTCTGGACGCCTCAGTATGCGGTATATAAAAACAGATTGGAAATTATTCAGAATATATTTCTTAGATTTTTAAACTTTAAAAGCACCGGTGTCTTTGATCTTCATGCTAATTTACCAGAACTTCGACGGACTTTCCAGTTATTACCTCTTGAGCGCCAGCGTATTCAAGCTGATGTTCGTTTTCTATTTAAAATCGTTAATAACCATATAGATGCTCCAAATTTGCTATCCGGTATAGGTTTTAATATCCCCTCACGTAATTTTCGTAATACTCACCTATTTGCAAACTGTTTTTATAGAACTAATTTAGGTAAACACTCGCCTATAAGTCGTATAACCTCACTTTATAACGCTTCATACCATGATATTGATTTGTTTAATGTATCTCTAGTAACTTTTAGGAGAAAGCTTAGAAATCACGCGGTTCTTCATAATTATTATTAAAATATAACTTTAGTATTAAGAAATCTGTACACCAATTGTAATTCGTGGGTGCCGAATTTGGGCCAGAGGCCTGTTGGCATCCTATTTGTGCAAATAAATAAATAAATAAATAAATAAATAACAAAGCATGAAATAAAGTTAAACAAACCAATGGAAGCTTAATACTTGATTGTTTGGCTTAATTATGTTGACCGATATAAGCGAGTAGTCACCTTTTTATGTTCAACGGGCGACATTTAAATTGCGGAGGCTTACTCAAAAATGCATTCGAGAGGAAGGACACTTTTGAACACCTAAAGAAGTTTTTTTACTTTATGTTTTTGTTGCTGGTTTATTCTCTTTTAATTTATTTCCTACATGACATATCACTCATATCCTGCTGTAAGCAGATATTATACCTTAACTAACGTAAAGATAACATCAAAACATAATCATTAAGTTATTAAGTGTTATACATGATTGAATTTAGGTCTTAAAGAGATTTGAAAAAAATTTAAAAAATGCAGGGGCGTATTTAAAAAATTAGAGTTGATAACAGTTCCACAAAAACGAAATGTTGTACCGAAATCCTAAAAATAAACAGTAGTATAAAGCTAAAAAAGTTGCTTTCACACAGTCTTATTTGTTTTTCTGTAGCGGTTAAATTAAATCAAATAAATTTAAAACATAAAAACTCAATATTTTAGGTTTTTTCAAATATTTCAATAAGTGAAAAAGAAATCTCAACTTTTTTTTTCGATATTACTGGGCACAAAATGCCGCAACTCTTCCATCATTTGACCGATGCTGTATCTCTTATAGTTTCCGAGATACCCATGATGGGCGTCGAATTTGGGACCCTGTATATTACATTTTTGCCTGTTGTGTTGCATTGATAATTTTTAATAGTTGATTGTAGAGTAGTTTTTTGTAGACAAAATATGTTTCGTATTACATTATACATGATGTTCCTTAATGACGTGCTAATTTTTCAAGGTGTTGATTGATTGATCATTTTATGAGAAAAAGTTTATATGAAACGGCTTAAATTTTTTGCTAGATGATGTTGAATTATATTTTTTAAAGAGTTGTTTTGTAAAACGCCTGAAATTACTTTAGATAATATTTTTAATTTTGATGTATTATTAATGGCCTGCAAAATCACATACTTTAGTTAGAATTGTATAATAAAGTTATCTTCCTGGTAAAAGAAAACATTGGTAATTTTTATTATTAAATATATCGCTGTCTGGTCTGTATTCAAAGTGATTTTGTGCAAATATAAGAATTGACCCAAATTGACAAAGTATGTTACAGTGAAATCTGGTCCATTTTATTATCTTTCTCAGTAGTTTTCGGCCAACTAAAAAGACAAGTTATAATTCCTGATTAAAATATTTTCTTTTTAATTTTTAATATGAAGTTCGTAGGTTTGGCCGTAGAAAAAATATACTGTTCTAATCAAGTGGATTGTCCATATTGCGCTCAGAAGGTCATCAATTTACTTTCTCGTGCGATATAGACATCATAATATCCACTCGTGTAGGACAAACTACTATTTTAATACAAAAATGTTTTTCATCTTTTTAGAACCAATATACTTACCTACTTAGCTGAAATTGACACGTAAGAAAGATAAACTTGTGGCATCGATCATTTGCAACTATTCTATCGCCGCATCAGAATGTAGCATAAGTTATATAATTCCCATAACAATGAGTGGATTGCGAGGTGGATTATGTCATTTAAGTAAAGTTCAGACTATAACGTAAGCGGCGATTAGGCTAATTGCCTGAAAATCGATATTAGCACATCACACCAATAATTAGGAGGTTGCAATAATGTTGATCAGATTTGATAAATCACTATTTTTCTCAGTTAAGAGTTATTTTTCCATTTTCCCCGACCCACAGTCCCGGACTGGGACCATTTGGGGCCCTCATCTAAAACCTCTAATGGGGCCCTCTACCAGGGAGTCTGGGTGTTGAAAATTGGGTGCTTGAAAATAATGAAAACGCGTTTTTACGCTATTTTGGCACTTATAAAAAAATAAATTCAACTAGGTTTTTATACGAATATTATGCAGTCAATAAAGCAGTTGTTGGTTTGTTGCCCGAAAAGTCTAAAGGCATATATATGAAAAAACTTATGCCAATTACAAAACTTGGTGTTCCCAGAAAAAGGTTGTCAATATCGTACACGAAAAGGTACTTTTGGTATATTTCAAAAAAGAATCAATGAAGAAAAAGTCTTCGAGTTTATTTTTTAAAACGAAAATCTGATTCTTACACACCCAAAAAATCCAGGATTTTGACTAAAGAAAATATTGCAAAGTTTTTACAAGAGGCAGACAACGAAACATACTTGCTATTAAAAGTGTCAATGATAATAGGTATAAGTGGAGCATGTCGAAGAGTTGAGTTAAAAAACTTAAGGATAGAAGTACACGATGAGGGGGTTGTTTTTCGAATTTTCATACCTAGTACAAAAACCAACTTTCCCTGAGAATTTTACGTAATGCCTGGCGATGTCGAAGGAATAAATATGATGCAGCTTGGTCGGACCTACGTAGCAATGAGCCCCCCCGATGCCGAAGTTTCTGGTTTGTTTCTATCATTTAGAAACAACAAATGTACAAAGCAACCAGTGGGTATACATACTTTCGGAAATATGTGCAAAACGATCGCTGCTTTTTTAAAGTTACCCCATTTCGCCGAATACACAGGTCACTGTTTCCGGAGGTCTTCAGCTTCACTGCTGGCTGATTCAGGAGTCGATCTTCACACTATTAAACGCCATGGTGGCTGGAAAAGTGACACAGTTGCTGAAGGATATATAGAGAACTGTTGCGAAAACAAGAAAATAATTTCATCAGCCATTCTCGGAGAGAAATCATTATCGAGTGTTTCATCGACTGTCGTTCCCTCAAAAGAAACAGAAACCATAGAAATTAAAAATCACAACAATGCAACAAGTTCAACTCATATGTCCAACATCAATTTAACGAATTGTAATAATGTTACTTTTAATTTTAATCATTAAATTTTATTCCATTTTGTTTTAAATAATTTTTTTCATTTTTGCATCTATTTTTCATTATAGTACTCAGTCCTATAATGAAATCAATATAGTACTCAGTCCTATAAAGTATGTCATTATGACACATCGGAATATAAAAAATATTAAATTACCAGGTTGTTTTTTAAAACAATGCTGTAAATACTTTTAGCCAAAAAATCAGGCCCAATTGAAGCCATAGTAGAGTATGGAGAAAATTTGCTTTAAATAAATATTCCGAAATTTCAGGGTCCAAGGCCTACCTCAAAACATTATATATATCTAGATTCCTATGCATGCATAGGTCATTAAAGTGGGTGGCCGCTAATATTCACTTTCATTCCACACCACATCATTATCGTCGTTATGCAGCTATACTATTTTTTAACCGATTTCACTTTCGCCTTCGGGAAAGTTTAACCTTAACATTGAACTTGGTAAAAATAAACTCGAGTTAATTTTAGAATTTTCGTTATTTTAATTATTGCTTGCGCATTCGATTCGTTTTTGGGTTATTTTTAGATTGTCCCCACAGAAGTTCAGATTATAAAGGGCATCGATTAACAGTGGCGTGCAATGCTGTTTTAATCAGGGTAGGCAAAAATTGCATTTAACACAAAAATTTACCTTCCGTAGTATTCAAGCATCTAAATTCCAAATTTTGTCACCTAATGTCTTGTTTTTGAGTTTGTGGAAAGAACACTGTGGCAGAAGAAGAATAAAAAGACATTATTTGTAAATGAGTTCAACACGGCGGTCTTTACGTAAAAATTCTATTAAAATATCGTCATAAAAATTGGTTTTGCGTTTTAAATCCTGCAAAAGTCGCTCTCCAGAGAGATTATTGTTAATAAGCGTGTCCCTCGTTGTGTGATTTGTAGATAGGCATGAATTATTTTTAATCCAGAAAAACGAGATCTTTGCTATTAGAACGGTCTTACGGAATACTCATACAGGGATCTTATACTAATGCCAAAATGGCGTTTTGATGGAATCCCGATTGGTGAGGTTAAGAGGTTCTGCGATGTCCGAGGTTGGCTTAACAAACTCAACAGTTTGTTTACTTCTAAAAAATAAATAGTAGAAGTTTTGTGTTCGTTATAATAATCGAGGAAAGAAATTCAACGGCTAGCGGACAGTATTTTGTATCTATTTTTGCATGTACACAGGAATGCAATGGCGGAGCCAGAAAATATGCTCGGGGGGAGGGGGGGCTCAGTGGGGGTAAGTAGGACATTTTTTTTTCGGGAGAGAGGGACAATCGGGACTACATGTATTTCATGATATTGCACCTAATGAAGAAGGCGGAAAAGCGCCGCAGGCGAAAAATTCTCGGGGCCACGCCCAAAGATCGTTTAAAATTCACCTAACTACTATCAAATTTCGAAAATTAAATGATTACCTCTCCCACTCTGCATGGTTGGATTAAATTTGTTTTTGTAAATTTTTTTTTTTACTTTTTTTTTGATATTCCTAGATGGCTCTTTATTAATAAAAAACATTTTTTATATTTCTGAAAAATATGAATATTGGTATCAATCCAAAATTTTATTATAAGACGTATGTATGACTCTAATCAGCGATTTTCGGACTTTCATGATTAAAAATAAGGTAAATATCGCTCACCGCGCCTAAAGTGATGTTTTTTTCAGAAATCATATATTTTTAGATCTAAGAGCAGTTTTTGGTGCAAATGCTTAGATTTTGAAATACTCCTTCTTAAGTGCTGTTTTGTACATATATTCATAATAAAGCATTCTAATTTCTTCCTGCGCTATTTTTTTTTATTACAAGTTATCACACTTCTTCCATATAAAATGTTTCAATGAAAGTTTTTACTTTAATTTTTCTCTTTAAAAATAAATACCTAATTGTTTTTTATTTTTGTTGTAAACATATTTTATTGCATTGGGTTATATTTTTGTTGATTTAAAATAACTCTAAGAAAAGGGAAAACGGAACAGACAAGTATATAATAGAAAAATACTAGGTATAAAATATTATTCTTTTTACTCGTTTTTCTATAAAATTGCATCATAAATCAATAACTAAAACGTTATGCGTCTGAAACCCTATCTCTATATAAAACAGGACTTTTAGAAGGAAAAATTTAAAAACTAAACGTTTCCTACAAGACCTTTGTAATCTAAGCCAAGAATACATTTATAAAAATTTAAATTAAGAGTCCAAGCGTGAGACGCAAAATTAGGTTGCAATTAGACTTTTAGACCCGAGCCCCTAGGCTCTAGAGGGGGGGGGGCTGCAGCCCGGCAGCCCCCTCCCCTAAATAATCCATTGCAGGAATGCATCAGCTGATGACTTTCCGATGAGTCCTAATAAAGACGAAACCGTCGTTGTTGTCTACCGGTGTACGGTTTTATTGTTGTTGAATTCAGCGGGAGATAATGAATAAATTTGGTAGATTTACCGATAGTACATGTCACGTGACTGGGCCACGATCTTGCGAGTTCCATCATAGTATTTTATTTCATCCTGTCCAGTAAATCTACTTACCCTGTACTCATTTGCTGCCGGTAAGTGGAACATTACAGTATCAGATCCCGTAGTGTGTTGCCTATAGCAACCATATTTTGATTTTAGAAACAATGACTGGTTATTTTAGATTTTTTACAAGTTGTCACCTAAAATAATAATATTTATCTGTTTGATAAGAAAACAACAATCATATTTAACTATGGACATTTGTCTCAAAAAATGCAATTAAGGTTATATGACTAAGTATTTTTTTTTATTTTACATGTTTGACACTTTTTTTTAAAAAGGATTATAATTATATAAGAGTAATGGTATTTAGTAAACATTGTTTTACGTATAGTTCACTCTGCTCTGCTTTAAGTAAATCCATTCTTACGCACAACTGTGCATAAAGATAACAACGCACAAGTGTGCGTTATGATGCATAAAAACACACAACTGTGCGTTATGATGCCTCGTATAACAATCAAGTTAGCCTTAAACCACTCAAATCGTGACATTTATCTAACTTGCGTTTTGAATATTTGACAGGGACATTGTCATTATTTGAGATTTGAAGTTCAAATCGATACTTTATAAATTATAAACCCATCTTTAATTTATTTAGTAAAAGTCGTAGAAAAAGTATAGTAGGTATTGCGTGTTGTAAAGCAATTACGCACTCATGTAGTTACCTCACTCGCAGCTAAGCGGCTCGTTCGCAATTTTTCCTTTCGTGCGTTATATGCTTTTTACCTCACTCAATACGTAATATACTATTACGTTACAAGTTCTATAGGTGACTTATTACAGTTGTTTTACGATAGAATATAATATAAACGAGCACTGTAATAACACCTAACGAACGTGTATCGTCTGATGTTTTTTTTATCCTATCTTCTTTATCCTTTTTAAAAAGAATTAATAAATATGTTTATTACATTTTTTTTTAAATTAATTGGTAATATTAAATCATATTATCTTAATTGCAATAATTGAGCAATTGGTTTTTATAGTGAAATATAATTGTTGTTTGTTTGTCAAATGGATCATATTATTATTTTAAGTTACAACTTGTCAAAAATCGAAAGTGAAACGTAATTGTTTCTAAAATAAAAATATGGTCGCTATAGGCAATACTTACTTACTCCGTAGCACTACAACCTAGGGTGGGTCTTGGCTGCCTTGACTATTTGCTTTCACCTAGAACGGTCTTCAGTCGGCTCCTTCCATTCTTGCTGGTCCACTTCAAGGGTAGCTAGATCCTTATTGATGTTATCTCTCGATCTAAGCCTAGGTCTTCCCAGTGGTCTTTTTCCTTGTGGTGCCTCCTCCCAAACCCGTTTTATTAGTCGATCATTTTGACTTCTTTGTATGTGCCCTACCCATCTTAGTCTGCTGGACTTTATTTCCTGAATGATGTCAGGGCTTTGATATATTTGAGCAAGTTCTGCGTTGCTTCTATAGGCAATACGGTATCTGATATTGTTATGTTCCATTTCCCGGCGCAAATTAGTACGTAGATTTACTGGACAGGATAGTGTCAGGTAAATTTGTAAACACAATCAGCGACCTAACAGGAATGGCGCTACGAATACTACAACAGTGGGCCATAAAATGCGGGCTGAAAATCAACCCCGAAATAACGGAGGTAGTTCTATTCGCACGCAGAAAGGTGATCGAGAACTTCAGATTCCCAGTACTCGACAATAATGCTTTAGTGCTTAAGAAAAGAAGAAAGAAGTATTTCGGTTTGGTACTAGATTGGTACTAGACTCCAAGCTAAACTGGGGCATAAACTTGCAAGAACGAGTGAAAAAGGCGTCGCTAGCATTATATGCCTGCAAAAAAGCAATTGGAAAAACATGGGGGTTAAAACCCCACATAGTATACCGGATTTACACGCCATTATAAGACCTATATTAACATACGGGGTCCTGGTTTGGTGGACCGCTTTGGAAAAAGCAGTGCACACTAAGTCAATAACAAAGATACAAAGCGCAGCTTGTTTATTAATAACCGGGGCCCTTAAGTCAACCCCGACAGCGGCGCTGGAGGTACTGTTATATATACCCCCCCCCCCCCCCCTGGATATCTATGAAAAAAGTATAGCTGCGAAAAGTGCCCTGCGACTGAAAGAGTCGAAATTCTGGAATGAAACCAACCACGGACACAGCAGAATACTAAAGATACACCCGGGGAATAATCTACGAGACCCGACTGATTACTCTGTCCCAATAACATGCTTTGATAGAAGGTATTCTATACTCATTCCGAGTAGGGAAGAGTGGAAAGGCAATCAGTATATAACGAAAATAGATCACTCAATCTTCACAGACGGTTTTAAAATGGACGTTGATGTGGGAGCCGGGGTCTTTTCCGAAAGTCTACAAAATCGGAAGTCGTATAGACTTCCCAACTATTGCAGTATTTTTCAAGCAGAAGTACTGACAGCAGAGAAGGCGGTCAATATCCCACAAGAACACCTTGGCCCGGGAGTAACCTCGTCAATCACCATCTTCAGTGATAGTCAGGCGGCGATTAAGGTTATCTGTTCCAGCAGCATCAAATCAAAGCTCGTAAAGCGATGCCGCAACAATCACTGCACACTTGGCAACCAACATCGGGTTACTTTGTGCTGGGTTCCTGGACACTCCAAAATAGATGGCAATGAGGTTGCCGATGCACTCGCGAGAGAGGGCGCAGGCATGCCAGCTGATTTAGCAGACAATACAGTGAACAAACCACTGGGATTAGTTAAAGAGGAGATTGATTATACGGCCAAGCAGCTTGCACCAAATAGATGGACAGAGTTGACAACCTATAGCATCCAGGCAACTGTGGCCCACATTCGATAAAAAGAGAACAGCAGAGCTATTGAGACACAGTCGGAAAGACGTGAGAAAGATTACTGCGGTTGTTACCGGACATTGCTTCTTCGGTAGACATGCCGAACGTATGCAAATACCCACTAACAACTTCAGCAGAAGTTGCAGAGATGAGGAAGAGGAAGAAAGTATTCAACATTTTCTGTGTAAATGCCCTGGCCTCGCAAGAAGAAGGTTCACTGCCCTGGGTAAACCATTTCTCGATAGCCTGGAGGAACTAAGCAACTTACAACTTGGACGACTGAGCAGGTTTCTGAATAGTAGTGGCTGGTTTAAATAAGTTGTTAAAATCCTTCTGCGGTGTATGCCGCACTTACCATCAGAGATCTGATGAAGGTGGGTTCTACGAAACACGTGTGATATCACAACGGACCTAATAGGACTACGTAAGACTGTTTGATCAGAACCAAAGGTCTGCCACTCTTACCTAACCGAACCTACTGCACAGGATGGAATAAAAATTATTACTATAAACTGTGCTATAGATAACCTTAAGTTTCAATGCAATTCGTGTATTTTTTTTTTGTATCTCTTACCACAAAAAAATTATTTACTTATAAAATAATATGTATAACGTATAACATATTATCAGAAACATTCTAATAAGAATAACAAGATTATGTTTATTTATAATAAAAATTCCGAAAATAAGTATTAGTAGCATTAAAACGAACGCCATATGATGTTTTTAAATTTCCATATAATTTATTTTTATTAGCACAACTAGACAAACAACTTAAAAATAATAGGTGATACTGGTGTTATATAACTAGCCATTATTTTAATTTAAATATTCATGGCAACCTTGTAAAAATTACCGATGCCAAAATAGTACAGATAATTTATTCATGTTTATGTAACTATCTTGCCATTTATCAGATTGTTTTTTTTTAATTTCGGATGATTATTGTAATAATGAAAATGCGTCAGAACCAAAACAGCACGACCCACCTGGGGAAAAATACACAGGCTGTTTAACAGGTTTTACTTAAAAAGGTAGATGACAAAAATTTCATTTTTAATTTTTTGAGTCAAAAAACGAAAGAACTCCTACTACTAGGCAAACTGGAAAAAATATCTGCTGATTCATTATTGAAACAACAGAGGAAACAACCGAAATGCATTTACGGAATAGTGCTGCAAACCAGTGGGCGACTGCAGCGCGATCGAGATCTGAATCCACAAAGCGTGGAGATGTATAGAGAAGCGAAAAAATGTTTTCTATACTGGTGAAGTGGCCGTTCCGTGCTTGATTTTTTTAAATTTATTTATATTTCTACGTTTTCACGTTAGATGACTATCTTTTGCATTGAGTTGATTCCTTTTGATGGCGTTACTGGGTTTTCATCGCATTTGTATTTCTTAAAAACGCCTTGAAAGAACAGGCTCGCTGTACTGGGAGTCGCTTACGGGTTATGACTTTCTGATGAGTTCTAACAAGAACGAAACAGCCTGTCATTGTCTACCTGTGCCCCAGGGATTCCATTACCCTTACCGTCCCTGTGTACTTTAATGCAAAAGATAGACACACTACTCTGTCCGCTTGCCGCTAAGCTTCTTTTCTTTATATATTTTAACGGACACTAAATGCCACTATTTTAATAATATTAACTTTTTTCAATTGATACCATAGAAAGAGCTGTTACCACGATTTCTAATAATTTTCTAGTCTCCCTCAACGCTTCTCCTAGATTGTTTGCTATTAAAAACTTTGGAAGAGGTACTGCGTCATTTAATGTAAGTATAAAGCATTTTTTTGTTACATCCACAAAACCATTAATTTTTAAATAAATGTCTCTATTAAATTACATCTAATTTTCTCATTAATAATATCTGGTAATGGTCTACCTTTAATTCGATCTCTTCATCGTATGCATATTTAAAAAATCTCTTCACATTAATTAAATTCAAGATCACTTTCATAGTACTCAGTTAATAATAATTGTCAGCGATACACAAAAACAGAATCATCCACACGCAGTATATTATTAACCTTAAACTAGAAAATCGCGTAAAAATTCTAAACAAACAACTCTTCAGTTAAATCACGGCTTCGTTTTTTAGACTGACACGGGAAAAGCGGAGTACTGTGCGGGTGTTTCAAGCAGCTCGCAAGGAACCATCGAGTGGCCCAGATAAATAATAACTCGGCGATCCCGTGGGCCGGTAGGTTGTTCCACTGGTTCCACTGGACGACTTTACTTGTGTGGTTCGAAATTCACAAGCAGTTTTTTATCATTTACACCATGAATGCCGAGTATTATATTATTTGTTTTTTGGTAATAGAAAATAATATTTATGTACAGCTATTTTTTCTTTTTTTGGGAGCTTTGCACCGCTTGTGTACCAGCCATTGAATTTTAGCAAGAAACCTGCAGTAGAAGATAAAACGTATGACTGATATCAAATGATAAACTCGTCATCTTTATTGGCTAAAAATAAGAACTCGTCCAATAAAGTTACGTATTATGTAGTACTAATAAGATAAATATCTATTTAATGCTCAACTAAGTGTAAAATGCAGTATTTATGGTTTTGTTTGACCCCAATACCGGGTCCGCCAATGTGGCGGGGATGGAAGATTAAATCATTATCGAGGAGCTTATCAAAAATACTAAACCAGCATAAGGTATCGACTTAAAAGCAGCATATTTTAAAAATATTTTACATGATACAGGGTGGCTCAAAAAAGTGTGGCGGACTAAACTTGCATTTTTTTAAATGGAACACCCTATATATTATATTATTTTCTAATTCCCTATACAATTCCACGTATATTTTGTATAAAATGTCATATGTCGAAATTCAATTGTTTTTGAGTAATTGACGTTTAAAATATGGCATTTTTTGACTTTGACAGGCTGTAACAATGGAACGGTTCATCTTAGAGAAAAATGGTTTTCACCTCCCTATCTTAGTTTTTCATTCTCTATCCAAGGAAACCAACCTCCGATTTACTATGTTAAACCGTTAAAACCGTTTTTTTGGTTTAACATGTTAAACCGGAAGTTGGTATTTTTGGATAGAGAATAACAAACTAAGATAGGGAGGTGAAAACCATTTTTCTCTAAGATGAACCGTTCCAATGTTATAGCCTGTCAAAGTCAAAAAATGCCATATTTTAAACGTCAATTACTCAAAAACAATTGAATTTAGACATATGACATTTTATACAAAATATACGTGGAATTGTATAGGGAATTAGCAAATAATATAATATATAGGGTGTTCCATTTAAAAAAATGCAAGTTTAGTCCGCCACACTTTTTTGAACCACCCTGTATAATGTAAAATATTTTTAAAATATGCCGCTTTTAAGTCGATACCTTATGCTGGTTTAGTATTTTTGATAAGCTCCTCGATAATGATTTAATCTTCCATCCCCGCCACGTTGGCGGACCCGGTATAATACCCACGCTGCTTACTGTTGATTACATATTGTTTTTTAACAAAATTTAAAAAAAAATAGTCTGGACGAGATTCGAACCCTCTTATCCAAACTCTACTGCCCATTTTTTTTTCTGAGGGCCCGTCGGTCCGCCGGATGCACTTAGGCCAGGTTTGGCCCATTGTGATCACCCTGTTTGGTTGTTACACACACTCAGTGATCCCAGTTCCTTGCACTAGTTTGTGTAGGTCAACTGGGGAGAGGATAGGGATGTCCTCTGGTTCCAATTTTCGATTCCCAAGTATTTGTTGCCTCTTCCGATCTAGTAACTCGCACTGGCAAATTATGTGCTGTACAGTTTCCCTGACTTGTCCGCATAATGTGCAGTTAAGAGCTTCATTGTACAGTTGTATTCCATACAGATGGTTCTTGACAGCCATGTGTCCTGTCAGAATTCCTGTAATGGTTCTCAGCTGGTTCCTGCTCATTTGAAGCAACTGTTTCGTAAGTCTTGGGTCTGGATCCTTAATGAAGCTTTTGCTGTGGTGTAATCTCTATCTGTTTCTATCGGATTTTTCGTTTGTTGTAATACCTTCGTGTCCTGATACCCATTTCAGTATTACTTTGTTTACTTTTGCCTGGGCCTCCAGTTCCTCTTGACATTCCCATACCAGTGGCGGATCCAGGGGGGGGGCGAAGGCAGTTTCGCCCCCCCCTGAGCCTCACAAAATGGGTGTTTTTTTACCTTGAGCCTTGAAAATTGTAGGGCGTGTGAAGGGTCAGAAGTTTTTTGAGAAATCACATTTGAGAGTAGGAATATTTTTAGAGTCGGGATACGCTCTTTTTTTTTAGAAGTATTTTTTTTAAATCGCCGCCCCCCCCTCAACAAAATCCTGGATCCGCTACTGTCCCATACTAGTCTTAAATGTTACCTTGTTGCATATTAGCGATCTAAGGGCTGCTTGACTGTCAGGATATACATGGATCTGCTTATTGAGGTAATCTCTCCTATTGTTTTCACACGTAGACTGTAATATATGGCGTACGTTTTTTGCTTGGAACACTCTAGAAGACTTTCCCAGAGAGAAAAACGCATTTGTCTCCAGTCTTACTCCGTGTATCCCACATATATACATAAACTATATTGCTAATGTCATAATTCGATGATGACACCACTGTAGGCCGATGATCAGGGTCCATTGAGTTTGCGCAGCTCGGAAATTTGCTTCTTGATGTAAACATTTGATATTAAAACCGCAACTCGATATCTCCCTTCGTTTCAGCGTTATCGCCAATAGAATAGTTTTTAAAAATTTACTTTTCAATTACGCCCTCTTGCGGCAAAATGCGGAACTTAAAAATTATTTCCAGGATTTTCTCATGGCCACTTTAGTTATCATTTTTTTCCCCGAGTTTCTATGCCCAGTAGTTTTCGAGATACGGCCGGTGGCCATCCATAATGGGACACCCGGTATGAGTCATAATTCAGGGGCGGATTTACTAAATTATATTAAATTCAGATCTGACCTTGTACATAAGACTACTATATTAAGTCAAATTTCTTAAATAACATAGATACACCATACTCAAGGAAACCCGAAGGAGGGGTCTAGTAACCTCCTCTACATAACCCCCCCCCCCCCCCCCCCCATGGAGGATAGATGGAACCAATATAATGTTTCCATCTAGTTCAACTTCTTATTTTAATACATTTTATTAACATTTATCTTCCTAACACTTACATTCATTTCTTTTTCCATAGTTTCTGAAATGACAAGCCCACAATTTTCTTTTGCTTAATAATTCTTCACGTTTCCATTCATTTTAATTTCATATCTATCAACAGTTCTTCTCACACACAGTTGGTAGATCTTTCATTCTACATTTAAATTCTTATAGTGCCCTAAGCCTCAAACCCACTTTTTCACAATGTAATGTGCGTATTGTTTTTCTTACCGTTCTATTTAATGAACCTTTTTTCATCTAACCTTACAATCCTAATATTCCGGTAAGGTGATATCTGCTAGTTTATTCTTTTTTTATTTATTCTCCTGAAGATGAATGCTTCTGTATTGGAAACATGTAAAGCATTTTTATTTTAAATCAAAACTATTTCATTAATATAATAGTGGAGGAAGACTTTGTGTTTTTACTTCTTTCCGTCTAAAATCTTTATCGATAAATTTGTTTCCGATAATAAAACATATTTTTCTTTTCATTGTAACGTTTTTTTATATTTTTAATTGTTTTCATACGTAGACTGTAATATATGGCGTACTTTTTCTGCTTGGAACACTCTAGAAGACTTTCCCAGAGAGAAAAACGCATTTGTCTCCAGTCTTACTCCGTGTATCCCACATATATACATAAACTATATTGCTAATGTCATAATTCGATGATGACACCACTGTAGGCCGATGATCAGGGTCCATTGAGTTTGCGCAGCTCGGAAATTTGCTTCTTGATGTAAACATTTGACAGGACCGACTTTCAAAATGTTCTTACAAGCTTTTATTTAAATTCATCCGTTAGTTCGGGTGTGTACAGTTTATGGTCAAATAAAACCAACCAATATTTTACATACCTGAAATACCTTATTCTTGGTATTGAAAACGATTCGTGCAAAAAAGGATCATGCACTTTTTTTACCCATCTTGAGACACAAGTCGCTAACAATAACAAAATGTCTGGTAAAGTTTTATACCTAAATTCGCACCCAAAACTTAAAAATAATATCCACAATCACACACGGAACATCCGAACGAATACAACGTAAAAAAAGATGGAAACAGACGAATGAACGAAACAAAAGATGGCGACGAATAAGAATACAACGGCGCGGCGAGCCGGTTCTGTTCAAGAGACCTTGGGTTTTGTTTACTTTCTGTTAGAAATCGTGTCGGTTGCCTGATTTTTTCCCTACTGCTACTATGTAAAATATTGGTTACTTAGTTTTATTTGACCATAAACTGTACACTGTACACACCAGAACTAAACGGGTAAATTTAAATAAAAGCTTGTAAAAATATTTTGAAAGTCGGCCCTGTCAAATGTTTACATCAAAAAGCAAATTTTCGATCTGCGCAAACTCAACGGCCCCTGATTATCTGCTTACCGTGGTGTCATCATTGAATTATGGTATTAGCAATATAGTGTATGTATATATGTGGTTTGGACGGACTAAGTCATAGTACTTACTTACCAGTACGCATTTGTAACTTTGCAGATTTAAATAAAGGTTTTGAAATATATTGTACGTAATACTAATTAGGTACTTATACTTGTAATGAGACTAAAAACGTAGGTAGTTAATAACAAAAAAAAATAATGTAAATTTTATAAAATAATATTCATGTAATTCATATTATTAACCACCCAGTTTTTTCATAACTTACGTAGGTAAAGACGTATTTTGTATCTGACAAAGGCAATCACGGAGGCTTTCTTCTGATACGCGACATAACGTATTTCAAAGTAACAATGCCATTATGCAATTTGTACATAATATAAATCGAATAATCGGTTTCTTAAGGGTCCATTATCACTCTTGGGTATTTTCTACTCGTACCTTGCATTTACCCAAAAACTTATATAGCTATAGCTGACATAATATTTATGTTAGAATGCATAAAGATTCTTAACCATAATTAACTAACCAGCAAGTTTGACTGTGACATAAATGATATTGATAGGAATTATTTACTCACAATCACAGGTTTCTGATTAGTAAATTAAAAATGAAGGTAACCGGGCCAGTATGATTGTGAGGAAATTATTTCTGCCAATGTCATGTGTGTGTCACAGTTAAACTTGCTGGTTAGTAAATTGTGGTTAAAAATCTGTATACAACCCGACATACATACCGGGTGTCCCATTATGGATGGCCACCGGCCGTATCTCGGAAACTACTGGACATAGAAGCTCGGGAAAAAAAGTTATAACTAAAGTGGCCATGAAAAAATCCTGGAAATAATTTTTAAATTCCGCATAATTGAAAAGTAAATTTTAAAATTTTAGATATCTCCGAAAATTCCACATTAAGGTATATCTTTGGTAACACCGTTATGCATCATTTCGGTCGTATGCTCATTGGCGTACCGACTTTAATAAGAGGGGGGGGGGGGAGCTGTTGAAAGTGTAATCAGTTAAATCGCTGTAACTTATAAACGACTTATCCGATTTTAGCAAACTAAAGACTGTTTGGAAGAGAAATGTATGCACTTTCACCAATCGTATAGAGGGCGTAATTTGTAATAATAAAACATTTTTTGATTTTACTCCGAAAAAATAAATCATACGGTATAATTATGATAGCATAATCGAAAAGTAGATGAAATTTGCTAAAAAAATATTAAAACCGCAACTCGATATCTCCCTTCGTTTCAGCGTTATCGCCAATAGAATAGTTTTTAAAAATTTACTTTTCAATTACGCCCTCTTGCGGCAAAATGCGGAACTTAAAAATTATTTCCAGGATTTTCTCATGGCCACTTTAGTTATCATTTTTTTCCCCGAGTTTCTATGCCCAGTAGTTTTCGAGATACGGCCGGTGGCCATCCATAATGGGACACCCGGTATGAGTCATAATTCAGGGGCGGATTTACTAAATTATATTAAATTCAGATCTGACCTTGTACATAAGACTACTATATTAAGTCAAATTTCTTAAATAACATAGATACACCATACTCAAGGAAACCCGAAGGAGGGGTCTAGTAACCTCCTCTACATAACCCCCCCCCCCCCCCCCATGGAGGATAGATGGAACCAATATAATGTTTCCATCTAGTTCAACTTCTTATTTTAATACATTTTATTAACATTTATCTTCCTAACACTTACATTCATTTCTTTTTCCATAGTTTCTGAAATGACAAGCCCACAATTTTCTTTTGCTTAATAATTCTTCACGTTTCCATTCATTTTAATTTCATATCTATCAACAGTTCTTCTCACACACAGTTGGTAGATCTTTCATTCTACATTTAAATTCTTATAGTGCCCTAAGCCTCAAACCCACTTTTTCACAATGTAATGTGCGTATTGTTTTTCTTACCGTTCTATTTAATGAACCTTTTTTCATCTAACCTTACAATCCTAATATTCCGGTAAGGTGATATCTGCTAGTTTATTCTTTTTTTATTTATTCTCCTGAAGATGAATGCTTCTGTATTGGAAACATGTAAAGCATTTTTATTTTAAATCAAAACTATTTCATTAATATAATAGTGGAGGAAGACTTTGTGTTTTTACTTCTTTCCGTCTAAAATCTTTATCGATAAATTTGTTTCCGATAATAAAACATATTTTTCTTTTCATTGTAACGTTTTTTTATATTTTTAATTGTTTTCATACGTAGACTGTAATATATGGCGTACTTTTTCTGCTTGGAACACTCTAGAAGACTTTCCCAGAGAGAAAAACGCATTTGTCTCCAGTCTTACTCCGTGTATCCCACATATATACATAAACTATATTGCTAATGTCATAATTCGATGATGACACCACTGTAGGCCGATGATCAGGGTCCATTGAGTTTGCGCAGCTCGGAAATTTGCTTCTTGATGTAAACATTTGACAGGACCGACTTTCAAAATGTTCTTACAAGCTTTTATTTAAATTCATCCGTTAGTTCGGGTGTGTACAGTTTATGGTCAAATAAAACCAACCAATATTTTACATACCTGAAATACCTTATTCTTGGTATTGAAAACGATTCGTGCAAAAAAGGATCATGCACTTTTTTTACCCATCTTGAGACACAAGTCGCTAACAATAACAAAATGTCTGGTAAAGTTTTATACCTAAATTCGCACCCAAAACTTAAAAATAATATCCACAATCACACACGGAACATCCGAACGAATACAACGTAAAAAAAGATGGAAACAGACGAATGAACGAAACAAAAGATGGCGACGAATAAGAATACAACGGCGCGGCGAGCCGGTTCTGTTCAAGAGACCTTGGGTTTTGTTTACTTTCTGTTAGAAATCGTGTCGGTTGCCTGATTTTTTCCCTACTGCTACTATGTAAAATATTGGTTACTTAGTTTTATTTGACCATAAACTGTACACTGTACACACCAGAACTAAACGGGTAAATTTAAATAAAAGCTTGTAAAAATATTTTGAAAGTCGGTCCTGTCAAATGTTTACATCAAAAAGCAAATTTTCGATCTGCGCAAACTCAACGGCCCCTGATTATCTGCTTACCGTGGTGTCATCATTGAATTATGGTATTAGCAATATAGTGTATGTATATATGTGGTTTGGACGGACTAAGTCATAGTACTTACTTACCAGTACGCATTTGTAACTTTGCAGATTTAAATAAAGGTTTTGAAATATATTGTACGTAATACTAATTAGGTACTTATACTTGTAATGAGACTAAAAACGTAGGTAGTTAATAACAAAAAAAAATAATGTAAATTTTATAAAATAATATTCATGTAATTCATATTATTAACCACCCAGTTTTTTCATAACTTACGTAGGTAAAGACGTATTTTGTATCTGACAAAGGCAATCACGGAGGCTTTCTTCTGATACGCGACATAACGTATTTCAAAGTAACAATGCCATTATGCAATTTGTACATAATATAAATCGAATAATCGGTTTCTTAAGGGTCCATTATCACTCTTGGGTATTTTCTACTCGTACCTTGCATTTACCCAAAAACTTATATAGCTATAGCTGACATAATATTTATGTTAGAATGCATAAAGATTCTTAACCATAATTAACTAACCAGCAAGTTTGACTGTGACATAAATGATATTGATAGGAATTATTTACTCACAATCACAGGTTTCTGATTAGTAAATTAAAAATGAAGGTAACCGGGCCAGTATGATTGTGAGGAAATTATTTCTGCCAATGTCATGTGTGTGTCACAGTTAAACTTGCTGGTTAGTAAATTGTGGTTAAAAATCTGTATACAACCCGACATACATACCGGGTGTCCCATTATGGATGGCCACCGGCCGTATCTCGGAAACTACTGGACATAGAAGCTCGGGAAAAAAAGTTATAACTAAAGTGGCCATGAAAAAATCCTGGAAATAATTTTTAAATTCCGCATAATTGAAAAGTAAATTTTAAAATTTTAGATATCTCCGAAAATTCCACATTAAGGTATATCTTTGGTAACACCGTTATGCATCATTTCGGTCGTATGCTCATTGGCGTACCGACTTTAATAAGAGGGGGGGGGGGAGCTGTTGAAAGTGTAATCAGTTAAATCGCTGTAACTTATAAACGACTTATCCGATTTTAGCAAACTAAAGACTGTTTGGAAGAGAAATGTATGCACTTTCACCAATCGTATAGAGGGCGTAATTTGTAATAATAAAACATTTTTTGATTTTACTCCGAAAAAATAAATCATACGGTATAATTATGATAGCATAATCGAAAAGTAGATGAAATTTGCTAAAAAAATATTAAAACCGCAACTCGATATCTCCCTTCGTTTCAGCGTTATCGCCAATAGAATAGTTTTTAAAAATTTACTTTTCAATTACGCCCTCTTGCGGCAAAATGCGGAACTTAAAAATTATTTCCAGGATTTTCTCATGGCCACTTTAGTTATCATTTTTTTCCCCGAGTTTCTATGCCCAGTAGTTTTCGAGATACGGCCGGTGGCCATCCATAATGGGACACCCGGTATGAGTCATAATTCAGGGGCGGATTTACTAAATTATATTAAATTCAGATCTGACCTTGTACATAAGACTACTATATTAAGTCAAATTTCTTAAATAACATAGATACACCATACTCAAGGAAACCCGAAGGAGGGGTCTAGTAACCTCCTCTACATAACCCCCCCCCCCCCCCCCATGGAGGATAGATGGAACCAATATAATGTTTCCATCTAGTTCAACTTCTTATTTTAATACATTTTATTAACATTTATCTTCCTAACACTTACATTCATTTCTTTTTCCATAGTTTCTGAAATGACAAGCCCACAATTTTCTTTTGCTTAATAATTCTTCACGTTTCCATTCATTTTAATTTCATATCTATCAACAGTTCTTCTCACACACAGTTGGTAGATCTTTCATTCTACATTTAAATTCTTATAGTGCCCTAAGCCTCAAACCCACTTTTTCACAATGTAATGTGCGTATTGTTTTTCTTACCGTTCTATTTAATGAACCTTTTTTCATCTAACCTTACAATCCTAATATTCCGGTAAGGTGATATCTGCTAGTTTATTCTTTTTTTATTTATTCTCCTGAAGATGAATGCTTCTGTATTGGAAACATGTAAAGCATTTTTATTTTAAATCAAAACTATTTCATTAATATAATAGTGGAGGAAGACTTTGTGTTTTTACTTCTTTCCGTCTAAAATCTTTATCGATAAATTTGTTTCCGATAATAAAACATATTTTTCTTTTCATTGTAACGTTTTTTTATATTTTTAATTGTTTTCATACGTAGACTGTAATATATGGCGTACTTTTTCTGCTTGGAACACTCTAGAAGACTTTCCCAGAGAGAAAAACGCATTTGTCTCCAGTCTTACTCCGTGTATCCCACATATATACATAAACTATATTGCTAATGTCATAATTCGATGATGACACCACTGTAGGCCGATGATCAGGGTCCATTGAGTTTGCGCAGCTCGGAAATTTGCTTCTTGATGTAAACATTTGACAGGACCGACTTTCAAAATGTTCTTACAAGCTTTTATTTAAATTCATCCGTTAGTTCGGGTGTGTACAGTTTATGGTCAAATAAAACCAACCAATATTTTACATACCTGAAATACCTTATTCTTGGTATTGAAAACGATTCGTGCAAAAAAGGATCATGCACTTTTTTTACCCATCTTGAGACACAAGTCGCTAACAATAACAAAATGTCTGGTAAAGTTTTATACCTAAATTCGCACCCAAAACTTAAAAATAATATCCACAATCACACACGGAACATCCGAACGAATACAACGTAAAAAAAGATGGAAACAGACGAATGAACGAAACAAAAGATGGCGACGAATAAGAATACAACGGCGCGGCGAGCCGGTTCTGTTCAAGAGACCTTGGGTTTTGTTTACTTTCTGTTAGAAATCGTGTCGGTTGCCTGATTTTTTCCCTACTGCTACTATGTAAAATATTGGTTACTTAGTTTTATTTGACCATAAACTGTACACTGTACACACCAGAACTAAACGGGTAAATTTAAATAAAAGCTTGTAAAAATATTTTGAAAGTCGGCCCTGTCAAATGTTTACATCAAAAAGCAAATTTTCGATCTGCGCAAACTCAACGGCCCCTGATTATCTGCTTACCGTGGTGTCATCATTGAATTATGGTATTAGCAATATAGTGTATGTATATATGTGGTTTGGACGGACTAAGTCATAGTACTTACTTACCAGTACGCATTTGTAACTTTGCAGATTTAAATAAAGGTTTTGAAATATATTGTACGTAATACTAATTAGGTACTTATACTTGTAATGAGACTAAAAACGTAGGTAGTTAATAACAAAAAAAAATAATGTAAATTTTATAAAATAATATTCATGTAATTCATATTATTAACCACCCAGTTTTTTCATAACTTACGTAGGTAAAGACGTATTTTGTATCTGACAAAGGCAATCACGGAGGCTTTCTTCTGATACGCGACATAACGTATTTCAAAGTAACAATGCCATTATGCAATTTGTACATAATATAAATCGAATAATCGGTTTCTTAAGGGTCCATTATCACTCTTGGGTATTTTCTACTCGTACCTTGCATTTACCCAAAAACTTATATAGCTATAGCTGACATAATATTTATGTTAGAATGCATAAAGATTCTTAACCATAATTAACTAACCAGCAAGTTTGACTGTGACATAAATGATATTGATAGGAATTATTTACTCACAATCACAGGTTTCTGATTAGTAAATTAAAAATGAAGGTAACCGGGCCAGTATGATTGTGAGGAAATTATTTCTGCCAATGTCATGTGTGTGTCACAGTTAAACTTGCTGGTTAGTAAATTGTGGTTAAAAATCTGTATACAACCCGACATACATACCGGGTGTCCCATTATGGATGGCCACCGGCCGTATCTCGGAAACTACTGGACATAGAAGCTCGGGAAAAAAAGTTATAACTAAAGTGGCCATGAAAAAATCCTGGAAATAATTTTTAAATTCCGCATAATTGAAAAGTAAATTTTAAAATTTTAGATATCTCCGAAAATTCCACATTAAGGTATATCTTTGGTAACACCGTTATGCATCATTTCGGTCGTATGCTCATTGGCGTACCGACTTTAATAAGAGGGGGGGGGGGGAGCTGTTGAAAGTGTAATCAGTTAAATCGCTGTAACTTATAAACGACTTATCCGATTTTAGCAAACTAAAGACTGTTTGGAAGAGAAATGTATGCACTTTCACCAATCGTATAGAGGGCGTAATTTGTAATAATAAAACATTTTTTGATTTTACTCCGAAAAAATAAATCATACGGTATAATTATGATAGCATAATCGAAAAGTAGATGAAATTTGCTAAAAAAATATTAAAACCGCAACTCGATATCTCCCTTCGTTTCAGCGTTATCGCCAATAGAATAGTTTTTAAAAATTTACTTTTCAATTACGCCCTCTTGCGGCAAAATGCGGAACTTAAAAATTATTTCCAGGATTTTCTCATGG
Organism: Polydrusus cervinus; assembly: GCA_935413205.1. Taxonomy (NCBI): domain Eukaryota; kingdom Metazoa; phylum Arthropoda; class Insecta; order Coleoptera; family Curculionidae; genus Polydrusus; species Polydrusus cervinus. The sequence goes on along the minus strand of OW284516.1, from coordinate 45,966,361 downwards.
CCACTTTAGTTATCATTTTTTTCCCCGAGTTTCTATGCCCAGTAGTTTCCGAGATACGGCCGGTGGCCATCCATAATGGGACACCCGGTATGAGTCATAATTCAGGGGCGGATTTACTAAATTATATTAAATTCAGATCTGACCTTGTACATAAGACTACTATATTAAGTCAAATTTCTTAAATAACATAGATACACCATACTCAAGGAAACCCGAAGGAGGGGTCTAGTAACCTCCTCTACATAACCCCCCCCCCTCCCATGGAGGATAGATGGAACCAATATAATGTTTCCATCTAGTTCAACTTCTTATTTTAATACATTTTATTAACATTTATCTTCCTAACACTTACATTCATTTCTTTTTCCATAGTTTCTGAAATGACAAGCCCACAATTTTCTTTTGCTTAATAATTCTTCACGTTCCCATTCATTTTAATTTCATATCTATCAACAGTTCTTCTCACACACAGTTGGTAGATCTTTCATTCTACATTTAAATTCTTATAGTGCCCTAAGCCTCAAACCCACTTTTTCACAATGTAATGTGCGTATTGTTTTTCTTACCGTTCTATTTAATGAACCTTTATTCATCTAACCTTACAATCCTAATATTCCGGTAAGGTGATATCTGCTAGTTTATTCTTTTTTTATTTATTCTCCTGAAGATGAATGCTTCTGTATTGGAAACATGTAAAGCATTTTTATTTTAAATCAAAACTATTTCATTAATATAATAGTGGAGGAAGACTTTGTGTTTTTACTTCTTTCCGTCTAAAATCTTTATCGATAAATTTGTTTCCGATAATAAAACATATTTTTCTTTTCATTGTAACGTTTTTTTATATTTTTAAATATTTGCCGCTTGCCGTTCTGCCCTTCTTTCGAATTAGGCTTTTTTCCTCTTCGTTCGCTGCCAGGGCCATTCCCGAGGGGACCTACAGTTTAACGTGGGTTCCGAACCACGATCCTCAGTCATGCGACACCCCCCAAGGGCTATCAACCCTTGTTTTATTCCCATTGCATGACCTACCGATTGGGGAGTGTGTACCTTCTTCCGCACCCCACGAGATATCCGATCTCATCCGGCCTGGTTACCGGCGTGAATGGGGTGGATTGGAAGATGATACCTTTTACACTCTTCCCTGCATTCTTGAATCCACTAAATTTCGGACATACTTTTTTTATTGTACGTATGCCCACTCCGGGAATCGAACCCGGGTCGCCGCGGTCGAATGCCAGTAGCTCTACCTCCGGGCCGGCTCAAGATTACGAATTGCTAAAGAAATTTTTGAAAAATGGGTGTAGATAAGAAGTGTGTCTAGTATTTATTTAATAATCGGATCTGCAAATGCTTTTTGATCATGTCACGGACAAATAATTAAAAATCCGCCAGTAGTAACGGACTCTTAACAGGTTAATTTTATAAATTATTTGTAACACACTAATATCTGTATAAGTATTTTGTATCCGACAAAGGCAGGCATAGAACATTTATTCCGATACGCGACATAACATGTTGTTGTGAAGTAACAATATCATTGTGCAATTTATACAATCATATACAGGCAGTTGGTTGGCTAACGCTTATATATATATATATTTTAAGGTCTAGTTAGACCTTTCCAAGATAATGTTATAATTTATTATATAAATAACATAAGAAATTATCGATTTATTATATAATCGCAAAATTTGTCAGTTTGTGTATTAGGTTCAGTTTCAATGACCTAACCCAACAAATTATACAGAACGAGTCCGAAAAACAACGAAACTTGATTTTTAAGTTACTTTTTTAGTTTTAAATTTAGAAATTAAAATGAAAAACTAAGTATACAGGGTGATTCCTAAGTGGATACTTCTTTTTTAGCTGTTTATAGAAGGCATTAAAATAAACAACTTTTTCAAATACCTTTTTTCAAAAAACTTAAAAATAGCCGAGTTACAGAAGTAAAAAATCCAAGTGCGGGTCTGGTAATCAAAACGTAGCCCTTTACTTTATGTTGTTTTTCTCCGTTTTTTGTATGTTAGTCATGCATTTTACGGATCAGTCGTCAGTTATTTATTTTGGCAATTCGCGGCGCGGTGTGGTTTTCTGAAGCATATTAATTTTAATAAATTGGTGCAAATGGTAAAATTTGAAAACAATGAACTAATTATGGTGCTAATTTATTATGAGTGTCGTAAAAGTACGGATGTTTCTTTTCTACACCTAGAAGTTTTCCTAATGTTATTCAACGGGCAAGTTAGGCAGAACCGTATTTAATTTGTAGTGTAATAAATGATGGTAAGTACTTTATTTTTGGGTTTTTTGAAAAAAGGTATTTGAAAATGTTGTTTATTTTAATGCCTTCTATACGCAGCTAAAAAAGAAGTATCAACTTAGGAATCATCCTGTATATGTAGGTATACTAATTAAAACTATACCTAAAACAATTTTTTTAAATCTTTCCTTATCTGGAGTTATATTTAGAACGTTTTATTGGTTCCACTGTACCCCACGTATCAAAGAACCTCCTTCTTCTTTAAGTGCCTTGTCCTCTTCGAACGTTGGCAATCATCAACACTATCTGCACTTTATCCACTGCTTTTCTAAAGAGACTCGCCTTGGTCTCACCATACCACTGTCTCAAATTCTTTAGCCATGATATTCTTCGGCGTCCGCCGTCCAGGGCCTCTCTTTCCTTCGATTTTACCTTCTATGATCAGTTTGAGAAGTCCGTACTTGTCATTCCTAAGTATGTGTCCGAAGTATTCCAACTTTCGCTTTTTAAGTGTGAACATGACCTCTAGATCCTTTGACATTCTCCTGAGCACGTCTACATTGCGTACTCTGTCCATCCAGGAAATTCTTAACATCCGTCGATACGTCCACATCTCGAAAACCTCCAGCTTTTTGCACATGGCGTCTGTCAGAGTCCACGCCTCAATTCCATAGTAAAGAATTCTGAACACATAACAACGTAGCACTCGAGTGCGAACGGAGAGCGACAGATTTCGGCAACACAACACTGACTTCATTTTCACAAATGATGCTCTGGCTTGCTCAATTCGGGCACGAATCTCCTGCATATTATCCCAGCTTTCGTTGACCTGACATCCTAGATATTTGTATGATTGGACGCGTTCGATTTGTTGGTTCTGTACCTGACGTATACCTCCATCAACTTGGTTCTTACTAATCGCCATCCATTTAGTTTTTTTGGTGTTTTTTAATCCAAACTCTGCACTCCCAGCTGCCACTCTATTAAGTAAAATTTGGAGGCCCTCCAGAGAATCCGCGATTATAACAGTATCGTCGGCGTAGCGAAGGTTGTTAATAGTTACGCCATTAATGGAAATTCCCTCAGTGCAATCCTCTAACGCTCCTTCAAATATTTCGTTTGAGTATATGTTAAAAAGAAGCGGTGAAAGAATGCATCCCTGCCGAACACCCCTTTTGATTCGTACTTCGTCTAACATTTGTTTGTCTACTTTGATGTGTGCGGTTTGGTCAAAGAACCCCGCTGACATATTATTATCAAATTGTAAATTTCCTTAATATAAAGTGATTGAGACCGATTCTGACATTTCTACGATTTTAGAATTATTTTTCCGCCAAACCTAGGTTTAAACTTAGATTTAAGTGAATTTTATAAGATTTGGCCTTAGAGATATTTTATTTACATCCTGCTTTAAAAAATATTGTGGAATTTTTCGATTTTTTTATTATTTATCTTTTTAGAGTAAAGTTCTTTATTTATTACCGTTTATACCGCCTTGCTTAAGTATAAATTTTAGCTAGGGAGAACCTTATGCTTAGGTTTCATCTTAAATTAAAACGGAATGCACAGATTCAACACATCTGAAACTTAGCTGAGTTTTCCAGAAGTTTGACAACAGCGTCGATCTGGTTATTTTTCTAGTAACTTTTACACAAATTTTTTCTTCCCCTATAATCGACAATTATTATGTAGTTTTTTGTCAAAAAAATGTAAGTTTCTTTTGCGTGAAACTAATCTGTTTTTGTATAATTTGCATTTTAGTGCTAGTAGATTCACTCCAGTAATGAAAAACGTAAAAAAGCATTTATAAGCCTAATTTTTCACAAAGTGAAAAAGATATATTGACACCAATAATGGTAAATTTTAAGAACATAATTGAAAAACAAAAAAACAGACACATTAACGTGACGGGAAAAAAAAATTTTAATTCCCAACGTTCTGAAGGTTTTTTCAGTAGAAAATTAGGTATACGACAGGTAATATGAAAAAATATTTACAAGAGCATCGGCGATTAAAAAAGGACTCTATAAAACTGAGGAGGGGGGAATGGGGGGGGGGGGGGGGGGGGCGGAATACCCTTAATTTTAAACTAAAACAGTTTGATAAATTCTTAAATGATTCTGTAGTAGAGACGGTAGAGCGTTGAACTTTGGATCCAGTGGTCGTGAGTTCGAGCCCGGCAGGCAGCAAACTTTTTTTAAACATTTTTTAGCATAAGGTTCGTAAGTTCGGTCGTAGAAAGGTATACTGTTCAACTCCAGTGGATTATCTATATCGCACTCGGAAGTTTGAAATTTACTTCATCGTAAGATGTAGACATCATATCCACTCCTTTTGTACAATAGTATATTACAAAACAAGTGAGGGGATATCTAGCACGAGGCGTTAGCCGAGTGCGGAAATTCTTCGAGTTTTAGAATAATCACTTTCATACAAGTAATGTACACTATTTTCCTACGGCCACAAAGAATTATTGAAAAAGCCTTTAATTTGTGAAAAAAATATTTCAACACTAGTGTTGAAATTAACATACTTAGGATTATGTTCCACTTAATATCTGGTTTCATAGTTTGTCAATAGGTTTTTCTTTTATTTGTAGTTTAACTTTTTTATTTTTTCATATTTTATATATCACAGGAAGAACTAATCCTGGATTGACTTCTAGATTAACCAGAATAAAAAAATTTAAATTTAATTAAGGAAAGTATATTATTAGCTTTTTTTATAATTTCAAATAGCGTATTTTCACACTCTAATTCTGAATCACTCGACAAATTCATGAAAAATAAGTTAAACTCTTTACAATGCTTTCTAAAATGTGTTCTTTTTAATAAATAGGGATGGTGCGTCAAATTGGCATCATTTATGTTTAAATTAAACAGTGTGCCTTGTATTTCAACTCAGAGTTGAAATATTTTTTTTCAACACGCGTGTGATATTCGGCCCTTTCGAGCCAAGTTAACCGTGCTTTTTTTCTCATTTTCATAGGTGGTCGTAGGAAAGCTACTATTTTTTTATCCTCTAAATATATTTTTTTTTGCAATTTCTTTATTTACATGTTTCATCTTAATAATAGTGTAGTAAATGTTCTCGCGTGACGGACTACCCATAAAGTACCTCCATAAACCAACCAATTTAAATACAGGTTTGTGTAACATCGAATTTGTCGAGAGTAAACACCCTGTACAACTTTGACCTCTTTATTGGATGATTACCTTTATGTAACTAACTTGCAAGTCGTAATTCGCTTTACACAACCAAAGTATAATAATTAATTGCAAAGTAGAATAATTACACAAGCCGTTGTTGAATAAGAATTTAGGCAAAAAATTTTCGGAGCATCTTTGATTCTGACTTACAGGTGCTAGTTATTTCGTTTTGGTACGGTACAAAACAGTACCGGCAGCTGCACGTTTTTTTACGTCATATGCACATTTTTAACGTTCCGTAAACGGAAATCCGCAGTGGTGAAAGTATTTGGTCCGTCCATCAGTCCGTGCCCAGCTAATTAGAGAAGTTAAAAAAATAGTTATAATTTTTTTTTTAACTACAATCGGCACATATAAGTGTCGACGTATGCAGTATTTTTTGTAATAGTGCATTGGCGACAAACCAATTATTAAATAATTTTTTCTACTCTCACCAGTGGCGTGCAATGCTGTTTTAGCCAGGGTAGGCAAAAATTGCATTTAAGACAAAAATTTACCTGCCGTAGCATTTACGCATCTAAATTTAAAAATGTATGGCAAAATGTCTTGTGTTTAAGTTTGTGGAAAGAGCACTGGCAGAAGAAGAATAAAACGACATTATTTGTAAATTAATGCAACTAAAAATTATTTTAAAACATCGTCATAAAAATTAGTTTTGCGTTTTACAAAAGGTTGCTCTCCAGAGAGTTTATTGTTAATTCACTCACTCAGCGTGTCTCTCCCTGTGGGTCTCGTAAATAGGTATATTAGGTATGCATTCCTTTTAATTCAGAAAAGAAGTATTTTGCAGACGCGCTGCTAGCCGGAATAGTAACAATTTCCGAAGTCTTGAAAAAGGGCGAAACCCCTAATTATAAATTAAAAATCATTCACCTGATTGAACCAATATTGCCAAAAACGAAGTAAATTATTATCTCTATTATGTGAAATATGATTATATGCTTACTGATTATTAAATATTATGAACCTATTAGCAAAAATTACCCCCCCTCCCCCCCCCCCCCCCGAGCCTAGGAGCCCGGGTGTAAAAGTCTAATTGGAACCTAATTTTTCGTCGCACGCTTGGACTCTTAATTTAAATCTTTAAATAATATATTCTTGGCTTAGATTACAAAGGTCTTGTAGGAAACGTATAGTTTTTAAACTTTTCCTTCTAAAAGTCCTGTTTTATAGAGATTATGGTTTCAGTCACATATCGTTTTAGTTATTGATTTATGATGCAATTTTAAAGGAAAACGTGTAAAAAGAATAATATTTTATAGTATTTTTCTATTATATACTTGTGTGTTCTGTTTTACCTTTTTTAGAGCTATTTTAAATCACCAAAAATATAAAGAAGAGGAGAAAATGTGAGATCTTGACAACCTAATCGACCAGGACCGTCGACCCGTTAATTATAACGTCAAGAGGAGATGACAGTTTCTCAGATGACAAAGAATATTATGATTTTTTATAATTTAATTTCTGTATAATGTATTTTTTTATAATGTTTAATAAAAATAAGTGTACCTAATAATATGTACCTAATGCACGCCTTTGTCACACCATTTTCAGTGTTTGTGAATGGAAAACAATAGGCAAAACCCATAAATTGACCCAAACTCCGGTAGTACTACCTGCACTTGATGAAAATAAAGAATTTGGCAATGAAATCATTGCCAAATTATGAAAGTGGCTTAAATATTCGTTGGGTCACTCTGTAGTCTCTTTGCATGCCTAATGAGCTTTTATTACTCTGCACCTTTCTAACATAGACTATTATAACATTATAACATTTTTTTTAAAAACACGCACTTACCAACATTGCTTCTTTTACTCCTGTCTCTCCATTTCTCCACCAGACTCTGTACAAGAATGTTAATGTTCGGTCTCTGTCCTGCCAGATCCATAAAACACTTGACACACTTTCCAGGACTTTTATCCAGACAGTCCCGTGCAAAAAGTATGACCGCATTCAACTGTCACCGGAGATTTTAAAATATCCTTACAAACAGGGCACGAAAATAAAGTCTGATTCTTATTATCCATTGCTTTGGACAGAGCTTTTTTGAATTGTTTCATTCTCTGATACGGTTGTTTTCTAAAACGTTTTGATTTTCTGAGTCGCTCAGAGTCGCACCTTAATATTCGTCCTTCTCTGTTAAAATTCATGTTTGCGGTTCGACCTGTTAAACTTGAGACTACTTCGGGATAATTTTTTAAAATGCCTTCTTTGTTTTCCATTGGGTTGGGGTCTGTTGGTGTCAAAACTCAGTGCCTGAAAATGTAATAAAACAAAATTTGTTAGTATCTATATAAGTGCAGCAAGTCTTATGATTTTTTTCCTTAAAATCATTTATTAAATAGTATATTACATAACAAGTGATGAAAGTGATACTTTTCAAACGAGGAGATATTTAGGAATTTCTCCGAGGTTTAGAATAATCACTTTCACACGAGCGAAAATTCCCTGCCGCCATGCTGCTCCGGCCAACTCTGTATTTAGCACGATGTTAAACCCGTACAAGAGAGAGACTAACACCAATGAACTATCGCCCTCTCTTACTGCCGAGTAGAGAAATCGACCTGGCCTGACCAGATCCTCATATTATGATGTTTTATTTTATCGAGAGTGAAGAGTCCAAATCAAGTTAGGGCACTACTAGGCTATATAGTTATGAATAAAATAAAAGACTTTAGGTATGTTGTCTGCCGAAAAACATTTTGTAAAGAATATTGGCAACTTTAAGAACAAAAGTGATTGAATCATTTTCAAATAAAAAACAAAGACGTATGGAATTTTCTTATAAGAAAATTTAAGTGTTTTATGAACATTTTTTGTTAGAACTGGAATACCTTATTAAATGCTTCATTTAATTAGTCCGTAAGTTTTTTCGATTTTTTAATACAGGGTTTTAGAAATACGATGCATTAGCATCGCTATCTCTGTAGCTATAAGAGATAAAGAGTTGGTTAAATAGAGGCACAGTGGCATATTTTAATTTTGAACAATTTGTTAAAAAGACATTTAATCAAATTTCGAAGACTTGCGGAGATATTCGAAAAAAGACACGAAAATCTTTTTTTTATGACAAAATACATTATTTTAAAAAACCAAAAGCACTTTCTTAAGGCACTTTTCAAGATAATAATTTTAAGATATCAAAAAATAACCAAAAATTTTTAAAAAATGCAGGTCCGTATTTAAAAAAATTAAGTTGATATAGCATCTAAAAATAAGATTATTTTCTTGAAGATCATAAAAAATTGTCTTAAGCAAATGCTCTTGGTGGTTTTCCAAAATAATCAATATTTTGTCATAAAGATGCAGAGCAATGCAGGGTAATGCAGAGTCGAGTGCGGAGTAATGCGAACTAATGCCATAATGCGGAATGCAGAGCAATGATGAGGAGTAATGCAGATTAATGCAAAGTAATGCAAGCACTGCGTTGTATTTACTTTAATGCAAAAACCGACACAACATTATTTAAAAATAAATAAATAGAGAGCCGCTGCACCCCCCCCCCCCCCCCACTCTTCCCTGGGTCGGATGCTCCTAAAAATTCAAAACAAAGTATACCTACTATAATATTTGCATATTAAACTCAAGTTTATTAGACATACCTACCTACATGACATAGCCACCCCTGTTACGTAACTGTTATAGGTATTTAAATTGATTGCATCATAACATATGTATTATTTAAAAGAATATTTATAATATTATATATGTAAGTCGAGATGTAAGTAATATTTACCAACAAATTTACCTTACCTTTACCCCCCTAAACACCTATTTTGTATTATTTCTTTACGACTTTCCTGCTAGCAGTGCAAAGGTCAAGAGTGCAGAGAGACATTTCGATAAGGCTGTGAGAGGGTTTTATAAAAACATCTAACCGACAAGTCAAATGAATAATACTCCAAAAATGATCAGTAAATGTTATACAATTTGAGTTTAAAATCTTTTTTAATGGAATTGATAATGATTCATCAATGACTGAATAAGCTTATATATTTTATTACAGTCATTTACTGTAATACGAAAAATTACAATGCCTGTGTTAACCGAGGGGTTACCTATACTACTGTAAAAAAGCAATAAGACTTATAAAAATCTCTTTAAAAGCAATTTTTTTATTAGTTTTAAAAATGGGAATACTTATATAAGGTATGTATATGTAGGAATTATAATATTTTTGTTTTCAGACTTGTACAAAACACAAGCTTTCCTTAATAATTTTCCAGATGGAAGTCTGTATCTGCACAAATTCAAGCGTTACATAACTTTCCGCTCTATATGTAACCTCTAGTGCACCACGTTTATTGTTTATATAACGTAAGGTTAAGGCGTTTGAATTACATGACACGACCATAAAAAATCATTACATAATATACTTAACTGTGAAAAAAATCCCTTGAAAAACGCTCTGTTTAATCCTGTTTAACAATATATCTGCCACGCACTTTTTATTAATGTTTTGTATGATTTTTTTGATGTAATTTTACATAAAAGAACAATCACTAGAATGTATTTAGTCCTTATAACACCAGTACATTTTTTACTAAACATCCAACGCGAAATATCCTTTAAAACACAATTTTTTTTAGACAGACTTTGCCACCCATGTTACGCGATTGTTATGTAAACTGATTGCGTCACTGCGACGTGCAGGTCTGGGCACATGTAAAACAAAATAACGCGTCTGCCGGCCGTGTTGCTAGCGTCGAGTCGCCATTCACTGTGATCGGGAGCGCGAATACGAATCGCTAGAACGACGCCAGTTCGATTGATGATAAAAAAAACACTGTGACGCCGCGCGCTGCGCGTTCATGTAATCAATGTAATTTACAATTTAATAATAATATCACAGTCTGCAGAATCTAACATAATATAGTTACATACTTAATATTGATTCCAATTAAAACGTTGTACCTAGTACCCAGTGGTGTCTCGTCAGGTGAAGTAGGTGAAGGGGCTCTTCACCAAAAAAAAAATAAAACCAGGAGGAAAGTTTATCGACAATATCAAATATTAATGTGCCAATACAGCTACCATTTTAGCCCTTAAAAAAAAATTATGTTCGAATTAATAATATTAATTTAATCCGAATGTAGCTATGCATAATAGGGCCACGATTAACTCCGATGGACAATAATTATAAACCCTCGTGCATTTTGGCGCGCCCCAGCCGACCATGTCCGTTAGCTCAGAGCAAGTGAAACCCCAACGCCCAACATGGCTTTGATATTCACCGTTGCTATGGTTACGACCAAACATCATGTAACAATTTGCAGTATGATGAAGGGCAATTTAAAAATAGGTCAGTCGTATGCACCATGGTTTTAGCATTGGTTCTCCTAACATTAAGCTATTTATTTTGAGGCTTCGCGAAACTTACGGTTATAGATATCGTTTTTAAGTGAGTTACTCTGTGATTAATAAGTTTCGTTTTTATTTTTCAGTTAATTCAGCAGTGTACGTACCTACCTACTTAGTTGTGTGTTTTGAAAATGAACCCAATTAATGACATAGTTTGTAATTTGTTGGAAACTCAATTTAGTCGTTGGACAGATGAGGATTTGTTATACGGGTTTTTAGTCAATGTTTATTTAAGTAGCCGCACTATACCGAGCTCTTCACCATTTATTATATAAGACCGCGAGCCGCCACTGACTTACGTTTGTTAAGTTTGCCAAAAAGCTTAATTCCCATATGAACTTATTTGGCATACAACACGATAATATTATTTTAAAATATAGAGTATGAAAGATTTATATACCTAGTTTGACATTAAAAAGATTATAGGTAGGTACATATTAACTAACTGTAATTAAGTAGGTAAAAAGGGTATACTCTTTTCCCCAAATTTTAATTTTGTAGTTAAAAAATTAAAATAGAACTAATTTAAATGAAATAGTAACAGTGGCGGCTCGCGGTCTTTAAAAATGGTGAAGAGCTAGGTGCGGGTACTTAAACAAACATTGACTAATTTATATTTTATTTACGTACTTACATTTTTGTAAATCAGATCGATTTTTCGATTGAGATCTAGCATTTACTTTTAAAGCATCGGCAATAGTATTTTGATTTTGTTCAAAATTTCTTAACATTAACTGACATTTTAAGTGTTCTCCAGAATCCCCGTATTTACGCTACGATCGAGTATTATTTAAAAAATCTGTAAATCCGTCCCTATTCCAAACGCAATGTTTATTTGAAAAGAGTAAACACGACCAACAATACAATTTTTGTAAGGCGACACTACTAGCCAATTGTATTCTGAAAACCAGGAACACTTAAAATTAATCTTATAGGATTTGCCACTTTTTAAAAATTCTTTTTTTAAATCTATATTTAAGATTCCAGTAGGTCCCCAGTGTAACAAAACGTCTCTCTTATCTTTATCTGTCCAACGACTGAATGAAGCTTCCAACAAACTATGTTATTAATTGGGTTCATTTTTACATATTTACACACTACTGAATTAACTGAAAAATAAAAACAAAACTTTTTCATCACACAGTAAATTCATGCCTAATATTTTCGATGTACGAGTTTTTATAACAATAAAGCACACATTTCAAAATGACAACTTTATTTGACAGTCATCTTTTACCTTGACTAGTGCCCGAAAATACGGGGCCATAAAAAGGAGAAATAGTTAAACAGAAATCGGCGATAACCCGTAAACGGGCTCATCAAAAATATCTAAAGTTATTCTTTTGAATGTGGGTCTTAGTGCTCTTTAATAAACCTAAATAGAATTTTTCTCTAAAATAATTAGGGAAGCCAATAATTGACCCCATTTAAAATTACATGGGATTTCCTATGTCCCGCTCGACGATGCAACACCCGGTATAACCGTAAGTTTCGCAAACCCTCAAAATAAATATCGCAAACCAATGCTAAAACAATGGTGCATACGACTGATCTATTTCTAAATTGCCCTTCATCATAATGCAAATTCTTACATGCTGGTGCGTGACTAACGACACGTAACCATAGCGACAGTGAAATCAAAGCCGCTTGACTGTATGTTTGCTCTTCACTGATGCTGTGAGCTCACCGATGCGGTCGCTGGGGCGCGCCAAAATGCACGAGTGTTTATAATTATTGTCCATCGGAGTTAACCGTGGCCCTATTATGCATAGCATTCGGATTAAATTAATATCATTAATATAATTATTTTTTTAAGGGATAAACTGGTAGCTGTATTGGTACATTAATATTTAATATTGTCGAAAAAATTTCCTCCTGTTATATTTTTTTTGGTGAGCCGCCACTGACTAGTAATATATTGGGGGTAAATGAAAAGTTATTTGAACGAAATACAACGGTAGATCAAACAAACTTTAATAAAAAAATAACAACTTTGGGCGGAAGAAACGGTTTATTTAAAGCAAATAAATTCACACAAACAATTTTTCTCGTAATTTTAAAATTCAAGATTTAAAAATTTGGGGAGTTAATAAGTGTGTAAATTGCCATTTTTCAACCAATTTAAACCTTCGAAACCACTTCCGGTTTAACGGGAAATGAAGTTAACTTTTCAATTTAAAACGGAAACCCCTTATTTTTATTATACATTTAAATTTTATAGAAAATTCTCTTTTTAATGACATATCACACTTAATCATTTGTTTTTAAAATGGCCGCCTAAATCAATTTAACTTTGTTTTTTAAAATATCCATAGTTTTGGTAAAACAAGGTAAGTAGTAAAGAGTAGGTCATGGAAACGTTAAAATGGCTCATTTTAATAACCTACTTAATAGGGTAAAATGGACTTGCTTAAGAAAAATGTATCCGTCAGGGCTATTTTATTTACGTGTTTTCTAAAAAAAAGCAAAGCGGAATTTCTTCATTTTTTAATATTGTTCATTTAATTTTCTTTCTAACGATGTATCACAAGTTAAAATTATTCATTAGGTAATATTAGAAGTTAACAAGAAACATCATAAATGTTATTTCTAGACTCGAGCAAGCTATAAGAAATTTAATCACGACCAGTCTAATATGCCGTGGAAAACAAAAATAATATTTCTGCATTTATTAAAGCCTTTTTACATTGGATGCAATTGCAAGAAAAATAGCCTGAAAGCATGCGCTTCGACGACGTTTTAATCAGCTGATGCACGTTTTCCCATTTAAAACCTGCATCAGCTGTTTAAAACGTCGACAAAGCGCATGCTTTCGGGCAATTTTTTCTTGCAATTGCACCCAATGTAAAAAGGCCTTTAGACCAAAATGTCAAATGGTATTAAACAATAATTATTACTAAGATTGAAATAAATAAATTGTTTTCCACGGCATACTTGATATAACTCCTTATGGTCTAAAAATTACATTTCTCCACGCCCATTACTGAATGCAATAATTCCAAAATCATTTTTAATAATAGAATGTAAAAATTCTCCCTCTTGAGTTAGAATATTTATTCTGAAACACTTGCTTCTTATGCGTTTTGCGTGTATTTTCATTCCATAACAAGATACGGAATAAATATTCTGTAATTGATCTAAACGACATAGGTTGCCATAAATTTCAAAACTGTCAATGTCAGCAGACAAATTTTAGTGCAAGTCAAAATATGAGTGAAAAATCGGATGAATCAGATATGGAACTGGATAATACTCCACCTGAAATTACAAATATTGCGAATAGTATTTTTGGTCGTGGAGTAAATATAGTCTGCTACTCGGTTAGAATGATAATTTACCTCACATATATAGAACCAATTAGAACGCAAATTTTCATAGCAACCACCTTGGTAACGTGGTCTTTTCCGGTAAGACCTACGACTAGCTCGGTAAGACCACAGTAGCTTTTTGTCAAACAAACAGTAATTTATTTCACGAAATCATGTTTAATAAATAAATATTATAACACCTACAAAATAAAAGTGACACACAACAGTATTTAAGGTGATTTTAGGGCATAAACTTAACTTAATTATTGACATTTTCAAAGAAATGTTTTGACAAAATGTCTGCAATATTAAACCCAGTGTGCTTTGCTTTGACGTGAGCTTAAGAAATCTTGGCGTTTTCATGGCAAGCGTGATGACAATTATTGATGAACGAATTTGATTTTTGACGTTCCACGCGTCTGATTTAGTTTTGGATTTTTAATTAATTGTTAGTTGTGGCACCTTTATAAACTTAAAAGTAAATCATAATGATGTGTTTGCATATTTTCCTTTATCACAAACGGCTTTTATTTCGGATTCAGTAAATTATCCAATAAAATACACCTCTATGGTCATATCACTTTAACTTGAGAAAGATGACAGAAACCCATTAAACACGCGTTAAATTTTACTTGACACTTTAGAGAAGTGAGGTTAGGGTACATTTCAAAAAGTGACAATTCTGTCAGATTTGTTAATTTTTTATTTTGCTGTAATTAAAACCTTTCTTCGGTGGTATTCGTACATTTGAGTGAAAATTATAGTTAAAAACATTTGTGGATTATGTGTTTAGTTATCTATGCCCTTTGACCGTTCAGTTTATTAAATTTAAGTTGAAAATAGCTAAATGTTGGCGATGTTCCAGTTATGGATAAATAAAACTTCTTTGCTTTGAGTGGCAAAATAATGTTTTGGTTTTTAATAAGCTGATAAAGAGACTGAAAACCTACCCTTTATGGTGAGAGCAGAAGAATGAAAACTTTATATATACCTAAATTTCATTGAAGAAGTGATTTTAGTGCAAGAATTAATATAAATTGGACATCTCTATGTTATGATGAAAGCAGAATTAAAACCTTTATATACCTATGTAATACTCCAAAGAAAAGCTGTTTCTACTACACAACTTAATTGGACAGTTTTATAAGAGAAAGATTACTTCATTTTAATTTCACAGCCATGTTATGTTTAAACCCAACTAAGTTTGTTAAAAACAATATTTTAGTCAAGAATATCAGAAAAATGCATCGAATGCACTTACCCTAACATAAGTATGTATTTATGTGTTGCTTGAATTAACAAAAATATAGTGGATTAATAAGAAGTTATCAATGGAGAGATGTGCCAAACTTCTACAAAGAAACTTCCTCTCGAACTGTGTAGTGTACAACTGGAATCGACTAAGTGAAGACACAGTTAATGCAACCCCAATAAACCAATTTAAGAATAGACTTGACAGAGACAATAAACAATGGAACAGCTCATTCGTCCTTTACACACTGTGATATTTACATGTGATAACAGAATAGTCTCATCGGTTCTACCTCTTACTATTGCTAAATAATAGTAATTTGTGAGTTTTTTTAGACCATTTTCTATTTTACAGGAATTAATTAGGTTAGTAATATTTTATACTCTATGGTTTATTTTAAAATATCTAGATACGTATAAGCATTACGGCTTAATACTTTTGAGAAAAAAGTATTCCTAGGGAGCATGGTTAACAAATATGGGAAAAATAAAATAATCTTTATAAGTATAGTCAACTAATAAATGTATGAACGTCAATACTTACAATCCAATGTGTTTGTGTACTAATATATTAAAACATGATTAAAACTATAAGACTATGTTTTTATTTACACTTAGCAGTCTCTCTAGCATAGTTATTTTTAAAAAATGAAAATTCTTTATTGATAGAAATCAAACTGAAACAATACTTTATTCTTACATTATACTTTTTCTCATTTTTCAAAATAGGTAAGTTTATTTAGACAATTAAATAATAATTAATCTATGTATACAAATCAAATATATTTCAGTTTTAGGTTTACAGTACATTTCTTATGTTAAATACACCCTATATTTGTTATATATGAAGAAATCAGGATTAAAATTAAGTTTGCTTGAGTTGCAATTGTATATAACTAAGTACTATTTAAAAAAATATATTTGTTCGATGACTCTACTAAAATCTTTATAAATAAATATTACTCGAACTTTCACAATTATGACTTTTGAACTTAAGTACAAGAGGGTCCTTATCTAATAGGAAGCCTTCTGTTTTATTCTTCTTCAAGAACGTTAGTCCTGTGTTTAAGTCAGTATATATTCTGTCATGTCTTAGATGTGACCGGTGGTTTATTGTTGAAAGTAGACACAGTTTATTCGGTATATAAATTTATTCACACTACATAATATCACAGATTCGACATACTAAGTTAAAATGGAGTAATAGACAGAGGGCTTGTGCGCACTGTACTATCGTTTTAGTAGGAAATTGTATCCCTACTCCTAGACGTTCGCCTTAAGGCGGCTCGTCTCTGAATGTCGACAACATATTCTATAAACATGCTTCCTTGTGCTTCCCAAATTAGTAATTTATTAGTCCATAAATGCCTTTTTTTTGTCACGACGATAGGTCTTTCCTTTTCATAAATGGTTCCAAAAAAATAATAACGATTTTTGGAAATTATTTTTTTTTAATAAACATTTCAAATTTTTTTTTATTGACTATGACTATTAACGATCACGCTGTATAAAAAAGACATAAAGTGAAGTAACACACATTGTACTAAGTGGTCCAAAAGACAGCCTACCCATTAAAGTGAAAATGGAATGGATTGAATTTTGATGAAGATATATGGGTTTTGAAAATCAAATTAGTGTATTTAAAACTTATATATTTGGTTGCACAAAGATTTTTAACAACAATTAACTAACCAGCAACTTTGACTCTGACATAAATGACATTGGTAGGCATAATTTACTCACAATCAAACTTGCCAACCAGATCTATGTGATTGTGAAAAAAGTTTTTCTGCCAATATCATGTATGCCACCGTCAAAGTGGCTGGTTAGTTATTTATTATGAAAATTCTTTATGCAACCTGACATTAGTCTCCCCATTATTTTCACCATGTCATTGTATTGACATGCAATGATATTGATTTTTTTGGAATTATATCGTTTTATCCTCGGCTTTATCAATAAATCATTTTAACTGTAAGTTGTTTTCCTAAAACAGAAAAAAAATTGTCAGATACAAATGTATGTAAAGAAAACATCTAAGAGCCTGCTAACAAATGCTAATAAAAATAAAAATAAAAAATTCTTGTAACATTATTACTGCAACATGCAATTCTAATTAAAAAGCTGATAAAAAATTAGAATTAGAACATGTGCAAGTATTTTTGATGTTCGATAGGAAGGAAATATAGGGACTATTACTATCTCATATGGGACTCCCAAAGCTATTGAAAAGCACAGGTGTCAGCTTTAAGTTAATTTGTCTTAGGTTTTCCCGAGGCGTTTCCATAGATTTCCTGGTGTATATATAATAACTTACACAAATTTTCCTATAAGATGTGTTGTCCATGATCTAAAACACTATATTTTAAAGTTTTTACATGTCATCTTGCATGTAACCATCATGAAATCTTTTCTATAAAACAAAAAAAAATCAAATTGGTAGTGCAGTTGCTGACAAACATATACCAGGACATAACAGACATACATGTACTGACATGATAAACTCTAAAAGGTTATATTGAGCACAATTACATTTCAAATGGGGGTTTTCAGATAAAAATTATTATTTCTTCGGGTTTGTGGTTCGATCTTAAAGTAAAGTAGGTATATACCTATTATGCAGAAAATTATATTAATTAATGTGTTTTTAAGCTGATATAATGTAACATCAAAAAAAGTTGTGTAGTGTAAAACAGTTAGTAATTTAATATTGCGTCCATAACTTGAAATATTTACATAGAGCACATCGTATCATATCAACCCCCAAAAATAGGAAAAAAACATTTATTTCAGAGATCCTATGCATGCATACACCAGTTTTTATTAATTTTTTCTGAAAGAGTGATCAAAATGGTGCCAGAGTTGAAGATATGAGACTTAAAATATATTTTCATTGAACTAACCGAGAACAAGAATATTATCTACCTACATGGGTATTGAAAATGGTAAAATGTACTAAAGGTTTCATGCAAATTAGGAAGCTAACACGTGTAAATACCTACCTCTAAACTGGTTTTTATGTTTAACAACTGTTCACTTATTTAAAAAATCTCCAGTCTTCAATTTTGCACAATTTCTACAACATTTAAAGCATAAAAATAATGTAAATCTAACAAAATGAAAATCTGTATTTACCTTTGTTGTAAGTAAATCCTTTTCCAACACACTTATTTACATTATTTTCTGATATATTCAACAGGGCCCCAATCGAGCTTAAAACTTTTATTATATGCAACAGAAATAGAAATTAAACTGGTAAATAGTCCTTAAATGTTAGAAAATTAAGACAAGTCCATAAAACCACATAAAATTATAAGGTTTAAAGAAATAATATTTTTACTTTTTGAGGTAATGTCATATCGGCTTGTCAGAAAAATATCCTACGGTATTGCCACTTCTAACGGTTACAATGTTGCCATGTTATTACTGTAAATTGGAAAAGAATGTAATTAATTTTAAAAAACTTTACCATCACGAATACTCAAAAGTTAATATTCATTCCCAAAAAGTATTTTTTAAATGAATTTAAAGCTATTTTGTTGAGAAACTGGGCTTTTTTGTTAGCGAAAGTAGGCAACCAAGAAAACATTTCTGAAAACCAAGAGATCACAATGGCTTTGGTACAAAACAACACATTGTTCGTTTTTTACAATAACTATAGTCATTTTTGTCTCGTATTATGCAAAATGTCAAATTTGAAAAAGATAGATATAAACCTGATGTCTTTAATGGCATTTAAAATTTTCTATAAGTAAAAGGAACAAACCCTTTTTTCTTCTGTAAGTAAAAGGAAAACGGCTAATTCGACAAATATGTTACCGTTTAATTTTGCCATGGATTCACCCAATGGAATTAATTTTTCTTCAATTGTTTTTTGTGTCATCTTTCTCAAGTTAAAGTGATTTGACCATAGAAGCGGCGTCTTATCTTCATACCGTTGTTTTTCACTCGAAACTAGATTTTCTAAGAAAATTTTCACTCAATATAATTTTTACTTATAATTAAAGATAAGACCCTCGAGCTAAAGCTCTCGGGATCTTATCAGATTATAAGTAAAAATTACATTTCATGAAAATTATCAGATAATCGATTTCTTGTAAAAAACAGCGGTATTACCGATAAGACGCCTCCTCTATCGGTATATTACTGTTGAAAATTCGATACTCGTGGTTCCTCAGGCTCGCTACGCTCGCGTTCGGAATCTTCCACTCGGATCAAATTTTCATTCCAGCCTCGTTACAGAATCTAATATTATGATATTTTTATTAATTTCCACTATTACCTAAATAATAATTATTAACCTGTGATACACCGTTAGAAAGGAAATTAAATGAAGAATTTTATTATAATAAAACAAAGATGGGTTGCTATTTGAAAAATTCGAGACATTCCGTTTTGTTTTGTTTTTTTAAGTTATAAATATAATAGCCCTAACGGACACATTTTTCTCAAGCAATGCAATTTTATATAAATATACAGGGTGATTCACGGTGGATGGTACGTTAGAAGTATACGACGAACCAGTTAACGAATCGTTTTAAAAATTTGGTTGTTTATATAAACGGACATGCTCTATTTATCTAAAATATGTTTAATGATGCAGTGTTGCCACGTCTACCTAAAATTAGTAGCAACTTCGTTATTTTAAATAGAACACCCTGTATTTTATTACATTTTTGAACACTCTATTACTTTCTTAACAACTTTATTTAATATTGTTCTATACTTATCTCTTACCGTTTCTAAGATAATAATTAAATTGCATTTTTTTGACAAACAACGTTAACTTAAAAAAATGTTGATATTTTTGAACTCTGAAATATTAGAGCCCCGAAAATTGGTGGATGGGTAAATATTACCAGGGGGCTTTTAACCCTATGCCGAAATCTTAGTTGCGATATACAGGGTGGTTTAAAAATACAGTTAATTTGGGGACTTCAATAGGTGACCATAAGTATATTTTTTTAAATGTAACACCCTGTATATTATCACTGATTTAGAAAGCTACTTAAATTGGCTCTTTATTTTTGTATAACATTTTTCATAACTAGTCAAGTTTCTAACTTATAAGCCATTATTTGTAAAATTTGCTCAAAAATTTGATTTTTAGTAAGTATGCCATGACAAACTCTTGTTTGACATAAAAATTATGTCACTCTCATTATTGTTGTAGTATTTTATTAAATATTGTCGACTGAGATACTGAATGATTATAAAGCATTTTAAGAACAGTTGTCGAAAACTTTGTTGATAATCTGCCCCTTGAAGATTATCGAAGCTGTTGGTATCAACTCGATGGAGCTCCTGCACATTGTACAAGAGAAGTTACAGTGGAACTCGATAGACTTTTTGATGATCGTTGGATAAGACGTTTGGGGCCTTGGAATTGGCCTCCAAGATCACTCGATCTCAATCCATTGGATTTTTACTTGTGGGGCATGTTTAAGGGAAAAATGTACAAGTCACCAGTACATTCAAAAGAAGAATTGCTACGTCGAGTTACCCAAGCATTTAGAGAACAAAATCCAAACGAGATTAGATCTTCCACGACTAATGCGGTAAATACCCGCATCTTAAAGTGTTTGGATGTAAACGGACAGCGTTTTGAACAATTGTTAAAATGATCGATTTAATTTTTTTTTATTACAATCCTGAAATAGTATAAATTTCCTTAAGTTCATTGGCGGTAGATTTGGGTACATTTCATTAAACTTTATACATGTTCTAGCGATAATTATATCACACTGTCCAAATAAAATAAATAAATTCATAAGTACTGCGTTTAAATAGTTTTCTTCAGTAATTTTTAACTGAATTTTTAAAGAAAGTGCCATAATTTTTATGTCAAACAAGAGTTTGTCATGGCATACTTACTAAAAATCAAATTTTTGAGCAAATTTTACAAATAATGGCTTATAAGTCAGAAACTTGACTAGTTAGGTATAGATATGTTATACAAAAATAAAGAGCCAATTTAAGTAGCTTTCTAAATCAGTGATAATATACAGGGTGTTACATTTAAAAAAATATACTTATGGTCACCTATTGAAGTCCCCAAATTAACTGTACTTTTAAACCACCCTGTATATCGCAACTAAGATTTCGGCATAGGGTTAAAAGCCCCCTGGTAATATTTACCCATCCACCAATTTTCGGGGCTCTAATATTTCAGAGTTCAAAAATATCAACATTTTTTTAAGTTAACGTTTTTTGTCAAAAAAATGCAATTTAATTATTATCTTAGAAACGGTAAGAGATAAGTATAGAACAACATTAAATAAAGTTGTTAAGAAAGTAATAGAGTGTTCAAAAATTTAATAAAATACAGGGTGTTCTATTTAAAATAACGAAGTTGCTACTAATTTTAGGTAGACGTGGCAACACTGCATCATTAAAAATATTTTAGATAAATAGAGCATGTCCGTTTATATAAACAGCCAAATTTTTTAAACGATTCGTTAACTGGTTCGTCATATACTTCTAACGTACCATCCACCGTGAATCACCCTGTATAAAAATATATAAAAATAATAAAGCTGATTAAACTAAACCATTTCAACGTTTCCATGGCCTACTCTTTACCACTTACATTGTTTTATTAAAGTTATGGACATTTTAGAAAACAAAGGAAAATTGATCTAGGCGGCCATTTTTAAAACAAATGATAAAGTGTGCAGGGGCGCACCCAGGAAAAAAGTTCGGGGGGGTGTTATGAGAATAATAAATACAAATTGTAAACATAAAGCATATTTTTATTAAAGAAAGGGTGCATATACATTTGGTCTAAAAAAATATAATTTAACAAGTTTTAATTTTCTTATATTCTAGGGGTAAGTAGGACATTTTTTTTATGGATAGAGGAACAGTCGGGACTACATGTATTTCATGATATTGTATCTAGCGAAGAAGGCGGAAAAGCGCCGCAAGCGAAAAATTTTCGGGACCACGCCGATTTACAGTGTGGATACAGCGTTATCTGTAAAAACAGCGACAAATCCTCTTTCCTTTTTTTACAAAACCAACAAAAATTGCCTTTTGCAAAATCTGATTAAGCTTTTACCCTACATGCATTAAATTATTATTTAAACAAGATTTGTCTATAAATACGACCTTACGAAACTTGTGCCGATTACTCTGCTTGTAATATAATATAGCGAGCTCGTCGAAAAATGGAGAATTTTTGCTACCGATTAACTAGATATTTGAAAGCCATTGCCTCAGAAAAAACTGGTTTTAAAATAACAGCCTTGATTGTTACAAAAAAAAAACATATAAAAATCTTTATAACAACACGATTGAATGTTAGTTTTCCCTAAATTTTTGCAACTTAGAATTGACGGTAATTACGTGCAAAAACTCTCAAATTATAGAATTGCCTTTTCTTAGGTAACAGCAGATTTAACGTAAGTACACTAATAAAGAAGTGCTGTCGTAACTGGCTGGTCTTACATAACTAATTTTATAGTTCATGGTCAACGCGCAATGTAATTTACTCTGTCTGTTCTAGAAGTATTTAAAATGTTATTTGGATGTCTTTTTTACAATTAATTTATTTTTTAAATAAAAGTAATTAGGAGAAATATTCAATATTCCTTATTGTTCCTACCTTTAGTAAGGTAAGGTGGGGTAAGTGTGTAGCAGAATTTTAAAAGTACACACATGTTACATATTTGTAAAGAAACTATTTAGCATATTGATTTATTATTTTGGCACCAAACACTTGTTACCTACAGGTATTTACAGTACATTTTTGTTTGTTTTCGGGCCGATATTACACACTTACCCTACAAGACGGGGGAACTGTGTAAGGACGTCCTATTTCGCATATAATTGTATCAGGGCCGTAGATAAGTAATGATATATTACTTGACTGAACTACCCGTCTACCCAACTCAATAATCGTCTCCTTAGCCTTACTAGAGCTAGCCTTCTTCGCTAGGTACAATACCATGGAATACATATAGTCCCAACTATCCCTCTCTTCCCACCCAGCCCCCCCCCCCCCCCTCCACCCCGAGCATATTTTCTGGCTACGCCAATGTGGTGCCCCCCCCCAATATTGTGGGTCTAGAACCGCCCCTGCAATTAACAATAGATGGGAAGATATTTTAGAGATATTGCATATAGCCACTCTACTTATTAGTACATACAAATATATCACAGATATGCGATATTTTATTAAAAGTAGTAGGTACACATTAAATAAATTGGAGAATTAGGATATTGGTATTTGCCCGACGACACTAAAATGTTATGCCTTAAAAAATTGAATAAATTTGTCTCTAAAAATCTTATTATTTCGTCAATTTTAGCTGGTTTTATGTACTTATTTTCCATCACTTAAGGAAGATTTACCAGTTATTTTTCTATATCTGTTGCGTATAATAAAAGCTTTAAGGTCGATTGGGGTAGGGGATTGGGGTAAACACGCAACAAAGACAACTAAGTACAAATGTTCATATTTTATGCATAAAATCTTTTAGTAATTGTATAGAAATGAGTGGAAAACTAGATATTTTTGAAAAAAAAGTATATTTGGGCACCAATCCTTATTTTGGTCAGAAAATACTTAACAATAGTTCAATACAAATATATTTTGGTTTTATATCTTCAATTCTCGCACCATTTTTTCACACACTTTGGGAAAATATAAAAAATAACAAATTTGATCTGACACATTCATATCTTGTTGAAGAAAATTAACCTCACTTTTATGTGTCATAAAACGAAGCATAAAAATTACAACGTGTAAGTTTGGTTTCTTGGTCAGTTTCATATCCTAACTAGGATGGATATGAAATTAAATTTATTCAGTTAACCGGAATACACAGTTATTCAATTTGTTTAGTGTAAACAGCAAATATCCATGTGGGAGTAGAAAAAGATTTTGATGGTGGTTACGCAATTACCAGCTTTTTTGGTAATAACAGTCAAATTCAGATCAAACTCTTCGCTTTGGGTTTTGAATAAAAAAGTGTGGGTTTTATCCTCTTGGAGGGTAAGTTTTGTAAAATTCTATCTCAGTAGATGTCTGGATCCTAAAATAAAGCTCTATAGAAAGAAGCTTAGTGGCAAGCGGACAGAGTAGTGCGTCTATCTTTTGCATTAAAGTACACAGAGACGCCAAAGGTAATGGGTTCCCTAGGGCACAAGGAGATAATGACAGGCTGTTTCATCCTTGTTGGGACTTATCAGAAAGCCATAACCTGTTAGCAATTGAGTAGGGGAATAATAGACACAGTCTGCTCCACTAGTTTATTGTAAGGATTTCAATATTTAAAAAATCCGTGTCGTACATGTTTCGAAGGCAAAAACCTTTATCATCAGCGAAATAAAATTAAGTTAAAGTGTTACAATACGACGTTTTCTCTATCGGTATATTACTGTTGAAAAGACGATCCGAAGAAATAGTATTATGTACCGGGTGTCCCACTAAGAATGGCTCTCGGCCGTATCTCGGAAACTACTTGCGTCTTTCTCCTCAGGCACACCGTTCTTAATTAAAATAAATTAGCCCTACTATTTATTATTATCATTATTAACATTGATAATGAAAAATTTAGTTTTATAAAAATTGTTGGAAATGACCACCTTCACTTCCGCCTGTCTAATTTAATTTAATTATTTTAATTAAGAACGGTGTGCCTGAGGAGAAAAACGCAAGTGACCATTTTTATGCAGAAATGACCAGGCTAATCAGAAATAATATCCACATGAAAAAATATCAGTGGCGTCCCACTTTTTTTCTAAAAAATATATAATCGCTTACTTTTAAAAATTATTCTATTGGCGATAACGCTAAAACGAACGGAGATATCGAGCTGCGGTTTTAATATTTGTTCTAGCAAATTTAATCTACTTTTCGATTATGGTATCAGAATTATACCGTATGATTTATTTTCTCGGAGTAAAATCAAGAAATGTGTTATTATTACAAATTGCGCCCTCTAGCATTTTTTTGAGAACTATTATGGACAACTAAATACGATTGGTGAAAGTGCATACATTTCTCTTCCAAACAATTTTTAGTTTGCTAAAATCGGATAAGTCTGTTATAAGTTACAGCGATTTAACTGATTACACATTCAACCGCTTCCCCCCCTTTTATTAAAGTCGGTACGCCAATGAGCATAAGACCAAAATGATGCATAATTGTCCAAGCTTTTCAATGGTATTATCAAAGGTATACCTTAATGTGGAATTTTCGGAGATATGTAAACTTTTAAAATTTACTTTTCAATTACGCCTTCTTACGGCAAAATGCGGAACTTAAAAATTATTTCCAGGATTTTCTCATGACCACTTTAGTTATAATTTTTTTTTTACTGAGTTTCTATGCCCAGTAGTTTCCGAGGTACGGCCGAGAGCCATTCTTAGTGGGACACCCGGTACAACAATAAAATAAAGTTGACATATTTTGATATTTGCCTTAGAATTTACTAGTTTATATTGTAAAAAATAATCCTATCAAATGGCGCGGAGGAACCAATAAACTGACGTCAGGTCCAATCGTACCGCGTTGTCGTGTGCACATGACAATATGTATTTGAATTTCAGGACGTTTCCAATTAAGTAACAATTTTTTTTTAAATATTTTTTATCAATGGCGGATCTAGGCCGAAGTTAAGGAAGGGGCTCCACTGGCATAGCTAGAATTTTGTCTTAAGATGGGGGAGGGGGCAGACTCGCGACACGAATGCAGGAGATACAAAAAGCGCTGCAGGCGAAACATTTTTGTTCGCCACGCTCAAAAATGCCTTTTTTACTTATCAAACATTTTTTGGGGCTTTTACCAATCTAATAATTAAGTACACCTAAATAATATCTAATATAAATATTTTTTTAAAGCTCATTTATCGATGAAGGTAATATTTTACGTTTTTGGTAAATATTCATTGAGATTGGAAACTACCGATAGTCGCTTTAATTTTTGTTTTTTTAGGGCGGAAATATTATTTTTTATAATATTAATGGTTCTTGAGGGGGGCGGGGGGAATTGGATCCAATTGGGGCAAATATATTATATGGTTACAAATGGTAATAAAATACTTTTCTATAAAAATCTTCTGCGCTCAATCCACCTGCTACTGCTATATACATTTTAAAAGTTATTCATTATTGGGTCATCGGGGGGGGGGGGGGGAGGAGAGGGGGCATAGCACCTGTAGGCCCCCTGTAGCTTCCCTATAGATCCGCTACTGTGTTTTATTACTTTCTTACCTTAGGTTTTTAGTATTATTTTGCTGTTTTAAATTTTATTATTTTCCTATTATTAAGTTTATTAAGTTCTCTATTTCGTTAAATGAAAATCATTCTTAATTAATAACTAAATTATAAAAGACAGAAGATGAGAAATAGGACTCAGTGTACAGATGAAATCGGTATTTATTTACTAATTTTATTAAATCAAATAGGATTAAGTTTTAAGAATTTTTTTGTGCGGTTTCGGTTTTACCGCTTTCTTAGCAAGTGCCTTCAGTTGTTTCTTTTTTTCGTTACTTTCTCTTAAAGCCTTTTGAACATAAGCAAGTCTTTTTTGAAATATCTCCTTCCATGTATAGTCAAGAGCCAATCCGGTTTCTTCCTTGGAGGGAAACCTTTGAAACTTCTTCATAAACATGAGACGCCACACTTCGTCTTTGTTGCATAACTAAAAATACAATTCTTACATCAAAATACTAATTTTGTCGGAATTGCATTGTTTCTTTGGTTACTGAATATGAAGGCATGGGCGCCCGCAGGATTTTTTAAGTGGGGATAAAATCAAAAACTATAATTACTTATTGTATTTCATATAACATGTTCAAGGATCCCCCAGATAGGCGCGCGAAGCTCGGGGGGGGGGGGGGGGGGGGGGGCTCAGTAGGCGAAAGCAGGACATCTTTTTTCCTAGAGAGAGGAACAGTCGGGACTACAAGTATTTTATGATATTGTACCTAGTGAAGAAGTTGGAAAAAAGCCGCAGGCGAAATATTTTCGGGGCCACGCCCAAAGTTCGTTTAAAATTCACCTAACAGCTAATAAATTTCGAAAATTAAATTATTACCTCTCCCTCTCTGTATGGTTGGATTAAATTTCTTTTTATAAATGTTTTTTTTCCCTTTTTTTTTGACGTTACCAGCTGCATCTATATTTTTTTTAAAAATCCAAAATTTTAACTTAAGACGTATGTATGACTTTAACCAGCGTTTTTCGGGCTCGGTTTTTCATGATTAAAAATAAATTAAATATCGCTCACGATGCCAAAATTAATGAGTTTTGCCGGGCTGCAGCCACTGGGGACACCGCAGTGCTTGCGAATGTTCCGCTGCGAAAAATTCGCAACGCCAATGGGTTCATTCAGGCGGTTCCAGCCGCTTAGTTTCGCACTCAGTAGTTGTGACCACTCCCTATAAAGCGTCTCCATTTTTGCCGAATGTTTGGCTGATTTTCAGCGGATTTTAAGCACATATTGCCAATACAAGCAGCCGCACGAAGCAAGAAGATACCCATCGTGCAATTCAAAATAACCTGACCTTGAGCTTGTGGCGCTTGCGCAGTAGGGAAAAAGTTAGGCAACCGACACGATATCAAACAGATCGTAAACAGAACCGGCTCGCCGTTGTTTGTATTCTTATTCGTCCCCATCTTTTGTTTCGTTCGATTGTGTGTGGTTATAATTTCCAAGTTTTGGGTGTTAATTTATTTATAAAACTTTACCTACTTTAGACATTTTTTTTGTTAGTTTGTAAATTGTTAGTCGTTTCCATCTTTTTTTACGTTGTATTCGTTCGGAGGTTCCGTGTGTGATTGTGGATATTATTTTTAAGTTTTGGGTGCGAATTTAGGTATAAAACTTTACCAGACATTTTGTTATTGTTAGCGACTTGTGTCTCAAGATGGGTAGAAAAACGTGCATGATATTTTTTTGCACGAATCGCGGTTCAATACCAGGAATAAGGTATTTCAGGTATGTAAAATATTGGCTACTTGGTTTTATTTGACCATAAACTGTACACACCCGAACTAACGGGTGAATTTAAATAAAAGCTTGTAAAAATATTTTGAAAGTCGGTCCTGTCAAATGTTTACATCAAGAAGCAAATTTCCGAGCTGCGCAAACTCAACGGCCCCTGATCATCTGCCTACAGTGGTGTCATCATTGAATTATGGTATTAGCAATATAGTGTATGTATTAGGCAATCCAACGATGTGTCAAAGTGGCGGCTGGATGGCAAATACTGCTTTGTAATTGGTACACGTGACCATAAAAATAATGTTGCTTGGGGCATTTAACTGGTGACTCAATGCTTTTTGCCATCCAACCGCCATATTGAATCACGTGGTTTGGATTCTCTTATATATGTGATTTTAAGTCAATAAAGTTCAGTAAAGGTTATGTTTGTTGATTGATGACTGTTTCAGCTTTAGTACCTAATAACTATACAGACCGGATCTGGATATTACATTCCATTGAGGGAACTGTATTTCTCTGATTAATGGCCATTTATGTTAAATTTATTTGTTTAATCATCTAATCTATAAAAACAATTATATTATTTATAATTAGAGTGAATAGTAATGATAATATATGAAGTTATAATATGTGGCCATCTGTCAGCACAGGATTTCATACCATCTAAACTACTTTTCCAGCAGGTTGGAGCCTCTTCTTACTTGGCACAAAATGTAAGAGATTTATTAAATGTTACATTTCCAAATAGGTGGATGGGACTGCGAGGATGTATAGAGTGACCGTCCAAGTCTCCGGATAGTACACCCTTAGATTTTTTTTATGAGGCGATTTAAAAAGAAGGGTATATGTCACCAGACCTAGAAATCTGGAAGAGTTGAAGACAAGAATTTGGGCAGAGATACGTTTAATCACGCCAAAAGTTTTGGAACGAGTAAGGGAAGACTTCTACCATCGATTTGGTCTGTGCACATTCAGACTCACTGGGCACATTTTCCACAATTACAGTTTTAAAATTATTGTTAATGTAATTGTTCCTTAAATTGCTTTTTATTAAATTTCTGAAACATGGTTTGACACAGTGGCGTATTTAGGGGGGGTTGCCGGGCTGCAGCCGCCCCCCCCCCCCCCCCGAGTCTAGGAGCTCGGGTCTAAAAGTCTAACTGCAACCTAATATTTCGTCTCTCGCTTGGACTTTTAATTAAAATTTTTAAATAATGTATTCTTGTCTTAGATTACAAAGGTCTTGTATGAAAACGTTTCGTTTTTAAACTTTTTCTTCCTAAAGTCCTGTTTTATAGAGAGATTAAGGTTTCGGACGCATGTCGTTTTAATTATTGATTTATGATGCAATTTTATAGGAAGGAAGAGTAAAAAGAATAATATTCTATAGTATTTTTCTATTATATACTTGTCTGTTCCATTTTCCTTTTTTTAGAGGTATTTTAAATTAACAAAAATATAACCCAATGCAATAAAAACAAAAAATAATTACTGAGGTATTTATTTTAAAAGAGAAAAATTAAAGTAAATATTTTAATTAAAACATTTTTTATGTAAAAATGAGTTTATAATAAAAAAAAATAGTGCGGGAAGAAACGAGAATGCTTTATTATGAATATACAAAACGGCACTTAAGAAGGAGTATTTCAAAACCTAAGCATTTGCACCAGAAACTGCTCTTAAATCTACGCTCTTAAAATACATGATTTGTGAAAAAATCATCAATTTTGGCGTGCTGAGCGATATTTACTTTATTTGTAATCATGAAAAACCGAGCCCGAAAAACGCTGGTTAGAGTCACACATAAGTCTTATGTTAAAATTTTGGATTGACACCAATATTCATATTTTTCACAAATATTAAAAATGTTTTTTTTTAATAAAGAATAGGAATATCAAAAATAAGTAAAAAAACATTTATTATAAAAACAAATTTAATCCACTCATGCAGAGGGGGAGATGTAATAATTTAATTTTCGATATTTGATTTGGGCGTGGACCTGAAAATTTTTCGCCTGCGGCGCTTTCCCGCCTTCTTTTCTAGGTACAATATCATGAAATACATGTAATACCGACTGTCCCTCTCTCCAGAAAAAAATGTCCTACTTACGCCCACTGGGACCCTTCCCGAGTATATTTTCTGGCTAGGCCACTGGTTTGACAGATAAAATAAAAATATATGGACAAATTCCTTTTTCGATTAGCTTTCTAAAAAGGTGCAACAAGTGGTATTCTCTAATTTGAGGTCCCAACTTTTTTGACATTACAAAGCGAGGCCCATAAAAAATATGTGATGACGTATTTTTGATTTTTAGAGAAATCTTATTTCCAGTGCCGCTATAAGCAGCGTTCTATTTAAAATCCCCACATAACTTCTTTTTAGAGAAATTTTCAAATCAGTTACCTCATACAATATTTTGGAACAGCACATTAAGTTTAGCACATCATTCGTACGAATAAATTTCAAGATATACATAAACAATTTGGTGGGTATATTTTCCAGTTTCCTTTGCTTTTTTGATAGTCCGGTGACATAATCCAAAATCCCAAGGCCGAAAACATTTTTCAAATCTTCTTGTAAATGTTTATCGTATTTAAAGTCCTCCATACTGCAAAATTTTTGTTTCGGTGTCGCATGTGGGTTATGCGTAATTTTCCACATGTTTAGACACACCTAAAATTGAATAGGAATAAGGGCTATTACATTGCAAAAAAAGTATTCCTTTAGATCGCCTATTTCTACTTGAATCAAATACTGTACCTATCATAAATTCAAAAATATGTTTAGTTTAATTACAAATCGGCACTATCATCAAACCTTCACAGGTATAAATACATCAATACTGTCAAATTCAAAGCCGCATTATTAAAATGTTGGTAATGTCATTATTACGTTACTGAAAATATTTTTGAAAATATAGTATAGATCACCTCAGACCATTATTTATAGCCATACCGGGTGGTGAATCCTAGCGTATACTTCGGCCACAAAGTAGGTAGCTGCAGTAATCCTACCCTTGAACTTGACAAAAAAATAACGTTGACCTTTTTTTGTGACACTTGAATTCGGCCAAACCATAAAACCTAAGCTACCCATATAAGTTATTTACGATATAAGTGTTGTAAAGATTCATATTACAACACGAGATGTTAAAGTTGTCAAACGAGACGTCAGCCGAGTTTAATAAAACATCGAGTGTAGTAATATGAATTTACAACAAGAATATTGTACAAAATTTTATCTACTTTCATCTATGAATAAAAATATTTGGCAAAAGGCATTTTTAAAAATAAAAATGCACCTGTAAAAATGCACCTGCTATTAAGTTTACTAATCAAGTTTTTTATGTTACCTTTCGCATAGTTACTGTATCGCATGGTTACTGTCGAAACTTTGTTAAACAAATTCAAAAATATACAAAGCGTTTTTCAAAATGAGCGATTCTGATGGAAGTTTACCCTCTGATATAGAAGCAGCGGCAAACGAAGCGATCGCAAGTTTAGTTCCGACCAAATCCAAGGCGCGGTATGAGTTGGAGTATCAGAAGTTTGAGGATTGGTGCAAAGCTAACAAAATAAAGGAGGTGTCTGAGAAAATCCTTTTGGGTCATTTTTCCGTAAAGCAACGCTCCCAAAAACCATCTACACTATGGACTTACTACTCAATGTTGAGAACTATGATTTCAGTCAAGAAAAATCAAGATATGTTTTAATTAATAAATTGGTAATTAATTTTATAATTGTTGATAATAAATCATTCTTCTAAAAAGTGTGGTATTATTTAACAGCAAAATTTTAATAAAACCGGTTTTTTCATTCCAGCACTAGTGCTGTAATAGATGCCCTTACAAAACGATTTACAGAACTGTAAAATTCATATTACTAAATGAAAGTAGATGAAGTACCTTTAATGGGGATGATCGGGAAATTTTAAAATTAATACAAACGATAGTTGCACGGCATGTCATATACATATATGACATACCGTATTGGCAAATTCGAATCTAGGGTGCGAAATCTCCAATGCAG
This sequence comes from Polydrusus cervinus, assembly GCA_935413205.1. Taxonomy (NCBI): domain Eukaryota; kingdom Metazoa; phylum Arthropoda; class Insecta; order Coleoptera; family Curculionidae; genus Polydrusus; species Polydrusus cervinus. The sequence continues at coordinate 45,933,985 of OW284516.1, read as the reverse complement.
CCAAGAGAGAAGGCACATATGGGAAAACCTTCAGTTAAAAAGAGACACCTAACCACTCTCCTACATTTCTGAAATGGGGGATATGTGTATAGTGTGGCCGAGTCGACGTATCGATCGCTCCCGTGCCTGCTTCGACGGCGTGTTCTAAAAAATGGAAGGTGGGAGGTAGGGGATAGCGTGTTCTATGTTTAACGTGTTAAACGCTACTAATAATCTCTGTCTGATGCGTTTATATTGGAACCGTAGATTCGAGATTGCCAATACATTATACCATACCATATTGGCAAACTCGAATCTAGGGTGCCGATATAGACGCATCAGACGGAGATTATCAGTAGCTTTTAACACGTTAAACAGAGAACACGCTATTCTTTACCTCCCACCTTCCATTCATTAGAACACGCGATCGAAGCCTTCAATACGTCGACTGCTTCGACCGCGTGTTCTAAAGAGTGGAAGGTGGGAGGTAGGGAATAGCGCGTTATCTGTTTAACGTGTTAAGAGCTACTAATAATCTCCGTCTGATGCGTTTATATCGACACCTTAGATTCAAGTTTGCCAATAGTGTATATTATAATTACATACTTATGTGAAAAACTTAAATTACTTTGCATTAGCTGCATATACCCAAGCAACAGCCTTTACAAACTGTAGAGGACTGATATACATATTTGCTTTAATATTGCTTAAGTTTCGTAAATAAAAGTTGTTGCTATCTTTTTAAGTTACAATTTGTTGTTTTCCTAGGTGTATTTAAACTGTTAATTTTTATCTAAATTTCGCATTGTTTTTGGGTTAGTAGGTCATCTGAAAAATTGTTAATATTTGGGTGCGCACAATAAAAACTCCTAACGAAATGACTATGTAAAGTTTCACAAGCACTTGTTGTCCTATCCAGGTTTACAGAGGTGTGCTGATACAAGTTTTCGGTAACAGTTATAAGGTTTTCCACTCCTGTAGTGTTGGTCAGTACGGATCGTAGAAGTTTACTTGGTCGCTAAGAATTATCCTTTGTAGCTTTCCTCTTGCAAGAAGTTGAAACAATTTGACGACTAATTTTATTTTGAGGTTCTGGATTATATTTGGAAATAATAGTTCTCTGGGATGCATGTCCAATGGTAAATAGCACAGCTTTGCAACTATTCTTTTTGTGCCGAAGTTTTTCCAAAGCCATATTTGTAGTTACGGTATAGCAACAAAGTAACACCACGTTCACTTAATATTTCTTTTAAATAGTCATACATTTTTGGCAATTCGCAATGAAGAAAGCCGTTGTACTGAGATTAATTTTAAATTTCTTGCTATTTATGAAGTCCAGATCAATTATTTTTTTTACATTTAATAAAGATGACATATGATAAAGATATGATAAAGATATCATGGCAAATTGATCTTTAAAGATCAGAAGCCAATAACACATGCAAGACAATATCTTTATCTAGCCATCTACCTGATTTGGCCGAGTTCAACTGTTGCAGACCAGGTAGGATTTGTGGGCGAATTCAAGAACCCCGGTGCGTCCGTACAGGACCCATGGAATTTTCCATGTAAATTTCGAGATGGTCAAATATTCGATCCCCTTTTTATTTTAGCTCAAAAATGTACGCGGTGTTAATCCAAAATTTTAACATGACTCTAACCAGCGTTTTTCAGGCTCGGTTTTTCATGATTAAAAAGAAAGTAAACATCGCTTACCACGCCAAAATTGATGCTTTTTTCAGAAATCATGTATTTTAGGAGCGTAGATCGATCTAAGAGCAGTTTCTGGTGCAAATGCTTAGGTTTTGAAATACTCCTTCTTGAGTGCCGTTTTGTATATTCATAATAAAGCATTCTCGATTCCTCCCGCACTATTTTTTTTATTATAAATTATCACACTTCTTCCATAAAAAAATGTTTCAATTAAAATTTTTACTTTAATATTTTTGCTTTAAAAATAAATACCTAATTATTTTTTGGTTTGTTGTTGTATGGCAGCCCCCCTTAAATACGTCACTGAATATATGCGTCCGAAATCGAACCTCTACAAAACGGCACTTTAAGAAAGAAGATTTTTTAAAATAAATATTTCGTACAAAACAGCTCAGATTCGTAATATACGCCTATTACCTACATTATTTCTTAAAAATCATCAATTTTGGCAGGATGTAGGTATATTTATTTATTTATTGCCATATACATTTAGGTACAAAGTAAATAATGACATTGTCAAACTAAGAAAAAGAAAAGTTATTTTCAGTAAGTTTAAGTTTCATATGATAATATCATGGTATTCTCGTTTATCATAAAAAATGTTGTCAAAAAGGTAGCACTTTACTATGTTCTTGAACTTTCTGAATTGAGTAACGTTTCTGACAGTTTCCGTGAGTGCATTATAAAGAGAGCTGCAGAAACAAAATGGACTTTTCCGATAAAAGTATGTTTTGTAGCCGGAAATGTAAATTTTATTTGAGTTTCTAGAATCACGATCAAGAATTGTTGAAGTATCGGAAAATTTGGAAGAGTGTTTTTTTACAAACATTACTGCACTAAGAATTAAAATACTAGGCAGCGTAAGAATTTTATATCGCCGATATGTTTCTTTGCAAGATTCAAGTGGGATTAAAGAATTATTCTTTTTTGCAAAATAAATAATCTTTGTAGTTCTGTTGATTGGCCCCAGTAAAGTATTAGATAACTTAGGTGACTATAGGCTAACGCATAGTATATATTAAGTAATTGTTTGCTATCCATACAATTTTTTAAGTTGACTATAGCAAAACATTCCATAATTACCGTTTTCCCCTGTAAATATGATGTTTAAATGCAATTTAATAAAAAAATGGTAGGTACTTACACAATTTTCAGCTATTACCAATCCGTAGTAATCTCTACATGGGGCGCTTGCTCTGGCATACAACTGTAAAGTATTGCCTCCATCCAGTAATTCTTTTGAATCGGTCATAATATTTTGGTAAAATTATTTTGTAGAAATTGACAGTATTTGTCAAACATTCATTGTCACAAAATAAGCAATGGGAACAATAAGAAAGATATAGTACAGTGTGTCCACGGATAGAGTTTGGAAGAGGAAAAACTTTTTTATTAATAGGTATATAAGGAAAAGTTATTCTTTATAAAAACGTCAGCTTGTGCTGAAACTACAATTTCGAATATCAGATTTGCGATTACTATATATAGGGTTCGTCAGAAACAACATTTTTAATTTTCTGGATTTTTTTTTCAATTCTAATTTTCAATTTTTTGATTTATTAAATCAATTTTGCTTGTTCTGAAACTACAATTTCGAATATCACATTTGCGATAACTATACAGGGTTGGACAGAAAAAACATTTTTCTTCTTCTTAGGGTGCCATACAGATTCCTGCGTAGGCGTCCGTCCTTTCGTCTTTATCAGATATTCCTGTTTATTGCAGCGTTTTGGAGTGTTTGAAAATCATGTATCCCCGTCCACTGTCGAATATTTCTCAACCAGGACAATTTCTTTCTTCCTATCCCTCTCTTTCCTCCTTCAATTTTACCCTGCAGGATAAGACATTGAAACTCATGACGTTCTCCACGCATAATGTGTCCTAAGTAAGCTATTTTTCTTCTTTTTATGTCTTCGAAAAGTTCACGGTCTATCAATTCTGCTCTTTGGAGTACTTCTTCGTTACTTATATGATCGATCCATGATATTCTTAGCATCCTGCGCAGAGTCCACATTTCGAATACTTCAATTTTGTTTATTGAAGCAGTTTTCAAGGTCCATGCTTCCACCCCGTACAAGAGAACTGACCAAACATAGCACTTAACCATTCTGTACCTAATGCTAAAGCTTAAATTCCTATCTACGAGGAATTTCCGAAGTTTTAGGAAGGTTGTTCTTGCTTGTTCTATCCTGCATTTTATCTCCTGCTCTTGGTCCCAATCTTCGTTCAGCATACACCACAAGTATTTAAATTTCGTGAATCGCTCAACGTCTTCTCCATCTACATGCATCCGTGGATACTGAACATTGTTTCTGCTGACAACCATAAACTTAGTTTTGTTGATATTAATTTTTAAACCCATTCTTCTACTGGTTTCACTGACCTGGTCTAGCAGTGTCTGGAGGTCGTTTGCTTTGTCTCCAAGTATTGCCGTGTTGTCTGCATATCTTATATTGTTGATGGGGATTCCATTTTAATGCCTATAGGATTATCAAGAACCGATTCAGTAAACACTCTTTCTGCATATAAGTTGAAAAACATGGGCGATATGATGCAGCCCTGCCTAACACCTCTCTTTATTTCAAACAGTTCTGTTATTAAGTTCTGTAGTTGAATTTCTGCTTTTTGGTTCCAGTACAGATTACCAATGAGCCTTATGTCCCTATCATCCAGTCCCACATCTCTAAGGCATGACATTAGAAGACTATGTTAACCCTTCTCATAGTCTATGAAGCATATGTAGACATTCTTTCTTTGATCTTGGCAATTTTGTATTAGTGTCTGTAGGCTGAATATGGCTTCTCTAGTTCCAAAACCGTTTTTGAATCCGAACTAGCTACTGCCACTAGCCTCTTCGCATCTTCTGTAGAGCCTCGTATGTAGGACTCGAAGAAAGAGCTTCAAAAAGTGGCTCGTTAAGCTAATGAGACGGTAATCTTTGCAGGTTTTTGCGTTATTTGTTTTTGGTAGGGTGACAAAGGTAGAGCGAAGCCAGTCCTCAGGGAAATTTCCCATGTCATAGATGTTGTTGAATAGTTTTACTATTGTTTTCATATTTTGTTCGTTGACAAATTGAAACGTATCAGAGTGCATATTATCAGGTCCTGGGGTCTTGTTATTCTTCATGAGTTTCATTGCATATCTTACTTCACTTTCTAATATGCTTGGTCCTGTCAGTACATTATTTGGTTGGGCTAATGGATTTTCTGGGCGGTTATCATTAAAGAGATGATTGTATATTTTTTACAGGTTTCCAATAGTTCGTTGGGGTCCATTATTATTTTGTTGTTTACGTCTCTCATGACACTGATTGGTCTTTTATTGTGTAATCCTTCAATTTTCTTTACTTCCTTATATAGGTTGAAACTATCTCCAAGATTATTTAAACGTTCAGTTTCTGCACATCTTTCTGCAAGCCACTTTTCTTTGGCTATTCTTATTTCATTACGGATTTTCTTTTGGAGGGATTTATAGCCACTGTTGTCATTCTGGATTTTACATTTTCTTCGTTGTTCCATTAGGTCCAGGATTTCTACTGACATTCGGTCATTTTTTGTTGCGATTCTCTCTCTTTGTAGGAACTTTTTGAGTTTTGGAAAGCCTTCTTTATGTCTAACCAATGTTCTTCGGTATCATCTGAGCTGGTGACACCTGATAGCTTACTGTTTAGATATATTTCGTATTGTATCTTTAGTTCCTTGTTTTTGAGGAGTTTCGTGTCAAACTTTTTTTTTAAGTTTTTTCTCTTTGCCTTCGCAAGTCGTACTGAAATGTTGGCATTAAGTAGGATAGGTCTGATTCTATATCTGCACCTGGCAGTGTAGTAACTTTGGTTATTAAGTTCTTAAACCTCTGATTAATTATGATATAATCTATTTGGTTGCGAACAATGCGTTGGGAAGATGTCCAAGTATATAGCCGACGAGGTGGTAGCTTGTACCATGTGTTTGCAATTGTTAAGCTGTTTTCGGCAGAGTATCTGACTAACAAAATTTATTTTAAATAAATTCCTACTTTTCAAAGCCTACAGTGGTTTTCAGGCATATCTAACCTTTACGAATTTTCCACTGTTTGGCTAGTATTTCACCTGAAATTGTAGGGGTGTAAACAGATCTTTTCAAGAACGTGTTGACTTGTGCACCGAATAAAATTAAATACCTACATTTCGAACATCTAATGTAGTTTAGTCTATTGAATGTCCAATATCTCTAGACCCCTTGTCATAAATTTTATCCAATGCCATGTTTTAAAAATTGAATTTAGATGTTTTTTTTTAATTTTTGATCCAGGACCGTAAAACTTTATTTTTTTAGTTTTTAATTTATTGTTATCAAACTACCAAAGGAAAATAACTAAGATTTTGAGAAATTAAAAAGGGCACTTATACAAATCTAAATATGTAATAAGATACTGGGTGTTCTATTCAAAAAAAAATACAACTTTTGGCATAACAATTTTTTGGGCCACCCTGTATATGGAAAAATATTTTCCTAAAATGCATCCTATGATACAGTATTAAGTAATATTTCTAATCGCCACGAGCTATTTAGTTGACGAAAAGTTGCAATGATTAAATGGTACTATGGCGGAAATAGTTATCAAGTGGTATTTTTTTCCTAATCGAACCATTCCAGGTAGATTTACAACAAAAAAAATAACAAAAACATTTTAATCCAAAGGTACCGTGGTAAGTACATGCCGATGCAACACTGTAAATAATAATGCCCAATTGTTAAGTATTTTGTGATAGTGGCCTACATTTATTGCTTCATATCAAAAAAAATAAAGGTATAGTTAGCACTAGGACGCTTGGAAACCCGTAGGCAAACATCAAGAGGTTTACAGAAGCACAATACATTTAACATAAATTAATTAATTTGAATTAAGAGAGTTTATTTTCAATATTTATAATATAATAAATTTGTTTATATATCTTCCTTAATAAACTTCTTCTTTGATCCCCCGAAGACGTGCTTGTTGGGGGCAAATCTTAGTATTTTAAATTATAAATATATGAGAATATTAAAATATTTTGTTTAAATATTTGTTGATGTTATATGAAAGTTAAATTGTAAATATAAACGCAGTTTTTTGAAGATATAGGTATAATAAAATTTTGAAAAATATATTATTCATAACAATATCAATTAAAACATTTCCAAAAATATTTTTAAATTATCCGTTTCCAATATCCATGCTTTTATTTCGACTTTATATTTTTTTAATGAAATGTATTTTTTAATTTTTGTTGGTAGATAATCGTTATAAATATTTGAAATTTTTTTTGTCCTGTGGACTTATTTATTTTAAGTTTTTAGGTTAATTCATTTTTATGGTTTTTAAATTTTATAAGATTTTTATTTTTAAATATGTATATTAAGATATTATAAATGTAAAGTTGTCTAATGTTCATTTTCTTTGTTTCAGAATATAATTTTATTGAAGGATAAAGATAATCTTTATTAAATATAATTTTTAGAAATCTTTTTGTAATATTTATAATTTTTTAACTAAAGTTCTATTTATTCCTCCCCAACCTAAAATTCCGTAATTTAAATGAGTTTTAACTAATGCATAATATAATATTTCCAGTTGTTTTACGTTCAAATTTTTTTAATGTTTCTAAAAATTGGAAGTAAACTTCTTAATTTTTTAATCAAATATTCTATGTAAAAATTCCAATTTAATTTACTGTCAAAGATTATTCCTAAATATTTTACTTGATTAACTTTTAAAATTTCAATGTCATCAGTTATTTTAATACTATTCATATTTTGTCGTATGTTATTTGGATTTAAAGTGAAAGGTAGATAATTAGTTTTATCAAAATTAATTGTTAATACATTTTTAGCAAACCAATTTTTTATTATTTTAAAATCTTTTTTAATTTTGTTATTGAAGTTGTCCCAATTCGTATCTGTATAAAAAATTGCAGTATAATCTGCGAAACTATGAATTTCTCCATCACAATTCACATTAAATAACTCAATAATATAGATATTAAAAAATAATGGTCCTAAAATTGTTCATTGAGGAACACCATATTTAATTACTTTAGGACATCTTTTTTCTGTATCTATTTGAACATAAGTTGGTCTATCTTTTAGATAATTTTAAAATTAATTCAAATTGTTTTTCTCTAAATCCAATATTTTCAATTTTTTCCAACAATAAATCATGACTAACTGTATCGAATGCTTTTGCTAAATTCAGAAAAATACAAATAGAAGGTTTTTTATTATCTAATGCTTCACTCCTCGTGATTTAAACTTGACGATCGGGCGATAATGGTCGCTGTCCAAACCTTGGTTAATAATACACTAATAAAACTGCTGTATCATTATTAGACAAAAAATTGTTATCAAGTGGAATTCAAAATTTTGATAATTCAATAAAACATACCATAGCTCAAAAACATTTATTAAGATTTTTATAGAATAAGTTGTCCAGATTTAACAAGTTTTTATTTATTATTTATATAAATACTTAATTATTTATTCATATTTATTTTAAACGTAAGAACTCTGCTTTCTAAAATAAATAATAATTATTAGAGGTAAAGACGCAAATGATAGTGATTGTAAGTTCTACATGATTTACTATAAATTTATTATTAAAAAATATAAATATAAAAACACTTTCAGTGGAATCTTTAGTGACCTTAAAGCTGGATTTATAAACTCAAAGTTCACGTCGGCGCTTGCGCTGGCGTTGGGTCTAGAAGTTAAGGGAATGACTCGCGTCTATATCCTAGTCCGCTGCCAAGGTCAGGCGAATGGCGGGACATTTAAAATGTAGGTTGAAATGGATTTAATTATTTTTTTACGTCACGGTGATGAGTCATAGTCGAGGTATTAAGTTTTCTTAAAAGAGCAGTTTGCCGGTTTGTTAATTTGTGGCCTTGTGGGGCATAATTAAAATGGAGGGGCAGGTTATTAATCAGTAAGTTTTGTTATGGCATGCGGCTGACACAAAATATTAAATATTTTGAAAGTAAAAACCTAACCGTCATTTTTTAAATAGCAGAACAGTTTATGTGTGCACAGAATGTGGAAGGGAATGCAGTACAAAATCAAATATTAATGTCCTCATATGAAATTTTTGAGAAGATTGGTGTCTACATCAAGAAATAGGGTGCCCTCTAAACTTAGTGCGTTAAGAAAACGTCATAAAATAGCTGAATAGATAGCCCACACTATTGAAATTTTTGAAGACAATTCTGAACAGAAATGGTGTATTGCTTCATCTAAGAACACGGATAGTATTTCAGCCCTTGAATTTTAATTGCAATGAATGTAAATGCGGTCTTCACACATATTCTTGCAGTTGTCATGATTATGCCATACAGTATACCATGTGCAAACATATACATATGGTTTGTGTAAGATACCCTCCCGAACCACAAAAAAATATATGCATTGAAAAAAACAATATAGAAAATTCTTTATTACATATTAATCAGCATAAAAGTTTACATGATAATTATGAACATACATTTATATCCAGCCAACTTCATCAAACCACCAGAAGTACCCTTGAAACAGAAAAAAAGTCGGCTCTACAAAAATTCAACTTTATAACAAGTTTAATATCAAGTAGCAATAATTTGGAAGACATTTCTTATGCATCAAATAACACTACATCCATCATTTCTGGTATTAATGCACTAAAAACAACAATAAGTCCTATGATTTCTTCTAACTATGACCCTCATAACAAAAAGTCTGAATTACAAAATCGAAGACTGTCAACACCGGCCACATCTTTGAATTCCTTAAAACGTAAAAGAAAAATGTAAATAGAATACCGTATTATAAAAAAAAATTGTACATGTTTGATTTTGAACTCATTTCTACCTTTCAAATATCCCGTCATCGCACTATTAATATTAATACCTCGACTATGACTCAACGCCGTGACGTAAAAAAATAATTAAATCCATTTCAACCTATATTTTAAATGTCCGGCCATCCGCCTGACCTTGGCAGCGGACTAGGATATAGACGCGAGTAGAGAATGTAGTTATAGTATAGCGGTTTAATAACTTCGCTGGCGTTCGCGTTGGCACCGCCAGCTATTCGACTTGAACCCACTTTAGTTGTTTAGCGCCGGCGTTCGTAGCAATGAAGTCAAGCCAATAGTATTTTACTATTATTTGTATCACGTTAAGTTGACTGTTAAAATAACAATGTGTTGGGTTATCTTAACAGTGTCAACCGCAGTTCAAACAGTAACGACCCGACGCCAACTCCAAGTTTATAAATGCCGTCTACGAACGTCCACAATGAATACTGGCGGCAACGCCAACGCTAGCGAGGGTTCCAGAGAAATCCAGCTTAAGAGTTAGGACGCCATCGCCATTTAATTTTTAGTCAATATTTCATCGATCACATTCTAGTATTTACCGCACAATTGACTACAATTGTAAAATTGTGATGATCATAATACTGTTGAAGAAGATTTACATTATTAGTTTGTCCTTATAGCTGGTGTCCCATTATGGATGGCCACCGGCCGTATCTCGGAAACTACTGGGCATAGAAACTCGGGAATAAAAATCGTAGTTAAAGTGGCTAAGAGAAAATCCTGGAAATAATTTAGCCGCAAGAGGGCACAATTAAAAATTTGATATTGAAATTCCAAATTTCTCAGAGAATTCCAACTTTAGTAACATCATTAGAAAGCTTAGATAATTCTGCATCATTTTGGTTTAGGGCTCATTGACGTACCGACCTTGATAATTTTAATTTTAATTTTATTTATTTATTTAATTTCTCAACCAACTTTACAAAAGTTTATTACAGGGAAATTTCTAATTAACAAAAAAAAATTAAGATTAAGAGTCAAAATTATACAATAATTATAGTATCATATATAACAAAGAAAACAGTAATATGTTATATTTTTAATAAATGTTTTTTAAATAAATATTTGAACTTTTTTATATTAATTGTATTTTTAATTTTTTTTGGAATATTATTATAAATATTTATACCATCATGAAGAATTGATTTTTGTCCAAAATTGGTTTTTATTTTTACGGTTTTTAAATTTTTATTTTTTCTTGTATCGTGTTGTTTATCGTTGTGCTATCAATAAATTTTATTTCAGAAGTTTTAATCTTTTCATTGATTGAGTGAATAATATACCTACTTTTAATTTATATAACTTTTCTATATCCAGATAATTATTTGGTTTATATAAATTTACAGTAGGCTCTAAAAATGGTAATTTATGAATGCATGGCTTTATTTTGTAATTTTTTTAAAGGATTGATATTTGACAAACATGCAGAACCCCAAACTGATATTAAATATTGAAATTTTGAATATATTAATGCAAAGTAAATATTTCTTAAAAATTTTAATGGGATGTAATATCTTACTTTCTATAAAATACCAATTAAGTAATAATTTAATTTGCTGTAACTTCTAAACGACTTATCCGATTTTAGTAAACTTAATCTTGTTTGAAAGTGAAAGGAAAGTACTTTTAATTGTCGTATCCGTTGGTAGACGATAGTTCCTAATAAAATAGCTAGAGAGCGTAATTTGTGATAGTAAATTTTTTTTGGATTTTATCCCGAAATCTTAAATCATATGGTATAACTATGACATCATAATCGGAAAGTAGATTAAATTTGCAAGAAAAACTGTGAAGACCCCAGTTTAATATCTTCGTTCGTTTCAGAGTTATTTCCAAAATAATAACTTTTACCACTTTAATTAAAGAACTAATTGTTTTCACAGTTTCGTTGTCAAGCAATCCATCACAAAAAATATTTTTAAACTTTATCATTGTGCAAGTAAGTGTGTTACTCATTTTTTTATGGATCAAAACTTACTTTAAAATTAATGATATAATTAGGAAAAATTTATAATTTAGGTATAATGCTAATACCTATGGTGTTTTAAAATATAAATCTAGATAGCCGTGAAACAAAATCAACCCTCTCAAAATTAAATCAGTTGGCAACTATGATCAATTTATTTTTCTCCATGGAAACCTGCCAATTTTGTTTTACAGCTATCTAGATTAATTTTTTTAGCACCATATTCAAATTATGTCTAAATTAGAAATATTCGATAATTATATGATTAAGTAGTTTTGGGCCATAGAAATAATGAGTGACAAACTAACATACTCATAAAAGTTTAAAATATTTTTTTGTCGTGGCATGCTTGATAACAACTATGAAAACATTTACATCTTCAATTAAAGTGTTAAAAATTATTCTTTTGGCAATAACTCTGAAACGAAAGAAGATATTGAACTGCGATCTACACATTTTTTCTTGAAAATTTAATCTACTTTCCGATTATGATGTCATAATTATACCGTGTGATTTGAGTTTTCGGGATAAAATCAAAAAACTGTTACTATCACAAATTAAGCTCTCTAGGTTAGGTTAGGTAAGAGTGGCAGACCCTTGGTTCTGACCAAACAGTCTCACGTAGTCCTGATTAGCATCTCTAGCTCTCTAACTATTTTATTAGAAATGATCGTGTACCAATGGATACGACTATTGAAAGTACTTCCTTTTCTCTTTAAAACAAGCTTAAGTTTATTAAAATCGGATAAGTTTTTTAGAAGTTACAGCAAATTAAATTATTACACTTTGAATAGCTTCCCCCACTCTTATCAATGTCGGTACGTCAATGAGCCCTAAACCAAAATGATGCAGAATTATCTAATCTTTCTAATGATGTTACCAAAGGTATATCATAATATGGGAATTTTTCTGAGAAATTTAGAATTTCAATATTTAATTTTCAATTGAGCCCTCTTGCGGCAAAATGCGACACTTAAAAGTAACTTCCAGGATTTTCTCTTACCACTTTAATTACGATTTTTTCCCTGAGTTTCTATGCCCAGTAGTTTCCAAGACACGGCCGGTGGCCATCCATAATGGGACAACCGGTATATTTAAAGGTGTAGTTGGTGAAAACTATGTTAAGTAAGTAGTTGTCGTAAAAAGTCAATAACTGTCGTCTTTTTTTATTAGAGTTTTACTTAATTTAGAGCTGCTGAACTTTAACAAATACAAGTAGAAACAGAAATATGGGAAAAAATACCAGTTAGTTTTGTTACCTTCAATAATTGAACTTTAACAAATACAAGTAGAAACAGAAATATGGGAAAAAATACCAGTTAGTTTTGTTACCTTCAATAATTTATGAATCAAAATTTGTTTAGCTTAAAAGTGTATATAATTGTTCTCCAAAGACCGATACTTGACAGCTTAAAAAAAACTAATTATTTACAAAATAAAAATTAAATGGCGAATGCGTCACTGCTCTTACCACATGATACAACTATACAAGGTATGATATCAACAGGGTACTCAGTGGATCGTGACGTCACATTGTGACGAATTTTTGAATTGAACGCGCCGAATTATACGGCAAAGCGTAGTTTACGTTATTAAAAGGCAATTTTATATGGAATTTTTAATAAATTTATTTCAAATCACATTAGCATTAGAATTTGTACTGTGACTGAAATATTGAACATACATTTTAGATTGATTACTGCGATCATGAAAAAATTTGGGTTATTGTTTTTTTCATTTTTCTTTTTCTAGAAAGTGTTGCATCGTGTAATTTTGTATTTAGTTCTCTGATACGAAAATACATCCCACATCTAAAAAATAACATTTTTGCCTTATCGGAACATAATACCGAACTTAAACAACGGAGAATATCGCAATATGGCGGTTTTTAGGCCCAAGGTGACGTCACGAAAACCTGCGCGGTATCATTTCTTCCGTAGTTGTATTATGCTCTTACCATAGAGAAGCTAAACCAAGAGAAACCATACAATATAAAAAATGTACCACTCATAATTCTGGACCCGCGTCCAAATCTGTAAGGAGTTAAGCGTTGTTACGAGTAACTATTTATCATTTATCAATTTTAAAATCTGTATTTTCCAAAAATAAGTGTTTTCCATTCGCTGCACACATTTATCTAAAACCTAAGTAATCTAATGTATAAAAAAATCTTGCTGGTGTATCAAAAATTAATAAATGCATATTAAAAAAATATTGTACCAAATAGGAAACTTTGTTAATATGTAAAGTGTCCAAACGTTAAGTTCCTTTATATAAAAATTATTTTGTCCTAATTTCTGGTCCAAAAGAAACATTTATTTATAAATTGACTGATAATATTCATGACTTTTTTTGAGTCAACTCGGTCTTAAGCCGGGACCGCACTGTCGGTTTTGATTGTTGTTTTGTTGGCAGCACTATTTTGTGTTTGAAAGCTATAGAACAGTTCACGGTAAAGCCGTAACATTCTTATTGTAAGGAACTTGAGTAACTTTCCAATGATTAAGTTTAACAAAATAATATAAATTATCGTTACTCATAAAATAATAGTGATATTTTTATATCCTGTGTCTTATTAATAATAACAAATAAATTTTAATAGTTTAGGTGCATGCCTACAACTGACGTAGACGCTTCAGTAGCTTGTTTGCAAAATTTAACAAGCTCACTATAGGCCAAAAATAAGTTAGGATTGAATTTTGTTACAAAGTGTTAAGCTAAACCGACTTTATAAAAGTTTTTTGACAAAACTTCACAAATCTCGTAAGGTACACCGGGGTAAGCGGAACCGTGAATTTTAATACCTCCTGTTTAAACGTTATTAAAAAAAATTGTATCTCATAATCTTGTTCATAGTTGGCAGACTTACTGGTTAGGCATTATTTTAACAACATACCAACATAGAAACCGATAAAAAAAATTCCTTTTTCTCTAGGATTTTTTTTATTTTCGCTGGTCTTGGGTTACACTTGCCCCAGGTTTGTGGGGCAAATGTAAACCAAGGCACGTTTTCGTATTAGGACGTAAGAACGTTGACCGTGGTAACTGTAAATAATTAATTTTTCGCATGCTACAAGAATATTTATTTTTATTAACAAAAAATTAAACAATAACAATTTAACCAACATTATATGTGTGACAAACAATGCTAAAGATATTTTTCACCGTTTATTTACTATAGGCGTGGGTAAATGCATAAAAATATTATCCTCATTGACGATGCTTCTATCTTCCACAACAGGCCAGTAAAATGTGGATGTGTTACCAATTGTTCGGCAAGATTTTACCTCCAGACATGGTTTTTTATCTGTGAGCTGGCCCACGTACATTTTCAACCTGCTTCTTCTGATCGAATTTAATGACGACCCAATTGCCAACGTTTATTTTTGTTAAGTCGAGCTGCATTTGATTCAGGAAACTGATTTCTTTATTCATCTCTTCGACACTAGAATTGCTTGAGAGGCTTTGCACATCTTCAAGAAGGTCATCATCAGTGGATAGTCTTCCTCAAATAAGCTTTTATTTAGTGTAGCCCTTTTTTCTCTATTTTTTTGCTTTCAATTCTCCCTAATTCCTCGTCATCTTGCTATTTTAATTTTCTTTATCTTTTGCTTCTCAATTTCTTTAATCTGACCTGAACCTAACATAGGTTACACTTTCCCCATTCTGTGATTATTTAGGGGCAAGTGTAACCTAGCTCGTTTCTTCAACGTAAACAAATTTTTGTGACCCATAGGTTTATAATACAAAAAAAATATTGTTTATATATGACGTACTTACCTCAAAAAGTTTAATTAATACTATAACTTTCATGTGTGTTACAACCACCGTAAAAAAACACGTGTTAACTCGTTATGCGAGGTAAATCGACAACCTTGACAACAGTGTTATTGTTGAGGCGCAAATGAATCGCTAAGAGCTTTCTATGCAACAGGGTATGTAAAGGATGTAGGTGGGCTGGTATGCAATAGGTAAAGCCACTTTACCTACGACCACTACTGTAAATACTTAAAAACACACCGTTTCCGATCAATGTAAGATTCCCATTACGCACGGTAAAAAAATCGCACAGCTTGGTAAAAAAATCGCAGTTTTCCTAGCAACCGCTTAGCAACGGTCAATACAAACAAACTTATTCAAAAACTGACATAATCGTAGATCAAATTTGTATGTGAGTAATATTATAAAGTGAAATTAGTTTGATTAGGTACATAAAAAATGTCGAGTGACAGTGAAATAGAAAATTTAACTCCACCCAATATTAGCGAAATTGCAGAAGCTGCTAAAAACAACTTGTTACCGGCGAAATCTGAATATCGATACAAATTTACTTACCAAAGATTTATGGAATGGAGATTAAAAAACGACGTTAAATCATTTTCCGAGAATGTAATGATGGCATATTTCCAAGAACTATCAAAAACGATGAAGCCTTCCTCACTTTGGTCATTTTACTCAATGTTAAAGGCCACAATTAATATAAATCACAATGTCGATATTGCAAACTACTCCAAATTACAAGCTCTTCTGAAGAGAAAATCGGACGGCTTTAAATCCAAAAAATCCAAGATTTTGACAAGCAAGAATATAAACGATTTTCTAGAAAACGCACCAGATGATAAACATTTGTTTATGAAGGTAATATATTGAGCTCAATATAATGTTAAATGTGTAAATTTATTTCAAATCGTCGTTTAGGTTGCTCTTATAATTGGTATAAGCGGTGCATGCAGGAAACAAGAGTTGCGTAATATAAAACCGTCAGATATCCAAGACACAGGGAAGAATCTAATTATTAATATTCCCGATTCAAAAACTAAACGGCAACGTTCTTTTGTGGTGTCAGAATATTTTTACCCAAAGGTTAAAAAATATATAAACATTCGCTCTGCAATAAGAACAGCTCCAAATTTACCTTTTTTTCTAAACTATATAAACGGAAAATGTACCAAACAGTCTGTTGGTATTAACAAGTTAGGAAAGGTTCCAAAAAAAATAGCCAAATATCTGGGACTACCAGAAGCAGCGAATTATACAGGACACTGTTTTCGACGCTCGTCCGCGACTATTCTTGTTGACGCGGGTGGTGACTTATTAGATTTAAAAAGACACGGCGGATGGCAGTCCTCAGCCGTAGCTGAAGGGTATGTGGATAATTCCCTAAATAATCAAACTAACAATTCGTCTAAAATATCATCTGCAATAGCAAGTACTAGTAGTAGTACTAATAGTATTAATGAAAATTTCATTGAGGCAACTAATAATGTAAATCTTACTTATGCTTCAACAAGCAAAAGAAACGATATACCTTTTGTCTTCAATAATTGTTCTGTAACTATAAATAATTATTGTAATGAGAATAAATAATATTATAAAAAATAACATTTGTAAATTTAAATAATCATACTGTAGAATTATTACAATATATACCTTCTCGTTGATGTTATCACGTTCTTAAATTAATAATATTGTTACCAGTTAAGATGAAAAACTAAAACTAAATGATGTTGTGTGAATAAGTAGGTCGTAGGTAAAGTATGGTACGTAATACGTGTTGTAATGCAATTACGCACTCATAGAATTACGCCCTCGCCGCTACGCGGCGTCGTGCGTAACTTTTCTATTTGTGCGTAAATTGCTTTTTACAACACTTATTACGTAATATACTATTACAAAACATTGTTTTATCAGGAATAAGCCTGGGTTCCACTTGCCCCGAATTTCCACTTACCCCGGTATACCTTAGTTATTACAATGGGAAGACAAGCGTTTGCCGCAAAACTGAACAAGTCACCGACAGGATAAAATTGGAACATTTTAAAACAAAAGTGAACAAGTCCCATTGATTCTTTTTAGGGTTATTCTCTGTTTACTGCATTCATCCTATCATTTTTAATTCCATTTTTAATTACTGTTTTTTATACTCGTGGAATCATCTGTTTATGAGTAGCCAAACCTAATTCAATAGTTACCACAGTAAACTATTTATGTAAACCGAAAAATTGCTGATAATATTTCAGATGGCAGTCGAAACAAGATGATTATGGACTTGTTCAGTTTTGAATATATTATTCAGTCAATTTAGTAGTCGATCAGCTGTTTTCTGAAAGAGAGCAAACCCAAGACCCAGAAGTTTGTGAGTGTTTAGAAGAAGAATCACACTTCATATTTAAAGTTTTTTAGTGTGTAGTAGTAGTTCACTTCAGTTCACAAATAAAATAATTATTTTCAATATTCAATATTTTTTTTATCAAAACTTATCAAGTCCATAACAATATTAGGTCAAAACTTAACAAGTCCATACTTTCTGAGCAAAAATTGACAAGCCCAAAGGCTTATTTTGTTGAATAAAATCTACAATATTGTTTTGTTTTTCTTAAAAGTTTTGCCTAATATTTTAATATATTTTTCCATGTAATCCCCCAAAAAACATTAAATGTTTATGTATTTTTATACCCTCTACATAAAAAAATCGCGTTTTGTAAAATAGGCAAGAGTGGACATGTCAAGTTTTGCAAACAAAATACTGGCTTGTTTTATAACGTAAATGATTTGAAATTACAGTACGGGCACTATACAAGTAGAACACATAAAAAGCAGAATTATTTCTTGCATTAGTTATTTTGAGTATTTGAGTCAGGAGCAGTATACATAACATTACTTTGATGAGACGGCACTGAAATCGATATGGGAACTGTCACCGGCACTATAACCGACTGAGATCCAGTTACGGTATTCGGAAGGACTGGAACCGATGCTGTTGTGCTGCTGACGGTGCCGGAACTGCTCGGCTGGTACGACTGGTTCGAATTTTCTTGGAACTTGAAATAGAAAGGTGGAAATAGTTAATTTTTTAATTTGAAAACGTGCAAATTTGCCTACCTTCAACTTAATAAATGTTATTTTGGATCAAACATTACCTCTTGAGATTGCTGTAGAAGTCCCAATCTTGCCATAAGCAATTGTTCTGATACTCGTCGTAGTTCTAGTTGTTGGTGTCCAATGATCGCCTGCAGTTCGGCTTGCTTCCGTTGCAGATCCTCTTGAATCTGGTTTGGACTAGGCGACAGAATCAAATTATCGACCTAAGTACAGAACAATAATAATGTGGATTAAATGGTTTCGGAAATACGGACAAATAAATTTAGGAACCCCTCATATATTTTATTTAAAAATTAAACCACATTCTTCTTGATGACAACAAATAAAAGTTAGTGTGCATGACTAGTAGAGGTGAGCACGCATCTCTTTTTGTCATTCTGACATATTTTCACTTGATACATAAGTTACCATTCATTGTCCACCATTTATTTTTTAGAAATAAAAATGAAATTAATGAGATAATACTGGGTATTTAAAAATAGTATACGAAATTATTTATAGCTGTAGGATAAGTAGATTGTCTTATAAATAGTATCTTAATGTACTACTAGACAATTAAAGCTATTTTATTTAACACATAACAGTTATGACTGTCATTATCAATGTCATTTTAGACAAATAAACTATCAAATAACTCACATTCATATTTAAAGTTCTATGTATTTATTACTATTACAAGCAGAATTCACATTGATATTGAAATAAAGGAAAACGCTAACGGTTTATTCGAATTTAAAGTCATTGTAAAATTCGTTGGTTCATTGGAACCAGAAGCTTCCATATCGGTACAGCTGCTGATAGTGCTAGAAGACGCGGACACATTAGAACCTTGTATTTTTTCTGCAATTTGTATTTTGTTATGCACCGATTCTTCTAAGTATCCTTCTGCTACCGTCGAGGACTTCCACCCTCCGTGACGCTTCAAAGTAGTCATGTTAGCCCCTGCATTGGCAAAAAGAGTCGCTGAAGACCTCAGACAGTGGCCGGTGTAGAGCGCTAATATTCTTTGGTCTCAAAGACATGTATTTTTTACACAAATTGATGGGATTGACTGGAAATCCTTCTTCAAGTATGGTGAAACTTCTCGATTTCTTGGTTTTAGTGTCTGGCAAAACTACGTGAAAATATTTCCCTTTGTCTTGAATATTTTCTATTTTCAAATTGACCAATTCATCGCATATACAAGCACCGCTAATCCCCATTATCAAAGCCACTTTCATCAACAAGTACTCGTCGTCGGGAGCTTCGTTCAAAAACTTCTCTATTTCAGGTCGTTCTAATGTCTTGGACTTCTTTGGTTTGTATCACTGTGATTTGCTTTTTAAAAAGCTCGTTTCTTTGCCATATCTTGAAATATCTTTTTTTTATAAAGGTGAATAGTCGAGCGAAGCATCGAGTATTTGGTCCATAGCGACGATGGGGCTATTTTTTTTTTTGCAAATCAAAGAAATAAACCAATAGAACATTTTCATCGATACCTTTTATCTTCCGCGAATTTATCCGAAACTCAAACATTTTGATCTCCTTGTCGTAAGCATCTCGGAACTTTTCTGGCAAAATCTGCATCGCTATTTCTTCCGCTTCTGTAAGGATATCCTCAGGAACGTAATTTTCATCAGTTTTCTCCATTTTCTATAGGTTTTTTTTCTTCAAAAAAGCTTCCCTTTTTGCAGGGAATACTGACAAGTGTCAAAATTTATTTAAACATTTGTTAACAAATGTATCATGCCCGTGGCAACCAAACAATCAACCAACTTTGACAAAAATGTAAAAAAGTCATTGTCAAGTCATTCTGACATTTATAGGGTACTGAGACGCAAGTAGCGTTGATTTGATCACGAAAGTTATTAATTATTTATATCTCATAAAAAACGAGTTCTTCCACTTGTTGGATAAAACATTGTATGCCACTCATGTGTTATGTTACCTAAGTCACTTTCTCGCGTGACTTATTTTCAACATAACACTAATCTTTTTGTAGATATTGTTACTTATTTTTTAAAATAAAATAATGTTTTATGAGGTTTCTACATTAATTAGTCTATATTTCCGAAACAGATGACTTTGGATATATGGTAAAAATTTAAATGTTTTAAATTTATTCAGAACTTAGAATAACTAATAATATACAGGGTGTTCCAATGTCACCACTTGACACTTGATGACGTTACTGACATATGAAATGTACAGTCAAATAGTAAAATTTTATTCCATAGATTATCGAAAATCTGGATCTGATATTATTTTTCGTTTTGCTGTAATCAAGCCGTTCAGGAACATTTGCACAGTTACTGCAAATTTCGAAAATTTGTTATAACAAAAATAAAATTAATAGATACCCTTTTCAATGTTATATTTAAACCCAAAGTAAATGCGTTTTAGTTTAATGAACTCTTGAGCTGGGTATATTTTTAAATATTATTTATATTTGTAAAATTTGTAATTCAACGGGTCAAAAATTCGGTGCCCTGATCGCTCTGAGACAAATATTCTTAACAAACGCTAAGCAATACATAAATGGATATATTACCCGCTGTGCTGCCCTGCTAAGACTAATGGGCGTATCTACAAAAACTAAGTTTTTAGATGTTTATAATTAGCAACTATCTGTAATACTTTTTTTTTTAATTTAAAAACATTAAACCGGTTTAAATTTTTCTCAGGAATTCAATAAAATTTTTAGAATTGGCATAACGTTTTTAAGAATTGAACTTTGAGAGATACGCTCATTTTTTAAAACATTTTGTTTAATATAATAGAAGAATTTTGGACTTACACTGTCTTTATTTGTTTTAAACAAAAGTTTCAACTGGTAAGTATATCCAGTCATCTTAAGGTTCACTCGTCTACACCTTAAATAAAGCCAATGCAACTCCAAAACTATTCTATAACAAGAAACATCATTATCTGCAACCTACAGACAGACACTAGAAGCCTGGTATGGACCCGGTATAAGATTGGTTGTACTACGAGAAATCGAAGGTAAAATTAACAAAGAGGGAAACACCTGAAGACGAATGAAGATTCTTACCAGTTGAAACGTTGTGATTTAAAATAAATAAAAACAACGCCAGTCCAAAACTTTTCTATCATTCAAAGAACATCATTGTCTCCGGCCTTCAAACAGACACTAAAAAATAGTTTTATTTCAACTAAGAAAGTAAATTGTAATTCATAAGACTCAAAATGTTGAAATCTCCCGATAAAATTTTGAAAACATAACAGAAGAGTTTTAGACTTGCATTGTCTTTATTTCATTTGAATCACACCGTTTCAACTGGTAAGTATCTCCGGTCATCTTTAGGTAAATATTAAAAAATAATATAAAACTAGTTTTTCTGTATTGTAGTTTTTTAATCCGTTATAATAGGTTTCTCTCCCAGAAAATACGGGAAGGTTTTCATAAAATGTGAGTAAATTTTGGAAATAATGGAACTTAATTTTGTTAATATGGCAATTTTTCTTTCTTCTGGGATTCCCCTTTTTTTTTGAAGCGGCAAAAGAAAATCCATTTTTGGTTACTTTCGAGTTACACAAATTTGATGTCTGAAGGTTGTCTGAAAATCTTGTCGTGTAGTACATATTTAAATCACCTCTCAAAAATTGAAAATGAACCATTTGATTTAAATATAATCCGACCGAGATTTTAGAGGGTTTAACAATGCAGTATATCATTTCCTAAGACCGAGAGGGTCTAGGGATCTTTGGGGGAGGTGAAGGAGAGACAATAGCATACGCACGTGACTCGGATCTCGTGCTAAACTGTAGGTCCAATCATGGATATATTGACAATGGTACCGCGATATAGCCGATCAACAGTCTCGGTCAAAGCACGTTGAGAAACCAACAAATTTCAACTAAATGCATTTTTTGCATTTTCTAAGCCCAACTTACAGGTAAAGGTGACAGGACAGCCTGATGAGATGGGTAGCTTGCTATAACTGGTTGCAAAGGAATGGCAGCAATATACTGAGGTGGATCATGATATTGGGTTGTTGGTTGTTGTTGTTGTAGCTGCTGTTGTTGAGAATGTTGCTGTTGTTGCGGCTGTTGTTGATTCGTTATGTGAGACTGCTGGGCCGGTAGTTGGGATTGTTGAGGCTGTTGAGATAGTCGCTGATTTTGATCATGTTGTTGCGGAGATGGCGACGGTGGCACTGATTGGTTGGACGAAGGTGTTCGTCTTAAACTTTGACTTACCCTCGATTTCTAGGAAAAAGTAAGTTGTATTTTAGGTATTAAAGGAAAAAGATACTATATTCAATGCAGGTTACGTCTAAATAATATAGATAATTGAATGTCAGCATTTAGTCTGTTGTAATGGATATATGATGTAGATGATATGTAAACTACGTTTTGATCACTTTGAATTTGTATGTATTCTTATGATACTAAATACGCTGAAAAAAATACTGAATTTTTATTTACCGTAAGGATCATCACCTTTTGTCGAAAATCTTTGACTGCGAGTTAATGAAGAATTATTTATGGCTAAAAATATTAAAGTTTCTAAATGCAAATGACTGGATATATTATCATTAACTAAACAAAGACAACGACAACATATCTAAAAGTTTTTAATTCGCAGGCAACGTCATTGCTAGAAATCGCCATGGCATTGAAGTCATCTGGTAAATATAAATATAATATGTAAGGTCTGAACATACCAAAATAATGCTGGCAACATAACGATCACTCTTTGTACTTTATAAAAGCTACTTACAGATATGTAAAACGACATAGAACTTTTTTTAAATTTTATAAATACCTACTTCTAAACCATATTAAACCGAGACTGTTTTATTTTAAAAAATCAGTTGGTCGCTCAAGGTAATTTTTTCTTGCTAGATAAACTATAGTATACCTAACAATAATCTTTAGTATCTCAAATCAATTATAGCTATTATTGGTTGGTTTAAACAAAATTTAGTTTTGGAAACTAAATATTATTCTTAACTGTAGTATAGTATTGCTAACCAAGTCGACATGTTACAACCAACAGATATTACGTAGTTTACACAACTAGTTTAAATATTTATCGTAACCAACCACGCACACCCGGCAACATTTCATAGGTATGCGAGGGAGCACGATTTACCCCGTCAATCACTACCCTCTGTCAATCCGCCATTTACCTGTTATGTTTGTTTATATATGTCGGTCTTCGAAATGCAGTGCATTTGTGTGTGATTTGTTTTTTAGCAGCCCGGTGAGACCTTTTTATGGGAGATATAGAAATATGACACGAAAAGCTCCAATATAGGCCCTACGGTTTTAATCTTTAATTGTTCATGGACAAGAGCATTGTAATTTTGCTAAATTATTTTTATAATAATATAAATCATCTCATATTCATATAACAAGATTGTCAAGACAACATTACTATAATTCTTGTAATTTACAACAAAATTAGTATTGGCAATAAACATACTCTTTCAACTAACATACAGGTAGTTTGCTAATGACAAGACTGACTATATACTAGCCAATGCCATAATCGATCTAGCGATAAAATGTAGTGTCCGTTACTAAATTTTCTCTTGAGGCTATTTTAACTAACTTTTTTTTGTCGTGGAAACTAAGATTCTGGTAATAATAAACTTAAGAACTGGTAATCTTTTATCTATTTATGCTTGATACTGCACATAATGTACTCTAGTAAACGCTTATTTATTTGTGAGTATATAGTGTATTAGCCCATTTATTAGATGCAACTCTGGAATAACGAAAATTACGAGTTTTCTTAAGTTTGAAGGAATTTTCTTGAAATTTAATTTTTTTTAACCTTCTAATTGCTGGAACTTCTGATCCAATGTAGAAAAATTAGTGTATGTCTTCATATTGTTGAAGGAAATTTAACCCTCTATAATATTTTCCAATGGAACTTTTGCGTAAAACAAACGGCCAAGGAGTTACTGAGACATATATGACAAAAAATATTTTTTTAAATTACCGACTTTTGAGAGAAGATATTTAGAAAACGGTATTTTGTATCATAAGAAGGTATAAACTTATATTATAAATTGTATAAGCTTTAATTTGTGTTAGTTTATATAATAAAAATGAACCTTTCTATCCCTCCCCCTCTGAAGCGGAGGAACTAAGGGCGAAGACTTTCAGTATATTTACCTCCTAACTACCCTAAACATATTCCTGAAGCAAAAAAAAATCCCCTCCATGCACTCTTTACACCCCCTTGGCGGCCATTCCTTGATTAGCCTACATGTAAATGTTGATTTCAAAAAAAAATTGTTTGCATAAGGGAAGAGTGGGTTGGGAGGGGAAGAGAAGGGGCAGGGGGATATGGAGGAGGTTGGCAAACAAAAATATTGTACACCAGGGCGCAACTTGCTTCAGGAACGGCCCTGAGTATAGATATATACATAATATCCTTACAACTATATGATCCGTCATAACGGATTGTCTTGAACCTGGAGAATCAGCAGACATGGAAGTGCAATCGGAACCGGGTCCTTTTTTGGTACTTCCCCTACTTCCCGTTCTCCAGCGATTCGAAGAACTCATGTCAATTTCTGTTGAAGACTGTTCTCCCGAGGGTAAACCTTGGTCTCGACGGCTTTGTTTCATTACATCGATGTAACTAGAAAAGGTAATACATTGTTTACAGCAACACAACATTTAGCGCATAATTTGATTTCTTTTTTTATGATTTGATTAATTTGTCAATCAAAAAAAAATGTATAAGTTGTCACCTACACATAACATTAAATTTTATATTTAAATATACTGTTCTATATGCTAGAGAATAACAAGAAAAATAGACGCTCTTGATAAAAAAACTATTGTACAACAACAGCATGCCTAATATCTTTAATAATATATAGAGTATCTATGAAGTTACAATTTTTTTGTAAATTTAACCATTAAACTCAGTTACTTTAAACTACTCTTAAGCTGATTTGCTTTAGACCTTCCAATCACTCCACCAATCAATACTACATAAGTCAGAATTTGGTAGACGCTAAATGAACTATTGAAAAAAATTAGTACCTAATAAAAAAACTTACCTGACAACTCGATGTGTGCATACTACAAATTCCGGCTTGGAATTCCACTGATGGTAAGTGATAAAGAATCTCGTTTGCAACCAAATCCATTGCTGACCTTTTGTAAGAAATCTGTAGTAACACGATGTTCCTTCTCCTTTTCGCATCAGAGATTCGTGGCAGTTTATGACCTTGTCTAGATCATCTACGTGATAGTACTCGTAGCCGGAAGTTCCCAAAAGTTCAAATGGAAGATAACTAAAAATAGTAAGATATGATTGCGTGATAAATATGCTGACTTTGTTTCTAATCCCTCTAGCAAAAGGTGATTTTAAGAGGTAAAAAGAATTATTTCTTCTCGGAGGAAGGGGTTAGGTAAACCTCAAATTACTGGCAATGAAATAATCCTAAACTAAGTCTTTAGTTTGAATACTTTAATAGCTAATATGATGTTTCAAGTGGTACCTATGTTTATCAACAAGCATCTTACTACTGCCATTTAAAATATATTTCTAGTAGAGATGGTATCGGAATTGTCAATTATTTGTTTTTAAGTGTAAGCAGATCTCGCCGAAGCCATTACTATTTTAAGGTAGTAATTAGGGTTTCCACCTCTCCAGGTTTGGTTTAGAGTCTCCAGGTTGAGACGTTGTCTCCAGGTCGAAACCCTTTAACTCCAGGTTACGGGTATCGGGGAAAAGGGTTACCCGGTGTAGAAAACCATTTTTTCAGAAGTCACCTTTGATTGGAAAGTACAACGAGAATGTTGGTGGTGGCGACCTTTTTTTATCACTTCTGTCGGGCTTCGCTGAAGGCGCAGGTTGGGTAGTTTTTTTTTTTTTAAATCACTTTAGATTGGGAGAAATATAAAAGCCATAGCGGAAACTCCAGGTTAACAACAATAAAAAAGGCAACCCTAGTAGTACTATTTGTTTATTACAAACGCTTTTCTACAATAACTTTAGTAGCCTTTCCTTTAACCCTTTGCAAGCTCCAAGCATTTGAAGCATACTTTAAATTTTGAATTGAATTATGTAATTTAAAAATATACAATTTATACTCTTATACACATAATCTCTCTTTGGCACTTACCCAATTATTGGTGGTGCTCTGTGATCCAAAAATAGAAACTTCCATTCCAAACTGTGTCTCGATGTAAATTCGGTTCTACTTGAGTCCACCAAAGGCAATTCTTTTATTAATTGTGGGGTCTGAATTTTTCCAGTTCCAACAAATACCAGTCTAAAATTAAATATACTTTAGTCTTACTTTTCATAGAAAATCGTATAAGTGTGTTATGGAATTGACACACTATACTTAAATGGGTGACTTCTTGGGTGTCCTAGAACAATAATTTATGCTTTTCCTTTTAATCAATTGTTTTAGAAGTTGGATAAGGGCCCATAAATAATATCGAATTTTTCCCACTCTCAAAGGAAAAGTCGTCTCGAGTGAGAGAAACGTAAAACAAAATCGATTTTCATCATAAAAAAAACTGCCAAAATTCGATACCTTTACTACACTATACTGCCGTCATAGTTAAAAACGCAGTTAAGTCTATTTTTGTCGATTTTCAGATTTTGCCTGAATGTGATTCTTTGAATTGTTTTTTATGTTCCTTAGCATGGTCTCATTTTGAAAAATCATATATTTTTCTTTAAAAATAAAAAATAAAATTAGTAGTATCCTAAAAGGGTATTGATACGTCATCAATTACTACCAAAAGTGCAGTACCTAGGTAATCATAATAAAAAACGCAGTAACTCTGTTGTTACTGCATAAAATATTATTTCTTTTATATAAAAACGCCATTGTTTGCTAACCGAAAATGCAGTTGTGTTATATTCATAATGAAGAGCGCAGTTATATAATACTTACTGGCTTTTATTTAAATAACGGCATTTGATTGTTAGTTTGTTCATCTCTAGATTTTTGTTCCCGTGTCCAGGCATTTTTTAAATATTGGACCTAATTGAGCCAAAACAACACTGCTTTGTTTTTGGTCACCATGTATAAACTAATTATATATCAGCAAAGAGTAATATGCGAAGATATTGGTTGTTCATAATTTTAGACAAGGGCGTCAATGGGTAAATTCGATTATTCATCTTTAGTGATTTTCATTTAGACTTTATTTTATAGAAATTAATATGATTTTTTGTTATTTTTTAAATAATATCAGGTTTAAAAACATAATACACTAGGTAGTATTTCAATTCAATTTTTTTTTTCGAAGCTGATGCTAGTTTTACTATCGTGTTTATGGCCAAATTGCTAGGGGAGTAAATAAATTAAAGAAGAAAACAATTATTCAAATACTTTGTCCCCCAATGAAGGAAGGAACAAAACTATTTTGGTTTAATTTAGAAGACAATTTTCAACCAAATGACTTGAACGAATCATTTGATTAATAAAAAAAGTATTGTATTATTTAATAAATTTTATACCCACTAAAACATGTAGTTTCACTAATTTGTTACTTTTGCAATATGAAAAAATACCTGAATAAAATACAATACTATTTACAAGGGCTTTAAATGTTTATCCGATTTAACAACATATTTTTACATTAGGCCATTTTTGAAAAAGTAAGCACTTCTATAATTTTTTTACATTAGAATTACACACAATATCTAATTTGTGATAACTTTTTTATTAGTTACAATATTTTATATTTTAAACACAATTTTTTTTGTATTATATATCAAGTCTTAATATTTTAACTTGGATTTTTTCTAAAATCATGCAGTATTATAAAACAAATAAGGTAAAACTAGCCTTGAATCCCATTTACCATAGTGGCGGCACATCAAAGATTACTTGTTAAAAACGCAGTAACAGAGAGGAATACTGCGTTCTTGCTAAGCAAACATGTGATAATAGGTCATGTTATACTAGGAAGAAACGCATTTTTGTTAATATTATTTTATAGAAACACTTAATACCAATTAAATTGAATAAAAATATAGAGTTAGACCCTATATGTTATAAATCTATTTAAAAAAATTAACAAAAATATTATATGTCTACAAAATAAATTAAAAATTTCAACGCCGTTTTTCTCCAAAACTTAATTTCTTACTTTACTGCGTTTTTCACTATGACGGCAGTATAATAGTAGAGACCTACATTCATAATGAACATTTTTTCATGTTTTCGAAGTTTTCGGACACCTTGTATAGCTTAAAATAATGGCCCAGTAGAATATTTAGAAGTAGATAAAGTCAAATTTCGTCCTTTCAAAAATAGCGTTTTAACAGTTTGGATCGGAGCTGTTGAGAGGCTGAGCGACGTCCAGGGTTCGCTTGTCAAACTTACAGTTTGTTTGTTAAAAAAAAAAGTAAGTAGGTAATTGGAAATGTATCTTAAAATGAAATTGTTTAAATTAAATCCGAACATTTCGTTTTCTGAAACTAAAAAGTGCAATTTTTTATTTCCTTTTAAAAAAACCGATGTCAAGATCTTGAGAATTTGACTTTGATTAACGAACCTCGGACGTCGCACATCCCCTCAACCTTCCCGCTGATACCCCTTGCCATAGCATCCTCCAAACTCTGTAATAAATTTTATCAACGGCTAAAGATTCAGTTGAGAAATTAGTACGACAAATTTATCCAATGATTTAAATGTATATACCGTGTATCAGCTTCTCCAGAATATCCTCTATATTTACTATCACTACTTTGTACCATGTCTTCATCAGACCCTAAAACATAAAATAATACTGTTTTTACTTACGTTCCTTAACTCAAACTTTTAGATGTAATTATGCTAACAGGAAAACTCCTTTAAAGTACGTAGGAATTCATTTAGACTAACATTTTAGATCGAAACAGCATGTTACTTCTTTTACAAGCAAAAATATTTTATTTTTAATTATTTGAAAATATAAATATTTTGACTCCGAGTACTTTAAAGATTATATGCACAAGTAGAATTAATAATAAATGATGGCATTGTTTGGGAAAGTTAATAATAATAAAAATAACAAAAATAATAAGAAATATCTTTATTTAAAATAATTATACAAATAGCCAATAGAAATGAATATTTAACCGTTCACTCTAAAAGTTAGTATACTGCTTAACACGAACAAGTTAAGTAGTTATATATTGCGAATATGGAAATTGGAATCATTATATTTTTTTGTATAGAAAAAAGCTTAAAATATTTTTGCCCGTGTCTAGTATTCGTTCAAAAAAAAAATTGTTCTGAATTTATTTTACATAAAAAGTTGTAATACAAAATTTAGGTTATTGTTTATTTTTCATTTTTCTTTTTCTAAAAAGGGTCGCATCATTTTAATTCTCTGCTACAAAAATATATCAACATCAAAAAATAACATTTCTGCGCTTCGAACATAATATCAAAGTGCTGATTTCAAAGAATAAATATGCAGAGTAAAAAAAATTAACAAGGCCGATATTTGTCAGGTGTATTTTGCAACAACTCGTGTTTCAAAATTTCATTCATGGTTATCGTCACTGAAATGTTTGGAGCAAGCACCAGCATTTTTAATTTTAAACTTATCGTTGCGTTTACACACATGCTTCCAAACACCTTGTAATTCCTTAAAATTGGACATTAGGCGTAAAACTCTTGAGTTTATTATCGACATTATACAACCATATACCGCACACCTAATTTTTCAGTAACTTTACAAATCCAGTTATCAGAAATAAACGACTGGTACATAATTCAAACTCTAACGTAAACAACGGAGAATATCACAATATAGCGGTTTTTACTCTCTAGGTGACGTCACAAAAGTCACGCCCACCTGCGCGGTATCATATCTTCTTGTAGTTGTATCATGGCCTCACAGATAATGTGAATGTGAACTTTAAAATATGACAATGTTCATCTTTTGCCCTGTTAATTAGTCTTTTACTTACTAAAATATCCTACAAAATTAACAAGGTCACAACAGGAACTCCTGTGAAGATCCGTGCCACCCCTTCGTAAATGACAGGAAAAAGCGACCGGAGATTCGTCTGTCGAAGGATTCGATAAAATATTGTACAATCCGTTCTGGTCCTCTTCGCCAGCCAATTCAAATATTGTCATGTTAAGCACGTCACTCTGAAATATACATGAAAAATCTTACTATATCTATCATGATACAACAAATAGAAAATATATATATACCGGGTGTCTCATTATAGATGGCCATCGGCCGTATCTCGAAAACTACTGGGCATAGAAACTCAGGGAAAAAAAATCGTAATTAAAGTCGCTAAGAGAAAATCCTGGAAATAATTGTGCATTTTGCCGCAAGAGGGCACAATTGAAAATTAAATATTGAAATTGAGTTTCTATGCCCAGTAGTTTTCGAGATACGGCCGGTGGCCATCCATAATGCGACACCCGGTACATGATAGAACTACTTGTGGTATCATGTATATCAACTTAAAAATAAATGTTTATTATACAGGGTACTCAACTTTTAAATATTAAGAGGAAATCGCCTGTAAAGATATCAGTCCCGCTAGGCAGCGCTGACCCGTAGGTATCGGTTTAAGTTCAGAAAACTAGTGCTAGCACTAGTTTTCGGAACTTGAAGGATGGTGATTTCCTCTTAACATTTGGCTTATTTCTTTAAGTTTGCTTAAGGTACTGGAATGCTAAAGAGTGTCTAACGACGATATTGATTTTTGCCTACGGTACATAATTTATTTCTTTTTATGTTTCTCCATATAAACGTTGAATCGTCTTATGAGCCCTTTAGGAACTGAATTTAAAAAAATTCCATCTTAGTAAGTCTCTACTTTATAAAACCAAATTTCATAATTGTTTAGAGCTTCAGTGGTTTCGGCTCAGTTATGAATGTGATTTTATATTAGATGTAAATTTACTTTAAAAATTGCTAGTAAATTTGTATAGCGAGCGAGTCAGGAAAACAAAACATATTAATTACAAAGTTATTTCCATTTAAACTGCACAATTGTTAAGGATACTCCTAAGGCTGCCAATACCAACATAACTGCAACTCTTTTATGGCTTCTTTGTTCAATTCAAACGTGTTAGCATTATGGGTTTTTATTGCAGTGCATTTAATAATATTAAGTAAAAAAAGGAAATAATTCGGAAGTAAATAGCAATAATAATCCGATAGGACAATAGAGCAAAACCTTATACATGTAACGATTAATATTTTTTTAACATAAAGCTCTACCAAACACAATAATAAAATTGAAGTTTTATAGCTTCGTATTTTAGAAATAGCAATTTTAAATCAACAGTTTTTTTCACACACATTGTACCTTGTAGTCCAAGAGACTACCTACCCGGATTGATTGAATTTTGATAAAAATATAGTCTTTTTAAATTAAAATAATTTTTTAACTATTCCATAATAGTGAACTCAGTATATTATTTTATCCAATTTCATTATTACATACATTACTACAAATAATTCTAATCATAAAATTCTCAAGGGACAAATAAATGTTGAGAGACTTGAGGTCATCAATAAATTGCAAATAAAATTTATCTAAAACCAGTGACAGCTCGTCAGGTGAAGTAGGTGAAGGGGCTCTTCAGCAAAAAAAAATAAAACCAGGAGGAAAGTTTTTCGACAATATTATCTATTAATATACCAATACAGCTACCATTTTAGCCCTTAAAAAATAATTATGTTTGAATTAATAATATTAATTTAATCCGAATGTAGCTATACATAATAGGGCCACGGTTAACTCCGATGGACCGTGTCCGTTAGCTCAAAGCAAGTGAAGACCCAACGCCCAACATGACTTTGATAATCACCGTCGCTATAGTTACGTGATGTCAGTCACGCAAACAGCATGTAACAATTTGCATTAGGATAAAGGGCAATTTAAAAGATCAGTCCTATGCACCATAGTTTTAGCATTGGTTCGGCTAACCTTAAGGTATTTATTTTGAGGCTTCGCAAAACTTACAGTTATAAATATCGTTTTTACGTGATTTACTGTGTGATTAAAAAGTTTTGTTTTTATTTTTCAGTTAATTCAGTTGTGTACGTACCTACTTAGTTGTGTGTTTTAAAAATGAATCCAATTAATGACATAGTTTGTAATTTATTGGAAACTCAGTTCAGTCGTTGGACATATGACGATAAGAGAGACGTTTTGTTACACGGGCTTTTAGTCAATGTTTGTTTAAGTACCCGCACTATATCGATATCGATTTTGGGACCTCTTCTCTTCATTATGTATACCTCTGATGTTCTAACAGATATAGAGAACTGCTCAAAACAAACCTATGAGGATGACACACAGATTTCCTTCGGTTTCTTGCCTAAGGAACATCATATTGGTGAGTTTATTATAAATAATGAATTAAAAAAAGTTTACGACTGTGCAAAGGGTCACAATTTGACTCTAAATCCCAAAAAATCCGTTGTGGTTCACTTTGGAAAAAAGAGAATTTGTGATATTAATCATTCTGTCCAGTTACACATCGGGGGAGTACCTATTCCAGCGAGAAACGTCGCTAAGTCTCTGGGAATTCTGCTTGACGATCAGCTAAAATTTATAGATCAGGTCAATGCTCTCCTTGAAAAATCTTTTCATCATCTTAGGCTTCTCTATGCAAACAGACACGTTTTGTCTAGAAAGATGAGAATTGTTTTATCTGAATCTTTAGTATTGAGTCATTTTAACTATTGCAATTTTATTTATGGTCCCTATCTTAATCTTTTGGAAAAGAGAAAAATTCAGAGAGTGCAAAATTCTTGTTGTCGCTTTATTTTCTCTCTGCGTAAATATGACCATGTTTCAAGTTCAATTCGTGAACTGAAATGGCTTAATATGAATAATAGTCGAGAGCTCCATTTTGCAGTTTTTTTACATAAACTTGTTCTTACGGGATTGCCTACTTTCCTTAGGGATAGGCTTATTTCTAGAAACGCTATACATAACAGAGACACACGATATAATGACCTTTTTAGCATTCCCAAACATTCTACAGCCATGTTTCGGCGATGTTTTAGTTATCAGGCTCCTCACACCTATAATAAACTTCCAAATGAACTTAAACTGTCAAGCCCATTCTCTTTTAAACGGAGGTATAAATCTCACTTACTTGCTGGCCAATAAATACTCACAACTCTAATTGTAAAGTTTGTGGTGTGAAAAAAAAGATAGTTTTTTAATTATTGTATAGCTTTTTAGAAACTAGGTTAAAAAGAATACAAAAATGTATAAATCTTCACTTATTTTTTATTGTACTATGACAATTGTTTCGACACACAGTGTCTTCGTCAGATAGTAGAAATCTAATGCAAATAATATTCTCTTAAAATATAATGGTAACCTACTCCAAAATAATGTACCTATTTTACAACTTAATAATAAAGACATTATAGTAATAAAGTACCGAACCCTAATTATGAAAACACACCTTTTCTTAACTATTCTGAAAAATATTTTTAAAAACTATTGTTATAATAATGTCAGGGAATACCGAATGGTTATAGATTTAATAATGGGGAATTATTCAAATCGAGCTGATCGTTTAATAAAATATTTAAATTTTTGTATTTGTTAATTTCCATACTTTCTAAAAAATTAAGTTTTATTGATTTGTTTTCTACATGTAGCATTTCAAATTTGTCATCAAAATTATGTTGTTCGTTATTAAGATGTAAGGAATAATGAGAAAGAAAACTCACCAATTCTCATTATTCCTTACATCTTAATAACGAACAACATAATTTTGATGACAAATTTGAAATTCTACATGTAGAAAACAAATCAATAAAACTTAATTTTTTAGAAAGTATGGAAATTAACAAATACAAAAATTTAAATATTTTATTAAACGATCAGCTCGATTTGAATAATTCCCCATTATTAAATCTATAACCATTCGGTATTCCCTGACATTATTATAACAATAGTTTTTAAAAATATTTTTCAGAATAGTTAAGAAAAGGTGTGTTTTCATAATTAGGGTTCGGTACTTTATTACTATAATGTCTTTATTATTAAGTTGTAAAATAGGTACATTATTTTGGAGTAGGTTACCATTATATTTTAAGAGAATATTATTTGCTATTATTTTAGCTATTATTATTCTACTATCTGACGAAGACACTGTGTGTCGAAACAATTGTCATAGTACAATAAAAAATAAGTGAAGATTTATACATTTTTGTATTCTTTTTAACCTAGTTTCTATAATGGATCTTCATCAAGTAACGGCTACATCTATTGAATATGTATAGCTTTTTGTTTATTTATAGGATATTTTAATAATATTTATATATTTTAGTTAGAGGTTCTATGTAAGACTAGCCATTACGGCTAAATATCGCCTCGATCAAGAATATCTTTGTTAAGAATTGATTTTGTGTGAACTTTTTTTTTTTCTTTGAATAAAAGACGTTTATTATTATTATTATTATTATTATTATTATTATTATTATTATTATTATTATTATTATTATTATTATTATACCTAGCTCTTCAACATTGAACAGACCGCGAGCCGCCACTGTCTAAAACGTCTGTAAGACAAAATTAGCTTTTATTTAATTTTAATTTAAAATTTTCCAAATCAAAGGTACCATTGCGCCCAAAAAAAATTGGGACAGCAAAATTGTTGTTGTAGAGTAGCTCCTTGACTATAAGGAAAATGTAAAATCTATTGAGAGAAGGTTATCATTGTTGTTATAATAGTTGTCATGAAAGTGAAAAGGTTTAACAACAATACCACATTTTTAAAAATAAGAGAAAAAATTAAAATACGCATATTGTGTTTTAAAATGTGACAAAAATAAAACAAAATTTTGTAATATTATGTTCCAATAAATTTTAATTTCAATCATATTTAAACCTGAATATAATAACATGTTTTTAATATTTGGTAGTTGCACCATTATTATCGATTAATGCTTGTAAACGTCGTGGCATACTTAACACTAGGTTTTTCGTATATTCTTGCGTTATTGCATCCCATGTTTGCATTATCCTTTGGCTTAATTCATCCCGAGTTCTAGGCTGGAAGTTGTGTTTATACATAAATTTTGTCATCTCACCCCAAACGTTTTCAATTGGGTTGATATCTGGACTTTTCAAGGGCCAAGGCAGAACACGAATTTGATTTTCTTCTACATAATTTTGAACCATGCGGGCTTTATGTATTGGAGCATTATCTTGTTGAAATATAAAACCTTGGCCATATATACTGCGTCGACAGATGGTATCATAGCTTGGTTTAGTATATTGCAATAAAATGGTTTATTGAGCCTCCCCTGCACCTATTTGGCAAACTCCTGGGCCCCTTGCACTAATCCAGCCCCAAACGTTTATAGAAAAGCCTCCACTTTGATTAGTCTTATTTGTATATCTTCTATCGTATCCCGTACCAGGGATTTTTCCATTATTGCATAATTGAAAGGTTTTTTCATCGGAAAATATTACGGTTTCCCATATATTACCTTGATTTCATTCATAAGCAAATTCTACTCTTCTCTGCTTGTTTGCTTCGGTCAAAAATATTTTATTGGCAGCACAACAACTTTTT
Source organism: Polydrusus cervinus (assembly GCA_935413205.1). NCBI lineage: Eukaryota > Metazoa > Arthropoda > Insecta > Coleoptera > Curculionidae > Polydrusus > Polydrusus cervinus. Next base: position 45,898,060 of record OW284516.1, on the reverse strand, counting down.
ATATCTGAACTACGAATTCTTCTAGGCGTTGTTTTAGCCGAACCAGGAAAACGTGTTTCTTCTTTAGCTTTTATTGCTGTTTCGAAGGGATGATCTTTTAGAAAATTAATTAATTCTATATTTTAGCCGTCATTCGAAATTTTGGGGCGACTAGAACCTGTTTTTCTTACAATACTACAATCCCTAATTCATTTGCGATGTTTCTTATTTGATGCCCATCTCTCAATCGAGTGTAAATGATCGCTTTTTGTTCGGTGGTTAACGATTTTAAAACATTTTTCTTTTAACACGCCACTGTCAGTCACAAAACTAAATTAAATTGACAACTTCAAAAAAAAAGCTAATAGTCTGGGAGATTAAACTACATTTTGCTGTCCCAGTTTTTTTTGGGCGCAATGGTACCATGTAACAAAATAAATACACTTTCAAGATTCAGAAAGGTTCGGTGTCATTAATCTACGAATCAGAACCACAAATTAGACTTTATACGACACTTCATAGGTTATTAATAACTAGAAATAGTATATTACATAACAAGTGATGAAAGTGATACTTTTCAAACGAGGAGATATTTAGCACGAGGCGTCAGCCGAGTGCGGAAATTCTCCGAGTTTTAGAATAATCACTTTCACACGAGTAATGTACACTATTTTTCCTACGACCACAAAGAATTATTAAAAAAACCTTTGATTTGTGAAAAAAATATTTCAACTCTAGAGCTGAAAAAAAATATTTCAACCCTAGAGTGGAAATACAAGGCACACTATTTAATTTAAACATATGATGCCAATTTAATAGATCGAAAGGTCACAGGTTCAAATTCCATCAGGAGTACTTGACTTCTTTTTTATAAAAACATTAGATAAATTATAAAATTATTTTTAATTGAAATCTTCCTTTTTGAATGATTTTTTTTATTTAATCAAGGAAAGATGCATAAAAAATAAATTTAAAAAATTTACCCATCAAGGAAGATTTCAATTTAAAATAATTCTATAGATTATTTAATGTTTTCATAAAAAAAAGTCAATTGCTCCTGATGGGATTTGAACCTGCGATCTTTCGATTAGTAGGTCATGGCTCTAGTCTCTAGGTTAGGGCGACCCATAAAAATTTTCTGCTTAAGTTTAATATATGACATTTTCTTCAGCGGGGCTTGTTTTCACTGGTAATAAATTTTCCAGTATATTCTTAACTTTTTTATAATTTCAGATGGCGTATTTTCACACTCTAATTCTGAATCACTCGACAAATACGTGATAAATAAACTAAACTGCTTTCTAAAATTTATTCTTTTTAATAAATAGGTGTGGTCTGTCAAATTGATATCATATGTCTAAATTAAATAGTGTGCGTTGTATTTCCACTCTAGAGTTAAAATATTTTCTTTCAACACGCGTGTGATATTCGGCGCTTTCGAGCCAAGTTAACCGTGCTTTTTTTCTCACTTTCGTGGGTGGTCGTAGGAAAAAAGTTTTTTAGCGGCAGGCGGACAAAGTGGTGCATCTATCTTTTGCATTAACGTACCATCGCCATCGCGCCGATAAAAAACTGGGACAGGAAATTTTTCTATTTTCTCCTAGACTATTAAGAATAATTTTACATCAAGCCTGGTACCAGTAAAATGTCATGAAAATTTGCATGTCAATAAAGATTGTCACTTTATGATTGACTCGTCAAACATACAATCATATATTATTTGTAAATATGCCACAATTAACCCCCCAGCAAAAGGCAATTATTTATAGTCGGTTGCGAGATAGTGTTGCTATTAGGGATATTGCAGATGAACTGGGAGTAAGCAAGAATACCGTGCTATTGGCAAAACAAAAAATAGCAAGACATGGGACTATTATTAGGAATGCAGGTTCTGGTCCCCCTAAAATTTCTACTGATGATCATGATAGAAGACTGGTTAATTATCTAAGGGATCATCCCTTCGAAACTGCAATCAAGGCAAAAGAAGAGACGAATTTTCCAGGTTCTGCAAATACCGCTAGAGACAGGGTTCGAAATTCCGATATACGAAGCCGTTGTGCTGCCAATAAAAATTTTTTAACGGAAATAAATAAACAGGGCAGGTTAGAATTTGCACATGAATATATTAATCAAATAAATTTATGGGAAACAGTTATATTTTCTGACGAGAAAACTTTTCAGTCATGCAATAATGGGAGAATTCGGGTGTATAGGCCTTCCGGCATGCGGTATGATGAGAGATACACCCACAAAACCAACCAAAGTGGGCGTTTCTCCATAAATGTTTGGGGCTGGATAAGCGCTAGAGGACCAGGACTTTGCCAAATCGTCGAAGGAAGACTAACTGCAGCAGTATACGTTAATATACTAAACGAAGTGATGATACCATCGGTAAACGCTGTATACGGTCAAAATTACACATTTCAGCATGATAATGCTCCAATACACACAGCGCGCATTGTACAAAATTTTCTCCAAGAAAATAACATAGCAGTTCTTCCCTGGGCTTCGAAGAGTCCCGATTTGAACCCGATAGAAAACATTTGGGGTGCCATGGTCAAATCTATGTATAAACATGATTTTCAACCTACAAACAGGGATGAATTACGTCATAGGATAAATCAAGCTTGGGATGAAATAACTGTCGAATTATGTAGAAACTTAGTTTTAAGTATGCCACAAAGGCTCCAAAAAGTAATAAACAGAAATGGTTCTATGACCAAATATTAATTTTGTGTTGTTTTGACAAACTTTGTGTTCGCAATTTTTTTCTTTTTATTAAATGTATTTTATTACCTGTATTAGCTTTATTTATTATTTTGTGGTAATGGTAAATATAATAATTTATAAAATATTTGACTTTAAAAAAATCTAATAAATTTACTTTATCCATATTATATGATGTCTCTCAAATTTAACCACCCCGTATCGAAAAATACAAAACATTCCATTATGTAACCTAGGTTACTTTTTAAATTTTGAATGTTTTTCCTTTTTAGCTCTAGACACCTTTTATAGTCTAGGGGATATGTATTTCTTACATTGTTTTTGTAAATCTCTTGTCCCAGTTTTTTATCGGCACAATAGTACACAGGGACGCCAAAGGTAATGGGTTCCCTGGGGCACAGGTAGACAATGACAGGCTGTTTCGTTCTTGTTAGAACTCATCAGAAAGCCATAACCTGTAAGCAACTCCAAGTACAGCGAGACTGTTCTTTCAAGGTATTTTTAAGAAATAAAAACGCGATGAAAACCCAGTAACGCCATCAGTAGGAATCAACTCAATGCAAAAGATATAGCCATCTAACGTGAAAACATAGAACTAATAAACCAAAGTACGGTGGCCAACAAACACCAGTATAGGAAACTTTTACGCTTCACTAAATTTTTTCTACGGGTTTGTAGATTCAAATACAGATCGCGCCGTGTAGCCCACTGGGTTTTCGTGTTTTTAAAAATAAAGTAGAGAATTTAGCGTCCGTATAAGTAAATAGAAAAAAGTTTTTTAGCGGCAGGCAGACAAAGTACACAGGGACGCCAAAGATAATTAGTTCCTTGGGGCAGAGGTAGACAATGACAGGCTGTTTCGTTCTTGTTAGAACTCGTTATTAGTAACATTTAATGATTTAATTCGGAAAATGAAAAGATTCCAGTTTCCAAAAGAAATTAGGTAATTTCGAATAAAACAAAACCGATTACTCTAACCAGTTTATAAACGGTCTCTAATTATACAGGAATACATCAAACCTTGAGGTAAAACACACCTGCTAACGGTTCTCTTAGATAATTTATTTATAACAGTGTCAGTATCCTTTACATTTTTTATTGTATACATTTACCGTATTCTTGTTATAATGAATTGTAATGAAGAAATTTTATAAATATTGAAAGTTATGAAATTTAAAAGAAGAAAATGTATGTTTGAATAATCCTTCCTTATATATGAGGTTGGCTAGCTTTTCTGTAGTAAATTAGTAAGATAATAATATTAGAGGGCAAAGTTATTTTTTAATAAAAATCAAGAAAATTTGTCTTTTAAAAGTAGGGTAAAATGCAGTCACCGGCTTATACAAGGGGGGCGGGGTGGTTATAGGGATAATTACCCCCCAAGATTCGATGGAATTGACGAAAAAAAATCACATGGAGAGGGTTACTTTTTACTTTATGATTTAGATAAATAATAACGAAATATTATGACGCGGTTATTGTCAGAGCCTAATATTATTAAAAGGAGGTCGGCTCGTCTGCCACCTGCCATGAACAAATCAAAAATCATTTATTTCGTGTCCAAAACAAGAGGTCAATGCAAATAGTATCAACCTCCAGTTTATCCCACTAGTCATTTTACAATTATAAAATTAATTTGATATAAATTACAATACAGTACAAAAATATAGTATATAATATATGAAATAACAGTCAAAATTAGTAAAACCTATTTAAAAAAACAATTTAAACGAATAATTAATAACGGCGATACAAACAACGGTGTACGGTAATGTAAAAGGATAAAAGAAAAGAAAAGAAAAGAAAAGAAAGACTCACCTCACAAAATTCAAAGATCTTTGCAAGTTCAACTCAGATATCCTGCTTCAGAATTCGCGAAATGTATTAAGTTATTGCAGTAGCATTCATAATTTCATCAACGGAGTAAAAACAATTATCTATTAAATAGTTGTGGACCACCCCTCTAAATGAGCGGGTATCTTCCGAGGTAACCCGTATTTTATTGTAGAGCTTAATCCCCATATATATTGGCGAGTTCTGTCCAACCTGCAACCTTGAAAAAGGCTGATGCATATGGGAACTAGTCCGGGTGGAGTAAGGGTGTATGTCTTTATTTTTCAAAAATTGGTGTTCATTTTCTTTTATGTACATTATCAGATTAAAGATGTACAGACTGGGCAGGGGTAGAATTCGGTTTTTTTTAAAAAGAGGTTTACAACTGTCTCGAGGATGGGCATAGTTCATACATCTTAAGATTTTCTTCTGGACAACAAAAGCTCTGTTTAAGTAGGCTGATGATCCCCAGAAAATGAGTCCGTATTGGAGGACAGATTGAACAAGCCCAAAGTAGAGAGTTCTTAGTATATTGGGTGTTACTGTGTCTCTAAGCATTCTTACAAGGTAGCATGTGCTGCTAAGTTTACTGCATATTGAACTGATGTGTTTTTCCCAAGTAAGTTTACTGTCCACTATGACTCCCAGAAACCTCATGCTGTCTGTGACCTGTATTGACTTTCCCCGTATTTTCAAAAGTGGATTGGAATCTGTTGTTAAGTTTTTGGGTACGAACTTTACACATTGTGTCTTGCTGACATTTAGTTTGAGACAGTTGTTTTCACACCAGGAGAGAAATTCCTCCGATGCAATATTTCCTTTGTTGATAAGGTTTTGTGAATTTTCCTGCGCTATGATGAAATTAGTGTCGTCTGCATAGATAATGGTCTTATTTGGGGTCGGGCAAGAGGTTACAAGGTCATTTATGAAGATTAGGAACAGTGTTGGGGATAAGATGGACCCTTGCGGGACACCGCGACTGGTTAAAAGGGTGGTGGATTTGTTACCTTCAATCATTACAGTTTGTGTTCGATTCGACAGATAAGAGCTAGCCCAGTCATGTGAATTGCCACGAATTCCTACTTTGTAAAGTTTTTCCAGGAGAATGGAATGATCCAATAGATCAAATGCTCGGCTTAAATCATAAAAGAGGCCAAGTGTGTGAAGTTTGGCATTAAGTGAATCGTACACAAAGTCTAGACAGTCAAGTATTGCGCTGTTGGTAGACTTTTTTCCTCTAAATCCATGTTGGACCTCAGTTAAAATTTTGTTTTCCTCCAAAAAATTGACTAGGCGTTTGTTAAAGGCAAGCTCAAAAATTTTTGAAAATTGATTTTGTATACATATAGGACGGTAATTTGTTATGTCGTCCTTATTACCTTTATTTTTAAAAATTGGAGCACATCTAGATTCTTTTAAGCAACTGGGAAATAAGCCCACAAGAAAAGATTGAACTTGATCACTAATATAATAAATACATTAAAATTGAAACGAGAAAATGCAACTTTGAATTTTGAATCACTATTCAAAATTGTGCAATGACTTGGAATTTGTTGTAAACATTCCAAGGCTCACCCAAAGGCAGAGAAATAGGGCAAATCCTTCTGTGGCTAATCCTGAAGAATATTATCAAATTTCGTTGTATATTCCTTTATTGGATAATATAATTGATGACCTAACTTTTCGGTTTTCAGAAGAAAACATGATAATGTTTGACTTTAGTCTTTTATTACCTTCAATATTGGTTAATAAATCTAAAATTGAGATTAGTAGAGATAGTAAAGAATTATCAAACTATTTAAGTATTATTGAAGGTTCTAGTAAAAGCTTTATTGAAAACGAGTTATCTGGGGAAATTGATCTATTACTATCAAGTCTAAGGGAAAAAAAAATTTGGATCAAACCATTTTATTAGCATAATAAACTGCGATAAAAATATATTTCCCCGAATAAAATTCCTGTTACAAATAGGTTTAACACTACCTAGCAGTAACGCTACTCCTGAAAGAACATTCTTGGCATTACGGCGTCTACTCACATGGTTGTCGTTGACTTGTCGGTTTAGCCTTGCTACACATCCATCAAAATATTACAATAAAGACGGAGTCCATAATAAACCGTTTTGTATTTTGGAAAAACAGAAAATTAGACTTTGTCTTGTAAAAAAGTCTTCTTTGTATTTTTTCTTAATAAAAACTTAAATTTTAGGATTTAAAGTTGTTATTATCTAGTATTCTAGCCGATGAATTACCCCCCTCCCCAGACGCATAAGCTGGATACGCCGTTGAATGCAGTGCCGAATTCAAAACCTTGTGGACGAGGAGGGAAAAGCAGACGAAAATTTTGCAACTATACAGGATGATTCACTGTGGATGGTATGTTACAAATATCTGGCGAACACTTTGTATGTTATTTTATGTTTAAAACCCTTATTAATTAATGTTTCTAAAAATGTTCTTTTTTCTTGTATACGAGCTAGTGTGGAGAGGAAGACTCCAGAGGCTTAATTCTCGAAATCAAGCCTCAGAGAACCCATTATCTTTGCCGTCCATGTGTACTTTAATGCAAAAGATAGACGCACTACTCTGTTCCTTTGCCGCTAAGTCTTCTTTCTATACTCTAACAATAAGCAGTTAGTTTGATAACGACAAAAGTAACTAGTAACCAATGCCGATATCGGCCTAGCAATAAAATGTAATTGTTTCCGTTATTAAGTTTTCTCTTGAGGCTATTTTAACTAACTTTTCTTGTCACAGAAATTAACATTCTGGTATGGTATACTAGGCCAGTTTTAAGAGTGCAGGTACTCAGGTCTGCGCCCTCCCATACTTAATATCCACGAGTCGCCACTGGATTAAAGATAAGACCCCTCGACCTAAAACCCTCGGGGTCATTTCAAAATACTATTTCGTAGAAATTTTCCACCCCGACGGAGCCCAAGTCCAAATTATAAACTTAGATTGAAATTCCTCTACAGGTCCTTTTTCTCTACTATAGTATATTTCAGAAAGGTGTAGAGTAATACAATGGGAAAGTCCTTCCAGTTCGGCTCAATTTCAGTGTCGGTCCTATTATAAATAAATATCATAAATAAATAAAATTATTTATGATAACTAACCAAACAAAAAAAGAAGATAATTTGTTAAAGAAGGAACTATTAGCTATAACAGATTTACACAAACATCGTTTTATGAAATATGCCGTGGAAGATATAGCTGAAAAACATAGTGTAACTGTGCTGCGCACACCTCCATATCATTGTGAACTAAATCATATAGAACTTATATATCGGCGAAAGTGAAAGGATTAGTAGCCAGACAAAACACGACATTCAAAATGAAAGACGTTAAGCTACTGTTTGATCAAGCCATTAAGGAAGTGACACCAGAGAACTGGCGAAAAACATTAAAGAAGAGGAGAAAATGTGGAATCTTGACCACCTGATCGATCGGACCTTTGACCCGTTAATTATAACGTCAAAAGGAGATGACAGTTCGTCAGATGACAAAGAAAATTAAGTTTTTTTATAATTTAATTTCTGTATAATGTATATTTTGTATTTTTTTAATAATGTTTAATAAAAAAATAAGTGTACCTAATATTATGTACATACATAATGTACGCCTTTGTCACACCATTTCCAGTGTTTGTGAATGAATAACAATAGACAAAACCCATAAATTGACTCAAATCACGGTGGTACTACCTGCACTTAATGAAAATAAAAAATTTTGCAATGAAATCAATGCCAAATTATGAAAGTGGCTTAAATATTCGTTGGGTCACTCTCTAGTCATTACATACTCAATGAGCTTTTATTACTCTACACCTTTCTGAAATAGACTATAATAATTATACTTACCGGTAAATATCCTAATAATGATGTAATGCTCTCGGAAGCGTAGTATATTTGTCCTGTCGTCGAGAACACCATTATAAATCCATCTACAGCTTCTAATACTAAATGGGTAAATTCTTCGTTCGTTAGAAAGGTCGGTTTCCAGTCTTCTTGAATTTCGTTTACTCTGGACCTTATAGCAAGTTCTAGAACAAATTAAATTTATATCGAGTAATTTGCTTTAGTGGTTCTATTTGATTTTTAAGAATTTAATACTAGGGAAACTAGAAAATTCTTCCCCACGTTAACACACTTGTGCCATATGTGCTACAATGACTTTTTTCGACTCCCACATAGATATTTACTATTTTCTTTATACATAAGTGACAAGAAAAGTGACTATTCCAGTTAACTGTACGGCAAAATGTCAGTGCTGCACAGTGTTGCAACCTTTAAAAATAAAATGTGCCACTTTCCATTATAAACACAAGTCGCGAATTAAAAAAAGCCCCAAAAGCTACAGTAGAGCCATAAAGTCAAGTACAAGTAGCCTAATAACGTACACTCACCATTTTGATTTTTTAGAAAGGAAATCGTCGATTTTAGGATAGTGGATTTGTCCATCTTTCTTCCGCTTGTCGATACCATCGAACTTAATTCGTTGACCAAGAGGTTAAATTGATCTCGCCTTTTTTTCTCGCTTAAATTTCGTGATTTCCTAAAAAATATGTTTCTATACTGATCATTTTTTTAAAAGTAGTTGCATGAAACTGAAATAATGCTGTTTTTTTTACCAGAAAAAAATTACTCAGAAATTAGCTTTAGCTTAGTTTTTTTTAAAGACACAAAATCTCGGTCTTAAAATTTTTTTTGTCTGTTTATTTTTGTTGTTACCAGTTTCGCTTTAAACTCGCATCATCAGACCTAAATAAGTGAGAACTGGGAACAATTACAAATTTGCACGGAAAATTCAAAAAACAAGAACTAATTACCTACTAACAGTTGAGCGTTTAGATTAGGCAACCACGCCCTACGTTTGTGTTATCTATTTATGTTTATTTATTTAAATCACATCAGCAGTCACAAGACTTGTGGTTTACAAACTTAATACAAAGTACTTTAGAATATAAACCATGTCAAAATATGCGCCAATATACCAATATAAATAGAACAAAAATACTAATAAAATAACAATTATATCAAACTTTAATATTTTTTTTTTAATGGACTAAGGAGGGTATGCCCTGAAAAAGAACATTTTTAAGGGAGGGCATTCCAAATTCTGACACCGACCCCAACCAGCGAGTTAAGACCAATATTTGTCCTACATTTAGGTACCCTAATTTTAAAATGGTGATTAGTTCTGCTTTTATATGATAGTGGTTGAGGGAGTTTTTGATCTCAACATACGCTGAATTTCAATTATAAATTTTATATATGGCGATTTCAATAAAGTATTCTCTGCGTTTTAGAAGAGAGTTCCAGCCTAGTGCCGCTATTGCCTGAATGGGACTAAAGTCCCTACCAAAATTTAAATAGACCCACCTAGCAGCCCTTTTGGCACTCGTTTAACCTTGGCAATAAGGCAAACTTGCCATGGGTGCCAAACAATACAACAGTATTCCAGGAGGGATCTTATCAGAATCAAGTATGCTTTTATTCTTGCCTCCGGCCTGGCATTCTTTAAGTTTCTCATGTCGAAATTAAGAGATTGGTACGCATGCGCGACCGTCTTATTTACATGGTACTCCCAACTTAAATTAAAGAAAGAAAAACTTCCAGATACTTAACAACCCCGGAAGGCCTCAAGATACTGCTGCCAACAGCATAGTCATAAGATACCTTACTTACCACCGAAAGTAATTTGTTGACTTTTATTTCCATTAATACTCATTCCATTCCGAGATACCCATTGTTCTATCGATCTAAGGTCCCTCTGTAATCGGAGGCAGTCCTCCATAGAGGTGATAGATCTATAGATAATACAGTCGTCTGCAAACAGACGAATTGTTGAGCCGACATCCTCTGCTAAGTAATTAATAAACACTAAAAATGCCAGTGGACCCACAACACTACCCTGCGGAACCCCCGACGTAACAGGAATCTCCTTAGATAGAGAGCTCTCCACCCTCACCCTCTGGGACCTGTCAGCCAGAAAGTCAGCAATCCAATCCACAACTCTTACATCCAATCGTATTAGACCTTTATAAGCTCATTTATTTGGATATCGTATGGAACAACATCAAAAGCCTTTTGTAAGTCAAACAAAACAGCATCAACCTGACCAGATTTATCAAGAACATCACCAATGTCATGAGTCAATGCTATTAGTGCCGACTCACATGACTGACCAGCGCGAAAACCATGTTGGCCTGCAAAGAAAAATGTATCGCTCTCCAATACACTTTTTAAATAATGATTAATTACTTGTTCAAACAGCTTACATACGACAGATGTAAGACTTACTGGTCTCTAATTTTTAGGATCAGACCTTGAACCTGATTTAAAAATTGGTACCACCTCCGCTCGCCTCCAATAGGCAGGTAGTAAATTAAACAAAATATTAAGATAGGGTACTATACCCTAGTCCTGCATAAATACAAAAGTTCAGTCGGTATGCCATCAGGCCCCTCCGCATAACTGCGCTTTATATTATTTAAAAATAATTGAATGTCCTCCCTATTGCTAAAGGTAAAACGAACTGCATCATCCGGTTCAGAAAGAGGACGCGTTGAACCACAAGACGGCGGAGAAAATACCCGTGCGTATTTAGAATTCAGCAGATTCGCGTTTTCCTTATTCGTTACAGCTACTAAATTTCTCAATTTTAGACTAGGAATTGAGCATGTGGTACCTAGAATTAATATAATTATAAACTCATTTCCATTGATAACACTTGTTACCGTTATTTGTATCTATTAGGTCGTCAAGAAAGTCCTTGTGGGCCTTTTTTTTCTCGAGATTATATTTATTGCGAGCTATTCTATAACGTTGCTTTAACCAGCAACCGTTGCTGGTTAAAGAAACTAGTTTTCCGTATACAATGAAGAGTACTACGTTTTTTTTTAGTGTTTTAACCCTTCTGGTATAAAAATAGGATCAGATTTAGATTTACTAAGTTTGTACGGCACAGATGCTGCTCTTGCATCAAAAAGGATATTCCTAAATGATACCCATCTAGACTTGTATTGCTATGATGTGCTGATGGTTTAAATGCAATTTTCGACGTTCATAACGTCATCCTCAGGGTACGAAAACGACAGGCTGACGACGTCAACTGAACAATACAACAACAATATTAAAAACAAAAGAGGCCGTTTTAAAAATTGTTTATCTGTATCTTCCTGATTTTGAATTTAACATTGACCAGGGAAGCTTGTCGTTTTCGTGCCCTGAGGATGACGTTATGAACGTCGAAACGTCGGCATTGAAGCTAATTAGTTTCCGTGTTTTATTTGACTCATCCCAACAAACTCCCTTCATTGAATTACGTTTTTTTAACTGTTTGTAAAGTACATAATTAGTTTTTGTTTTTTGATTTTCCGTGGAATTTGTAATTGTTCTTGTTATTTAGGTCTGATGATGTCAGCTTAAGGCGAAACTTGTAACAACATTATATATATAGTTATATAGCGTATCATTTTTGAACATCGACATATGCTTAAAATGATAATGGATAACAAAGCAAAGCAGCGTTAAACGTTTTCGTTTAAAAAACGACTTTGTAAGAAAATTTAAAATTTAATAAGATATTGTTAAAACAAAATAAATTACCTACACTCACCGTTTTGAGTCTTTATCATCAGAGTCATCATCCATGGTCTCACTGCAATAAAAAAAAAATTTATTTAAAAAAATTGTTTTTAACTTCTGTCTGTTACATTCTTCTCTTTTTTTGTATTGGCATATTGATGTTTAATTTTTTAATTTGGTTGCTTTTTTCACTGCGCAATAATCAATTTAATTTTAGGAGTTAGGCCTAGTGGATCACTCGCTATTTCTTATTAGTTTTTTTAATATTTCGGTACTTTTTCCTTTCATCCAAAAATATGTCAAATGTTGCAGAAGCCAAGTACCTAACTAAAATCGTATTTATAAATTGATTAAGGCAGAGAAAGACATGCAGGGTGGAATTTTTAACTGTAATATATTCAGTATTAGAAAAGCCCCTTTATTTGCGAAGAAAATACGGGTGCCTTTATTTTTAGTTTGGTATACTTTTTTCGTCCAGTCATGAAATGTACCTCTCTTTTGGGGTTAGAAACCGTCCCCTACTTTTTTTTCTCAAATGTAAATGTATGTATTGCGATAGCTTGTTGGAAAGGGCATAAAAAAAGGAATACGACCCACTATTTACTTTTGCATTTTGGTAATGTACAAAGCCAGAAAAAAATAAGTTTACGTAACAAAACCAGAAAATGTAGAGGAACTAGGCAATGACTTATACACGAAATAAACCAAATAACCCCGGAAATGGTACATAATGTCAAGAATGAATTTTGCTTTAGATTAGGGTGGTCAAGAAATGCAAAAGTAAATAGTGGGTTGTATTCTTTTTTTTATGCCCTTTCCAACGAGCCATCGCAATACCTACCTTTATATTTGAAAAAAAAAGTTAGGGGCGGTTTCTACCCCCCAAAAGAGGGGTAAATTTCATGACAGAACGAAAAAGTGTTCCAAAGCAAAAAAAAAGGCACCCGTATTTTCTCCGCAAATAAAGAGGCTTTCTAATACTGAATTTATTCCAGTTAAAAATTCCACCCTGTATAATATTTTTTTTTTATGATAAAACACCTGCACTGTAGGAAAAATCCTTTAAGGCGCTCTGGGAGCGGTGCGTGTGCGAAGAAAGCGATTAACGTTGGTCTTGAAACGTTGAAGATTGTATTCATTGGGAAACACGACCTCAGGAAGATCATTCCACAAAGATGACGTTCTCCAGATGAAAGAATTCTTGAACAATGAAGTTCGAGAAGTACTAAGCTGAACAACATATGGATGAGCGGCAGTGGTTCGCCGTGTATTTCTGTTTTGCATTGCTCTAGGTGGAATCAAGTGGGCAATGTCAGTCGAATATGGGACCGCGGCAGAGGTGAGGTACTGGCATTCGACCGTGGCGGTCCGATTTCGATCCCCGGAGTGAACATACGCACAATAAAAAAAGTATGTCCGAAATTTAGTGGATTTAAGAATGCAGGGAAGAGTATAAAATGTATTATCTCCCAACCCACCCCATAAGATCGGACATCTCGTGGGGTGCGGAAGAAGGTACACACTCCCCATTCGGTTGGTCATGCAAGGGCAAGACACCAAGAGTTGATAGCCCTTGGGGGGTGTCGCATGACTGAGGATCGTGATTCGGAACCCACGATAGGCTATAGGTCCCCTCGGGAACGGCCCTGGCAGCAAACGAAGTGGAAAAAATTACACAACAAAAAAACAACATATAATATTGACAATTTTGACACCATTAATTTTGTGTCGTCAATAATTAATAAATCAAAAGTTTTTAAAATCAAAACTCTAGATAATTGTATCTTCCAGACTATATTTCTCCGTGATTTGGATGAAACGAAAAGTAACAAAAAACGAAATGGCGAATGCACCACTTGCCCTAACGACATAAAGATAATTTTTAACGTTTATGAATATATTGGGACATACAAATTCAGTATTATCATATTTCTATGACGATGTTACAATGTACCACTGCTATTCAGAATTGTCTGTTTAAAAACGCAGGTGTGTTGTAGAAAACCTATACCTACCTAGTGTATACCGTGCTAGTAAAAAGTACCGAAACTGTTAAATATCTTCTGCCGTGAAAAATGTAGGCCATGGAGTTAATAATTATTTATAAAAATATTTAAATGTTGAAGAAGTAACTAACCATTTTTAACTAAAAGATTAAAAGTAAAGCCGGGAAGAGGAAAAAAAGCGCCACAGGCCCAAATTTTCTAAGAAAATGTATCGGAAAATGTATCTAAATTACATAAAAAAATTGAGTAAGAAACGGTAACATATCAGATTTATTTATCCTGTCATATTGAATAAGTACTTTAAAAACTACGGCGGTGGCTCACGGTTGAGTCACTGGCGTTCCGAGTTCGATTCTCGGAGTGGGCATATACACAATAAAAAAAAGTATGCCCGAATTTTAGTAGGTTTAAGAATGCAGGGAAGAGTGTAAAATGTATCATCTCCCAACCCACTCCATTCACGCCGGTAACCAGAGATCGGATTTCTCGTAGGGGTACGGATGACACTCCCCAATCGGTAGGTCATACAATAGCGCAAGAAACCGAGGGTTAGCCCTTGGGGGGAATGTCGCATAACTGAGGATCGTGGTTCGGAACCCACGTTAAGCTGTAGATCCCCTTGGGAATGTCCCTGACAGCGAACGAAGAGGTAAAATGCCTAATTCGAAAGAGAGTACTTTAAAAAACTACAAATAATTATTATTACTACTCACAATACCTTTATAATCAGAATTATCACACATAATATCCAGTTTTTAACGTAAATTTTCTTATTTACGTATGACGTAATATCTAAAACATATTTTTTGTACAAATAATCTATCAGTTGCCAAAAATATCCCTAATAGCGTAAATCTAATACATAAAGTCGACAAGAAATAAACTTACTACAAAAATAGCGCCACGGGCGAAAATTTTTACCGAAATAAGGGCAGTAGGGAATTATTATTTTCCTTTTGTGTAGGTGTAGAAAGGAAAAATATAAAGGAATATATATTATGTATTTTTCAAAAATTCCCACCTGACATCGAAATATACCGGTGTATTTGGATGGGGGAAGTAGTGATGAATATTAAATAAGTATGGCAACCAGTGGCGTAGCCAGAAAATATGCTCGGGGGGGGGGGGGCTCAATGGACGTAGGTAGGAAATTTTTTTTCTGGAGAAAGGGACAGTCGGGACTACATGTATATGATATCGTATCAAGTAAAGAAGGCGGAAAAGCGTCGCAGGCGAAAAATTTTCGGGACCACGCCCAAAGTTCGTTTAAAATTCACCTAACTACTATCAAATTTCGAAAATTAAATTATTAAAATTTGTTTTTGTAAATGTTTTTTTAACTTTCTTTTTATTATTAATATTTTTTTTTTTTTTTTTACGGTTCGCCGACTACGTAGGCCATCTTGAACCGGTCATCGACCACAAATGTGATCTACCGACTGGGGAGTGTGAAACGGCACCTTCATCCTACGAGATATCCGATCTCATCCGGCCTGTCCGGCGTGAATAGGATGGCTAGGTGTCGATTCATTTTACACTCTTCCCTGAGGCAAGAGCACGCCGTGTTCCCAAGCTGTCACCCGCCCAAGTACTAACCGCGCTCGACACCGCTTGACTTCGGTGATCTGCGGGAACCGGTGCTTAATATGTCGACAGGCCCTTGCCCATTATTAATATAATTTATTTAAAAAAAACATTTATTATCTTTGTAAAAATTAGAATATTGCTGTCTGTTTAAAGGTTGGAGACAATGACATTTCTTGAACGGCAGTAGAGTTTTGGACTTGCACAGTCTTTATTTGTTTATAAACACTACGTTTCAACTGGTAAGCATCTCCAGTCGTCTTCAGGTAAATACTAAACTTAGTGGTATTACTGCTACTGCCGTTCATGAATATTGCTGTGAATCCAAAATTTTATGATAAGACGTGTGTAGGACTCTAACCAGCGTTTTTCGGGTTCGGTTTTTCATGATAAAAAATAAAGTAAATATCGCTCACCACGCCAAAATTGATAATTTTTTTCAGAAATCATGTAATTTAGGAGCGTAGATCTAAGAGCGTTTTTGGTGAAAATGCTTGGGTTTTGAAATACTACTTCTTAAGTGCCGTTACGTATATTCATAATAAAGCATTCTCATTTCTTCCTGCATTATTTTTTTTTATTATAAGTTATCACACTTCTTCAATAAAAAATGTTTCAATTAAAATGTATACTTTAATTTCTTTCTTTAAAAATAAATACCTAATTGTATTTTGTTTTTGTTGTAAAAATATTTTATTGCATTGGTTATATTTTTGTTGATTTAAAATACCTCTAAAAAAGGGAAAACGGAACATACAAGTATATAATAGGAAAATACTATAAAATAGTATTCTTTTTACTCGTTTTCCTTTAAAATTGCATCATAAATCAATAACTAAAACGATATGCGTCCGAAATCTTATTCTCTACATAAAATAGGACTTTTAGAAGGAAAAGTTTAAAAACTAAACGTTTGCTACAAGACCTTTGTAATCTAAGCTAAGAATACATTATTTACAAATTTAGATTCAGAGTCCAGGGATGAGACGAAAAATAAGATTGCAATTAGACTCTGCAGCCCCCCTCCTCCCCCCCCCCCCCCCCCCTTAAATACGCCACTGATGGTAGCTACGGCTCTAGTTATACTAGCTAGGTGCAATGGTGCATAACCGAAATGGGTGCAGTCATGCATTTAACTCTAACACTAGAGATAAACTAGTTAGTATAAATTGAGCTGTAGTTACCACACTTATTTAGTATTCACCTGAAGACGACTGGAGATACATACCAGTTGAAACGTAGTTACAATTTCTAAAAGCTTTGTCGATAAAAATATTTATTTTTGGTATTTAAACATATTTTACCTTTTTTTAATGTGACTTCAAAATTTTCAATCAACGTGATTCATTACCTACATACCTAGATACTAAATAATAATTTGAATGTAATTCATTACATAACATACAAAACTCAAAATACAAAAAAAAGGTTTTTGATATTGATCTATCGCTTAGACGAGGAATTGTCTAGGTTAGGTAAGAGTGGCAGACCCTTGGTTCTGACCAAACAGTCTCACGTAGTCCTGATTAGGTTCGTTGTGATACCACACGTGTTCCGTAGAACCCACCTTCATCAGATCTCTGATGGTTAGTGCGACGTAACCGCGGAAGGATTTTAACAACTCATTCAAACCAGCCACTACTGTTCAGAAATCTGCTCAGCCGTCCAAGTTGTAAGTTGCCTAGTTCCTCCAGGCTATCGAAAGATGGTTCACCCAGAGTGGTGAGCCTCCTTCTTGCGAGGCCAGGGTATTCACACAGAAAATGTTGAATACTTTCTTCCTCTTCCTCATCTCTGCAACTTCTGCAGAAGTCGTTAGTGGGTATTTGCATACGTTCGGCATGTCTACCGAAGAGGCAATGTCCGGTAACAACCGCAGTAATATTTCTCACGTCTTTTCGACTGTGTCTCAATAGCTCTGCGGTTCTCTTTTTATCGAATGTGGGCCACAGTTGCCTAGATGTACTACAGGTTGTCAACCCTGTCCATCTGTTCTGTGCAAGCTGCTTGGCCGTGTAGTCAATCTCCTCTTTGACCAATCCCAGTGGTTTGTTCACTGTATTGTCTGCTAGATCAGCTGGCATGCCTACGCCCTCCCTTGCGAGCGCATCGGCAGCCTCGTTGCCATCTATTTTGGAGTGTCCAGGATCTCAGCACAGAATAACCCGATGTTGGTTGTCCAGTGTGCATAGATTGTTGCGGCATCGCTTTACGAGCTTTGATTTAACGCTGCTGGAACAGATTGCCTTAATCGCCGCCATACTATCACTGAAGATGGTGATTGACGAGGCTACTCCCAAGCCAAGGTGTTCTTGCAGGATATTGACCGCCTTCTCTACTGCCAGTACTTCTGCTTGAAAAATACTACAATAGTTGGGGAGTCTATACGATTTCTGTATTTGTAAACTTTCGGAAAAGACCCCGGCTCCCACACCAACGTCCATTTTTGAACCGTCTGTGAAGATTGTCGTCTAAGAACTATTGACTGTTCTTTCTTCATCTTTTAGTTTAGTTAGTCAAGCAACCCAGTATAAAACTCCTGTTTATTAATCAATCACCGTATACATCGATTTGGAAAACGTGTTTTAATCGGTCAAGGTCTCGATATAAGCATACATGCAGTACTTTATTTTATTACTATTAGTCAGAAAGATATAACATTCCTTTAGTTGCATAATTGCCGTTATAACAAGATAAACATTTGTTTACATTATTGTTACACTGGGAGATTCTCCAGGTAGTATACCCTGTCATTAGGCGGATCAAGATGCGTCAACCCTAGCGCATTCTACTAATGGTTCTTTTTATGCGTGAGATTCTACTGTTTATGCCAGAAAATTACTTTTTTTGTATTGTTCTCGAAAATATGCAAAATTACAATGCCAAACGCATTCTATAGACAAAAATTAGTCCTTAAGGAGTCCTCAAGGAACTGTCAATATAAATCAATGTCGAATTGAGGAACTCTTGAGATTTTTCTCGATTAAGGAAGCCTTAAGGAACGACTATAAATATGGGCATTACACAGCCTGATATTTTAGCCATCTGCACCCTGTATAAGAAATACATAAAATGAAGTCACGTACATTATACTTAGTGGCATAGGCGCCGATTCCGTGGGGCTCTGGGGGCTTGGGCCCCCAGAGCCATATTTCTTTGGGGGCGTAGCCCCCATAGCCTAACCCTCACAGTACGTTTACATAATAATGATACTAAGAGCAATTCGTTTGCGAACTTGCGTTACTTGAGTTTTGATAATTTAATTTTTTTCTATAAAATCTATCTACAGTTGTCGTTTCCTTTTTTAATTTAGCAGGTTATCATATTTAGGAAAAAATTATTTTGGCTTTGAAAATTAAATTATGCTAGATCTGGCAACCCTGGTCTGCCACTTTGCTTAGAGCACGTAGAGAATTTGGAAAGTCCCTGGTCTCAAAGTCTCAAGATTGCCAGGTCTGTTGTACACCTTGTTTGTTCTAAGCTTACGCCTGTCGGGCTTACAAGCTGAATATTATATTTTTGCTGATGATATGATGGTACTTATCTATAAATCTAAAAATTCTACAGATATTGAAAATATAGTTAATAGGGATTTGAACCAATACTATATTTGGCTTTTACAAAACAAATTAAAAATAAATACAGACAAAACAAGGTATATTATGTTTAAGAAAAAAAAATAAAGTAATTGATAATACTCACATTCAGATAAATAATATCACTATTGAAAAAACTAATAGCATAAAATATTATATAATTACACTCATACTGAAACTTTTTCTCATTTGCTTGGACTTCTGCCTGCTCATGATATCCTAATGCTTGAGCAATCAAAATTAATATATAAGGTCTTAAATAACAAATTCAAGTGCAATAGTCATATTCAATTTATTAATCAAATTCATGATCATAATTTAAGAAACAGTGATGATATTCGTTTGGATAGTGCAAGAACAAATAAAGCATTATGCAGTCCTATAAGTGCGGCCTGCAATGTGTTTAATAATTTACCTCTGGAAATTAAGAATGAAAGACGACAGGGTGTATTTGTAAACAAATTAAAAAGATATATTTATGTTGAATAAGTTACTTATTTGTTTTTGATTTTTTGAATTTTGTATTAATGTAAATGGTGATAGTTGCTATGTATGCTATGTATTCATTAGCAGTACCCTCGGTACCAATGCTAGTTGCATTGTTTTGAGGGTTACCTTAATTTAGATAAGTTAGTCTTATTTTGTTAATATGTAAATTGTTGAACGGCAGTAGAGTTTTGGACTTGCATTGTCTTTATTTGTTTAGAATCACTACGTTTCAACTGGTAAGTATCTCCAGTCGTCTTCAGGTGAATACTGTATTCACCTGAAGACGACATTATATTTTGACGTTTTTATTACTTCCGGTTATACCGGAAGTTAATGCCAACTTTGCTATTTCAAATGGAAAATCTAAATAACTTTTGTTAATAATAATCTATTCCTATCTCTAACCGTTTTTGAGATATGCATTATAAAAGGATTTTTTTGTGTAAAAACGCTCCGAGAAGAAAGTTTAACAACTCTGAAACTAATAAAGGTAAACATTTAAAATTTTCTAAGCTTTTAAGTTATACATAAATCTTTAGTTTAAATTACTTAGGTTTCACGTTTTTTATACAGGGAGTTCTTAAAATTGTGTCAATATTTCCATTTAAATAAATTTACATAAGTCAATTTTTGCAAATGGAACACCATATTTTTTAGCTTACTAACGCGTAGAGAATTAAATTTCCTATCTAAATGCCTAATATGTTACAATCCACATTTTTAGTGGTTTTGGAATTATGAGCAATTTAAATAAAAAATCTTAAAATTTCTGTTTGTATTAATGCGACATTATTTTTGAAAAGAAGGCTTCGACTGGGACTTTCGTTTGGCTTTCTATGAGAAATAATAGCTAAGCAACGAACATAGGGAGTTAATAACAAATGGTAACAAAGCTCAAAGTCAAACGAAAAACCCATTCGAAGCCTTCTTTTCAAAAATAATGTCGCATTAACACAAAGAAATTTTAAGATTTTTTATTTAAATTGCTCATAATTCCAAAACCACTAAAAATGTGGATTGTAACATATTAGGCATTTAGATAGGAAATTTAATTCTCTACACGTTAGTAAGCTAAAAAATAGGGTGTTCCATTTGCAAAAATTGACTTATACACATTTATTTAAATGGAAACATTGGCACAATTTTAAGAACTCCCTGTATAAAAAACATGAAACCTAAGTAATTTAAACTAAAGATCTATGTATTACTTGAAAGCTTAAAGAATTTTAAATGTTTACCTTTATTAGTTTCAGAGTTACTAAACTTTCTTCTCAGGGCGTTTTTACACAAAAAAATCCTTTTATAATTCATATCTCAAAAACGGTTAGAGATAGGAATAGATTATTATTAACAAAAGTTATTTAGATTTTAATAAGGTAATCAAAAATGCTAAAATATACAGGGTGTTCCATTTTAAATAGCAAAGTTAGCATTAACTTCCGGTGTAACCGGAAGTAATAAAAACGTCAAAATATAATGTTTTAAAAGCTCAAAACCAATAATTATGCCTGCTATCAAATTTTTAGAAAGATAGGGTTACTCGTTTCCGAGATCTTCTAATAGGCCACTGAACGTGAATCACCCTGTATGAGAAATGACCCAAATCAATAAATATGTTACAGTATAATTTGGTCCATGGTTTTGCCATCAAAATTAATTTTTCTTCAGTTGTTTCTTATTAACTTCCTTACAAGTTCATGGCCAACTTAAAAAAAAAGTTATGATGCCTAGTTCAAATATTTTTTTTAAATTTTTAGTGTAAAGTTCGGAAGTTGAGTCGTAGAAAAAATATACTGTACAACTCGAGTGGATTGTCCATATTGCGCTCGGTAGTTTGAGCACTCCACCTACGGCGTCGTGCTCAATTTACTTCCTCGAGCGGTATGGACATCATATCCATTATTGTTGTACAAACTACTATTCTATTATATCTTAAGAGCAATTTTTTTAACTTAACTTGCAAATGCAAAACTTCGTGACACCGATTACTGTACGAGTGGCGTAATTTGTACATTATATTAAAGAATGATAATCAGTATCGCCCTCTTTAGTACGGTAATGTGGTTATTTTAGAAATATTGGAAAATGAAACATATTTTAATGAATACTTTTGCCGAGAAAGTATCATATTAAATATAAATTTCATGAATAAATTAATAAAACTAACGGTAAACCATGCCGTCGAGCTTGGTGACTGAAAGAAACAGTTTTCTTATTCATATTTATGAGATTTGTTCAGTTATTTACAAAAAATTTACCGCTTTAGATAATTTTAATTAAATTAAATAATAAATGTTATTGTGTAAAATAAATAGGTATACAGAAATCTTGTTTTTTGGTTTCATATCAAATCTATTATAATATCGTATTCAGTATCGTAATAAGCTTATTATGAAACATGTTATATGATTCGGTAGGTATTGAATTAGCGTTTTCGCGGTCAAGGGAGTTGTAACGGATTTATGGCAGTCCGATGAGTTTAAATAAGGACGAAACGGCCATCATTGTCTAACCCTGCGTGAGGGAGTCCATTTTGTCTGGAGTACTTACTACCTCATTCTTGGGTGTGGTGTCATAAAAAGATGTGTAAAAAATCTCCCAAACTGTATGAGAACTATAATATATAAAATCTCATCTATAGTATATGTGCACTTTTGGGCATCTGCTACAAAAACTGTAATTCAAAAAATGCAATGACTTCAAATTAGATTTTGTTAAATAAGTACCTATACCAACTCCCTAGACTATTTTCAACAGTTGATATTTATAAAAACTATAAGTTCTTAAAGGTTGAGCAAATTATTTACTTTTTTTTTTTATGATAAAACACCTGCACTGTAGGAAAAATCCTTTAAGGCGCTCTGGGAGCGGTGCGAGTGCGAAAAAAGCGATTAACGTTGGTCTTGAAACGTTGAAGATTATATTCATTGGGAAACACGACCTCAGGAAGATCATTCCACAAAGATGACGTTCTTCAGATGAAAGAATTCTTGAACAATGAAGTTCGAGGAGTACTAAGCTGAACAACATATGGATGAGCGGCAGTGGTTCGCCGTGTATTTCTGTTTTGAATTGCTCTAGGTGGAATCAAGTTTGTCAATGTCAGTTGAACACCTGCCATGGAAATATCTGTAAAAGAGAGCCAAATCACCAACCTGTCTTCGATGCTCCAGGCTGTCGAGGGTCTTGGTCAGCTCGGGGTCGCCGATCAGACGAACGGCTCTCCTTTGAATGGAATCCAGTAGCCGAAGGGTGTGCTTGGGTGCAGAGCTCCAGACATGAGAGCAATATTCTAATGATGGTCGAATCTGGGCTTTGTAGAGTGTCAAAAGTTGATGAGGTGTGTACAACCTTTTGGTGCGGAAAAGTACACCAAGTTTCTGAGCAGCTGTCTTGGCAATTGCGGTAACGTAATCATGCCAAGACATATTACCTCCCAGATTGACCCCCAGCAAATTAATAGACGGTGCCAGGGGAATTGCGTGTCCTGCCATGACTATATCCGGTTCTGCAATGTTAACCTTTTTGGAGAAGACTGCTGCCTGGGTTTTCTTAGCATTAAATTCGACTTGGTTACTGTCACCCCAAGCCAAAATTTCTTCCAGGTCATTGTTGAGGCGCAATACTTCATGCTGCCTGCGAAGATGTGCGTCGGCAACGGATGTTTGAGGAGTCAAGGTAAAAGATGAGACAAGTGTGCTGTCATCAGCAAAGCTATAAATTGGATTTTGGGTTTTTACTAGAAGGTCGTTAATATACAGTAAAAAGAGGGTAGGCGACAATATGGACCCTTGAGGAACACCGGCATTGATGGTGAAGGTGTCTGAGAGAAACCCGTCAATCGCCACTTGCAGAGAACGGTTCTTAAGGAAGCTGGTTAACCATAAACAAAATCCATTAGGCATACCGTAGGATCGCATACTAGAAGAAAGCAAGCTCATGCAAAAAATTATACATAATCAAATTAAAACTAATATTAAACCAATAAAGAATAGTGATATCAATTTACATTACACCAGGCAACGTCATAATCTATATATATCTTCATCAAAAACAAATCTAAAAAGAACAGTGTTATCAACAGAGCCTCGATGACGTACAACACCATTCCCGAAAGCATCCGAAGAACACAAAACCCATTCAAATTTGAAAAGGAGGTCAAAAAGTATTTACTAACACAAAACTGCAACTAGGGAAAATTTTACTGCAACTCAGGAATTTGTGTATTTTATTGATGTATTTTAGAGTATAGTGATATATACCGGGTGACAACGAATATTGTCCCCCCCCCCCACCCTATTTTTCCGTAGTTTTATTAATACAGTATTTAAAATTTCAGGAGATTCTAAGTGTATATTTTGTTACTTTTTGGTAAAGTCATACTTTTAAAATCACTTCCGGTTTTACCGGAAGTGGTATCAACTCTTTTATTTTAAATAGAAATCTATTATTTTTATTCGATATTGGAATTCTACGGCAAATTTTTTTTAAAATGACATATCACACATTATCATTTGTTTTTAAAATGGCTGATGGCCCTGGGGCCCCCCTGAAATATTCAATAGGAAAAAAAAATGCATTTAATCCAGCGTACACTGGGGCCCAGGCTCCCCCTGAAGCTAAAACGATCCCGGATTGCATTTGGACCTATTTAAAAGTTCGAATCTTTTGGATTAAAATGCTTAAGCATTTTTCCCAAAAGATTAGTTTTTTTAGCGTAATAATAAAATATTACTTTACTTTTTTTTATATTTAATTACATTTGTTTTGACTTTGCTGGTCATGCCATGGCTAACTACAAAAATAAAGACTATAGTTTTTTTCCACGAAAATTAAAAAAAAAATCGAAATATTGGCAAAACTAGTAAATTTTAATATAGGTATGACTTAACAATAATAAAAGATACTTACAATAAGTATCTATCACACGAGCCCAATAAATATAGGTTGTTTCATTTGAAAAAACATCAGAGTTATTGTATTTTAAAATTTTGTATATTTGGATGTCAACAGAAAACACCCTGTACAAAACTTTAACTACTTAAAGTTTTAAAACAGTTTTTCTATCCCTAAACTTAAGAGCTTACAAGAAATTTTTGATACTCTTATTGGGAAATACAGGTAATTTTTTACTATAATGTTTTTTTCCAAAATTTTAAGAATTTTTCATGTTGATTGGCAACGTTGCAAAATATTAAAAAACTAAATATGGCGTCATAGGGATAATTTTGTAAGGAA
Source organism: Polydrusus cervinus (assembly GCA_935413205.1). Lineage (NCBI taxonomy): Eukaryota > Metazoa > Arthropoda > Insecta > Coleoptera > Curculionidae > Polydrusus > Polydrusus cervinus. The sequence goes on along the minus strand of OW284516.1, from coordinate 45,873,017 downwards.
ACAAAAATGCTAAAATATATAGGGTGTTCCATTAAAAAAAATGTATCTTTTTATTGTCTACTTTTCTGGACCATCCAGTATGTTTAAAAATAATTTCAAAAAAAAACTTTTATAAAAACTTTTTTTTTGATATTTTTAATAGTAGACTAAATATTACTTTGTCAGATAAATGGGCCACATGCGATTTATACATTGTTTTAGTTAGTAAGTATACATTAAGCCTATTAAAAATACACGCCTAACTTTAGAACCCCAGGTATAAGTTATTAGATAAAACAACCCCCTTCCCCCAAAAAAAAAAACAATATTCTCCCGAACCTTCTGAAACTGAAGTTTGCGCCCTCCGGCTTCTGTTCAGCAAATCGTTGTTATTCCTGTTTTAGAAACGTCACATTCAGATGCAGACAAAAAAGTATAGATTAGTTCGAGCTTCCCATTATTTTACTCCTGGTAAGCACACTTTCAGTTTCTGTTCCTGTTTTTGGCTATAAATTGTCAATTTTTGCGATATTTTTATCTTCTGGCATATCAAAATGACGTCAATATAGACATCATTTTCAGTGTATAAATGACATACTTTCTCGGACTGATGGCCATTTGCACCGACTTAGATCCAGTTGTACAAGAAGAGTTTAAATACGAGTTTTGTAAAGCTCGATCTAAAGTTGAGCTTGGTTCAAAAAGGTAATTCTGTTATATAATCAATTGCTAACCACAGGTGGGATCAATATTTAAACTACCATGCCGGCAATGGTTACGCTGTCAAGAAACCATTAAACTTTATATAATGTTAAAGTTTGGAGGATTTACAATTTGCAGCTACTTTTTCCATGTATTCTAACACAAAACTATATGCAAATTTTACTTTTAAAGAAGAATGTATGCTATTAGCTTAGCTTTTGTTGAGCAGTTTAAATGTATTTTGAAAAAAAAAACAGATAATATTACTTATAAAGAAAAAATTGAAAGTTGGAAAAAGACGAGACTAAATTTAATAACGAAAATTTGAATATGATCAGGTCTCGGCCTGTAGTTTTGGGTGCATCTTCGAGCGTTTTTTATAGCTCCTAGTACATTCATAAAATGTTCATTATTCGATTCGTCTGTTAAATCCAGAAAGTGTTCAACCTCATCATTCGCATTCATAACTTTAAAATAATATTACCACAAATTTTGAAGTCAAAAAGAATTTAGAAGGTTTGTTGTATGGGGGTTATATGTCATCCGTCATTAATACCTTGGTTTAAGCCTAGAAAATTGACAACTTACCTGAAGAATAAAAGCTCAGTAAAATCGAGTTCAACTTTAGATCGAGCTTTATAAAACTCGTACTTAAGCTCTTATTGTACAACCGGATCTAAGTCGTTAAGGGCTGTTTGCACGGGTTCCACTTAAGACGTTATAGGTGGGGCTTAACTTAAGGTGTCACTTAACTAAAACTTTTCCATTGCACAGTCGCTAAACCGCCACATAAGCCAGCCCTAAGTAGATATAAATTAAGCCGAAGATTTTTACGGCTTATGTGTCGGTTTAGCGACTGTGCAATGGAAAAGTTTTAGTTAGGGAACTTACTTACTTAAGTGAAACTTATTTTTTAAGCTAAACTTAAAATCGAGCCCTTTGCACAGAGGTCTACTTAGATACCTAAGCTTTACTTAAATTTCACAACATTGCATAATTAAGGCATTCTGATAAAAATATAGTTGCTGTCTAACCTGACTAACGAAATATTTGTTTAAAAAATAATTTGGTGACATATTTGAAAAAAGTTAGAAAATGGAAAATGAAAATAAAAGTAAAAGGGTCAGGTCAGCAAATTATTCAACGACCGACGCTGTGGCAATTGAAGAAAAAAAACTGCCTATAGGTACCCCAGGTAGGTGGGAAAGTTCACAATACCACGCTGCGCAAGCAGTCAGTCTCACGGTACTACGGAGTCTGGGGGAGGCAAAAATTCGACTAGTACTGATAATACTATTGGCAGGATGCTAGGACAAACTTCTGCCGACGTTGTCAATGTTCACTAGTGAATGTTTTTTATGACAATAAAGATATTATTATTATTATTATTATTATTATTATTATTATTATTATTATTATTATTATTATTATTTTTCTCAATGTTAGTTTTCACAGCTTTTTGTTGGCATTGCTGGTATTATTTACAGTACAGAGTAGAAATTCATCTTAACCTGTACTGTTTAGAAACTTCCGTACTATATGGCATGTTTGGAGGATGACGCTTTTCTGAATTAGTTCGTATAAATAACCTGATAGGCCCAGTTTTTCCAAGTTGGGCTTGAAATTTTTCGTCATAGCTCCCTCTACCGATATTATCATCGGAATTATGTCTATTTTATCTAGCTTCCATATATTTTTAATCTCTATAGCCAAATTCGAGTACTTGGTCTTCTTCTCCGATTCGGTTTTAGAGAGGTTGTGTGGCAACCTATATCGATTATGAAAGCTTTCTTGGTGGTTTTTTCGATGAGAAGAATATCCGGACGGTTGTGGTCTACTGTTCTATCCGTTATTATTGGCCTGTCCCAATATAAGAGATATTCAGGGGATTCAAGGACTGGCTCGGGTGAGTATTGGTAGTATGGTGGGAGGTTTTCCCTTAGCCCTAGTTTATGGGCCAGTTCCTTGTGGATGATCTTTGCCACCTGATTATGTCTCCCCAGGTAAGCGTTGGGGGCCATAGCACCACAACCCGCCGTCATATGTTCTATCGTTTCTCCGGGGCAATTGCATTTTCTGCACACATCTTCCACATTTCTCTTCAAGATGACCTTTTCATAGTTTCGAGTTCGAATGACACGGTCTTGGATAGAGATTATAAAACCTTCTGTTTCAGCGTGGAGCTGCCATTTCTCTAACCAATTCAGTGACATTTCTCTATCTATGAGTGGATTTTGGAGTGCAGTAGGGTATTTGCCGTGTAGAGTTTTCTCTTGCCAAGTTACAAGCTGTGGACTTGGCGGCGCGCGGATGATGTTAGGTAATCCGTTTTGCTTTAAGTTAAGGGCTGTATATCCAGCGTCTGCTGCCACCACTTTTTCAAGAATTTCCCTATTCGATTCTTGGAAGTATTTTCTCATAGAGGTCTCTTGCGACTTGCACAAGTTATATATATTAATAAGACCTCTTTCTCCCTCCTTTCGTTTTAGGTAGATTCTTTCAAGTGCAGAGCGTGTATGGTGGAATCTGAATTTTGTTAGCAGCCTGCGCGTAAACCTATCTAGTTCGTGCATATCCGTGTCTGAATACTTAAGGATTCCGAATGAGTAGGTAAGTATTGACCATTTTCACATGACGTCACAAGGCAGTCGCCATTTTGCCTGGAGGACAAACAATACAAAACTAGGTTAAGTGAAGTGTTGTGTTTTTATGTATTTTCGCGGTTATTTAAGTGGTTTTATGTACTATTTTCTTTAAATCATAAAATAATAAACTTAAATACTTTAGTAATACCATCATTTTGTGCAGTAGTCAGTTGTGGGATGAGAGGAAATCGAGACAATGTAAGGTGTTTCAGAATACCTGCTGCTTGAAAAATGCTGAAATGAACACATCCATCCAGACACAGGCAAGAGATATTAATAAAAGCAATTAAAAGGGGACCATTAAGTGTAGTAGTCCATACTTGAAGTGAAGTGGCAAGTTAAATAGGGAGAAATAAGGTTGCCTTTGAGTATTATTGCTCCCTATTTAGTTTTAATTTGTTTTATCATATAGATGGCTCATGTGATCCTAATCTATGTATGTTTTGAATTTGTAATTGGCTGAATCCATTAATATATTATTAATCTTTAATAAAACTTTGATACCAAATTTACTGATTTGTTTTATTTCGTAAAAACTATCTTCTGTACATTTGTTTAGTTTACGAAATATATAATTCAAATTCCTACTTTAAAGTATGCAAGGTGCATGCAAAAATATCAACATTAAGATCCGGTTGTACAATTACGGCTTAAGCTTGGTTAAGCGTTGAACCAAGCGAAGCTTAAGCCCTAATTGTACAAATTTTCCTAAGTAAAATAAACAATATTTAAAATACAAATTGGTGTATGTATCTTTTAAGAATATTATCAATCAATAATAAACTTTTTTTGGCACTTGGTCCAAACGGCTAATGATTGAAGTCTTCCCACCATATACAAATAAAAAAATATGTAATAATATTATACTACAAATGTCACTACTTAACATTTAAAAGTATGCTTATATACTATATGCACATAAATATTGAACAATAATAATTATAAAAAGTGCAAACAAAAATACACAAATGTGCACTTGGGGCAATACCAGAATCCTTCAGGAATTTCTGTAATATAAACACACGAAAAGTGCTACCAAGCAATGTCAAATTTTTCATTATCACACTTTATCATGGGGCTACTGTCATCTACCTTTTCACACACACAACACAGAGCCCTTTGCTGTTCCGGCTTTTTGTGTAAAATATTTTCCCAGTAGTTCAGGTTTGTTAATATATTTAAAAAAGTCCAATGCTTTTGTTAAGTTTACAGTAATAAAATGTTCATCATACAAAATTCTTTCAACGAACAAATTTTGTTTTGACCATAGCACAAAGTCACAATATTTTGTTTCGGTTGCAAACATTTGACACTGAACTTGGTGGAAATACATGTGGTTTTTATTCAGTTTGTATTTACCATTTTCCACCATAAAACATAACGTTCCTTTTGCAGCAAACTCTTCAAAATCCAGGAAGCATAGAGAATATAGATATTTCACTTTCATTTTTCTTCATTTGTTGTCCAGTATAAAAACTATGTGTTAGAATTAAATAATTTACCCTGTCAATCATAGTTATTTCAGGCAGGGAATGTAAATCTACACTAAAGTCTTTCAAAAGGTATGGATCTTTGTCATCGATGATTTTTAATTGTATGTCTTTCACACTTTGAGATAAATGTTCATACTAAGCACTTCCCTCCATTGCTAAAAGTCGTTTCGATTTGCTTTTACTCGAGTTAAAACACTTATTTCCACTAAAATAGGTATACACAGATTAAGAATAAAATCAGTTAATCACAACAAATCAGCTAAAGCGTCGTTTTAAACCACTTTTTAAACTAGTAAACTTAAAACTCAACTGGTTTGCATTGCTTTTGCATGTAACCTTTATACAATGTTTGTCCTCCAGCCAAAATGGCCGACATGTCAAAGTCAGCTGTTTGAAAATGATCAATTGGTATTGCCCAGGTGTTGATGGCAGTAGTAAGGTTACCAGCATTCAGGTGAGTATTAAAAAGCTTTGTTAGTCTGCTTTTGTATTTGTGTTTAAACTCCCTTTTTAGGCCTGTGTGGTTTATTTGTTGGTTTTGAGAGATGCCTAAGTATTTATATGTTTTGTCCTCATCTAGTATATCTATGCCTTCAAGCAGTCCACGATTTTGTTCAGTCTTTCCACGTACGACATCCAAGATTGCGCACTTGTCTAATCTAAACGACATTTTGATGTCATCGCTAAATGTCTTGGTTATTTGAATTAGGGACTGTAGGTGGGTTTTGCTTTCAGCGTAGAGTTTGATATTGTCCATAAATAGAAGGTGGTTTATTCTAAAATTCTCAGTTAAGTTGGAACGATATCCATAGGATGTTGATTTTAGTAGTGAGGACAGTGGGTTCATGGCCAAAATGAACCAGAGGGGGCTTAAAGAGTCGTATTATTATTATGTTGTGTGACACAGCGTATGCGGAAGGCCTATTTTCCCAATAGGCCCAGACCTAGGGCCCCGTTTTCATTTTTTTTTTGAACGAATACTCAGACACGGGTAAAAAAATGTTAAGCTCTTTTCTATACATACAATATTGGACAGTGTGTCGTTTTCCAATTTCCATATTCGCAATGTATACCTACTTAACTTGTTCGTGTTAAGTATATCAACTTTTAGAGTGAACGGTTAAATATTCATTTCTATTGTCTATTTTTGTAATTATTTTAAATAGAGATATTTCGTATTATTATTGTTATTTTTATTATTAACTTTCCCAAACAATGCCATAATTTATTATTTATTCTACTTGTGCATATCATCTTTAAAGTACACGGAGTCAAAATATTTATATTTTCAAATAATTTAAAAATAAAATATTACTAATTTGCTTGTAAAATAAGTAACATGCTGTTTCCATGTAAAATGTTGGTCTAAATGAGTTCCTACGTAGTTTAAAAAATTTTCCTTTTAGCATAATCACATCTAAAAGTTTGAGTTAAGGAAGGTAAGTAAAAGGAAGTTTTAAATTTTGATCACAAAAATCAATTTATATATACATATTAAATGTATGTTTCAAGATTTAAGTCACAGTAGAAATTCTAAGGCTAATATGATTTTAAATAAATTTATTAAAAATTTCATATAAAATTACCTTTTAATAACGTAAACTACGCTTTGCCGTATAATTCGGCGCATTCAATTCAAAAATTCCTCACAAGTTGACGTCACGATCCACTGCGCATCCTGTTGGTATCATATCTTGTTTAGTTGTATCATGTAGAGTTTCTATTTCGATTTAAACTCGTTCAAGAGTAAAAATTACTCGCGTCTATATCCCAACCTAATAGCAAGCACACTGCGCATGTCAGAATATCAGGCGGATAGCGTGATGCTGGAGCATTTAAAATATAGGTAGAAATGGATTTAATTATTTTTTAAAGTCACGGTTTTGAGTCATATAGTCGAGGTATTCAGTTTTCTTACAAGAACAGTTTGCCAGTTTGTTAATTTGTGGCCTTGGGGGGCATAATTAAAATGGAGGGGCAGGTTGTTAATTAGTAAGTTTTGTTATGGCTGCGGATGCCACAAAATTTTAAATATTTTGTAAAACTGTCAAGCACCTGTAAGGTAAAAACCTAACCGTCATTTTTTAAATTGTAGAACAGTTTATGTGTGCACAGACTGTGGGAGGGAATGCAGTACAAAAACAAATATTAATGGTCACATGAAAAGAAAACACAAAGTCGCATCAAGAAACGTCACATCCATCATTTCTGCTATAAATGCACTAAAAACAACAATAAGCCCTATAATTTCTTCTAACTATGACCCTTATAACAAAAAGTCGGAATTACAAAATCGTAAACTGTCCAAGGGCGTAGATATGGGAGGGGTAAAGGGGGTGATTACCCCCCCCCCCCCAGGACCATAATAATGACCATAAAATTTTTGTTAAAGACATTGTCTTGTATAAGTACTTATGCATATTACGTACCAAGGATAGAATAAGTTAAAGTTTAGATACTTATTCCTTTATTATAGTACCGATGTTTTTTTTACATTATATTATGTAAGTTATTGTTTTGTCAAAATGCAATAAAAATACTTTTGAAAAAAGAATTTGCAAAATTACTTTGGAAATTAAATTTTGCTTTATACACCTTACTTCGTAAGTAATCTTGAATATTGTTGTGTAATATTAATAAAAAAATTTGAGATCTAACACTAGCTTTACCCCCCTGTCAACACCGGTAACCACATCTTTGAATTTTTTGAAACGTAAAAGAAAAAAAGAATAAGTGTTTGATTTAAAAATATAAATAGAATACCGTAATATTACAAATTTAATTAATTAATCGCTATATCAATCATATTTTACATGTAATAATTGAACTCATTTCTACCACCTATATACATTTCAAATTTTGTGGCATCCGCAGCCATAACAAAACTTACTGATTAACAACCTGCCCCTCCGTTTTAATTATGCCCCACAAGGCTACAAATTAACAAACTGGCAAACTGTTCTTGTAAGAAAACTTAATACCTCGACTATGACTCAACACCGTGACGTAAAAAAATAATTAAATCCATTTCTACCTATATTTTAAATGTCCATCACGCTATCCGCCTGACATGCGCAGTGTGCCGGCAATAGGTTTGGATATAGACGCGAGTTAAAAATTCAACTTTAAAAGAAATGTAACCAAAACGATCTTATTAATTAAAAAATAATACTTATAAGTAAAAATAGCCTCTCAAAGAAAGGCGAAGGCAAGGGCCTGTCGACATATTACGCACCGGTTCCCGCAGATCACCGAAGTTAAGCTGTGTCGAGCGCGGTTAGTACTTGGGCGGGTGACCGCTTGGGAACACGGCGTGCTCTTGCCTCAGGGAAGAGTGTAAAATGAATCGACACCTCCATCCTATTCACGCCGGACAGGCCGGATGAGATCGGATATCTCGTAGGATGAAGGTGCCGTTTCACACTCCCCAGTCGGTAGTTCACATTTGTGGTTGATGACCGGTTCAAGATGGCCTACGTAGTCGGCAAACCGTAAAAAAAGAAAAAAAAAAGAAAGGCGAATGGATCAAAGGGCCCGTCCAGCATTGTGCCGCTTACTAGTCTAGCTGCAATTTGTTTTTTTATCTATATGTGTCAGCTTCTTGGTATGCCATATTTATTAGAAAGTTTTTTTAAATTTTTTTTTTGTTTAAATACCTATTTTTAACACTATTTTAACACACTATCTAACACAAACAAAACAAGTGTAAAAAATTGAAAATTTTAAGTGCCATTTTGTTGGTTATGTTTCTTTACGTAATATTGTAATACCATTTTCCTACGACCACCTATGAAAAAGAGAAAAAAAGCACGGTTAACCTGGCTCGAAAGCGCCGAATATCACACGCGTGTTGAAAGAAAATATTTCAACTCTAGAGTGGTAATACAAGGCACACTATTTAATTTAAACATATGATGTCAATTTGACAGACCACCCCTATTTATTGAAAAGAATAAATTTTAGAAATCAGTCATTGTAAAGTGTTTTAACTTATTTTTCATGTATTTGTCGAGTGATTTAGAATTAGAGTGTGAAAATACGCCATGTGAAATTATAAAAAATGTTAATAAAAGAAAAAACAAGTCGCGCTGAAGAAAATGTCATATATTTAAACAACAAATGTTAACTGTTAGTCATGGACGCCGTAGCGTAGACACTAAAGCTCTTGTCTACAAAACGGGTGGTCACAGGTTCAAATCCCATCAGGAGTATTTGACTTTTTTTTATAAAAACATTAAATAATTTATGGAATTATTTTGAATTGAAATCTTCCTTGTTGGGTGGATTTTTTAAATTTTGGTTTAATGTATATTTCCTTGAAATTTAAAATTTTTCATTCTGGTTAATCTAGAAGTCAATCCATGATTATGTCTTCCTATGATATATAAAATATGAAAAAATGAAAATGTTAAACTACAAATAAAGGAAAAGCCTATTGACAAACTATATGAAACCAGATATTAAGTGGAACATAATCCTAGGTATGCTAATTTCAACTCTAGAGTTGAAATATTTTTTTTTTACAAATCAAAGGCTTTTTTGATAATTCTTTGTGGTCGTAGGAAAAATAGTGTACATTACTCGTGTGAAAGTGATTATTCTAAAACTCGGAGAATTTCCGCACTCGGCTGACGCCTCGTGCTAAATATCTCCTCGTTTGAAAAGTATCACTTTCATCACTTGTTATGTAATAAGTATACTAATTTATAACTTAATACGATATCTCGGGACGTTTTCGGAATTTTTTTTGCTGTATGGCCTAGAGCAACAATTATCTTAATTTTTTTTTTGAAACAACACCTGTTTTGGACACGACTAAAGATATCAGCTCGTTAACGACTGTTTACGCAGTGTATTTTCTATTCACTTGCGCCTATATTATTTGCATATTACATATTTATTTTTAATATTAACTGTAGTATTTTTTATTTAACAATACAACGGTTATTAGTTAATTAATCATAAGATGAAATCAGCATTATCGCAATAATTATCAATAATACAGTAATAATACGGTTAATATTACTTTAAAAATTCGAATACAAATTAGTTATAATAGTAAATCATTATTTTTAGGTCAAATTACATCATCAACAATTACATCCTCCGCGAGTTGATAAAGATATCAAAGCCCAGACCAATCGCCATAGAAAAAAACTAGTTACATTCCCTCTTAAGAGCCTTCCATACCAGCGAGAAACGCGGCATCGTTTCCTGGCTTGTCTAATTGAAAATGTAATTCAAAAATGTTACTAAAAACCTCAATCTTAGATATTGATCAGCATCTTCTAACAGCTAATAAAAAATCCACAAGTATAATTAAAGCTAAAGCTACACGGTCCTTACAATTACTGGCTGGATGCACGTCACAACTCGCAAATCCATAGTCTCATAATAAAAATTTAAAAAAATAAGGTAGGTCTGTTAAAGGCGCGGAGGCGGAGGCAGTTTGAAAACATGCCCCCACCCCCAAGATTCAACCCCTCCCGTCTCTAGAGTCCGGCTTCGTCACTGAGTGGGAAGGTCGGTTTGTGAGACCGAACGTTAGTACTAAAAGGTTAAATTAAAGAAGAAGAAACTCCCATTATTTCTGCGAAAGTTATCTGTATACAAATGTAAAGTTTAATTTGACCCCCTTGTAAATTGACCACGATCCGACTCTGCATTTTATAACAAATAAAGGAGGAGATGTGCCCAATAAGGAATACCATTTTGTTTTTGCCTTGTAATTTTTTTAAAAGAAGTTTTTGCTTTTTGTCAAAAACATACTTTAGTGTTCTGTTTATCAGTTTTAATATTAAAAATGGGAAAATTTGTAAACCCGGATCCTCAAAAAATAATGTTTGAAAATAGGGAATTTTGTACCTAATGTGGGTTATGTACCTAATCTGGTATATGGTAATGCGCACAGAACGTAATGCAGATAACAATATTTACATTATAAACATTTAATTTATTAACAAAACGAAGGTTCTTTTCTGTAAAAAAAGGTTAATTTTTGAATTATTTTAACACAAATCTTTTGCTTTTCTTTTTATGAAATTGAAAAAAAAAAATGGAGTGTACCTAATATTGAATATTTTAAAATAGGAACAGCTTGCTATTCCATATTAGGTACCTTGCCATCTTTCTTTCCGTTGACCAAACTCATGTGTTTACAACAAACTAATCTTAGATTACAATATAAGAAACTTAAACTTATGTTATACAAACATACAAAACACAATCGGATATGCCTGTGTTTATTCTAACTAGGTATATCAAAATTTCGAATTCATACCTTATAATAGTTTGTACAACAAGAGCGGATATGATGTCTATATCACACGAGAAAGTAAATTGAGCACGACGCCGCAGGCGGAGTGCTCAAACTTTCGAGTGCGATATAGACAATCCACTCGAGTTGAACAGTATATTTTTTCTACGACCTTATGCTAAAAAATGTAAAAAAAAAGTTTGTAGATTGCCGGGCTCGAACTCACGAACATTGGATCAAATAGTAAAACGTTCTACCGTCTCGACTATCAAAGCGTTTCGTTAATTATGGTAAAACCAACTGAATAATGATGCTACATGAAATTAATTTTCTATGCACATTCAGCAGGTTGCATTATTGATAAATCTATTATAAATGCGTATAGATTTTGTTATATTGAACAAATTAATAACATATTGTACCATATACATTTAAATTATATAATTTAGTGTCTTGAAAAAGAAGGCGGAGCCTCAGTAAAAATAATATACTGTGATTGGTCAGTACTTTTAAGAACAACATGTATATTTGGCTCCTCTACTGTAATTGACTACTCTGGTCAGTTTCATAACCTTACTAAGATTGTTATGAAATTTTGCCGCAGTTAACTGGAATAGCCTACTTTACTCACCACTTAAGTGTAAAGGAGACAGCAAATTTCCATGTGGGAGTAGAAAAAATAATTTACGATGTGGCGTAAAAACAAATCACACTCTGAAATAATAACACCTACGTTAAACAGTTTATAAACAACTATTAGTAGTAAAATCTAGCCGTAACAACGTATTGGGGATGTTTTTGCGGTGTTTCCGCTATTGATTTGTTTAATTTTAGGGTATTCCATTTAAGGAACATATTGCATAATATTTGGAACATCTGCTCTACATTTGGGAAATAACTCTGTTGTACTAAATTTTCTACCACGTTGCGTTACCTAGGAAACTCCTATAAATTCAATTAACTTCCTCTCAGTTTGTAAACATGTTTGCGAATAGGTAAAATGGGCACAACTTGCATTGGCTTCCTTGTTTAGAAGTATACAGTGTATCCGCGGATGGGGTTTAGAAGAAGACAAATAGACCAAAAAGTGAAAGACGCAAAAAAAGTAATTCTATAAGTATAAGAAAATCTTGTAAAATAAATTATATTCGCGTTATAAAATATGTAATTTCTTATACAGGACAATGCCACTGCAGCCCCCCCCCCCCCCCCCCCGAGCCTCGGAGCTTGGGGTCTAAAAGTCTAATTGCAACCTAATTTTTCGTCTCACGCTTGGTCTCTTAATTTAAATAATGTATATTGGCTTAGATTACAAAGGTCTTGTAGGAAACGTTTAGCTTTTAAACGTTTCCTTCCAAAAGTCCAGTTTTATATAGAGATTAAGGTTTCGGACGGATATCGTTTTAGTTATTGATTTATAATGCAATTTTATAGGAAAAAGAATAATATTTTATAGTATTTTTCTATTATGACTTGTCTGTTCCGTTTTTCCTTTTTTGAGAGCTATTTTAAATCAACAAAAATAAATATTTTTAGAACAAAAACAAAAAAACAATTAGGTCTTTATTTTTAAAGAAAAAAATTAAAGTACAAATTTTAATTGAAACATTTTTTTATAAGAAGTGTGATAATTTATAATAAAAAAAAATAGTGCAGGAAGAAACGAGAATGCTTTATTATGAATATGGAAAACGGCATTTAAGAAGAAGTATTTTAAAACCTAAGCATTTGCACCAAAAACTGCTCTTAGATCTACTCTCCTAAAATACATGATTTCTGAAAAAATCATCAATTTTGGCGTGGTGAGCGATATTTACTTTATTTTTAATCATGAAAAACCGAGCCCGAAAAACGCGGGTTATAGTCATACATACGTCTTATGTTAAAATTTTGGATTGACACCAACATTGATATTTTTCACAATTATAATTTTTTTTTTTTTAAATAAAGAGCCAGCTAGGAATAACAAAAAAAAAACATCAAAAAAAATGTAATCCAACCATGCAAAGGGGAGAAGTAATAATTTAATTTTCGAAATTTGATAGTTAGGTGAATTTTAAACGAACTTTGGGCGTGGTCCCGAAAATTTTTCGCCTGCGGCGCTTTTCCGCCTGCTTCGCTAGGTACAATACCATGGAATACATATAGTCCCGACTATCCCTTTCTTCAGAAAAAAAATGTCCTACTTACGCCCCCCCCCCCCCCCTTCCCCGAGCATATTTCTTGGCTACGCCAATGTGGTGCCCCCCAATATTTTGGGTCTAGAACTGCCCCTGGATAGGCCTGAATGCTTTTTCTACCGAATGATCTGTTTATCCAAGTTTAGGTATAAATACCGCCTTTATCAGTCTCCATACTTTCGGAATGTGACCTGTGGCCAGGCTGGCTCTCAGTGTGAGGCAAGGCATATCTATTAACAGGTTCGTTCCCTGCTAAAGCATTGCCGGATAGACTTCGTTTGTTCCCGAAGACTTATATCACTTGAATGTGCTTATTGATCAGACATTAAAGAAACGATTAAACTAACCATTCATTATGGAAAAACAAGAAATATTTATCAAAAATAATTTTTATCGGAAATTTTGGAAATAGTAAAAGTTTTACGTCTCTCCTGACGCGGTAACTCTTCCGCACTTACCCTACCTAAATATTAGTTTGTACAACAAGAGTGGATATGATGTCCATATCACACGAGGAAGTAAATTGAGCACGACACCGTAGGCGGAGTGTTCAAACTTCCTAGGGCAATATGGACAATCCACTCGAGTTGAACAGTACGACCAAACTTACAAACCTTATGCTAAAGAATGTAAAAAAAAGTTTTCAGGTTGCCGGGCTCGAACTCACGACCATTGGATCCATAGTAAAACGCTCTACCTCTCGACTATCGAAACGTTAAACTAATTATGGGAAAACCAACTGATAAATGATGCTACATGAAATTAATTTTCTATGCACATTCAGCAGGTTGCATTATTGATAAATGCGTCTAGATTTTATTATATTGAACAAATTAATAACAAATGGTACCATATGCATTTAAATCATATAATTTAGTGTCTTGAAAAAGAAGACGGAGCCTCAGTAAAAATAATATGTTGATTGGTCAGTACTTTTAAGAACAACAATGGCTTCTCTGTAATTGACTACTGTGATTGATCAGTTTCATTACCTATCTAGGATTGTTATGAAATTTTGCCGCACAGTTAACTGGAATAGCCTACTTTACTCGCCACTTAAGTGTAAAGGAAACAGCAAATTTCCATGTGGGAGTAGAATAAGGTAACTTACAGCTTGCCCGACTCTGGCTGTAGGTAACACACCTACAATAATAACCACTAATTTTAGGTTAGGCTGAACGCGCTCAACGCATTCAATGACAATCATTTTTTTTTATAAACAGGTAATATTTATTTTGTTATCTCTTTCACGTTATAGAAAAGGTTATTAGGCCTGAATTATATCGATTATATGAGAATAATAATTAAAATTATGGATAAGTATTTTTCCACGGAAGAGTTTACAATGGTGGTGACAGATTTTGATGGAATTATCTGTATCTTTTATGGTCCAGTGAAAGGGTAATAAAATTTAAATTTTTTGGGTCGTTTATATAAAAGATTAAAATAAGATTATTTAAAATAGATAATAAGAAAATTTAAGCCTGAAACCAGAACTAAAAAACCAGTAGCGACTCGTCAGGTGAAAGGGCTCTTCACCAAAAAAAAAATAAAACCACAAGGAGATTTTATCCCTTAAAAATAATTATGTTTGAATTAATAATATTAATTTAATCCGAATGTAGCTATGCATAATAGGGGCACGGTTAACTCCGATGGACAATAATTATAAACACTCGTGCATTTTGGCGCGCCCCAGCCGACCGTGTCCGTTAGCTCAAAGCAAGTGAAGACCCAACGTCCAACATGGCTTTAATATTCACCGTTGCTATGGTTACGTAACGTCAGTCACACAAACAGCATGTAACAATTTGCATTATGATGAAGGGCAATTTAAAAATAGATCAGTCGTAAGCATCATTGTTTTAGCATTAGTTTGCCTAACCTTAAGGTATTTATTTTGAGGCTTCGCGAAACTGACGGTTATAGATATCGTTTTTACGTGATTTACTGTGTGATTAAAAAGTTTAGTTTTTATTTTTCAGTTAATTCAGTACTGTACGTAGGTAAGTACCTACTTAGTTGTGTGTTTTAAAAATGAACCCAATTAATGACATAGTTTGTAATTTGTTGGAAACTCCATTCAGTCGTTGGACAGATAAGGATAAGAGAGACGTTTTGTTACACGGGTTTCAGGAGTTTTTGGTCAATGTTTGTTTAAGTATCCGCACTATACCTAGCTCTTCACCATTTTTTAAGACCGCGAGCCGCCACTGGAATGAAGAAAACGGGGATGTGAGATAATAAAATTGTGTATAATTTTAATTCAAACATTTGTCAATAATGATATTTAATTAAATTAAAGCATTTTTCGTCCAAAGCATCCTGAAAAGCTAAAAATAAAATCATGAAAATCTAATATTGTGCTTATGGCGTTGGTTTTTTTAGGTCCCCTAAATGGCTGGATCCCCCCCCCCCCCCCAGCGGTGAGGGGTATAATTTACGCCACTGCCATCATCGTGTATTAAAAAAACATAAAGCGAAGTCACACACATTGTTCCAAGAGACAGCCCACCCAATAAACTGAAAATGGAACAGATTAATTAAATTTTGATGATGTTAGGGTAATTTTTTAGCTATTCCATAATTAATGGACGCAGTGGTGTATAGGTAAATGCTTTACATTTTTAATAGAATTCATCTACTACTTATTATTAAAGTTAGTTTACTTACTCAGAACGCCGACCAGAATGGTGCTTCTTGTAGCTAGACATATTGTTCTTCATAGTTCCTGTGCCTTGATTTCAACGGATTGAACTTATACCTCCACCACATATATAAATTACACTTTAGACACATTATCATTAAGCAACAGGAAAATTTTCTTACGTACCGTGTTCCACATTATGATTTATTTAAATTTTTGTGAAACGTCTTAATTTAGGTTTAGCTGCGTTGGTAGCGTTTGTCAGACAAAATATTAAAATTGGGTTGCATAAGGATTATAGTCAAGAATTAACTCAACAGACAACTTCATCTGTGACATAATGATAAATGGTGACCGTGATTTTTGATGTATTAATCGCGGGTGCCACTTTGATCGTATAATGTGTGAGTAAATCCACTCCAATGCCAAGTCACAACCAAAGTCGTCTATATCAGTAGTTAGTTAATTATGGTTCAAAATCTTTGCACAAACATAGGAAGTATTATGGACAGGCGCATATCCAGGAGGCCTTACCAAAAGAGTGGTTTTTTACTGTGAACCTTGAAAATTGTGGGGCATGTGAAGTGTGAAGGGTCAGAATTTTTTTTAGAAGTCACTTTTGAGGGTAAGAAAAAAAAATTTTAATCACTTTTTTTTAATCGCTCCACCCCCTCTGAGAAAAATCCTGGATACACCACTGTTAAGATTGCCACCTTTTTATTGTTGTTAACCTGGAGTCTATACAGTGGGCGGTCGCCGCCTCTCCCAAGCGCCATAACGCAATAAGCTGGGGCAAACAAGACTGGCTCTTGTCCAAGTGACGTCTAAAAAAAAGGTCACTGGGTGGGCAATTATGTTGCTAGGGTGGGCCAGTGCCCGCAGTAACCCGTAACCTGGAGTCAGAGGGTTTAAACCTGGAGACACCAAACCTGGAGACTCCAGGTCAGACCTGGAGAGGTGGCAACAGCGGCGGCGCCAGGGGGGGGCCCACCCTGGTGCCCCCCCAAAATTAATGGATCCGGTTTTGTAAGGGACTTGGCTATAAAAGTTTTGATGAGTGGTTGTATGGTATTTTGAAGAGAACGATGACTTTCTTTTTAGATATCACTTAGAACAAGAGGGAGGTTTTGTTTATCGCTGCCTATAGCGTTCTAGAGCGTTGAGAGGCGCAACCTTGACCTTTTTTTTTTAGAACTCACTTTTATTTTGGGTAGTGCCCACTCAAAAATCACCTAGCCCATTTGTGCCCTCCCATCCCAAAAATCCTGGCGCGGCCACTGGGTGGCAACCCTAGAAACTGTCTACGGATGATAATGTATTTGATTAAAGGACCTTTGTTGTACCAGCCCTCTTTCAGATGCAGCAAGTAACACGGTTAGCTTAATTCTTGACTTATTTTGATTTCGCGAAAACAATTAGTCTGTCACAGTCAAAGTTGCCTGATTAGTTAATTATTAATTATTATTTAAAATCTTTCTGCGGCTCAACATTATTCTTTCATTATCGTATCTAGTGGAGAAATTGAAATTTAGATAAGGAAAAGTTTGACGTGATTAACTTTAACCATTTTTTAAATAAAGAGAATTTGCCTACGCACCTACCTGAGATATTAAAACTGTGCAAAATTGTAGAGGGAAATTATAAAAAATTTAATAATAGTTATTAATGATTATAAACTGCTGGACAATTGCTTTCGAGCAAGAAAAATTTCGCCTAAATTTAACAGTTAATATTTTCTGAACCAGATATGATATCGACCTACGGTTTTGAACGGTTGATGGATTCATCCCTTGGGAAACAATTGTCAATGTTATATTTTCTTTAACTGTCAGAAAATTTTATATACAGGGTGTTAAAGAAAACGATGATTTTTTCTCCAATTTTAATGGCGTGTAACTTTTACAATAATATTTTTAAATTTTATCACTCAACGTCAATTGAGTCACTGGTTCATAGCAAAGAAAGTAATTTGTCAAATTTTTGATATCTGCTATATTTTAAGAAATACCGATTTTTTTGGAAAACCTTGTTTTATTTTAACTTATTGGTAGCTAGATCTCACTGTGCGTTGTATCGTGCAAAACGTGCGAGTGATTATTATACCTTATGAAAAGCTTGATTATGTTCAGTAACAATAGTTGTAACTAAATGTTATGATGTACAGTGGCGTACCACCTAATCTAGGGGCGAGTACTTTCCAATATAAAACAATCGTGAAAAATTGTGAGATACTTATAAACCATAGACATATTAGGTGTTTATAAGTACGGCACTGTACATCATAACACTTAGGTACAACTATTGTTACTGAACATAATCAAGCTTTTCATAAGGTATAATATAATCACTCGCAAAATTTGCACGATACAACGCACAGTGAGATCAAGCTACGAATAAGTTGTGAAATAAAAATCCAAAAAAATCGGCATTTCTTGAAATATAGCAGATATCAAAAATTTGGCAAATTACTTTCTTTGCTATAAACCAGTGATTGAATTGACGTAGAGTGATAAAATTTAAAAATATTATTGTGAAAGTTACACGTCAATTGGAGCAAAAGTCATCGTCTTCTTTAACACCCTGTATATAAAATTTTCTAACAGTTAAACAAAATCCAATATTGACAATTGTTTCCCAAGGAATGAATCTATCAACCATTCAAAACCGTAGGTCGATATCATATCTGGTTCAGAAAATATTAACTGTTAAATTTAGGTGAAATTTTTCTTACTCGAAAGCAATTGTCCAGCAGTTTAGTTCGATATGATCAAAACTATAATGCAACGCGTGTAACGTCCAGGAGACGTAAGTCGAGTGGTTTAGTTACACAAGTTTCATTAATAAACTTCATATCGAACGTGCATCATTCAAAAAATTTAATCTAGGATGGTCCAAATTAGAGGCCTGCACGGGTCGGGATTTCCTCTCGGGCCTTAACGAGACCCGGCCCGACTCGCGTGATCGGGTCGGGTCGGGCCACTGGCCTTCTGGTTTTCGGGCCCTAAAAATTTTTGCTGGGCTTGACGGGCCTGACAGACCTGCTGGGACTGTCGGACTTTTGTGACCAGCTGGTCTTGTTTTGCTTATGTGCCTTTTTTTTTAAAGAAATATTTATAAAATAATTTTTAAGCCTGAATCATTTTTTCGGGCCCTCCGGGCCTGACGGGTCTGTTGGGCTTGTCGGACTTGCCGGGTATGTCGAGCTTGTCGGACTTGCCGAGCTTTTTGGTTGATGGGCCGGACCGGGCTGCGTCACAAAATTCCGGCTCGGGCCGGGTCGGGTCGTGAAATTCCAGCCTGTGCAGGGCTCTAGTCCAAATAGATTTTAATTGCATAGAATTGATTTATCCTAAAATACCAGAAACGTTTTCATAAATTAATATTCAAAATTATCAGATGCCCATTCACTTGGACTATAAATGTCCCTGTTTTTTCTAAAATTTTCCTTTTTATTCAAAAGAAGTAACTGAAAAATCGCACAGAGATTCTAATTAATTTTACGATCTAAACACTGACATTTTTTAACTTATGTCCATAAGCGCACTATGACAAACGAAACATTTAATCAATTCCTTCGATTTTGAATTCGAAAAAGAACGCACGGGCGCAAAAATCCACTTTTCCGCACGCGACAATTTGAATCACGCTCGTTTTCGCGAGTTTAATGTCGAATAACGATTAAAAATTATATCGATCTGGTTCTCGCGGTAAACAAGAAATAATTATCGGAGAAGTAATTGTGTAATTCAAAGTCGAACTGTTGTCGGTAAAAGTATTGCTCCGATATGTTCGCTAAGAGTAGGGGAAGTAGGGGCAAGGTTTAACTATAAGTCAATGTAAAAAAGTCTAAAATGATAGATTTACCTTTTTCACTATAATCTCCCTTAACTTCACGTCCCTTTGTTGCAACGATGTGACTTGATTTAGTTGTTAAATTTTCCTAATCATTTCAAGTTATATTATTTGTTTACTGAAAAGTACTGAATCATTTATGTACGTTTAACCTTTTATGCTATTAACTAATGGCGAGATAAATCTTTTAAAAATAGTGGTAGGGTTCGGCTGTCATGCAACTTTTTTTTTGCTATTACTAGCTAAAGGTTCAAACGATGTTTGCCATGTAATGAATTTTTAACTTAGGGTTTTCATTTGGAGAAAATAATTACCAAAAATAGCATATTATATTATATTGTCAATAATTACTACATAAAATTCTGGAAATTTGGTTTGTCTGTCATAAACCCACGTATAATTTTGATTTCAAATTTAATTTTAATCCAGCTTCATTAACAATGGTACGATTAGAAGGGGCCTAGTCTATAGTCTATTTCAAAAAGGTGTAGAGTTATTACTCTTTTATTAAATGGGAAATTCCGTCCAGTTCGGCTCAATTTCGGTGTCGGCTATATTCGCACGTAAACTTTGTGTATTAAATTATTTATGATAACTAACCAAAGAAAAAAAAAAGAAGATAATTTGATAAAGAAGAAACTATTAGCTACAGCAAATTGACAAAAACATCGTTTTATGAAATATGCCGTGGAAGATATGGCTGAAAAACGTAGTGTAACTGTGATGCGCACACCGCCACATCATTGCGAACTAAATCCTATAGAACTTATATGGGCGCAAGTGAAAGCATTTGCAGCAAGACACAACACGACATTCTAAAAATGAAAGACGTTAAGCTACTGTTTGATCAAGCCATTAAGGGAGTGACATCAGAGAACAGGCGAAAAGCAGTCCATCATGTCACTAAAAAAGAGGAGAAAATGTGGTATCTTGACCACCTGATCGATCGGACCGTCGACCCGTTAACTATAACGTCTAGAGGAGATGACAGTTCCTCAGATGACGGAGAATATTTTTTATGATTTAATTTCTGTATAATGTACTTATTTTTTGTATTTTTTTATAATCTTTAATAAAAAATAAGTGTACCCAATACTAATACTATGTACATAGTGCACGCCTTTGTCACACCATTTTCAGTGTTTGTAAATGGATAACAATAGGCAAAACCCATAAATTGGCCCATACCCGGGTGGTACTACCTGCACTTGATGAAAATAAAGAATTTTGCAATGAAATCAATGCCAAATTATGAAAGTGGCTTAAATATTCGTTGGGTCACTCTGTAGTCCCTTTGCATACCAAATGAGCTTTTATTACTCTACGCCTTTCTGAAATATACTATAGACAACCTCTTGGCTTAATGTTAGCCCCCCTCCTCTGGCCCAATTCGTGTTTTTATTTTTATCATATTTTACAAAAATACAGTATAGCAGTGTCGACACTTTTTTGAGGCGTAGGAGATTTCCACACGGCAGCGATGAATTTTTTTTGAGAAGTTGCGGGTCAGGGCTTAAGCTCCCCCAAATATCACTGTTTAGTTGTGTCACTGTTTATTAAATAATGTGAATTGTCGTGAATCACCCAGTATACCTAAGACCAAGTTATTTGCGTGGGTAAACATGTTTTACTAAATTGTGTTTCTTTTATATACCTACATGACATCTTCGAAATTATATTGTATCAAAATGGTAACATTGTTTCCGAGAGAAAAATATTTTAAAAAAACAACTAGCCCTACTCTCCCCTAGCGCGGGTTAGCAGAACGCGTGCGCGCTCGTACTCGCGACGTCTATTTATCAGGCCATAATCAATCATTTCGTAATAAATCTGGCCAATCACTGATGGGTACGCGACGTCTTGGAAACGTTTGCAGGAAAAGAGGGAATCCGTTCATGTGGACAAAGAATTTTATACCTGTAGCTGATTAGCCAAGCTCCAGGAGAGCCACACGTCAGAGGGGTAACTTATACGAGGGGAAGCGATACAAAGAAAGAAAAAAGAACTAAAGGAAGAGTTCGATGTAAAAAAAGTCTGTACTTTTTACAGATTTTTAGTGTATTTATAGAGGATGAATAAGGGAAGTTGCAACATTCAGGGCCCCCGCAAACACGCGTGCAATGCGAGCAGGTCACGCGGGTGCTACTCTAAAGGGGCGTCAAACCGTAGGATTGTAGTGATGCATTGAAAAATAAAATAAATAGTATATTACATAACAACTGATGAAAGTGGTACTTTTCAAACTAGGAGATATTTAGCACGAGGGTCAGCCGAGTACGGAAATTCATCGCATTTTAGAATAATCACTTTCGCACACGAGTATACTATTTTTCCTACGACCACAAAGAATTATTAAAAAATCCTTTGATTTGTGAAAAAAATATTTCAACACTAGTGTTGAAAAAAAATATCAACACGTTAGTGTTGAAATTAGCATACTTAGGATTATGTTCCACTTAATATCTGGTTTCATAGTTTGTCAATAGGCTTTTCCTTTAGTTGTAGTTTAACTTTTTCATTTTTTCATATTTTATATATCATAGGAAGAACTAATCCCGGATTGACTTCTAGATTAATCAGAATGAGACATTTTAAATTTAATCAAGAAAGGATGGATTAAACATAAATTTAAAAAATCCACCCAACAAGGAAGATTTCAATTCAAAATAATTCTATTAATTTATTATTTAATGTTTTAAAAAAAAAAAGTCCAATAGTACGACTCCTGACGGGGTTAGAACCTATGACCTTGCGATCTGTAGGCTAAGGGCTCTATTCTCTACGCAGTCTACGCTATCGCTACCGATAAAGATTTGTTGTTTAATACATGACACTCTCTTCAGCGCGATTTGTTTTTTCTGGTAATAGATTTTCCAGTACCTACTATATTATTAACATTTTTTATAATTTCAGATGGCGTATTTTCACATAATTCTGAATCACTTAACAAATACATGATAAATAAGTTAAACACTTTACAAAAACTGGATAAGAGGAAGTGGTTCTATTTCAGCTTGCAAGATTTGACCCGAACACACACACACTGGCATTGCAAGTTAAATAAAAGCTTTAAAAAAGTCTTTGCCTGCGACGCTTTATATTTGTCCTGGATCAGGATTACAAAAATGCAGTCACTTTATTATGCCTTTTCTCTGAGAAAAAAAAGTCTGCGAATGCCTATGAAAGCCCATTTCTTAGGTTTTTTTAATGGTCCAATAGTAATCTTGCTCCACCAATAAGCTAATTGAAATTGACTAAGATTCTACAGATTATAAATATAGTCGATAGGTAGGTAACTACCTTTTTAAAAAAAAATAATAATACAAGGTATTTTATTATTAAAAGTAGTAG
Organism: Polydrusus cervinus; assembly: GCA_935413205.1. Classification (NCBI taxonomy): domain Eukaryota; kingdom Metazoa; phylum Arthropoda; class Insecta; order Coleoptera; family Curculionidae; genus Polydrusus; species Polydrusus cervinus. The sequence goes on along the minus strand of OW284516.1, from coordinate 45,849,912 downwards.
TCCGTATTAATAAAATAAAAAGATTAGTCGTTAGCGCCAAGCGGGCAATGTGGTACAATCTGCCTTTTGTATTAAAGTATACACAGATAAGCCAAAACAATGGGTTCGTTGAAGCAGAGGTAGACAATGACGGCCGTTTCGTACTTATTAGAACTCTACGGAAAGCCATAATCTGACTAGCAAGTGTAGCAACTTCAAAACTTACTTAAAAATAAAATAAGTACTGAAACGCTTCAACGCCATTTGTAGCAATCACTTCAAATCACATATCACTATACTGCCAATACAAGTAGCCACGCCAAGCAAGAAGATACCCATCGTGCGATTCAAAATAACCTGAGTTTGGGCCCGTGGCGCTTGAGCAGTAGGAAAAAAATTAGGCAACCGACATGATATCTAACAGAACGTAAAAAGAACTTGCTCGCCGTTATTTGTATTCTTATTCGTCGACATCTTTTGTTTCGTTCCTTCGTGTGTGGTTATAATTTCCAAGTTTTTGGTGTGAATATATTTAAGTATAAAACGTTACTTTAGTTACTTTTTACTTACGTTGTATTCGTTCAGATGTTCCGTGTGTGATTGTGTATATTATTTTTATCTACTGATGAGTCATGATATGACGAAACGCGTCTAGAGATGGATCTGGCGAAACGAAAGGAAAAATCTTCTTCTTTTCTAAAAGAATGTTCCTGCCGTCACAACTTCCCTCCGAGCAAAAGTGGCTTCTAAAAAAACGCTGTTCCTACCACCAAGACTCCTTTACTCCGATCAAAAAGTTACGGTTCATCCCCCTAAACATTTTACAACAGGATGATAAGTGACTATCGATAGTACGATTTTCTTTTACAGGCACATTATTGCGAGCATACACGCATACTTTCCTTTGCTCTTTAATCGTTATTATAGCTAGCTTATAGCTGTCCCACACGGGTACCTACATTACCTGAGTTAAAAATTGTAAATATATAGGTTTACTCTAATTCAAAGGTTTACTGAAATCTATACTGTTTCGTTTGACATTAAAAAATATTTTAGAACTGATTGTTTTATTTTTCCATTATAAATGAATATTTTCAATGGGCTTAAAAGAGGCAATAATAGTTTATTGCACAATGCGTAGCTGAATGTCTCTGGTTTAATATTCCCGACTACAAGAAGCTTCCGGTGAATGTGGGCTCAATTGCGGCTTTGTCAAATTTACAGGTAAGGTCCGCGGTCGACTTTTACACTCTTTTTCACTTAAATAAAATTTCGTGAAAACACTTGTCTGCACCCTATTATACCAACACACACCAAGTAAAGCATACACAGAGAAGGCTTAATGGATTTTTATGAGCTTTTAAAAATTCAATTTCGTGAAATCATCAATTTTAACATATTTTATCTGTAAGCTTAATCATTTGAAATGAAGGAATAAAGATAAATTAATATGGACATCCTCCTGATCAGATGGATAACCCATCCTTTCCTTCCTCTTTACTTGATTATATAATTATTAGCTACCTTGCAGTTTCCCCATGGCCTGTTGTGCATTCTTCTACTTTTAAAGGGTCGTAGACTGCCATTCGTAAGGCTAAACAATTAATCACTCACTACTCTGTGACATAGGACACCCCTTGATAGATCGTAGTTCACGTCAACCGAAGCTGAAAATAGAAGGAAACCGGCAACATTGCATGGTTGACTCCCCTCAAACAGCTGATCAGAGAACTACAAGCATAGAGAAGCGACAATATGACATTTGGCCAAAACATTGGAGTAGGGGGTAACCCGGTTAACTGTCATTCGTTTGGGCCGGCTGTGTAGTCCGGTAGTCGACGACAAGTTTACGAGTTAGTTATCGTTTGCGTTGAAAACTGTTTGTTTTCTTAAGTGCTGTGCTGTATAAAAACTGTAGAACCATGCCTGGTGGTACTACCTGTGCATTCCGTGGGTGTCATTCAAAAGAAGGACAAGGAATCAGCATGTTTTCATTTCCAAAGGATCCTGAACGGTAAGTACATTTGCACCCTTGTAATGTAGGTTATATTTATTCTGTTTTATTTTATTTTTACCTTAAAAGTATAATATGGAGAGTACCTACCAGTATTTATTATGTTTGTAAAGTTAAGTTCCCTTTTAAATTATCAAACAAGTACCTGCTTAAGGAAAGGCGACGGAAAAAAAATGTTAACCTAACCTAAAAAAAAAATTTTTATTTTCCCAACAGATTTTGTTGTGTTTTTTTATAAATATTCCTCGAAGCACAAGTAGTTATAATAATTTAGTAGTTTGTATTGAATAATACTTATTATTGTTGATGTACATGTAAATATTTTTTTTCAGTGTCACATTATGGCTAGAAGCTTGTCATCGAACAGATCTCTTTAAAAAGATTCCAGTTTTATTTAAAACCTTTAAGTTGTGTGAGCTTCACTTTGAAGAACAATACATATCTAAGGGATCTACAAGGAAACATTTGCTCCCGAATGCATGTCCTACAATTTTTCATAAACAACTTCAGGAAGAAATTAAACATAGCCATTCCCAAAAAAAAACTCCAGAAGAACCTTCTAAGAAGCTTATTGGTTTATCAGGTTGGTGAATGACAATTTTTATTAATTAAAATTATATTAATCAAATAATAAATTGAATTATATTAATCAAATCATAAATTGTAACTTTTTTTTCAGACATTCCAGTGGTTCCTCCTTTCAAAGATAGACCCATCATAGAAGCCTGTGAATCTGATAAAGAACCCTCTTCTTTGCAGACATATTGTAAGTAGTAGTTATATAAGCTTTTGACTATTTGCTCCAAAACTGTCTTACTATAAGCTTAATTACAAATCAAATTATCGTTTTAGTTACAGGACCCAGTACGTCAAAAGATGCTACTTGTGAGTTAACGGTCTTTTCTCAACATGAGGTTACCGAAGCTAAACAAATCATTCCAACCCCTCTCAGTTCTCCAACATTATCTATGCAAACTTCACTTCAACTTACCTCTAACACTCCTAGAAAATGGAGATTGAAAAGGGAAATACGACTTTTGAGCAAACGAGTGGCAAAGAAGGAATCAAGGAAAGCGTTATACAACAAAGAAGAGCCTGCCACTCTTGAGGATTTCTGCAAATTATGTGACATCTTTCTTAATGAACCTCTGGCCGACATAACTAAGTCACATGCCACTCTTAAGGCTAAAAAAAGGCTTTCACATAGGTATTCTAAGGAGGTAAAGCAGAAAAAGAAATGGCGTCGGTAAAAATAATTGTCTAAACTACAAACTACTACTAAAACTCATTCAAAAAGTCCTGTATAAATAGGGGTCCAAGTTGACAAGTAATTTTCTAACCTTTATTTTGAATAACTTAAAACTATCAATACGTTTTACATTAGTTGGTAAATTATTAAACAATTTCAGGCACATTTAATATGGACTTTTTTCTGTCAAAGATAATCTGTGTCGTGGATAATTTACATTTTAAGTTCAATTTAGAAAATGATGGTAAAACGCTTATATGTCTATAATTTTCCATTACTTCAGAATTTCCTTCTTCAAACATTTTAAATTACCTGCTTTTCAATTTAGCTATCCCTGTCGAGACGACCTAATCCTTTTTAAATTGCAAAGGGACCAATGGTTATTACTATCAATAACTATTTACAAATTTTGTAAATATTCATTAAGCTGCAAACTATTGCTTCCTTGAATAATATAATAAGTTTATTATTTTTATGCATTTGTTGTAACTATAGAATTTCTCAAAATTATTAATGATAGTTGTTGTAACGCCCATTGGTAGTGGTGATAACTGGTAAGCAATCAATGGCGTTTTTAGGTAAATAGAGATTTTAGTTTTCAAGTTGTTAGATTAAGAAATAAAAAGTAGTCAGTTGGCTGTTAGTAAGACAAGTTAAGTTTTTAAAATACAGAATAGTCCAAAAAGTTGTAATTGTTTTATTTTCCAAGCAACCCGACACAGAATCGCAACTTTAGTGACAGCTTATAAATAGATATATAACACCTTGCTTAAACGAATTGGAGAAGCCTCTTTGCGAATATCTCCACTTTGCCGTATCTTCAGTAAGAGAACTACTGGAAGAGCACACAGCTGCTTGTGTTGAATTTAAAATATACTGCTGTCAACTTTACACAACCTTTTATTGCAAACAATATATAACAAAACGCCATAAATGGTTACATTTAAAAGAAAACAAAACAAACAAGTTAAGACAAAGGAAAAAACGTTCGTAATTATAGATCGTCTTTGTCAACGCGATATCGGTGTGGTTCGATGCTGCGTTACTTTAGCACTGCCCTTGCTTCTTCCAACTGGCTAGGTAGTCTTGCGGGGTGGAGACGCTGAAAGGGGAACCGATCGATACGTTGGTCGGCGAGCGATCTCATAAAAATGCAAATTTTGGTAATGGAATGCATTCTGTCTGAAAGCAGATTATTCAAGTACCGAACATACCGCCGCCCTTGAAAACATCCCGCATAAGATAGTTTTCAAGAAAAATAGAAGGTAACACAAAAGTTTCATAAATATGAATCTGAATTCAAATGCTTCGAAAAAATCAATTGTCAAAATTGTCACCAATAGGAAGTAGACATACTTTCACTATGCTACGCCTTACAGTTCCTTTAGAAGTTGTTACAGTTACAACACGCACAACATTGTCATTTCCAGGGTGTACTGATGAAATTCGTCCTCTTGGCCATCGGCAGGGAGGAACGTTGTCTTCTTTTAGGAGCACCAGGCATCCGATGAGGTTTTCATGGTCGGTTTGAAATTTCCACTTGGATCGTTGATGGAGTGTATGTAAATATTCGCTGGACCATCGAGACCAAAAGCTTTGAAACATGTGTTGAAGGTGCTGGTATCGTGTCAGTTGATTTACCTTCTTATGTTTCAGTTCACGATCTGGAACCATATTAACTGGATGTCCCATAATGAAATGGCCGGGGGTTAAAATTTCAAAGTCGTTGGGATCATTGGATAAGGGTATCAAAGGACGTGAATTAAGGATCGCTTCCACTTGAACGAGTAGCGTATAAAACTCTTCATAATTTAAAGGATTTTCATTTAAAACGCGACGCAAATGATGTTTAACTGACTTCACTGCTCCTTCCCAAATACCGCCAAAATGTGGAGATCGAGAGGGTATGAAATGCCACTTAATATTTTGATCATTAATATAAAACTGGAAAGAGCCAGATTTCAGGGTATCATAAATATCCTGTAGCACGTTTTTTGCCCCTACAAAGTTAGAGCCATTATCGCTATAGACATCCTGACACAAACCACGCCTGGAAACAAACCTACGAAAGGCACTTATAAAACACTCAGTAGTGAGTTCACTAGCAAGTTCAAGGTGGATCGCCTTTGTAGCTAGGCAAACAAAAATGCAGACGTAACATTTTAAAATGCGCCTATTGCGGAATTTAGAATCTCTTAATAAAAACGGCCCAGCGTAATCAATGCCGACATTCAAAAACGGACGTGAAGGTATTACACGCTGTCTGGGTAAATCACCCATGATATTTGAAAGAGATTTTGGATTCGCCTTAAAGCATGGTATACATTTTCTAATAATGCCTCGAACATTGTTTTTGCCGTTTAATGGCCAAAAGTGTTGGCGAACGAAAGAGAGCGTAGCCTGAGTACCAGGATGCAAATGCCGAGTATGAATATCAGTTATAATTAATTTAGTAAATGGATGTTTAGTGGGAAGGACGATGGGGTGCTTTGAGTTAAAATCAATATTAGCATGCCTAAGTCTGCCACCTACTCTAATAATACCATGTTCATCAATAAATGGATTTAAAGAGCTTAATTTACTGTTAGGTCGTATGGGCTTATTGGCAGTTAGTTTTTGTAACTCTTCTGGAAAACATTCCTGTTGTAGCAGTTTAACTAACAGAATCAGACTTAGATTGCGTTCTTCTAGAGTTAGAGATCCAGATTTTCTCGCATTGGAAGATTTTGCGTTCTCGACAAAGCGCAAGCAGTATGCTACAACATTTATAAGTTTGGTATAACTTGAATATTTTTCAAATATCGAATGGGTTTCTGAGGTTATAAGTGTTATAGTTTTCGAGTTGAATTCTGGAATTTCTGAATTTGAATATTTTCGAGAAAAATTTGATATATGCTTGTCATTTGGCCAGTTTTCGGCGTTCTCGGAAAGATGTGGAGATCCGTGCCACCATAGACTGCAGTTTTTAAGGTTATCAGGGGTGATTCCTCTAGATATAATATCTGCTGGATTATTTGAGGAAGCTACGTGATACCAATTATCAGTGTTGGATATTTCTTGAATTTCAGAAATTCGATTACAAACAAAGGTTTTTAATTGACGAGGTTCTAAGGATAGCCAACAGAGCACAATGGTAGAGTCAGTATAATAAAATATTTTGTCAAATCGAATATCCAACGTCTCTAAAACTCTTTTCATTAGTCTTGATAATATTAAAGCACCGCATAATTCTAAACGGGGCAGCGAAATAGCCTTTAAAGGTGCTACGCGAGACTTGGCGCATAGCAAATTGCAAAAAATATTACCGTCAGAGTTAATAGATCTTACATAGATACACGCCCCGTAAGCATTATTAGATGCATCACAAAAGCCGTGGATTTCTTGCCGAATTGGATTTTTTGACGTTATTTGTCGAGGTATATTAAAACAATCTACTAGATCTACATGTTTTTCAAAATTGATCCAGATTTTATAAAGTTCGGGCGGAATGGGCGCGTCCCAATCAATTTTTTGTAGCCAAAGCTTTTGCAACAGTATTTTTATTTGTATAATCATAGGGCCCAAGAGACCAAGGGGGTCGAATATTTTAGAAATAGCGGAGAGAATAATTCTCTTGGTAATTATGGAAGATGAGGGTTTTATATTTGAATAATAAATAAATAAATCAGATAATGAATTCCAGGATATCCCTAAAGTTTTAGTGTTCTGAGAATCAGTAATGACATATTGTATAGAATTTTCATTATTACAAGTTAAATCAGACAATACTTCTAGCTCATTTGAATTAAATTTTCGTAAGTCAAATCCGTAGGACTTAAAAATTGAGGTAAGATTTTTCCTTATGGTTATTAATTTTTCTTCGGTAGGGGCGCCTGTGAGAATGTCATCAACATAACAATCGAGTGAAATAATTCGACTTTCGTCTGGAAAATCGATTTGGTGGTTTAGTGATATTTGTTTTAAACATCGAGTTGCAAGATATGCTGAACTAGAAAGACCATAGGTTATTGTATTGAGACAGTAGTGCCGAAGCCTTTTACTAGAATCATCACGCCATAATATTCGCTGTAAGTCACGCTGTTCTGGATTAATAAGCACTTGCCGATACATTTTGGCTATATCACCAGTAAGCACAAAATTATGCTGACGAAAACGGATTAAAATAGAAAAAATGTCATTTTGAATAGTAGGGCCGACCATTAGAGTGTCGTTGATTGAAATTCCAGAGGAAGTCGGTGCCGAACCATCAAAAACGACACGTAAACGTGTGGTTAGATTGTCTGGTTTCTCAACGCTATGATGTGGCAAGTAGTTTATAGGGTATTTGGAGGCTAAATTTGAGTTTGGATCAATTTCTGACATATGACCAAGATCAGCATATTCAGTCATAAATTTAGAATAATATTCCTTGAGAATAGGATTTTTGTTTAATTTTCTTTCGATAGCATAGAAACGTTTCGAAGAAATGTCAAAGGAATCTCCGAGCATATTTACATTGGATTTTAGAGGCAGGCTTACTTGAAAACGACCGTGGCTGTCTCTAATCGTGTTAGATTGAAAATGAGCTTCGCACTCCAATTCTTCGTTTGAATATGACTTTGATTTAATTTCAGGTGGTTCTTCCAAACTCCAAAATCGCTCCAAAGAAGATTGTACATCATTTGTACAAGTAAATGAAAGATATGAAGGTGGATTTACAGTTGTCAGAAACGTCACTGGTCCACCGACTACCCAGCCGAATTTAGTCTCTTGCAAAACAGGTTTGTTCTTGCCTAGTTTGATTTGATTTGAACCTATAATTTCATAGAATAACCCAGCGCCAATAAGAATATCTATAGGCGCAGGTTTATAAAACTCGTCATCAGCCAGGGATAGATCGCTTGGTATATTCAGATTATGACAATTAAGCGGTTGCTGAGGCACAAAATCGGTGATTTTGTCTATGACGAGAGCAGGGATTTCGAAAGTGAAATTTTTGTGAATAGATTCAATCTTCAGTTTTACACGTTTGGAGATATTTGTGGTTTTTTGATTAATACCAAATATGGGTACATTTATAGATTCAGAGGGTAAGTTTAGTTTATCTAATAAATCTTGAGTTATAAAGTTGGATTGACTGCCATTATCGAGAATTGCTCGACATAAAATTAATTCACGATTTTGGTTGAAAACATTTATTAAAGCAGTGGATAATAAAACAGAATTAGCTGGGTTTTGGTTAGTGCATGACATGCATGCGTTATTTGAATGGCTTGTTTGAGGATTTAAAGAATGCAATTGCGGATTTGGAGGAGTTATTGGAGGATTTGGCAACCTGGTCGGGTTAACGGTTGAATTTATACCAGTGGTTGGGTTTGATCGATTATTTCCTGCATTATTTAATTGTGATTGTATATTGCGTTGAATATGAAGCAAAGTATGATGCTTGCCTCTGCAAGTTCTGCAGGTGTGAAAGGATTTACAGTCTAGATTACGATGCCCAGGGCGTAGGCAATTCGTGCAAAGATTCGCCTGTTTAGCCTCGGAAAATCGACGTTGTACTGGAAAATCGATAAACTGCTTACATGCATAAATTAAATGCTCTTCCTTACATAGAGGACACGAATTTGTTTGAGAAAAATGTATTAAAGTTTTTTGTTCAATAGGCTTATCGATTTTCCTTTCATACTTTTTGGGATTAAGCTTAAAATCAAGAGACTCTAAAAAGCGACATCTTTCGGACAAAAATGCAATGAAATCTTGAGTCGATGGATGCGATTTATCTTTAGAGTAATTTTCCCACTCCTTACGAGTAGATAAGTCTAATTTTGAGGTTAACAAATATAGTAAAATCGTACTCCAATCTGCAACATTCTCGCCGAGGTTATCTAATGATTTATAATGCCTCTGAAATGAGTCCAAAAATTTTCTTAAGTTTTGATGAGATTCGTCTTTCACCGGGGTTATCTCAAAAATACCTTTTACATGAGTGTGTGCAATAGCCTTTTTGTTCTCGTACCTGTCCCGTAAAAGGGACCAAGCGGTTAAATAACTATTATCTGTAGTTGCTAATGAGCTAATTATTTGCGCTGCTTCGCCCTTTAAACTAGATTGCAAATAGTAAAATTTTTCTACATTTTCGAGGTGGGGATTTTTATCTATCAAGGAATCAAAGGTGTCTCTGAAATTTACCCACGTCTCATAAGATCCCGAGAATTGTGGTAGAGGTATTGGTGGCAGACGAGGACCTGATTGGACGCCAAACGAAACGGGAGGTGAATTAGTATTAGAAGGGGCTAGAGGCAAGTCCTTTGGAACTTGATCTAGTGTTAATTTTGCCCTAGCAAATAAATCATAATATTTGGTTTCGAATTTATCGCGCTCATCTTCTTGCTGATTAATTTCTGCTAGATTAAAATTTAGACACAACCTTTCGATTTGTTCCTGTACATGCTCAAAATCAATTATTGAATTTTTCAAATTTTCCAGGCGAGTTTGTAAATCAATCACAGATTTTTTTTGCTGTAAAACAACTGGTGTACATTTTTGTAAAAATGTATCAAATCGAGTTAATTGACTTTTTACAATACCGCGACGTGCTACCAGAAATTTATAATTCTCCTGAATCTTTTCCCCCTCATCAGCTGGATTAGTATCATTATTTTCAGCCATATTGATAATTTCAGATTAATTTTTTCTTTAAAAACAGCGTATGTGTAACAGCTGGCAATCAAAATTAATTTAGATTTTGAAAGAAAAAAAAATAAGAAAAAACTTAAGATATTATAGTTTTAGGTTTCTTATAGTATGTACCTAATAGATTTAATGCAAAAATATAGATTTTTTACAAAATATTAAAGAATATATTTTGTAATAAAAAATATTGTTGAATTTTAAGTTTAAAAAAGGTTATGAGTTTCATGCAAAGATTCAACAATTTGGGTTCAAGAATATAAGATTTAGGCTTTATGGAAGGTTTAGTCACAGATTGTAGTGTTAAATGAAGCTTAGGTTAAAGAAAATCTGCGAAAAATATAGATTAAAAGAAAAAATAGCAACGATTTTGCGCTACTATTTCAAGTGTCCGCACTGTTTGATTAGGAATTGATATTAATATAGGTTAAATATGCAAAAATAAAAGGAATAAAAGGATGGAACCGACCTTTGTATCCTCCAGTGCTGACTGTAGTGCCATCAAATAGTTTCCTTGTCTCTCTTGTTCCTTGTGGACTGACAATACTGGATATTGCTTGTACTTCTGGTTTGCAGGCGTTTGTCACATGAAAGTCCTGAAAACAGCGGAATCCGGCTCGAAGGACCATTAGTAATGGAGAAGCCTCTTTGCGAATATCTCCACTTTGCCGTATCTTCAGTAAGAGAACTACTGGAAGAGCACACAGCTGCTTGTGTTGAATTTAAAATATACTGCTGTCAACTTTACACAACCTTTTATTGCAAACAATATATAACAAAACGCCATAAATGGTTACATTTAAAAGAAAACAAAACAAACAAGTTAAGACAAAGGAAAAAACGTTCGTAATTATAGATCGTCTTTGTCAACGCGATATCGGTGTGGTTCGATGCTGCGTTACTTTAGCACTGCCCTTGCTTCTTCCAACTGGCTAGGTAGTCTTGCGGGGTGGAGACGCTGAAAGGGGAACCGATCGATACGTTGGTCGGCGAGCGATCTCATAAAAATGCAAATTTTGGTAATGGAATGCATTCTGTCTGAAAGCAGATTATTCAAGTACCGAACACGAATTATTTATAAGATAACAAAAAAACAATGACTGGTTATTTTCTTTGATTTTAAAATTCGTCTGCCGTGTTTCCAGTTCTTTTAGTAAGATAGAAACTATGGACAATAAATAGTGATCCGGTATTTTATCAGCCTTTAATACCAATATCATAGTTTTTTTCATCACTTCCAGTTATTTCCTTACATATATTCCATATACCTACATTTAGTTTTGTTGTCTGCTATTTTTTCGTATTCTTCATATTAAAAGAACATGTACATATTTTTAAAACCATCAGATCAGTAAAGCTTTTGAATGACTAAACAGGTTCCAGGAACTCTTCCCCATTTATGTTTTAAATTATTTTGTATTATTTATTATATAAATTTAAGGACGAACACCTATAAAATTGTTTTTTTCTAGTTTTAGGATTACCTGTTTGAAAATGTAAGGAAACTCAATAAAATATTTCAAAAATTTTATGTTTTTTTTACCTATTTTATTTTTCATTTTACGAAATTAACTGAAAAGCCAATTACATGAAACTCGTAAATTATTCGTGCAAAACGTAATTTTTACGATAAACGTATCTCAGTGTAAAGCATTAACTTCCATTGTTTTAGCATTTCTTTCAGTGTAGTAAACCGGTGAACTGTCAATTCTTTAAAGTCAAGGACATATAATTTTGTCCCCATAAGATCAATGCTAAAAGAGAGCTTTTGTCGCTTCTCTATGCTTGTAGTTCTCTGCAGCTGATTAAAATAATTTTGGTTATGTTTTGACAACTAATTCGATTTTTTAAATGTAAATAATTTGTAATTTTTTGTCTCATACCAATTTTTCTTATATAACATGGTTGAAGAAATAAAAAAAAATCTACAAGAAACTCTTGCAAAAATTGATGGACTATATTGCATTTTATTCTCAGACAGGGATGGAGTTCCACTTCTCAAGGTACACACTACTTAAGTTGATCAGACCCTTAAAGGCTCATTTGCACTTGGAAAGTTTACTGGCGGAAAGTACTTACTGCCAGTAAACTTGCTATTAAATGTGTGCTTACATGTTTGATAGTTTAGTTGTCAACGGGGAGAACAACAAAACAACTCCCAATTCACTGACGTGTGCTGCTGTTAAAGTTATTATATGTCATTGGAATTGCAGAAAAATTAACTGAAATCCCGTATCCCATAATTGATCAAATTTTTTTATAAAGATTTTAAAGTATGATTATTTAGTCGCTGTTCCACTTCATTTTTTTTATATTTTCTTGTTGCCAACTATGACTGTTTACACAGGGAAACTACAAGTCTTAACAGGATATCCGGCTACTAAACTAGCCAGTTCCTCAACTTCATTTGTGCAAGTAGAAAGTCAGACTTTCCTCTAATTTATACTAAGCAAGTTTACTGGTGGCAAGCACTATTCGCCATTAAACTTTCCAAGTGTAAATGAGCCTTTGACAAGGAAATGTCTAAGATAAGACCAGTTTATTTAATTTATTTAGATTTATATTACTGGTTTTTATAAATAAATACATAGTGTAGCTTAATTATTAACAAAAAGCAATTTTTTCAGGTCAACACGGATAAAGTACCAGAACACGCTATACGACCTGGTTTTATTTCTACCTTCTGTCTGGCGATTGACCAAGGGAGCAAACTCGGTTTAGGAAAAACTAACAATTTGATTTGTTCATATTCTCAATATCAAATAGTCCAGATGAACAAATTACCATTGATTGTAACATTTGTTGCAAGTCAGAAATGTAATACTGGACAGATTTTAGCTTTAGAAAGTCAGTTAGATCCCATTGTATCAGCCTTAACTCTAACCGTTGCAGAATCTTAGTTAATATTAGGGTAAATATTATATTACTATGAAAGGCTGTTTAATGAACTATAATTATTTGCCTCCTCTTTCTATATCAATTGAAATACATTCAGCAAACATATATTGGTACGGATAAACCTTTTTGAAAGGGATAGGTGCGTTGCCGAATTGTAAGTGCTATTACAAAATATGTTAAAGACATCTATTTAAGGTCTTAATTAAAGAACTATAGCTATTAGAAAACATCATCATTTAAATGTCTTACAAATATAATATACATAAATTAATAAATTTTTAAAGCATAGTAGGGGAGAGGGGGGCACCTTTCAACAGTTACACAGTTGGAATTTTTTTATCCCAAAATAATAGATAGTAAAAAGGCGATTTAGAGAAAAGATAATACTATTATATTTTGTCTGTCAATTGATACCAGAAAATTTTTATAAAATCTATTCTTCATCGATTATATGGAATTATCTGTTGAATGGTGCCCCATTGAGGGGCACAATTTAACATTGAGTGGGGCACAATTCAACATTGAGTGTGGTGCAATTTAACACAACTTTTTAGAAAAATAAAGTAATTTATTCTTACAGAAAATTGTCTTTGAACATAAGTAACTTAAAATACGTTAAGTATTTATCGAAAATTAAACGAAGACAAGGACAATTTAAACGAAATTAAGGACTGTGTTCTTTCCGTGCCCTTTAACTGTGAAGGAGATGGCAATTTGCCGACAACATCTCCAATTTCTACAGTAGAAATATCGTCAGTTTCAGGAAAATAAAATTTTAAACCTTTCTTTCTCATGTACTTGACTTCTAAGTGACAACTGGTCTTTTTCAAAATTCGAGCAACATAGTGCACTTTAGTTTTTTTGGTACAAAATTTTACAACTATAAAATCATCCACTGACAAGTTTTCAAATACAACTTCATGATCAAGTTCATCTTCTGACCGTTCTTCTTCAAAATCCAGAACATCAGAATCATCATGGACGGAAAAAGATTCATCTGAACTGGATGTTTCTTCTGTGTTGAAGACTCTCTTAATAATTTTCGCTTTTTTCTGGTCTTTAACTCTTAATGCCTCTTCCAAGGCTTCTTTCTCTGGGGTTTCTGTAAGAATTTTAGATCGGCCTCTCTTTCTACCGCGTGAATTTTCACTTCTTGGAGGTGCTTTTGGGTAGGGTCGCACAGATTCAACAGGCGGAGTAGGCAAGCTCTTCGATGGAAGGTCTTGTGGATTATCGAGGCTATCTGTGCTGGTTGATGGTAATGAAGCACTCTCAGGTTCTAACTGTTGTGGCTGGGGCGGTGGCACATCCGTGTTGATCGAGTAATTTACATTAGGCCTATCAGTGACCGTAGCAGAATCAAAGTCTTCGTCGGTAAAAGCGTTACGATCAAATGGATATATGCCCGGTTTTTGAAATCCGGCAATAATGTTTTTCATGGTCAAGGAATTTTGAAATGCTTTTCCAGACAGCTCAGCAATGTTGTGAATGGTTATTGTCTTACCTGGATGCGAAAGCATCCAATCATTTTGTGCAACTTTATATTTCGCCTTAAAGGGTCCCATTACACTTACATCTAACGGTTGTAGCCGATGCGTACAGTGAGGTGGAAAAGTTACCATCACAATTCCATGATCTTTTGCATACACTACAGCATCCAAAGAGCAGTGACTCTCGTGATTATCGAGAAGTAACGATATGGGATCTTCCTTATTGCATTTTGTGTGGGTTACTAAGTGCTCTAGAGTTTTTAGGAACAAAGGCGCGGTCATCCATCCACTCGTTGGGCTATTAACTAATCCAAGACTTCCTGGTGGTGCCCCAATCATAAACGTATCGTGAAATCTTGCCCTGGGAAAAATGTAAACAGGCGGTACTGTATTTCCCGACGCACTGACAATTCCAACCATTGTAACAAGTGTCCCTCGCTCCCCTGAAACCGCTTGTCCCACCTGTTTAACTCCTTTTTCTGCAATTACATTGGGCGCTTGTACAACAGTCATTACACCAGTCTCGTCCAGGTTAAATATTCTCTGAGGAGAAAATGGATGTTTTCGAAGAGCTCTGCTATAATTTTCGTAAAATTCCATGACATTTGTTTTGTTAAAACTCGTACTCCTAGATAAACTTGTGTTTTCCGGCTTACGCAATGACAGTTGTCCGTGTCTTTTCATAAAGCCCTTTACCCAGTCCGTTCCTGCTAATACATTCTCTTTCCATTTTTCAGGAAATTTTCTGTTTAATTTTAACGCATAATCGTAAGCCAATTTCTGCAATAGTTTGTACGTTAGACCATAATTCATTCGGGAGCATTTAAGAATATATAAGACCAGTTGCTGTTCTTGTTCATTCGTAAACACCTGTCTGAAGGTATGCTTCGAGGAAAAATGTTCGCGATCTGGTGTCACAAGTTTTTTTAGTCGATAATATAGTGCAGTGTGACCTACCCCGAAGGATTCAGCAGCTTTTCTTAGATATAGTTCTTTTTTCCTCACACATTCCATTGCTTTCTGCATATCTTCTTCACTGAATTCCGGTTTTGTTCGCTATTTTACATAATTTCTGACCATTGTGTTAGATATATGCAAAGATCTGTAAACAAGAAAGATGGTGTTAGTTAAATCCCCGCATTTATTGTTTTTGTTAAACTTTAACTAAGTGTAAATACATAATATGGGGCACTTTTGAACACTGTTCAAATGTTCCCCAAGTATTTTGTTCAATTGTGCCCCATACATACAAAAAACAAATAATTATTATAAAATAAATCTGTGATAACTTACCTGTCTAAATTCAACAGTACCTTACTTCTTGATACCTTACCATAACATAAAAATGATATCACTTTTAAATTGTCATTAATTTAGTTTTAATTTAAAATTTTACCCACGTGTGATGTTATAATTTATTTAGGTTAATAATACATCCGACCTAAGACGCAAACGACCAGCAACTCAGCACAACGGACTCGGTTTGTCGAGGTGCTCTCAGGCTTTGTTGCCAAACTGAACTTTTATAAAACTTCAATACAGATCTTTTTTTAAAATACATGTTCAAAAGTGCCCCCGTTCGAAGGTGCCCCCTTCTCCCCTACACTACTCTGTCTTAGTTTTAAGCTCATCCGACCAATACTTCATGCTTAATATACAGGGTGATTCCTAAGTTGATACTTCTTTTTTAGCTGTGTATAGTAATTATCTAGAAATGAGTGGAAAACTGAATATTTTTAAAAAAAGTACATTTGTGCATCAATGTTTAGTTTGGTCAGAAAATACTTAACAATACTTCGGTACAAATATTCAGGGTGATTCCTAAGTTGATACTTCTTTTTTAGCTGTGTATAGAAGGCATTAAAATAAACAACTTTTTCAAAAAACTTAAAAATAGCCGAGTTACAGAAGTAAAAATCTAAGTGCAGGCCTGTTAATCAAAACGTAGCCCTTTACTTTATATTGTTTTTCTACGTTTTTTGTATGTGGGTCATGCATTTTACGGATCGGTCGTCAGTTATTTATTTTGGCAATTCGCGGCGCGGTGTGGTTTTCTGAAGCAAATTAATTTTAATAAATTGGTGAAAACGATAAAATTTGAAAACAATGAACTAATTATGGTGCTAATTTATTGTAAGTGTCGTAAAAGTGCGGATGTTTTTTCTCTACACCCAGAAGTTTTCCTAATGTTATTCAACGGGCAAGTTAGACAAAACCGTATTTGATTTGTAGTGTAATAAATGAATGTAAGTACTTTATTTTTGGGTTTTTTGAAAAAAGGTATTTGAAAATGTTGTTTATTTTAACGCCGTCTATACGTAGCTATAAGAAAGAAGTATCAACTTAGGAATCACCCTGTATATACAGTATGTCCGAGGATGTGGCAGACAAGAGGGAAAGCGGACCAAAATTTAAATTTTCGAGGAAAATTCATTTTTCATAAAATATTTTGCTTGCTGAATAAATATGATTGTCAAAATTTTTCCATTTCCCTTGGTACAGCACCGACCTATCATTCCTCTGTGCTTTGGATACTTAACGAATCCGGAAATTTCCCATTAGTTTGTCAACATTTTTCTGTGGCGTCTTTATAAAGTACCTACTGGCCAATCGCAGTTTATTGTTTTTACTAAGGCTCCGCCTTCTTTTCCAAATCACTATAAATTATACAATGTAAATGGTACAGGTTATTAATTTATTTAATATAACAAAAAAGTATACGTTTATAATAGTTTTATCAATAATACAACCTGCTGAATGTGCATAAAAAATTAATTTGTTTAATTAATTAATATTTAGTTGCTTTTAACTTAATTTCTAACATGATTATTTGGTCAAAACGGCAAATTTTGGATCCAATGGTCGTAAGTTCAAGCCCGGCAGCCTGCAAACTTTAAAAAAAAACATCATGTTCGTAAGTTGGGTCGTTGAAAAATTAGTATTCAACTAGAGTGGATTGTTCCTATCGCACTCGGAAGCTTGAGCACTTCGCCTACGGCGTCGTGCTTAATTTATTTTCTCGTGAGATATACACATCATATCCACTCTTGTTAGAGTCTAAAACTTGCATAGGTATTTCCTATGTTTCCACCACCCGGTTATATTTGCTATTGTTTGGTATGAATAAAAAATCTCGACGGCGTACTTCAATTTAAGAAGCGGTCATTTTTGTAATGTATCTATTTGGCGCCACATATATACCTACACCTTTGAATTTCAATATTTAAAGAACGACGGATCAGTTCAGAAATATGGCAACCGTTTTTGGAGACGAACTAATGTTTGTCTCCATTTTCGATCGATTTCAGACACAAGATATTGTATTATTTTATGCAATAAAAGACTGCGCGCTCCGAAGTCACGTCGGTTCTTACGTAGCAAATGAATCATAGTGCACTTATCTATTCGGCTTTCTTTAAATGTTTAAATTCAAAGCCTACACTCTATATTGCCAATACAAGCAGCCGCACGAAGCAAGAAGATTTAGTCTAGTCTTGATTGCTATGTCCACCTGTCTTAACAACGATCAGCCAGCTGTCAAGCAAGAAGATACCCGTCGTGCGATTCAAAATAACCTGAACTTGGGTCCGTGGCGCTTGCTCAGTAGAGAAAAAATTAAGCAACCGACACGATATCTAACAGAACGTAAACAGAACCGGCTCGTCCTTGTTTGTATTCATATTCGTCGCCATCTTTTGTTTCGTTCGTTCGTGTGTGGTTATAATTTCCAAGTTTTGGGTGTTAATATATTTATAAAACTTTACTTTAGACATTTTTTTTTGTTAGTTTGTATGTTGCTAGTCGTTTCCATCTTTTTTTACGTTGTATTCGTTCGGATGTTCCGTGTGTGATTGTGGATATTATTTTTAAGTTTTGGGTGCAAATTTAGCTATAAAACTTTACCAAACATTTTGTTATTGTTAACGAGTTGTGTCTCAAGATGAGTAGAAAAAAGTGCATGATTCTTTTTTGCACGAATCGCGGTTCAATACCAGGAATAAGGTATTTCAGGTATATAAAATATTGGTTACTTAGTTTTTTTGACCATAAACTGTACACACCCGAACTAACGGGTGAAATTAAATAAAAGCTTGTAAAAATATTTTGAAAGTCGATCCTGTCAAATGTTTACATCAAGGAGCAAATTTCCAAGCTGCGTAAACTCAACGGACCCTGATCATCTGCCTACAGTGGTGTCATCATTGAAT
Source organism: Polydrusus cervinus (assembly GCA_935413205.1). Lineage (NCBI taxonomy): Eukaryota > Metazoa > Arthropoda > Insecta > Coleoptera > Curculionidae > Polydrusus > Polydrusus cervinus. The sequence continues at coordinate 45,831,402 of OW284516.1, read as the reverse complement.
TATGGTGTTAGCAATATAGTGTATGTATATATGTGTTTGGCGCGCGTTATCTTTCTTTCTTGAGTTGACTGCATCGAAGATTCTATCTCGATGGTTGGCTGTTAAGTTTAGGTTAGTGTTTTTTAGTTTATGATTTTTGAATGAGTTTTATATTTTAAGCTGGTCATAGATTTTGTTGGTTAGGTTAGGAAGAGTGTTATTTTTTTATATAAAGATATACATATACATAGGTATTTCTAAATAAATGTTATTAAGTTCACCATTTTATCAAGAAATATGTTACATTTAAAAAAAATTAATTCTACACATTTCAAAGTTTGTAAAAATTACCGATTACCTCCACCATTTTGTCAAGAAATTATTACTTTTTAATAGTTCTGCTATCCAGTGTACTCAATGACTGTTATGTTATAATTAATATAAATAAAATAAGAATTAAATAATTATAATTTTGTTCCAAAATTGTATTTAATTTTAGAGGTTTCCATATCTAAGCACTAAATAACAGTAGGTACTAATTATTATTTGCCAATATGAAATAAATTGAACTTTGATCCAAACGTATAGCTTCATTGATACACATTTTCAGAAATTTCTGCTAATTGAACATAAGAATAGGAACTCTATCCGACTCTAAAATAGGTACCCTATCTTCAGCACGCCATTATTTGAACTGCGCATGCGAATAGTCCCGTATCTGTTGAGTATCCTTATCACGAACAAAGCTAATATAGTATAACAATATATATTATAGTATGTTGTGCAAAATAAAGCTACAATATATAATCGGAAACTTGTTAACTGGACATCGAACGTGTAACATTGCCAAGCCAGGCAGGGCCGGATTATCCAATAGGCTAGATAGGCTATAGCCTAGGGGCCCTCGACTTGCGGGGGCCCTTTACTCTCAAATAAAAAAAAGTAAAACGGTATACAACATCTATTTACTATAATACGTTGACCAATGGTCAATGACCATGATGTAATAATAACAAAAATAATAATAATAATAATTATCATTATTTATACTAAATCTGGCCGCGGCACGGCTATAAAACACGATATTCTCAATAAAATTCCTACCGAAAATATTATTGAGAGTTTTGCAACCCTAAAATCACGGAAACGAGTATTTATTTGAGTACACGCGTACACACCACCACCTAATTACATAATATATTCTTTTTTTTAGCGAAAATGTTTTAGGTTATTTTCTTTTTAGATATTTCTTGATTTTTTATGTATTTTTTTAGAGTAAATTTTTTTTTTAAATCAAGATATTATTTTAATAAATACCTTTAAACCTATCAATTTTTGTTTCACATTTTACTTCATCAAAAAAAAATTTCTACCCTAGGTACGGTACCATAAAATATGCTGAATGTTCTGGATAGGGAGACGAGGAGGGGCCCTAAGTAATTTTTAGCCTAGGGCCTTAACAATCGCTAATCCGGCCCTGAAGCCAGGTCACTGATGAGCACTCAGAATCAGAAACAAGGATGACCTCACATTTCATTTTAAGTGAGGCAAGGAATGTTAACATCAAATTGACACATGAGAGGTAGGCAGCTTGGCTGCTCCTGAGTTCTAGTTAAGGCTGATTAGGCCTTCTCTTTCGATCTAATCATTCGGAAACTTGTTTAATTTATTCAAATGCGAAAACCGAATACAGTTCTGTACAGAGCGTTTCGTAGTTTGGTTTTTGTTTACAAGATCGGTTAACATTTTTTTGTACAACCCTGATATGATATAACTGGCAACACGGCCATCATACGAACTACTGTGTCTATAAACTACTTTTGACACTTTAACAAGTGAGGTTATGCTTTAGACTTTGAAATTTAGTGTTGTGATTCAAACATGGTTTTTATCCGCAAAACGGACACTCTTTTATTTGCATTTTCTAACGTTCTTATTAGATGGAAGCAAGAAAATAATAGTGATTCCTTGGAAGAAGTTAAAATTCCTGAACCAGTGTTACCAGGAAGTCTTACGAAAGGACAAATTGAGGTATGAATTTTTTTTTAGCTTTAATAAAATCTTGGTCAGGTCTATAATCACAGAAGATCTATTATTTTAGGTTGTTAAGAAAGAGAAGAGAACAATAACGTGGATAGAATTTTCTAAGAATGGACAATACTTTGCTATTACTATGGAAAATAAACAACTTGTAGTGTTTAACAAGGAATTTCAACCTGTAAAAAATATTGTGCTTTCTAGAGTGTCCAATAAGGTTGGTCAGGTTTTAAGAGGCTTCATTCATTTTACCTGCTTAGTACTTTTACTTGTAAAAAAATATTTATTTTTATACTAATGCTTTTTTGCTGTAGGTATTTAAATGTTTTCTTATTTCATATTTACAGGTTTGTTTTACCCCCACAAATGATATTTTAGTGGCAGATAGAACAGGAGATGTTTACTTGTACAAAATAGACAATGAAAATAATGAACCCACCCTTTTACTAGGCCATCTAAGTGTTATTTTAGACATGGCATTTACAGATTGTGGAAAATACATCATTACATGTGATAGAGATGAAAAAATTCGGGTGTCACATTTTCCCAATGCTTATAATATTGCGAGTTATTGTCTAGGTCATACAGAATTTGTAATAACTCTCAAAGTATTAAAAGAGAAGTTTTTATTATCAGCTTCTGGAGATGGTACAGTTAGAATGTGGGACTATTTACAAGGAAAAGAGGTAAAAAAATAATGTGTACCAAGATTTAAGAATTTTTTTAAATTATTAAATATGTACATATTCACTAACTAACACTAATATTACACACTAAACTTTAAAGGTAATTTGCAGGGTTTATTCTACAGGGTGTCCCACCGGGAACCGAATCGATCTATATATAGAAAACTATATATAGAAAAATTTTGAAAATTTGACAGTATGCTGATGGGGGCGACCGGGCTAAAATATTTTCATAATGGTGGCACTTCCGGTTATACCGGAAGTAAGTGTCAACTTGCTTATTTTAAATGGGACACCCTATATAGGTAACTATAAAAAAAATAAAAACACGTTTTTCAAAAATATAATTTTCATGTCATAAATAAATAAAATTAAAATTATTTTTTATTTCCATAAATTTCATGTGCTTATATTTTACTTCTTAATTTGTTTATACTAATATGAAAACATACACACACATACAAAAAAATAAAATACTGTGATTTTTTAAAAATTTAATTAAAAAAGGCCTAGATGCGGGTATAATACTTACTATGGGCTGTTTGGAGTACATAAACCACTCTAGGGTGCTTCACATAAGGGTTAACAATGTATTCAGACAACTCAACTTTTTCACCTTAACTCAGTGGCGGCTCGTGATAGTTGATACAGGTGGGGCCAAAATATAAAGTCAAAAATCTTTGATGAGAGTACAGGGTGTTACAAATTCAATACATTGACATTGCTATCTCAGTAACTATAAGAGATATTAATTTGGTTAAATGGAGCCAAAGTTGCATAATTTTAATGATGAATTAAGTATTTGTTAAAAAAAAATCCGATGACTTCCGGAGCATTCGAAAAAAAAACAAGAAAAAATTAATTTGTTTTTTTATTGTCTTTACGACAAAACATTGATTTTTTGGACAAACCAAGAGCACTTACTTACAATTTTTTATGCTCTTTAAGAAAATAATCTTATTTTTCAGATACGACGTTCGATTTTTAGAATACAAATTAAGTATCAACTCAATTTTTTCAAATTTTTGAGTAGCTTTTGACCTCTTAAAATTATTATCTTGTAAAATACTTAAGAAAGTGCCCTTGGTTTTTAATAATAATAACTTTTGTCATAAAAGTTTTTCGTTTATTTTTTCGGATATCTCTGGAAATCATCGAAATTTGATTAAATTTCTTTTTAACAAATTGTTCAGCATTAAAATATGCCTTTGCCTCCATTTACCAAACTCTCTATCTCTTGTAGTGCATCGAATTTGTACAACCCTGTATATAAAAAAAATCGAAAAACTTACTAATTAAATGGAGCATTTGCAATAGTTACAAAAAATGTTTACAAAACACTCAAATTATCTTATAAGAAAACTCTACAGGTACATACGTCTTTTTGTTATTTGAAAATAAATCACTTTTGTTCTTGAAGTCATCAATGCTGTTTACAAAATGTTTTTCGGCAGGCTACATACCTAAAGCGCTAAGTCTTTCCTCTTTTATTTTATAGCGATTTCGGTTTACAGATATCGGGCACTCTGAGAGTGCTCTCTCCGAGATTTGCGTGTTCGATTATCGAAATCGAGATATCTCACTATATGGCTATGACAGATCTCGGGCAGATCTATGACGTCACAGAGCGCTCTCAGAGTGACCGAGATCTGTAAACCGAAATCGCTATTATTCATTTTAAAATTGATAAACCGGAATCAGGAATATTATTATAATCCACCGACGGACTGACCTAAACCTAACCTACAAGAATAATTTATGTTAAACAGTAAAAACTGTTTAAAATAAAACTATTTTAAAATTAATATCTTGACAGGGCAAACCGTATTCACAGCTGCCATCTAGTATCAAGTAGTGGTAACAAGGACGAAGGCCTGATCCGATTGGAATGACAAACTAAAGCACGTGAAAATTCTTCAATCCCGGACGGATCTGAGGATCTGGCCCGCCACAAAATTTCTGAATTCCTTATGCGTCAGTAAGAGAGGGCGATATATCAATATCTCTTTCGTAAGCGATGAATCGCCGGCGTTGGGCAGCGCGAAGGAATTTTCGCGGCGTCGGGTAGTTTTTGCACGTTAGGCGTTTTCAGATATTAAATGAACACAACGGCTTGAATTTTAAATTATTCACAGTTACAAAAAGAATGAAGCGTAAAGATACAAAGCAATGATTATGAGTGTGAGTAAAAAATAACTTTGTGCACAGGTAGGTAGGGCCATGGCACTGTGGCCCTACTGTACGAGCCGCCACTGCTTTAACTTTAGGAGGAAAGTTTTTGTTTTTAAAGGTTTGATAATCAAATTCTTTATTCAGTATATTATTAACAAAGTGTTGTTTTTCTTCAGGTAATTAAAATAGATACAAAAACTCTCACAGAAGAAAAAGTATTTGATGATTTTGCCACTCTAATGGACACTGAAAAAGTGGATGTCACAAACCTTCCTATCACAGATATGCAAGTTCATGAAAATGGTGAAGAAGTAATGATAATGGTATCTTTATACAATATAGAAAAATTACACCTATACAATATTAATTTAAAAACTCTTCAGTCTTCATATATTACTAACATAGACAATGGAACCAGATTATTTTCTTTCTATCTTCCGCCATCATCTAAGCAATTTTATATTTTTGCTGGTAGTGGAGACCTTATGGTTTTCAAGTTTGTTAATCGAGGAATATCATATGTGTCTGGTAGTTTTTTAAAAGAACACTTAGTTAAGTATAAGGAGTTATTTACATTTGATAGTGACATAACACTTTTTTACAAACGAAAATTTGATAATATCCAAGACTATTTGGAAAGAAAAAGACAAAGGTTAGAATTGAAATAAAAAATAGTGAAAATATTTTTATGATTTATTTTCCTATCACAAACCAGTGGTGCACCCATAAAATCTGCCTTAAAAACCAAATATTCATCTAGGAGGGAGAAGAACTAGCGCCTCATACAAAATAGCGAACATTGTTATTACAGCTGATAGTACAGAGGTCAGAGATTACAAAATGTTAGTTTCTGACATACATATTGCATGGAAGATTTTAATATACAAATAAATAATTTTATATCGACACCCCCAACTACGCCTATAATAGCGGTACAATTAAGAAACTTTAAAATATTTTCTAGTGATTTTTTTTTGGTCAACCAGGACAAGCCTGTCCCATAACAAAACATGCAAAGTTTTTTTTTCAAGGAATATAAATAACTGCTTTTTTATATCCCCATAACATTTCGTAAGGACCACTTTATTGTGAAAAGTTTTGGACTAAAACTAGCATCATCAGATCTTCTAAACATTAAAAAAAAATTGTTTTTGAAACAACTAGCGCATCACAGTCAGAGCTGTGAGTAACTTAAGTAACTAGCTACTTTTTAGTAACTAGATACTTAGTAACTTAGTTCTTTTTTGAATCATGCCAAAAGTAACTGTAACTTCGTTACTTTTGAAAAGTAACTTGTATCTAGTTACTTTTCAGGAGTAACTAAGTTACTTTTTAAGTGTATAGTTACTCCTAAAAAGTAACTAGATACAAGTTACTTTTTAAAAGTAACGAAGTTACAGTTACTTTTGGCAAAAAAGTAACTAGTTACTTTTTAGGAGTAACTCAGTTACTTTTAAAGTGTATAGTTACTCCTAAAAAGTAACTAGATACAAGTTACTTTTCAAAAGTAACAAATAATGCGCACAATCAGATGATGACCAAGGGACGATCGGCAGCCGTTTTTTTTTTTTTTAGAAGTCACTTGTCACAGTCTGTAGTGTGTACATGAAAATGAATTATCACTACCTGGTAAATTTATTTATTTGGGCAAAAGTATCGAAAAAGTAACTAGTTACTTTTACTAAGTAACTAAGAACTAAGTTACTTTTAGGTAAAAGTAACTATTCCTTATAAGTATCTAGATACATTTGGGCAAAAGTATCGAAAAAGTAACTTTCACAGCTCTGATCACAGTAGACTAACACTTCAGTTACATTTTATTCACATGGGAGCATCATTTTTGTTGTTTTACAATATTTCGGTCTACGTCTAAGGCAAAAACCATACTTAAGGGGGGTTTCTACCTTGTGGGATCAAAAAAATCGTTTTTTTTTGTGCATTTTCAGACAGATACATGTTTCAAAAATACTCTCTTAAATTTTCAAGTTGAAATCTGGTTAAATAATAGTACCAGACTTGAAATCAGTGATAACGAAAGCTATGGAAAGCATACGCATCTTGCAAAATATGTGATTTGTTATAAAAATTGTTTAAACAAATTCATTTTGCAAATTTGATAGCCGATTCGTAATCAGCGACCCCAAAAACCTGAAACATGGAAATATGGAATAATAAAAAAAATAATACTTTAATTGTAATCCCTGGAATTCAACATACATTTTTGCAGTTAAAATTTAAATTTTCAAACGCGTTTTTCTTAAAACCACGTTCTTCGAGTTGTTGGATGTCCTACAAGGCGCCAAAATTAAGCAATCGCCATGAAATTTTTTACACATTTTCATCAGGAGTTTGTGCATCCGTGGTAGTAGAATCTTCTAAACATATCAAAAATTGTTCATTTAAAAAAATAATTCGTAACAAAATAAAAGCCAAAAATAGTTTTTTTTTTAAAAAAGGTCATAATTTTTGCAATTTTCATGTCTTGTCCTTCGTTCTACTACCACGGATGGGGAAAAGTGTACAGATTAAGAAAATATTTTTATTTTGCTTGTCAAACTTCATTTACGGACGCTAGGTCGTCCACCATGAGGACGAGTCGTCGCCTACCCGCTGCCATTGTTCGGTACCCCCCTTGCCCCTTTACTTGGATCACCGAAAAAAAAATTGAAAAGCTTTAATAAACTTTTTCCTACAACTGTGCGAAAATTTCATCCTTTTACCTATTATACTTTTCGAGAAAAAATTTCCAGAAAAAACAGCAGGTTTTCGGGCCAACAAGGTAGAAACCCCCCTTAAGATATACGTTATATTAAAAAAATACTAATAGAAAATAGAATTACTTTTCGTGCGTTAAAAACTTCCTTACTTCCTAGAGTATTGTTATGGTAAATCTTATGGAAATACTGGTGACATTTTGCAAGCCAACAAAATCCCGCTAATTGATTTTTCGATTCGCTGGAAATAATTATAATTGCCACTGAATATGACACAGGTTTTTACAAAATTGTTTGTGTGGATTCTGAGAAAATTGCGTTTAAAATAGCGTTTAGAGGGATTTTGTTGGTTTGCAGAATGTCACCAATAAACACCATAACTTTCTGTAAAGTAATTTTAATACCAGAGCCTTAATAGTAAAGAAAGGATAATTTTAAATACTAGTGATGTGTTATTTGATGATAAAACGTAAACATTTTAAAAACCTTTAAATTATATTAAATTTTCAAAGCTTAGAAGTCCTTAAAACTGTTTTAAAAATTCCAGGTCCGTATTTAAAAAAAATGAATTGAGGTTGGTATCTAAAAAACGAAACGTCCAATTTGAAAACTAATAACGCAATCTTCTAGAACATAAAGAACGGCTATGAGAAAGTGTTTCTTGTTTTTTTTCCTAGGTCCAAAATGAAGGCGCAAAAAATTAAAAACCAAAACAAAAAATTTTGGTTTTTCTCGGATATCTTCGAAGTTATTCAGAATATTTACAATTTTCTTTCACCAAATTATTAAGCCCAAAAATACGTAACTTTGCCTCAATTTAACCATATTCATATCTCTTACCGTTTTCGAGATCCCCTTGTACGCACACGAATTTGTGGCACCCTGTATAATAATATAGCAAACTCAATATATGCTCTGAGCAGACTTAATAAATTAACATAAGTACAAAATTTCGTAATTCCCCGTCAAGTAGGTTTTTAGCTTTCGAGCCAAACACATACTTTTTGTAATCTAGGGACCTTAAAACCATTGCAAATAACTGGGAATCTTGCTGTCAATTTTAAGTTTAAATTAAAAATGAGTTGAATAAAGTTCAAGCCCTATTTTATTACAAAATCAAAGAAAGGATTTCTTACAATGTAAAGGAACTGTAAAAAATTAAACTTATTTAAATACACAATATTTTGATAACTAACTTAGGTATTATGGAAGAAGTTTTAACAAACTCGGCACCAACAAACTATTTCTTGAAATAATAAACTGGATTCCTTCCATTTCACAGTTTCCTATGGTATGGGAAGTTATCTAGCATCGAAAACAACCACTGTATGAAAATTAAGGATTATATTTAGGACCAAACAAAAAATAATATAAATAAATCACACTATTATAATGACAGTTACTGCCAAATTGTTTTACTTTTACTTTCCTTTATGCTTTGTTTCCCTTTATGCCTTTTAACCCTGTACATAATATAGTCAACCTTTCATGTAAACCTGCTTTAATCTATGGCTCAAGAAAAAGTTTCTGGAAGAATAAATCTTATAGCATACAGTTCTTAGATAACAACCTTTACTGAAATCACTGGATGAGGAAAGAAAACCCCTAAATTTTGTCTCCTAAGCGGGCAACCAGCTGTCTGTGCAGGTTGCAAAGTCATCACTTATTAGTGTACTTATTGACCGTAAGCGAGGGGTGTTTCACTGTGGCAGTAGGTGTACAAATTCTTAAGGGAGGACTTAGCAGGACCAAAAAAAGGGCTGGCAGTACAGGCAGGACCGTGAACAGGATCCGGCAGGACAGGCAGTACCTTTCAGGACCAATCGGATTTCTCCAAAATCTTTAGGAGTAGTGGTAAATAGCGGGAAACAAAAAATATTTTTGCTGTTTGTTTTTAGTTATTATTACAAAGTGACCATGGCAGGACCATAGCAGGACAGGCAGAACAATGGCAAAAATGACTAATTTGGCAGTAGGTGTACAAATTTTGATCAGTGAAACACCCATCGGCCGTAAGTTTTCCAATGGTTGCCCCCCTACCTAATAGGACTTGTGCTTTTTTAAAGATAGAAGTTAATCATGTCAGCACAAACCAATTTTATCTCAATTTGTATCGCCAAATTTAAGCAGACAATCATTGCAATTAACAAACATGGAAAATTAATTAGTGTAACTAATCAAAAGAGAAAAATAAAGTAGAATTTTTAGTAGATGGAAGGTAACCTCTGTTGTGACATGACGTAACCCACTGAGAAATGAACAAAGGTTTCAAGAATCAAGGGTATTTTGTTCTTAAGGTTAAAACCAAGAAAGGATACATCTTTTAGTTCTCTTCTTGTACATAATACGGTATCCGCATTCACGACAACGAATGGGATCTCTAGGTCTGATTTCATTTTCATGATGGCATTCTGAAAAATGAAAAAAATGGGTAGCATTTGTAAAGGAGTTTTCTGGACTTAAATCCAACTACAAAAAATATTGCAAATACAAGATAAAATATAAAAGCTGTATTAACAAATAATATTTCTGATCGCAAGAAAAAATGATTCTTACCACCACAAATGTATACCATAGGAGTTTTTGTAGTACTAGGATCTTTACCTGTACCTTCCGACATATTATTTATCTTACTGTTTATAAAAAATGTAATCAAGTGGTAAATTTAAAACTTTCCCGTGCAACACATGAAAAAATAAACCAAACAAAAATAGCGAGGTTATGTTAAAACTTAAAGTTTGACATTAACATGTCGTTCCTTGTTTGCTTTAAGTTAAAAAAAGACGGATGAATGAGGGTTTAATATCAGTAGCGGGTATAATTTTTCTTATTCAAAAATTATAAATTAGGAATCAATTTGGAGCGATGGACTGGTTATAAATATTCCAAATTGGTTTTTTACCGCTAACGTTGTGGCGATCGACTGTGGTTATCATGTCGTTCTCGATTTTTTAAGAGTAGAAAAGGGCTAAGTGTTTTTCTTGTCTTCAAGTTCATCGAGATGAACATGGTTCAAGCGTTTTATATATTCTTGTGATGTAGAATGAAATAATTTAAAAAGAGCACATTCAAGGTTAACCGTAACCGGTAATTACCGGTCCATAGCTCCAAACTCCAAACATTAGTTCAATGGCTTCAAATCGCCATCGTGTGCGAAAACGGTTTTCAGCCATTTTGGCACATTTTAAATATCTAGGATAATATTTTTTCAATTAACACAAATTAAGCCGAATAATTAGCATTTTTCGATGTAATTAAATGCCTTCTATTTGACGAGGGCAGCTTAAATGCAGACACTACACGATCATCAGATTGACGGTCTTGTTAAGGGAGTGATGGTAATGGTCGTGTTAAGTTAAGGGCAATTTTCAAGGATTGATGAGCAGACTGATACTTAAATTCTTATTATAAACAAGACTGATACGAAAATGACAAATGATTAAAATGTCAGTCTTGAATGATCGTGTGGGTATGCAAAAGTCTTTTAGAAATGTATGTTTAGAATAAACCTATCTGTCTGTCCAAACTCAACTATACTTATTACAGGGTCGTTGTCAACGAAACAAAATTATAATAGAGAATTTGTTTCATTTGCGAATATGTTTTTTCGATAACTGGACTTTTTACATATTTTTTGAGTTAGGGGGAAATATCTCACATTACCTACCCCCATCAATCCTTAGTTACACCCAGTTCCATGGCACTGGCATAAAATGGCAACCACGCCCCTGCCGTTGATAAGGAAATCATGCGCAAGTATAGAGATGACTGCGGATCGACTAAATATCGATTTTTTTATAATTTCTGATGAACATAATTATAAAAAATATTACGCGAAAGTCTGCATATGATGTCGCATAAAATAAAAGTGAAATTGTTAATATCAAATTTTCTTTAATATCCATATTTGACGAGTCCTAATTAATATTAATTACCCATATCCAAAGCTATAGGTATTAAAACCTCGTCTAAGCTCTAGACGGTATTTCAAACGTGATTTTTTCTGAAACTGAAACTACACAAACAATTTTGTAAAAACCTGTTTCATATTCAGCGGCAAATATTTATAATTCTTTCCAGCGTATCGAAAATCCGGTTTCAGGTATTAGCCAATTCGGAGATTTTAAGGCCTGAAAAATCGATTAGCGGGTTTTTGTTGGTTGGCAAAATGTCACCATTACATATATGAAAATTACGTTTCTTCCTAAATTATTGATGTACTTGTGTTTTACTGACCAATTACAGTTTGTGTTTATGGAGGATCCGCCTTTTTTCATTACATTTCAATTTATTTATTTATGTAAAACTTTTATGTCCAGTCCATATTATGGCGCAATATGTTTTATAAGTGGATATGATTTGGAAGTAAATTGGGCCGACGCCGTGGACGGAGTGCTCAAATTTCCGACTAATATGGACAATCCCATTGCCACCTTTATTAAGGGGGCTGTATGTAACCGTATAATTTTTATCTGACCAAACTTACGAACCTTATGCTAACTGGACATCGAACGTTTTCACATTGCCAAGCCAGATCCACTGACGAGCACCCAGAATCAGAAACAAGGATGACCTCACATTTCATTTTAAGTGAGGCAAGGAATGTTAACATAAAATTAAATGACAGGCTTGCCATGGTTACCTCAAAACCCGATGGACGTACCTATCGGTAAACAAAATTGTTTATTGGCAGACCTCCATGGCGCTGAGCGTCCGGGGTTTGCACGCTGTGCACCCCTTCGTCTATTACCCGCTGTCCACTCACCTTGTCAGTGGGGAATGGCAGTTTTATGGGTCGTTAGACTCACTGCTAACAACGGTATGCCCTGTCTTCTTCCTTTAACATCTTAATCCTTTCGTCCTACTGGGACTCATCAGAGACGCGCGACGCGATATTGATCCTCTAGACTCCTTAGCTCATTGTTGTCGGTGATTTATTCGACACATGAGAGGTAGGCAGCTTGGCTGCTCCTGAGTTCTAGTTAAGGCTGATTAAGCCTTCTCTTTTGATCAAGTTAAAATATTTTTTTTTAAACTTTGCAGGCTGCCGGGCTTGAACTCACAACCATATTAGATCCAAAGGTCGACGCTTTTCTGTTTGAGCCACAGAGTCATGTTAGAAATTATGGTTAAACCAACTCAATAATGCTACTTGAAATTAATTTTCTATGCACATTCAGCAGGTTGCATTATTGATAAAACTATTTTAGATGTGTATATATTTTGTTATAATAAACAAATTAATAGCATATTGTACCATTATACGGTGGACAAAAACACAGCAACTACGAGTCACCAAGCTCAATAGCCTGCAGAGACTTGCTTGCCTGTGTATCAGCGGTGCAATTAGAAGCATCCCTCTACCGCAGCATTAGAAGTAATACTAGGATTAACACCCCTAGACATTCACATTAGAAAGGAGGCCAGCCGCAGCGCCTCTTGCATGATAATAGATGGGGAATGGAGACAACACCCCGAAAGAATAGGGCACACAAAAGCCGCGGATCTAATTAACGACGAGCTCCTTGAGATGTAAACAGATCACATAAAAGAGATCTATAATCAGGTGCGACTCTGACATGTGGCCAAAACGGACACTTCCGTCATTAGACAAGAGCCTGGTTTGGTACACTGATGGATCAAACACGGCCGACGGAGTAGGCGCAGGAATATTTGGGGAAAGACCTAGAATGGAAATCAGTATTGCCCGGGGAAACTACGCCACAGTATACCAAGCGGAAATACGTGCTATAAGTATGTGTATAGAAAAATATCTAAAAGGGCTGTCACGACCAGGAGATATACATTCTGTCAGAAAGTCAAGGCCATAAACTCCAATCGACCCAAATCGAGGATCACAATGGAGTGCCTAAACAACCTGATAGACCTAGCAGCAAGAAACAACAGGGTAGAACTCCTATGGCTTCCTGGTCACTCGGGGATATCGGGCAACGAATAAGCCGATAAACTGGCTAGAGCCGGGTCATTTTAAAAACTAAGGGGGCCCTGAACCCGCCCTTTGCGTATCAAACCAGGCAACCAAAGCAACATCAAATAGGTGGGCGCAATAACAACACCTATCCCGGTGGAACAGGATACCCGGTCAAACCCAAGCGAGGGCCACAATTGGGAAACCCTCCAAAAAGCTATCAACTGGAATATTATTGCTTCTAACGCGCAACCAGCTAAAACAAGTGGTTGACCTACTAACAGGCCACTGCCACTTAAAAAAACAACTACGTCGAATAGGAACTTACAATGATCCCATTGACTGCAGACTTTGCGGCGAAAAGGACAAAACCTCCTAATATATTATATACAACTGCGAGGCACTAACCCGAAGAAGATTTAAAATTTTCGGAGGAATCCAATGTGGGGATAACCTCCCGCATGACAAACTGATAGGCCTAAGCAGTATCTGGTATTATTTTACAATCCAGTAATCCGTATATCTAATGACATGGTTCTTGTGGTGATGTTTTGTGATTTAGTTTAGTAGTCGGTTCGAATTGAGCCTGATGTTAGGTTAGGTTAGGTTAGGTAAGAGTGGCAGACCCTTGGTTCTGACCAAACAGTCTCACGTAGTCCTGATTAGGTCCGTTGTGATACCACACGTGTTCCGTAGAACCCACCTTCATCAGATCACTGATGGTTTATGCGACGTAACCGCGGAAGGATTTTAACAACTCATTCAAACCAGCCACTATTGTTCAGAAATCTGCTCAGCCGTCCGAGTTGTAAGTTGCTTAGTTCCTCCAGGCTATCGAAAGATGATTCACCCAGAGTAGTGAACCTCCTTCTTGCGAGGCCAGGGCATTCACACAGAAAATGTTGAATACTTTCTTCCTCTTCCTCATCTCTGCAACTTCTGCAGAAGTCGTTAGTGGGTATTTGCATACGTTCGGCATGTCTACCGAAGAGGCAATGTCCGGTAACAGCCTGATGTTAAAAATTTCTTGTATGTTATCGATCACAAACTTTCATATCGATAATTAGTATTGATGTCGATAGTTTACCACATTCGTAGCTATCTAAAGAAAATTTCAATATGGCTGACACTTGTTGGTCTGCGATTTTGTAGGGTGACAAAATCGAATCGAAAACAACGACGAATTTCGCGAAAAACAAAATTTGTGTAGTTTTGTTAGTCGTCACTGCCGTGAAAAAGTGATAATCGAAACATGAGGTAGCACAGGCCTCGCGGACTTAGTGAAAAATTGCAATGTATGGTGCTGTGTATTTTTGCTATTTTTATTTTTTACATCAGCGATAGAAACTTGTAAAAGTGCACGATGAATAATAATAATTCTACGCCAAGTAGAACACCGTCGTAAGTAGTCTAGCAGTCTAGAACATAAAAAAGAATTGAATAATAACAAAAATTTGATTATTCAAGACTTACGTTAGTTTCCTATTTCTGTCAAACTACCGTAAATGAATAGTACCAAAGTGACGGCCAGCTAATAAACTAGTCGCCGATTGACCCATCGTTGGGGTACACCTTGCTATTGTTCATGTATTTGCGTAAATTATTGATAAATATAGCAGATTCGTCATTTATCTGGTTTGTTTATGTAGAGATTTGGAGTCTTTGCGGTCCTGACGTCATTCTTCTCGTCGCTACTCTTTTGCATATTACAGTACTTTATTTACAGCTAATTAAATGCAACAAATACAAGTAGGCGTTGTCAATGAAGTGAAATATAAAATAGATATGATCAAATAGATTTATTCCTATCTAAAAAGGTCTTTAAAAAATGCATTCCAGAAAAATATTTATTTTTAAATCATTTTACTAGCTCAATTTTAATGACTTACCTATGTCAAAGGGTACCTAGGTTAAAAATTGTTTGAACATGAATATTATTTTCTGCTAACATGATTCCATTGACTGGTTGGTTGCTATTATGGTAACTTAACATCGAAAAGATCCACTGGCATAGGATAATGAATGCCAGCATTCTAGATCACAGCTTGGGACCTTTAGGGCTCAATTTTTATAGTGTCCACTTAAACCTAAGTTTAAACCAAGGTTTAAAATCATAGAAATGTAAAAAATAGTCCATTTATAACGCGGGATTGACAGCAAAGTTCAATTTAAAAGTAATCAACCTGGTCATAATTAGAGCACGAAAATTTAATGACAATGATGTTTTTCCAGGACCCGAGTGAGAACCTTGTTCATTTATAACAGGGTGCTTGGAAATGACCATGACAAATTTTAAGGGAAAACTTGGCCTAAAATATACAGGGACGTCACAATTAAGGGCTCATTGTAAAGAACTTTAAACATTAAAAACTTTCTTATTTTAAATCGAACACCCTGTAAATTTTTATTTCATATGATGGTAAATTAACTGCTCCTTAAAATTGCTATAACCTTTTCTATACCTATATCAACGCGTTTTCTTAGAATATCAAGTTTTTTTTAAAATATACAATATATTAAATATAATTTTTTCACGCTTGTCATGAAAACAAATGTACCGGGTGATTCATTAAGGGTGACGAGCGGCCATATCTCGGAAACTACTGGGCATAGAAATTCAGGAAAAAAAAATTATAACTAAAGTGACCATGAGAAAATCCTGGAAATAATTTTTAAGTTCCGCATTTTGCCGCAAGAGGGCGTAATTGACAAGTAAATTTTAAAATTTTACATATCTCCGAAAATTCCACATTAAGATATATCTTTGATAACACCATTAAAAAGCTTGGACAATTATGCATCATTTTGGTCTTATGCTCATTGGCGTACCGACTTTAATAAGAGGGGGGAAGCTGTTGAAAGTGTAATCAGTTAAATCAAATCAAATAAATTTCAGTAACTTTTAAGCGACTTATCCGATTTTAGCAAACTAAAGACTGTTTGGAAGAGAAATGTATGCACTTTTACCAATCGTATTTAGTTGTCCATAATAGTTCTCAAAAACAAAATGCTAGAGGGCGCAATTTGTAATAATAACACAATTTTTGATTTTACTCCGAAAAAATAAATCATACGGTATAATTATGTTACCATAATCAAAAAGTCAATGAAATTTGCTAGAAAGAATATGAAAACCCCAGCTTGATATCTCCGGTCGTTTCAGCATTATCGCCAATAGAATAATTTTTAAAACTTTAAATGAACAAGCGGTTATATATTTTTTAGAAAAAAAGTGGGACGCCACTGATATTTTTCCATGTGAATATTATTTCGGATTAGCCTGGTCAATTCTGCATAAAAATGGTTTCTTGCGTTTTTCTCCTCAGGCACACCGTTCCTAATTAAAATAATTAAATTAAATTAGCTCTACTATTTATTATTGTTATTAACATTGATAATGAGAAATTTTGTTTTATAAGAATTTTTGGAAATGACCAACCTTCACTTAATAGGCAAGCTTTCGTCCGTCTAATTTCCCCCCTATTATTAAAGTCGGTACGCCAATGAGCATAAGACCAAAATAATGCATAATTTTCCAAGCTTTTTAATGGTGTTATCAAAGATATACCTTAATGTGGAATTTTCGGAGATATGTAAAATTTTAAAATTTATTTTTCAATTGCACCCTCTTGCGGCAAAATGCGGAACTTAAAAATTATTTCCAGGATTTTCTCATGGCCACTTTAGTTATAACTTTTATTTTTCTGAATTTCTATGCCCAGTAGTTTCCGAGATATGGCCTCTCGTCACCCTTAATGAATCACCCGGTACATGGATACTCCATAGTGATATAAAGGAAATATTGTTTGCAGTGATGTTTTCTAGAATGCTTTAACAAGAACTGTTTTTTATTTGCTTTTATAAAGTTTTAAATAAGTGATATATTTTCTAGTCATACTATAAAATATGTCTAAGAATATTTCCCTTATAAAAATCTCCATGAAGGGAGTATCCATGTACATTTGTTTTCATGGCCCTTAATTGTGACGTTCCTGTATATTTTAGGCCAAGTTTAATTATTTTTAACATTGTATCTTCCTAAATTATTTTCAATAGAATAAATAAATTAACCCATTTTTTTCTTATTTAAACAGTGGTAATGGAAGCCCAGGACCTTGGAACTCGCCCCTTTCAAGCCCCGTGGGTACCGGACGGCCCCCTTCCCTAATGAATCTTCAGCAGAGCCTCCCGAATGTAGTAAGAGTAGTGGTTACCCGAGATGGGGGTGGGTATGGTATGAAAGTCTCCGGGGACAATCCAGTGTATGTTCAGAGTGTTAAAGATGGTAAGAGTGACTTACTTAATTAACGAACTTAAATATTTATGAATGTTATTACATTTTTGTTTTGGTTAAATTTGGATAAGGTATTTCTTCCAAGTTTTGATATTGATTAATTAGGTAATCCAACGATGTGTTCAAATGGCGGCTGGCTGGCAAATACTGCGTTGTAATTGGTGCACGTGACTATATAAATAATATTGCTGGTGACATTTAACGGGTGGCTCAATGCTTTTTACCAGCCAACCGCCATATTGAATCACGTGGTTTGGATTCCCTAATTAAAGAATTGACACTTAACAAAAATGAGGTTAGGATAATAGGTAGATACTTCAAAAAGATTGAAATTTGTCCTTTTTATATTTGGATTAAAACAGTTATCCCAATTCCTATGCACACGCACTAAGGAGTGCACGAAATGGTGCGAAAATTAGATATAAAAACATATTTTTACGGAGTAGTATTTTGTGACCGAACTAAAGATTTGTGTTATAGTCAGCACTAACATGCTGAGCTAGAACCGATTGAAAACATATATCGATAATAAAAATCTTCCCAGAGTATCACAACGCTTTTCTACAAACAAAAAACACGTCGGGAAAGCTGCAAGTTTAATAACATGAGGCGACAAGGCATAAGTGCGTCATCCTATTAACCGCGCAATTCTTTTATTTGCGATTCGTGCGACCGATTATCTTGTTATCTTTGTTCCTATAATTTAAATAGAAACAGAACACCGGTCTCGAGAGATTAGTCAGGTCGGAGATGGGTCCGAGTGTGTCGAATAAAGGCTGTCCTGGGGTGGCATTCCGTTCAATTTATCTAGTCGCATCGAATCAATATTATATAAATAGGGGAATAATATACACAAAGAATTTTAATAATAATTATTTAACCGGCAAGTTTGACTGTGACATAAATGACTTTGAGGTGAGTGATTAGTAAATAAAAAATTAAGGTAACCAGGCCAGTATGATTGTGAGAAAATTATTTCTGTCAATATTACGTCTGACACAGTCAAACTTGCCGGTTAAATAATCTTTATTAATATTCTTTGTGCAACCCGACAACAGTCTGCTCCCCTAGTTTATTGGAAGTATTTCTTATTTAGAAAAACCTTTCAGTATCGTATCGTACATGTTTCGAAGGTAAAAACCTTCATCATCAGCGAAATGAAATTAATTTATTACAAGAAGAGAGACCCTCAACATTGCATGCAGGGTTGAGATGGTTCAAATCAATTGAATAAAATCACGATTAAAATCATGATTTTAATCAGTATGATTACAAAAAATGATGATTAATTTTTAAATAGGAGTTTTAAAATTTTAACACTTAAAATGTATTTGTTCATACAAGAAATTTTTCGTTCTAGATCTTAGGCAAAAACAAATAGGACTTCAGATATACGTTATATTAATAAAATAAAATACTAATAGAAAATAGAATTACTTCCCATGCCTTAAAAACTTGCTTACTTCCAAGAGTATTGTGACGGTAAATCTGATGGAAAGAATAAACCAGCCTAAACACCATAACTTCCTGTAATGTAATTTTAATATTTAAGTAATCCTAAAAATAGTTGCCAGGGCCGTAATAGTAAAGAAAGGATAATTTGAAATGCTAGTGATGTGTTATTTGATGACAAAACGTTAAAATTTTAAAAACTTTTAAATTGTATTACATTTTTAAAGCTTAGAAGTCCTTAAAACTGTTTTAAAAATTACAGGTCCGTATCTAAAAGAAGTGAATTGACGTTGGTATCTAAAGAACGAAACGTCCAATTTGAAAACTAATAACGCCATCTTGTAGAACCTAAAGAACGGCTATGAGAAAGTGTTTTTTCCTAAATCAAAAATGAAGGTTAAAAACATTAAGAACCAAATCTAAAAATTTCGTTTTTTTTCTCTCCTAAGATAATTGGAATATTTACAATTTTCTTTCACCAAATTATTAAGCCCGAAAATACGCAACTTGGTCTCAATTTAACCATCTTCGTATCTCTTACCGTTTGGAGAACGTCCGCACACGGATTTGTAGCACCCTGTATAGGAAAGAATCAACACTTCATAATTATTTTACTTTCTAGGAGGCCCTGCGGAAAAAGCTGGACTACATGCAGGAGATAAAATTATTCAAGTCAACGGCACCAATGTTATGCATTCTATGCACACGGATGTGGTTACTTTAATAAAAGGTAAGGGGGGGGGTCAAAGTTTTCGTTACGTCACGATTACTGCCAGAAATAAAAAAATTTTTTATTGAAATTTAAAAAATCTTTCTTTTCAAATTATATGCCCAAAACTTTACACAATAAAGTGGAATAGTTACAGGAAAAGTCCGGCCAGACGTTGCGGTCCTGGAACGTGTGGGGTGTCAAAAATGGGAACTTTTGCATTTTGTACTTTGTGAACGATTCCAAATAAAACTAAATAAAACTTGAAAAAAAAAAGAAAATCCAAAACGTGCCTTTTTATTTCTGAATACATTTAGGACCATGACTATACATGGTGTCCCATGATACAAAGAAAAGAAAATATGATATGGCGCATGTGGGCGGAGTCTAGATGCCGTCACAGGTGAGCGGTGTTGCCAGCTACAAATATAAAACGAGGATATAATAATTTTAAAAATTCACAATTTTTGTAGCAGTTTTGTAACTTTTTGATAAATGTTCCTAAAAATACATAAATCTTGGCACGAACTTCAAAGCTACCGCTAAATTTCAACCAAATATACCGCTTTTTGATTTTTGTCTGGCAGCACTGAGGTGAGAATTAGGAAGGCTCATTATACAGTGACCGGCAAAAAGTTGGACCCATATGGAAAACTTTTTTATTATTGAAATTGTAAAAAAAAAATTTATGCCTCTGCATGATTGGTAACCTAAAACTTTCTCTTGCATTAGTCACGTGACTACTCGTTTAGTCAAGTTTAAAACAAAAAATCAAAAAAAAAATATTTTTTTTTTTTTTTTAAAACGAGAAAAAAAATAATCAAATGTTACTTTTATATTTCTATCAATTTGATGAAAATGTGTTAAATGATTAAAAACCAATATTCAAACATTTTATTTAAACATTTTTATTATCTTGAACAAATGTTATTTGCTAAAATTCAAAATTTAGCTTTTTATCATGTAAATGGTGCGTTCAGCAACCATATTTACCAATTATAAGTATTTCTGAAACAATATACTTACGAATGGCAGTTCTTTCTAATTTTTAACAAGTTTTAACGTATCTCCTAAAGTTTCTCCTACCAAATTAAAAATTAGAAAAAAGAATACTTGGAATCAATTTATTTATTTTTAGAAATTGATTCCAAGAATTTATTTTTCTAATTTTTAATTTGGAAGGAGCAATTTTAGGAGCCACGTTAAAACCTGTTCAAAATTAGAAAGAACTGACTTTCGTAAGCATATTGTTCCAGAAATACCTTATAATTGGTAAATATGGTTGCTAGATACAGGGCCTAGCCGCACCCAGTTACATGATAAAAAGCTAAATTTTGAATTTTAATTTTTGTTGAAGTTTAACATTTGTTCAAGATAATAAAAATGTTTAAATTTTGATTTTTAATCATTTAACACATTTTCGTCAAATTGATGGAAATATGAAAGTAACATTTGACATTTTTTTAAATTTAAAAAAAAAATTTTTTTTTGAGTTTTTATCCTAAGCTTTGCACACCAGCCTAAAATTAAAATCTAAACACCGTTTTTAATATCTTGTACTCTAATACCATATTTTCACGACAAAATATATAATTTTCAATTTTCCAGACAAACGAGTAGTCACGTGACTAATGTCAAAACTAATTTTTAGGTAAGCAATCATGCAGAAGTTATCAGTATAAAAAGTTTTTTTACAATTTCAATAATAAAAAAGTTTCCCATATGGGAAATAATGGGGTATAATCTACATATTTGCTTTTAAACTGAAACGTCGGCAAAAAAATTAAAATACATTAGTAAAATAATTAAACATTTTTGATAAAGAAAACTAAATATTTTACAATTTTTTTAAAGCTTCTGTTCAAGTAGTCCTGACAGTTCAACAAAAAAACCCAGTGCGATCGCCCGGATCAAGACCAGCAACTGTTCCGTCCTCAACTAGAATAACTGGACCTCAGCCTGTAGATGTAAGTATCAAAAATATGCATTAGTGACAGGTGAAATAAAGGGTATATCTTATAGTCTTAACAGTTAAGTTATGGTTCAGTGCATCTAGCTAGTATAAATAGAGCTGTAGTTACTATACTTAGTTAATATTCACATCATTCAAGATACATACCAGTTAAAAGATTGTAAGTTAAAAACAAAAAAAGACAATGCAAGTCCAAAACGAAGTGACAGCGTCATAGATTTTTTTAGCATTTGATTGTTTTTCAACGCCGCCATAGCCAACTAAGAGTAACTGAACTTAAAATCTGCAGCAAAATCCCCATATAAAAATATTAAATTGGCAATATTCGAAAACTAAGAATTTTTGGGATATACAACCTTATACAAACTTACCCTTATTTTTAATGCTAAATAATAAATAATTATAAAATTTGGGTGTTTCCATTTGAAAATCTGAACTTTTGACAGTTTTTTCATTTTCATTTTTAATCTTATTTTTTAAACACCCTGTATTAATAGTTATCAAAATATTATAAAAAATCTATTAAAGCCGGTCTTTTATAACAAGAAATCCCACTTAAATTAAATAAATAAGGCCTCTTTATAGAAAAAATTGATAATTATTCTAAGGCTTGCAAACGTCATTTTTGACATAAAAATTCAAATATGTCAAAAACGTTTAGACATAGGTATAGGACATGGTATAAAAAATCTGCCTAGAAACTTGCGTAAAATGCAAAAATGTAATAATATACAGGGTGTCCCATTTAAAATAAGCAAGTTGACACTTACTTCCGGTATAACCGGAAGTGCCTCCATTATGAAAATATTTTAGCCCGGTCGCCCCCATCAGCATCAGCATACTGTTAAATTTTCAAAATTTTCCTATGTATAGTTTTCTATATATAGATTGATTCGGTTCCCGGTGGGACACCCTGTATGTTGGGGTCTATAAAAGTCCAAAAAACAATTTTATTGTAGTTTTAGTTTTTAAAAGTATTTTTTTTACAATTATTACAAAAAAAACCACTTGCCCCAGATCCCCACTTACCCCACTTCACCTTAAATAATTTTTGTATATTTTGTTATGCTTTTTCTTGAGGTGCATGTGTAAGTATGGTCCTTTTTTTTTCGGTGTTGGCGGAAGAGCCAGTATACTTAGGCCTATGAGGCCTATTGTATCCCCTATCGTCTGGGTAATGTCAGCCAGACGGGACCTACAGCTTAACGTGGGATCCGAACCACGTATATGCACTAGTTATCCTTTTTAGCCCCCAGAAGTCCAGTTCATGACTCTCTTTTTCTTGGTGGAAGTCCAGTACATGACTCTCTTCTCGGTTCCGTTATTAGGAATCACTAGTGACATACTGCATTCTTAAATCCACTGAATTTCGGACATACTTTTTTAATTGTACGTATGCCCACTTCGGGAATCGAAACTGGGTCGCCATGGTCGAATACCAGTAACTTAACCTCTGAGCCACTACCGCGTATGGTCCTTGCCAAAACGGTTATTATTGTTTTTTTTTTAAATTTAGGATGAAAAACAGCATCAACTTCAACAGGAAAAAGAACAATATTACCGTCTGATGATCGAGAAAGAGCAGCACCACCTCGATAAGCTGAGGAGTCAGATCGCCACTTCTCCCAACGAGAAGAAGTGCGGCGAGCTGGCCAAAGCTGAGAAGAATCTCAGGATACTCCAGGATAATTTACTGAGAACGTTGGTTGATGTAAGTTTGTTGATTTATATATTTTTTAACCCATAAAATACTGCTGAAATATTGTTGAAAAAAATTTGAAATTTTTAAATTTCAAAGTTATCAAAATTATCAATTTCAAATTATCAAAATCAAAGATTTTTTTGTCAGGTGCATCATTATGAATTGAAGAACAAAGCTTGATTATAATGAAAAGCCCTGAGGCTCAATTTTATAAAGTCCTCTTAAATCTAAGTTCAAACCTAGATTTAAAACGAAGAATAATTCTAAAGCCGTAGGAATGACAGAAACGGTCGATTTATATCGTGGGATTGACAGAAAAGTCCAATTTAGGTGTAATCAATCTGGTCATAACTTGTTATGTTACATTATATTAGGTTATGACCAGGTAAACTAACCATTTTTGACATTCATTTGATTTAAACTGGACCTCGGTTTCCGACTTTATAAAATTAGGCAAAAGAATCTACGATTTAAACTGAGGACCAGTTTAAATCGAAGAAATGTCAAAAATTGTCATTTTATAATGTGGAATTGACAGTAAATTTCGAGTCAAAAGTGATTTACCTGGTCATTATTTAATACAGGGTGATTCCTAAGTTTTAGCTGTGTATAGAAGGCATTAAAATAAACAACATTTTCAAATACCTTTTTTCACAAAACTTAAAAATAAGGTAGTTACATTCATTTATTACACTATGGATCAAATACGGTCCTGCCTAACTTGCTCGTTAAATAACATTAAGAAAACTTCTGGGTGTAGGATGAGCCCGCAAGGGAAAGCGTTCTGCGTATAATCTCGAAGCAGCAGCCGCACTTTGACGACACTCACCGTAAATTAGCACCATATCTACTAGTTAATTGTTTTCAAATTTTACCATTTTTCGTCAAAGTGCGGCTGCTGCTTCGAGATTATATGCAGAACGCTTTCCCTTGCGGGCTCATCCTACACCCAGAAGTTTTCTTAATGTTATTCAACGAGCAAGTTAGGCAGGACCGTATTTGATCCATAGTGTAATAAATGAATGTAAGTACCTTATTTTTAAGTTTTTTGAAAAAAGGTATTTGAAATTTGTTGTTTATTTTAATGCCTTCTATGCTCAGCTAAAAGAGAAGTATCAACTTAGGAATCGCCCTGTATATTGTAACATCGCTGGTGCGAGGGACGTTGCTGATGGGTTTGCAACGTTCTTTAAGTCTGTATTTGTTGATGATAACGATATAAGTTGTAACGCAACTGAATTAAAATTATTTTTTGTAATAAATAAATTTCACTGGCCGATATTAAGAAAGCCGTAATGAAAATAAAACCTAATAAAGCTATTGGTCCAGATGGGATCCCTTCTTATGTCTTAAAGGGCTGTTGCGAGTTTTTGAGTCGTCCTCTTCAACTATTATTTAATTTAATACTTAAAACCTCAGTTTATCCTGATAGGTGGAAGCTTAGTAAGGTCATTCCAATTCATAAAAATGGCTCCAGGCAGGATATTAAGAACTATCGTCCAATAACTATTGTATGTGCGGTCTCCAAGATTTTTGAACGGATAATTTTTGATATGCTCTATAGTGAGGTTTCGGGTGGAATATCCTCCTGTCAGCACGGTTTTTTACCAAAAAGATCTACTTTTACCAACTTGACTACCTTTTCCCAATACGTGCATGATGCCTTACACCGGAAAACCCAAGTAGATGTTATTTATACTGATATGGAGAAAACCTTTGACAGAGTGAGGCATTGTGTTATTCTAAACTCTTTGTCTGACTTAGATGTTTCTCCTTTTCTAATTAAACTGATTCAGTCATATTTGGACGATAGACGACAGTATGTAGAAATAAAAGGATGTAGATCTGTTGTTTATAAGAGTACATCAGGGGTGCCGCAAGGCTCTAATCTAGGACCGCTGCTCTTCATAGTAGCTTTTAACAAGGTTATGACTAAGGTTAGGAATTCAAAGGGCTTAGTTTTTGCAGATGATTTTAAGATTTTTCTTGAGATTAATTCAAGGAATGACTGTGAGACACTTCAGCAGGACTTCTGTGATGTTGCTAGTTGGTGTAATGTAAATGGTTTTAACTTAAATGTAAATAAGTGTGCCTGTATGTCGTTTACACTCAATAAAAATACTGTTGTCCATGACTATACGTTGAATGATGCGGAGCTTCGGAGGGTTAATATTATTTGATACTACCTTGTCTTTTTCCAGTCATATAATTTCTAAAATTGAGAGTGCCCAAAGAATTGCAGGATTAATTGCAAGAAGTACTAAAAACTTCAATGTTGATGTCAGCCTTTATTTGTTTGACACCTTGGTGATACCAATTTTAGAATATGGCACCATAATTTGGTCTCCTCAGTATAACATTTGGATAAGGATGATTGAGGGAGTACAGAGAAGGTTCTTAAAATGCATGCATTATAGAAAGTTTGGGATTTATCCACTTCAGGGTTGTAATAATGAGGATCTTCTGGGAATTTTTAACAGATTATCTTTAAGTAAAAGAAGGATAAGGATATTCTTGTGTACAATGTTTAAAATCCTTAAGGGTGATATTGACTGTCCTGATATTCTTGAACAGCTTCCGTTTACCTTCAATCGCGTTAATTCTAGAAATCGAAATGTTTTTTATCTGACCTTTCCGCGAACGAATCTTTACAGAAGTTCCCCCCTGTATAGATTATGTCATTTATTTAATTTGTATGCTTCTGATATTGATATCGACCTTGTAAATCTGAGAAGCTTTAAAAAACTTATCCAGGATAAATTACTTATAAACTAATTTTTGTATTGTGACGTATTTTATAAATTCTGTGTTATACATACTTTGCTAAGCCTATTGTTATTTATGACTTTGTTGTGCTGCCTGACTATAGTTTAAGTTGAGTGTCTGTTATTTGGTTTTTTCTGTTGATGCTTTGAAATAAATAAATAAACATAACGTGACAAGTTATGACCAGGTTGATTACCTTTAAATTAGGCAATCTAACGATGTGTCAAAATGGCAGCTGGATGGCAAATACTGCTTTGTAATTGGTACACGTGAACATAAAAATAATATTGCTGGTGGCACTTTACTGGTGACTCAATGCTTTTTGTCATCCAACCGCCATATTGAATCACATGGTTTGTATTCCCTAATAGAACTGCTGTCAATCCCACATTATAAATCTACCATTTGTGACATTTCTACGATTTTAGAATTAATCTTCGATTTAAACATAGGTTTAAATCTATCTTTAAACTTAGATTTAGGAGGACTTTATAAAATTGGGTGTAATAGAATGAAATAATTACCAAAATAATGAAATTTTGGAAGAACCCGCACCAATGTTTTTTCAACAAAACACCAACAAAATAAAATTTTGTCATTTACTTTGTACTAAAAATTAATTCTGTTTCACTTTGCACTATCATCTTGTTACACTACTAACTTATTGGACCACATCGGTCAGTAATTCCCAACACTTTTTTTTTAATGTTAGTTCTATGACTTTTAAAGATTTTAATACGTTTAAGCTTTTCTTATACAGAAATGGCAGAAAAGTCTGATATATGGAAAATGGTTTAAAACCTTTTAGCTATAATTTTTTGCAAATGGACAGTAAGTAATTACTTAAGCTGTATCTTAACGCAATTCACTTGGAATAATTCTTATTTTACGCGGAAGCAACAAAAACCTTTATTAAAATTTTGTAAAAGATTACAGTATTCACAATGGTTTTTTACGCGTGCGTCATTGTTCAACTCCCCATCTTTTGTTATTATAATAATAAAGGCGAATAAAAACAATTCAACGTCTTCTGGACACTATTCTATGGCGCAATACATCGTTGCCAATGAAACGTGCTAGACACAGAAAAAATTGTAAGGAAGAATTCCAGATTTTTTTTTTTTTTTTTTTATGATAAAACACCTGCACTGTAGGAAAAATCCTTTAAGGCGCTCTGGGAGCGGTGCGAGTGCGAAAAAAGCGATTAACGTTGATCAGATTGATTTGACTACTTAATTGTATTATTTTTTCAAGTTCTTCCATGACTCCGACGTCGTCATTGTTTTTCGATTGTTATTTTGACTTATAATTTTTCACAATCTTGTGCCTTGAAAATGTATTTATTCGTAAAAATGATTCTTTTCGGAGCTTTTATTATCATTCTCTTGTGTTGCCGGTAAATAGTTTTTGATACGTATCTATTATTGTAAAAAGTTCTAACTTTTAATAGTAAAGTCAAATTTTTTTAAGAAAACGCCAAGTCACTTGTCATTTATGGCACCCTGTTGCCGTCTGGTCTATTTTACGTTTAGAGGTTGGCTAAAAAGACAGGACCGGACTATTTTTATGTTCCATTAACAAACTAAAAAAATATTTAAATATTAAGTTCCTTATCTCCCATTTTAATTTATCAAAGAAGACTTTACAAATTTTTCTATTTAAATTTGTTTTTAACTAAAGTTGTCAAGAAACTTTTGGAGATGTTATCCAAATTGGAACAAAAGTCAAGAACCTATTAGGTATCCACTGAATACTACCTAGATATTGTGATAGGAATTACTTACAATAAAGTAATATATCAGTAACATAAATATTATCGACAAAGCTTTTAAAAAATTTAACTTATCGACACACTACTCTTCTTTGCTCGTGAATATTAAAGAATGCAATAAATGCCGGTAATACTGCACCAGGTAGGTAGAATACGTAAAACATGGTATATATGATTAATAAAAGTCTAAAAATATCTCAAATGTTTTTAAACACACACTATATAAAAAACAGTCACAAAAATACTAAAAACACCAAAAAACAACGAAAATAATAGGACGCGAACTGACATGTGAACTTGTTACGGTCCACACTAACTCTAGTAACTTTTCGGCGGAACTAGAATCAGCTGTGAATGTCATCTGTGGCTTTCAACTGTCGAAACGCCGTTTTCTATCGCGATATGAACATTATGTCGCCAAAAAAATTACAGCGGTGGCTAAAGTTTATGAAGATAGGCAAAAAAATTCAATGTATACTTTTTTGATAAAAATATTGTGCAAAGTACTTTTGAACGATCTATTAAATGTATGGGTAACATTGGTTTTGTACTAGACTTAAATTTTTGATTCAAAACTTTAAACAACTTTTAGGAACCTGTACATCGGGACATTAGGCACATAGGGTAAAGGCACCAGTAATTGACAGTATAAGCTGTACGTCACATATTTACCTTTGTAAAAAGGTAATTATCAACATTTTGAAACTTATATGAGTTTTACTGAAAAACTTAATGGTAAATTATTACTAATTAACTAAGAAAATATCGATTTAGAAGAAACTAAAAGGTTTAATGTATTTTTTTAAAATTTATATGCAGTATCACCTATAATTGACATACCCATTTGCAGTAACACCCAGTAATTGACAGAACACCCTCCAGTAATTGACATACTTTTAAGAGATAGGCTATAAGGCTATCTAATTAGGGAATCCAAACCACGTGATTCAATATGGCGGTTGGCTGGTAAAAAGCATTGAGCCACCCGTTAAATGTCACCAGCAATATTATTTATATAGTCACGTGCACCAATTACAACACAGTATTTGCCAGCCAGCCGCCATTTTGACACATCGTTGGATTGCCTAATATAAGAAAAAAATATATAAACTTAACCTTAGAAGGTACACATAGCTACATATATGTGCTATATAGAAAAAATCAAATATGATTGAATTCTTATTCAGTATTCAGTCCTGATATTTTAAATTATAATGGATCAAAGAAGACAAAACTGTTGTTTACTTTTTCTATATCGTCTTTTAAAGGCCATTTTAATATATTTAATTCCTCCTTTTCTAGAAATCTTATAGTTAATGACTTTAATCCCAAAGCAACAATTTTGCCTAAATAGAACATATCGTCATAATATAAGACATACAACTGCTTATTCACAAGGATGGGTATATCAAAATCAAATCTTCCAATTGAAGATATATTGATTTGTGGTCTTAAATTGGCCAAAGGTAACTCTTTCGAGTCTTCACAGCATGAAATATCTCTTGGTTTTATAGCATGGATATTGTTTTCTTTTTTTAATTCATCTAAGAGTAAATCATCTGTACATGATTTAAAGTATAAGGTCTTACATTTTCTTTTTTTTTATTAATTTTTTCTTCTTGGCTATTTCCTTCTAGTACTTCATCATTACTAAAATCAGCGTAAACTACCAATAAACTACTAATATACTAGTGTTTTAGGTTTATTATTCTCTTTCAAGAGTTTCTTGTTTAAGCGAACTTTTTTAATTAACTAGAAATAAGAAATATCATCAGTAATTGACAGTGCTTAGTTAGTTATTGACAACCCTGTCAATTACTGGATCGAGATCTGAAATGTTAAAGTTAATATGTTCCATCTTCCGCATAAGTAATTTGGAAGTTTCAGTAGTAGAATATCGTACAATATTTAAAAAATATGTTTTTTTTGTTATTGACATGTATTGTCAATCACTGAATTTGAAGGAATTTTTGTTTCCAGTAATTGACACATTTGGGGGATAAATTACATTAGATAAAGTGTTTTCTTCTAAAATATACCTATTTATAAAACAACAAGTAAAATCCATTCCAATACACTTATGATATCTTATTTTAAACCCAAAAAATAATATAATTTACCTTAGCTCTAACCCAGGGGTTCCCAAACTTATTTTGTCTACTGCCCACTTTGAGAATAAATTATTTTTTAGCGCCCCCATTTTCTCACCTACTTAAAAACCACTATAACTTCAAATTAAATTAATTAATTAATTATTATGAGCTATATTAGCGGAGATTAAACATTCATTCTAAACGAGACCTTTACTATAACCTGCAAGAATTAACTTGAGACCTGAGCGCAGTAGGTAGTACACAATGGCGCTCAGGTCTCAAGTTTACTCTTACGGGCTACACCTGCCAATGAGAATGATTATTCAAACGCAACTTTATAGTATTCAGACAACTATTCCATGAACCAGCCGATTGATGCAGGAATGCACAAATCGGGTTATTTAACAAAATTATATATTATCTACGAAAATTACCTATCTAGGAATACTAATAACAATGAAAATGCGAAAATGTGTCTGTTGCCTTTTTATTTTTTTTCTTTGTATCTACTTTCATTTCGAAACGGAGCGACCGATTGACATGATTTTTATTTTATTTATTCAATAAAATAGGACAGATATATGAACTACGCGGAGAGAAATATCGAACCGAGTTTGAGCAATCTTACTAATATTAAGATGTTCACAAGTTGTAGTCGAGAGTTGAGAGCTCAGTCGGTGTCTAAGAGTCCTCCTAGCTAGATGAAATTACAAATCGCCCCCCAAGCCTCTACACAACACCCCCATTTTTTTTCTGGGTCTCTTATCGCCCCCCCCCCCCCTTTACTCCTGCAGCGCCCACTTTGGGAAACGCTGCTCTAACCACTAAACACAATGCTCTTTTGTAACGGCTTTGAACAATGACAGTTAAATAATGACTGACAAATTAAAAGGGAAGTCGATAAAAAAGTTAAACTTTTTGTAGCATCCTTAATTTATCAATAGATCAACGAGATGTCAGTTTAAAAACATTTATATTTAAGTAAATCTTAATATAATGAATTATTTCTTACGGTGTCGATTATTGGGTATATGTCAATAACTGGTGCCATCACCCTGCGTATATTATAATATTTATGAAATTAGAGTTTGTTTTCGGCCATATTTCTTCGATTTGACTTGTACAATTTTACTGACGTATGTATAAGTTATGACGCACGTGTAATCATTCACTGAGAATACTGTACAGGGTGAGTCAACGATTGAGTAAAGTTCATTTTCTTCTTTATCTTAAGAATGAGATCAAAATTCAAAATGCAAAAGTTGTAGAGATCATTGAGGTGCACATTTTAAAATTATAGTGGAGTATACGGGGTGGCCCAAATAAACGTGGGGAATATAACTTAGGTTTTTTTAAATAGAACACCCTATATAGTGTATTATTTTGTAATTCCCCATTAAATTTTATTTTGTATAAAATGTTATATGTCTAAATTTTAGTTTCTGAGATATTGACGTTTAAAATATGGCATTTTTAGACTTTGACAGGCTGTAACATTGGAACGGTTCATCTTAGAGAAAAATGGTTTTCACCTTTCTATCTTAATTTTTTATTCTCTATCTAAAAGTTACAACAAACGGTTTAACATGTTAAACCGGTTTTTTGGTATTACATGGTAAATCGGAAAATGTTTTTTTGGATAGAGAATAAAAAATTAAGATAGGGAGGTAAAAAAACATTTTTCTCTAAGATGAACCGTTTCATTGTTACAGCCTGTCAAAGTCTCAAAAGGCCATATTTTAAACGTCAATATCTTGAAAGCTATTGAGTTTAGACATATGACATTCACAAAATAAGCTTAGAATTTTGCGGGGAATCAAAAAATAATACAATATGTAGGTGTTTCATTTAAAAAACACAAGTTATACAGGGTGATTCACGTTGAGGGGCCTATTAGAAGATCTCGGAAACGAGTAACCCTATCTTTTTAAAAATTTGATAGCAGGCATAATTGGTTTTGGGCTTTTAAAGCATTATATTTTGACGTTTTTATTACTTCCGGTTATACCGGAAGTGAATGCCAACTTTGCTATTCCAAATGGAATACCCTGTATATTTTAGCATTTTTGATTACCTTCTTAAAATCTAAATAACTTTTGTTAATAATAATCTATTCCTATCTCTAACCGTTTTTGAGATATGAATTATAAAAGGATTTTTTTGTGTAAAAACGCTCCGAAAAGAAAGTTTAGTAACTCTTAAACTAATAAAAGTAAACATTTAAAATTTTCTAAGCTTTCAAGTAATACATAGATCTTTAGTTTAAATTACTTGGGTTTCAAGTTTTTTATACAGGGAGTTCTTAAAATGATGCCAATGTTTCCATTTAAATAAATGTGCATAAGTCAATTTTTGCAAATGGAACACCCTTTTTTTTAGCTTACTAACGCGCAGAGAATTAAATTTCCTATCTAAATGCCTAATATGTTACAATCCACATTTTTAGTGGTTTTAGAATTATGAGCAATTTAAATAAAAAATCTTAAAATTTCTGTTTGTGTTAATGCGACATTATTTTTGAAAAGAAGGCTTCGACTGGGACTTTCGTTTGGCTTTCTATGAGAAATAATAGCTAAGCAACGAACATAGGCCGTTAATAACAAATGGTAACAAAGCTCAAAGTCAAACGAAAATCCCAATCGAAGCCTTCTTTTCAAAAATAATGTCGCATTAACACAAAAAGAAATTTTAAGATTTTTTATTTAAATTGCTCATAATTTTATATATCAGCATAATTTTAAAATGTGCACCTTAATGGTCTCTACAACTTTTGTATTTCGAATTTGTATTTAATTCTTAAGATAAACGCGAAAATAAACTTTACTCCATCGTCGACTCACCCTGTATGTTTTAAATGTTGGGAATTAATGCTTAGACTACTGTATCGATTGGTTCATTTCTTGTTCTCTCTTACAGCAGCACTCACCGGACATGGGCACCCCGCGCCCCCTTTCCTCCCCCAGCCATTTCAGTTCTCCCCATAGTCCTCAAAGGGGGGGAGGTAGTTCTGATCAGCCACCTCCTCTCCCCAAACGAAATAAACAACACGACGCAAACATGTTGTTTCTTTCTAACGAAATTAACGCTAACACTCCTAGAAAGAGTTCGGGAGAGAATAATGGGCATACACCGGTAAGTTATGTGCATGGGGCTTTTTTGTTGTATGTACATAATGTATATGGGAAAATTGAAGTAGGCCTGTTATTTTGGTAGTATTGTGGTATTTTTTTTCTTATTAGAAAAGAAAAACTTTGACTGCTTATATAAATGTAAGTAACGTTCTGTTCGAAAATTGTAGCTTGTGTAAAAATTTCGTCAATGTTTAGGGCATATTTTTAATGATTAAAACTATGTGCATAGGCTATTGGCAGCAAGGTGCATGTAAAGAAGTTTTATTTTTTACAATTAAGGAGAATATACAGGGTGATTTCTTAGTTAATGCTTACATTTTCACTGTGCATGCGAATCAATAAAATAAACAAAATTTTCAAAAATTCCAAATTACTTATATAATGTTTTTACAGAAAGCGTCCAACATGATGACACAATGTTCTGCCCGACGTAACTACTGCGCGTGACTGAGCGTATTAGTAGTATTATTAGTACAAAATACTCCCATAACACCACGCGACTAGTTGACAACTAACTAATTAATACACTGCGTGATTAATTATAAAAGATATAAACATAAACCTACTTTTATCAGACATAGGACCAAATTAGGATTTGGATGTTTTTGTGATAGCATCTATATCTTCCTCATTGTTGGATTGTTTGAAAATTTGTTTGTTTTAATGACTTCTAGACTCAGTTAAAAAGTATCAATTTAGGAATCACCCTGTATTTAAATAGGCATGTTGTTGTAGTAATATATTAGGTTTATACCAGGTGACACAAAACTTTTTTTCGGTGATTCTAGAAGTGAAGATTTAAAAATTTTAGGAACTAATAATAAGTGTGTGAATTGTTATTTTTCGGCCAATTTAAACCTTCAAACCACATCCAGTTTAACCAGAATTGATATCAACTTTTTGATTTTAAACGAAAACTTGCCATTTTTATTCGATGCTTAAATATAGAAAATTATCTTTTCAATGACATCACACTCTATCATTTGATTGAAAAATGGCCGCCTGGAACATTTTTCATTTGTTTTCAAAAATGTTAAATTACCTTTTTAAACAAGAGAAGAGCATGGAAACATTAAAATAGTTTATTGCAAGCAACCTACTGCATAATGTTAAATTAACTTTTTCGAGAATAATGTATAGTAGGGCTATTTTAACTGCAACCTGATTTAAAAAAAAGGTGAAATTTCTCCATTTTTTTTTTGAATAACAACCCATCTTTGTGTTATAATGAAAGTCTTCATTTAGTTTTCTTTTTAACGGTGTATTGTAGTGCAGTATTCACCTGAAGACGACTGGAGATGCTTACCAGTTGAAACGTAGTGATTCTAAACAAATAAAGACAATGCAAGTCCAAAACTCTACTGCTGTTCAAGTTGATTTAATATTATAAAGTAGGTAGAAATGAACCATTTTAACGTTTTCATGGCTTATTCTTTACCACTTACCTTGTTTTTCTGAAGATATGGATATCTTAAGAAATAAAGGAAAATTAATCCAGGCGACCATTTTTAAAACAAATGATAATGTGCGATATATTATTAAATAGAGAATTTTCTATAGAATTGAAGCATCTATTCCATTTAAAATTTAACTTAACTTTCTGTTAAGAGTTAAGTCTAGTGATGCATTCACAATTTCATTTTTTAATCAATATTTCTCATCCTTCTCGCTTTATTCAAAAAGGAGGGCCAAATACCCGTCCTAGAGTAGCAAGTACCTACAGTTTTGAGTTAAAGAAATTTTGATTTAATAATTAATAAAAGAAAAAACGAAGATTTGTCCATTTTTCTTTTTCTGCTTTTATTACTTTATAAATTCAAGCTTGTTTAACTTTAAATTGTAGGTATTTATGCTTCAAATGTCGGTATTTGGTCGATTTTTGAATAAAAGGAAAGAGTAATGAAATATAGGGCAAGAGCCTGTCGACATATTAAGCACCGGTTCCCGCAGATCAGCGAAGTTAAGCGGTGTCGAGCGCGGTTAGTACTTGCGCGGGTGACCGCTTGGGAACACGGCGTGCTCTTGCCTCAGGGAAGAGTGTAAAATGAATCGACACCTAACCATCCTATTCACGCCGGACAGGCCGGATGAGATCGGATATCTCGTAGGATGAAGGTGCCGTTTCACACTCCCCAGTCGGTAGATCACATTTGTGGTCGATGACCGGTTCAAGATGGCCTACGTAGTCGGCGAACCGTAAAAAAAAAAAAGTAATGAAATATTGATAAAAAAACGACCACTCCACTAGACCTCACTCCCGGAAGTGGGTTTGAATTGGCCATAAAATGGCAATTTACTCCTAAAATTTCTAGGTCTTGTACTTGTAAAAATACGTAAACAAAATCGTGTCACGGTATAGGTATCAATATTTAAAAATCAGAAAAAAAAATATTCTCACAATCGCACAAAGGGAGCTAAGTTAAGTAGAAATAAGATAGATTCAAGTGAATTTTAAAAATGGATCGAAACATAGCCATAGAAATAACATTTAGTTTACATTAACTTCTTCAGTTTCGGAGAATTTATTTATTACCTTATACATTACATATTATTTAGACCAGAGTTTAAAGAATACTATGAATTTACACTTGTAAGCCGTTAGAGATTCTATCTAAGCGAAACGATGCTTGACGCGGCCTAAAAGTTTATGAGACAGTTGTCAACTTCTTGAAAAAGTTCAATGGTAAATATCTCGCAAACTATTGATACTATGACGAACGTAATTATGACATAGTTATGGGTCGAATCACGAGAATTTTTCTTTCTTTCTTATTATACATGATTGGTTTTCTAGATAGTGATTCCAAGATTTGAATGATAGCGAAGTCTGGACTTGCATTGTCTTTATTTGCTGTAAATCGCACGTTTTAATTGCTAAGCATCTCCAGTCGTCTTCAGGTGAATGAATACTAAAGAAGCACAGTAACTACGGCTCTATTTATACTAGCTACCGCATGACTGCCCCATCTCAGTCATGCTTAGGTGCACCTAACTAATATAAATAGGGCTGTAGTTACTGTACATATTTTGTGTTCACCTGGGGACTACTAGAGATACTTACCAGTTGACTCTGTGATTTAAAACAAGTAAAGATAATGTAAGTCCAAAACTTCTCAATCATCCAAGAGACATCTTTGTCTCCAACCTTCAAACAGATACTAAAGTATATTTACAGATTACTACGGCTAAGACGCCAGTAAGTAATTTACTTAGCGTTCAGTTAAACTCTCGTAAATTCTTATAAAGATATGCCCTTGACAGTGACGCGACGTTGCAAGTTTTATTTTAATTATCAGCATGTGCCAAGTAATTTAGAAAAATTACTTGGTACAAATGGAAAGCGCCACAACTCACAAACGGCTGTTTTACGAAAATGAAAAACAAAGTTGTCGGAAATGTAAAGCTCTACGAAGAGCCATTACTATTTTTGTGTTAGCTTCAATGATTTGGAAGATATTTACCAATAAAGTAAAAAAAAAACATGTAAAACATGCCAATGGTGGGCATCAAATTTCACTGGACACGGACAGTTGTTTCTTTGCCAGTTTCATCGATTTGTGTTTCTTGCCGGCCACGTTGGCAATCTGAACCTTAAATATACTTGGTCCTGTGTTTGTATTCGACAATTATAAAGCATAAATTGCTTGAATTTGCCACATTAAAGTCGGCTAATTGTCAGTGCTAGAGCAGCTCAAGTTTTGCTTGGTTTACTATTGAAATAACAGGCCTATCGCTTACTGCAACATAATGCACATGTCCTCGAGCGCATTCACCTCTCCTGTCCTTTTTCTAGGACGCCTCTGGTGATGTTCCCCCTCCCCTGCCACCTCGCACTTACCCACCATACAACAACAACACGCACACGGACGAAGCGCCGGCCGTCAACTCGATCGATAAGCAACTGTCGTACCCGCTTGTGGCCACGTGTACTTCATTGCACAGTAACTGTGTAAGTAGCAGACGAGATTTTGGTTTTTATCTGCTTTTTTAATGCTTTCCCAAAGTAACGCGGAACTGTGGAAGAAGGGGAACGGGATCTGCGCGGGGCGAAGTTACCTGGCGAGATATCGAATAAAGCGGACGTTCACGTGTATTCTGTTAAAGGATATAAGTTAGAATGCGACGATATGATTCTCTCGTAATGTGAGAGTATTATTATTATTGGCAGTAGGTGGATAAGCTGATAAAGCTGCCATTACTGTTTATGGCAAGCACTTACAAGTATAAACACAGTCTAACTCTATTAATAATGACGATTACTACTACTTTTTCATTCGATGTATCCATTTCTGGTGATATCACAGTGCCTGTCACGGTTTCAAAAAAATAGCTTATAAAGTATCCTTGCCCTCTTATTTTTATTGGAAGGTTGTGTCACGTAAACACTACACGGTTTGTTAGAAAGATTTTCCTTGGTAGCTTGGTAGACCTTTCCTTGGAAGCCAGGTATTTTTTTTTTCCGAGGGCCCGTTTGACCCATTGTGCTCACCCTGTTTGGTTGTTACACCCACTCCGTGATCCCAGTTCCTTGCACTAGTTTGTGTAGGTCAACTGGGGAGAGGGTAAGGATGTCCTCTGGTTCCAGTTTTGGTTGCCCGATTATTTGTTGCCTCTTCCGATCTGGTGACTCGCAATGGCAATTTATGTGCTGTACAATTTTTCTGTCTTGTCCGCATAATCTGCAATCTAATCTGCAATCAAGGTCTCCATTGTACAGTAGCATTCTGTGCAGATGGTTCTTGACAGCCATGTGTCCTGTCAGAATTCCTGTAATGGTTCTTAGCTGGTTCCTATTCATTTGAAGCAGCTGTTTCGTAAGTTTTGGGTCTGGATCCCCAATGAAGCTTTTGCTATGGGCTAATCCCTGCCTTTTACTCCAGTGTTCGCTCCTGATCCATCGCTTTATAGCATCTCGTGCCGTGAACCTTGGCACTCCGAGTGCCGGTTCTGGACCAACGAATGTATTTTCGGAGCCTTTTCTCGCAAGTTTGTCGGCTTTTTCGTTTCCTGTAATACCTTTGTGTCCCGGCACCCACTGCAGTACTACTTTGTTCACTTTTGCCAGGGCCTCCAGTTCCTCTTGGCATTCCCGTACCAGTCTTGAGGTTACCTTGTTGCATATTAGCGATCAGAATAGTAACTATCCAGATTGACTGTGTAATGTACGTTGTAGGCTGACCTGATATAAACGGAAACATAATATAGCATCATTTGGTCCTGGTTTTAATGTGTGCTTGTTACTCTTCGCTGAACCTTCTACAGAAGCTTCATGTTCTTTTGATGGGAAGTGTACTTAACAGGCATGCTGTTAATTTGATGCTTCAAATTAGCGTTGTTCACGCCAATAAGCAGATCGGTACGTTTGTCCTCGTTAAGTTTTAAATGCCATTTTTGAGTCCATAATTTTAAGATTTTGTGGAACGTTATAGTTGCTGAGTATTTTGGTACCGTCGCAAACAAGACAATTTCAGAGCCAATACGTTTGTTTAGGTCAGCTATGTCGCCAGGAAAAGAATATTATAGTCTTGTAGAACTCCACTGTCAAAAATACAAGTATCAGAAAAGCCTTTTCTTGTTAGTATGGCTTAGTTTTGTGGCAATAAAGTTCACCTCGTTGATGTTCAGTTCCGCGTTACTGTAGCAATAAGCAGCACGCAAACAAACGTATTTTCATGCTGTCTTTTTCTATCCAGTATATGTTTTAGATATTTTATTGCCTAGGTATAGGTTTTCAACATCGACATATAAAGTAATGTCAAAGATATAAATGTGTGGTTGTTGGCTTAGCCTCGTCTTAAAATAAGGGAACGTGATTTTTCCGGAATACGCCACGTAACTTCTACCCGCACATATTTTGCTCCGTCTTACTCTTAGTAGAAATTCTCTTAGAAAAGATCATTTGGTTAGTGAACGTTTGTCAGCACAAGGTTCTATAATTGGTCGGACTTGGGCACGCCCCTAGCAACGAGAATATGCTTGCTAACTGACGGCATCCATAAACTATCTGCTTTATTTGCCTTAGATTCATCTCCTGGTAACTTTACCAGCCAGATAATTTCTATGGAAACAATTGTCTCAACACTAGTTTCTTTGGAAATTATTAAGCTGATAAAGTTATCAGGAGGTGGATAATACGGGCCTTAGATCTGCTAGATCCATCGCCTGGTAACTTCACCAACAAGATAATTAACAAAGAAACCATTGTTGAAACAATTGTTGCCGTAGAAACTATCTGGCTGGTAAACTTATCATGAGATGGATCTAGCGGACTTTAGATGTCCCATACTCACATATGGTTACTTCTAAGAGAATCTACTCTTCACCGTGAACCGCATGGAGTTAGTTGAGTGATTAACTAATCGTGGATGGCTACCATGATACTCCGAAGTAAAGATATGATATTTAAAGGGTGTGACGTCATGTGGTGAGTGAAATTTCTATTCGGAAACAATGAAAAGGATTATGGATTTCTAGGGTTACTCACCAATGACGTCACAGCTTCGAATGTCATATCTTATTCATTTTTGTATCATGGATGTTTACTATTATTAACGAATTCGAATATGTCGCTTTTATTTTTAGAGCGAGGTAGAAGCAAACTAAAGACGTTTGTCCAGGTACTTCGAGGATGTTGCTTTAAAACAAGTCATTTTAGCTAGTAATCTAAAAGGCCAGCGTGAAATCACTATGCTCATAAAGTAAAAAAAACAACGGGTTTTAAAATGCTAGTAAGTATAAACACGGACTGATTTAGCTTATACGCCGCCATATAACGTCTTAATCCTTTAATAAAGGCGCCGGAAATTTTTTTTATAAAATTCTTTAACAAATAATCGTAATTCTATGACCATTTTTGAGCTATTAACGGGTTGCACTACCTCTGAGGGGACTCTAAATAGTTATTTACATTACTAGATTCGAAAGTTATTTTTTTGGTGTGAGGAGGTTTTTCAATTGCCGAGGCGAAGCCGAGGTGATTTAATACCTCCGATCACCAAAAAAGGCTTTCGCATCGTGTAATGTATTAAATTTTTTCTACTACTGTTCTCTGATCAATATATTATTAAGTAATAAACTTTGATTTTGTTCAAATTATAGCTATTAATATAACGAGATTATTATGCGATTTATAATAGTACAGTATAATAGGACATTACTAGGTGACGAGGCAACAGCCGAGTCACCCGCAATGTCCGAGACGGTGTTAAATCGCTAATAATCGAGTTGTATTCAAAGCTTTATCGTATCATTGACAACGGCGATGCGAAAATAAAAACAAGGTTTTATGTCATTTCATTTTGACATTTCAAAAAGTCATCAATAAAATCATGCAAGATTTTGATATTCCTGACGATATATTAGCTGCAGCCAACATTATAAGGTTGAACTTGCTTCCGGACAAATCTAAAATCCATTATGAAAAAGAATATCGGCAGTTTTGTGAGTGGCGAAACAAAGTACATGTTCAAGGTGCAGAAGAAACGGATTGCTGGCGTATTTCGCAAAACTCTCTGAGGAATACTCTGCTTCATCCTTATGGCCGAAATATTCCATGTTACGAGCGACTTTAGAACTGAAGGAAAGAGTGGAAATCGACAAATACGGCGCCTTAATACGTTTCATCAAGAAGAAAAATGTTGGATATAGAGCAAAAAAATCAAAAGTATTTACAAGAGAACAAGTCAACGAATTTATGTGTTCTGCCTCAGACGAGAAGTTTTTAATGATGAAAGTGGCTTTTTTAATTGGAATTGGAGGAGCCTGTCGAACTAATGAATTAGCGAAGATGACCACTGAAGATGTTGACGTTTTAGAGAATAAGCTGATTGTTACTATTCCCGACTCAAAAACCCACAAGAAACGTATTTTCGCTGTGATCCTGTGCTAAAAAGTACGCAATATTAAGGCCAGACCATGTCACTAACCAAAGATTGTTTGTATCATATAGAAAAGGGAAATGTACGGTACAGCCCTGCGGCATTCACTTCTTCTCTAAAATATCTCAAAAAATAGCTTAGTATCTCTCACTTGAAAATCCTAATTTGTATACTGGTCACTGCGTTAGAAGATCTTCGGCAAATTTTCTTGTTAATGCTGGAGGAGATATATTAGACCTACAAGAACTTGGTGGATGGGAATCGGCGAAGGTTGCTAGAGGGTATTTAGAAGAAAGTGTGACCAAGAAAGTTTCCATTGCTCGCAAAATTCAAATCGGCGATGTTTCCGGCAGTGGATTAAGCACTGGGGAACCGCACGAAATCGAAAGGAGTGCTTGCTCGGTCATTAATCAGTCTTCAGAGGGCATACCTAAGATCGTGGACGTTAAAGACAAAGGTGTATCCATCAAATTTGAAAACTGTTAAAATATTGTTTTACATGTTCATGAAAAATAGTTCTAATATTATTTGGTATCTAACGTATTATGCTTTCGTAACTAACGTATTAAATTATGGTAACTAATGTATTATGAGTAACTAAGGTATTATGTAGGTTTTAGTATGTTTATGATGTTAATAATTATTAATAAAGATATCATATAAAAATGACTTAATCTTCAATGATACGATAAATGATAAAATAAGTTTTTTGTTCCACCTGTAAAATAATCCATGACAACTAGTTATTTGAGTATTGTCAGTCTGTCAGTTCGAATAAAATAAGGATTTTCTACCTGTAAAAAAATCCATTTTTTTTTGTCCCGGCACCGAAAGTAATACTTTACATAGCTAGCAACGCTACTTGAATGTTTACTTTCGTTATCTGTCGTGTTGCTAGGGCCCGAAAGTTAATTTATTTATACAGTAGTAGAAAAAATAATTGTCATTGTGTCACGATCCAATGAATCTCAGGGTGATTGCGAAATACCCATCGACATTGTGAAATACCCCGTATTATTCCTGTTAACATATTAAAGTCGTGTACTATTAACTGCAGCTTTAGCTCCTTCATGTTTATGATTATCACGTCGAAAGCATTAGGTTTTTTGTCTTTATAACATCAGTGATTTACGATGGCCACTCCTACTATTGCTTGCTCAAATAAATGTCTCTGATACATGCGAAATTGTTTTACAGTTATTCGTGGTTTAATTTAAGAATGTAACTAATAATTATACCTAGTTACTCTGTGCTTTGGTAAATTTATTTTTTGTAACGATTTGGCAACATTCAATGGTTCATAAAACCATACCCGCCTTCCAACTGCTCATTAGCAATCCTTGCGTAAGTCAGGCAAAGAGAGAGGGGAACACAACAAAACTTTATCATGGAAAATATTCAGACAGACGACACCCCAGTAAACCAGCTTTGAAAAATTAATGGAGAGGTTTGACAGACAGGAAGCGTGACTATGACCATAAAAGAAATGGAAGAAAAACTGTTTGAACGGAAGAAATTGAGCTAAATGATTTATCACTGAACCGAGAACAAACGACGTGAAACCTCGTCTTTCGTCAGTTCAGTCTAATGGTTTTAGATTACACAATTTAAATGTTTGTGACCTTATTTCAATATCAAGTTGCGTATTAAAAAATAATTTTTATTTAATTAAATAAATACGTCCCTTAGGCCCGTATTATTCATCTCCTGGTAACTTTATCAGCAAGATAATTTCCAAAGAAACCATTGTTAAGACAATTGTCTCCATAGAAATTATCTGGCTGGTAAAGTTACCAGGAGATGAATAATACGGGCCTAAAGTTATCAATTTAATTTAATATGACATTATATTTAATTACATTTATTTTGACTTTGCTGGTCATGACTAATTACAAAAATAAAAACTATAGTTTTTTTCACGAAAATTTTAATAAAAATTGAAATATTGGCAAAACTAGTAAATTTAGGTATGGGTATTACTTAACAATAGTGAAATATACTTACAATATCTATCAGACGAGCCTAATAAATATAGGGTGTTTCATTTGAAGAAACAGAGTTATTATATTTTAAAATTTTTTATATTTGGATTTCAACAGAAAACACCCTGTACAAAATGTTAGGCACTTAAAGATTTAAGAAAGTTTTTCTATCCCTAAACTTAAGATCTTACAAGAAATTTTCGATACTCTTATTGAGGTAATTTTTTACTACCTACTTAAATATCATGTTTTTTCCAAAATTTTAAGAATTTTGCATTTTGTTTGGCAACGTTTCTACAATAATTAAAAAACTAAATATGGCGTCATATAGATAATTTTACAAGGAAACAACAAATGCTAAAATACATAGGGTGTTTCATTAAAAAAATGTATCTTTTTATTGTCCTACTTTTCTGGACCATCCTGTATGTTTAAAAACAATTTTAGAACATATTTTTTTTTATACCTCACAACTTTTATAAAAACTTTTTTTTTATATCTTTAATAGTAGAGACGGTATATTACTTTGTCATACAAATGGGCCACC
The DNA here is from genome assembly GCA_935413205.1 of Polydrusus cervinus. NCBI lineage: Eukaryota > Metazoa > Arthropoda > Insecta > Coleoptera > Curculionidae > Polydrusus > Polydrusus cervinus. The sequence goes on along the minus strand of OW284516.1, from coordinate 45,787,589 downwards.
CTGTATTATACAATTAGAGAAAATTTTCGGTTGACCATACCGAAATTATTAAAGGGAAACATTACGAAAATCTGGCCCACATTCGATAAAAAGAGAACCGCAGATCTATTGAGACACAGTCGGAAAGGCGTGAAAAATATTACTGCGGTTGTTACCGGACATTGCCTCTTCGGTAGACATGCCGAACTTATGCAAATACCCACTAACGACTTCTGCAGAAGTTGCAGAGATGAGGAAGAAAGTATTCAACATTTTCTGTGTGAATGCCCTGGCCTCGCAAGAAGAAGGTTCACTGCTCTGGGTCAACCATTTTTCGATAGCCTGGAGGAACTAAGCAACTTACAACTTGGACGACTGAGTAGGTTTCTGCGGTGTACGGCGCACTAACCATCAGAGATCTGATGAAGGTGGGTTCTACGGAACAACGGGCCTAATAGGACTACGTGAGACTGTTTGGTCAGAACCAAAGGTCTGGCACTCTTACCTATCCTAAACTCAATTTAAACAACAATCATCCTGTATTAATTTCTTGGCTCTTTAGGACGTTCTGTTTGCATGAAACTGCAGTCAGTGCGTGAGGTTAAAGGATGTATATACGGTACAAAGTTCGGAAGTTCAAGCTTCCACCGTGTGGATAAATCTTAAATTGTATCTGATAATACCGCGAAATGTCCTTTTTCTAATCCCTTCCTTCAACAGTCGTTCTTATATTCCCTTGGTGGTGGCTTTTAAATGCTTATAGTTGGTATAATGTGCCATTCAATGTTGTCATATCCTGTGTATCATGTAAATAGATTCTTTTTAGTAGTTTTAACTGCGAATGAAAGTTTACATACACCATTGAGTATAATGCCGGCCCTACACGATCATTTAGACTCATAGTCTTGATAAGGGAATGACAGTTATATACAGGGTCCTGCACCTCACCTCCCGTCTTCTACAGCTCACTTATTATGTTAGTTAGGATTTTAATATTTTGCAGACTTTACCTGTATCCTAGGGCGCATTTCAGGAAACTATTTTTATTTATACAGGGTGTTCCAAAAAAGTGTGATGTCATAAAGATCTATTTTTTAGAATACATGCTATATTTATTCTTTCTTATTTGGATGCATCTTGTAGTTGCCTTCCTACCCCTAAAATTTTAATGAAATCGGTTCAGTATTATAGGCGAAAAAAAAATAAAAACTAAGAAAAATCAGTTTTGCACCACTGGTTTAAAAAATAAAAATAATGCCTCGTTAATAAAATTTTACAAAGGTACTTAATAAATAAGGTCGAACAGTCTCGTTAACCAAGTATGATTAAAACGAATGTTCCAAAGTTTAGTGTCAAACTTTGCAAAATTTAAATTAATTTATTTTTCTTATTTCAAATTATAACTCTGTATATTATTATGTCATTCGATGCAGAATTAAAAATTAAACATTTATTCTAATTACAACCCTATCGCAATTTCTAACGCATCAAGACTTATTTGCAGAAAACTCATTTTATCAACTATATTATTTTTTGTAATGGAATACAACCAAGAAGAGCTCGTAGATATGATTTTCATATTAGGAGCATGCGAAAAGAATTATTTTTTGTCATTTTAGTAAACGTTAATACCAATAAATTGTTTTTCAAATGTTGATATTTATTCATAACAATGTTGGAATAGTCGAAAAAATGAGTTTTCTGCAAATAAGTTTTGATGTGTTAGAAATTGCGATAGGGTTGTAATTAAGACAAATGTTTGATTTTGAATTCTGCATCGAATGACATAATAATATACAGGGGTATAAGAAAAATAAATTGATTTGAATTTTGCAAAGTTTGACACTAAACTTTGGACACCCTGTATAATTCGTATTGATCAAACTTGGTAACGAGACTGTTTGACCTTATTTATTAAGTACCTTTATATAATTTTATTAACGAGGCATTATTTTTATTTTTTATTAATTTTTAAAACCAGTGGTGCAAAACTGGTTTTTCTTAGTGTTTATTTTTTTTCGCCTATAATACCGAACCGATTTCATTAAAATTTTGGGGGGTATGTAGGGAACTATTCGGGACATCCAAACAAGTAAGAATATTTATGGCATGTAATCTAAAATAATAGATCCTTATTATTATCCACTTTTTTGGAACACTCTGTATAAACAAAAATATTTTCCTGAAATGCGCCTTAGGATACAGGTAAAGTCTGCAAAATATCAAAATCCTAACTTAATTAATAAGTGAACTATAGCTGACGGGAAGTGAGGTGCAGGACCCTGTATAAAGTTAGCTCTCCGATGGGTGCGACAAGAGACCATTTTTAAACACAGTTTAAATAGGAAAGAGGTGTCGCGAGCGCCCATGTAACCCATGTATAATCGCTGGTCTTGGTTGTTTGTCGCAGGTATCAGAAGGCTACCCAGGGCAGAGGACCAAGCACAAAGCTTATGGAAAATGGCTTTCGGCTAATTTTTCTAAAATTTTAGTATTTTGTAGGGGGCAAGGGCCTGTCGACATATTAAGCACCGGTTCCCGCAGATCACCGAAGTTAAGCGGTGTCAAGCGCGGTTAGTACTTGGGCGGGTGACCGCTTGGGAACACGGCGTGCTCTTGCCTCAGGGAAGAGTGTAAAATAAATCGACACCTAACCATCCTATTCACGCCGGACAGGCCGGATGAGATCGGATATCTCGTAGGATGAAGGTGCCGTTTCACACTCCCTAGTCGGTAGATCACATTAATTTGTGGTCGATGACCGGTTCAAGATGGCCTACGTAGTCGGCGAACCGTAAAAAAAAAAAGACTAGTTTTTGAGTTGCCTTTTAAAGTTGGCAACTTCTTACTTTGAGATTTTATGCATTGTCTGGAGTTTTCACTTGTTTATAGGCGGAGTAAATAAAAACTAATATTAAAAAATTATGAAATTCCAAAAAAAAATATTTTAACTCATTTTTTGAATTTTGAAAAAATACGGCTAGATTTTGTTAATATTTGAATATCTTGTAGCACCAAGCTGTGGATAAAAAAAAAATGGGTATCGGTTGACGTAGAATATATTGCCGGGTAATTTATTTTTCAAAAAAAAAAAAATTGGTAATTGACCTGGAAACGTAATAAATGACTTTTAATTGATTCGTTTAATTATTATGTCAATCTGGAACAATTTTCTTTTACAATAATTATTCTCTAACACATTCTTATCTTAGATATATAGGGTTAACCAGTTACAATGATTTACACAAGTGAAAACTTTTAATTATAGGAAAATAAAAAATAAATTATAAAAAAAACATTTTGGTATGACTATAATCTAAACGTATCATGTACAAGAGCCAAGGTATTTGACGAAAATAATGTTTTATAATTTAACAATAATATTTTGTCATTTGATAAAAAGAAACATTTTTTAATATTCCTATATTTAAAAGTTTTCACTTGTGTAAATTATTGTAACTGGTTCACTCTGTATATTATCTAAAATAAGAATGTGTTAGAGAATAATTATTGTAAACGAAAATTATTACAGATTGGCATAATAATTAAATGAATAAATTAAAAGTCGTTAATTACGTTGTCAGGTGAATTTTCAATTTTTTTTCGAAAAATAAAATATCCGGCAACATATTCTACGTTAACCTATACTCATTTTTTTTTTCATCCACAGCTTGGTGCTACAAGATATTAAAATATGAACAAAATCCAGCCTTTTGTTTTCAAAATTCAAAAAATGAGTAAAATTTTTTTTTGGAACTTCATAATTTTTTAATATTAATATTTAATTATTCCGCCTATAAATTATTCAACATCCTGTACATATTTTGTTTCTATATAAGTGAAAGAAAACTTAAGGCCTACTTTTCCACCAATAAAAAAAAGTTGATAATTTTTAAGAAACAAGTGATATGATTGGATTACGGCCATGGACACTTTTAATCAGGACGTCAAGATCTAGAAAATACTAAAATTTTAGAAAAATTAGCCGAAAGCCAGTTCCCATAAGCTTTGTGCGGGGTTCTTTCAAGGATTAACGACCGGACGGATGTAAATTCTCATAAGAAACAAGACTAATGCGAGAATAACGAAGGATTAATAACATTCGGACTGACATGACAGTCCTGAAGGGTCTGCATATGAGTAAATTCTCAAATAGGAAATGTATGTAAAATGATACTTATACGCTGACGATAATCAAATACACAAGATAAAACAGTTATACCGATCCATGTGTTAAGCAGAGCTGTGAAACTTACTTCAGAAAAGTAACTAGTTACTTTTTCGATACTTTTGACAAATGTATCTAGATACTTATAAGGAATAGTTACTTTTGCCTAAAAGTAACTTAGTTCTTAGTTACTTAGTTAAAGTAACTAAGATACTTTTACAGTAACTAGTTACATTGATTGTAACTACGATAATTTAAAAGTAACTAAGATACTTTTAAAGTAACTAGTTACATTGATTGTAACTAGTTACTAAAAGTAACTAAGATACTTTTGAGTAAGCAGTTATTTTAATTGTAACTACGAAACTCTAAAAGTAACTAAAATGCTTTTGAACTAGATACCATAAATTTACCAGGTAGTGATAACTCATTTTCCTGTACACACTACCATTATTACCATCAGAAAACTAAACTAAGAAATGTTAATTCGAACAACGAACAAGTAGAATAAAATGCTTTCCAAGAAATTTCGCGTTCCAACCAGTTGGCTGTTTGACGCTCGCGACTCGCCGCTCGTCCCTTCATGAAAATCTGATTAACGGCCGCCGATCGTCCCTTGGTCATCATCTGATGGACGGACGTCACGTGTGCATTATTGGTATCCTAGAGGAACTTTAAAAGTACCTAACTTAGTTACTTTAAAAGTAACTTAGTTACTTTAAAAGGAACTTAGTTACTTTAAAAGTATCTAGTTACTTTTTAAGTGTATAGTTACTCCTAAAAAGTAACTAGATATAAGTTACTTTTCAAAAGTAACGAAGTTACAGTTACTTTTGGCATGATTCCAAAAAGAACTAAGTTACTAAGTATCTAGTTACTTTATGTAACTAGATACTAAAAAGTATCTAGTTACTTAAGTTACTCACAGCTCTGGTGTTAAGTCAATTAATTTTTTTCTTAAAAAGAGTTTTTCATTGCAGTCATCTAGCAGTCCTCACCACCAACGCACTAAATCTAGCCCTGATTCGCTAATGGCGCTCGGTGGAGAATTTAGAAACGCAAGAACTGTGGACGCCACTGACAACAACGTGGATAACTGGCAACAGCGCCCGGGCACTCCACCCGGGACGCCCCCGCCACCTTATCCCAGTCCGCAGCCAGGAAGGAGGGACAGGTTGTTGATGGGAATTTCTTGTGACAGTTCATTCGAATATGTCCCTGTAAGTTTAAAGGGTGTTTTTTTATTTATTTGCTCATATTCGATGTGAAGATGAGAGATTAGGAAAGTGTTAAAGAATTTTAGTATTTCATTTAAAATTTCCAATGCATAAATCTTTAAAATGAAGATAAATAATTTCTCTAAAAAGGTTTCCCTAGGTGTATCTACAGGTTGCTACAAATGCGTGTGCGTACAAGGCAGTGGCGGCTCGTCAGGGGAGGTAGGGGAGGCAGTGCCTCCCCTGGAAATATTAATGTAATAATACCTAATTTTATATACCTATACCTACTTATAATTATACCATTCAAACAGCTTTAAAACATATTTTTTAATATAAACACAATAATATAATAGTTCCTGTATAAATTTGGCGAAATCTCTTTAATAAATTTGTAATTTCTGAAACTCTCTAATATTCAGTTATTAATTTAACGTCTGGACCTTTGTCCAGTGACCGAGCAACAGCATCCTTATCCGTTTCATTGTTATTACATCTTGTCTCGCTCTTCACTGATGGATCGCAGTTTATCGGAGCGAGAGGAGGCAATCCGAAAAATGATTCTTCTGTAGTCAATGTTTTTGGGAAAAACAACAGTAAAAATACAAATAATTATATGTTTTCGGAATCGTAGACTGCTCTTTCGCATGACGAAAACGCGGTTAGGAGGCAGGCACGCCTCCTGCGCTTTGGCCAATAAGATTTTAGAAATTTCGAATTAGGTTCTGTAGTTGGGTCGTTACACCTCTTACCGTTATGATAGTGTAGGTTATGGTTTTTTAATTTCTTTCTTTATTCTTGTGATTTTCTACGTGCAGGTGTTATCGAAGGTGAGAGGGTAAGTTTTTAAAATTAAATTTACTAATTCCATTATTAAAAATGGAAATAAATGAAGGATCTGTAAGAAACGCCAAGGATATTGTAGAATTTCTTATTAAATTTAACTTTAGCAGACTTTCATACGACGACAAATTATTCGTGAAAGATTTAGGGATTTCTCGTCCAGATTTGAGCAAAATAATAATTAGTCATGGTAAACCGCATCGTAGTTTTGTTAATACATGGTATGAAAAATGTAAATGGTATAGCCTCCTAAACTTGTAATAAATAAATATAATATTCCTAGCAATAAAATAATTTAATGGAAACTCTACACCTTCCCGTTGGTTTTGCTGAACAATAACATATTTTTAAGTATGCCTACCTATATAAAATATTTTATTGACCATGTAGAGGTCCTTTCAATATCCTAATAAATAATCGGGTTCGTTGTAAAAAAAATATTTTGCCTACCTCTTCTAAAAAAATCGCCATTAAGTAAACACAATATTTTTAGCGTTGCAAAATTTGGCTGCTTTCCGGGATCACGGTTAAAAAAACGAAGCACTTAATTACAGTAATTATTACAAGGAGTCACTTTGTTTGGCAAGTTTGACTCAAAAATGGAAATTTTTTTTGGATATCTCCGAAGGCATTCGGAATAATTACAATTTTCTTTCACCAAATTATTAAGGCCCAAAATACGCAACTTTGCCTCAATTTAACCATCTTCGTATCTCTTATAGTTTTCGAGATCTCCTTGTACGCACCCTGTATAATCGATCACTGTAAATAAGTAAGAGTAATAAATATACCGACGCCAATGATTACCCAGGCGTCAGGGCGCTATAAAAATGTCAATTGATGTTAGGTACCTTGAAATTAAACTTCAACTGTTCGGTACTTTACAGGGCTTCAATTAAATTGTTCTCCGTTTAAAAAAAAGGTTCTAATCACTTGAGAACGGTTAAGTTCGGAACACATATTTTATCAGAGCTCTTTTTAAAACTGACATAACACTTTCTTGAAGCGCTGTAAATGTACATAATACACATATAGGGTGGGGACTTTAACTGGAACAAATTCATTAGAAATTTAGAAAAAAATGGAAAAACACGTCAATTGAGATTTTGTATGTGCTACATTTTGGCGTAAAAAAATATTTTTTTACCCCCTGTATAAGGTGAAACATAACCCAACTTAATTTTTTTAAATGGGAAGATACCATCATATGATAACTTCTTGGAAAGCGCTTTTAAAGAGAAAATTGAATATCAATTTAGTTCTAATTTTAATTTATATAATTTAGTTTTATTTTTTATTTAAAAAAAATTTAGTAAGGTTATGTTTTACCTCCTGAACAACAATTAGGTATTTATTTTTAAAGAGAAAAATTAAAGTAAAATTTTTTATTGAAACATTATTTATTGAAAACTATTATCTATTAAAAACAGGCCTGTTTAAAAACAGCCCTGTTTAAAAACAGCCCTGTTTAAAAACAGCCCTGTTTAAAAACAGCTAAAACAGCCCTGTTTAAAAACAGCCCTGTTTTTAAACAGCCCTGTTTAAAAACAGCTAAAACAGCCCTGTTTAAAAAACAGCCCTGTTTAAAAACAGCGAAACCTGGGCATGCGCAGAAGGGTGTGAGGAAATTGGCGTGAAACATATCTTCCCCCTCTACTAGTGTGATAATTTATAACTAAAAAAAATAGTGTGGGAAGAAACGAGAATGCTTTATTATGAATATACAAAACGGCACTTAAGAAGGAGTATTTCAAAACCTAAGCATTTGCACCAAAAACTGCTCTTAGATCTACGCTCCTAAAATACATGATTTCTGAAGATATCATCAATTTTGGGGCGGTGAGCGATATTTACTTTATTTTTAATCATGAAAACCCGAGCCCGAAAAACGCTGGTTAGAGTCATACATACGTCTTATGTTAAAATTTTGGATTAACACCAATATTCATATTTCTCACAAATTTAAAAAATGTTTTTTTTAATAAAGAGTCAGCTAGGAATATCAAAAAAAAGTAAATTTTAATAATTTAATTTTCGAAATTTGATAGTAGTTAGAATTTTAAACGAACTTTCGGCGTGGCCCCGAAAATTTTTCGCCTGCGGCGATTTATCGCTTTCTACACTGGATACAATATCATGAAATACATGTAGTCCCGACTATCCCTTTCTCTAGAAAAAAAAATGTCCTACTTACGCCCAGTGAGCCCCCCCCAGCATATTTTGCTGCACTTTTATTTTCACACTATTAGTATATTGGCGTTCTCTCTCCACCAAGGAGCGTTTGTACACATACCGATATTTATCGGATACCGGAATAAATAGTCTTGAGTGTTGATGTTCAAGCCGTGTCTCTCGTACATTGCGTAGGATTTTTATCGGAGATTACGTAATTTTTGTTTGTAGAGTGACCGTTCTTGTAATAAACAACTTCATCAGTTAATATTTTATCGTTAATGGCTTAATCTCCGATTAAAATCGTACGTAATGTACAAGAGATATGGGATGAGCACCGACACTTCGATTTTTGCAATTCCGATATCCGATAAATATTGGTGTGTGTACCAACACCAACGCTCTAAGAAGAGCGTTTGTACCGGGTGGTCAAATAAAAAGGGACGCCGACCATATATCAGAAACCGTTTATCACAAAAGGGTAGTTTCATCCCCAATAGACCTGGGGTAAAACGGAGGTCTGATTCAGCGACCTCGAAGACATATAAACATGGTGATCTAGTCCAGTGGACATTAATTTTTTTTTTCGTGGGGCTGTGTTATTAAAGGATTTAACAAAATAAAATATTGTTAAGATGTTTACAATTTATTTTTTAGAATTCTCCTGATAACTCATTTGTCGACGTTCTGCATTCGCCTCGTGGAAACACTCCTAAAGTATCGAACAATTCGCCAATTCGGGCAGCTAACTCAAGGGTAGCTCAGCAAACTATTATTAGCATGGAGGACGACGATATGTCGGATCTAGAAATAGTAAGTATGGTTAATGAAAAATTGAACCCATATAATTAACATTGCGTATCGTTTGCACACTTTTACCTATACCGTAAAATGGGGGGAAGCTGACCGGTGGGGTCAACTTGACCAAAATTACAAAAAAAAATATTTTCGGTTATAAGTTCGTCCCTAATATTTTTCTTCATTTTTTCCTATCAATAACCTAATAAACTTTTAAAGTATTGTGGGATAACTTTTTTGGAAATAAATAACATGGAAAACTATATACTCCTTATTCCACTGTATTAAAAACGTGGTCAAACTTTGATTTGTCAAGTGATAGCTATCTCGTTCCCGTATATTATTTCTATTCTATTACATATTATCCCCTCTCAATATGTATATGTAAAGAACATTTTAAAAAATTAAAAAAATTTTGAGTAAAAAGAAAATGTTCAAAACTACGCATAATTTTCTTAAATTTGGGGTGTAGTGGGTGAAATTGATTGACAAGTTATCTATCATCTATTCAGTATATTCGCGATATTCCGAATTGATAGTAATGTTTTTGGACCCATTAGGTTATATTATTTTGTATGGCGTTATAGTAAAAATATAAAACATATTTGTGTGGCCCGAAAAAGAAGACGTTGACTAAGTGCCTATATCGGACCTTAAAGCTTTTAAATTCACCTCAGATAGCCAGAAGGGGCGAACTATCTTTTGAAAATGACTTGTCTCCATTCAATATAATATAGACATGCATTTTTATTCGATATTTACAGTCTTCAATGAGGTTCTTGCTTGAATATTTTAAACTGGTAATAGTTATGTTAATTTGTTTTATTATTTACTTGTGTGTACCTATGGTCTATTTCTTTTCGATTGCGAACGATGACAGAAAAAAAAATTGAACAAAAATTCACCTAATTGGTTAAATCATGGACCAATTTACACTACATAAATGCATAGCCAACTTATTAAAGGTCTTTTTTTTAAATCACAGAAGAAGAATAAGAAATTTCCGTTCGATTGATTTCTAGCAAATATATGCTAATTATAAACCTTTTAGCAATTAAAATTAACTTTTAGCTCTAGTTATATTACGAAACAAACAATCTATTAACTTTCTGTACATAAAATCGGTTAATTTCACGTTTTTCTGCAACATAAAATAGTAAACCTATGCCTACTTTGTGTTGAAGCAAAAAGGATGCCCGATTTATCGACAAAATATAGAAGGCCATGCCAAACGCCAAACATTGTGACATAACCTAAAAATTCATCTTCTTAAAGGCCGCTTTACAGTTTGCAATTTTTCTTTCACGCAAGTTGTCTTGCAGCAATTAATATTGTGGCAATAAAAATTTCACAGCGTGCAATGACTTGCCAAGATCGTAGGTGATGTACCATCGCGCCGATAAAAAACTGGGACAGGAAATTTTTCTATTTTCTCCTAGACTATTAAGAATAATTTTACATCAAGCCTGGTACCAGTAAAATGTCATGAAAATTTGCATGTCAATAAAGATTGTCACTTTATGATTGACTCGTCAAACATACAATCATATATTATTTGTAAATATGCCACAATTAACCCCCCAGCAAAAGGCAATTATTTATAGTCGGTTGCGAGATAGTGTTGCTATTAGGGATATTGCAGATGAACTGGGAGTAAGCAAGAATACCGTGCTATTGGCAAAACAAAAAATAGCAAGACATGGGACTATTATTAGGAATGCAGGTTCTGGTCCCCCTAAAATTTCTACTGATGATCATGATAGAAGACTGGTTAATTATCTAAGGGATCATCCCTTCGAAACTGCAATCAAGGCAAAAGAAGAGACGAATTTTCCAGGTTCTGCAAATACCGCTAAAGACAGGGTTCGAAATTCCGATATACGAAGCCGTTGTGCTGCCAATAAAAATTTTTTAACGGAAATAAATAAACAGGGCAGGTTAGAATTTGCACATGAATATATTAATCAAATAAATTTATGGGAAACAGTTATATTTTCTGACGAGAAAACTTTTCAGTCATGCAATAATGGGAGAATTCGGGTGTATAGGCCTTCCGGCATGCGGTATGATGAGAGATACACCCACAAAACCAACCAAAGTGGGCGTTTCTCCATAAATGTTTGGGGCTGGATTAGCGCTAGAGGACCAGGACTTTGCTAAATCGTCGAAGGAAGACTAACTGCAGCAGTATACGTTAATATACTAAACGAAGTGATGATACCATCGGTAAACGCTGTATACGGTCAAAATTACACATTTCAGCATGATAATGCTCCAATACACACAGCGCGCATTGTACAAAATTTTCTCCAAGAAAATAAAATAGCAGTTCTTCCCTGGGCTTCGAAGAGTCCCGATTTGAACCCGATAGAAAACATTTGGGGTGCCATGGTCAAATCTATGTATAAACATGATTTTCAACCTAGAAACAGGGATGAATTACGTCATAGGATAAATCAAGCTTGGGATGAAATAACTGTCGAATTATGTAGAAACTTAGTTTTAAGTATGCCACAAAGGCTCCAAAAAGTAATAAACAGAAATGGTTCTATGACCAAATATTAATTTTGTGTTGTTTTGACAAACTTTGTGTTCGCAATTTTTTTCTTTTTATTAAATGTATTTTATTACCTGTATTAGCTTTATTTATTATTTTGTGGTAATGGTAAATATAATAATTTATAAAATATTTGACTTTAAAAAAATCTAATAAATTTACTTTATCCATATTATATGATGTCTCTCAAATTTAACCACCCCGTATCGAAAAATACAAAACATTCCATTATGTAACCTAGGTTACTTTTTAAATTTTGAATGTTTTTCCCTCTTTAGCTCTAGACACCTTTTATAGTCTAGGGGATATGTATTTCTTACATTGTTTTTGTAAATCTCTTGTCCCAGTTTTTTATCGGCACAATAGTACCACTTGCCAACCATTAAAATAAAAACACATTTGGTTAGGACTTACCGGCGCTTTTTGTGCATTCATTTTAACAAAACATCATTACAGGACATGAAAGCAAACAAACAAAAACAAAACGTACCCGCTATAGGTTAGAACATAAATAAATGTCAGGAATTTTTATATTTAGTTTGGTGTCTCATAAATCACCAGAAAATCCTCAGAATTGCGCTTGCAATGGCAATAAAAATACGGTCCGAGTTATATTTCTTGCAAGCAATACAAATTGCGCCAGCTGATCATTAGCCTCGTTCTGCGCATACTCCCGGGCAATCTTTTCTTGCGTGAAAGAAAAATTGCAAACTGTAAAGCGGCCTTAACAAGTGTTAATTTAAAATTCTAACCGCTAAAAACAGTAAACAACAAAATGTCAGTTATGACGTAAATCCCTAACCTTACTTTTTCAACTTGTCAAAAATGAAAATTCTTGCATTTTTTATTGTAAAACGGGTTTCTGTCATTCAGGGGATTCAAGACTCCCTCCTCCTCCCCCCTCTCCTCAAACAGATAAAGACATTTTTTTTTACTATTTTAGTAACGCTACCAACTAGTTGCGTTGTGTGCGGATGTTCATTGATATACATGGGCAACAATTACAAAGTAACTGGTTGGTGATTTAAGTTTGTGATTTATTTCTTTTTAGTTTCCTTGTGTGCGTATTGCTTGTAATAATTCATCTCATCCAATAATAATACAGGACAGGCACGTAGCCAAAATTTCTTCTTGGGGGGCCCATGGAAATTGCGTCAATGGCGGGAAAAAGCGCCGCAGGCGAACATTTTTTGGGTGCCACGCCCTTTTTTGAATCATGGTGCTTGGTTTTCAAGTGGGAAAAATAAAAATACAACACAAAATCCTCAAGAAAAGCACAAAAACAAACCCGGTAATAATTAAGGTGCTTTATAAGTAGGGTCTCGGGGGCAGGGGGGTCCGGGCCCCCTTCCTAGCTACGTGCCTGATACCGGATGTCCCTCTAAGGTCGGCCAGGTGTATCTCGGAAAATATTGGTCATACATTTTCGGGAAAAACATTTTTTATTTGTTAAAGTTGTACGATTGCCGCTAGAGGGCATAACTGATGGGACAAAATTATTTTGAAAATAGTTACACAAAGTTATTTTAAAAATAGCCTTATTAAGGTATTGTTTTGATATCGGGAATGAAAAACCTATCCATTTTTGCCGCAGTTTTATCTTAAGGATTTTTTTCTCCAAAAGTATTGTACCTTTCACATATTTTATGCAATTTTAATAAATTTAGGCCTTTTTAAAAGATAATTTTATGCTTAACAAAAAAGAAATTTTGGCGATGGTCGCCAGTTCGTATTTTGTTTTACAGAGGGCGCTCTGTATAAAAGTTTCAGTTGTGTTCGTGTGTGCCAGTTCAATTCTAATTTTCTTTACAAAAATAAACAACGCTATACTTTTTGTAAAATGTGAAAAAGTTTATCTGATGTTTACTGATTAATACTTTTAGGACCAGAGTGAAGACCATGGTCATTTTAAATCTCTCTCCAGGCTCTGGGAGCACCTGCCCCATCTAGCGGTGTTCATGAACTATATATTATCCAATTCCGATCCGAATAGTTTACTGTTTTATCTGCTTACTGATCTCTATAAGGAAGGCAATGCTAAGGAAATGAGGAAATGGGCCTTTGAAATACATTCTTGTTTTCTTGTGCCTGGTGCTGTAAGTATTTGTTTTATAGAAATTGTTTTAGTCGTGTAAATATTGATTACAAAATAACAACTACACTGCATTAATTATCACTGGTCAACAAAATTTAAGATTTTTTTTGTCCCACGAGCTGAAGTGGGTTTACTTGGTAGTACTTTTTAAACATATTTCATATATGTTTTCAGAATTTTTCCATCACGCAGGGTTTTAAAGTGACAAAGCAATGAATTTTTGTGAACGTATATATTATAATATGGGTATAAGTTATGAAAAAATAAAGTACAAAGTGATATATTTACTTAGAAAATGTGGTCATATATGACTTTCGACTGTACTTTGCATCAGAAACATCTCTCTTCAGCGTCCAACATAGCTGGGCTCCATTTGCCTTGGTATCTCTTCTCCATGTCCAGAATGTCCTGGTGAAATCGCTCGCCATGTTCGTCACTTACTGCTCCAAGTTTTTCGGAAAAAAGTCCAAGTATGAATGAAGAAAGTGTATTTTTAGACTCATGTTGCAACCCATGGCTTTATATGAGACCAATAAATTGTTAACATTCTCTACGTAATTTTCGGATTTACGATTTCCCAAGACGCCGTTGCAAATGTCCTTGAAAGAAAACCATGCTGCTTTTTCGGACAAGGTCGTTAAGTTCTTCTTGACTTAAAAGATGCGGCGCACAAGAAGACGAATCTGGTGTAAATGTTGGATCCAGATCAATATTTTCGGCTGAAAAACTTTCGTTGTTTACTTCGTCATCGGCAGTTTCATCGTCGCTCGGTGTCATATTTTGTGGGGGGTCAGGCACAGGTAATTCCGGACTGTGCGGCACTGGTCTCAGTGCAGATGGAATATGAGGATATTTAACAGTATGTTTGGATTTAGAAGTTATACCACTAATATTTGTAAGACAAAAATAGCAATCGGTAATATATGGTCTGATATGGTTCCCTCCAAATCATGGGAATAGCAAAAGGCATATGTCGTTTACCTTTTGCCCACGCTGTAAGAAGTCTGACACACGTAACACAGCAAATATGGGAAGCCCAGCTTTTGTCTTGATCGCCGACTTTACACTTGAAATACTGTTCATAGCATTTATTAACGAGAGGCGTGAAAGACCGTTTTTGAGATTTAAATGTCAATTCACCGCAGATGTAGCAAAAAGAGTTCGAGTGGTTTACACAATTTCTTGGCATTTTTACAGGTGAGTTACACTACAATAGCTTAAAATGCATCACAGCACATTCTTCAAAACGTTAAAAAAGTCTGCGTATATGTTCATTCACCGAGCTCTAGCCGATAACTAAAACAACAATAAATGTTATGTAGGACTCGGAACTGCTTGCAGGTCTCAACAAGCCAAGACATGTTCCGCGTGACACACAGAGCACACTTTGTTATTTCTAGTCACAACAAGTTATTGTTACAATACACAAATAATAAAATAGCAATGCCTGACACAAGTTTTTTGTTAGATGACTCTTATAGTACAGACCTATGCGTGCATTTTATAGGTAAATAATCACATATACTGGAACATAAAAACTAAGGGTGATGGAGAAATTCTGAAAACATGATTGATTTCAGCATGCAAAATTATATTGAAATCAGACATTTTTGCGCTTGGGACAAAAATCTTGTTAACCAGTGTTATGTAATGGGTAAAAAGTATTTGAAATTCATACGCTGGTATTTGGTATCAAAATTTGACCAATCCATTCCATTTTTAGTTTTTTGGTTAGGCTGTCCTTTGGACTACTTAGTACAATGAGGTTGATCTTAGTTTATGTGTTTTTTTATACAGAGTGATTGCTAAAATATTAAGCCGTGTAATAGAGCTCTGTACGCGCCGGAATTTCACGTCCCGACGCGGCCCGGCCCTAGCCGGAATATTGCGACGCGGCCCGGTTCGACCCGTCAATCAAAATCGATTAGCCCGGTAGACCCGACAAAGCCGGCAGGCTCGAAAAGCCTGAAAAAAATGATTAGCGCTTGAAAATTATTTTATGAATATTCCTTTAAAAAAAACACATAAGCAAACCAAAGTTGATTTGAAAGACCGGCTGGCCACAAAAGTCTGGCATACCCGCGAGAGCCGACAAGCCCGGAAAAAATTGTTAGGGCCCGAAAACCCGGACCTTTATCAATTTCAGAAAGGTGTAGAGTAATAAAAGCTCATTTGGCATGCAAAGGGACTACAGATTGAACCAACGAATATTTAAGCCACTTTCATAATTTAGCATTGATTTCATGGCAAAATTCTTTATTTTCATCAAGTGCAGGTAGTACCACCCGGGTTTGGATCAATTTATGGGATTTGCCTATTGTTAATCATTCACAAACACTGAAAATGGTGTGACAAAGGCGTGCATTATGTACATAGTATTAGATACACTTTTTTAATAAACATTATACAAAAAATACAATATAAAGAAATTAAATTATAAAAAATCATAATATTCTTCGTCATTTGAGGAACTGTCATCTCCTCTTGATGTTATAATTAACGGGTCGATGGTGCGATCGATCAGGTGGTTAAGATCCCACATTTTCTCCTCTTCTTTAATGACATGATGGACTTCTTTTCGCCAGTTCTCTGGTGTCACTTCCTTAATTGCTTGATCAAACAGTAGCTTAACGTCTTTCATTTTGAATGTCGTGTTGTGTCTTGCTACAAATCCTTTCACTTGCGCCTATGTAAATTATATAGGATTTAGTTCGCAATGAGCTATGAGCAGCACAGTTACACTATGTTTTTATTTATCAACGCAATACTGTCATCCTGGCCAAGTTCCATTAGAATCTTATATATGTATATATATTATAAGAGTGAACTTTTCTCTGAACTACGGCTATGGCCGACACTGAACTTAAGCCGAACTGGACAGAATTTCCCATTTTATTATTCTACACCTTTCTGAAATAGACTATAATTAAGAGGCCCGGTACGACCTGAGCCCGAAAGTTGGAACATGCCGCTTTAAGGCCCGAGATGGAGACCCGGCCCGTGTAGGTCTACCGTGTAAAATGTGCTGATTTTAAAATTGAAATTTCTAAAATTCAAAGCAATGCAATGCAAAATTAAATTTTTAATTTTATTACAGTAGTTACAGCTTTATGTTACTTACACAATTGAACAAAAGTAGAACAACACTTTCGATAAATGTTAAAATCGCGCTTTAATAAGACAAGATGCGTGATATCGTGTGATTAAATATATTGTTCTAAAATATCAAAGTAGGCTGCTGTTATCGGCTACAACAACTTTTTCCAGCAATCGAAACAAATATTGACTAAACTTAAACCACATTTTAATATTTTCGTAAAAATGAAAGGGTTTATTTCAGAAAGGTGTAGAGTAATAAAATGGGAAATTCCGTTCAGTTTGACTTAATTTTGTTGTCGGCCATAGGCGTAGGTAAATTTTGAGCATTAAATTATTTATAATAACTAACCAAAGAAAAAAAAGAAGACAATTTGATAAAGAAGGAACTATTAGATATAGCAAATTTACACAAACATCGTTTTATGAAATATGTCGTGGAAGATATTGCTGAAAAACAGATAGTAACTGTGCTGCGCACACCGCCATATCGTTGCGAACTGAATCCTACAGAACCTTTATGGGCGCAAGTGAAAGGATTTGTAGCAAGACACAACACGACATTCAAAATGAAAAACGTTAAGCTACTGTTTGATCAAGCTATTAAGGAAGTGACACCAGAGAACTGGCGAAAAGCATGTCATTAAAGAAGAGGAGAAAATGTGGGATCTTGACCACCTGATCGATCGGACCGTCGGCTCATTAATTATAACGTCAAGAGGAGATGACAGTTCCTCAGATGACGAAGAATATTATGATTTTTTTTTATAAATTAATTTCTGTATAATGTATTTTTTTATAATGTTTAATAAAAAATAAGTGTACCTAATACTATGTACATAATGCACGCCTTTGTCACACCATTTTCAGTGTTTGTGAATGGATAACAATAGGCAAATCCCATAAATTGATCCAAACCCGGGTGGTACTACCTGCACTTGATGAAAATAAAGAATTTTGCAATGAAAACAATGCCAAATTAAGAAAATGGCTAAATATTCGTTGGGTCACTCTGTAGTCCCTTTGCATACCTAATGAGCTTTTATTACTCTACACCTTCCTGAAATAGACTATAACGAAATTAATTTCAATTCAAAACCGATCAATGTTCATAAAAATATTTTTTTTAAAATGTGTTTTTAGCCTCTAAGACTAAACAATGTGGATGAGAACATCGCGAGAGAGATAGATGACGACTTAACAAAGGAATACGACAAGGAGGAAATAATGAGAAAAATTTTCTGGAAAGCCAGACAGCGGGCCAAAGAAGAACTAACGAGGCAGTTGACTGATTTTCAGCAGAAAAGAACGGCTGGATTGGGGACTATGTATGGGCCGACTGATCAGGAACTCCGAGTAAGGTTTTTAATATTCACTTATGGGGTCGATACCTAATAAAAAGTTGAATTTTTTCGATACGGTATTTATATTATTATACAGGGTGTTACTTAATGATATTTCGTTACTTTAATTGATTACTGGATCAATTTTAAGTCGAAAAGTTCATACATGGTGGCCCAATTGTCTGACAAAGTGGTATACCGTCTCTACTATTAAAGATATCAAAAAAAGTTTTTATATAAGTTTTGAGGTATAAAAAAATATATGTTTTAAAATTATTTTTAAACATACAGGATGGTCCATAAGAGTAGGACAATAAAAAGACACTTTTTTTTGTTTCCTTACAAAATTATCCATATGACGCCATATTTAGTTTTTTATTTTTTGCAATGTTGCCAAACAAAATGAAAAATTCTTAAAATTTTGGGAAAAAACATGATAGCAAAAATGGACCTGTACTTCTCAATAAAAATATCGAAAATTTCTTGTAAGACCGTTAATTTTAACATTTATGTAAATTATTTTTTCCGAAATGCTATATGATTTACATTCTTGGTGTAAGTGACACAAATACGTTGTTGACAACAATACTTTATCATGGAAAACAGTCAGACAGACGACAAACCAATAAACCAGCTTTGGCAAATTAATGGAGAGGTTTGACAGAGCAGGAAGTGTGACTATGACCATAAAAGGAATAAAAGAAAAACTGTTTAAACGGAAGAAAATGAGCTAAATGTTTGTGTTGAATGGCGGTTTTAGAATTTTTACGTACGCACAAGAGATTGGTTGGGTTGATTGTAAAGGCCGTATTTCTGGTTCATGCATTTCAGGCTAATAAAAGGAAGACCTTACTGTGAAGACACAGATCTATTTGCTGTAATAACTGGTACAGATTATATTACACTAAAAGTCACATATCCTAACTTGAACTGAGTTAACGTATCATTAGGACATATAGAAATCTTTCATTAAACGAAATGTCACTTTTTGGTGAGCGACTGAATTTGAATCCAAAGTGAATTAAGCAAAGTCAGAAGTTCCTTTATTTTTGGGCACCAACAATTGAACTTTACTACAAAGTAAATAAACAAGCATTAAATCCGCTTAACTTTCCGTTGTTGCGTCGGACGAAAACATGAGTTGAAATCAACTGTTCTATACAAGTAACCGGGCAAACACTCAATTCCGCTTAAAACCCCGTTTTCGCGGGACTCAAGAAATATAAATTATTGAATATGAACTGTTCAGTATAACAGACCAGCAAGCACTGGTTTCCCCGTACGAAAGTCCCGTGTAGGGCGAGGAGCACAAAAAATGAACTGTTCTGCATAAATAACTAGCAAGCACGGCTCCACGTAACGAAGAAGAAGCCCCAACCAACACCCCCCAGAAGAATCCGCCAACAGCCAATTAAATTAGTCGATGGGAGATGCTATCTAGGAACCATTGTGATAAGGGTGGTCCCGGTCGTGATGTGAACCAATAGGTTGCTGATATGTTATATTGGCAACCGTGAAGATAAATTTAATCTGAAAATTTGTGTATTGGTAGGACTGGAGATAATTATATGCGTTTTTTAAACGTAGTTCTTTGAATATTGCCGATTTGAGATAAATTTGCATAAAGAAAGTTTTCTAGGTAGATTATTTTTACATGTTCAAATTTAACTGCAGAGTAAAGAATTATATTTTATGAAAAGTACAGTTGGCATCATAAATAATTGTAACTGTTTCTCCAACAATGATTTATTGACTATCACTGAACTGAGAACAAACGTCGCGAAACCATGTCTTTCGTTAGTTCAGTCTAATGGTGTTGTTTTACACACTTTAAATGTTTGTAATTTTCAATATCAAGTTGCGTAATAAAAAATAAATTTGATTTAATTAAATAAATACATAACTATAGTTACCTATCAATTTATTTTAATATGACATTATATTTAATTACATTTGTTTTGACTTTGCTGGTCATGACTAACTAGAAAAATAAAAACTATAATTTTTTCACTAAAATTTAAATAAAATTTAAAATATTGACAAAACTAGTAAATTTAGATATAGGTATCACTTAACAATAATAAAAGATACAATATCTATCAGACAAGTCTAATAAATATAGGGTGTTTTATTTAAAAAAATTATTGTATTTTAAAATTTTGTATATTTGGATGTCAACAGAAAACACCCTGTACAACATTGTAGGTTTTTAAAAATTTAAGATAGTTTTAGTATCCCTAAACTTAAGAGCTTACAAAAAAATTTCGATACTTTTATTAAAAAATACAGGTACATTTTGCTGTCATGTTTTTTCCTAAATTTTAAGAATTTTGCATTTTGTTTGGCAACTTCACAAAAAATTAACAAACTAAATATGGCGTCATATGGATAATTTTGTAAGGAAACAACAAATGCTAAAATATATAGGGTGTTCCATTTAAAAAACAAGTATCTTTTTATTGTCCTACTCTTCTGGACCATCCTGTATGTTTAAAAATAATTTTAGAACATATATTTTTTTATACCTCACAACTTTTTACAAACTTTTTAGTAGAGACGGTATATTACTTGGTCAGACAAATGGGCCACCCTGTATATGCGTATGCCCTAAAATGCTTTGTTTTCGATATACAGAGTGTTTTTTTTGGGTTTTTTATTAAAAATCTCGAAGACCGCTTGAGATATTACAATAAATTTTGGTATAGACTATTTCAATATAAAAATACATATTTTAACCCCAAAAATTGTTTCTTTCTCAAAAATTTCAAAAACCTTGAAATTGTATTAAGTTTCTAAAGCATAGAAGTTCCTGAAACTGTATTTAAAATTCCAAGTCCGTATTTAAAAAAATTGACTTGAGGTTGGCATCTAAAGAATGAAACGTCGAATTTTAAAACTGATAACGTCGTCTTATAGAACATAAAAACGGCTATGAAGAAGTGTTCTTTGTTTTTTGCTCCAAGTCAAAAATGAGGGCGCAAGAAATTAAAAATAAATTCTAAGAATTTCGTTTTTTTTTGGATATCTCCGAAGTTATTCGGAGCATTTACAATTCTCTAAATTATTAAGCCCCAAAATATGCAACTTTGCCTCAATTTAACCATCTTCGTATCTCTTACCGTTTTCGCGATTCCCTTGTACGCACACGAATTTGTAGCACCCTGTATAAATATAATTTCGCATGAATCTGGCAACCTTGGAGTAGATTTTAGAAATATGGTTTGTATGCTCTTAATAATACAATAGTTGTTAGAGCTTAAATACAAAATAAGAATATAATTTTTAGGATCACTACAATGACAAAGCGAAAGAAACGAAACTGTACGAGTGCCTTTTCCTGCCAAAGCTAGAAATGTATTTGGAAGAAATTGAAAAAGAGAACTACGACCCTCAGAAATACTTTCTGGCGGCAGCCTTAATAACCGTACTTACCAGGGTATTCCGCATCCGTCCGCAGAGTGTAGATTTGGACAGAGTTCCGACGTTTGTAAATAAGGAACGTTCTTTTAAGTCGAAGTTTATCGGGAAATACTCGAGAAAGGTGAGTGATACTAACACCAGGGTTTACCATATGGATCTTCCTTAATGATGGACAAAAAGAGTGTAATTTCTAAGGTCCTTTTATGACGCGTCGTTCGGGTAACGGCAGTCGCGTGCGGGAAAGTGGCTCTTTCCGCACTTGTTAGGATAATAACTATTTATTATGGCTAGGTAGATATTTTTTCCAGTTTCTCTTTAAATATATATATACCGGGTGTTGCATCGTCGAGCGGGACATAGGAAATCCCATGTAATTTTAAATGGGGTCAATTATTGGCTTCCCTAATAAAATTATTTTAGAGAAAAATTCTATTTAGGTTTATTAAAGAGCACTAAAACCCACATTCAAAAGAATAATTTTAGATATTTTTGATGAGCCCGTTTACGGGTTATCGCCGATTTCTTTTTAACTATTTCTCCTTTTTATGGCCCCGTATTTGCAGGCACCAGTCCAGGTAAAAGATGACTGTCAAATAAAGTTGTCATTTTGAAATGTGTGCTTTATTGTTATAAATACTCGTACATCGAAAATATTAAAGGTGTATTTATGAGTACAAATTAATCTGAATAAAACTAAAATAAAGTATCCAATTACAAGGTTAATTATGACATTTTACATGTTTCAATATTTTACTAATTAATAGGTAGGTACTATTAAATTGTTAGAACTTTAGGATTTAAGAAGATGTTTAAATATTCCTCCATTGACTGCTAGACAATAACCGAGGCGATCATAAAATTCTCTTCTTACATTCGCTAGTTGGTAAACTGAAATTCTATTGCATTTGGCAGAAATAGCATTTTTTAACTTGTCTAGATTTGGGTATTTTTTATCTTTGTATATCCTGTTTTTTAAATGGCCCCAGAGAAAGAAATCATTTGGCGATAAATCAGGAGACCTGGCTGGCCAATTTGCTGTATGATTTAAGCCAATAACATTTCCATTAAAAGCACGGTTTAAATATTCCCGGACAGCCGGGGTACTATGTGCCGGGCAGCCATCCATTTGGTACCAACTTCCTGATTTTCCCTGGCGGCATCATGTAAAGTAGGTAAAATATGATCTTCAAGTAGTTCCAAAAAATATTCTGCATTTAAATTTCGTGTAAGAAATAATGGCCCGATAATATTTTCTCCGAAAATCCCAGCCCAAACATTAACTTTTTGTGGATATTGTTTCCTTGTTTCGACAAACCTGTGTTGGTTTTCTTTGCTCCAATATCGATAATTTTGAACATTGGGTTCATTGTTTAAGGTAAATGTGCATTCGTCAGTGAAACAAATGTTTTTAAAAAATTCCCTATCAATGTTTGCTCTTTCAATCATACCAAAACAAAACTCCTGTCGTCGTATTTCGTCCCTATCTCTTAGCTCTTGGTGCTTTTTATATTTGTATGAATAATATTTATGTCGTTTCAAAGCTCGTAACGCTGTGGTGTGATCTAATCCTATGTCATCCTCAAGTTTCCTTGTGCTGATCTTCCCATCATTTTCTTCCACGCACAATAAAACTTGCAAGTCCCTATCATTTCTTGCATCTCTTCTTTGTTCCTGCCTTTCTTCATATCTGCAGTTATTTATTACAGTGCCTTTTGTCTCAAATTTCTTGATAGTCCTTTGGACTGTAGATTTTGCAGGTATCGGTCTATTCGGATACAGAGCAGCAAACATGTCTGACACATTTTGATAACTATTTTCTTGATAATACCATTTAATCATCAATATTTTTTGTTCAGAAGTGTAATTCATGGCTAATATTTTCGATGTACGAGTTTTTATAACAATAAAGCACACATTTCAAAATGACAACTTTATTTGACAGTCATCTTTTACCTTGACTGGGGCCATAAAAAGGAGAAATAGTTAAAAAGAAATCGGCGATAACCCGTAAACGGGCTCATTAAAAATATCTAAAGTTATTCTTTTGAATGTGGGTTTTAGTGTTCTTTAATAAACCTAAATAGAATATTTCTCTAAAATAATTAGGGAAGCCTATAATTGACCCCATTTAAAATTACATGGGATTTCCTATGTCCCGCTTGACGATGCAACATCCAGTATATATATTTTCACTATGAATCAACTTGTATCTAAATTTTACATACTTTTTTTTTTGTTTTAGCTCAGTCATTTGAGTCATCAATTTGTCTCCCAACAATACTTTACTGTGATACCGTGCAACTATTGCCACCAAATTATTTATGGAATAAGCCCCCAGGGGTATCAGTGTTCAGGTAGGTAATGGTAATATTTTTTCCTACGACCGTCTATGAAAATGAGAAAAAAAGCACGGTTAATTTGGCTAGAAAGCGCCGTATATCATACGCGTGTTGAAAAAAATATTTCAACACTAGTGTTGAAATGTCCTGGCATACTATTTGAATTAAACATATGGTGCCAATTTGACGGACAACCCCTATTTATTAAAAAGAACAAATTTTAGAAAGCAGTAATTGTAAAGTGTTTAACTTATTTTTCATGTATTTGTCGAGTGATTCAGAATTAGACTGTGAAAATACGCCATCTGAAATTAGAAAAAATGTTAATAATATACTGGAAAATCTATTACCAGAAAAAAAACCGCGCTGAAGAGAGTGTCATGTATTAAAAAACAAATCCTAATCAGTAGCGATAGCGTAGGGCGTAGAGAATAGAGCTCTAGCATACAGATCGCAAGGTCGCAGGTTCAAATACCATCAGGAATATTTGACTTTTTTTTATAAAAACATTAAATAATTTATAGAATTATTTTGAATTGAAATCTTTCTTGTTGGGTGGATTTTTTAAATTTATGTTTAATGCATCTTTCTTTGATTAAATTTAAAATTTTTCATTCTGGTTAATCTAGAAGTCAATCCAGGATTAGTTCTTCCTATGATAAATAAAATATGAAAAAATGAAAAAGTTAAACTACAACTAAACGAAAGCCTATTGACAAACTATGAAACCAGATATTAAGTGAAACATAATCCTAAGTATTCTAATTTTAACACTAGTGTTGAAATATTTTTTTCACAAATCAAAGGCTGTTTTAATAACTCTTTGTGGTCGTGGGAAAAATAGTGTACAGTACTCGTGTAAAAGTGATTATTCTAAAACTCGGAGAATTTCCGCACTCGGCTGACGCCTCGTGCTAAGTATCTCCTAATTTGAAAAGTACTTTCATCACTTGTTATGTAATATACTATTTTTGTTATTGTGGTTATTTTGGTTTAATAATGAAAATTGCATGAACGGCAGAAAATTCTTGAACTTGCATTGTTTTTTTTTAATCATAACGTTTCAACTGGTAAGTATTTCCAGTCGTATTGTCGTCAGTATTCACCTGAAGACGACTGGAGATACTAACCAGTTGAAACGTTGTGATGTAAGAAACAAATAAAGACAATGCAAGTCCAAAACTCTTCTACCTTTAAATAAACATCGTTGTCTTTAACCTTCAAACACATGAAAATTACCTTCCTACGGCGCATTGTAGTTTATGTTTTGTTTTCACTCAAAGACCTAAAGGTCGCCAGCTCTTTTTTGCTGCACAAAGTTAATGCCCAAAGAAATTACAAGAATTTTTAATTTATGAACTTTTATTTAGTGTACTACAGGGTGTCCCAAAGTCCATACTTACCATTGGGATCTCGGAAACTACAAAAGATACAGTAAAGGTTAAATTTGGGCAAAGTTGCATAATTTGGAGCTTAAGTTAATGCCGGTGGGAAATAAAAAAAATGTTGACTACTTCCGGAGATATCTGAAAAAAACCGAATACAGTACAATCGCGATAATATGAATAATGCACTCTTATGAACGACTCAGTAATATGAACATAATATTTTTTGTATTGACCACTCTGTAGTATGAATAACACTGTTCATACTACAGAGTGGTCAATGTAAAAGGAAAACCAAAATGCCTTCCTTCAGTTTGCTCAATTAAGGGAAAAAGCAGAAAAAGTTTGCTATAAAAGATTAGTTAAGTATCTTAGGTTAGGTTGTTATATCAATACACACTATGTCGTATGCTAGGTATATTAATAATAGTTACATATGTATTTATACAGGGTGTCCCACCGGGAACCGAATCGATCTACAGTGTCCAAAAAAGTATGCAACATATGTAAAAGTTTTTTATTACCGATTTCTCAGAAAATTTTATTCTTGATAAAAGTTGGTGCATGCCTTGAAACTATAAATGCATATTTCACATTTCACCTGCAGCTAATAGTAAGGGAGCAAATGCCATTTTTTCGAAATTGCATTAAGAGTAAAGTACCTTAGTTATTAGAAATACAGCAAAATTTTGAATGGAAATGTTATTGCAAATTAAAAACTTAGCTCAAATACGAAATTTGAGTTACGTATCTCAATTTTTATTTTATTTTTTCTAATCTCTAATTTCCCCTAAACGGTACGCCTCTGGTCGATTTTTCGTTTACGCAATTTTAATATATTTATCAAATAACTTAAACGTGGGTTTATAATAAAAATGCATTAAGTAGTTGCAAACTTTTAAAAACTTTTTAATGAACCGGGTCGGTTTAGATATAAACGTGTTGCACGCCTACTTAAACACATTTTAGCCAACTTCTGTTCGAAACTAAATTATAATAAAATACAACCCTTTTCATAGTACTGGAAATAACTACTAATTTATTTGTCATTTTCACCCAGTACGCTAAAGTCCAAAAACCTACTTTAAAAAAATGCATATAAAATTGGAGATTAGAAAAAAAAATTGAGACGTAACTTAAATTTCGTATTTGGGCTATGTTTTTAATTTGCAATAACACTTCCATATAAAATTTTGCTGTATTTCTAATAACTAAGGTACCTACTTTACTCTTAATGCAATTTCGAAAAAATGACATTTGCTCCCTTACTATTAGCCGCGGGTGAAATGTGAAATATGCATTTATAGTTTCAAGGCATGCACCAACTTTTATCAAGAATAAAATTTTCTGAGAAATCGGTAATAAAAAACTTTTACATATGTTGCATACTTTTTTGGACACACTGTATACCTATATAGAAAACTATACATAGGAAAATTTTGAAAATTTGACAGTATGCTGATGGGGACGACCGGGCTAAAATATTGTCATAATGGTGGCACTTCCGGTTATACCGGAAGTAAGTGTCAACTTGCTTATTTTAAATGGGACACCCTATATATTATTACATTTTTGCATTCTACGTAAGATTCTAGGCAGATTTTGTATACCATGTTCTATACCTATGTCTAAACGTTTTTGACATATTTGAATTTTTATATCAAAAATGACTTTTGCAAGCCTTAGAATAATTATCAATTTTTTCTATAAGCCTTATTTATTTAATGTAAGTGGGATTCCTTGTTATAAAGGACCTGCTTAAATAAATTTTTTATAATATTTTAATAACTATTAATACAGGGTGTTTAAAAAATAAGATTAAAAATGAAATTGAAAAAACTGCAAAAAGTCTAGATTTTCAAATGGAAACACCCAAATTTTATAATTATTTCTTATTTAGCATTAAAAATAAGGGTAAGTTTGTGTAAGCTTGTATATCTCAAAATTTTTAGTTTTCGAAATATTGCCAATTTAGTATTTTTATATGGCGATCTTGCAGCGGATTTTAAGTTCAGTTACTCCTAGTTGGCTATGACTCTGTACAATTTAAGCGTCCCGGTATGATTATTTATTATTGTCAAATGGCAAGTGACAGCTTCAATGCCGTCATAGCCAACTAGGAGCAACTGAACTTAAAATCTGCTGCAAGATCGCCATATAAAAATTCTAAATTGGCAATATTTCGAAAACTAAAAATTTTTGAGATATACAATTTTACACAAACGTACCCTTATTTTTAATGCTAAATAAGAAATAATTATAAAATTTGGGTGTTTCTATTTGAAAATCTAGACTTTTTGCAGTTTTTTCAATTTAATTTTTAATCTTATTTTTTAAACACCCTGAATTAATAGTTATCAAAATATCATAAAAAATTTATTTAAGCAGGTCCTTTATAACAAGGAATCCCACTTACATTAAATAAATAAGGCTTATAGAAAAAATTGATAATTATTCTAAGGCTTGCAAACGTCATTTTTGACATAAAAATTCAAATATGTCACAAACGTTTAGACATAGGTATAGGACATGGTATACAAAATCTGCCTAGAATCTTGCGTAGAATGCAAAAATGTAATAATATATAGGGTGTCCCATTTAAAATAAGCAAGTTGACACTTACTTCCGGTATAACTGGAAGTGCTACCATTATTAAAATATTTTAGCCCGTTCGCCCCCATCAGCATCAGCATACTGTCAAATTTTCGAAATTTTCCTATGTATAGTTTTCTATATATAGATCGATTCGGTTCCCGGTGGGACACCCTGTATAAATACATATGTAACTATTATTAATATACCCAGCATACTACATAGTGTATAACAACCTAACCTAAGATACTTAACTAATCTTTTATAGCAAACTTTTTCTGCTTTTTTCCTTAATTGAGCAAACTGAAGGAAGGCATTTTGGTTTTCCTTTTACATTGACCACTCTGTAGTATGAACAGTGTTATTCATACTACAGAGTGGTCAATACAAAAAATATTATGTTCATATTACTGAGTCGTTCATAAGAGTGCATATTCATATTATCGCGATTGTACTGTATTTTGTTCCCAGTGTTGCCGAACGTCTAAATGCAAAATCGGAAGAAAACGATGTTTTATATCGGTAGAAATCGAGAGATATGAAAAATACTTGGATTATTTTTTTTTATTCAACTTTTCAACTAATTTGAACCTCTTAACCACGAAATCTTTACGTGACGTCTAAAAAAAATCTTCGCTCCGAACAAAGATTTAAAAAAAAACACAAAAGCTCCGAAGAAAGACAAAAGGGACTTCTAAAAATAACGGCCCTCCCAGATCAATCCCTAAATATATTTCACCAGATATTCCCACAATACCGGGTTTTCAAAATTTTTTTATGGATTTTTGATTTATTTTTTAAAAATGGGTTAACAAACTGTGAAATTAGGTGTGCGACTCTAAAGCGGTAGAAAAACTTTGTTTTCGGTATATCGGTAGATCTACCGAAAAATCGGTAGGTTTGACAACACTGTTTGTTTCCCTGTTTTTAAGGTTATTTTTCAAACATAATATTTAACAGGACCGCATTGCAAAAAACTATGTTACTGATGATAGCCTTTCGGTTCAAAACGGTAAACTGTTATTGGTTTGTTTTTGAGGAACAAAAATTATATTTAAACTTCAGGTCCGTAAATGTTGATTTGATGATGATATCTGAAAATCGAAACTTCATTTTTAAATTAGAAACTATTTTTAAATGTATCGTTAAAAAGGGCCTGTAGAAAGCGCTTTCCGATTTTCTATGTGTTTATAAGTAACGTGAAAAAAACAAAAACGGAAACTTAAATTTTCGGTTTTTTAGATATCTCCGGAAGTAGTCGGAATTTTTTTAATTTCTCACCGGCATTAACTTAAGCTCCAAAAATTTGTCTCCAATTTAACCTTTGCCGTATCCGGTGTAGTTTCCGAGATCCCTGTGGTGAGCATCGAATTTGGGACACCCTGTACAGTGTACTCTTGGTACAAAATACCTATTCTTTATTTTTAGCGTGCCTTATAAATCTACACCGTCCGTGTGTGAAGCTGTACGACGATTCGTGCCCTGGTCCGTTTAGGGGAAGAGAACGCGGCATCAGGAAACTAATCGGGATGCGCCATGACAGTTCCGACCAGAACAAAAGGAAGGCGGCGTCGCATTTTATACAAAGTAAGTATATCTATATATAAAACAGTGGCGGCTCGTACAGTAGGGCCACAGTGGCGGCTCGTACAGTAGGGCCACAGTGCCATGGCCCTACCGTTCGTTTAATATCTGATAACGCATAACGGTGCAACGCCGGCGATTTCTATGTATGGCCATACTGTTTATCGAAGGTTCATCGCTTACGAAAGAGATAATGATATATCGCTCTCACTTAATGATGCATAAGGAATTCAGAAATGTTGTGGCGGGCCAGATCCTCAGACCGTCCGGGATTGGAGGATTTACACGTGCTTTATTTTGTCAGGAGTGCGAAGTTCCAATCGGATTAGGCTTTCGTCTTTATTACCACTACTCGATACTAGACGGCAGCTAAACGGGGGTAGAGTTTTGGACTTGCATTGTCTTTATTTGTTTAGAATCACTACGTTTCAACTGGTAAGTATCTCCAGTCGTCTTCGGGTGAATACTGAATAAGTACGGTAACTACAGCTCTATTTATACTAGTCAGGTGCTGTAACGCATGACTAGAGGGCGGAGTCATGCGTGTTGCTAGGTGATGACGCATAACTGGATGAGTCATGCTTGATGAGTCATGCTTGATGAGTCATGCTCAATGACGTCATGCTCGATGAATCATGCGTTTAACTCTTGGGTGGTCTTATTCTAAGATTACATTTACTTAACAAGGGTTTCCAGACGTTTCTCATATCTAATGAAGGCTTACTAAAGCAACCTGGATTTTGGTGTATGGTCGCAGCTTCCTTAAACTTCCTCTTCCTCCAGTGCGATTCTTTTTGCAGGACTTCCTCCAGTGCGATTCTTTTTGCAGGATTTCCGCTTTTGTCCACATGATATGATGGCCGTGCGTCCAGGCGTGGTCAGCTGCACCTGATTTTTCGGTCTCTCCTTTTTGGGTGTTATTCCGATGTTCTTTAATCCTTACTTCTAGTGGTCTTAGTGTCTTACCAATGTAAGACTGGCTGCATTCGCACCACTAGAAGTAAGGATTAAAGAACATCGGAATAACACCCAAAAAGGAGAGACCGAAAAATCAGGTGCAGCTGACCACGCCTGGACGCACGGCCATCATATCATGTGGACAAAATGATCGTTTGAAGACATTGTGTTTTCTTTTCATATGAACATTAATATTTGTTTTTGTACTACATTTCATCCCACAGTCTGTGCACACATAAACTGTTCTACAATTTAAAAAATGACGGTTGGGTTTTTACCTCGGTTTTTACTTTCAAAATATTTAATATTTTTTGTCAGCCGCATGCCATAACAAAACTTACTGATTAATAACCTGCCCCTCCATTTTAATTATGCCCCACAAGGCCACAAATTAACAAACTGGCAAACTGTTCTTGTAAGAAAACGTAATACCTCGACTATGACTCAACACCGTGACATAAAAAAATAATTAAATCCATTTCTACCTATATTTTAAATGTCCCGCCATCGGCCTGACATGCGCAGTATGCCAAGAATGGCTGCCATTAGACTAGGATATAGACGCGAGTAGATTTTCTTGGTGATTTAAGACACTCGCGGCTATATCCTAGTCCGCGGCCAAGGTCAGGCGGATGGCGGGACATTTAAAATATAGGTTGAAATGGATTTAATTATTTTTTTACGTCACGGTGATGAGTCATAGTCGAAGTATTAAGTTTTCTTACAAGAACAGTTTGCCGGTTTGTTAATTTGTGGCCTTTTGGGGCATAATTAAAATGAAGGGGCAGGTTATTATTCAGTAAGTTTTGTTATGGCATGCGACTGACTCAAAATATTAAATATTTTGAAAGTAAAAACCTAACCGTCATTTTTTAAATAGCAGAACAGTTTATGTGTGCACAGAATGTGGAAGGGAATGCAGTACAAAATCAAATATTAATGTCTTCATATGAAATTTTTGAGTAGATTGGTGTCTGCATCAAGAAACAGGGTGCCCTCTAAACTTAGTGCGTTAAAAAAAACGTCATAACATAGCTGAACAGATAGCCCACACTATTGAAATTTTTGAAGACAATTCTGAACAGAAATGGTTTATTGCTTCATCTAAGAACACATATAGTACTTCAGCCCTTGAATATTATACAGTCGAACGTATTAGTGACACTCAAGATCTATGCCAATGCAATTTTAATTGCAATGAATGTAAATGCCGTCTTCGCACATATTCTTGCAGTTGTCATGATTATGCCATACAGTATAACATGTGCAAACATATACATATGGTT
The DNA here is from genome assembly GCA_935413205.1 of Polydrusus cervinus. Taxonomy (NCBI): domain Eukaryota; kingdom Metazoa; phylum Arthropoda; class Insecta; order Coleoptera; family Curculionidae; genus Polydrusus; species Polydrusus cervinus. Next base: position 45,755,758 of record OW284516.1, on the reverse strand, counting down.
TGTATAAGATACACTTCTGAACCACAATAAAATATACGCATTGAAGAAAACAATGTAGAAAATACTTTATTACATATTAATCAGCATAAAAGTTTACATGATAATTATGAACATACATTTATATCCAGCCAACTTCATCAAACCAACAGAAGTACCCTTGAAACAGAAAAAAAGTCGGCTCTACAAAAATTCAACATTATAACAAGTTTAATATCAAGTAGCAATAATTTGGAAGAAATTTCTTGTGCATCAAAAAACGCCACATCCATCATTTCTGATATTAATGAACTAAAAACAACAATAATCCCTATGATTTCTTCTAACAATGACCCTCATAACAAAAAGTCGGAATTACAAAATCGAAGACTGTCAGCACCGGCGCCACATCTTTGAATTCCTTAAAACGTAAAAGAAAAATATCTTTATTATTAATTTTTAACATCATAAACGTACTAAAACATACATAACACCTTAGTTACTCATAATACATAATTTAATACGTTAGTTACGAAAGCATAATACGTTAGATACCAAATAATATTAGAACTATTTTTCATGAACATGTAAAACAATATTTTGACAGTTTTCAAATTTGATGGATACACCTTTGTCTTTAACGTCCACGATCTTAGGTATGCCCTCTGAAGACTGATTAATGACCGAGCAAGCACTCCTTTTGATTTCGTGCGGTTCCCCAGTGCTTAATCCACTGCCGGAAACATCGCCGATTTGAATTTTGCGAGCAATGGAAACTTTCTTGGTCACACTTTCTTCTAAATATCCTCTAGCAACCTTCGCCGATTCCCATCCACCAAGTTCTTGTAGGTCTTATATATCTCCTCCAGCATTAACAAGAAAATTTGCCGAAGATCTTCTAACGCAGTGACCAGTATACAAATTAGGATTTTCAAGTGAGAGATACTTAGCTATTTTTTGAGGTATTTTAGAGAAGAAGTGAATGCCGCAGGGCTGTATCGTACATTTCCCTTTTCTATATGATAGAAACAATCTTTGGCGAGTGACATGGTCCGGCCTTAACATTGCGTACTTTTTAAATAAAAGCACAGGATTGACTTCGCCGTCAAATATCACAGCGAAAATACGTTTCTTGTGGGTTTTTGAGTCGGGAATAGTAACAATCAGCTTGTCCTCTAAAACGTCAACATCTTCCGTGGGCATCTTCGCTAATTCATTAGTTCGACAGGCTCCTCCAATTCTAATTAAAAAAGCCACTTTCATCATTAAAAACTTCTCGTCTGAGGCAGACCACACAAATTCGTTGACTTGTTCTCTTGTAAATACTTTTGATTTTTTTGCTCTATATCCAACATTTTTCTTCTTGATGAAACGTATTAAGGCGCCGTATTTGTCGATTTCCACTCTTTCCTTCAGTTCTAAAGTCGCTTGTAACATGGAATATTTCGGCTATAAGGATGAAGCAGAGTATTCCCCAGAGAGTTTTGCAAAATACGCCAGCAATACCGTTTCTTCTGCACCTTGAACATGTACTTTGTTTCGCCACTCACAAAACTGCCGATATTCTTTTTCATAATGGATTTTAGATTTGTCCGGAAGCAAGTTCAACCTTATAATGTTGGCTGCAGCTAATATATCGTCAGGAATATCAAAATCTTGCATGATTTTAATGATGACTTTTTGAAATGCCAAAATGAAATGACATAAAACCTTGTTTTTATTTTCGCATCGCCGTTTTTAATGATACGATAAAGCTTTGAATACAACTCGATTATTAGCGATTTAACACCGTCTCGGAAATTGCGGGTGACTCGGCTGTTGCCTCGTCACCTAGTAATGTCCTCGACTATTAAAAATCTCGTTATATTAATAGCTATAAATTGTTTTAGTGGAGAAAGAAAAAAGACAAATGGAGGAGAGAGACAACAGAACTGAGTCAACAGAAACAGGTAAGTCATAAAAAATATATATATTTCGTGCGACAGTGTATATAAGATCCGGTTATACAATTACAGCTTAAGCTTAGTTCAACTCTACAACCTTCCCTAAAAGGTCTGTTTACCTCATACTACATTCTGACTCGTATTATATCTAGTAGAAGAATAAGTTTAAATGGTGGCAAATCTGCACATTTTTGTGCTCATTTAAATATCTTTTAAAAATTAAGAAAATTTCTAGGACGTCTGGAGCTAGCGAAATTATAAAAATTTGATTTTATTTTCTCATTTTATTTAAAGAGAAATTTTGAAATAATTTGCACTTTTTTAATGTCACAATGCTTGTTTTGTATATTGAACGTTTCGACAAAAAGTTACATCATCAAATATTCAAAATTAGACAAAATTTAAATAATAAATTTAATGGTGGTTATAAGACAAAACATTATACGCTCCATCATTTTTATTAGTTGTCAAATATGGCGTGATATGTTACACGTTTCTGTCTGAAGGTAATACACATAAGAATTAAACGCATAACTCCGCCTACTTAGTTATGCGTGACTGCACCTAGCTAGTATAAATAGCGCTGTAGTTAGGAGATTTTATTTTTAAAGGTCGCAACGCTGTGCAGCATTGAACGGTAAGAATATGAAATTTTGCGTACAGTTAACTGGAATAGCCTACTTTTCTCGTCACTTAAGTGTAAAGGAAGGAACAAATTTCCATGTGTCAGTAGAAAAACAATATTTTCCAACCAGTCCCTAACAAAAAGTTGGTTATTAAATTCTCAAGTAAATATTAATCACAAGCAAAACATTTTAAATACTCGAACAATTCTCGGTTTTAAGGTTACCCCTTTGGACAAAACTACAGTCACCATATAAAGTGGTTATAAGTAAAATATGTCATTGAAAAGAGAATTTTCTATGGAATTTTGAATAAAAACAAAGGGGGTTAGTTAAAATTTAAAAGTTGACTTCACTTCCGCTTAGACCGGAAGTGGTTTCGACTGTTTGAATTGGTCTAGTAATGGACTCGCGTCTATATCCCAACCTAATGGCAAGTACACTGCGCATGTCAGGCGTATTGCGTGATGGCGGGATATTGGAAATTTATATAGGTAGAAATGAGTTCAATTATTACATGTAAAATATGATTGATATAGCGATTAATCAATTACATTTTTAATATTACGATATTCTATTTATATTTTTAAATCAAACACTTTATTTTTTTTTCTTTTACGTTTAAAGGAATTGAAAGATGTGGTTACCGATGTTACAGTACGATTTTATAATTCCGACTTTTTATTATGAGGGTCATAGTTAGAAGAAATTATAGTGCTGATTGTTGTTTTTAGTGCTTTAATACCAGAGCATGGCATTGTGACCATTGTCTTTAGAGGTGATCGTTTGAAGACTTTGTGTTTTCTTTTCATTTGAACATTAATATTTGTTTTTGTTCTACAATTTAAAAAATGACGGTTAGGTTTTTACTTTACAGGTGCTTGACGACAGCCGCCACAAAATATTTAATATTTTGTCCGCCATCACGCTATCCGCCTGACATGCGCATTGCGCAGTATGCCTGCCATTATGCTTGGGTATAGACGCGAGTAAAAACGGCAACTTACACACTTATTAAGGTTTAACATTTTTAAATATCTACAAATAAAATCACGGAAAAAATTGGGTAGCACTTTCTTGTGTCACCCGGGATACTAAAATTTTAAAAAACGGGTAGTAAACTTGCTACGAAACATTCTTACTAAAAAAGACATAACTGTCTGGTCATTTATATACTAATTTTTGGCGTATGCTAGTTTACGCTGATGCGTAAAACCAAAATTTTAGTGCGACATCCACATCAAACGAATTGAAAACACATGTTTGCTTTAAAGTAAAAGTAAACTATTTCTTACTAACAAATAATTTGCACGATAATTTATGAAATTAAGTCGTTAGATTTTTCGAAAATTTGAAATAAAAACATACGTGACGTCAATTAAACATTAAAGTTGATTGGGTGTTAATAATTATACTGCGATGTTACATTTCAGTATAGAATTGTAACAGTCAAAACTCTAATAGTGACAGTTATTTTCTAGATTTAAATTTTATTTTTAGAAACTGTCAGCCATATAGGTACCGGGTGGTCAACTAAGAATGACCGCCGGTCATATCTCAGCAACTAGTAATCGTACAGCATCCGGGTAAATTTTTTTATGACAAAAGTGCCCAAGAGAAAATGCTGGAAATTATTTCCACATTTTGCCGCAAGAGGGCGTAATTGAAAAGTCAATTTAAAAAATTTACATATCTCCGAAAATTCCACATTAAGGTATATCTTTGATAACACCATTAAAAAGCTTGGACAATTATGCATTATTTTGGTTTTATGCTCATTGGCGTACCGACTTTAATAAGAGGGGGGGGGGATTATGTGGATTATGATACCATAATCGAAAAGTAGATGAAATTTTCTAGAAAAAATTTTAAAACCGCAGCTCGATATCTCCGTTCGTTTTAGCGTTATCGCCAATAGAATAATTTTTAAAACTAAGCGATTATATATTTTTTAGAAAAAAAGTGGTACGCCACTGATATTTTTCCATGTGGATATTATTTCTGATTAGCATGGTCAATTCTTGAGATTGAGAATTTAATTTAATTATTTTAATTAAGAACGGTGTGCCTGAGGCGAAAAACGCAAGAGACCATTTTTATGCAGAATTGACCAGGCTAATCAGAAATGCCATACTTTAAACGTCAATATCTCAGAAACTGTTATATTTAGACACATAGCATTTTAGTATAGAATTAAGTGGGGAATTAAAAAATATTACAATAAACAGGGTGCTACAAATTCGTGTGCGTACAAGGGGATCTCGAAAACGGTAAGAGATACGAATATTTTCGTTTTTAATTTTTTGCCCTTTCATTTTTGACTTGGGAAAAAAATAAAAAATACTTTTTAATAACCGTTTTTTATGTTCTACAAGGTGGCAACCTTAAGTCAATTTTCAGTTTAGTTACTCGGAAGCATTATTTTTTTTTGTTTTACAGTATTTCGGTCTGGGTCCAAGGCAAAAACCATAGGACTTAAGATATACGTTATATTAATAAAATAAATAAAATACTAATCGAAAATAGAATTACTTCTCATGCCTTAAAAACTTGCTTACTTCCTAGAGTATTGTGATGGTAAATCTTATTGAAAATATAAACTGCCTAAATAACATAACTTCATGTAATGTAATTTTAATATTAAGTAATTCTAAAAATAATTGCCAGGGCCGTAATAGTAAAGAAAGGATAATTTGAAATGCTAGTGATGTGTTATTTGACGACAAAACGTTAAAATTTTAAAAACTATTAAATTGTATTAAATTTTTAAAGCTTAGAAGTCCTAAAAACTATTTTAAAAATTCTTGGTCTGTATTTAAAAAAAAATAATTGAAGTTGGTATCTAAAGAACGAAACGTTCAATTTGAAAACTAATAACGCCAACTTGTAGAACATAAAGAACGGCTATGAGAAAGTGTTTTTTGTTTTTTCCCGGGTCAAAAATGAAGGCGCAAAGAATTAAAAACCAAAAGTGAAAATTTCGTTTTTTTTCCGGATATCTCCGAAGGTATTCGAAAGGTTCACAATTTTCTTTCGCCAAATTAATAAGCCTTAAAATACGTAACTTTGCCTCAATTTAACCATCCTCGTATCTCTTACCGTTTTCGGGATCCCCTTGTACGTACACGAATTTTTAGCACTCTGTATAGGGTGTTCCATTTAAAAAAACCTAAGTTATATTCGCCACGTTTTTTTTGGGGCACCCCGTTTAATTTCAAAATGTGCATCTTAAAGATCTCTACAACTTTTGTATTTCGAATTTTTATTTAATTCTTAAGATAAAGGAGAAAATAAACGTTACACCCTGTACATACTAACTATGTAAAAAACTTAGTGAAAATAAAGTTGTAGTGCTTGTGTGGATTTCAAAAATCTGCTTACATCTAGATTTTTTATAAACATTTTAGTAAAAGCGTAATGTCGTCGACCAATCCAAACAATCTAAAATCTTTAGTTAGAAATGACACACGCATTTATTTTTAAAATTTTGGAAATCGCCATAATTTTTTTGTAATTGCTTTTATATCGACTTTTCACGTTTTTATTGCATCCGCTGAAAAAAACATAGTTTGTTTAAATACTGAATTACCGACGATTAAATTTTAGTGTTATTGGTGTTTGTTATTTTAAAAACATTAGTGTTTTCGAATCCGTGAGTATATGGGTCTGTTAACCCAAGATAATACTACCGTTCATTCATGCTTTTGTTCTAATATATGTTTTTGTAAAAACGAATTACCTTCCTCTTTATGGCTTATTTGTGAAAAATAATTATTTTTTCTTATTGTGTGGACCAAGACATTTTTTGAAACATTTCCGTTTTAATTCAGGCGTAAAAGGTAAGGTTTATTGGGTTGATAGAGGATTAATTTTATTTTTGCGCCAAAATTCTTTCTAGCGGTAAATTTAGATATTAACGATAATTTTAAATTGCTTCATTTAAACCTTATTAAATCATATTTGTGTTCCTAACCAATTTTGTAATATATTTTATCTACTTTCATTTAGTAATATGAATTTTACAGTTCTGGAAAAAAACGGTTTTATTAAAATTATGCTGTTAAATAAAACCACACTTTTTAGAAGAATGATTTATTATTAATTATAAAATTAATTACCAATTATTAATTAAAATATAACACTTAAGGTTTATTATAAACATTAATAATACACTTTTTACAGTTAGAAATTTGTATACCAGAAGTGGATGTGATAGAGCCCTTTACGTTCGAATTTCCAATCATTAAATCCGTGTCTGACCCCATGATCTTCTTTGCTATTTGTTTCTTATTTTCTAAAGAATTCTCAACGTAGCCTTTTGCCGTAGAAGAGGATTTCCAGCCCCCATGACGCTTTAACATCTGCACCACTATCAACTAGAATGGTGGCTGAAGACCTCCTAAAACAATGTCCACTGTATCCTTCGGGATTATTCAATCCAAGTTTTCTTGCAATCTTTTTTGGTATACTTCCAAAACTATTAATTCCGACAGGCTGGGAGGTGCATTTTCCTTTTCCATAGAATACAAAAAACCGCCTGTGAGTTGCATTGAGAGGACGAAGTTTAGCATAGGTACTTTCGAAAAATACTTAAACAGTTGATACCTGTCACATTTCATTTCCTTCTGTTATAACAAATTCTCGCAAAATTTTGGTTTTCGAGAATGGAATCACAATTTTTATATACAAATCATTGTGTTCAATATGATCCAACATTAACTTAGCTAGTTCTTCGCGCCGACAAGCCCAAAAAATGCCGATTATCATAACAACCTTCGTAAGTAAATATGTTTCATCATCTGCAGTACTAAGAAACTTACATACGTCTTCCTTTGTGAAAACTTTGGACTTTTTGGCCTCGTAACCCTCTGAACTTCTTTTCAAAAATGCGATTAGTTGAGAAAATCTGCTTATATCTTGATTTTTCTTGACTGAAATCATAGTTCTCAACATTGAGTAGTGAGTCCATAGTGTAGATGGTTTCTGGGAGCGTTGCTTTACGGAAAAATAACCCAAGAGGATTTTCTCAGACACCTCCTTTATTTTGTTAGCTTTGCACCAATCTTCAAACTTCTGATACTCCAACTCATACCGCGCCTTGGATTTTGTCGGAACTAAACTTGAGATCGCTTCGTTTGCCTGCTTCTATATCAGAGGGTAAACTTCCATCAGAATCGCTCATTTTGAAAAACGCTTTTTATATTTTTGAATTTGTTTGACAAAGTTTCGACAGTAACCATGCGAAACAGTAACTATGCGAAAGGTATCTTAAAAAACTTGATTAGTAAACTTAATAGCAGGTGCATTTTTATTTTTTAAAATGCCTTTTGCCAAATATTTTTATTCATAGGTGAAAGTAGATAAAATTTTGTACAATATTCTTGTACATTTATATTACTACACTCGATGTTTTATTAAACTCGGCTGACGTCTCGTTTGACAACTTTAACATCTCCTGTTGTAATATGAATCTTTACAACACTTATATCGTAAATAACTATTTTCTATCTCCGGCTTAAATTAAGATATCTACAAGCGGATTTTATTAGTTTTATTCGGTTTTTAAACTTTTTTTTTATTTAAATAAACATTTATGTATTATGCTTCGAATTATAGTTTTTGAAAAAAATTGAAAAATCTGGTGATTGCTCAAATAGCGCCTTCTAGTGGCGACGTATTTAAGAAAAATAGTCATACAATAAATAAATGTTAAATGGGGAGAAATAACACTCTAAGTCAACCTTCACTATGATATATTTCAAAGAAAAATATTTATTTTACTCTCTACATGTTGCGAACATATAAACGTTCATCTTCAGGAGAATAATTCATATTGAAAAAGTTACCAAGTTATATAGATAAAGTTGGGATAACCGTTGTTATTTTTCAAGAATTCAAAGTGACTTTAGTGGTGAAGCATATTATTGAAGGGAAATCTTGTTATACGGCGTAAGAAGGAGAAGTTAAAGTGACCAGTATACAAATTATGATTTTCAAGTGAGAGATACTTAGGTATTTTAGAGAAGAAGTGAATGCCGCAGGGCTGTACCGTACATTTCCCTTTTCTATATGATACAAACAATCTTTGGTGAGTGACATGGTCTGGCCTTAACATTGCGTACTTTTTAAATAAAAGCACAGAATTGACTTCGCTGTCAAATATCACAGCGAAAATACGTTTCTTGTGGGTTTTTGAGTCGGGAATAGTAACAATCAGCTTGTCCTCTAAAACGTCAACATCTTCCGTGGTCATCTTCGCTAATTCATTAGTTCGACAGGCTCCTCCAATTCCAATTAAAAAAGCCACTTTCATCATTAAAAACTTCTCGTCTGAGGCAGAACACACAAATTTGTTGACTTGTTCTCTTGTAAATACTTTTGATTTTTTTGCTCTGTATCCAACATTTTTCTTCTTGATGAAACGTATTAAGGCGCCGTAGCAACATGGAATATTTCGGCCATAAGGATGAAGCAGAGTATTACTCAGAGAGTTTTGCGAAATACGCCAGCAATCCGTTTCTTCTGCACCTTGAACATGTACTTTGTTTCGCCACTCACAAAACTGCCGATATTCTTTTTCATAATGGATTTTAGATTTGTCCGGAAGCAAGTTCAACCTTATAATGTTGACTGCAGCTAATATATCGTCGGGAATGCATGATTTTAATGATGACTTTTTTAAATACTAAAATGAAATGACATAAAACCTTGTTTTTATTTTCGCATCGCCGTTGTCAATGATACGATAAAGCTATATAATGTGTCGAATGTGTTTTGGTTTGATTACCATTGGAAGGAATTTCGAAACTCTTTATAAAGTTGATTAACGAAGTTTTTCACATATTTGTAAGCTACTCTGTTGTAATCAACATTTTTTGATCTGCGTGTCATTACGAAAAAATGCCTATTACATTCGGCAATCATTTTCAATTAGAAAAGAAAGCATTTACGAGTAATTGACATCCGCAAATAAATATTTATTTTAGCACGGCCTATCCAGGTTTTATCCCGCCGCCACGTACCAACACGATATCGCACAGTGGTTCAAATAACAAGTATATACCGTCAATAAATCAGTAAATTTCAAAAATGTAAAAATATTCCTAAATTGCTTGTTACTTTAATTTGTATACAGCGTGATCAGTTAAGGGTACGGAGCGGCCATATCTCGGAAACTACTGGGCATAGAAATTTAGGAAAAAAAAAATGATAACTAAAGCGGCCATGAGAAAATCCTGGAAATAATTTTTAAGTTTCATCATTTTGCCGCAAGAGGGCGTAACTGAGAAGTAAATTTTAAAATTTTACATATCTCCGAAAATCCCACACTAAGGACAATTATCCATAATTTTGATCCTATGCTCATTGGCGTACCGACTTTAATAAGAGGGGTGGAAGCTGTTGACAGTGTAATCATTTAAATCGCTGTAACTTATAAACGACTTATCCGATTTTAGCAAACTAAAGACTGGTTGGAAGAGAAATGTATGCACTTTCACCAATCGTATTTAGTTGTCCATAATAGTTCTCAAAAAAAATGCTAGAGGGCGCAATTTGTAATAATAACACATTGTTTTGTTTAATTTAGTTATTTTAATTAAGAACGGCGTGCCAGGCTAATCCGAAATAATATCTACATGGAAAAATATCAGTGGCGCCCCACTTTTTTTCTAAAAAATATATAACCGCTTCTTCATTTAAAGTTTTAAAAATTATTCTATTGGCGATAACGCTGAAACGAACGGAGATATCAAGCTGCGGTTTTAATATTTTTTCTAGCAAATTTCATCTACTTCTCGATTATGGTATCATAATTATATCATATGATTTATTTTTTCAGAGTAAAATCAAAAAATGTGTTATCATTACAAATTGCGCCCTCTAGCATTTTTTTTGAGAACTATTATGCCCCCCCCCTTATTAAAGTTGGTACGCCAATGAGCATAGGACCAAAATGATGGATAATTGTCCAAGCTTTTTAATGGTGTTATCAAAGATATACCTTAATGTGGGATTTTCGGAGATATATAAAATTTTAAAATTTACTTCTCAGTTACGCCCTCTTGCGGCAAAATGCGGAACTTAAAAATTATTTCCAGGATTTTCTCATGGCCACTTTAGTTATCATTTTTTTTCCTGAATTTCTATGCCCAGTAGTTTCCGAGATATGGCCGCTCCGTACCCTTAACTGATCACGCTGTTTAAATGAAGTATAAAGTACAAGTAAATAATTTCTATTTTTTCATATTTTGTTTGTATTGTGTTCATAGAAAAATATGCTTTAATAATTTTTGTAATTACAAGTTGAGTGCCTATTTTTCAAAATAAAATATAAATGTTTTTCATAATAATTTCGAAATATCTTTTACTTGTTATGTATACAGGGTGTCCCAGTTAAGGATGCACTCTACAGGAATCTGGTAAACCAAAATTATGGAACATTATTGAAGAAAAGCAAAATTGGATATGATTTGTTGTCGGCGTCCACAGTCAAATTATTTTTGGTTGGCTTTCAAAACAAAAAAAAAGTTTATATACCGGGTGTTTCAGGAGGTACGCTCACCCCTATAACTTTTTTGTTGTTTTAATTACAGATTTAAAATTGTGTGTGTTTATATGTGATATTCTTTTGCATTTGATGACATAGCGGCTGCCATTTTATCACTTCCGGTTTAACCGGAAATGATCTCAACCTTAGATTTTTAAATGGAACACCCTGTATATTTTTGGCTATATCGATTCAGAACACCATTCCAAATTCAACGACACCCCATACGTTACTTTTTGATACAATAAAACTTGAAAATTGCGTTTTTATCAAGATTTTGGTTTAGAAGTAAACAATCGTAAAGAGTTCATAGCAATCTAGACGAAAAAATAAAAATAAAATTAAGAATAATTTAAAGTATCAAAAAGTAACGTATGGGGTGTCGTTGAATTTGGAATGGTGTTCTGAATCGATATAGCCAAAAATATACAGGGTGTTCCATTTAAAAATCTAAGGTTGAGATCATTTCCGGTGAAACCGGATGTGATAAAATGGCAGCCGCTATGTCATCAAATGCAAAAGAATATCACATATAAACACACAAAATTTTAAATCTGTTATTTAAACAACAAAAAAGTTATAGTGGCGAGCGTACCTCCTGAAACACCCGGTATACAAGACTAATTTGCATTTATTCTTGTTGATGGGTTTTTAAGTCCGAAACGTGTTATTAATACTAGGTGCGATACGTCGTTGAATTATAGAGGAGGAGGGGAATTTAAAAATAATAAATTAAAATTTCCCGACTATTTTAAAAAACAAAAATGATAACGGTTTTGAAAAAACGATGCGTCGGATTAAAAATCTAATTACACCACTTGTAGAGGAAAAAAAATGATAATAAGAATGTAAACCTCATTTGAACCTATCTCTCTATAAGTCAAATTTTGCAATAAAAGAATAAAATTTGAATTATTTATAGGAATGCCTGGAACATTTAAATATGCCAATTTGAACAAATTACGATATTATTATTTTGACTTAAGAGTTAGGGCCAGAGGCGTATGCGTCATTTCGTGTTTTGTTCAATAGTTTGTTTTATGCAAAAATCGGCCAAATGACCAGATTTGGAGCATTATTACCTACAGTTTAAAATTAAAAAGGTTTAAATTAATAAGCAGAAAAAAAATATGGACAAATTTCACAAAATATCGTTTTTTTTAATTTCATTTATTTATTTATTTATCCTTAAATACTCTACGGAATAAAATATTTCAATTGGTACATCTAAATATAAGATACAAATACAACAGAAAAAAAAAACAATGCATAGTAGAAAACAAACAACAAAGTTATCGAGCCAAAACAGATTAAAATAAATTAAAATAGTACAAGTGATTACAGTTTTTTAGTGAATAAAGACTAATCCTAAACAAATCGCAATCCTGAAAATAAGTATTATAATTCCGCAGTAATCTTAAAATAAAGGCATTTTGTCACTAGTTGGTTCTATGAGTTACTTCCAAGAAAAGTTGCATCTGCCTCGTGCGCCTTGGTTGAACCAAAAAAAAAACAGAGATTCAAGCAGGGCATTATAGCAAATTGTGCAATTCATAAGCTTATATAAGAAGACTAACAATGATTTTCTGCGTCGGCATTCTAGGCTCTGCATGCCACAAAGAAGAATTCTTGTTTCGTAAGATATGTTGTGGTAGGGAAACCTGAGACAGAATATATTTTGCGTATCTATTCTGAACACGTTCAATTCTTTTGATGTGGCATTGGTAATTGGGACTTCATATAACGGAACAGTATTCAAGTAGAGATCGAACTAGTCCACCATACAGAGCGTTAAGTGCCTATGTATCGTAAATCTGTTTAGTGTCCCGTTTCACAAAACCAAGTAATCTAAAACTCTTCAAAATGACGTTGTCTATATGTAGATTGAATGTAAGATCTTTATCAAAGATGAAACCAAGATCGTTGAAGTGAGAGACAATCTCCAGGTTAATGTTCTCAATATCATAGGTATAGTTTGTCGGAGAGTTGCATTTATAACCTTACATTTGTCCACATTAAGTTGTAAAAGGTTAGCTTTACACCAGGTAATCAACCTGTTCAGATCAGACTGCAAGTAGTTTACATTAGGAGAAATTTTGGTGTAAAACTTTAAGTCATCAGCGTAAACTAGACACTCGGACACATCAAAGCAAGAAATTACGTCGTTTATAAAAAGTAAGAATAAAATAGGGCCGATATGTGAACCCTGAGGAACACCAGACGTCACAAGAAATTCTCTGAAGACCGAACCACATACAGTAACGCGTTGGCGGCGGTTTTTATTAATTCATGAATAAAAATTTCTTTAAAGTAAAACTGTAGGTAACTGTTACTTAAAGATGGGTATCATATCAACTCTGTTGTCGAAGTTACCCCGTGGCCGGGTCTAATTGGATACCTGTTTCTATTTTTTTAAATTGCGTGGTAAAAAATTCCCCGTGTTCATGTTACCTCAACAATTGACAAAATGACAATATATTGTAGATTTTCTCAAAATACCTAATAAATGTTTCTTTTAAAAAAGCAGTATTTCCATCACATTATTCCTTGATGTTTTTGATCCTTTTCAAATGTTTCTTTAGTAAATTTAAAATAGAGCCGGGACTCCTGTGTTTTTCAGCGGTTTCACACTCGTTATTTCAAAATTATAAAAGAAAAAACTAAAAAATGACAAAAGTTATCCGGGGTGTGCAAGTAGCCCCAGATTACGCTACTTAAAACTAAGGCTAACTTAAACTTGTTTAAAGCCTGGAAAGGAAGGTAATAAGTAAAGGAAAATCTTTCCAGACTTTTGTCCTCCCGGTTTGCACCAACCGAAACACTGTGCGTCGGTCCTGTATTATCCATAAATTATTCAATCCACCCCCTCGGCCTGCCCGTAGGCGACGCATTTTTGCCAAATCTCGCGCGGCGCTTTGATCAGTCGATCGCGGATCTCCCGACGCGACGCTTTTCGGCGCCCGAAATACACGCGACGGTCGAGTACGACCCGTTTAAAAGTTCCGACGGTGGTGCCGTATTGTTTGTTTTTTACTAATATATTTGGTAAATAAGGATATTTTTGATCCATAAACTATGTTGTAACATAAAACAAGTTCAAAGGTCGCGATTATTTTGACAACATTACTTTTTTTTAATTTAGTTTTGTTGGTAAAGTTTTCTAGTGATAACCCCAGCAATATTTGGGTTCAGAAGTTTCTTTTAGCCTTTCTTATATTCCGAAAACCCGTTTGCAAAAATGTTGTAGTGAATAAGTCAATGTTGCCAATGAAAAAATGAAATTACTATTTTTTTTTATTGTGTAGATTAATTAAATAATACTTGATTTGATGAGTTATTATAGGCATTTCGGAAATTAGCAACGTTTTTTACATGTTTTTTATTGATTGCTGTCAAATAGATGTTTTCAAAAGGGGCGGTTATTTGTATACAAAATATGTTCCGTATGATACTATGACATTTTAGAATTCTATGTTACAAAACGCCCAAATCAATTTTTCTAAGGGTTGCTTTTATTAAAATATCATTTGTTTGTTCAATATTTTGTACAATAGACTGTGTTTTTTTATTATTTATTGGAAATATTTATTTTTCTAAAATTTGTTCTTTTTAATAAATAGGGGTGGTTTGTCAAATTGGCATCAATGTTTAAATTAAATAGTGTGTCTTGTATTTCCACTCTAGAGTTGAAATATTTTTTTCACAAATTAAAGGTTTTTTTAATAATTCTTTGTGGTCGAAGGAAAAATAGTGTACTTACATTACTCGTGTGAAAGTGATTATTCTAAAACTCGGAGAATTTCCGCACTCGGTTGACGCCTCGTGCTAAATATCTCCTCGTTTGAACAGTATCACTTTCATCACTTGTTATGTAATATACTAATAGTCTATTATTCTTAGTGCAGTGTAACATGCTCAGGTATAAAACTGTTTTTTCTTTGATATTACAGATATCAGAGAAATTAAAATAACAAAATGTTGAAAAAATATGAGGCTATAGTAGATTTTATTATGCATCCGTTGTTGTTGCTAATGTTCTCTACAGGGTGTTTCAAATTTAACGTAAAAAAGCTATTCTCATTTGTGCCCCTGTATAAGTCTAAAACTCAAATTTGAATAAAAAATGTTATCACAGTGCAATTACCAAAGAAAGAAGCTCCAGTTCAAAAAAAAAATATCGAAATCGATTTATCGGTTCGCGATAAAATCAACTTTGAAATTGTGCATAGTTTTTGGTTGTGCGTTATTTTTGCGGCTAAGTGTACTAGTTTTTTTTGAAAATTGAAATAGGTGTTTAAACAAACGTTTTCCTGCTTTTCCCATAATTTTTCCAAAGTTTTTAATACTCGTTTTTACAAAGGAAATTTCTTAAATTTGGCACATCCTACTACTTAACAAACAATAATAATCAAATTACAAAGTTTTCTATAAATATAAGAGAAGATGAATAGGATTGTCTTTTAACTTTCACTTTCTTATCAAGTATTGTCCTAAAATTAAAGGTTTAGGATTAAACTTTATTTTTCTACTTTTTGACTACCCTGTATAAGTTACCAGAATCGAATATTTTAATATTATTTTCTAAGGAAGCCGAACTTTTAATTAAGAGTGCCTTTTTTCCGTAAAATTAATAATAAAAAGTTTTCGATATGCTGCCAATGTAAGTAGACACACGCTGAAATAAGTAAAACAGGAACCAATTCCCTTAAATGGCAATATAAATTAGACGTTATAATTTCAAATCATAGTTCGATCTGCTTTCACTCACTGCACCATTCGTTGCATTTTATCTTCCACCTGGCAACGTCGTCCCAATTTCCTGTTCGTCGCCGACAGGAAGATGTTCCAGACGCGTCATCCCCTTTTTCGATCGCACGTGCGCTCCCCCTTCACGGCCGTCAAGGTCGCGGACCTTCCCATAAGTCTTATCCTCCCTTTTATTTTGATTACGGCGGATTGATGCAATAATGCAATTTTCCGCGTTTTGCTGATTTGCGATAAATTTACGTTTTATATTAAATTTTAGCAGGAAGAATTGAGTTTAAAGCTTAGTTTCTGTTATGGGACAAAATTTTAAATTTTAAAAGGAATGTTTTATACTACATATCTGCAAATTTAATAGTTTTATTTTTTTAGTTACAATAAAAGTGGTTTTCCTACGACCACCTATGAAAATGAGAAAAAAAAGTACGGTTAATTTGGCTAGAAAGCGCCGTATATCACACGCGTGTTGAAAAATAGTTATTTTCCTAACAAGTGCGGAAAGTGATACTTTCCCGCACCCGACTGCAGTTGACCCGAACGACGCGGAGCGGAGTTCGGGCAAGCGGTCAAGGGCGGGAAAGACACTTTACGCATGAGTTAGGAACATTATTTTTTCTACGACCGTATATACAAAGTATTCCAACTCATTTTTCAAAAATTATTTTATCTTAACATACATATACAAAACTTTAACTAAAAACTACTAATTATTATAAATATTAATATTAAAAACACAATAGTTATAACTTCCGAAGTAAAAAACTATCTAATAAGGTCAAAATTAGCATTATTTTACATTCCCGCACTAGTGCGGGAAAGTGACACTTTCAAAACTAAAATGCGTGCGGGAAAATGGGTTAAAACGCACTGTCGTAGAAAAGAAATATTTCAACACTAGTGTTGAAATATCAAGGCACACTATTTAATTTAAACATATGGGGCCAATTCGACAGACCACCTATATTTATTAAAAAGAGCACATTTTAGAAAGCAGTAATTGTAAAGTGTTTAACTTATTTATCATGTATTTGTCGAGTGATTCAGAATTAGAGTGTGAAAATACGCCATCTGAAATTATAAAAAATGTTAATAATATACTGGAAAATCTATTACCAGAAAAAACAAATCGCGCTGAAGAAAATGTCATGTATTAAACAACAAATCTTTATCGGTAGCGATAGTGTAGAGAATAGAGCTCTAGCCTACAGATCGCAAGGTCACAGGTTCAAATCCCATCAAGTGGATATGACTTTTTTTTATAAGAACATTAAATAATTTATAGAATTATTTTGAATTGAAATCTTCCTTGTTGGGTGGATTTTTTAAATTTATGTTTAATGCATTTCCTTGATTAAATTACAAATTTTTTTAATTCTGGTTAATCTAGAAGCCAATCCGGGATTAGGTCTTCCTATGATATATAAAATATGAAAAAATTAAAAAGTTAAACTACAAATAAAGAAAAAGCCTATTGACAAACTATGAAACCAGATATTAAGTGGAACATAATCCTAAGTATGCTAATTTCAGCACTAGTGTCGATATTTTGTTTTCAAGAATAAAATATTTTTTTCACAAATTAAAGGCTTTTTTAATAATTCTTTGTGGTCTTAGGAAAAATAGTATACATTACTCGTGTGCAAGTGATTATTCTAAAACTAGGAGAATTTCCGCACTTGGCTAACGCCTCGTGCTAAATATCTCCTCGTTTGAAAAGTATCACTTTCATCACTTGTTATGTAATATACTCTATATCATTAAAATCTCAAAACAGACCCGATCAATGATGTAGGTCTGATAAATTTTTGAAAGTTCCTCTAATTGAAACATCACTAAAAAAATTCTGTTTGAATAAGCCATAAAATTTAAAAAAAAAGTTAAGTGTAACGTTATATACAGGGTGCTACAAATTCGTGTGCATACAAGGGGATCTCGAAAACTGTAAGAGATACGAAGATGGTTCAATTGAGGCAAAGATGCGTATTTTGGGGTTAATAATTTGGTAAACGAAAATTGTAAATATTCCGAATGCCTTCGTGGATATCCGAAAAAAAAACAGATTTTTTTAAAAATAATGATGGGTTTTTAAGTCCGAAACGTGTTATTAATACTAGGTGTGATACGTCATTGAGTTATAAAGGAGGAGGTGAATCTAAAAATAACAAAATAAAATTTTCCTGCCATTTAAAAAAGCAAAGTTGATGATGGTTTTGATAGAACGAAACGTTGGATTAAAAATTAAATTACACCAACTTGTAGAGGATAAATGTTGCATTAATTTAGTAGGTCGCAATTTTTGTCTAATGGAACGATCTCTGTATCTTCTATGGTTTACGAGATCCCTGTAGAGTGCATACTTATCTGGGACAGCCTATATACAGTTGCGTGCAAAGCCGTTTGATCAGGGTAGGCAAACATTTAATTTCCAAACAACTGACTTTAAAAATTTTCAACACAGTTGACATCGCCATTACCTCAATTACATGTACCATTGCGCCCAAAAAAAACTGGGACAGCAAAATTGTTGTTGTAGAGTAGCTCCTTGACTATAAGGAATATGTAAAATCTATTGAGGAAAGGTTATCATTGTTGTTATAATAGTTGTCATGGAAGTGAAAAGGTTTAACAACAACACCACATTTTTAGAAATACCAGGAATAATAAAAATACGCATATTGTGTTTTAAAATGTAACAAAAATAAAACAAAATTTTTTAATATTATGTTCCAATAAATTTTAATTTCAATCATATTTAAACCTTAATATAATAACATATTTTTAATATTTGGTAGTTGCACCATTATTATCGATTAATGCTTGTAAACGTCGTGGCATACTTAATACTAGGTTTCTCGTATACTCTTGCGTTATTGCATACCATGCTTGCATTATCCTTTGGCTTAATTCAATCCGACTTCTAGGCTGAAAGTTGTATTTATACATAAATTTTGTCATCTCACCCCAAACGTTTTCAATTGGGTTGAAATCCGGACTTTTCTAGGGCCAAGGCAGAATATGAATTTTCTTTTCTTTTCTTTCTTGTTGAAATATAAAACCTTGGCGATATACTGCATCGACAGATGGTATCATAACTTGGTTTAGTATGTTGCAATATAATGGTGCATTAAACCTCCCATGCACTATTTGGCAAACTCCTGGGCCCCTTGCACTAATCCAGCCCCAAACGCTTATAGAAAAGCGTCCACTTTGATTAGTCTTATTTGTATATCTTCCATCGTATCTCGTACCAGAAGGCCTATAAACGCGGATTTTCCCATTATTTCATGATTGAAACGCTTTTTCATCGGAAAATATTACGGTCTCCCATATATTACTTTGACTATTCATAAGCAAATTCTACTCTTCTCTGTTTGTTTGCTTCGGTCAAAAATATTTTATTGGCAGCACAACAACTTTTTATATCTGGACTACGAATTCTTCTACGCGCTGTATAAGCCGAACCAGGAAAATGTGTTTCTTCTTTAGCTTTTATTGCTGTTTCGAAGGGATGGTCTTTTAGAAAATTAATTAATTCTTTATCTTGGCCGTCATTCGAAATTTTGGGGCGACTAGAACCTGCTTTTCTTACAATACTTCAATATTCTGCAATTTTGTGCTTAGCCAACAACACGGTATTTTTGCTAATCCCTAATTCATCTGCGATGTTTCTTATTTGATGCCAATCTCTCAATCAAGTGTAAATGATTGCTTTTTGCTCGGTGGTTAACGATTTCAAAAAATATTTCTTTTGACACGCCACTGTCAGTCACAAAATTAAATTAAATTGACAACTTTAAAAAAAAAGCTAATAGTCTGGGAGATTAAATTACATTTTGCTGTCCCAGTTTTTTTTGGGTGCAATGGTACGTGGACATGTCCACTTCTCCATTTTTTTTTTCGACAAAAGACTGCGACGCGCAACGTTTATAGCAAAAGCAAACACAGGGCGAAGACACTAATCTGTATTATTATTATGAATAAATTTCATCCACATTTGTTTTATATTCAGATTTTAAATCTAACATCCACTTGATTGAACCTTAAGGTCCTTAAGTCAATTATTATGTAAATTATAATTTAAGATACTTATTAGCAAAAATTATCTTAATTCATCATAAACGTACTTCTTATTTTACGTTACAAATAAAGATCTTAACTAACCTAATTATTGAACTATAAAGGGACATGTTTTATATCGAGAACGCGTGGTATTTTTTAAGACTACGACAAAATTGGAAGATTGGCATCAATGCATTTTACAAGCGTTGGCGGATGGCTGACGGAGGTTCAGATTGCGAATTACGTGTATTTGTTCTCTTTCTAGCTTACTGCCTACCGGCTCTCTCGCTCACTTCCACTCGTATAAAAGTAGTGCTTTTGCTTTCCCATAAGCGGTTATTATGTAAAATCTATGTTTTTCAAACTATTATACGGGATGCTTACAGCGATCGAATTTACGATTAATTGGCAACGAATGCGTTGGTAGAAATGATATTTAATGTTATACGATTAAATTTTCGGCCCTGGTCCTCTACATACATAGAAATATTGGTTGGAGTTTGTTTTATTGTTCCCAGGGTAGGCAATGCTTTTTTCCCTGTATTGTATGCATGCCACTACCTGTATATGTGGACGGTACAGACTAATGCTATTTTGTCTTTCGTATTAGAAGTACGAAAGAAACGTACAAGACACATATTTAGATTGAAATTAACCTTCCTATTTGCTACCTTTAAACTCTTGCACGTGGGTTTTCCACTTTTAATTAAAAAAATAAACATTCATACTCTTTATTTTTCATAATACACCAATTTTTTGATTTTATCCTAAGTATTGAATCACCTTTGCGCAAATTTATTTTTAAATACCATTAATCCTTAATCGGATTATCTTATCTAATCAGTGGTTAAAACTTATTTACTTATATACCATAACATTTATTGATAAGATAGAAATAATTATTAGAAAGTAAGTCCATTATTACTGCTGCATTTTTTTTTAAATTTTGAAAACATTAAATATTTGTTTTTTATTTTACAAGATACTGGAAGGGGACAGCAACTATAGTCTATTTCAGAAAGGTGTAGAGTAATAAAAGTACATTAGGTATGCAAAGGGACTACAGAGTGACCCAACGAATATTTAAGCCACTTTCATAATTTGGCATTGGTTTTATTTCAAAATTATTTCTTTTCATCAAGTTCAGGTAGTACCACTCGGGTTTGGGTCAATTTATGGGTTTTGCCTATTGTTATCCATTCACAAAGACTGAAATGGTGTGACAAAGGCTTACATTAAGTACATAGTATTAGGTACACTTATTTTAACATTATAAAAAATATACAAAATACACTATACAGAAATTAAATTATAAAAAATCATAATATTCTTCGCCATCGGAGGAACTGTCATCTCCTCTTAACGTTATAATGAACGGATCGACGATCCGATCGATAAGGTGGTCAAGATCCCACATTTTCTTCTCTTCTTTAATGATATGATGGACAGCTTTTCGCCAGTTCTCTGGTGTTACTTCCTTAATGGCTTGATCAAACAGTAGCTTAACGTCTTTCATTTTGAATGTCGTGTTGTGTCTGGCTACAAATCCTTTTACTTGCGCCCATATAAGTTCTATAGGATTTAGGTCGCAATGATATGGTGGTGTGCGCAGCACAGTTACACTATGTTTTTCAGCTATATCTTCCACTGCATATTTCATAAAACGATGTTTGTGTAAATTTGCTATAGCTAATAGTTCCTTCTTTATCAAATTGTCTTCTTTTTTTTCTTTGATTAGTTATCATAAATAATTTAATGCACAAAATTTACGTGCGAATATGGCCGACACGGAAATTGAGCCGAACCAGACTGAATTTCCCATTTTATTCTTCTACACCTTTCTGAAATAGACTATAAAATAGCTTTTGTACAAATATTTTAAACAATATCTAACTAAAAGCAACTTTGGCTGTGTCAAAAGTTGTCTGATCAGTAAATTAAGAAATAAGCACTCAGTTTGAGGAAGTCTACTCATGTTTAGTTGGCCGGCCAGCGGTCGTCAGACTGTGGACTGTCCGGCCGGCAATTATTGATAGGCACACTACACTTTCCGTTTTGTTCACCGATAATGGCCGGAAGTTCTGGGCCGGATTCGATTGAGGCCTCCATTTTACTATACACCAGTGGCGGCTCGTCAGGTGAAGGGGCTCTTCACAAAAAAAATTAAACTAAGAGGAAAGTTTTTAGACAATATTAAATTTTAATGTACCAATACAACTACCATTTTAGCCCTTAAAAAATAATTATTTTCGATTTAATAATATTAGTTTTTTCCGAATGTAGCTATGCCTAATAGGTCTACGGTTAACTCCGATGGACAATAATTATAAACACTAGTGCATTTTTGCGCGGCCTAGCCGACCGTGTTCGTTAGCTCAAAGCAAGTGAAGATTCAACGCCCAACATGGCTTTGATATTCACCGTTGCTATGATTACGTGACGTAATTCACGCAAACAGCATGTAACAATTCGCATTATGATGAAGGCCAATTTAAAAATATATCATTCGTATGCACCATTGTTTTAGCATTGGTTCGCCTAACCTTAAGGTATTTATTTTGAGGCTTCGCGAAACTTACTGTTATAGATATCGTTTTTACGTGATTTACTGTGTGATCGTGTTATAAATCCATTTTATCTCTAGTAAAAATGGTTGTGGCAAATAAGTTTTTATGATTTTGACGTAGTTTTTCGAAATAAATAAACTGAAACTTGGTCTTTATAATATATGTATGTAATAAAATCGTAGATGAAAGTGACCACTCAAAACGTAAAAATAAATAGTCGTTGTGGACAAACCAATAATTTTTTTATACTATTTTTAGTTGAACTTGGCACCAACATGATTTTTGTATAAACAAGTTTTGTGGTTGCTTTATTGCTCATTTTGTCGCGAATATTGCTTTATCTAAGGTCACGTATTATTTGTACCCTTTTTTTGAAAAAAATTAACATTGCCTTGTAGGCGCGTTCCACGGTAAATGGTAATTTTTGGCACTGCGCATCGCTAGGAAATTATTGATGGAGTCGGTGGGAACGTAAAAAGTCTTGTACATCAAAAATCACGAAGTCAAGGGAAAAATGGGATTTCCCGTCAGTTTCATAAATAATAAAAAAAAATAAAAAAAATTATATGGTCTCGTTCTTCAAAATGTAGAAGATTTTGTCGCATTAGCAGCTACCTTGCGTATCTAATACGACGATTTCATAATCTCAGTGGCGGAACAACGTAGCCACGGGTCCGTGTGCGAAAACTTTGCCGGGCCCTCATTATGATACGGAGTTTTATTATTGATAGTATTAATTTATTAATTTTGAGTAGGTACACAAAAAAGCAATTATTGTTATGCTAATAAGTAGTTAATAGTTATGTTCCTGAACATAGAAAAATATCTGCAAATACAAATCAAAAACAATGTGTGATAAGACTAATAACTTATATACAAATTCGTGTGCGTACAAGGGGATCTCGAAAACGGTAAGAGATACGAAGATGGTTAAATTATGGCAAAGTTGCATATTTTGGGGCTTAATAATTTGATGAAAAAAAATTGTAATCATTAGGAATGCTTTCGGATATATCCGAAAAAAACCGAAATTCCCTTTCTGGTTTTTAATTTTTTGCGCTTTCATTTTTAACTTGGTAAAAAAATAAAAAACATTTTTTCATAGCCGTTTTTTATGTTCTGCAAGATGGCCTTATTAGTTTTTAAATTCGACGTTTCGTTCTTTAGTTACCAACCTCACGTCAATTTTTTTAAATACGGACTTGGAATTTTAAATACAGTTTTAGTAATTTCTAAGCTTTGGATATTTAATACAATGTACACATTTTTGAAATTTTAACGTTTTGTCATCTATTAACACATTTAATTTTCTCTGTGTATCTTGGTCCTTGAATTTGCCAACGAAATGAACATTGTTTTTTATTATCTTTCCCATAAGTTCACGGCCAACTAAAAAAAAGTTATGATGCCTATTTGAAAAATTCTTTTTAATTTTTAGTATGAAGTTCGGAAGTTAAGTCGTAGAAAATATATACTGTACAACTCGAGTGGATTGTTCATATTGCGCACGGAAGTTTGAGCACTCCGCTTACGGCGTCGTGCTCAATTTAATTCCTCGTGCGATATGGACATCATATTCACTCTTGTTAACAAACTACTATTCCCAGCTTATTTTGTGTCATTAAAACTAGGCACACGTGGTTACTTAACAGTAATTTTTTTTATTTCACATAACTCATTCATTTTGCTAAAACATAGCAATAAAAGCAAAAAGCTGAAAGTGTGGTAGTGGAGGATTGTCCCGTGTAAACGGACTATTTTTAGTAATTACTCACGAATATGTAAATTTTTTCAAGATTACATAATCAGTATTTATCAAAAAACTGTAATACACTACGGGCTTTGCAGAATAACACGCTGGTAAATTTTAAATGTAAGATCTTAACTCTGTAAAGCAGTGGCGACTCGTCAGGTGAAGTAGGTAAAGGGGCTCTTCACCAAAAAAAAAAAAAAAACAGGACATTTTTTCGATAATAATAAATATGAATGTACCAATACAGCCACCATTTTAGCCCTTAAAAAATAATTATGTTCGAATTATTAATATTAATTTAATCCGAATGTAGCTATGCATAATAGGGCCACAGTTAACTCCGATAGACAATAATTATAAACACTCGTGCATTTTGGCGCGGCCCAGCCACCGCGTCCGTTAGCTGAGAGCAGCAAGTGAAGACAACATACAGTCAAGTGGCTTTATTTTCACCGTTGCTATGGTTACGGGACGTCAGTCACGCACAGCATGTAACAATTTACATATGGTGATGAAGGGCAATTTAAAGAAATAGATCAGTCGTATGCACCCTTGTTTTAGCATTGGTTCGCCTAACCTTAAGGTATTTATTTTGAGGTTTCGCTAAACTTACGGTTGTAGACATCGTTTTTACGTGATTTACTGTGTGATTAAAACGTTTTGTTTTTATTTTTGAGTTAATTCAGTAGTGTACGTACCTACTTAGTTTAATTTTTATTGTGTATTTGTACGTAATAAAAATATAAATTAGTCAATGTTTGTTTAAGTACCCGCACTATACCTAGCTCTTCACCACGGCGAGCCGTCACTGCTGTAAAGGCATACGATTTGTCCCGTACTAACCGTGAAATGCTCCTGTGTAGTTTTTCTGGGTTTCATTAATATAAAGTATCCGCTTAAGGCGATTTAAAACTGTGAGTTAGATAAAAGATCAAAACTTTTGTTCTCGCAGGGATACATATACATAAAGCACGTGGGAAATCGATTAAATCATTATAAAAACCTTGAAAAACCATAAATTATCGTCGGTATCACTCTGCAGATTCATTAAAGCCTTGTTTCAAATAAACAATTTTATCGCAGGAAGTTACTCTAATTTTAGACCGGACCTAAGACCGAACTAAAAATTCAATCATATAATAAAATATTTTCGCCTCGATTTTCGCACTCTTACATATATACAGGATCTCGAAAACGGTAAGAAATACGAAGATGGTTAAATTGTGGCAAAGTTGCATATTTAAGGGCTTTTTAATTTGGCGAAAGAAAATTATAAATATTCCAAAAACTTTCGAAGATATCTGAAGAAAACCGAAAGTTTTAGTTGTTAATTTTTTGCGCTTTCATTTTTGACTTCGGAAAATAATAAAGAACACTTTCTGATAGCCATTTTTTATGTTCTACAAGGTGGCGTTAATAGTTTTTAAATTCGACGGGTTTTTCTTTGATGCCAAATTCAAATCAATTTTTTTAAATACGCACCTGGAATTTTAAATAGTTTTAGGCACTTTTAAGCTTTAGAAATTTAATACAATTTAAAGGTCTTTAAAATTTCAACGTTTTGTTGTCAAATAAGAAATCATAAATATTTCAAATTATCCCTCCTTTACTGTTACGGCCCTGGCAAGTATTTTTAGGATTACTTAAATATTAAAATTATTTTATTAGGATTTACCGGAACAATACTCTAAGAAGTAAGAAAGTTTTTAAAAATTAAAAGTAATTCTATTTTTATTAGTATTTTTATTTATTTTAATAAAATAACAGAAATCTTAATTCCTAAGAGTTTTGCCTTAGACCTCGAAATACTGTAAAACAGAAAAAATCGATGTTCCCGGGGAAAAAAAGGTATCTGGAGTGTTAGGGTAGTTATGTTACTACGATTGCTTATGTTTGTTTTATTTAAAATTTTTTATAAGGGCTGATGATTCCAGTTTCAGGCAAAATATGTAACAAAAATAAACATACAGAAAAATATTTTAGGCTGAGACTTTGGGTCTTTTTTCTTACGAAATATCAAATATCTGGTCTTTTTGAGTAAAAATTAACTAATTCTTCAAATCACAATTTTTTTTTAGTTTGGCTCTAAATGTTCAGGACCGTAATATTATCAAAAGTTCTTTTGAAAAATGCGTTATTAGATGACAAAACGTTAAAATTTCAAAAACCCTTTAATTGTATTAAACTTCCAAAGCTTAGATGTCCCTAAAACTGTATTTAAAATTCCAGGTCCGTATTTTAAAAAATTGACGTGGGGTTGATATTTAAAGAACGAAACGTCCAATTCAAGAACTAATAACTCCATCTTGTAGAACGTAAAAAACGACTATAGAAAAGTATATTTTTTTCTCTACTCTACAATGAAGGCATAGAAGATTAAAACCAAAACCAAAAATTCAGGATTTTTTGAATATCTCCGAGGGTGTTCGGAACATTTAGAACTTTCTTTCACCAAATTAATTAAACCACAAAATGTGCAACTTTGCCTCATTTGAACCATCCTCGTATCTCTTAGCGTTTTCTAGATCCTCTTGTACACATACGAATTTGTAGCACCCTGTATATAACCTTTAATTCAGTGGGGTGCAAACAAGAGCAGTGGTGAACAATATAAATCTACGTCTACGGTACAGCTTAGACCAAAACAGTGGCGGCTCGCGGTTCTAAAAAATGGTGAAGAGCTAGGTATAGTGCGGGTACTTAAACAAACATTGACTAAAAACCCGTGTAACAAAACGTCTCTCTTATCCTCATCTGTCCAACACACAACTAAGTAGGTACGTACACTACTGAAAAATAAAAACAAACTTTTTAATCACACAGTAAATCACGTAAAAACGATATCTATAACCGTAAGTTTCGCGAGGCCTTAAAATAAATACCTTAAGGTTAGGCGAACCAATGCTAAAACAATGGTGCATACGACTGACCTATTTTTAAATTGCCCTTTATCATAATGCAAATTGTTACGTGCTGTTTGCGTGACTGACGTCACGTAATCATAGCAACGGTGAATATCAACACCATGTTGGGCGTTGGGTCTTGACTTGCTTTGAGCTAACGGACACATGCATGAGTGTTTATAATTATTGTCCATCGGAGTTAACCGAGGCCCTATTATGCATAATGGATTAAATTAATATTAATTTGAACATAATTATTTTTAAGGGCTAAAATGGTAGCTGTATTGGTACATTAATATTTAATATTGTCAAAAAACTTTCCTCCTGGTTTTATTTTTTTTTTGGTGAAGAGCCCTCACCTACTTAACATTACGAGCCGCCACTGGATTAAAATGATTCGCACATACGTAGTATTTTAGTTTTAAATCTGTATTCCCAAATATACCAACTTCCTATTAAGCCCGTAAAAAATAGGTTTGATTGTTCCGCATCACCTGAGTAAATTCTGTCTCGCGCTTGTCCAGTTTTATTATCTGTTTATTGCAGGAATTGCGTGTCGCTCGCGTATATAAAAATCTAGCAACATCGTAGTAAACTATTTTGATTTAATTAGGGTAATGGACACGTTTAATATCGACTAAAACCGTCCATTCGCCACAAATTAATGTATAAACATTGTTAGTGTGGCTATTAAAATTAAATCGGCCGTCAAAGATTATAGCCATAATTATGTCATCAAATAAAGTTAGTGCGAATTAGTCCAGACATTATCATTCTTTATAATAGTTATGAAGTTAGCTCGAGTGAGAATAACCTAGTCTTTAAAATTATGATTCTAAAGAATAATGACACAACATAAAAGTATGACGAGTATGGTTAGTGTGGCTTAGACTTTCTGCTTCTGACAAACAGTTTACTGAGTCTTAAGAGCCTTCTTGAAACGACACATCAGGTTCCATACCTGTATCAGATCTTTGATGGTTAGCTACGTTATACCGTAACAGTTTTTTTACCTAATCACTATTATTTGTAAACGTGAGGAGTTGACCTAGTTTACTACCTTTAATCCATATTCGTTATAATTATTTTTTAACGACAATGAAGTGTTAACCAATCTCATTCTTTTTTTTATATCTGTAGCGTCTGCAGAATATATTATAATTTGCATACCATCATATTTCTTTAGACTGTTTCCCGTAGATTCCAGTAGTAATACAACTCCTTGAACTAGCTACCAGTCGTTTACTCCATCTGTTTTCTTTTACTAGTTTGGCTTTCCATTTTTTTTCTTGTTGATCGATTCAAGTAGTTGAGCTCATTGTCTAGATCGCTAAATCAGCTGCCCTGCCTACATCAACCGTAGTATCTATATTACTGGGTATACCTGTAACCCAGTAGCAGAATGACTCGATGGCGAATGCAACGCACGATGGATACGAGACTCCTGTATCTGCATCCGAGAAGACTCCATATTTTACACGGGCGTCGACGCGAAGACATGATGGACTGCTCGTCAGTTCTCTGGTGTCACTTCCCTAATGGCTTGATCAAACAGTAGCTTAACGTCTTTCATTTTGATTGTCGTGTTGTGTCTTGCTACAAATCCTTTCACTTGCGCCCATATAAGTTCTATATGATTTAGTTCGCAATGATATAGCCGTGTGCGCAGCACAGTTACACTATGTTTTTCAGCTATATCTTCCACGGCATGATGTATGTGTAAATTTTCTATAGCATAGTTCCTTCTTTATTAAATTATCTTCTTTTTTTTCGTTGGTTAGCTATCATAAATAATTTAATGCACAAAATTTGACCTGCGCCTATGGCCAACACCGAAATTGAGCCAAACTGGATGGAATTTCTCATTTTATTACTCTACACCTTTCTGAAATAGACTCGTGATTTACATTCAATACTCGGGCAATAATGGTAGCTGCCTAAACCTTGGTTAATAATATACTATTTTTTACTAAATCTTTACCGGTAATGAGAGGAAATAAATTAAAAAATAAAGCATAAGATAACCCTAAAAATAGTCTGGAAATATTACGCCAATATCATCTTGTAATCCTTGTAATTGGTATGTAGTTTAATATACACAAACTTGCTTCAAGCTTGCGTGGGTTAAAAAAACACTCGTAAATTGAAGATCGGAGCGATGTTCTGGAAAATTTATCGACAGTATTGGCGTTTTTAGTTACAGCATACGTTTTGACCGGTATATCCGTCTGCGTGACATGTAGTTTCTACTACTTACTCCTCTTAACTCGATTATACAACTTTATGTATATTTTTCCTATACCGGGTGTGGCATCGTCGAGCGGGACATAGGAAATCCCATGTAATTTTAAATGGGGTCAATTATTGGCTTCCCTAATTATTTTAGAGAAAAATTCTATTTAGGTTTATTAAAGAGCACTAAAACCCACATTCAAAAGAATAACTTTAGATATTTTTGATGAGCCCGTTTACGGGTTATCGCCGATTTCTTTTTAACTATTTCTCCTTTTTATGGCCCCGTATTTGCGGGCACCAGTCAAGGTAAAAGATGACTGTCAAATAAAGTTGTCATTTTGAAATGTGTGCTTTATTGTTATAAAAACTTGTACATCGAAAATATTAAAGGTGTATTTATGAGTACAAATTAATCTGAATAAAACTAAAATAAAGTATCCAATTACAAGGTTAATTATGACATTTTACATGTTTCAATATTTTACTAATTAAAAGGTAGGTACTATTAAATTGTTAGAACTTTAGGATTTAAGAAGATTTTCAAATATTCCTCCATTGACTGCTAGACAATAACCGAGGGGATCATAAAATTCTCTTCTTACATTCGCTAGTTGGTATAAACTGAAATTCTATTGCATTCGGCAGAAATAGCATTTTTTAACTCGTCTAGATTTGGGTATTTTTTATCTTTGTATATCCTGTTTTTTAAATGGCCCCAGAGAAAGAAATCATTTTGCGATAAATCAGGAGACCTGGCTGGCCAATTTACTGTATGATTTAAGCCAATAACATTTCCGTTAAAAGCACGGTTTAAATATTCCCGGACAGCCAGGGTACTATGTGCCGGGCAGCCATCCATTTGGTACCAAACTTCCTGATTTTCCTTGGCGGCATCATGTAAAGTAGGTAAAATATGATCTTCAAGTAGTTCCAAAAAATATTCTGCATTTAAATTTCGTGTAAGAAATAATGGCCCGATAATATTTTCTCCGAAAATCCCAGCCCAAACATTAACTTTTTGTGGATATTGCGTCCTTGTTTCGACAAACCTGTGTTGGTTTTCTTTGCTCCAATATCGATAATTTTGAACATTGGGTTCATTGTTTAAGGTAAATGTGCATTCGTCAGTGAAATATATGTTTTTTAAAAATTTCCTATCCATGTTTGCTCTTTCAATCATACCAAAACAAAACTCCTGTCGTCGTATTTCGTCCCTATCTCTTAGCTCTTGGTGCTTTTCATATTTGTATGAATAATATTTATGTCGTTTCAAAGCTCGTAACGCTGTGGTGTGATCTAATCCTATGTCATCCTCAAGTTTCCTTGTGCTGATCTTCCCATCATTTTCTTCCACGCACAATAAAACTTGCAAGTCCCTATCATTTCTTGCATCTCTTCTTTGTTCCTGCCTTTCTTCACATCTGCAGTTATTTATTACAGTGCTTTTGTCTCAAATTTCTTGATAGTCCTTTCGACTGTAGATTTTGCAGGTATCTGTCTATTCGGATACAGAGCAGCAAACATGTCTGACACATTTTGATAACTATTTCCTTGATAATACCATTTAATCATCAATATTTTTTCTTCAGAAGTGTAATTCATGGCTAATATATCGAGCGTTCAGACAAATTGATCTATAGAATAACAAATAGGACCCAGAAATCGAATGTTGAAATTATCTATCACAATAATATTCACGCTCATAATACAAGGTTCTGTGATAATATATATACCTGGCAAATATACGAACTAATATAGACATTTGTAATCCAATTTCGAAAGCATCTGATGTATATAACAAGTTACCTGAGAATATTTTTTGTTTTTTGAGTCTTTTCTTGCAAGTTTATCTGGTTTTTCATTTCCTGTAATACCTTCGTGTCCTGGTACCCACTGTAGTATTACTTTGTTTACCCCAGGCCCCAGTTCCTCTTGGCATTCCCATACCAGTCTTGAGGTTACCTTGTTGCATATTAGCGATCTAAGGGCTGCTTGACTCTCAGAATATATATGGATCCGCTTATTGAGGTAAGCCCTTCTATTGTTTTCATACGCACATTGCAATACAATACGGTATAGATTTTTCCTTGGAATACTGTGGGAGACTTTCCCAGAGAGAAAAACGCATTTTTCTTCGGTCTTACTCCGTGTATCCCCGCTCCGGTACCCTCTTTGGTTTTGGAGCCGTCTTAAGCGGACACCCGTCCCGGGGATCGAACCCCGATCACCTGCTGCCGAATGCGACAGCTCTGCCACTGAGCTGCCATATCGTGTCTGTACTTACTTCTTTGTTGGTCATACATCAATTTCAATAGTCTGACGACCCTATTGTAATTTTTTTTTTACTAGTCTAATATCCACCCCTTTATCTAGGGTTCTGTCCCCATCCACAACAATCAATAGAATGCCATTTTCTAAGAAAATCGCTTCAATTAATTGACGACCCTTCCTTTATTGCGTGTAGTCACGGACGGCGGATATCGGATAGAAATAAATAACTCTGCTAAATCACGATTTCGCCGGGATTTTCCGGATTTAAATTAAATGCATTTAAAATCGAAGCTATACAGGGTGTCCTTGAACTTGACTGTACAACGCTTCACCATAAATTCCTTAACTAAAAGTAAGGCGATCTAGGCAAACTTACCTTATATGCAATGTTGCTTCGTTTTGCCGCTACAGGGTGCTAAAGTTTTTAAATTAATGTCGTTTTTTTGGAATAATTTCTAAACGCCTGTATCGATTTCCACTAATTTTGGGACTAAGAGTGACCATTATTAATAGCGTGTTTTGACGTATACGCCATCTTTTTTAAATACCTGCAATTTTGAAAATGGCGTGTGATTGATAAATAAAAGATTGTCTTTTTGGTACCCCCCGTATAAATGACTTAAATTATTTCTCTGACACCAGCTGATTTCATGTTGAAACTTTTTTCTCTTATAAAATTTTAGCCAGACATGCAGTTTCTCTACAAAAATAAATATTATCTAAAATATTTATCTACTTTCATTTAGTAATATGAATTTTACAGTTCTGTAAATCGTTTTGTAAGGGCATATATTACAGCACTAGTGCTGTAATGGGAAAAAACGGTTTTATTAAAATTTTGCTGTTAAATAAAACCACACTTTTTAGAAGAATGATTTATTATTAACAATTATAAAATTAATTACCAATTATTAATTAAAATATAACACTTAAGGTTTATTATAAACATTAATAATACACTTTTTACAGTTAGAAATTTTTATACCAGAAGTGGATGTGATAGAGCCCTTTACGTTCGAATTTCCAATCATTAAATCCGTGTCTGACCCCATGATCTTCTTTGCTATTTGTTTTTTATTTTCTAAAGAATTCTCAACGTAGCCTTTTGCCGTAGAAGAGGATTTCCAGCCCCCATGACGCTTTAACATCTGTACCACCATCAATTAAAATGGTGGCTGAGGACCTCCTAAAACAATGTCTGTATCCTTTGGGATTATTCAATCCAAGTTTTGTTGCAATCTTTTTTGGTATACTTCCAAAAATATTAATTCCGACAGGCTGGGAGGTGCATTTTCCTTTTCCATAGAATACAAAAAACCGCCTGTGAGTTGCATTAAGAGGACGAAGTTTAGCATACTTTAGAAAAATACTTAAACAGTTGACACATGTTATATTTCCTTTTGTTATAACAAATTCTCGCATAATTTTGGGTTTCGAGAATGGAATCACAATTTTTATATACAAATCATTGTGTTCAATATGATCCAACATTAACTTAGCTAGTTCTTCGCGCCGACAAGCCCCAAAAATGCCGATTATCATAACAACCTTCATAAGTAAATATGTTTCATCATCTGCAGTACTAAGAAACTTACATACGGTTTTCCTTTGTGAAAACTTTGGCCTTTTTGGCCTTGTAACCCTCTGAACTTCTTTTCAAAAATGCGATTAGTTGAGAAAATCTGCTTATATCTTGATTTTTCTTGACTGAAATCATAGTTCTCAACATTGAGTAGTGAGTGTAGATGGTTTCTGGGAGCATTGCTTTACGGAAAAATAACCCAAAAGGATTTTCTGTTAGCTTTGCACCAATCTTCAAACTTCTGATACTCCAACTCATACCGCGCCTTGGATTTTGTCGGAACTAAACTTGAGATCGCTTCGTTTGCCGCTGCTTCTATGTCAGAGGGTAAACTTCCATCAGAATCGCTCATTTTGAAAACGCTTTTAATATTTTTGAATTTGTTTGACAAAGTTTCGACAGTAACCATGCGAAACAGTAACTATGCGAAAGGTAACATAAAAAACTTGATTAGGTAGTAAACTTAATAGCAGGTGCATTTTTATTTTAAAAAATGCCTTTTGCCAAATATTTTTATTCATAGATGAAAGTAGATAAAATTTTGTACAATATTCTTGTTGTAAATTCATATTACTACACTCGATGTTTTATTAAACTCGGCTGACGCCTCGTTTGACAACTTTAACATCTCGTGTTGTAATATGAATCTTTACAACACGTATATCGTAAATAACTATTACGATACCTTGTGATTCATCATTGCTGTTTATTGAGACGAGAAATCATGAACATTTTTAAAATTCTAAATGACTATCAACTAGTTTGATTTTTATAAAAAATGTTCGAAATGTTCAGTGTTCCTGAATACATAAATTAATTCTTTTCATAAAATTAAACTGTCCTTTGTACATCGTGTCTGGCTTTTTTTAAAAATAATTTGCAGCATTGATAATTCTTGGCAATAACTCATCTTCCTCAGCGATGGGGATAGCATAAACTTTTGATTTAAGAGCACCCAACAGAAAATTGGTGGCCAATTTACGGGTGCATCGGACTATTTTCTGTGGCCGCTCTTAAATTAAGTATGCTTCCTCCATTGCTACAAAAGAGAGTAAGTGCAAAGAATTATTAACGCTGCAGATTATTTTAAAAACAAGCCCGACACGATGCCCAAAGTACAGTGTAATTTTTTGAAAATAATTAATTTATGTTTTCAGTAACACGGTAAACATTTCGTACAATTGTTATAAAAATCAAATTAGTTGGTAGTTATTTAGAATTTAAAAAATGTTTCATGTTTTCTCGGTCTGAATAAACAGCAATGATGAATTACAGGGTATCGTAAATAATTTTTTGTAGAGAAACTGCATGTCTGGCTAAAATTTTATAAGAGACAGAAAAGTTTCAACATGAAGTCAGCTAGTGTCAGAGAAATAATTTAAGTCATTTATACGGGAGATAACAAAAAGACAAACCTGTGGTAAAGCGTTGTACAGTCATTTTAAGGACACCCTGTAGACACTATATATCCATTCTTATTGTACATACTATATTCTACATAACAGAATTAAAAACTATTTATGTGGGAACGAGATACATCATTGTAAAAGGAAGAATTTTGTAAAAATCTCCGTCGAGGCGGGCATACGGAATTGTGAACGTCCGACTGTGTGACTGAAAAACTAAATATGAAATGCATTTTCATAAACAATGTATTTTAATTATATATATACAGGGTCCTGCGCTTCACCTCCCGTCTTCTGTAGCTCACTTATTAATTAAGTTAGAATTATGACGTTTTGCAAGCTTTACCTGTATTTCAGTGCATTTCAGGAAAATATTTATATTTATACAGGGTGTTCCAAAAAAGTGTAACGTCATAAGGATATGTTTTTTTAGATTACATGCCATATATTTTCTTACTCATTTAGATGCATCTTGTAGTTGCCTACATACCCCTAAAATTTTAATGAAATCGGTTCAATATTATAAGCGAAAAAAAATAAAAACTAAAAAAAATCAGTTTTGCACCACTGGTTTTAAAAATTAATAAAAATTAAAAATAATGTCTCGTTAATAAAATTATACAAAGGTACTTAATAAATAAGGTCTCACAGTTTCGTTAACCAAGTTTGATGAATACGAATTGTACAGGGTGTCCAAAGTTTAGTGTCAAACTTTGCAAACTTTAAAGCAATTTATTTTTCTTATTTTAAATTGGAACCCCTGTATATTATTATATCATTTGATGCAGAATTAAAATTTAAACATTTGTTCTAATTACAATTCTAACGCATTAAGACTTATTTGCAGAAAACTCATTTTATCAACTATTCCACCAGTCATTATTATATAATAAATATCGAAGGTGGCTTTGAAAAACAATTCATTGATATTAAAGTTTACTAAGAGGACAAATAAAAATTCTTTTCGCATACTCCTAATATGAAAATCATATCTACGAGCTCTTCTTGGTTGTATTCCATCACAAAAAATAATACAGCTTAAATAATTAATACTAATCTAACAATATTTGAAACTATAAAATAACTAAAGTCAAAATGGGCTTTTGTCACTTCAATAAACTTTAATATCAATAAATTGTTTTTCGAAGCCACCTTTGATATTTATTATATAATAATGACTGGTGAAAAGGTTGATATAACGAGTTTTCTGTAAATAAGTCTTAATGCGTTAGAAATTGCGATAGGGTTGTAATTAGAACAAATGTTTGAATTTTAATTCTGCATCGAATGATATAATAATATACAGGGGTTCCAATTTGAAATAAGAAAAATAAATTGCTTTAAAGTTTGCAAAGTTTGACACTAAATTTTGGACACCCTGTACAATTCGTATTAATTAAACTTGGTTAACGAGATTTTAGGACCTTATTTATTAAGTACCTTTGTAGAATTTTAATAACGAGGCATTATTTTTATTTTTTATTAATTTTTAGAACCAGTGGTGCAAAACTGATTTTTTTAGTTTTTATTTTTCGCCTATAATACTGAACTGATTTCATTAAAATTTTAGGGGTATGTAAGCAACTACAAGATGCATCCAAATAAGTAAGAAAATATATGGCATGTAATCTAAAAAAAATACCCTTATGACGTCACACTTTTTTGGAACACCATGTATAAACAAAAATATTTTCCTGAAATGCGCCTTAGGATACAGGTAAAGTCTGCAAAATATCAAAATCCTAACTTAATTAATAAGTGAGCTAGAGACGACGGGAGGTATATAAATATGAGTTAAATGGTTGAAAAAAAAAGAGAAAAAGAGTTAATAATAAAAAAAGAGCACAAACAATTTTAAAAAAAGAAGACAAAAAAATCATTTTAAAATTAAATTTGAAAGAGTATAGAACAGTAGGAAAATATAAATAAATTAGTTTTATTACAATTAATTAGCATTTAAGTAGACAGATGTAAGATAGATTGTTATTATAGTATATTAATGCTTGTACATAAGATGTCTAATTTCAAAAAATTGAAAAAAAGAGAGATGCTGGCCATTTGGTTTGAACCAGTGCCATAAAACACACCCTCACATGAACAATGTATATGATAATTTGGGACACGGTGTATAGAGATTAAAAAGAAGATTTATCGGTTGGAATGGGGGGTAAATTAGGATTTGGGTCGGATTTTCCGGATATAAACGAGGTGCATTTACAAACAGAAATAACTTTTACTGATTTTTTTACGGCTGACTAGATTCCGCTTAAAAATTATTATGTCAACAAACGTGTTGTGGGTGTTTTTGGAAAACGGCCATGTATATTATGACTTTTGCTTTTATTTAGTTTCATGTCGGTTTGCGGAACTTTTATTATACAAACAATTAACGCGACTAAAAAAACGAATGTGGGTTTCACGATTTAGCTACACTTTGTAATAGATGCACGGAACAAACCGGCTTTTAGTGTCTGTTTAAGGCTTGGAGACAATGACGTTTCTTGAACGGCAGTAGAGTTTTGGACTTGCATTGTCTTTATTTGTTTTGAATCACTACGTTTCAACTGGTAAGCATCTCCAGTCGTCTTCAGGTTGATTAGCCTGGTCAATTCTGCATAAAAATGGTCGCAGGCGTTTTTCTCCTCAGGCACACCGTTCTTAATTAAAATAATAAAATTAAATTAGCTCTACTTTTATTATTAACATTGATAATGCAAAATTTTGTTTTATAAAAATTGTTGGAGATGACCACCTTCACTTGGGCAAGCTTTCGTCCGTCTAATTTAATTTAATTATTTTAATTAAGAACAGTGTGCCTGAGGAGAAAAACGCAAGAGACCATTTTTATGCAGAATTGACCAGGCTAATCAGAAATAATATCCACATGGAAAAATATCAGTGGCGTACCACTTTTTTTCTAAAAAATATATAATCGCTTATTTTTAAAAATTATTCTATTGGAGATAACGCTGAAACGAACGGAAATATCGAGCTGCGGTTTTAATATTTTTTCTAGCAAATTTCATCTACTTTTCGATTATGGTATCATAATTATACCGTATGATTTATTTTTTCGGAGTAAAATCAAAAAATGTGTTATTATTGCAAATTGCGCCCCCTAGCATTTTTTTTTGAGAACTATTATGGACAACTAAATACGAGTGGTGAAAATGCATACATTTCTCTTCCAAGCAGTATTTAGTTTGCTAAAGTCGTTTAAAAGTTACAGCGATTTAACTAATTACACTTTCAACAGCCTCCCCCTCTCTAATTAAAGTCGGTACGCCAATGAGCATAAGACCAAAATGATGCATAATTGTCCAAGCTTTTTAATGGTGTTATTAAAGATATAAGTACCTTAATGTGGAATTTTCGGAGATATGTAAAATTTTAAAATTTACTTTTCAATTACGTCCTCTTGCGGCAAAATGCGGAACTTAAAAATAATTTCCAGCATTTTCTCTTGGGCACTTTTTTCATAAAAAAATTTACCCGGATGCTGTACGATTACTAGTTTCTGAGATATGGCCGGCGGTCATTCTTAGTTGACCACCCGGTACATAGTACATATTAGGTACACTTATTTTTTTATTAAACATTATAAAAAAATACAAAATACAAAAAATTTATATACAGAAATTAAATTATAGAAATCATAATATTCTTCGTCGTCTGAGGAACTGTCATCTCCTCTTGACGTTATAATTAACGGATCGACGGTCTGATCGATCATGTGGTCAAGATCCCACATTTTCTCCGCTTTTTTTAATGACATGACTGCTTCTCGCCAGTTCTCTGGTATCATTTCCTTAATGGCTTGCTTAAACAGTAGCTTAACGTCTTTCATTTTGAATGTCGTGTTGTGTCTTGCTACAAATCCTTTCACTTGCGCCCATATAAGTTCTATAGGATTTAGTTCGCAACGATATGTCGCTGTGCGCAGCACAGTTACACGATGTTTTCAGCTATATCTTCCACGGCATATTTCACAAGACGATGTTTGTGTAAATTTGCTATATCTAATAGTTCCTTCTTTATCAAATTAATTCCTTTTTTTTTCTTTGGTTAGTTATCATAAATAATTTAATGCACAAAATTTACTTGCGCCTATGGCCGACACTGAAACCGAGACCGAAAAACGCTGGTTAGAGTAATACATACGTCTTATGTAAAAATTTTGGATGGACACCAATATTCATATTTTTCACAAATATAAAAAAAATGTTTTTGTTAAATAAAAAGCCAGCTAGGAATATCAAAAAAAAGTAACAAAACAAAAACCAGTTTAATCCAACCATGCAGAGGGGGAGAGGTTTTAATTTAATTTTCGAAATTTGATAAGTAGTAGTTAGGTGAATATTAAACAAACTTTGGGCGTGGCACCGAAAATTTTTCTTGACATGCTTGTAGTCCCGACTGTCCTTCTCTCCAAAAAAATATCCCACTTACGCCCACTGAGCTCCCCCCCCCCCCTCCGGAGCATATTTTCTGGCTACGCCACTGATAAAGGATCTAGATTTATAGTCCTGAGGATGACCTAATATAGGTCGAAACGTCGACTAATAAATTTGATCGTCTAAGGTTTATCATTGACCAGTATCCAACAAAGTCTACAACGATAAACTTAACTGTGGTCACAAAACGCAAGTAAATTAAATTATTATATAATCTTCATTATATCTTTCGCCGGGCACTTCACCTCTTTTTTTGGCCCAATATTATTGCACGTCCGCGAATTGACCTATATTTATTGATATAAGTCGATCCGTGACATGGATTTTATTTTAATTGGATGTAATTCATATGCTTCAATTTAATTACTCGCCTCCACGTCAAACGTTAAATGGGCCAAAGATTAAACTGTCAACTTAGTTTAGCGCTATAACAACGACGTGACGGGTATCCGATGTTTTTTATAGAGTGTAAAACGCGGTTCGGTAGACGTTGATCTGTCTGGAAGTGTGTTCGGTAGTGATGGATGGATTTATTGGATTATTTCGTTTACCGGTTCGTTTACGTACGTTTTTGGCTTGGGAATAGTTATTATCCTAACAAGTGCGGAAAGAGTCACTTTCCCGCACGCGACTGCCGTTACCCAAATGACGCGAAGCGGAGTTCGGGTAAGCAGTCAAGTGCGGGGAAGTGTCTTTCCGCATGAGTTAGGATCAAAATTTTTTCTACAAGCGTTAGAAAAACTACCACAAAATATTTCTAAAAATTTTATTTTACTGAAAAACAAACACATTTAATTTCTAGTTGTTAATAATATTTATATTAAAAGTATAGTTTGATGGACTATGCAAATTGACTGCGGATGCCAGACAGGTTGAAGCCATCGATGCCAACTGATCCTGATGAGCGGATGGTTGCAAAGAAAGAGGTATCGAGCTGTTGCTTGCGCTGCTGGGAAGCTGTGCAGTTTTTGACGACGTGGACGCTTCTAAACTACAGCTCAAATTTTATAGAATATTGAGATTGAGAATTTTGTTAGACATGTCTTTTTTGTGTGTGATGGATTCCTTTAGGTAGCCTTCGACAAAAGACGTGGATTTCCATCCTCCTAAACGTTTAATGTTTGTTATTTCTTCGCTAGAATTAGCCAGTAGAGTGGCTGAGGAACGTCTAAAACTGTGGCCTGTGTATAATTCTGGATTTTTGAGTCCTATATAAGCTGCAATGTTGAAGGGCATTTTTCCTATGGTATTAAGCTAAAAAATAGGGTATTCCATTTGCAAAAATTGACTTATGCACATTTATTTAAATGGAAACATTGACACAATTTTAAGAACTCCCTGTATAAAAAACGTAAAACCTAAGTAATTTAAACTAAAGATCTATGTATTACTTAAAAGCTTAAAAAATTTTAAATGTTTACCTTTATTAGTTTTAGAGTTACTAAACTTTCTTCTCGGAGCGTTTTTACACAAAAAAATCCTTTTATAATTCATATCTCAAAAACGGTTAGAGATAGGAATAGATTAATATTATATTAGTTATTTAGATTTTAATAAGGTAATCAAAAATGCTAAAATATACAGGGTGTTCCATTGGAAATAGCAAAGTTGGCATTAACTTCCGGTATAACCGGAGGTAACAAAAACCTCAAAAGATAATGTTTTAAAAGCCCAAAGCCAATTATGCCTGCTATCAAATTTTTAGAAAGATAAGTTTACTCGTTTCCGAGATCTTCTAATAGGCCACTTAACGTGAATCACCCTGTATATTTTGGTCAATTTTCGCACCATTTCGTGCACTCTTTGGGAAAAAATTGTATGTGCATAGACTTTGGGATAAATATTTTGATTTAAAAAATAAGAACAAATTTAATCTGACAAATTTGCATATTTTTGAAGTATATTCTTAACCTTACTTCTGTCAAGCGTCAGAAAACGACTGGTGAAATTTAAAAAATTTGTTTTCTTTGTAATTGTCCACTGTGATTGGTCAGTTTCATATTAATTTACTTAGTAGGATGGATATGAAATTATATCCGTTCATTTTACCGGAATAGCTCACTTTTCCAATCACTTTAGTGGTAAGGAAACAGAAAATTTCCATGAGGGAGTAGACAAAATTTACTGTATTGTTTAATTTAATCCTGCCAGAATTCAAAAAATGTACAATTCATAATCAACGATATGACTCGAATCAAAAATTACGTCAGAAGCTGTGACGTGCTTCCAGCCAGTCTTTATTTTCTGAAAAAAATTTAGAACTACTGCTACGTTTATTTGCGTCGATTTGACGTCAACAGTTGATTATGGTACTTGGGCTTTTC
This sequence comes from Polydrusus cervinus, assembly GCA_935413205.1. Lineage (NCBI taxonomy): Eukaryota > Metazoa > Arthropoda > Insecta > Coleoptera > Curculionidae > Polydrusus > Polydrusus cervinus. The sequence goes on along the minus strand of OW284516.1, from coordinate 45,714,350 downwards.
CATACCGACCAGCAGTATTGTGGTCTCACAGTGACAACATGCACAACGTCATATGAATTAAATCGCCAAGTGGTTTTATCTTCTTTAGTAATAGTATTATATCCTGAAGTACTTCTTATTCAGTGACAGTTATTATTTTGAAAAGAATTTGGTTAAATGGTGATAATTTACGACATGCCCACCATGGCGATGTTTTAAAGCATTTTTTAAATCTGAAGTTATGTATGTATGTACTAGTTCTAACAAACTGACACAAGGTCATGACTAAATTTAATTGCTATTTTTATTGCATCTGGTATAATCGCATGACCCTTGACATATGAAATGATTATCTGCTAATATATTTATTCTCTAGCACCGATTTTGGTACTGTAATTATTGTTAAAAATTGTTCGGGTTCAGTTACGGACATCCATTCTGATCCATAGAACTTGTTTTGTTGAGATGTATATTTTGTTTTATGGTGCCGTTAACTTGCAGTGTCTATAGTCGTTCTTTTCCAGAATAGTCTATAACGTGTTCTGTTCAGTGTCCAAAATATACAGCGTGTTATGTATTTGCTCGGGTATATTTAAACCCGTAAATCTTGATATGATAACCTCCGAAGAAAAAATATTTTTATATGTCGGTTTGCTTTAATAAGTAAGAAAATTCACCTTTTGTGTTTTTGATCTCGGACGCCTTCACTGCCTTACCCACGTGCGTTTGTTTTGATTTTGAACTGTCAAACTAAAATAGGAAGGTCAGTGATTATACAATGTTGCATGACAGTGACCTACTAAATAAGAGTTCACTGAACCTATGTTATAAGGTTATATTCAAACTTTTTGGAAATTAAAATTAAACAAGCAAGAATCCTTAAAAACTGGCATAAAAACCATAATGAAAGAAACAAATTTTTTTAAATCCAATCTGCGATTCAAATTTTGAAAATTACCCAGTATTTCACAACGAAAACAACACGTTATTTTATTTAAGCAAAGTTCTTTGATTAATTAGTCACTTCTTTTGGCGTCCTTGTGCAAACACTTGTTTTTCCTCATATTTCTATTTTTCCTTACTAAAATCATACAGTTTGTTATTAAAACAAAACGCCGCTCCGAAACACTGTACTCTTTTGTGGGAATCACATGGTGTGGTTATTCATGTGTCAGACTGTCATTACAATTACTACTTAAATGGCGCCAAATTTAAATTAATATTCGTTACAAAACCGTTTAATGTTGTCTGTTTTAAGTTTGTGAAATTTTTTAGTAGGCGCGAAACACATTTTACCTTTGAATGATAGAATGAAGAATTTTACCTTTGTTAATCTGCGCTAATAATAATTTTCTCTTTACTAAAATAATAGTTTTTTAATATTTGATTGATTGGTTTTGGTGAATGCGCTACGAATACACTATGATAGTAAGAAGCAGAATAAATCACAAAAATGCTAGGCAGGTGCAATCGACAAGATGGTTATTTCAATAAACTGTCACGACATATTATATAAGAACGATCAAAATTCGCGCAAAAATCCTTTTTTTGGTTGTTATTTTTGAGCTTTTCCCCTCTCAGAATGTCAAACAAAAAAAAACTGGTAAGTAAGTACCTGCTATTTTTCATTAGGGCAACTAACCTAAAATTTGTGGACATGTTTACTTTATGTTAGGCAAACTTAACGAAATAACAAGGCAGCTGACAAAAACTAATGATTGATTCATTATTTATTTCCTTTATTTTATTATTTTTATTTGGTTAAAAAATAATTTCTTGTTTACTAAACACAAACAGCTGATGCTGTAAGTTCGCCTAAAAACCATTTATTTTCTTTATTGAACACCTGATTTTCACAGTGTGATATTTGGCAACGTTGTGACACCCATCTCTCTCCCTTGCGAGGCTATGATTCTCCCCGTATGTCTCACTCTATTACATTGAGAAGTTCATGGCTTTTCTTCATTGGCGTCGGGCTGATTTTAGGGGTTCTTACCCTACTTTTGGTTTGGATGGTCGATTTTAAAAAAACAAACCATGGAGTGTTTTTCTAGGACACCCAAGGAGTCACCAATTTAAATATAACTTGGGCAATTCCATAACACCCTGTATAAACACAACGGTAAAGTGAAATACTTTTTCACAGCCGCTTTTACCAAATTTATGGTACTAATACTTAAAAAACGGTTCAATTTTTACATTGTTGCAGGCTATATCTAATTAAACGGGGTTTCCAATAAGGACGATATATGATTTTGAAACAATATGGTAACTACCAGTACCTAGTTAATTATTTTCAATAAACTATAAAAATTTATTCTGGCTAAATATGCGCTTCAAAAACGTTTGGTTGTTATCCAAAAAGTTTATGAAAATAGACGTTCTTTTTTGAACATTTATCACGCACATCGCTAAAACTTTGGTCTAAATAATCGCCCTACTTTGCTTGCCATTCGTTGCATCGTTAAGAAATTTGAAAATAATTTCACTATGTAAAAACACAAGCAATACGTCGAAATGCCAGCACTGTTGAGAATGTTGCTGCTGTAACAGCTAGTGTTGCAGAGGATCCAAATTTATCAATTTCTCAAGACAATGACATATCAGAGGTTGATAAGTGCAATCAATCTGGTGTCCGTAGCAGCACTTGTTGAATTAGAATAAAAAAACAACCATAATCCTATTCAAATAGGTTAAGTCCAAAATTGTTCAAACTCCGAATGTTCACTCACCACACAGAGACCTTAAAAAACCCTGCAACCTTGCTCTAAAGTCAACAGGGGAGCAAATGTTTGGACATTCTAAAACTTGCATGGGATTTCCCGAGAGATTTCCTATCTTTCCATCCAAGATGCACCCACCACCCGGTATATCTTTGATACTGCCATTAATAGACCTAATAAGAAAACTATTACCTCTGATGATGAACTTTACTGTATCGTTGACTCACCCTGTACCGGGTGGTCAACTAAGAATGACCGCCGGTCATATCTCAGAAACTAGTAATCGTACAGCATCCGGGTAAATTTTTTTATGACAAAAGTGCCCAAGAGAAAATGCTGGAAATTATTTTTAAGTTCCGCATTTTGCCGCAAGAGGGCGTAATTGAAAAGTAAATTTTAAAATTTTACATATCTCCGAAAATTCCACATTAAGTTATATCTTGATAACACCATTAAAAATCTTGGACAATTATGCATCATTTTGGTTTTATGCTCATTGGCGTACCGACTTTAATAAGAGGTGTTGAAAATGTAATCAGTTAAATCGCTGTAACTTTTAAACGACTTATCCGATTTTAGCAAACTAAAGACTGTTTGGAAGAGAAATGTATGCACTTTCACCAATCGTATTTAGTTGTCCATAATAGTTCTCAAAAGAAATGCTAGAGGGAGCAATTTTCAATAATAACACTTTTTTGATTTTACTCCGAAAAAATCAATCATACGGTATAATTATGATACCATAATCGAAAAGTAGATGAAATTTGCTAGAAAAAATATTAAAACCGCAGCTCGATATCTTCGTTCGTTTCAGCGTTATCGCCAATAGAATAATTTTTAAAACTAAGCGATTACATATTTTTTAGAAAAAAAAACTGGTACGCCACCGATATTTTTCCATGTGGATATTATTTCTGATTGACCTGGTCAATTCTGCATAAAACTGGTCTCTTGCGTTTTTCTCCTTAGGCACACCGTTCCTAATTAAAATAATAAAATTAAATTAGCTCTACTATTTATTATTATTATTATTATTATTATTATTATTATTATTATTATTATAATTATTATTAACATTAATAATGCAAAATTTTGTTTTATAAAAATTGGTGGAAATGACCACCTTCACTTAATAGGCGTGCATGAAGCTAATTTAATTATTTTAATTAAGAACGGTGTGCCTGAGGAGAAAAACGCAAGAGACCCTTTTTATGCAGAATTGACCAGGCTAATCAGAAATAATATCCACATGGAAAAATATCAGTGGCGTACCAGTTTTTTTCTAAAAAATATGTAATCGCTTAGTTTTAAAAATTATTCTATTGGCGATAACGCTGAAACGAACGGAGATATCGAGCTGAGGTTTTAATATTTTTTCTAGCAAATTTCATCGACTTTTCGATTATGGTATTATAATTATACCGTATGATTTATTTTTTCGGGGTAAAATAAAAAAATTTGTTATTATTGCAGCATTTTTTTTAGAACTATTATGGACAAATAAATACGATTGGTGAAAGTGCATACATTTCTATTCCAAACAGTTTTTAGTTTGCTAAAATCGTCGTTTAAAAGCTACAGCGATTTAACTGATTACACTTTCAACAGCTTCCCCCCTCTTATTAAAGTCGGTACGCCAATGAGCATAAGACCAAAATGATGCATAATAATTGTCCAAGCTTTTTAATGGTGTTATCAAAGATATACCTTAATATGGAATTTTCGGTGATATGTAAAATTTTAAAATTTACTTTTCAATTACGCCCTCTTGCGGAAAAATGCGGAACTTAAAAATAATTTCCAGCATTTTCTCTTGGGCACTTTTGTCATAAAAAAATTTACCCGGATGCTGTACGATTACTAGTTTCTGAGATATTGCCTACAGTCATTCTTAGTTGACCACCCGATACACATATATTTATCGACTCGAACTAGGTATATGTATGGTCGGGGCCAGAAAAGTTTACTCTAGTATGTTTTCTTATGAAACTTTTTTTTGTCACGCCTGTACATGTCCGAAATTAACAAGCCCATATTTTTGTGTTAGTTATCAACGATTATTTTTCAATGAATCCACATTTCAAAAATTCGCATTTTTTTTATCATTCCTTGTCATAACAACACTTTTTGTTTATGCAATCTTTCAGAGATATTAAAGATAACTGATGGCTGTGTTGAAAAAAAGTGCCTTATGTTTATTTATCTAGTTTTACTCAAAATATTGCTCAGACGAAAAAGTGTTTAATGAAAAGTTAGTAGTTTTGACATGGGATAGTCGGTCATTAAAAAAAGTAAAATTATTGGTCATTAATAAATGAACTTGACCTAAATTTGGGCTGTATTCTTGTAAAATGGATTGGTTGAATTTTGATCAAAATATGGGTTTTTGAAATTCAAGTAATTTTTTAACTATTCCATAATAATTAATAGAAAAATGATCATAAAAAATTCGCGACTGAGGAGAAATTTCTGGATTGATAATAATAAAGCTCGAGAAAGATTCGGTAAGAAAGTTTCACATCTAGTAAAATATTACAATCAAATTTAACATTTTTATTATGAATCAAAAACATTTGAAATAACATAGTGATCCATGAATAAGAATAAAATAATTTTAGTTGTTTCCTTAGCAACTAAAAAATATGTCTCTTTTACATTGACAAATAATTTAATTCTGCTATTATTATGACAGAAAAATGTCCAGTGTAATTTGGCCGCCGAAGCTCAAAGAGCATGAATATTTCCGGAAATTTTTATTCGTTGCCATGGTAATGATTGAAAATGACATCTTCCGATTGGTTAGAAGAAGTCGGTGCGTAATTTTCAATACAATGCTTAGTTGACTTATTCTAACAACTGTCAATTTAGGACCGTTTTAAATACGGCTGCATAAACTTAATAAAATGTTTCCAATAAATAATTAATATTATAATAAAAATTATAACTAAACTGCTGGACAATTGCTTTCGAGCAAGAAAAATTTAGCCTAAATTTAACAGTTAATATTTTTTGAACCAGATATGATATCGACCTACGGTTTTGAATGGTTGATAGATTCGTCCCTTGGGAAACAGTTGTCAATAGTGGATTTTCTTTAACTGTAAGAAAATTTTATTTACACGGTGTTAAAGAAGACGATGATTTTTGCTCCAATTTTAATGGCGTGTAACTTTCACAATAATATTTTTAAATTTCATCAGTCTATGTCAATTGAATCACTGGTTCATAGCAAAGAAAGTAATTTGTCAAATTTTTGATATCTGCTATATTTCAAGAAATACCGATTTTTTTGGAAAACCTTGCTTTATTTCACCTTATTGGTAGCTTAATTTCACTGTGCGTTGTATCGTGCAAATTTTGCGACTGATTATTATACCTTATGAAAAGCTTGATTATGTTCAGTAACAATAGTTGTACCTAAGTGTTATGATGTACAGTGCCGTACTTATAAACACCTAATATGTCTATGGTTTATGAGTATCTCACAATTTTTCACGATTGTTTTATATTAGAAAGTACTCGCCCCTAGATTAGGTGTTTTATTTTTTAGTTTTTCATATCGCACTACAGGTATATTATACAGTGTGTTTACAAAATTTTAACAAAGATAATTTTTTTAATTTAATTTTTGAAAAAAATGTATTTATTAATTTCTAACTTTCTAACATTATACCTGCTCAAGTGTTTATAAGTACGCCATTGTACATCATAACATTTAGTTACGACTATTGTTACTGAACATAATCAAGCTTTTCATAAGGTATAATAATTACTCGCAAAGTTTGCACGATACAACGCACAGTGAGATCTAGCTACCAATAAGTTAAAATAAAGCAAGGTTTTCCAAAAATATCGGTATTTCTTAAAATATAGCAGATATAAAAAATTTGACAAATAAATTTCTTTGCTATGAACCAGTGATTCAATTGACGTAGAGTGATAAAATTTAAAAATATTATTGTGAAAATTACACGCCATTAAAATTGGAGCAAAAACCATCGTCTTCTTTAACACCCTGTATATAAAATGTTCTGACAGTTAAAGAAAATCCAACATTGACAATTTTTTCCTAAGGGATGAATCTATCAATTATTCAAAACCATAGGTCGATATCATATCTGGTTCAGAAAATATTAACTGTTAAATTTAGGCGAAATTTTTCTTGCTCGAAAGCAATTGTCCAGCAGTTTACTTTGTATATGCTAATGACGCGTTTACCGTTTAATTTTTTGATTGTTTATTTTTCATTTTATTCAAAAGCGGTCAAATACCCATCTTTAGAAAGCTACTTCCTACAGTTTAAAAAAAATATTTTGATACATTAATGAGCAAAAAACGAAATTTTCTCACGAAGTATTAGGAAATATTACCCCCAACCGTCCTAAATATTTAAACTGATTCTATCATAGTGATTGACTCTGTGCCTTTTTAACAAATTAACAAGTGATTGTGTAACTGAATTGTATAAATACCAATAAAAGTATGATTAGTCAAGTGCATATACATATGACGTGATGAACTGTTGATTATGGAGCCCCAGGCGGATTACACCTCAAAGTCGGGTAGCTTGAAACGATCCAGCAGCTTCAAGAAGCTCCTCAAGTTGCCCAATTGGGCATCAGCTTCAGGTATGACGATTATTTTTTTTTTTTTTACTGGTTGATAAAACTGAAAAATTTAAAGTTTTATTTTTAACTGAAAAAAAAAAAGTTAAAGTATGTTTATTTATTAACTTTAATGTAAGTGGATGTTTAGACTGTAATGTACAGGGTGTATCAAATTCGAGAGTGACCATTTCAACTTTTACTATATTATACAGGGTGATTGCTAAGTTGATACTTCTGTTTTAGCTGTGTGGCATTAAAATAAACAACATTTTCAAATAACTTTTTTCAAAAAACTTAAAAATAGGCGAGATACAGAAGTAAAAAATCTAAGTGAGGGCCTGGTCATCAAAACATAGCCTGATATACTTTATGCTGTTTTTGTCTTATTATTAGTTGTTAGTCATGCAGTTTCAGTTATTTATTTGGCAATCTACTGCGGTGTGTTTTTCTGAAGCAAGTTAATTTTAAATTGGTGACACGTGAAAATGGTAAAATTTGAACACAATAAACTAGTAGATATGAGGTGCTAATTTACTGTGAGTTTGGCAAAGTGCTTCGAGATTATACGCAGAACGCTTTCCCTTGCGGGCTCATCTTACAAGAAGTTTTCTTAATGTTATTCAACGGGCAAGTTAGTCAGGACCGTATTTGATTCGTAGTGTAATAAATTAATGTAAGTACCCTATTTTTGCGTTTTTTGAAAAAATGTTTTTTTTTTACGGTTCGCCGACTAAGTAGGCCATCTTGAACCGGTCATCGACCACAAATGTGATCTACCGACTGGGGAGTGTGAAAAGTCACCTTTATCCTACGAGATATCCGATCTCATCCGGCCTGTCGGGCGTGAATAGGATGGCTAGGTGTCGATTCATTTTACACTCTTCCCTGAGGCAAGAGCACGCCGTGTTCCCAAGCGGTCACCCGCCCAAGTACTAATCGCGCTCGACACCGCTTAACTTCGGCGATCTGCGGGAACCGGTGCTTACTATGTCGACAGGCCCTTGCCCAAAAAATATATTTGCAAATGTTGTTTATTTAAGTATCAACTTAGGAATCACCCTGTATTTTATTGTAAGTTAAAATTTATAAAAGCTTTGTCGAAGACGTTTCTTATGACTTTGTAAACTCCACCAAACATTTTTTGCTTTAAATAATAGAGAATATTGGACAGAATAAAATATTCAAAATCCCCCTGATTTATTAAAAAATTATTGACGTCAGTTTTTTTTTAATTTTCTCTAAAATTGTGCATCGTACAAAAAATAATTGGAGACAAAAATTAAAGTCCTAATTTAGATAGCCGTGTACTCTAGAAAAATGTGTAGTAGATTATAAGGTTTTAATATTTGTACCGTCAACGGAGTTCCTTGGAACAGGGACGTAACTTGAGACTATAAATTTTACATGAATTTTAGAATTGAATGAAATTTTGGAACTTTATACTTGTAAAATAAAATATATAAGATAAGTGCAAGATTCCTTGATTGTCTTAAAAGGTAAGACATGCATGGGCTTAAAATGATCCACATTTGTAATTATAACTCCAAGATCACATAATAAATAAATATGGCTTTTTTATTTGAAAATTATACAAAATAATATTTATTGTTTTGAGGCGTCAAGGATGTATAGACGCCGGGACGCTGGCACTTTGCCATTTAGCTACTGGTGCGATTTTTATTAATCAAATATCATATTGCGGTGATAAAAATCTAAATTCCTGAAAATGGTTTGCCATTTTTACTAAAAACTCCAGTGTATTATAAAAATATTAAATATTTTAGAAATTGTATTCAATGATTTTTATTACAATAATATTAATAATAATTTCTATCCAAGACAGTGGCGGCTCGTCAGGTGAAGTACCAAAAAAATAAAATACAACCAGGAGGAAAGTTTTTCGACAATATTAAATATTAATGTATCAATACAGCTACCATTTTAGTCCTTAAAAAATAATTATGTTCGAATTAATAATATTAATTTAGTCCGAATGTAGCTATGCATAATAAGGCCACGGTTAACTCCGATGGACAATCATTATACACACTCGTGCATTTTGGCGCGCCCCAGCCGACCGTGTCCGTTAGCTTAAAGCAAGTGAAGACCCAACGCCTAACATGGCTTTGATATTCACCGTTGCTATGATTACGTGACGTCAGTCACGCAAACAACATGTAACCATTTGCATTATGATGAAGGGCAATTTAAAAATGTATTGCGTTGGACATTGCTTTTTTCTACGCCCATGTATATGTTTGCTGTTTCCTTTACACTACACTGATTGAATAAGTGGGCTATTCCGGTTAACTGAATGGATATAATTTCATGTCCACCTCCTTGTTACGATATAAAACTGACAAATCACAGTGGTTACAAAGAAACCAAATTTATATGTTAGAAATTTTGCGAGTCGTTTTCGGACATTTAATAAAAGTGAGGTTAAGAATATACTTCGTTCCTTCCTTCTTTCTTCCTCAGGATATGGCCTAAGCTGCAAAGGCTATTCTGGCCAAAAGTGAGAATAAACTTCAAAAATATGCGAATCTGTCAGATAAAATTTGTTATTTTTAATATTTGAATCAAAACATTTGTCATAGAGTCTATGCTTACACCAATTTTTTCCAAAGAGTGCACGAGATGGTGCGAAAAATTGAAGATATAAAACCAAAATATATTTTTCCGAACTATTCTTAAGTTTTTTTCTGACCACACTAAAGATTTGTGCGTAAATATCCTTTATCTTTTAAAAAATCCTTAGTTTTTCACTAATTTCTAGACAATTACTACAAGATTTAATGCACAAAATCTATATACAAAATGAACGTTTGTACTTACTTGCTTTATTAGTTTTTTTGCAATGACGGCGCTCTAACTCCAATCGACCCTAAAATTTTTATTATACGCAACAGATATAAAAAAAAATAACTGGTAAATCTTCCTTAAATGATAGAAAATAAGTACATAAAACTCGATAAAGCAGACAAAATTATAAGGTTTTTGGAAAAAAATTCCATTTTTAAGGTTATTATTTTATTCTAGATTACTAATGATTTAAAGTTTTCGTTTTGTTTTGCACGGAAAAGGAAAATGGTTTGTTCGGGTTTGTTACGCAAACAGACAAATGCTATTGTTCAGAAAAAGAAATTCCGCTTTTATTAATACATATATCGCTTTTTGGCTGTTATTCTGCAAAGCGCCGAATGGGGTCCATGGATTTGCCAACGAAATTAATTTTTCTTCAATTGTTTTTTATTATCTTTTTCACAAGTTCACGGCCAACTTAAAAGACAAGTTATAATGCCTGATTTAAAAACCTTTTTTTATTTTTAATATGAAGTTCGGAATTGAGCCTTAAAAAATATATATTGTACAACTCGAGTGGTTTATCCATATCCCGCTCGGAAGTTTAAGCATTCCGTCTACGGCGTCATGCTCAATTTACTTCCTTGTGTCATATGGACATCATATCCACTCTTGTTGTACAAACTACTATTACTTATAGGTAGGGTTGTGGAATTGACTGGTCAAATTGTTTTCGGTCAATTGACCAAAATAAATTCGACAATTAAATAAGACAAACAAATAAAAAATTCAAATTTGTAATGCAAATAAACACATTTAAATAATAGAAACTTAAAAAATATATTTATTAAATCGACAATAAACAAAAGGATATTATACTTTGTTAATTAGGCTGGATAATGGTAAATTATCATCAGATTTATCTTCAGAATCTGATTCTGGGTGTTCGGTATCAGAATCGACTTCTGAAGACGAAGATAGATTTAAATCAGTTTTACTGGTATTTTTATCGATTATATTAAAATTATATTTAACATAAACTAGTTTTCCAAACCGTGTGGTGTTTAGCCTGTTTCCTAATTTGTTATGAACAATGCCCCATGTAGACCAGTTTCTTTCACAAGATGCTGAAGAGGCGGGCATCCGTAGTAACTTTACAGCTACATCGTAAAGTACCGATTTCTTTAGCCAACTTTCCCACCAGGTTGATGGTGTAATATCGAATGATGTTTTACAAATTGATTTTATACTTCTAACTGCTGTCCAAATTATTTGTGAATTAAATTCATTTGAAGCTGTTCTAAAATTAGAAATTTCTCCAATAACTTCAACATCAGATTTGTTTCGGTCAAGTTGTACTAGTCAATAGATATAATAAATACAAAGTATTTATATTGTACTTACATATTCTTTGCGCACTGCTTCTGGAATTGATTTGCAATTTTTAAGTATATGTTTCTTCATCCTATCTGCATGTGTAATGTAAAACATAAAAAACATTTTCCTTTAACTTTTTGTTCTTCACGAATTTCCGTAAAATAATTCCAGATTTTTGATTTGGCCCTACCCAAACTCATTATGCATCAATTAGTTGGAAACACACCGACAAATCACAAGAATATGCACTATATGCTGCAATATCGCTGTGGAAGGTCGAGGAATCACTGACTAAAAACCACCGAATATCAACTAAACCACCGAACGAATCCGATATTGCGCGATAGCAGATATTTCTGGGATTCACATTCACTGGTAGAGTCAAGACGGGTGTAGGTAAACTGGAGTGATGGCAAACGAATAAAATAATGTTGATATAACTTAAATAAAATGCTGTAAAAATTTAATATATTTTGACCGAATTTGACTAGTCAAATAGCTAGCGGTCAATTGACCATTCCCAACTCTACTTATAGGGTCTGTTCCCACAATCGATCACGGGCAAGTTTGTAGCATTCAATATTTCCGAAGCATTTCTCAGGTTAAGATTAAATGAGTACGAATGCTACATAGTAATTTATGCATTATCAATTTAAGTATTAACGCAGTTTGATATAGTTAGGAATTTAAATGCTTAAAAATTACCTTATAAATTTTGAAGATTTAGCTCAGTTTTGTTGATTGTATATTCAGTATATTTTAAGATGGTATTTGGCACTAGATTCCATATCCGGTGTAGTCATGCTCATTTATTTTGTAGAGTTTCCTTTTATCGATGGTTTTCTCCTATGAAAATCCTTTCATTGTTTTGATTACAGGATCTGATATATTTTTGAAAATCAGGTTAGTTTCGATTGAAGTTTATAGCTGTCAAGTAAACCACAGAGTGGTTAAAGGTAGGTAGTTTCAAATTCTTACAGTGCTTTTACGCGCTAAGCCGACAGCCAGATAATTTATGGTGGTGTGTTCGGAAAATGGTGTTGGTCAACGTTGGAAATTGGTTGGTGCCCCGAATTCGGTGTTAAATCGAACATTATGTTGCTAACTTCGGGAAGTAATTAAAGTTCCGTTTCCTGCTGGGAAGCAGCCATTGAGAGAGGGGGACTTAAGCACTTATTCCCCGGCCGTGAAACGCGGTGCAAGCGTTTTTTTAGAGCTAGTGCGGACCTATGAAAGGGGAATCTAAGTCACTATTTTTGAGGGGTGATAGGCCTGGTAATTTCCACTTGCAGGTAAGATTTTGATTTTGCTAAAACTGGGATTTTTATTAAACCAGAAATATCTTCATTTGCAGTTTTGAGGTTGGAATTGAGCACGTTTTAGTACAATCACCAGCTTAGACCAGCTTAGAGTAGTTTAGCTCACATCAGCTAAGTTTAGCTTAATCTAGCTTAGTTTAGCTCAACTAGCTTATTAAAGTTTGGGAAACCAGTTTATGGAAGTTACACACTTTTGAGTTGGAACTCGATGATCTGTTCTGAGGCTGTTTCTAATTACTTTATGGGCCTTCAGCTGTTTGAGATTTGGATGTGAAAATTCGGGAAATTAGGAGTAACTGGAGGAAGAAGGAGACGATTGTAAATACTACCTCATGGATGGGTGAAGTCAGGATTGACGTTAAGTTGCTGAACCAAATACACTAAACATAAGGTTTATCAGGCCAGTTTTTTTAATTTATATATCATGTAATACCAACTTGGTAAGTCAAATAATTTAATAATTTAACTTCGTACTATAGAAAGGGTAAGGTCTGACAAAGGGTTCTAGAACACTTGAGACGCTAGAAATACTCACCGTTTGGTTACATTACCTCTTTTACACAAACTTTACCAAGTAGCGTAATAATCAAATTACAATAAAATCATATTGCATTACTTTGCCTGGAACCGTATTAAATTTGGTTCTAATGTTTTAATAAACCATCCAGCAATTATTGCAGTTCTTCTACTGCTAACCTAAGAATATATATTTTGATTTCATAACCGGTGTGTTTTATTCCTCTTGATAAGTGTTTTCAGATATGTATCTGTGAAAGACGTCAACAACTTTAGATCCCAAGTGATTTTCTGACTTTCTAGCACTTGGTGAGTATTATACTATTCAAAGAGTCAGTGGTGCCCTCGGGTTGAAAGAGTGAACTGGAACTATGTAGTGAAGAACCCAGGCTAACCGACATAAGAGCTAACCGTTCGCAAATTTAGGTGATAAGCTATCAGTAGTTTGCCACATAAAAATGGCGCCCAACGTGGGGCCTAGTTCATTTTTTTTCAACAAAACCAATTCTTTATAGAACATACCTGAGAACACAGAGAGGAATAGGTAAATAAATGTCAAGAAAAAGCCTGAGGTTTTTTATCAAGGTATTCAAAAGAGCTTTCAGTACTCGAAAGCAAATGTTAATGGTGAAGATACATACATGGTGAAGTGGTATTAGTAAAATTTTGCAGGTTATTTATTTATACAGGTATAAAGTCATAGTTTCTCCTCGATTTACGTGGTAAGATAGGTATACCCGAGTGAAATTTTTTTTGATTTATAATAAAGAGTTTTTACTGTGTATCATTAATTGTTTAGAGACAATGGAATAATATCGATTCTCTAATTTTATGGTTCCCATCAATTGTTTTTGGTTTTTGATATACTTCATGGTTGATTTGAATGTATTTTCCATATTGCTGAATAAGGTTTATATTGTTACGAGGTATATCAATAGTAGCTGGTGATTGGTAGGTTTAGTAAACTTGAGTTATATAAGGTCATACTGTTGAGGCAAGAGTTAAAATTTGATTGAAGAAGTTTTAAAAAGTTTTTAGAGATTCTTGACAAATTGGCGAAATTAATTTTTAAATTAGTTTCAAAATAATATTGAAAGCTGAGTTTTAGTGAAGACTATAAATTGTCAGTTCTTATAAAGGTAATACAGTAAAGCTGGGAAGATTTTAATAATTTTCAAAATTCTTTTGGTCATTATATACTGTACAGGGTGATCTGTAAAAAGTGTCTAAAATTTTCATTAGTAATAAAGATATCAATCTGCTTATTGAACATATTTATCGATTTGAAAAGTTTTATGAGGGGATGTTCTTTAATATACAGGGTGGAATGAGACCAATTTTAAAAACTTGTACAGGGTGTACCAAGTTAAGGAATTTTTTTAAACTTTGAGAAAGAAAATTTTTTGGAAAATTTTTTCAGCATTGTCTTGCTTTGGACTTATAATTTTTTTATGAGTTTATATATACAGGGTGTCCACACTCTTGTACTTGAAATATTTTAGTGGAAAGTTTCTTTTGAAAATAAAATTTATAGCTCCAGGCACTTGATTGTATTTTATATGAATATAGTGGTGCATAAGTGCTTTCAATATTAATATACAGGGTGTGACAAATATTTGGATGCAACTTTAACCAAATGAATTTAAGTTCAATGATAAATTAACATCGATATAAGAGAGTTAGTATCAGGTATCAATTATTTTGAGATTTATTGATCATTTTCAAAAAAAAAAAAAATTTTTTTTGAAAAAATTTTTTAAAAATTTTTTTAATTTTTTTGTTTTTTTCTGCGCATCATTATGGACGTGTTTAATTTCGTTCCGAATCACCTGTTAGATTTTGAATTGGAATATGAATTGCACATTCGCTTAATAACTTCACAACGCAATGTCGCCGATAAACGTAGAATCTTAACTCGTATACAGAGAATGGAACAAGCATCTCCGGGTAGAGAAATTAATTTGGAAGTTTGTAAATTGGTTTTTGCTGACGAAAAAGTTTCTATAGCGCGAAGTATAGATTCCATCCGAAGAGTAGTTGGCGAATTTGAAGGAAATGTAAATGATTCAGCTTTCAATAGGGTTAAATCGCGATTAGCGCATGTGATAGGTAGAGCTCGCAGAATTCCTTTAGAGGAGGATGATGCTGTCGAAATTAATGCTTTTATTCAGGAAACTGTCGCGACTTGTATACTTTTAGAGTCGGATTTATATGAAAAAATTCCTGCAAATCAAAACCCAGAACCGATCGTTCCTGTTAATCCGGTAATAAATGTAGCTGCACCGATTGTGCACTGCGCAACTCGAAATTTACCTATCAGTGAATGGCAAGTAACTTTTAATGGCGATCCGAAAAAACTTTATCCTTTTTTGGAAAGATTAACTGAATTAGCGCAGGCGCGAAATATTTCTTCACAGGATTTATTTAATTCTGCGGTCGAGTTCTTCGTGTCAGACGCCTTCACCTGGTTCAGAGCGATAAAAAGTTCGGTAACTACGTGGGAAACGTTGGTTTTAAGATTAAAACGCGATTTTCTGCATGACGACATTGACGATGACTTATGGGACCAAATTAAAAGAAGGAAACAGAAAAGAAATGAGACTACAGTAGTTTTCATAGCTCATTTAGAAGCACTTTTTTCTAGATTATCTCGACCCCCAGTCGAAATTTCCAAAGTTAAGCATATTAGAAAAAATATTTTACCTGAATTTATCAGTCGATTGGCTTTAATCGATATAACTACGGTTTCTCAACTTTCAGAACTTTGTCGTAAACTAGAAGAGTCTGACTATATGAGAGATAAAAGTAAGCCTAAAGAGGAAGTGGCAGTGGTTAATGATACTGACCATTCTTATAAAAATTTTGGACATGCTACGAATAGAAATAATAATTTTAGAAAAGATTTTAAGAATAAATCAAATTTTTCCAATACTTCAGGACATAGAGAAAATAATAAAAATAAATTTTATTTTAATAAAAATAAAACTGTTAATAAAAATAATAATTCTGACAATAAAGGTAATAATTCAGAAAATAGAAATAAATCAGCAATAGTTTGTTGGAATTGTAAATTAGCCAACCATCTTTATTTAGATTGTAAAGCTCCTAGAAGTCTATTTTGTTTTAAATGTGGAGAGCCTAATTTTAAAGCTTCTACATGTCCAAATTGTTCAAAAAACTAGTAGAGAAAGTGTCTCATAGAGGCAGTTTCACTTTTTCTAAAAATAAGGCCTCTTTTAAAAATTTTAATAATGTTAATAATACTAGAATAAAAACAAGAATATTTCAAAATTCTTTAAGTACAAATTCTTCTAATTTAGTTACAAACAATAAGAAAAATTATTTTAATCAAGCTGATTGGAACAAGTGGTTGAGAAAAGTTTCAGAATTTTATAAAAATTATAAAGCTCCTTTTAATAAAGTTTCTTCAAATAATAATAACGATCATATCTCGCCTTTATTTGTTAGTCAAGAGTTTGATAATAGACCTTATATAACTGTTAAGTTGCTTGATGTCGATATTACCGTTTTATTAGATTCTGGTGCAACTACATCTGTCGTTGGTTCACGAGGGGTAGATATTTTAGGTCAATTAGGTCTGAAGATATGTCCAGCTAAAATTAAGAATATTTTTACCGCTGATGGTAAAAAACAAGGTGTACAAGGTACAGTAGATATGCCTATTGTCATTGATGACACTTGTTTGGTAATTAATGCTTTTGTAGTACCTTCGTTACCTCATGCATTTATATTTGGGTGCGACTTTGCGCAGAAATTTAAAATTTTGGTTAATTTTCAAAATAATTCATGGCATGTTCAAGCTATGAACAAAAATTCAGAAATTAATGTTTTGAGAAACGACGTAAGTCAGTCTTTTGGTAGAGTGTACCCGCGATTAAATTCGTTAGATGATCTTTCGGTAGAGCAACGGGTTAAAGCTAGTAAAGTTATAGATTCGTTTAAAGAAATTAGTTGCAAAGATAGATTAGGGCGTACTGATAAAATTAGTTTAAAAATTGATACTGGTGACGCAATTCCATTTGTAAAGAGACCATTTGCGATGTCTCCTTATATGTCGAAGATTTTAAATGACGAAATAACAGAAATGCTCAATTTAAAAGTCATCGAACCTTCAACATCGCCTTGGTGTTCTAATGTTTTACTAGTGAAGAAATCAGATGGAACTTATCGCTTATGCTTCGATGGACGAGAACTTAATAATGTTACGGTGCCTGATCGGTATCCGATGCCTAATGTAGATAGAATTTTGACCTCATTACGCAATGCTAAATACATTTCGTCAGTAGATCTTCGAAAAGCATTTTGGCAAATTCCTTTAGAGGAAACTTCAAAGGAAAAAACCGCTTTTGCAGTGGTAGGTCGTGGTCTTTTTCAGTTTGTCACTGTCCCATTTGGATTAAGAAATAGCGCAAATGCTTTAGTAAGGCTAGTCAATTCAATATTTGGACCTCGTTACGAACCAAACGTTTTTACCTACCTAGACGACATTTTGGTGGTATCAGAAGACTTTAAGTCTCATCTAAAATTATTAACTGAGGTCAAAGACAAGCTTAAAGAAGCTGGGTTAACGATTAATCCCGATAAGTGTGATTTTTTTAAGACTTCGTTAAAATTTTTAGGTTATATCGTGGGTTCGAATTCCTTACGTACAGATCCAGAAAAAATTGAGGCCATGATTAATTATTCCAGACCTAGAAATACTACTGAAGTTAAACGTTTTGTTGGTCTTTGTTCGTGGTATCGAAGATTTATAAAAGATTTTTCTACGTTAATGTCACCAATAAATGATCTTTTGAAAGGCAGAAAGAAAGGACAGTCAATTCAGTGGACTGATTCTGCAGAGGATTCATTTGTAAAGATCAAGCAACTGTTAGTATCGGCTCCAGTTCTATCGCAACCCGATTTTTCACAACGTTTCTACATTTCTAGTGATGCATCAAATACAGGTCTGGGTGGTGTGTTAACACAAATTATAGATGGCGAAGAAAAAGTAATTGCTTATGCCAGTAGATCTCTATCCAGAGCTGAGAGAAATTATTCTGTAGTCGAGAGAGAATGTCTTGGAGTACTGTTCAACATTGAGAAATTTCGTGGATTTATTGAAGGTGTTCCTTTTACGGTCATTACCGACCACTATAGTTTGTTATGGTTAAATTCCATTAAAAATCCAAGTGGAAAGTTAGCTCGTTGGGCAATGAGACTTCGACAACATACTTTTGATCTAGTACACAGAAATGGAGCTCTGAATGTAGTTCCTGATGCTTTATCACGTATTCCTGGAAATGAAAATGTAGAAGATACAACCGAAACTTTAGAAGAAATAGTAGTTGGTACACTTGATGTTGATCGTATCGACCCGTGGTACGATAATTTACGCCAGAAGATTTTGGATTCTCCAGAGAGTTATCCACAATGGAAAGTGGAAAATGATTTCGTGCTTAAATTTATCCCAAACAATCTTCAAATGAAAGTAAATATTCCCGAATGGAAATACTTAGTTCCTAAACCTCAAAGAGAGGAGATTATTGATTCCTGTCATAGTCCTCCAAATTGTGGACATTTTGGTTTTTATAAGACATTTCACCGTCTTCAAGAACAATATTATTGGCCAAAAATGCGTCAGGACATTTTAAGATTTGTCAAATCTTGTCTTGTCTGTGGAGCACAAAAGGCACCAAATACTTCTCCTATGGGACTTATGGGTAAAGAAAAACCAGTAAACTATCCATTTCAAGTTATAGCTGTGGATTTAATAGGTCCTTTACCACGTTCTAAAAAAGGTAATAAATGGCTTTTAGTGATAGCTTGTTGGTTTACTAAATATACGTTGCTATTTCCATTAAGAAGTTCTAAAACTCATTTTATCGAAGATATTTTAGAGAATAAAGTTTTTCAAGTACATGGTTGTCCTGCAACTTTAATTGCAGATAATGGTAGTCAATTTATTTCGAAAACTTTTAAAAAATTATGTAAAACATACGGTGTTAATATTAGATTCAATCCGGTCTATTCTCCTCAATGTAATTTTGTCGAAAGAAATAATCGAACCGTTGGTACGGCCATTAGGTGTTATATAGATTCTCATGATAACTGGGATTTAAATATTTCTAAAATTCAACAAGCAATTAATACGTCTAAGCACGAAGTTACAGGGTTTACGCCAGCATTTTTGGTTTTCGGCAGACATATTCCTTTATCAGGCGATTATTATAAAGATTTGAATGTTGACATCAGTGTTGACGCTGAGATAATTCCTGGTGATAGGAATGTTTATGCTGAAAATTTAAAAGAGTTAAAAGATATTTTTGTAGACGTTAGAAGTAAAATTCATAAAGCGTATGAACGTAACTCGCGAGCGTATAATCTTAGAAAACGAGATATTTCATTTAAAGTGGGAGACCACGTTTGGCGAAAAAATAAAATTCTTTCTAGCGCAGTCGATAAGTTCACCGCAAAGTTAGTACCTAAATATGTGCAATGCATTGTGAAAAAAAGGTTTTCAAATTTAGTGTATGATTTGGAAAATGTTGATGGTTCCAAAGCTGGGAAATGGCATATCAAAGACTTAAAACCTTTCAATACTCCTATTTCAGAAAATTCTGATTCTGAACTTTCAGATGAAGAATAATTTTAGTTATTCCGTGGGAATTATGAGTTTGCTAGAGGGTTATAGACTAATAGTCTTCAATTTTTTTGGTGGGTGACGACCCGTAGTTCAGTTCTATTACAGAGTGGACGATTTTTGCAGTTTTATATTTTTGGATACTGGCCATATCCAGAAAGTTGCCAATGTTGGCGTTGATTTAGTTTTGTAGCAAGTGTAGCTTTTTGCCTATAGAGGTATATATTTAGTTTGGTAGCAAGTGTAGCTTTTTGCCTATAGAGGTATATATTTAGTTTGGTAGCAAGTGTTGCTTTTTGCCTATAGAGGCGTATCTTTTGATTTTTAGCAAGTGTCGCTATTTGCCTTTTAGAGGTATATTTGCTGTTGAGCAGTATTTTGGTAATTGAGTCTAGCAAACTTAAAATTTAGCTTTCTGAAATGAGTGAGTAGTTCTCTGATAAATGTCATATTGTATGCATTATATAGAGTATATTTTGAGATTTTCACGATTATGACTTTTTGATTCTTAGGAATATTTTTGCAGTACTTATCTTTTGGAGATAAGTTTATAGCCTAATACTTTATAAAGTATTAAACCCCACAAGTTCTTTAAGTTTTTTGTTTAGTACAGGCCGTGGAGTGTTGGGTGCTATCAGATTTCGTACAAACGTGCTGGAGTTTACTTTAGCACACCTGTTCGGAAGGGCAAGCATTGGGGGGAATTTGCTTTGGCGTAGTGATCTACCGCGATGCTACACATAGCTGGGCAGTTCTACTGTGTTTTGCCTGAGCTCAGTTCTTGGCTGTGTTGTGCGGAGGGCTGATGGCAGTGTCACCTTACGGAACACCCTATTTTCGGTTTCTTGAACTTGTGGTAATGCTTTATGCATTTTTTTAGTTTGGTATGGACTAGATTATACCTCCTTTTGTTGGTGGACATCTGGGTCACCAATTCTGTTTAGTTTTCCACCTTTCGGACTATCATAGTGAGGGGTGTGTCCCTGGTTTTTTGGGTGTTGGAGAGCTTATTTATTGTGATTCTCTGGGGTGAGGCCAGTAAACGAGGGTTTCTCACGCAACTTGAGAAAACGCAATACGGGCTTGAAGTTCTCTAGTGTTGCCACCTTGGGATCCAATGGGTATTGCTCTCTGCTGCTTGAAATTCTCAGTGGACATTTCGCCTTGTTGTGATGTTCCGGAAAAGCATTGATTGCTTCGAATCTTTTGATTCATTATTTTTTGTATATAGACTATATCATGTCTGTCTGTAATGTCAGATGATGATATTTTGGGTTATCCTATGTGGATTGGTTATGACTGTGTGTCATGGATTGTTACGACCAAGAAGGTTGTCCTTTAAAAGTGTATATTGATACGACAATCTATAATATTTTTTTTTGGGTTTTAAAAATAGTTCTTGAATTGGAACTTTAGGTCTTCTGACTTGTAAATTTTTAACTATTTGGTTAGTTGGAAGTAAAGTTTTGAATATAGTATTCATGCGTGGAATTAAATTTGTTAGACTTTCACCGATTTGGTACTACTTTGATTTTGTCTTTTTCCTGGATTTGTCTTCCCGATAGTGTCTTCCGCAAGGACGTGTAATACGCGCAGTTATTAATTCAAATTTATTTTCCACAGCATTTCATAGAAAGTTTGATATTTAAAATAGCCTATCGAGCTAGTCTATTTTTTTTCGGAGGGGGGTAAATGTAGCATTCAATATTTCCGAAGCATTTCTCAGGTTAAGATTAAATGAGTACGAATGCTACATAGTAATTTATGCATTATCAATTTAAGTATTAACGCAGTTTGATATAGTTAGGAATTTAAATGCTTAAAAATTACCTTATAAATTTTGAAGATTTAGCTCAGTTTTGTTGATTGTATATTCAGTATATTTTAAGATGGTATTTGGCACTAGATTCCATATCCGGTGTAGTCATGCTCATTTATTTTGTAGAGTTTCCTTTTATCGATGGTTTTCTCCTATGAAAATCCTTTCATTGTTTTGATTACAGGATCTGATATATTTTTGAAAATCAGGTTAGTTTCGATTGAAGTTTATAGCTGTCAAGTAAACCACAGAGTGGTTAAAGGTAGGTAGTTTCAAATTCTTACAGTGCTTTTACGCGCTAAGCCGACAGCCAGATAATTTATGGTGGTGTGTTCGGAAAATGGTGTTGGTCAACGTTGGAAATTGGTTGGTGCCCCGAATTCGGTGTTAAATCGAACATTATGTTGCTAACTTCGGGAAGTAATTAAAGTTCCGTTTCCTGCTGGGAAGCAGCCATTGAGAGAGGGGGACTTAAGCACTTATTCCCCGGCCGTGAAACGCGGTGCAAGCGTTTTTTTAGAGCTAGTGCGGACCTATGAAAGGGGAATCTAAGTCACTATTTTTGAGGGGTGATAGGCCTGGTAATTTCCACTTGCAGGTAAGATTTTGATTTTGCTAAAACTGGGATTTTTATTAAACCAGAAATATCTTCATTTGCAGTTTTGAGGTTGGAATTGAGCACGTTTTAGTACAATCACCAGCTTAGACCAGCTTAGAGTAGTTTAGCTCACATCAGCTAAGTTTAGCTTAATCTAGCTTAGTTTAGCTCAACTAGCTTATTAAAGTTTGGGAAACCAGTTTATGGAAGTTACACACTTTTGAGTTGGAACTCGATGATCTGTTCTGAGGCTGTTTCTAATTACTTTATGGGCCTTCAGCTGTTTGAGATTTGGATGTGAAAATTCGGGAAATTAGGAGTAACTGGAGGAAGAAGGAGACGATTGTAAATACTACCTCATGGATGGGTGAAGTCAGGATTGACGTTAAGTTGCTGAACCAAATACACTAAACATAAGGTTTATCAGGCCAGTTTTTTTAATTTATATATCATGTAATACCAACTTGGTAAGTCAAATAATTTAATAATTTAACTTCGTACTATAGAAAGGGTAAGGTCTGACAAAGGGTTCTAGAACACTTGAGACGCTAGAAATACTCACCGTTTGGTTACATTACCTCTTTTACACAAACTTTACCAAGTAGCGTAATAATCAAATTACAATAAAATCATATTGCATTACTTTGCCTGGAACCGTATTAAATTTGGTTCTAATGTTTTAATAAACCATCCAGCAATTATTGCAGTTCTTCTACTGCTAACCTAAGAATATATATTTTGATTTCATAACCGGTGTGTTTTATTCCTCTTGATAAGTGTTTTCAGATATGTATCTGTGAAAGACGTCAACAACTTTAGATCCCAAGTGATTTTCTGACTTTCTAGCACTTGGTGAGTATTATACTATTCAAAGAGTCAGTGGTGCCCTCGGGTTGAAAGAGTGAACTGGAACTATGTAGTGAAGAACCCAGGCTAACCGACATAAGAGCTAACCGTTCGCAAATTTAGGTGATAAGCTATCAGTAGTTTGCCACAAGTTACCGACAGTTTTTACAGTTTTATGACCAATCCAAACACCCAGAAATTCGCGTCCGAGTCTATAGCGCAGAATCAGGATATTCACGGACTGTCCGTGACTGCTGTGGGAACAAACCCTTAGTGGCCTAGTGGGTAGTTAAATTTCCCCTTCACCCTTGATGCACCATTGTCCACAGTAGCTGGTACTCACTGCATCTCTTGCGTGGCGCTATATTTGCCCTGTAGGCACGTAAATACAGAAATAGCACGTTTCGTACAATATACATATACTTTGTATTTCAAAAACCATTGAAACGGCAGTTTCCTTTCAACATAAAAACGCATATGTATCAATAATTGGTATCTAATTACTGGAATCGCCACGCGCCTGCTGCATTCATCCGTTTTTATTTCGGGAATAAAAATAATGGGTCTGGTGTTAATTATGCACGGACGTAAAAACAGGATCGTAAATCGGATATTTCCAATTGTAGTTATTTTTAGATGCGATAAAAGAGCGTCCATAAGCGCAAGCTGCAGTACGGCGGTGCCAAACGGTCCGTTTATTCCTAGAAATTCACCGGAAACCGCTAAATAAATTGCATATGAAACACAGCGTGGATGCATTAGCGATCGAAATTTTTATAATACTTGCTCATTTTATTTCTTGTCGTCTGTTCTATAATACTTTAACCGCTTGTCTTTTATTGGAATTGTCCACTTTTTCTCTTCGTTTGCTGTTGCCAGGCCCATTCCCTAGACATATGGTTTAACGTGGGCCTTGATCTTTGACCCTCAGCTATAAGACCTACCCCAAGGGCTATCAACCCTTGCTTTTATGTATGACCTAGACCTACCGATTGGGAATGGCTATAGTCTCCTACACCCTATGAAATTTCCGATTTCATCCGGCTTGGATACCGGCGTAAATAAATGACGGATGATACATATTTCACTTTGATCGAAAGAGAAGGCTTAACTAGAACTCAGGAGCAGCCAAGCTGCCTACCTCTTATGTGTCGAATAAATCACCGACAACAATGAGCTAAGGAGTCTAGAGGATCAATATTGATGTTAATTTGATGTTAACATTCCTTGCCTCACCTAAAATAAAATGTGAGGTCATCCTTGTTTCTGATTCTGGATGCTCATCAGTGATCTGGCTTGGCAATGTGACACGTTCGATGTCCAGTTATCATATTTCACTTTATCATAGACCAACGCCATAACTTAAAAGATGGTAAATTATATTAAAAAAATATACTTATTTACTGCCTTTATTTTGTATTAAAAAAGCACACACAGATAATAATATAATAAAATATATATTATATTCTTTTCTTTTGTATTCTTCGTATTTGTCGGGATCACTTTTTATCTTTGCTCTCATTCTTCTCATGTTCTGCTTTACCTGTTCTTGTCTGTCAGATTTTTTGTTTTTCGGAGACATTTTCTATATATTTTCAGGTCTAAAAATATAAAAATAAAACGGAATTATTGGGTGAAGATCAACTCCGTTACATTCATTATTATTAACGGTAATGATATAACGGAGTTGATGATCATGCATAATATTGTTAAACATAATCTCTGGTAAGACGCATAAAATAAATACAAAATTTCACAGAAAAATATATTACTTACCTCAATAAACTGATCACGGTAACGACGATTTAAGATCGAACAAACTACTGAGCACGTGTTTACATCGCATTTATCACGAAACACGCAGCAACCGGACCCTTACGTTGTTTGCTTTGTACTGACCTATCGTTACGGAGAATCAACATGCATGCATGCGCCGACTTGCAGCGCCTCTACTGTTTGATACGAAGAATTATAATCTGATAACGTTAATGATGCCAGTAGTTAGTTGCACGTAAAAATATTTATATTTTTTTAGTTTTCAAAACTGAAATTGATCGGAAATAAACAATTTAACCTATATGCAACAATTATAAGTAGTAAAATTTAGGAATTTGCAGGTAGATATTTTCTCTTGTAAGTTATCTTCCACAAATATGGTTGGTTACGATAACGGAGTATGACGTTTGGAAGAGTTTCATACAAAAACAGAAATAAAAAATGTAGGTAAAAGTAATATAAGTGAAGTATAAACACCATTTGTATTAATTTTACTATTAGGAAAAAAAATTATATATTCTAAATAAAGTATTTTTTTACCGGTTACCGCAAATTGCAGCTTTTTTGAAGAATGACCCAGTTATGAGCATTTATTTAAAATGATGTTCAACCTTCCCCAACCACCTTATTTTAAAACTGACAACGACGTTTCATGAACGAATTTTGTTCAGAAAGCCTCAAAGTCTACGAAAGTGGTACTTTCAATATACAGGCAACTTTTGAAAATACTGAGTTTTACTGATTTACCGTTACGGCTGCGCCCTCTAGCGCTCGACTAAGAAACTTGCAAATAATTTCCAGCAATTTTTTATGATCACTTTTCCTATAAAAAAAAATGTTCGCATGTCATACGTTTAACACCTTCTGAGATACGGCGGAGAGTTTATGACACGAACATATATGACTAGTAAAATTGTTAAAATCTTTTTACTTAAAATTACAAAACCAATCATCCTATTCCCTGATCATGCAAAGCTTAAAAAAGTTGGCGCCGCGCCGTCCTCGCATTGTTTTGAAAGAAAAATTTATCTCTATGATTTATTAAACTTTTCGAAAATCTCGTAAATTACTATAACGTTCAGAGTGCCTCGTGGCAACGTTGCTAAGAGGTGTTCTGCTTTCTGTTATTTCTATGCTGATGGTCATAAATAACAAATAAATTTTGTTTAATGAATTGTATGTATTCTATTCTATTTATAAAGATGTAGTTTAATAACAAGACAATGGCACGCGATGTGGAATGAAGACTGTTTTAACATACGGTAGGCAAGGATTTAGACTCTGGCTTAAATTTTAATATTGACTGTTATTGACGGACAAAATCTATCGTTATTGGCCTCATTTAGTAAATTATAGTAAACAATTTTCAATTTGTATCCATGTGTTTAAAATCTGACTATTTGGAAAATTGACACGTCCATTGAGTTAAAAATGGCACACCTAGGAAGGGACCCGTTTTTACACAGTTAATCGGAAAAAATACTTACTTTTTTAAAATTTTAAATAGAACATCCCGTATTTTTTTTAAAGAATGTTTGATGTATTAGTTCAAAAGTCAAAATGACATAGACATCACTTCCGAGCGCAATATGGACACTCCACTCGAGTTGTACAGTATATTTTTTCTACGACTTAACTTCCGAACTTCATGCTAAGAATTTAAAAAAATTATTTAAATTAGGCATCATAACTTGTCTTTTAAGTTGGCCATGAACTTGTGAGAACGGTAATAAGAAACAATTGAACAAAAATTCATTTTGATGGCAAACCCATGGACCAAATTACACTGTAACATATTTATCGATTTGGGTAAGTTCTTATATTTATAAAAACTCACTTTTCAATATATCTATCTTTCTCACATTCGGGTTTTTGCCGAATAATAGACAAAAAGCGATATATG
Organism: Polydrusus cervinus; assembly: GCA_935413205.1. NCBI lineage: Eukaryota > Metazoa > Arthropoda > Insecta > Coleoptera > Curculionidae > Polydrusus > Polydrusus cervinus. The sequence goes on along the minus strand of OW284516.1, from coordinate 45,687,439 downwards.
TATTAATAAAAACGAACAATTTATTTTCTCAACCAGGAAATTGGATCAATAATTGTTTTACTGCAATGCCCAGAAGAAAAATAGGTTTTTCGGGTTTATTTCTGCTTGCGTAAAGAATTATAATTCCGAAAGTACAACAAAATAGCTGTAGAATTCGTTTCAAACAGTTAAAAATGGATTTTGTACATTAATATGAATTTTTAACGTTCGCTATGGTCAAATTTTTCAAAATAATCGCCAATTTACAAATTAGCAACACTGTTAACGTGGAAAGAGAAGACGAGAAATGGCAATAGTGTAAGTAGAAATAAAAATGTTAGTAAAACATGTTTTTTTTCTAGAAATCTTATAATTTCGTCTGTTTTATCGGGTTATCTTTATGTTCCACCATTTAAGGAAGAATTACCAGTTAATTTTCTATGTTTGTTGCGTATAATAAAAGTTTTAAGATCAATTGGGGTTCGATCCCCGTTCAAAATATATCGAAAAATATCCCCGTGCACAAATATTTATAATTATATATATTATTATATGGAAAAAAATTACCAAGGTTAGTAAGAAAACGTTCATTTGGTAGGTTTATAGTACATTTTATGCAAAGCTTTTAGTAATTGTCTAGAAATGAGTGGAAATCAAGATATATTTTTGAAATAAGAAAGTGCATCTGTGTGCAAATCTTTAGTTCGGCAGAAAATAACAATAATTTGGTAGAAATATATTTTGGTATTAATTTTGTTATTATACCTACCTTCAATTTTTGCACCATTTCGTGTACTCTTTAGGAAAATATTGTGTATACACATAGACTCTGGGATAAATGTTTTGATTTAAACTTAAAAAGAACAAATTTCATCTCACAGATTTACATATTTTTAAAGCATATTGTTAACCTAACTTCTCTCAACTGTCAGAAAACGAATTTACAACATGTAAATTTGGCTTCTCTGTATATGACTACTGTGATTGGTCAGTTTCATTACCTAACTAGGATGGATATAAAATTTTGCCGCACAGTTAACTGGAATAGCCTACTTTACCCGTCACTAAAGTGTAAAGGAAACAGCAAATTTCCATGTGGGAGTAGAAAAAGCATTTTTATGTGCGGGTTCTTTTTTCCCCTTAGACGGATTATATTTGACCACCAAATACATTTTCTGGCCTCGCCGCTCTCTCCATATAGCACTAAATATAATCCTCAGATTTGAGTTCGTCAAACGCCTATATTGGGGTAATATAACGATTGCATTGACAATCAATAGTCATGCATGCACGTTCCCTGTCACCAATGTTTGTCCTTCTTTATTTTTATACCCGCGTTCGGTCGAGCTCTAATTGATCCAGACGACGCTGTCTCTACGGTTTCCGTGGAGACGAGGACCAGTCCCGAATAGTGGAAAGCGGGATTCAGGAGCAGGTCAGGGAAAGTTGACATTTTCAGTTAAAAGTCAAGGGTATCAGGCAGGACGCAAAGTAGTTTTTTCTGCTCGTGTCATCGGGAGTTGATATTTGATTTATTGATGTTTTAATAAAAAATATATTTTCCTACGACCACCCATGAAAATGAGAAAAAAAGCACGGTTAATTTAGCTACACAGCGCCGTATATCACACGCGCGTTGAGAAAAAAATATTTCAACACTAGTGTTGAAATATTAAAGCACAGTCTTTAATTTAAACATATGGTGCCAATTTGACAGACCACCCCTATTTATTAAAAAGAACAAATTTTAGAAAGCAGTAATTGTACAGTGTTTAACTTATTTATCATGTGTTTCTCGGGTGATTCAGAATTAGAGTGTGAAAATACACCATCTGAAATTATAAAAAATGTTAATAATATACTGGAAAATCTATGACCAGAAAAAACAAATCGCCCTGAAGAGAGTGTCATGTATTAAACAACAAATCTTTATCGGTAGCGATAGCGTAGAGAATAGAGCCCTAGCCTACAGATCGCAAGGTCACAGGTTCAAACCCCGTCAGGAGTATTTGACTTTTTTTTATAAAAACATTTGTTCGGACTGCAAATTGGCGCGCTTCATTTGCATTGGCTGTTCTTGATTGTCATCGTTGTCGAGCTTACCAAAATATAGTTAAACTGAAGACATTTTATAATTTTGTTAAAAGATATTTTAATAATTTTGTAAGTTTAAAATTGTACGTAAAATGTGTAACATTAAAGACTATTTACATTGACACAATTTATATTTATGGTATACATACGTCAAATTGGGATAATATATTTGCATGTATCAAAAAGAAATATATCCTGGCGGATCTGGCAAAGGTACTTAGGCTGATTGCTATTAATGGCGAGCGGCAAAGGTAAACAATCTGGGTTCATCTATAATAAGTCGTTGTGTCAACCACTACTGGCAAAAACTGTCCATTTTTGTAAGAATCACTTGGTAACCATGGTAATCATCTAGGAATCCATGAGAATCGGGCGATAATAACTAGGAATCATCTGGAAATCACGCGAAACCTAACATATTTTCCATTTGTTTGCTTTAACAACTTACAAAATCCATCTTTGAAAATATCCTCATATTATAATTTTATAAATATACATATTATAATTTTATAAATATACAAAATAAACCCTCTCTCGGATCCTTACAAAACAAAGAACTCCACCACCGGCTCCATCTGCAAGATGTTTAAAACACCGGATGTTCATCGCTCTACCTGCACCAACAACCCTCATCATGATTGGTCCCTTGTTTCGAATCGTATTCCCGAAAATAAACGGCACGACCACTTTTTAAAGAAATGTCAGTGAAGTGCACATCTTGAAAATAATAGCAAAAAACTGGCGTGGTATTGTTTTAAAGTTTACATTGTAAATAAAATTACAGTAATTTTTGTAGGTGATTTATTGTTTAGACCACACAAATAATAGTATATTACATAACAAGTGATGAAAGTGATACTTTTCAAACGAGGAGATATTTGGCACGAGGCGTTAGCCGAGTGCGGAAATTCTCCGAGTTTTGGAATAATCACTTTCACACAAGTAATGTACCTATTTTTCCTACGACCACAAAGAATTATTAAAAAAGCCTTTGATTGGTGGACAAAAAATTTCAACACTGGTGTTGAAAAAAAAATTTCAACACTAGTGTTGAAATTAGCATACTTAGGATTATGTTCCACTTAATATCTGGTTTCATAGTTTGTCAATAGGTTTTTCCTTTATTTGTAGTTTAACTTTTTAATTTTTTCATATTTTATAATATAATAGGAAGAACTAATCCTGGATTGACTTCTAGATTAACCAGAATGAAAAATTTTAAATTTAACCAAGGAAAGATGCATTAAACATAAAATTAAAAAATCCACCTAACGAGAATTTCAATTCAAAATAATTCTATAAATTATTTAATGTTTTTATGAAAAAAAGTCCAATAATCCTGATGGAATTTGAACTTGTGACCTTGCAATCTGTAGGCTAGAGCTCTATTCTCTACGTTATCGATACCTGTAAAGATTTGTTGTTTAATACATGACATTTTATTAAGCACGATTTGTTTTTTCTGGTAATAGATTTTCCAGTATAATATTATATTTTTATAATTTCAGATGGCGTATTTTCACACTCTAAAATTCTGAATCACTAGACAAATACATGATAAATAAGTTAAACACTTTACAATTACTGCTTTCTAAAATTTGTTCTTTTTAATAAATAGGGGTGGTCTGTCAAGTTGGCACCATTATGCTTAAATTAAATAGTGTGCCTTGTATTTCAACACTAGTGTTGAAATGTTTTTTTACAACACGCATGTGATATACGGCGATTCCTAGCCAAATTAACCGAGCTTTTTTCTCATTTTCATAGGTGGTCGTAGGAAAAATAACTTATCACCTGTAAGTCACCTATTAGTAAATCTTCTTTAAATTTACTGGTACATTTACTGGTATAGTGCTGGCTTTAATACCTCAGACGAAAATGATTAGAAATTTAATAAATACGTTTCTAAGATCTTTAGTCGGTCGTTTTTATCCACTTTAATAATAACTCTCAAAGAGATTTCCATAAAAGTATCCAATAATTGAAAACGGAGAGCAGAAACCAATGGAATACTAAACAACAAAAGTTTTCTAAAACCTTAAGCTTGGAGTTACATCGATTAATGCAATAAAAAAGTTTTGATCTTTATTTTATTTCTTTTTCTGTTATTTTTATCTTTCTAATATTTGTTTTGCCAGTTTGGATTGTTTTCGAGAAGGATTTTTATTTGAGAATTTACCTTTTAATTTTTTGCCGTCTGTATTAACTATACCTAAATTGATTAATATTCTTCTGCGCGGAAAGTTTTTGAAATTTAAAAAAGTCATATGCCTCCACTGGGACCTGACTTCAGCCATTTAAATTATTCAATTTTTATGTAAGTTGTATGGAGTTTGGAATCTATCGTTATCCAACCTGGGAGGAAGATTGTAGGGAAAAATAAGGACATTATGGTAGAATTACCAAATCCATTATTTTACCTTTATTATTAAATAACAAATTGTTTTAATATTATTGTTATAAGTTACTGCTTGACATTGAACACCATAACAAGGTTAAGTCAGGGGCTATAGTCATTGTCAGACGTGATGTGGTAATCACTCTTAATACTTATAACAATAATATTTCCTTTTAAACTAAAGGTTATTATCGTAGTTTAAATACGTTTAAGTACTTAGTATAAATAAGACTGACTGTAATATAGTAGGTTAGATTCTAATAGATTCTATAAGACTCTATAAGTTAGATAAGGTTCATTATAGCTCTGATATAATGTAACTACTAGTAACAAATATACCCTTTTTAATACCTAACCAGTAAAACAAGTATTTTACTTCTTCGAACCAAGTAGTTACCTTACATGGCGATCCTGCCAGTCCAACTACAGTACATGGATTTTCAGTAACTACCTTACAAGATATTAAAGAGATGAAACTCACTCACTGATCATCCACAGGGGAGTCATTTGGGGCCTCTATTTTTCATAATCTACATAAATAACAGTGATTGTTTTCAAGTTGCAAAGCGACTTAAATAGGTTGCTTGAGTACTGCAAAGCCAACAGCCCGTTTTTGAATTTGGGAAATGTTTTTCAATAACTTTCTCAAAAAATATAAATTTAACAGATTTCAGCTACACTATTGACTCCGAAACTCTAACAAAGTTGACCAAATAAAAGACTTTGGAGTTCTTTTCGACAGCCACTTTGATAATATTATAGCTGATGCAAATAGAATATTAGGATTTATTATTAGAAGTTGTCAGGTTTTTAGAAACCCTAAAGCATTCCTCTCGCTCTATTTTGCTTTTGTTTACAACAAAGTTTCGTTTGCTTCGGTTGTATGGAATCCAAATTACAAAGTATACACTAACAGAATTGAAGCAATTCAAAATAAGTTTGTGAAGGTTTTGGCAATTAAAGTTGAGTGTACTCCCGAGGCTGCTGCTCATAAATTTATAATATTACCTCTTGCAGCAAGGCGAAGCATTTCAGACTTATGTTTTATACACTACTGAATTAACTGAAAAATAAAAACAAAACTTTTTAATCACACAGTAAATCACGTAAAAACGATATCTATAACCGTCAGTTTCGCGAAGCCTCAAAATAAATACCTTAAGGCTAGGCGAACCAATGCTAAAACAATATGGTGCATACGACTGATCTATTTTTAAATCGCCCTTCATCATAATACAAATTGTTACATGCTGTTTGCGTGACTGACGTCACGTAACCATAGCAACGGTGAATATCAAAGCCATATTGGGCGTTGGGTCTTCACTAGCTTTGAACTAACGAACACGGTCGGCTGGAGTGCGCCAAAATGCACGAGTGTTTATAATAATAATTATTGTCCATCGGAGGTAACCGTGGCCCTATTATGCATAGCTACATTGGGATTAAATTAATATTATTAATTCGAACACAATTATTTTTTAAGGCAAATGCCTGTCGACATATTAAGCACCGGTTCTTGCAGATCACCGAAGTTAAGCTGTGTCGAGCGCGGTTAGTACTTGGGCGGGTGACCGCTTGGGAACACGGCGTGCTCTTGCCTCAGGGAAGAGTGTAAAATGAATCGACACCTAGCCATCCTATTCACGCCGGACAAGCCGGATGAGATCGGATATCTCGTAGGATGAAGGTGTCGTTTCACACTCCCCAGTCGGTAGATCACATTTGTGGTCGATGACCGGTTCAAGATGGCCTACGTAGTCGGCGAACCGTAAAAAAAATATTATTTTTTAAGGGCTAAAATGGTAGCTGTATTGGTACATTAATATTTAATATTGTCGAAAAACTTTCCTCCTGTTTTTTTTTGGTGAAGAGCCCCTTCACCTACTTCACCTGACGAGCCGCCACAAAAACCTTAAGAGTTCATCACCGCATGTAAAATTGACTCACTTATTGCCTTCCGCTGTCATTTCTCCGTAACTACGATTGCTTCAGTTTAAATAAATCGAAAGACTTATCAGACCAAAATAATTTTTGGTTGTAAAGATGTTTGTGCAGTGCAATTTTAATATTCCGTTTCCTTCGATCCACGTAGTTCTATTTTTCCGGACGTGTCGTCAAAATGATGCACCTCATTCAGGATATTGTACTCCAGGGACCAACATGCCCTAATAATGTTCGTGATTTGTGTGCTATTGGCCTTTTAGTTGGCATTTTCATCGCTGGCAAGCGAAATGTTACGCAGCGTAATGGATACTATATTTAGCCGAAATGAACGGGGAGAATTATCTAAACAAAACAAGGCGAGTTGAGGCTGATTTTTGAGAGTCTTTTGAAGTTTGTTTTGTATATTGTATAAGACTTTATTGAACGTCTTTAATGTATGTGTCCTTTTGTTTAAAGAATTAAAGTTATTTAAAATCGTTTCAAATAAAAAAGTTACAGGGTATTTTTAAAGTCGACAATTTTTTATTTCTCCGTGTCTTTACAACGAAAGAATATTTTAAAAATTTATCTATAGCAGTTTAGTTTTTCGAAAAATATTCCAAGATGCTTAAATGTTTCCAGATACAAATTTCAAAATTTCGAAAAATAAAAAAAGTTACAGCGGATTTTCGAAAATTCAACTTTTTGTTTTTTTGGAAATATCCCAAAAACCAAAACAGTTAAAGTTTAGTTTCCCAAACTAACTTTATCGAAATAGAAAAATATGAGTTATGATAAAGTTAGTTCAGGAAACTAAAATTTAAACAGTAATAAAGCACAAAATGTTAGCGAAATAATTTTGCAATGACAGCTGTGACAAAAAAAATTATTTATTTTTGTTCCAAAGCAATCTTGACTAAATTGTTTAATTATAGAACTTTCCTTTCTTTTACCCTGATTTAAGACAAATCCTAAAATATTTCAAAAACTATGATATTTAGATATATGACATGTTTAACAAAAAAGTAAGGTTTTCGAAAGATAAATTCTTTTGCCTAAAAAAATTAGGGGGGTCCCATTTAAAAAAATTGAAATAAAGCATTTTTAAAACTATCGAGTTGTCCAACTTGTAATGAACGCTCTGTATAAGAGATTTAAAAGATCAATATATCGTACCTTAAAGTACTTACAACGTAAATTATATTTGCCTGGGGTTAATCCACAGGTTGCTATGATTTTTTAACGATACCCTTAAAATTACTAAAATTTCGGAAAAAAATTAATTACTTGGCAACGTTGCATTTCACTTCAAAAATTTTAATAGGGTATTCTAAATTATTATAGATTATATCATAAATTATATTTATTAATAGGTATCCTAAAAACCCCTTTAACTTTTGTATTACACTTTTTTCCCTATCTTTGTGTGCTATCTAAGAAAGACAGACACCTTACTGACACATCCTGTATATGTGGTATCGACGTAATTCGTAAACCTGTTCTTCTGTTCCTTTTACCATTTGTAACCCTTAAAAACTAACTTAACTTCCTAAAAAAAAGTTTTCTAATAAAACTGGGTCCTTTTCACCAGTTTATTTACCTACTATTCACCTGTTCTTTTACTGTTTACCTGTTCTGGTTGCCTCGAACCTATTCTCACGAACCTGTTTCATTGTTTTGCGAACAATTCTATACTGTACTGCAAAAATACCTATATTGACTGATGAATCATTTCTACCCAAAGATGTGAATGTCGTACACCCAACAATTGTGTCATGTGTGTCCGTTTTTTAATATATTCATCTTTTGCGGTTTGCATTTTAATTTAAAAATGTTAATATACCGTATTCTCCAATCTAGTATTGCGTATCAGTTTTGAATGGGTGTTGTTCAACGCGTTTGAAACCCATATTAGCTCAATCGAAGCGTATGCAATATTTATTTTTACTAGTTTTTAAATGTTGGCAATAAGCGACCGTTTTGTGGCCTCCAAGATGATAATTAATTAATCCGCAAGCTGGTATTGCTTACGGAATTGTTGGTTGGAATAAAAGCTGGGTATTGATGCAATGTTGCCAAGTCAGAATTTTGTTTACTTATTTTAGGTATTAGTTTGACTGAACGAATCTGATGAATTGTTAAGAACATGTTTGAACATTCCTAAATAAATTGCATGCCTGCAAAGTGCGTAAGTTAATCAATTATTATATTGAGTGACAAGAGCATAGATATAGATTATAGATTTAATATAGATTTACCCTTGTGGCCTTCACCATTTTATTTTTTAATATTTTTTTATGTTTATTCGATATATACCTGTAGAATCTCGCTACAAAACAAAATTAAAATATCTGTTAATTAATTATGTGTTATGGTTAAAAATATACAATTTTACTATACAGGGTGAAATTTTTACCTGGAATAATCAGTAATAGAAGGTCTCTGCATATATTTTTTGTCTGGCATGCTTTTTTCGCGTTTATGAAATGTTTTTTGGGGGTAGAAACCACCCCAACTTTTTTTTCAAATGTTAAGGCATAAAAAAAGGAATATGACCCACTATTTACTGTTGAAATTCGACAATGTTAACGCAATTTGTTTTATTGTAAAAATAGTTGGAAATGTTGTCCATTTTTTTCTTGACAAACCCCCAATCTAAAGTATAATTTATTCTTGACATGATGTAAGTACCGTATCCGGGGTTATTTGGCGAATTTCGTGTATAAGTCGTTGCCTAAAGCTTGTCGAGCACGATTTTTCGGCGCGCTTCGCCGCTCATCAGTGCGTTTGAAGCTTAAGTTTATTTAAAAATTGTAGTATCAATTGTTACTAAAATAGCAAATTTTTTTCTGACCTTTTATACTATGTTTTTTTTATATTAACATATTTTTTTTTGTTTTTAGGTAAGTCGCACGATCAAAGTTGTCCTGGTGGTGAGTAAAACTTTAATATAAGATATTTCAGCAACATTGTTTATGCAAGGAAGAAAGTAATAATTTTTAGACATAGGGTACCATTGGCTGTGGTACTAAGTTTAACACTTTTATAATATTTGTTATATTTTTAACTCAATCCTTTTTGACAAATAATGTTCTAATTTCTGATGTGGCCAACGTATTACCTTTATTCGTATACTTCTAGCTGTTTAAAATATTTTTTATACATGTTATGTCGTTTGTAATTTTAGCTTAGCTTAATAAAACCGTAAAAAGAAATCTCCTCTTAACCTTAACGGCATATTAAAAAATAATTTAATTCTATGCTGACTGACGTTAACTTTTACCAAAACTGGACTGTAACAGTATCCAATTTTTCGTAAGTTTTAAGTGATTTTAAAGCTAAAAGGCTATTGTGTAGCCGAATATTGTTTTTTTTTAGTATTTTCAGATAAAGAATCATCATAAAAAAAATATTGTTACGCCAATGTATTACCAATAACTGAGCACAAGGATTTTTCAGTGAGCGCTTTGGCAACACCGCATGATCGGATAGTTTCGCTAGGAATACCGAAAGAGGTCGAATGCATGCCATCGTTGGATGGTCGACGTCCACAAACCGAATTGAATTAATGATGTTCCAATATCGATAATGTAGTAATCGATACGCCACTTAACAACACAGTCAGTGATGAACCGATAACTTTTCGAAGTTTTAAAGGTTTTAATGGGTGTTTATACATAAACGTTTACTTTGCAAAGAGTAAAGAAATTAATCACTTTATAATGAGAACTATTGAATTAACTATTATATTCTGCTTATCACCTCCCGCCTTCTATATCTCAGTTATTAAGGGTGAAGTCTAGTGATTCATTCGCCATTTAATCAATATTTCTTAACCTTTTCGCTTTATTCAAAAAGGGGCCAAATACAGTAGTAATTATCTACAGTTTTGAACTAAATAATTAATAAAAGCAAAAAACCCAAATTTGTAAAATTTGTCCATTTTCGCTTTTACTACTTTATTAATTCAAACTTGTTTAACTTTAAATTGTATGTAATTATGCTTCAAATTTCGGTATTTGGCCGATTTTTGGATAAAAGGAAAAAGTAACGAAATATTGATCAAAAAACGAAATGGCGAATGCGAAACCTTACTCTTAAGTTAGGATTTTGATTTTTTACAGACTTTACCTGTATCCTAAGCCGCGTTTCAGAAAAATATTTTTAATTATACCGAGTGACCCTAAAAACTGTTATGTCATGATGATAAATATATTTTTTACTTATGGTTACTTACATAACCCTCTCCCCACCTCCGCCGCCACCTCTCTCGTATAAACATATCTGAGAGCGTCCTTGTATGCCGAAAAAGATTTTTTAACCTTAATTAACTAACCAGCAACTTTGACATTGGCAGAATGATTTTCTTACAATGAAAGTGGTCTGATTATCTTAATTTTTGATCTACTTTGATTGTGAGTAAATAATGCTTGCCAATGTCATTTATGTCCCAATCAAAGTTGCTGGTTAGTTAATTGTTTTTAAAAATATTTATGCAACCCAACATGAACACATATAAGGGCTTCAATTGAAAATAAGAAAAATAAAAAGCCGGATAATTTCGAGGTACTTCAACAACAATAATTATTATTATTCTGTATGGGCTTTCTGGATTTTTTTCGTCAAATTTTCTATTATTTTATTGTACCCTTCTTCCTGCCAAAAATAAGATAATTTTATTTCGTTACATCATGTTTAATATATCGGGAATTAATAAATACATTTAGTAGATCTACCGATAATTCAGAAGGATTGCCAACACTGCCTGCAACTCTCTTACCACCTTCGTTACCTACTAATCCACGCGTCATTACATATACAATGTGCCCGATTGTGGTCAGTACCGAATTATCTGCAGCCCCATTCCACCCACTGTGTAACTGAAAACATGCTGATATCTCGGTTTATCCGCGAACGTATCGCGGCAAACGGCATAGTACCAACTTAAAGTGGGATACGCGGCAAGTGGATCCGACCGCGTTCAAATTTTCCATGTAAAATAGGTAAATTAGGATCAGGATTTATTACCCTTATTAGTTTTTACCACGGCCTTCTAGAACGTAGTTGGCAGTCCGGCCACTTCAAAGTGGGGTTTTGACGACGGATTTACGATCGGTGAGGTTGAGAGGCTGAACTAAACTTCAAATTCATTAAAAAATCTTAAAATGAAACCGTTAAATCTAATATGAACGCTTCCTAAACTACGGAGTTACACGCACTTTTAATCATTATTTTATTAACAAACAAACCAATATCAAGGTCCTGTCAATTTGACTTTGATTAACGAACCCCCGCACGTCGCTCATCCCCACAACCACTTCGCTAATACCGTTTTTCATGGCCTGAGAATTGTATGTTTGTACACTGTACACAGACGAAGGGCAAAAAAACACTGTTCTTCTGGGCAATGTTGCCAGGTCAAAAAATTAAAAATCACCAGACCCTTGCTTTAAAAGTTGCCAGAAATCACCAGATTCTTAATTTCTCGTATATTGCTGTGCCGTGATTTCTAAAAAAAAAAAAAAGGTCATACCTCGAAAATAACATACCTCTCATTTAAGCTTTTGACGCCAGGGTGGGCACTCATGTTGTTTAAGCTATAAACATGAGTGCGCACCCCGGTGCCAAGACCTTAAATCCTTAAATGAGATGTGTGTTATTTCCGAGGTACGACCTTTTTTTTTTTTTAGAAATCACTATATATAAAACAGTAACAGATACAAATTCTGTAAATCCCCCGCTACTAAGAAATATTCGGCACAGAGAAGTAGAGAGTTTCCAGACAAAGACAAATGCTTTTCGCTTTTGAAACCAATAAGATTTGCATCGATGTCACCATTTTTAACAAAGAAGAATAAAACACAATCAAGCCATTTTTCTCTCTTTTTTTTTAAGATATAAGCTTATCATCAGTGCCGAAAAATCACCAGAAATTAGACTTTTTTAAAAAGTTTTCACCAGATCACCAGATGGGGTTCAAAATCACCAAATCTGGTGAAAAATCACCAGACCTGGCAACATTGCTTCTGGGTTCTGGGTTGCCTCGGTACTTGGTAATAAACTCCAGTGTTGTCCCCCACCAATGTTGTTGCTTTCAACACATCGATACCGTCGATTTCACTCTCGATGCGTCCCCATCTCTATCGTCTGGCACTACAAAACGAAATAGAGAATTAAAATGAATAATGAAACCGAAATGAAAACGCCCTCTCCGTGTAGGTCCGCCGTTTTCTGTATGTGTGTGTAATCTTGTTTCCTGTTTAGTTCTTGTGGCCGGCGATCCGTGAAATTCGCCATCGCCAGTGACTCATTAATGTAGAATTTCGTTTCGTTGAAATAATGTATTCGTGTTAGTTCATTTGCGGATTTCGCGGACCACGGTAAAAAAGTGAGGTTATGTTTACCTAGTTTTTAGTATTGGCTCATAATAACAAGACTTCCTCGGGAGAAACCATCGTTTTGGCCCTGGTAGGAAGTTCTTCTGCTTCTCGCCTCAATTGCCGAAATAGAGGTTGAAATTCAAACCGGGTACAAAGCTAGTTTTCTCAGTAATTAAATAGTCATGTTATTATGGGCATTTTGACAGTTGGTACAGTGCTGTGTGGTGCTAATGCCCTTTGGTGTATATTGAGGTACATTCCTATTGTGTGTGCAGGTGCATTGCACCGTTTGAACGGTCGGTCGTCGCCGCCGGTGCACTTTTGTGTTTTGTTTGTGTTGTGTTAAAAGAAAATATCTATGGCGACAGCGTCGGAACTCTAAAAATAAACCTATTTTATTATCGCGTTTTTTAAATTTGTATGATCTATTCTGTCAATTTCCTTCCTGGCCTACCTGATGGGGAAAACCGTGGTATGATGAGCATTTTAAACACTATAAAGTACTTTATAAAAATCGGTGAGTTCGGTAACTATATCTCGAGCTACATCTGTTACTTCTAATGATAAATATTTACTCCAGCACTAGGTATTACATTTTAATTTTTTTCACGAAAGGCGGGTCCGCCTAGAATTTTTATGACTTCCTTGTACCTATGTCCATTTCTTGTCGATTTAAATTGATGGCAGAAAATAAAGTTTAACAAAAACTTACCTCATTGGTTCTGTTGAAAAATGTGTCACTTATGAGTATAACATACAAATCCCTAATCTTAGTACTTTTTAAAGGTGACATAAATTATGCTTTTCAAATTTGTAAGTTGTAAAACGGGTTTCTGTCATCGTTCTCATACCCCATGGGCTTAAACCAGACGTGATTGGTCAGAAAGCAGCTGATTGACATTTCGTCAGATCCATCCCTAGACGCGTTTCGCCATATCATGGCTCATCAGTAGAGCTAAGATCCTACAAAGGAAAGGAGTAACTAAAAACTGCTTTAAGCAGTATTTGGTGGAGCACACTAGCAAGATTTTGCACACTGATTGAGCATATCAAATATACAAATCGTTATTTATAAGTAAATCTAATCTAGAATTACTTAAGGGTTTGCTCCAACAGCATATTTACATATCTCCGAAAATTCCACATTAAGGTATATCTTTGATAACACTATTAAAAAGCTTGGAAAATTATGCATCATTTTGGTCTTATGCTCATTGGCGTACCGACTTTAATAAGAGCGGGGGAAGCTGTTGAAAGTGTAATCAGTTAAATCGCTGTAACTTTATAACGACTTATCCGATTTTAGCAAACTAAAGACTGTTTAAAAGAGAAATGCATGCACTTTGACCAATCGTATTTAGTTGTCCATAATAGTTCTAAAAAAAAAATGCTAGAGGGCGCAATTTGCAATAATAACACATTTTTTGATTTTACTCCGAAAAAATAAATCATACGGAATAATTATGATACTTACCATAATCGAAAATTAGATGAAATTTGCTAGAAAAAATATTAAAACCGCAGCTCGATATCTCCGTTCGTTTCAACGTTATCGCCAATAGAATAATTTTTTAAACTAAGGGATTATATATTCTTTAGAAAAAGTGGTACGCCACTGATATTTATCCATGTGGATATTATTTCTGATTAGACTGGTCAATTCTACATAAAAATGGTCTCTTGCGTTTTTCTCCTCAGGCACACCGTTCTTAATTAAAATAATTAAATTAAATTAGCTTCATGCATGCCTATTAAGTGAAGGTGAAGGAAGGACAATTTTTATAAAACAAAATTTTGCATTATCAATGTTAATAATAATAGTAGACCCCTTCTTTCCAGCAAGCAAAACCTGAGATGGCGTCATTGTGATAATACTATTTCCGAGGGGCGTCTCACTCCTGAAAAAAAAGGACATGTATTTCGGAAATCCCAGTGATTTCGGCATTTTTGTAGGGATTTCGAAGTTTTTGAGGAGATTTCAGAATTTATGGAGGGATTTCGCATTTTTCAAGGCGATTTTGGGATGTTCGCAAGGATTTCGGAATGTTTTTGGGGATTTCGACATTTTTTCTTATGATTTCGTGATTTCTTTAGGGATTTCGGTATTTTTTAATGATATCGTTGGGATTTCGAAGTTTTATGTGTAGCTCCATATTTAGTAAATAATTCGATAAAATTTAATCTGTAAGTAGATAGGTATATATACCTACATATTTTTTTTCTTTTTTCAAAACAATTTATTTCAGCCCTCAAAACAGTTTACAACAACTGGCATAATATTTTATTTGTTTTGGTTTTAGTTTACTCAAAAAATAGTATATTTAGTGCCATAAAGTAATAAAAAAAAACGTATAACCCAGTTACTTAAAAACGTTTGAATGTTGGTACCTAAGTACATCCTAATCGGCAGAAAATTTTACAGGAAAATAGAACTAGTTCCAATTTGTAAAACTTCACAAAGAAATTTACGAATTTATTTGATATCACAGTGTGCTCTTTGACCTTTGTAATATAAAATTTAGCCTTGAAGTGACTTCAAGAATAAATTCACGAAGAACTTCACAGCCGTAAAGATCGCTTAATTTAGTAGTGAAGTATGGGTAGGTAAAGCAAGCGCCACAAATATAACATTATTGTTTATATTTCTGTCTCCTGCATAAAAACTCCAGCAGATTTTTTTTTTGCATAAGAAACGTAAACAAGAATGTTACATTTGTGGCGCTTACTTTAGGTGTATACTCATCCACTTGTATTCATAAATATCGAAGTTTACCACTGTCCCAAACGTACTGGTCAAGAGCGGATTGGATCAGAAAGATCCTTCACAGGGCTGACGAGAGTACATAATCTAACACATAATCTCTATTATAGATTACAAACAGTTTACTCCTTATAAGTACAAAGACACCCTGCAACAAACGGAAAATTTCGTCCGAAATGGCGTTCCGCGTGTACCGTTGCTCTGTTGCCAGATCGTTCATATCTTTCGATGGGATGTGTTTTTGCCTCGGTTTTTGCCTTACTACACTGAATACGTTAATGCTCTCTCGGCACATCTCAGCTCTCGGTTTAATGTAAATATGTGATAGATAAAAAATTGGTTGTTGACTTTTGACCGAGCGTTTGACATAAAGTTTAAGGCAAATATTTAACATTATTCTGAAGTATAAAGGAAAATCGAACTAAGTGGCAACATTGCACAAAAATAAAGTTTTCACAGCGCCATCTTTATTGTACGGATATTGTGATTTCGGCGAAATCTTCAATGGATTTCGGTTGAAATATAGGGATTTCGCCGAAATCAATACGGATTTCATAGATTTCGCTATGATTTCGACTCCAAGTTTGGGATTTCGGAAGGATTTCGCGAGAAAAGGTACACGTATTTCAGGAGTGAGACACCCCTCGACTATTTCTATCTGTTCAATTTTCTAAGATAATAGTTTATATGCTAAGCAGTAACAAGTCATCCAAAAGGTCACCTTTAACTTGCTTTTACATTTTACATAACAAACCACGATAAAATAGGTATTTTAAGTGTCTACATAAAGTTCATTGCAGTTAAATGAGCTTGAATAATAATTTTAAAACAGTCGTTATTGAAAATAATGACTCCTATTAATAAAAACACTTAATAATAAATTGCAAATGAAAAGGCGTTCCTTACATTTTTTGCTGAGTCAATAAGTAGGTTTTTGTGTTAAGTTACTTAACTGGGTACTTGCGTTTGCAGTTGTGGTTTCCAACTGATTATAATTCTCGATAATTGCTTTCAGTATAAATTCCCTTTAGTTAATTTCATATAATTCAGGGATATACTATAACAATAGCTAAAAATGCCCCCCTTAGGTATGTCTTACAGAGGTTTAAATTTAGTCCATGAAAATATTTATATCTTGTAGTTTCCCAGTTCTGCTTTAGGATTTGTGCAATCCCCAAAATAATACAAAAAAAAATTAAATGTAAAAAACGGAAATTATTATTAATTTTTCCAATTTAAAACGGCCATTTACTTGTAATTGCCCTTGCAACTTTAACCCAGTGGCTGCGCCAGGATTTTTGGGATGGGTGGGCACAACTGGGACCGATGATTTTTGAGTAGGCACTACCCAAATCAAAAGTGACTTCTAACAAAAAAAGGTCATCGTTCTCATACAACCTCACTCTTTTCTCATCAAAGCTTTCAGACCCAATTCCCTCTTACCCCCGGAAATTCCATTACAAAACCGAATCCATCAATTTTGGGGGGGCACCAGGTTGGGCACTCATGTTTCTAGGGTGGGCCGGTGCCCACCCTGTCCTGTCCCCCCGTCCCCCTGGCGCCGCCGCAAAACGGCGTGATGTCGTCGATTTGATAAAAAAAAGTATAGTCAGCATCATTACCGATCTTGTCACTTGTCATGTCCATGTTTTTGTTTACATTCGAAAATTGTGGAATTTTGATGTATTTTTCTTTAGAATAGCTGTTCTTTTTATTTATTTGCTCATAGAGTTTCAAAAATACTGGTTAGTCCTAAAACTTTGAACCACAGTCTGGCAAGCTGCTGTTTTCATCTTGGAAATCATATGAATATGTTGTTTGGAACACCGACACTGGTATTTGAACCGCACTTTACAACACAAGGCTTAGTTTTCTTGGTAGACATACTTCCATATAATATGAATTTACATTTTTTAATTAATCTTAAAAATACCAACAAACTACAGAAAAAAGATTGACAAATAACTTAGGTTAGGTTTTTTCGAGGGTTTTTTTACAACTGTCATTGGATCGGTCTTGTGTCACTAATTTCGGTGTGGCCACATGTAAAAAGCTTTAGGCGAGTTAAATAGTATATTTTGCTCGATATTTTGTTCTTACGACTTTATTAACTTATTTTGAGACAAAATATTTAATACTTGAGAAATAATAATATGGTAATTTTTTCCGCATAACTTCATTTTGGACAATTTTAATCAAAATTTAGTGAAAAGGCCCATTTAACCCCCTATCGGCATCGCCGCGTCACTTCCTCCAGCAATAAATTAATTGCGATACAAAACTATGTTAGGTTATTTTATACCCACCAATTGTTAATTTAGGAGAAGTTTAAATTTAATACCTTTTAATTTTTAGTGATGATTAGACTTTTAATAATAATTATGGCATATTGTAAATTCGAGTTTTTGTATGTTTTGGTGTGTGTACCTCAGTGTATGCTAATTAAAGTTTGCTGTACCATAAATTTAGTGACGTAACTTGACAAATTTCCATTTAGTAATTAGAAAGCGGCACTAAAAAAAAACGCAGAGAAATACAATACTAGCAAATTCAGATCCGTACATACAGAATGTTTTAGTCTATTTCAGAAAGGTGTAGAGTAATAAAAGCTCATGCAAAGGGACTACAGAGTGACCGAGAGAATGACCCAACGAATATTTAAGCCACTTTCATAATTTGGCATTGATCTCATTACAAAATTCTTTATTTTCATCAAATGCAGGTAGTACCACCCGGGTTTTGGTCAATTTATGGGTTTTGCCTATTGTTATCCATTCACAAACACTGAAAATGGTGTGACAAAGGCGTGCATTATGTACATATTATTAGGTGCAATTATTTTTTATTAAACGCTATAAAAAAAAATACAAAATACAAAAATACCTCGAAAAACACATTCTACTGAAATTATATTATAAAAAATCATAATATTCATCGTCATCTGAGGAACGGTCATCTCTTGGCATTATAATTAACTGGTCGACGGTCCGATCGATCAGGTGGTCAATATCCCACATTTTCTCCTCTTCTTTAATGACTTGATATACTGCTTTTCGCCAGTTCTCTGGTGTCACTTCCTTAATGGCTTGATCAAACAGTAGCTTAACGTCTTTCATTTTAAATGTCTTGTTGTGTCTTGCTACAAATCCTTTCACTTGCGCCCATATAAGTTCTATAGGATTTAGTTCGCAATGATATGGCGGTGTGCGCAGCACAATTACACTGTTTTTCAGCTATATCTTCCACAAATAAATAAACCAAAAAACCGAGCAAAAAAACCGTTAAACCCGTTTTTTTTGGTTTAACATGGTAAATCGGAGGTTGGTTTCTTTGGATAGAGAACAAAAAAGATAGGGAGGTGAAAACCATTTTTCTCTAAGATGAAAAAATGCCATATTTTAAACGTCAATATCTCAAAAACTATTGAATTTAGACATATGACATTTACGACATAAGCGTAGAATTTTGTGGGGAATCAGAAAGTTATACAATATATAGGGTGTTCCATTAAAAAAAATTGTCAAAGACGTGACGACAGTTCTATGAGACACCCTGTATAATATTTTTTTATGGCAAAAAATGCACAATTAAAAATAAAAAATTACGGGTCCGAGCGTTTTTCCAAGATCTTTTTCCTTTAATTGATATAAATTTTATGCGGAACTTTTGGGAGACCCAGTTACTACAAAGTATAAATCGATGTAGACTTGTACATAGTTGTTTAAATATAGTGTATGTGTTTTATCTCATTAGTGCTTCAGCTCATCTCCTTTTTTCCATTCATTTAAAAATACTCTACCAAAACTCTTACAAGTTCAATTGGTCCAATTAAGCTTCATATTAAAAGTATTATTGTTTAATAAGTTAATTAGATATTAGGTTTATGACGAGAAGAATTTATGGCGCCCTGAAATTGTGAAGTAATATCTTCCAAGAGGTCTACAAAAAACTTATTTTGATTCCAATTTTCAGCCAATTCATATTAACTAGGTATCTTTTTTTTATTTATAAATTCTAAGATTAATAGTGAGGTCTAGTGACACATTCGTCATTTTGTTTTTTGATTATATTTCGTTAATTTTTCCTTTTATCCAAAAAACGGCCAAATACCGACATTTGAAGCATAATTACCTACAATTTAAAATTAAACAAGTTTGAATTTATAAAGTATTAAAAACAGAAAAAGAAAAATAAACAAATTTCACAAATTTTCGTTTTTTGCTTTTATTAATTCCTCGATTAACTCATTAGTCAAAATTTCTTCAGTTAGGTAATTGCTATTCAAGGACGGCTATTTGACCGCTTTTTGAATAAAGCGAAAAGTAATAGTATATTACATAACAAGTGATGAAAGTGATACTTTTCAAACGAGGAGATATATTTTTTTTACCGAGTTTTAAAATACCTAATCACTTTCACACAAGTAATGTACACTATTTTTCGTACGACCACAAAGAATTATTAAAAAAGCCTTTGATTTGTAAGAAAATATTTCAACACTAAGTTGAAAAAAAAAAATATTAACACTAGTGTTGAAATTAGCATACTTATGATTATGTTCCACTTAATATCTGGTTTCATAGTTTGTCAATAGGCTTTTCCTCATTTTCTCATATTTTATATATCATAAGAAGAACTAATCCTGGATTGACTTCTAGATTAACCAGAATGAAAAATTTTTAAAAAACAACAAGGAAAATTTCAATTC
This sequence comes from Polydrusus cervinus, assembly GCA_935413205.1. Lineage (NCBI taxonomy): Eukaryota > Metazoa > Arthropoda > Insecta > Coleoptera > Curculionidae > Polydrusus > Polydrusus cervinus. The sequence goes on along the minus strand of OW284516.1, from coordinate 45,667,196 downwards.
AAAATAATTCTATAAATTATTTAATGTTTCTATAAAAAAAAGTCAAATACTCCTGATGGGATTTGAACCTGTGACCTTGCGATCTGTAGGCTAGAACTCTATTCTCTACACTATCGCTACCGATAAAGATTTGTTGTTTAATACATGACATTCTCTTCAGCGCGATTTGTTTTTTCTGGTAATAGATTTTCCCTCGGATTTTCCAGTATATTATATTATTAACATTTTTATAATTTCAGATGGCGTATTTTCACACTCTAATTCTGAATCACTCGACAAATACATGATAAATAAGTTAAACACTTTATAATTACTGCTTTCTAAAATTTGTTCTTTTTATAAATGGGGTGGTCTGTCAAATTGGCACCATATGTTTAAATTAAATAGTGTGCCTTGTATTTCAACACTAGTGATGAAATATTTTTTTAACACACGTGTGATATACGGCGCTTTCTAGCCAAAGTACCCGTGATTTTTTCTCATTTTCATAGATGGTCGTAGGGAAAAGAAATATTTATCAAAAAATTAAATGGCGAATGCATATCCAACACAACATAAAACAAAATTTACACAGGTATTTAAAATAGGGTTTAAGGATAACTGTTTGTGACTTTCTGTAATATAACTGCTCCCAAGTAGTTTTTTTTTTTTAAATCTTAATAAAAGAAGTCACAACCCAACTTTTACATGGAGAATGTCATGATTTCCCATGGGCGTCCGGCGAATTGGGTCTGGTTTTTAAGGGTCCTTACCCGACTTTTTAAGACGGTCAATTAAAAAAAAGTATGCAGTGTACATCTAGGACACTCCAGAAGTCACCCATTTAAATATACTGCGCCAATTACATAACACATCGTATATTTATGATTAGTACTTTTAATAATATTTATTATTAAATTATAAAATAAGCCTGGTGCTAATTTCTCCGCTGTGAAAATGAGGCTTAATATTTTTGTAAGACTTCATTAGGTAACATTAGAAGACGGTAATTTTGTTTTCCTGTCTCGTTAGGATATACTGTTTAAGGACAAATAAACGAATAATTTAAAATTACGTGAGTTACCTACTAAGTGCCAGTCATGTATTAAGCTACACTCAAAATAATTGTTAAGTTATAAAGTTTTTGAGTTAAAATTTGCCATGTAAAATTGCGGCTTCTTGTGACCTGAATGGGCTTTTTCACTAATATCGAATTTATCATATTCAGGACTGACGTCCTGAACTAGCAGTGACGTGCAAAGCCGTTTAAAACAGGATAGGCAAAAATTTCATTTACAAACAATTGACTTTAATCGTTATCAACACAGTTGAGATCGCAACTACACTTAAATTACGCGAATGTGGACAAGTACATTTCTCCAATTTTTTTTCCGACAACAAACGACGACGCGCGACTCTTTTTGCAAAAGCAAACAAAGGGCAAAAACTAATATTTATTATTATCACGAATACATTATTTCATCTACATGCATTTCATATATTGCTAAAAAAGAAGTCAATTATTATGTAAATTATAATATAAGTTACTGACTTATTAGCAAAAATTATCTTAAATCATCATAAAAGTACTTCTTATTTTATGTTACTAATTAAGGTCTTAACTAGCCTAATTATTAAACTATAATGTGGATATGTTTTATATCGAGAACGCGTAGTATTTTTTAAAAATACGACAAAACTTGAAGATTGGCACCAATGCACTTAAAAACGCAGGCGGATGACTGACGGAGGCTTTGGTATCGAGTCACGTGTATTTGTTGCATTTCTTTCTAGCTTACTGCCTACCGCCTCTCTTGCTCGCTTCCACGCGTATAAAGGCAATGCTTTTGTTTTCCCATAACAGGCTAATATAATGTGAAATATCTGCTTTTCGGACGGTCATACGGGACAATTTACAATTCAGCCGCAACAAATGCGTTCGTCGAAATGATCTTCAATGTTATACTATTAACTTTTTGGTTCCCGTCGTCTACATACACAGAAATATTGCCGGATATTACACGGATACAAATTTAAATATAAAGAAATAATTTTGATTGGCGTTTGCTTCATTGTTCCCAGGGTAGGAAATGCTTTTTTGCCTATATTGTATGCACGCCACTGTGAACTAGAACTAGTGTTGTAAAATTTCCCGAAATATATGTTTGGAAATATTTCCGGAAATATTTCCTGAAACATTGGAAATATATGGAAATATTGGAAACAAATTAAAGACTAAAAAAAAATAAGAAAAAACTAAATATTTATTTAAAAAATAACAACAAAAAATAGAACGCTTCCTATACACGAACACAAATAAATGTTAAACATCAAAAAAATAGAAATAGGGTCAAATTTAAAAAAAAATAATTATTTTTTACAAACAAGTCGAGCAAGAGGCATATCTTCATCGCTGTCGTCATCATCCTCAATATTATCTTCGGCATTAGGGTCTTCTTCATGCCAGTCAACTTCTTCAAAATCTTTAACAGTGTCACTAGTGTCAGTGTCGGAAATAAAAATTGACCTATCGCCCTTTTCAATTTTCTTTAGCAAGTTTTCATTGTGGGATACGTAGAGCAATTTAGCCGCTCTGTCATTAGTAAGCCTGTTTCTCTTTTTAGAATGAATGTGATTATAAACGCTAAAACTGCGCTCAGTGGCTGCTGAAGATGCTGGCATCATCAAAATTCGTGACGCTACTTTTGATAAAGAAGATGAAGAACAAAGTCCTTTCCACCAGGAGACTGGGTTATGAACTATAGTAGTTCTGATGATGGTTTCCTAATAAAACCGAAACGTTAACCCCTTATAAAGAAAAATATTTTATTCAAGAGTGACCGAAAACCCAAGAAAAACAAACATTTTAATGTATTATTAGTATAGGGTTACAAATTATAAAAGATATAATAATAAACATTTATTTTGAATCATTTAGAACAAGTTTTAAATATTTTTTAAAATATTTCCAATATTCTCAATATTTCCAATATTTCCGAGACAAGTTCGGAAATTTCCAATATTTCCATTTCCATGGAAATATTTCCAACGGAAATATTTCCATTTACAACACTAACTAGAACCTATTGGAAATAAATAATAAAAATATTTCTGGAGTATCACAAAATTAAAAACACGGCGGGAAAGCGGGACGTTTAAAAACATGAGGCGAGAAGAAATGTAGCTCAACCAATTAAGCGCGCCATTCTTTTATTTGAGTTGTGCGACCGTTTATATTGTTATCTTTGTTTCAATAACTTAAAGCAGATTAGAAACACAACACCAGTCTCGAGAGGTCAGTCGGGTCGGAGCGTGTCGAATGAAGGCTGTCCCTGGCTGACCATTTTCCCGATTTTTTGTGACGTCGGTACGTTCTTCTGTGTGTTTTTATTAAAGGGCGCAGTTTGTTTAATTATTTTCTCAGTAAATAATTAAAAAATTAAAAAACTAAAATCGTCGAAAATTTTATTTTGTTGTTTTATACGATAGGGTCAAAATATTCTGTTTTTACCAATGAGAAAGTTATTTTCATGTACAAAAAAAATTCGAGGAAAAAAATATAAGCCAATCAATATACAGGGTGAATCCTAAGTTAACACTTCTTTTTTAGCTGTGCATAGATAGCATTAAAATAAACATTTTCAAATACCTTTTTTCAAAAAACTCAAAAATAAGGTACTTACATTCATTTATTACACTATGGATCAAATACGGGCTTGCCTAACTTAAACATAATCTCGAAGCAGTACCCGAACACACCCGCACTTTGACGACACTCACCGTAAATTAGCACCATATCTACTAGTTTATTGTTTTCAAATTTTACCATTTTCACGTTTCACCACTGTAAAATTATCTTGCTTCAGAAAAACACACCGCAGCGGATTGCCAAATAACTGACCACCGACCCGTAAATTGCCTAACTAATAAGACAAACAACATAAAGTATAGCGAGCTACGTTTTGATGACCAGGCCCGCACTTAGATTTTTTACTTCTGTATCTCGCCTATTTTTAAGTTTTTTGAAAAAAGGTATTTGATAATGTTTATTTTAATGCCTTCTATACATAGCTAATAAAGATGTATGAACTTAGGAATCACCCTGTGTAATATAAAACTCTAGATTTTGTAATCCTCCGATGCCTTTTGTTATAAAATATCAAAACAGATGCTATTACTTTTCGCCATCCACCCGTATGATTCATTTTTACATTCAAATGTGATTTGTACAAAGAACGGATGTTACATATCTGCCTTCAGAGAATATAAAAATAACAACAAAACAAATAATATTTAAAAATACAATCGCGATTACGGACTTTCCTTCTCGACGATGGTGCTGATGACGTCATTTACAAGCTCTGCCGCTAAATGGCTTGAACCTCGAACGTTTTTATCTAATCTATAGCCATAACGACGATAACGAAACATTTTCCAGTTGCATTTATTTACATGTAAATTAACTTTAAACCTGCAAACATTTGTTGTTTGAAAATGTTGCAGATTTAATTGTTGAGTTTAAAAACAGGCATGTCTGGTTGACTTAACAATTTAGATAAAATGTTAAATAATAGATTGATATTGTATAAATATTGCTTTTGATCCTTTTAAATGTTTCTTGGAAAATAAAGTGATGCCGACAATTATTTTGTAGGTAGAAATGAAACAAAATACTGATTATTATTTGATTATTGTAAACTTGTCATTGTCATTTCTTGCCATTTTTTCGAATTTGCCTTTTTACCTCTTCGTTCGCTGCCAGGGCCACTCCCGAGGGGACCTACAGCTTAATGTGGGTTCCGAACCACGATCCTCAGTCATGCGGACCCCCCCTTTTTTTTTCTAGCAAGATAGGGAAGTACAATAAGCCACTAGGCTGCAGTGCAGGAAGCTTGGGCAGAACGCCCGACCCCCGGCTTAAACCAACCCCACGAGATATCCGATCTCATCCGGCCTGGTTACCAGCGTGAATGGGGTGGGTAGGGAGATGATAAATTTTACACTCTTCCCTGCATTCTTAAACCTACTAAAATTCAGACATACTTTTTTTATCGTGCGTATTTTGGTACTATTTCGGCTAGCAGTGCGTCTGCCGAACAATCATTTTCTGGATTAAATTAAAAAATACATAATACCTTTTTACGAAATACACAGGGAGAAATACGCTTAAGTAAATTAACAGTAATCTCTCTGGAGAGCCACTTTTGCAGGATTTGAAACGCAAAACCAATTTTTATAACGATGTTTTAAAATAATTTTTACGTACAAACCGCCGTGTTGAACTAATTTACAAATAATGTCGTTTTATTCTTCTTCTGCCAGTGTTATTTTTATTGTAACAAAATTTGAAATTTAGATGCTTGAATGGCATGGAAGGTAAATTAAAACAGCATTGCACGCCACTGCGAAATGCATAGTTCTACAAAAAACAAACAATAATCCAAATTGGAAATATTGGAATAACGAAAGTTTGATTCGCATTTAATCTATTTTTTGTGGTAATTGTGATACCGGGCTTTCCTTGAGTTACTGATGCTTAAATTTATCCGAAATTTAGCCAAATTAACGGTGAGCACGCGACACGCATCCTCCCACACAGAGACAGTCAAAAATGCTGTTAATTTTATCATTGTTAATCCCATTTTTTTTATAACTCACAATAATGAGATTAGCCAACAACAAATTATTGTCAACTGTTCGGCTTGTTTTGGTTGACGTGAATTGATTTGTATCTATCACCTTTGTGTTTTTAGTTTAAAAATGATGTCATTAACCAGTTTTATTTACACGAAATCTTGTGGATTTATTACTCAAACTACGTTCGTGTTCAGACTCGAGCGATTTTTTTACACACGGGAAAAAATATAAAGAGGTGTGCCTAAGTACGCCAGTGTTTGCATATTACTATAGTCTATTTCAGAAAGGTATATACGAGTAATAAATGCTCATTAGGTATGCAAAGGGACTACAGAGTGACCCAACGAATATTTAAGCCACTTTCATAATTTGGCATTGATTTTATTGTTAAATTCTTTATTTTCATCAAGTGCAGGTAGTACCACCCGGGTTTGAGTCAATTTATGGGTTTTGCCTATTGTTATCCATTCACAAACACTGAAAATGGTGTGACAAAGGAGTGCATTATGTACATAGTATTAGGTACACTTATTGTTAAACATTATAAAAAAATACAAAATACATTATACAGAAATTAAATTATAAAAAATCATAATATTCTTCGTCATCTGAGAAACTCTTATCTCCTCTTGACATTATAATAATTAACGTGTCGACGGTTCGATCGATCAGGTGGTCAATATCCCACATTTTCTCCTCTTATTTATTGCCATGATGGACTGCTCTTTGCCAGTTCTCTGGTGTCTCTTTCTTAATGGCTTGGTCAAACAGTAGCTTAACGTCTTTTATTTTCAATGTCGTGTTGTGTCTTGCTCCAAATCCTTTCACTTGCGCCCATATAAGTTCTATTGGATTTAGTTCCAAATGATATGGCGCAGCACAGTTACACTATGTTTTCAGCTATATCTTTTACGGCATATTTCATAAAACGATGTTTTGTGTAAATTTGCTATAGCTAATAGTTCCTTCTTTATCAAATTATCTTCAAATTCAATACTTTTGGTGGTTAACCAGTCGATAATTTCTTGTTTTCTCCAAGATGAAGTTGAAGTCTTCTCTGTGCGTCGTGAATGATAGCTTACGTGATCCATAACTACTACTGAATCAGCTGGAAGATATTTAATCATTTCACCAAAATAGTCCTCACAAACATTCGAATTCATGTCCTCGTGGTAATCTCAAATAATACTATTTTATCTTACCCGTTAACCTAGATAAGATATAAATAATTTAATGCACAAAATTTACGTGCGCCTATGGCCGACACCAAAATTGAGCGGAATTGGACGGAATTTCCCATTTTATTGCTCTACACTTTTCTGAAATAGACTATAACAGTAACTGTGTCAAATTTCATCCTTCACATCGGACAATATCTAAAAAATGGCCTGCACATCAAACGGAACCGATTATGTAGCGTTTATTTTGTCCAGGAGTTTACATACTTACAGTGTTTTATTCTTGTTTTCTTACATTATTGCAAAAATATAAAACTGAAAAATTAACTATATTATACCAACAACTTTTTCAGTCTTTAGTTGTCATTTTTGCCCTTCTTTCGGCTTTTTACCATTCCTGAAATTACCTACAGCTTAACGTGGGTTCCGATCCGCACCCCATTCGACACTCCCCCCAAGAACTAACCCTCGTTTTCTTGCATCATTGCATGACCTACCGATTGGGGAGTGTGCACCTTCTTCCGCACCCCACGAGATGTCCGATCTCATTCGGCTTACGGGAGTAAATGGGGTGGGTTGGGAGATGATACATTTTACACTCTTCCCTGCATTCTTAAACCTACTAAAATTCGGGCATACTTTTTTTATTGTGCGTATGCCCACTCCGAGGATCGAACTCGGAACGCCACGGTCGAATGCTAGTAACTCGCCACTTAGCCACCCCCGCAATTCATTCTTTAGTTAAAACTGCATTTAATTCTGTAGAACCGTGTGTCGAACTATACACCTGCAACCCAACTTAATACGAACGGATCTTATAATCGGTATAAAACGTCTATTAAAAATTTAATCTTCATAGTTTTGTTCTCTAGTTATTTGCACGATTGTGATATTTATATGTTACATACGCGTCGATCTTTCTGCTGTTTTTTTCCAGTTTTAACCTACATATCGTCGAGATAAAAGCATATGTGTGGTCTAAATTTGTCGGTTCATATTTGTAAGGTCATGTGACTATTTTGGTAGTAGCGATTTTGACCCAAATATGAGAGAACATTTAAAAAAGTGTTGGTGAGTCGAAGTTAGTGATGTTTGTAATATTTCCCTACCTTTTAATGCGTTTGTACTATCCGTCCATATTGACAGTGGCAGTGTGTTTTTATTGGATGTCGCAGGAATTGGATAATCTGTAGGAGATTACTAGGCATGCGCATGAAGTTTTAATAACAGATTTTTTTTTAGTTTAAGTGTGTTTTATCAGTTGCGTATCAAAGCGAATAAATTTTGAGACCGCACTCAAATTTCGACCAAAATTCACCGAACTATTATCTAAATTCATAAGTTAACTTATTTATTTTAACTTTTTTTTAACCTATGTTCAGATTTTTGATAGTATACAGGGTGATTCACGTTGAGTGGCCTATTAGAAGATCTCGGAAACGAGTAAACTTATCTTTCTAAAAATTTGATAGCAGGCATAATTGGCTTTGAGCTTTTAAATCATTATATTTTGACGTTTTTATTACTTCCGGATACACCGGAAGTTAATGCCCACTTTGCTATTTCAAATAGAACACCCTATATATTTTAGCATTTTTGATTACCTTATAAATCTAAATAACTTTTGTTAATAATAATCTATTCCTATCTCTAACGGTTTTTGAGATATGAATTATAAAAGGGTTTTTTTGTGTAAAAACGCTCTGAAAAGAAAGTTTAGTAACTCTGAAACTAATAAAGGTAAACATTTTAAATTTTGTTATATTTCTAGTAATACATAGATCTTTAGTTTAAATTACTTAGGTTTCACGTTTTTTCTACAGGGAGTTCTTAAAATTGTGCCAATGTTTCAATTTAAATAAATGTGCACAAGTCAATTTTTGCAAATGGAACACCCTATTTTTTAGCTTACTAACGTGTAGAGAATTCACATTTTTAGTGGTTTTGGAATTATGAACAATTTAAATAAAAAATCTTAAAATTTTTGTTTTTGTTAATGCGACCTTATTTTTGAAAAGAAGGCTTCGACTGGGATTTTCGTTTGACTTTGAGTTTTGTTACCATTTGTTATTAAGTGCCTATGTTCGTTGCTTAGCTATTTCTGATTTTTTTAAATAAAATTATTTTAATAATTATTATTCGCCATTCTCAGATTACCAAGAATGAACATAATTTTAAATAATATGACAACAGGGCTAAGATAAGTGTTAACTTTAAAATCTTTTTGGTCAAAACCTACTTTAAGGATCAATCACACCTACGCGACGAACGCGGAAGCGTCAGCGAAGCGGCTGCCGCGCGATGGACGCTGCCCATACTTTCTTATTGGACCGTACATACCTGCGCGTCAAACGAGAGACAGCAGCGCTGGGCATCCGCGTTTAATAGACGATTCGCGATGGTGCACGTCGCGAATTATGTGATTGATCCTTTACAAATTGGCAACAAAGCTCAAAGTCAAACGAAAGTCCCAGTCGAAGCCTTATTTTCAAAAATAATGTCGCATTAACACAAACAGAAATTTTAAGATTTTTTATTTAAATTGCTCATAATTCCAAAACGACTAAAAATGTGGATTTTAACATATTAAGCATTTAGATAGGAAATTTAATTCTCTACGCGTTAGTAAGCTAAAAAATAGGGTAATTCATTTGCAAAAATTGACTTATATGCACATTTATTTAAATGGAGACATTGGCACAATTTTAAGAACTCCCTGTATAAAAAACGTGAAACCTAAGTAATTTAAACTAAAGATCTATATGTATTACTTGAAAGCTTACAAAATTTAAAATGTTTACCTTTATTAGTTTCAGAGTTACTAAACTTTCTTCTCGGCGCGTTTTTACACAAAAAAATCCTTTTATAATTCATATCTCAAAAACCGTTAGAGATAAGCATAGATTATTATTAACAAAAGTTATTTAGATTTTAAAAAGGTAATCAAAAATGCTAAAATATACAGGGTGTTCCATTTGAAATAGCAAAGTTGGAATTAACTTCCGGTATAACCGGAAGTAATAAACCCGTCAAAATATAATGTTTTAAAAGCCCAAAACCAATTGTGCCTGCTATTAAATTTTTAGAAAGATAAGTTTACTCCTTTCCGAGCTCTTCTAATAGGCCACTCAACGTGAATCACTCTGTATGTCTTGACTCTAAGGGCAAATGACCAGAGATCTTATTTGATAAATAAGTTACATCATTCTATGGGGCTCGGGGGGTACTCTCCCCTGTAAATATGGCCGCAACCGAGTTGTCGCCCAGTGGTCACTTTTAAATTACGGTTCGGAAAAGGTCGTAGGTAAATTCTCTCCCAAATTTCAGGTAAGCGCAAATAAAATGTTAAGGAAATAACAATCGTAAAAACTAGCTGGTGTCATATTTGTTAAATGATAGATGACAGCAACGTTGTCAGATTGTTTAAGAAATATGTTAAGTCAGGAAATAATAGTCAATGGTAATATGAACAAAAAAAATGCCCTGTTGAACAAGAACAAACCCGCCCCAATACACCGTTTGGAGCTGAACTGAGAATTTAAACACGTGCTAACCTACCTTAATACACCTATAAGAGCAGATTACCGATCCTCAGTTCAGCTCCAAACGGTGTATTGGGGCGGGTTAGAATTTTTTCAACAGGGCAATATTTTTGTTCATATTACTATTGACTAATATTTCCTGACTTTACATATTTCTTAAACAATCTGACAATGTTGCTGTCATCTATCATTATATATATCACCCGAACCTCGGAGACAACTAACCTACCCTTGGGAGTGAATTTACCTATGTTTATTTTGACCTTTTCGTAATCGGGAGACAACTCGGTTCCTCCGGTAAATATGCCGCTCAACTGTGTTTTATCACTTACCTCAATGCTTAAATATTCAGTTTTTGACGTCATTTCTGTCTAAAATAAAAATTGCCATTAACTATAGAAACCCCCCTACTTTTTCTAGGGGCTTGAGAAGAACGTTTTCTCTTATTTCTTAAGATGGACAATTTGACTACCTTAAAGTTTGACTGTGACCAAATTTTGATTTTAGAATAGAAATAACGTACTAAAACTGGAGGTTTAAGACAGGGTGACATATAGGTGAATAATACTTAAATATAGAATAATAATTAAATAAGTAACCTCCACAAATACAGGGTAATTTCCAAGTTAATAATTTTTTTTTAGCTGTGTATAGTAGGCATTAAAATAAACAACTTTTTTAAATGCCTATTTTCAAAAAACTCAAAAATAAGGTAGGTACATACTTACTTACATTCATTTTATTACACTATGGATCAAATACGGTTCTGCCTAACTTGCCCGTTGAATAACATTAAGAAAACTTCTTGGTGTAGGATGAGCCCGCAAGGGAAAGCGTTCTGCGTATAATCTCGAAGCAGCAGCAATTTTACCATTTTCACGTGCCACCAATTTAAAATTAACTTGTTTCAGAAAAACACACCGCAGCGTATTCCCAAATAACTCACCAGCATGACTAATAAGAGATAAAACAAACAAAGAAATTTTTTTTTTTATTTTAATGCCTTCTATACACAGCTAAAAAGAAATATCAACTTAGAAATCACCTTGTATATGTTATACCAAAACGCATACAATAGTGGCGAGGGGTACAATCATTTTACAGGGACGTACTTACTCGAGACTCAAAGCTTCCATTATATACATTTAAAATTTAATAATGTAAATTAATAATTAATAATAATAAAATACATAAATAATAAAAAAATGCGTTAGCTAGTCGTACATTTACGGCTCATTCAATGGACACAGATAATTAAAACTTAACTTAATTTACAAATATTATTGTTACCATTTATTTTGAATGTTTATTTGGGTACAATTTGACGACACCGACTATGTTTAAATTAACATATTAATTTTACTAATTTGTTTTATGTTTTGTTACAATGCTAATGAGAACGTTCACTCTAAAATAAAAAATAATTATTTTGTGCTAAAAATTATCTTTCGTAAAATAGTTTGACATGACAACACCGCCAACTTACACAGCAGGTTTTGTTCAAAATACTTGAATTATTAGACAATTTATATTTATACCCAAAAATAACACACTTAATCAAGAAGTATCCAATTAGGATATTTGATTTATTAAAAAGAAATAAGTACATATCGATGTTTACTAATTTATTAAAATTTAATAATAATTTAATATTACCAAAGGTAAAAAGATAGTCAAGTTATTTATTTTCTTTTTTAGTTGTAGGTGCTCACACTTGGCAAAAATTATATTCTCATTTTTTTTTACACGCAAAAGACGTTAATTTTTATGATTTCAGAATGAAATAAAATTCGTATATTTTAGTATTTAGGATGCTAATTTTAGTAATTAAGTCGGTTCTGCCGAATCGAAACAAAAGATATATATTTTACTTAAGAGCAAAGTCATCACAACAAATAACCCAAACAAATAGTGCAGTTCCACCATATCGCGCATATTGTACCTGCGTCTGGCGATAGCAATTAAACGTCTTTTTATATACAAAATATAAAAATGAATTTCACGAGGATCAAGTGCGCGGCATCAGGGGGGATTTATAAGATAATATCGGGGCATCGTTTGTAATTTTAATGGAAAATAACGTGAATTGCCGCAATATTTCTATTTTTATGTTCTGCATGATATAATTTGAACCACAGGGTGATTCCTAAGTTGATACTTCTTTTTTAGCTGTGTATAGAAGGCATTAAAATAAACAACATTTTCAAATACTTATTTAAAAAAATAGGCGAGATACATAAGTAAGTAAAAAATCGAAGTGTGGGTCTGGTCATCAAAACGTAGCCTACTATATTTTATGTTGAACGGCAGTAGAGTTTTGGACTTGCATTGTCTTTATTTGTTTAGAATCACTACGTTTCAACTGGTAAGCATCTCCAGTCGTCTTCAGGTGAATACTCGTTCAAGAAACGTCATTGTCTCCAACCTTTAAACAGATACTTTATGTTGTTTTGTCTTATAAGTCATGCAATTTACGGGTAGGTCGTCAGTTATTTGGCAATCCGCTGTGGTGAAGCAAGTTAATTTTAAATTGGTGACACGTGAAAATGGTAAAATTTGAAAACAATGAACTAGTAGATATAGTGCTAATTTACGGCGAGTGTCGTCAAAGTACTGCTGCTGCTGCGAGATTATACGCAGAACGATTTTCCTTGCGGGATCATCCTACAACCAGAAGTTTTCTTAATGTAATTCAACGGGCAAGTTAGGCATGAACGTATTTGATCCATAGTATAATAAATGAATGTCAGTACCATATTTTTGAGTTAAAAAAAAAGGTGTTGAAAAATGTTGTTTATTTTAATGACTTCTATATACAGCTAAAAAGAAGTATCAACTAAGGAATCACCATTGAAACTTTAAAATAAATTTTAATTTTTTTAAAAATAAGGCATCATTTGTCAAGCTAGAAGTTCTTATGAACCCCTTAGTAAAATTTTTGTATTAAATTTTCAATTGGACAAGCCAGGAAACGATGCCGCGTTTCGCACTAGTATAGAAGGCTCTTAATTTAAGATTTCTTATGGCGTCGTACATTTTATTTCTTCTTTGAAGTCGGGCTCTTTCCGATTTAATCAAAAATGAAAACATTCTGTTGCCTGGTAACCATTCTGACACTGGTAGACTGGTAGTCTGACCCAGTAAGACTAAGACGACCTGTAGTTTTCTAATTTTTTTTACAATTTGACGCCTTCTTTTGCATAATTTGTGTCCTGCTGAGTAAAGTATCCAATCAAACACTTCTCTAAAGGCGGCGTATTATCTTCACTTACAATCAAATAGAAGACACCCTAAGCTAAAGCTCTCAAATTAAATGACAGATTTTCTATCGATATAAAAAGAACAATTTTTAAATTTCATTTTACTGTAAATGTTTTCTAATAGAAACGTTTTAAAAGTATAAAAAACCGATAGAAAATCGGCAAATACGCCACTTTCAGCATAACTTGTCTGCTTTAAGTGGTGGTATCTGGCATACTTTTATGGTTAGGTTAGATTCTCGACTAGCACTAGACCTAGACCGTTTTTTTAAAAGTCAAAGCCAAGAGCAATAAATCGTGGAATCGAGCAGTTAAAAACCCTAAAAATAACCCAAAGTTATGACGCCAATAATATAATCTTGTAATAGAGGTAGAGTCATTTGAAGTAACTTATTGCAGTGCAGTGGATTAGATCGTGTCTGTTCTTGTAGGAAATGTATGTAATGTCAAATTTTTTTAAGAAAACGCCAAGTCACTTGTCATTTATGGCACCCTGTTGACGTCTGGTCTATTTTACGTTTAGAGGTTGGCTAAAAAGACAGGACCGGACTATTTTTATGTTCCATTAACAAACTAAAAAATATATAAATATTAAGTTCATTATCTCCCATTTTAATTTATCAAAGAAGACTTTACAAATTTTTCTATTTAAATCATCGTTCTTAACTATAAAGTTGTCAAGAAACTTTTGGAGATGTTATCTGTCAAATCCATAAGAAACTGTTGAATGCTTGTTTTTATACTTTTTTTTCACCTGAAATTTTGTACATTTAAATGGTATTGTTGTAGTTAATTACTACCTAAATGGTCAGTCTGACATATTTTTTGAAGGCTCAGTAATCTATATTTTAAGATTTAAGGGCTTTAATACATTTTTTAATGTCAGATAGGTATAGGTTCGAATCAATTTAACACCCTGTATAATATATCGATCACTTCGTTAAATCACCAAACACAGGTATAACTGGTAATTACAATATTTTTATTAATACTTCCACAAAATAAACAAATAGTAACAAACAATTAAGAAAACAATTAGAGTTTATGTTGCGCAATGACTACTTGGCATCATGAGCTCAACCACGGTAGTGTTCTCCTTAAATCTCGCGGCAATCCCCTCGTAATCTTGCCAGCGGCGTCGACCTCCAAAAATTGCTGACTCTAACAATATAATTTTGTCGAAGCGATTATTTTACGTAATAGAGTGTGTTGTCTGTCCCCCGGAGTTTTATTTAAACGGGTAGTTTTCTTAAGATTCCACATTATCCAAATTGGAACAAAAGTCAAGAACCTATTAGGTATCCACTGAATACTACCTAGATATTGTGATAGGAATTACTTACAATAAAGTAATGTACTAGGAACATAAATATTATCGACAAAGCTTTTAAAAAATTTAACTTATCGACACACTACTCTCCTTTGCTCGTGAATATTAAAGAATGTAATAAATGCCGGTAATACTGCACCAGCTAGATAGAATACGTAAAACATGGTATATAATATGGTTAAAATATTGGTATACAAAACAATCACTATGCTTCATTTTAGTTATGACTCTAACTTTCAATCAGAAAACTCTATATACACTATATGAAAAACAGCCACAAAAATACTAAAAAACACCAAAAAACAACGAAAATAATAGGACGCGAACTGACATGTGAACTTGTTACGGTCCAAACTAAATCTAGTAACTTTTCGGCGGAACTAGAATCAGCTGTGAATGTCATATGTGGCTTTCAACTGTCGAAACGCCGTTTTCTATCGCGATATGATCTCTAACACTGCATATTGTTCCTTGACAAATTGTTTCTGTATATTAATGGAAATCTTTACACTAACGCCGGTATGCTAATTCTCCATCTCTCTCCCACATTATGATGTCACGTATGCGGTCGCTTTTAAGGCCGGTTTACAGTAGGCGCAAGTGCAAGTACCTAAAAGAAGTTCTACAAGCAAATTATAGTACTTTGGTGTTAAATATATTTTCGAGCTGATTCGCTAAATTAAAAAATGCCTGTTTTTCCCATAAGGGGCTAATACAGTGTGAAATATCTGCTTTTCGGACGCTCATACGGGAAGCTTATACAGCGATTCAATTTACGATTAATTGACAACGAATGCGTTCGTGGAAATGTTATACCATTAACTTTTCGGTTCCGGACCTCTACATCCACAGAAGTATTGCCGGATATTACACGGATAAAACTTTATAAAGAAAAGATTTTGATTGGCGTTTGTTTCATTGTTCTTAGGGTAACTAACTTTTCGGTACTCTATACATACACAGACAAATTGCCGAATATTACAGGTATAAAAATTTAAATAAAAAAGTCTTTTTGGTTGCAGTGTTTCAATGTTCCCAGGGTAGGCAATGGTTTTTTTTTGCCTATATTGTATGCACGCCACTGCCGTTAAGATGCAACAGCCTGTAAAAGCACTAAAAATTTAATTTTTCTAATGCTTATATCTCAAATAATATTCAGTTTGTACCGGGTGATTCAATAAGAAAGGTAGCCGGCTATATCTCGGAAACTACTGGGCATAGAAACTCGGGGGGAAAAAATTATAACCAAAGTGGCCATGAGAAAATCCCGGAAATAATATTTAAGTTCCGCATTTTGCCGCAAGAGGGCATAATTGAAAAGTAAATTTTGAAATTTTACACATCTCCGAAAATTCCACATTAACGTTGATAACGCCGTTAAAAAGCTTGGACAATTATGCATCATTTTGGTCTTATGCTCATTGGCGTACCGACTTAAATAAGAGGGGGAGAAGCTGTTGAAAGTGTAATCATTTAAATCGCTGTAACTTATAAACGACTTATCCGATTTTAGCAAACTAAAGACTGTTTGGAAGAGAAATGTATGCACTTTCACCAATCGTATTTAGTGATCCATAATAGTTCTAAAAAAAATGCTAGAGGGCGCAATTTGTAATAATAACACATTTTTTGATTTTACTCCGAAAAAATAAATCACATGGTATAATTATGATACCATAATCGAAAAGTAGACGAAATTTGCTAGGAAAAATATATAAACCGCAGCTCGATATCTCCTTTCGTTTCAGCGTTATCGCCAATAGAATAATTTTTAAAACTTTAAATGAAGGAGCGGTTATATTATTTTTTAGAAAAAAAGTGGGACGCCACTGATATTTTTCCATGTGGATATCATTTCGGATTAGCCTGGTCAATTCTGCATAAAAATAGTCTCTTGCGTTTTTGTCCTCAGACACACCGTTCTTAATAAAAATAATTAAATTAAATTAGTTCGACTATTTATTATTATTATTAACATTGACAATGAAATATTTTGTTTTATAAAAATTGTTGAAAATGACCACCTTCGCTTAATAGGAAAGCTTTCGCCCGTCTAATTTGGTAAAAGTGCATATATTTCTCTTCCAAACAGTCTTTAGTTTGCTAAAATCGGATAAGTCGTTTATAAGTTACAGCGATTTAAATGATTACACTTTCAACAGCTTCCCCCCCCCCCTTATTAAAGTCGGTACGCCAATGAGTATAAGACCAAAATGATGCATAATTCTCCAAGCTTTTTAACGGTGTTACCAAAGATATACCTTAATGTGGAATTTTCGGAGATATGTAAATTTTTAAAATTTACTTTTCAATTACGCCCTCTTGCGGCAAAATGCGGAACTTAAAAATTATTTCCAGGATTTTCTCATGGCCACTTCAGTTATAATTTTTTTTTCTCTAGTTTCTATGCCCAATAGTTTCCGAGATATAACCGGCTACCTTTCTTATTGAATCACCCGGTACGTTTGACCTGTTACACAAAATACGTTCAGAAAAATTGATTAGCAAAATGATCACACCACGCTCCGAGTGACTCTAGTATCTTGTAATAGAGGCATGTGTTCGTCTCATAAACGTAAACCAAATTTAAAAGTTCGTGTGTTATTCAAAGAATATGCAGTTGCATCATTACAATTAAAAAAATTCGCGAAAATATGCAGTTGGAATATTTAGTAAATTATTTAATAGATATCATCCGCATAATCTGTTATTTTTACCAGACTGAGGAGTGAGGAGTCGTATTGTCTACTTTAAAAAAAATTGCGGTTTAATCTTTGGAGATAAGAAAATTTTTTTGACAGACCACCTGAAAATTTTTTTATTATTTAATCAAAGGACTTTTCTATAAAGAGTTTCGAGTAGCAGCTTTTCTTATCTCCCGAAAGGGACAATTAGTAGCCTCAGACATTTTGGTGATTAAAGTATTTAATGGTCTACTAATATACCGGATGGAACAGAACATATGGGATTTCCCATGTACATTTCGAGGTGATCAAATTTAGCTTAAAAATATACTTAAACTTTTTAAATCATCACCAGCAAAAAAAAAATGATTAAAATTTTGTCAATGTTAAGGTTAGGGAGGGACAGGTTTTGCATAAAATTACCTATTCAGTAACTGTAATAAACTATCAGTTAAAAAAAATCATGTTTTCACGTTGGATGGCTATATCTTTTGCATTGAGTTGATTCCTACTGATGGCGTTAATGGGTTTTTATCGCGGTTTTTATTTCTTAAAAATGCCTTGAAATAACAGTCTCGCTGTACTTGAAGTTGCTTACAGGTTATGGCTTTCTGATGAGTTCTAACAAGAACGAAACGGCCTGTCATTGTCTACCTGTGTCCCAGGGAACCCATTACCTTTGGCGTTCTTGTGTACTTTAATGCACCACTTTGTCCGCCTGCCGCTAAAAAACGTTTTCTATTCGTTTTACATAATGTTTCATATATGCTTATTCAAAGAAATATTTTGAGTATGTTATAAAAATTCCTAAAAATTTTATAAATATGTACTAACCACCAGAAAATTAAAATATTACATTGCGCACTGTACTAACTGTTAAAAAATACTAATATAAGGGTTAAACATTGCAAATTTATAAAGGCCTTTTTACATTAGGTGCAAATGTCATCAAAGTGCATGCATTCAGGCAATTTTTTTTGAAATTGCACCTAATGTAAAAAGCCCGTAAGTTCTACATGTTCAAACCAAAATAATTCTCATCAAATCTGGTGAAATTCTCACGGTATTATGAGAAAAGTCATCGTCAGTACGAAATTTCGTTAAATCGGCGACGAACTCCCTGTGACTATTATCTGTACTACTGGATGTACTGAACCGTATTATGGTGCAAAAAAAATTTACGTCACATTCCAATTATTATTTAGTTTACTGACTTGTGCGAATTCGAATATAAATTTTCAGGTGTTTAGCGGTTTTACATAAACTTCACACTGCCAATATAAAGTGATATGATAAAAATATGTGGTCCAAACAAGCGGACACGCGGAATAAGAACAACATGACGTCGTTCCGAAATAAGATAACCAATCGGAAACAAAAAAATTCGACCGGGAGTGGTTCGGACGTTTCTAACGATACGGCGACGGACAATAAGCAACAAAGTGAAAGTGACGGTAAAAATCAGCAATCGAAGCAGGCGGCGCAAAAGAGCGGCAAGAATAGAGGCAGGAATAGGAACAAAAAGGAGTCGACAAAGGCGCCGCAGAAGGTGGATGATAAAAGCAAAAACCCGCCACCGGATATTGTAGAGGTTAGTATTTGCTAATAAACTATGATTTGTAAAGAATTAGGCTATACAGGGTGCTATAAATTCGTGTACGTACAAGGGCATCTCGAAAACGGTAAGAGATACGAAGATGGTTAAATTGAGGCAAAGTTGCGTATTTTGGGGCTTAATAATTTGGTGAAAGAAAATTGTAAAAATTTCGAATACCTTCGGAGATATTCAGGAGCGGTTCTAGACCCAAAATATTGGGGGAGCACCAGGGATAGTCGGGACTATGTGTATTCCATGGTATTGTACCTAGCGAAGAAGGCGGAAAAGCGCCGCAGACGAAAAATTTTCGGGGCCACGCCCAAAGTTCGTTTAAAATTCACCTAACTACTATCAAATTTCGAAAATTAAATTATTATCTCTCCCCCTTTGCATGGTTGGATTAAATTTTAATGTGTTTTTTGATATTCCTAGCTGGCTCTTTATTTTAAAAAAAACATTTTTTATAATTGTGAAAAATATGAATATTGGTGTCAATCCAAAATGTTAACATAAGACGTATGTATGACTCTCACCAGCGTTTTCCGGGCTCGGTTTTTCATGATTAAAAAAAAAGTAAATATCGCTCACCACGCCAAAATTGATGATTTTTTTTAGAAATTAGGAGCGTAGATCTAAGAGCAGTTTTTGGTGCAAATGCTTAGATTTGGAAATACACCTTCTTAAGTGCCGTATATTTATAATCCTAATAAAGCATTCTCATTTCATCCCGCACTATTTTTTTTATTATAAATTATCACACTTCTTCCCTAAAAAATGTTTCAATTGAAATGTGTACCTTAATTTTTCTCTTATGAAATAAATACCTTATTGTTTTTGTTTGTAAAAATATTTTATTGCATTGGGTTATATTTTTGTTGATTTAAAATAGCTCTAAAACGGGGAAAACGGAACAGATATATAAGTATATAATAGAAAAATTCTATAAAATATTCTTTTTACTCGTTTTCCTTTAAAATTGCATCAAAAATCAATAACTAAAACGATATGCGTGTGAAACCTTAATCTCTATATAAAACAGGACTTTTAGAAGGAAAAGTTTAAAAGCTAAACGTTTCGTACGAGACCTTTGTAATCTGAGCCAAGAATACATTATTTAAAGATTTAAATTAAGAGTCCATGCGTGAGATGAAAATGCAGCCCGGCGGTTTTAGGGACTTTCAAGCTTTAGCACTTAAATACAATTTATAGGTTTTTAAAATTTTATCGTTTTGTCATCTAATAGAGCCATCAGATACATCAGACTTTATAAACAGTAAACAAAAATTGAAATTATTTTTAAAACAAACATAAGCCAACACTGTTTTGCCCTATTTCGGTCTAGGCCTAAAGCAAAAACTAAAGGACTTATATTAATATTAATAAAATACTAATAAAAAATAGAAGTACTTCTCATGCCTTAAAAACTTACTTGCTTCCCACGGCCTAAACCCCATAACTTCCTGTAATGTAATTTTAATATTTAAATAATCCTAAAAATAATTGCCAGGGCCGTAATAGTAAAGAAAGGATAATTTTAAATATTAGTTAGGTGTTATTTGATAACAAAACGTTAAAATGTTAGAAACCTTTAGATTGTAATAAATTTCTAAACCTCCCTAAAACTGTTTTTCAAATTCCCGATGCGTATTTAAAAAAAACTGACTTGAGGTTGGTATCTAAAAAAACGTCGATTTGAAAACTAATAACGCCATCTTGTAGAACATAAAAAACAGTTATAAGAAAGGATGAAAGGAAACTAAGTTTCTTTTTTTCGGATATCTCCGAAGGTATTCGGAATATTTAAACCCCAAAATACGCTACTGTGCCTTAATTGAACCATCTTCGTATCTCGTACAGTTTTCGAAATTCCTTGTACGCACACGAATTTGTAGCACCCTGTATACCCTGATTGTGGGAAAACCATTTGGGCCAAAGTCATTTATGTCACAGTCAAAGTTGCGTGGCTCGTTAATTATTGTTTAAAATCTTAGTGAAACGCGACACAAATTCCTGTTCAAAAGTTTTACATTTTTAGTTAATATGGAATCTAAATCACGTTCACGATGTGTGATAATTACTTGGGTTATCTTTATTTCATTGTTTTATTAACGCGTGCTATTGTTAGTAATAAATTCCTTTACACCTTATATATGAGCTAACAAAGTGCATTTTTTGATGTTCTGCATTTTTGTAAATAGAATAAAGTCTTATTATTGACATTTCATTTTTGTGACCATTTTAAACAATATTGTACAAACTTTACTTCATTCCTTAAGTAGTAAAATTGACCTTTTGCGAACTTTTCAAAACTTTTTCCATTTGTCAGTTTGTTATGTTGGCACGTACCGGGTGATTCATTAAAAGTAACGAGCGGCCATATCTCGGAAACTACTGGGCATAGAAATTCAGGAAAAAAAAATTATAACTATAGTGGCCATGAGAAAATCCTGGAAATAATTTTTAAGTTGCGCATTTTGCCGCAAGAGGGCGTAATTGAAAAGTAAATTATAAAAGTTCACATATCTCTGAAAATTAAAAATTAAATTAAATTAGACGGGCGGGGTGGTAATTTCCAACAATTTTTATAAAACAAATTTTTCATTATCAATGTTAATAAAAATAATAAATAGTACATATAAGTCAAAAATTGCTTTGTACAGCATAGCATTCCCTCTTCAAACCAAAATGTGGCATTGCTAACACATTTGAATACGCTTTAATAGGGACGAGAGAGACACAATATATGCCTGTTCATAAATAAAAGTACCTCAAAATATACCTGTCAAAGTCATATCATGATTAGGCCATTCAACGATGTGTCAAAAATGGCGGCGGATTGCAAATACTGCTTTGTAATTGATACACATGACCATAAAAATGATATTGCTGGTGGTATTTAACGGGCGACTTAATGCTTTTTGCCATTCACTGCCATATTAAATCACGTGGTTTGGATTCTCTAATTTACCCAACAAAAGCTAACCTTAAAATATTTAGTTATATCTCTGGCCAGTGAAGGGGTTCAATGTTCATTGAAGAAGGTAGATAGGAGTTTACTTTTTCAAGCTCCAATGAAATGGAAGAAGTAATATCAACTGTCTGGTCAATTCCAACAGCTGGGTCAATTCCAACAGTCTGTCCAATTCTAACAACCACAACAACAAACAGTTTAATCGGAAGTTTAATCAAGTCCAACATTCTGATCAATTTCTGCAACCCTTAACAATACCAAGTTCCTGCTTCTTCCATTTCTAATGGAATGGAAAAAGTAACTACTATATACCAGAACGTGGCTTCTTCCATCTGCAAGTCCTATCTTTCTTCTTCAATGAACATTGAATGACCCTTGTACAGAGCAGCTATAACTTCATTCAACCAGTCTTGTTTAGTTACGAATATTTAGTAGCCATCATCACATTCAAGATGATGGTCTATCTAAATAACCGAAACACATCAAGTGATTAACTTTGAATTACGACTACCTTCATCATATAAAGTTATATGAAGATTTTCGTATAGTGCATGTATATCTTTTTCTTTTTAGCACAAAATAAACAACAACGACTCGAAAAAACTCGAGGAAGATGTTGACACCTGCGACGGTGTGGTTTTGCGACATTCTAACAATGTTCGTAATGGCGACACCACGTTGAAACGTTACAGTGACAGTTTTGTCATAGAAAATGTTTTGGGCGAAGAGTCCGCGGAGAAGGAGAAAGTGTCGAATCCCACGCCCTTGACGAGGGCGTTGAGCGGGTTTTTCGTGCTCGAATCCAAAAAGGCTAATCGGAGGTTTAGCGATCTTTTCAGGTAAATAATTCAGTAGTGGGTAAATATTTATTATATGCTTACCACGCCAATCATCAGGAATGATGGGGTCTTGTCTCTCCGAATTTCGAAATAATTTTGATTTTATTGGAGAGCTTAGCTAAAGTACAACACATAAAAATAAATAAGAACGGTAATTATCTGGTATAGCTCCACCAAGCCAATATTGATAAACTATTCAGGAAAGATCCATTTTGGAGCGTAGATTATAAATCTAAAGCGGTTTTTGGCGGAAATGTTTAGTTTTTTAGATATTCCTTTTTAAAGTGCCGTTTTGTAGAGGTTAGGTTTCGGCCACATAACTTCGGATTTAATTATATTGCATGCAATTTTAAAGAAATAAGAAGTAAAAAGGACAACATCTTATATAGCCTGGTCATTTCCATCCCGTTTTCTCTAATTTTGAACTATTTTTAACCAAAAATATAATCCAATGCAAACCCGAATGCAATAAAATATTTTTACACAGTAGGCAGTGACAGAGTCCAACAACAAATGACAACCAACTTTTTGCTTTGCTTTAATACTAGAATATTCATTATTATTTTTGAAGACACAAATTTAAAGTAAAAACTTGAATTGAAAAACACAAAGAATGAGGCGTTTCTGTATTTTTAATGAAGAAACAGGGTAAATATGATTATGTACAATAAAAATAGTGATAGAGAAGAACCAATATACCTACAAAACCAAACATTTTCGCCAAATATGGCGTTTAGATTCGTAATCTACCCTCCAAAATACTACCTATTTCTTCAATTTTCGCGTGTTGTAGCTATAACAGATAAATACCGAATGATGTATTTTGAGGCGTAGTAGGCGTAGATTATGAACCTGAAATTCTTGTCGGAAACGCTTAGTTTTTGAATTATTCCTTCTTAAAGTTGTCGTTATAAGGAAAAGGTTATAAGGATTAAGGAAAAATGCCGAAAACTGCTCATGTTCAGGGCTAAAAATACCAAGAAACAAAAGAGTATTTTAAAAAATTATAAAACAAATAATATCAATACATATTTTTCATGCTGTAGGATGCCTTTTTATGTTTTTTTTTGTTTAATTTAATTACTCTGATTAGTGATTGTTATAACTGATTTTATTTATTTATATTTGTTTTAAAATAGTCCTTTGTTTTTTGGTGCTTTAGCTCAGATGATGGTGTGGATTACAACGAAACGTTGGCATTGGCAATAAATATTGTCCAAAACAGTCTTTAATTTACCATTAAAGTAGTCGACAAAACCTACTAAAATGGGATGATTGGGACTTTCTCACGCCAAAGTGGTGTGTGTGGTGATAATACACTGCGCAACTTATTTAACGCACAATCAAAAATTTGTCTCAGCTTTAATCTTATGAATTTTCGTCATTTTTTGTTCGTTTTTATTGATTTTTTTTGTTAAATTGTAGTTTTTTCTATTGAGAGTGTCACTACGTTAGTTGTTTTGGTTACAAAAGTTGTTGTGGTATTATACCGGGTGATAATAAAATGTTATTTTTTTTGGAAAATTGCAGACACCCTGTGGGGTATATTAGCTGTTGCGAGTTATTCCAATTATAGCTAAATTAAAGCCTCTAGTTTTGTTTACATTTTCTTTTTTTCTTTTTTTGTTTATCTCTGATACTTTATGAAATACACTGTTTTGAAACACCACGTGCTTTTATTACCTGAAATGCATTTAGAAGGCTATGGAAAATAAAGTGACAACTGAAATGCATTTAGAAGGCTATGGAAAAAACAGAAATTTAACACGTGATGAATGTGTTCAGGCGGTTACATTACATGGTGAAGGGTGGAGTTACAAGCGCATAGCTGGTAGGTTGGGAATGTGGCACACAACTGTAGCGAGGGTAATTGAAAGGTTCGCAGAAACAGGAGAGCATTCCAGGCGGACCGGTCAAGGTAGACGTCGTGTTACAACTCCTAACCAGGATCGTTTTTTAAGAGTAAGTGCTGTACGACAAAGATTTACAACTGCAAGAAAATTAAGATCAGAACTTTAAGGTGCAGGTGGTCCACTCATATGTATTCAAACTGTGCGTCGACGACTAAGAGAAGACAATTTAAGACCCTGGATTGCTGCTCGAGGACCCGCATTAACAGTAGATCATCGAAGAGCCAGATTAAATTTTGCTAATGAGCATGTTAATTGGTTGAAAGCAGATTGGGAGCGTGTTCTCTGGACTGATGAGTCGAGGTTTAACTTGTATAACACGCATCCGCGTCTACCGCAGACCAAGTGAGCGATACAGTCAATGCACACAACTTTATATGGAGGTGGATCCGTCATGGTATGGGGTGGAATATCTTTGAAGGGACGAACACAGTTGCCAATTGTAAATGGAAATCTTAATTCTGAAAGGAATATTACAGATATTCTTAAAGAACATGTTGTGACTTATGCACCCTATATAGGACCTAATTTTTTGCTCATGCACGACAAAGCAATTCGTACATTTTAGGTTTCTTTTTAGTTTTTTTAGCAATGAAACAAAAAATAAAATAAGACAATGTAGATAAAACTAGAGGCTTTAATTTAGCTATAATTGGAATAACTCGCAATAGCTAATATACCCTACAGGGTGTCTGCAATTTTCCAAAAAAAATATAACATTTTATTATCACCCGGTATAATACCACAACAACTTTTTTAACCAAAACAACTAACGCAGTGACACTCTCAATAAAAAACCTACAATATAACAAAAAAATCAATAAAAACGAACAACAAATTACGAAAATATATAAGGGGGGTCAAAAGTAGGGGTCACATTTGGGACCCCTACTTTTCATTATATTTCTTAATGACCTTATTTTTATCCTAGATGTCGATCATTTAATTTATGCCGACGATGTCAAGTTATATCTTAGAATTAGAGACGAGAGGGACTGCATGAAATTACAAGATAACTTTGAGAAAATGAATAGGTGGTGTGAGAAAAATAAATTACTATTAAATGTGTCTAAGTGCAGTATTATTACATTTACTAAAAAAGTGCATCCGATTGTATATGAGTATAGTATAAATGGGGATATGTTAAAACGGTGTGAGTCTGTGTGTGATCTTGGTGTTGTGCTGGACTCAAAGCTCTCTTTTCGTGATCACTATTCTAAAATTGTTGGAGAAAGTTTAAAATTGCTGGGCTTTATTATAAGAAACGCTGGAGATTTCATGAGTTGGGACACACTTAGGTTGTTATTTAATAGCTTTGTTAGGTCACGCCTTGAGTACTCCTCGGTTATTTGGTGCCCTTTCTATCAAACCCACATTAGTAGTCTGGAAAAAATTCAAAGACGCTTTTTGAAGTACATCAGTTTTAAGCTAGATGGAATCTACCCTGAAATAGGGTTCCCGCACGATCGTCTCTTGGCAAGATTTTCAATGGAAAGCCTCGAAACACGGCGAACAAAATCTCAAATTATCTTTCTACATAACGTACTTTTCGGAAAAATTGATGCTGGGAATATTTTACAGTCCCTGCACTTTCAGGTGCCAAGGCCAACCTCGCGTAATTACCTGACTTTTACTCTACCAACTCCAAGGACAAATACACTAAAGTTTTCTCCATTACATCAAATATGTGAAAAATATAATAAAATTCAAAACCAGTTAGATATACATGCCTGCACTGTGGCCTCCATTAAACGCCTGACTCTGTAATTATTTACATATTATATATCATTGTTTAATTATTTTTACTATATCTATGTTGTTCTTTTTTATAATGCTTTGTATTATGTTAAAACTTTTTTTTATATCCCATTCGATAATTGGATATTTGATTCTGTAGAATGTGGTAATATTAAATAAAATAAATAAATAAATAAGATTAAAGCTGAGACAGGTTTTTGATTGTGCGTTAAATAAGTTGCGCAGTGTATATGGAAAAACCTGGGTTTAAATTTTTTCCTTGCTTAAATTGAAGATGGGCATTCTTACCAAAAATTATGATTGATGGTCTGCCACTAATATTCTTTGCACTATTTTAGACCTGTAAGTGGAAAGTTTTCTGGAAGTACGGAAAGTTTGAAAATACCTATGAGGTTGGAAAAGAATATTCCTGAAAAGGAGGACAAAAAGGAATCAAAAAGCGAAGCAGCTAAAAATAAAGCTAATAAGAAAGCTGAAAATGCCAAGAAAAATTCGCAGGTAAATTTTGAAGACAATTAAAAGAGAACAAAAAACGTATACCGTGTATTCAAAGTTAATTATTACTAACTTTCTTATTATGAGAGAAAAACAATTGAGCTTCAGAATTGCGTGATATTAACAAAAAATAATTGCGATTTTCAATGGAAATGCGTTTGAATGTAAATATTTCCGTTATTATTGAGTTTAGCAATATGTGGTACAAACAAATTTTGCTTAGAATTTTACTCTCTATCATACGCCACAGTATACCAAGCAGAAATACGTGCTATACAAGCATGTGTACAGAAAAATATCGAAAAGGGCTACCACGACCAAGAGATATACATTCTGTCCGACAGCCAAGCTGCCCTCAAGGCCCTGAACTCCAGTCGACTCAAATCGAGGATCACACTGGAGTGCCTAAACGACCTGAAAAACCTGGCCGCAAGGAACAACAAGGTAGAACTCCTATGGGTTCCTGGCCACTCAGGGATAGCAGGCAACGAAAAGGCCGATGAACTGGCAAGAGCCGGATCATCTCAAAAACTCAGGGGCCCTGAACCCGCCCTTGGCATATCAAAACAGGCAACCAGAACAGCATCAGACAGGTGGGCACAACAACAACACCTGTCCCGATGGAACAGGATACCTGGTCATACCCAAGCGAGGGCCACAATTGGAAAACCCTCCAAAAAGTTATCAACTGGAATGATGCCTTTAACGCGCACCCAGCTAAAACAAGTGGTCGGCCTACTAACAGGCCACTGCTTAAGAAAACACCTACACCGAGTAGGAATTTACAATGGTCCCATTGAATGCAGGCTTTGCGGCGATGAGGACGAAACCGCCTCACATATCATATATAACTGCGAAGCACTGACCCGAGGAAGACTCAGAATCTTCGGAGACATTCAATGTGGGGATAACCTCCCACATGACAAACTTGGTAGGAATTTGCTGGACCTTATAAAAGGAACAAATCTTTTCTAGCAAGATAGGGGAGCACAATAAGCCACTAGGCTGCAGTGCAAGAAGCTTGGGCCGAACGCCCAACCCCCGCCTTAAACCAACCAACCTCTATCAAATAGTTATAACAGAAATTCCAATTTCCATTTAAAAAAAATTCTCGTGATTCCGAGCCGACTTCATTTCGAACGCACGGTATACTGTTTGTAGAGCTCTTTTTACTTCAATTAATTAACAATATACTTACCTCAAAAGGTCAATTTTTAATTTTTTTTATTAACCTCTAAACATTATGGTTCTTTCAAGTGCGCGCCATAGCTTTACATATTATTATGCGTGCCAAATTTCAACTTTCTAGTAGTGATGTAATAAAACAGTTTTTTAAATTGCTCGCAAAAAAACAACATGAAAACAAGCATGTTTTAAATGAAAAAAAAAAATCATTAGAGTTTTTTTTTCACGTAAGACGCGGGAAAATAGTGAACGCGTAGAATATCTGCAATTATTGATCTCGACACAGTTATCGTAGCAGGGTTTCCAACCATCCCAGCATTATATTCGATGTATTCAATAGGCAAAAATCGGTAGGTTATGGGAAAAAACTTTAGTTTAATAATAATTAAATAAATAAGAAGTACCAGGAACGAAAACAGTAACGATTAAGTTGCACAATAAAATTTATTAGTACTTTCCCATTATAATTTATAAATTTGGTCGCTCTGTGGCTGTTTACTGTGGATATAGTGCGCCGACTCGAAGCGCGGCGTTGTCATAAATCGGCTACATTAAAATGGTTCGACAATTAAGGACGAACTGTGCAAAACGCGTTAAATCTATTTTTTATAATTTTTGCTTTTTAGTCAATCTATCATTAGAACAACCCAGTTTGATCAAAGCGCGATAAATCAATTAGAAATAGCCATATTAAAAATACTCAGCTAAGCAAAACGGATTAATTTCAATGCACGTTTAAGCGAAGTGCAATAAATCCAATTCGCATTTAAGCAAAGTAAAATAAATCCAAAAAAAGAATATTCATTTTTGTTTAAAAGTTTGCATTCTTTTATTTCAATAATCTTATATATATAATTAATAATTATTTCACTGAAGTTTTAAATTTTATTGGCCTTATAAAATAATGTAAACTTAATTACTTCAAGCAAAACGCAATAAATCCAAACGAAGTAAGCAAAAAGAAATAAATCCATACTAACCTAGCAAAATGGCATAAATCCACATTCTGGTTAAACAAAATGCAATAAATCCACTAAAAAATATACCATATTGTCATGAAAATCAAAAATTTAGATTAAAAAAGGAAATATTCCTTTTTAATCCTATTACATAAATCATTCTGCGCCACATGAAATTTTTTTTTTCTTCTAACTTTGCTAGTTTTTAAGTTTTACTCAAAACAACATATTATGGATTTAATGCGTTTTGCGGTGATCAAATAAAAAAAATAGAAAAATAAAAAGTTAATTTTTAATAGATAGAAATAATATAATAAATGTTTTCCGAAAATTGATCGGAAATATTGACATTTTTGATAACATTTCAGAAAGCAAAAGTCAATATTTCCTTACACTTAGTCGTTGCTAGGCAACGGAAAATAACTATTAGGAAATATTTATTATTGTACTATAAGGAAATATTATTTTTGTACGGCTACTTGTAAACTAAAATGTGTTAAGCTTGACAATTCAATATTACTGTGTTTCCATAGTTACAACACACATATTTAATGGCATTCTTTATTTGTGAACAAAGTTAATAATACTTATTTCAAAATTTTAACAAGTTGATTGTAATAAGTTATGTACTTTTTATAATTTACAAAAAAATAGTAAGTATGTATTCCTCGTAGAAAAAGCCACATTCCCGGACTCCGTATAGTCAGTCTCGGCTTGCGCCTCGACATACAATCTTTACGGTCGTCCGGGAATGTTTAGCTTTTCCTACTAGGTATACAATGTACTATTATTTTATCTTTCTTAAATAAACTTATTCTTTAATCCCCTGATGACGTGCTTGTTACTTTTGTATTTCTACCAAATTTATAGTGTTTTAAATTTTTATTTATCTTTCCAATTTGTAGGCCAAATCGACTGAAGTTAAGAAAACGTCTACGACTGAAACGTCAAATTCCTATCTCAAACGAGTAAAATCGAAAATTTACAAAAGCAAAAGTGACGATTCTGCAAAAATTGAACTAGACAATAAGTACAAAAAGCTCAAGCCTAAAAAGTCCTTGGACCTGAACGGAAGGATTCCAGAGGAAGATGTGCCTTCACCAACTTCTGGTTAGTTAGCTTTGTATGATCCAAAATAAGATAAATATGATATGATACAAACTACCAAAATGAATTTATACATTCCACATCAAATTTTATTGGTTGGATAGTTGGTTAGCTTATCACTTGATCTAGCGCTTACTCAGATCCTCAAAGATCCTGCAAATTGCTGTTTTTAGTCATCAATTAAAAGCCATTCTGTTTACTCAGTTTTATTTTATCTACATTTAAATTTGTTACTTTATTTTCTGTTGTTGATCTTTTAATAATAATTCGAGTAAAAATATTTTGTATAATTTTTCTTGTAGGTGGTTTAAAAAATTCCTCAGGACCGTTCCAATTTGGGAGGTTGATTAGGCAAACTACCAATTTAGAAAGGATTAGGTGAGGTATTTGCACTTTAATTTTAATATTGACAGGGTTGTATGAAAAATACAAAAATAGAATGGGCACACCAATATTTTAAAATAATCTCAAAAACCGCCTAGCAGTTATAAAGATTCGATCTATATTTCTGAAGGGCTAGCTGGTCTTGTTAGATTATATAAGAGCTTCAAGACCCTCATTTTTCTAAAGACTATGCCAGAGCATATTAGAGCACAAAAACAAAGCAACGACAAATATTTAGAAAACTTAAAACCCAGCTGTATTTTTGCGCGCACCTCTAATTTGTCGGCTATAAACGTATATGTTGGTAAAGGAAACAAAACTTATTGAATTACTCTGGGACTGATGATGAAGAGAACTCAGAAGTCTTTACTTCTTCCACTAGGATTATAGTCTACTTCAGAAAGGTTTAGAGTATTAAAAGTGCATTAGGTATGCAAAGGGACTACAGAGTGACCCAACGAATATTTAAGCCATTTTTATAATTTGGCATTGATTTCATTGCAAAGTTCTTTATTTTCATCAGGTGCAGGTAGTACCACCCGGGTTTGGGTCAATTTATGGGTTTTGCCTATTGTTATCCATTCACAAACACTGAAAATGGTGTGACAAAGGCGTACATTACGTACATAGTATTACGTACACTTATTTTTATTAAACATTATAAAAAAAATACAAAATACATTATGTATACAGAAATTAAATTATAAAAAATCATAATATTCTTCGTCATCTGAGGAACTATCATCTCGTCGTGACGTTATAATTAACGGGTCGACGGTCCGATGGATCAGGTGGTCAAGATCCTACATTTTCTCCTCTCCTTTAATGACATGATGGACTGCTTTTCACCAGTTCTCTGTTGTCACTTCCTTAATGGCTTAATCAAACAGTAGCTTAACATCTTTCATTTTGAATATCGCGTTGTGTGCTACAAATCCTTTCACTTGCGCCCATAGAAGTTCTATAGGATTTAGTTCGCAATGATATGGCAGTGTGCGCAGCACAGTTACACTATGTTTTTCAGCTATATCTTCCACAGCATATTTTATAAAACGACGTTTGTGTAAATTTGCTATAGCTAATAGTTCCTTCTTTATTAAATTATCTTCTTTTTTTTATATAAATAATTGAATGCACAAAATTTACCTGCGCCGATGGCCAACACCGAACTGAACGGAATTCCTTTTCTTGCTGTATTTTTTTTTTGAAATAGCATATTATTAGTAGTGATTGACATGGAAGAATATTTATTTTGTAATTGTATTTATCTACTTTCATTTAGTAATATGAATTTTACAGTTCTGTAAATCGTTTTGTAATGGCAGCTATTACAGCACTAGTACTGTAATAGATGCACTAGTGAGTGCTGTAATGGAAAAAAAACGGGTTTATTAAAATTTTGCTGTTAAATAAAACCACACTTTTTAGAAGAATGATTTATTATTAACAATTATAAAATTAATTAGCAATTATTAATTAAAATATATCTTGATTTTTCTTGACTGAAATCATAGTTCTCAACATTGAGTAGTGAGTCCATAGTGTAGATGGTTTCTGGGAGCGTTGCTTTACGGAAAAATAACCCAAAAGGATTTTCTCAGACACCTCCTTTATTTTATTAGCTTTGCACCAATCTTCAGACTTCTGATACTCCAACTCGTACCGCGCCTTGGATTTTGTCGGAACTAAACTTGATAACGCTTCGTTTGCCGCTACTTCTATATCAGAGGGTAAACTTAAATCAGAATCGCTCATTTTGAAAAACGCTTTTATATTTTTGAATTTGTTTGACAAAGTTTCGACAGTAACCATGCGAAACAGTAACTATGCGAAAGGTAACATAAAAAACTTGATTAGTAAACTTAATAGCAGGTGCAATTTTATTTTTAAAAATGCCTTTCGCCAAATATTTTTATTCGTAGATGAAAGTAGATAAAATTTTGTACAATATTCTTGTTGTAAATTCAGATTACTACACTCGATGTTTTATTAAACTCCGCTGACGCCTTGGTGACAACTTTAACATCTCGTATTGTAATATGAATCTTTACAACACCTATATTGTATATAACTATTTCCTATATAAAATATAAACTAGACATAATGGAGTTAGGGTCTGTACAGTTGATACATTGTTAGTCGCATAACTAAAAATCGGTTGGCCGTATGCAAAAATTTATTTTTGTAGATAATTTTCCAGATTAAAATTATAATCATTACTAACTAAATAGCAAGTTTGTTTCAGTGAAATAGCAATTTTCGTCGCCGGTCACACTGAATAACCTTCGCGAACATAAAATAAACGGACGTGCAAAAATCAAGCAGGGTTTTAATTATTCTAAAGCAGGAAATTTATGTGTGTCTATATCTACAGGGTGATTCCTAAGTTAATACTTCTTTTTGTTACTTTAAATTGTTAAAACGTAAAAATGGAACATTATAAAAGTAATTAACAAGTGGATATATTACTTATTAACGAGGAATGTTGACAAAACTGCGGCTCCTGATTCGACGTTATGAATATTACGCTCCGACACGGTACGGTAGTTACGTCGTGTAAAACATTGTGCTGGTGCTACAAATTCGTGTGCGTACAAGGGGATCTCGAAAACGGTAAGAGATACGAAGTTGTTTGCATTGAGGCAAGGTTGTGTATTTTGGGGCTTAATAATTTGGTGAAAGAAAATTGTAAATATTCCGAATACTTTCAGAGATATCCGAGAAAAACCGAAATTTTCAGTTTTGTTTTTAATTTTTTGCGCCTTCATTTTTGACTTGGGAAAAAACAAAAAACACTTTCTCATGGCCGTTTTTTATGTTCTACAAGATGGCGTTTTTAGATTTTAAATCGGACGTTTCGTTCTTTAAATACCAACCTCAATTAATTTTTTTTAAATACGGACCTGGAATTTTTTAAACAGTTTTAGGGACTTCTAAGCTTTGGAAATTAAATACAATGTAAAGGTTTTTAAAATTTTAACGTTTTGTCATCAAATAACACATCACTACCATTTCTAATTATTATTTCCTTACTATTACGGCACTGGAAATTATTTTTATAATTACCTAAATATTAAAATTACATAACAAGAACTTTGTGGCGTAAAGTGGTATTAAAGAAGTGTTTAGGCTGTTTATTTTTTCAATAAGATTATCCGTCATAATTAGGAAGTAAGCAAGTTTTTAAGGCATGAGGAGTAATTCTATTTTTTATTAGTATTTTGTTTATTAATATAACGTATATCTTAAGTCTAATGGTTTTTGTCTTAGATCTAGAACGGAATACTGTAAAACAGAAAAAAAATAACGCTCCCGAGCGAAGAAAATGTAACTGGAACGTTAGTCTAGGTTACTATGATGCGCTTATGTTTGTTTCAAAATTAATTAAATTTTTATTTTTATTTTTAGAAGATCTGATGATGGTAGTTTCAGGCAAAATACGTAACAAAAATAAACAGACCTAGGTATTTGAGGCCGTGACTTTGGGTCTTTTCTCTTACAAAATATCAAATATTAGGCCTGTTTGAGTAAAAATGGACGGATTTTTTAAATCAGAAATCTTTTGTTTTTAGTTTGGCTCTAAATGTTCAGGACCGTAATGAAATAAAAAAGATAAAAAAAATTTGTTATTAGATGACAGAACGTTAAAATTTTAAAAATTTGTACATTGTATTAAATTTCTAAAGCTTAAAAAACCCTAAAACTGTATTTAAAATTCCAGGTCCGTATTTAAAAAAATTGACTTGAGGTTGGTAAATTAAGAACGAAACGTCGAATTTGAGAACTAATAACACCATCTTGTAGAATATGAAAAACGGCTATGAAAAAGTGTTTTTTATTTTTTCCCAAGTTAAAAATGAAAGCTCAAAAAATTAAAAACTAAAAATGGAAATTTCGTTTTTTTTCGAATATCTCCGAAAGCATTGGGAACATTTAGAATTTTCTTCTACCAAATTATTAAGCCCTAAAATACGCAAGTTTGTCTTTATTTAACCATCATCGTATCTCTTACCGTTTTCGAGATCCCCTTGTACGCACACGAATTTGTATAAGATAAACAGACCCGTATTAGACTACGCTTTTTGTAAAAACAACTTTTTTGAAGTTTCTGAAAAAGATTTTTCTATATTTTGGTTACTTTTATAACTACGCAGTTAAAAATAGAAGTATCAACTTAGAAATCACCCTGTATAACTATTAAAACAATCAGTTCAACTGGTGACCTCTTTCTAGTTTTTGGAAATTGTCCTTATTGTCCTTATAATCAATTAAAATTAAACTGATAACTAGAAATAACAAGAATGGTAAAAATGAATTCATCTTCAGTCGACCGTTCGGTTCCCAAAAATCCGTCGAAGGAGCCGAAAGCCCGGGCTTGGAACGTCCGGTGCTGGCCAAGTCGAAATCCAGTAGTGCCATCAATCTGAGCCTTTTAAGAACCCGCAGAGCCAAATTGACGGAACAAGCTTCAGCTGCTTGCGCGTCTGCAGCTGCGCTGTGCAAGGACGAGTTTGACTTCATCGCTTTCGGAGGAGTGCAGTCGGTAGGATCGACGACCAGTTTGCACAGGTTCCCGAGTTGGTTGCATCTTAGTAAAGGTATAGTGGAAGTCTTATTTCGCTTTTAGAAAAGGACGATGGTGTCTTTGAAATCCCGATAAGAAATTACTTTACTTTAATTGAATACAGGGTGTTCCTTAATGATGTGCTAATATTTTGGGGTGTGATTCCTAAAGTCATTTTATGAAGAAAAGTTCATATAAACATAATATGTCCTAAACAGCTTACAGGGTGTTGAATTATTTTTTTTAATGCTTTTTTTGTAATATCTCCGAAAGTACTTTAGATAATATTTTCAATTTTGGCATGTACTAATAGGACATAAAACTACATGTTTTAGTTATAAAAGTTATTTTTTTGTCCCACCAGTGGCGTCCCTGCAAACATGTCCTCTGATATTTTTTAGAAAAAAAGTGGTACGCCACTGACATTTTTCCATGTGGATATCATTTCTGATTAGCCTGGTCAATTCTGCATAAAAATGGTATCTTGCGTTTTTCTCCTCAGGCACACCGTTCTTAATTAAAATAATGAAGGTGGCCATTTCCAACAATTTTTATAAAACAAAATTTTGTATTATCAAGGTTAATAATAATAAATAGTAGAGCTAATTTAATTATTTTAATTAAGAACGGTGTGCCTGAGGAGAAAAACGCAAGAGACCATTTTTATGCAGAATTGACCAGGCTAAACAGATATGATATCCACATGGAAAAATGTCAGTGGCGTACCTCTTTTTTTCTAAAAAATATCAGGAAATGTTTGCAGGGACGCCACTGGTGGGACAAAAAAAATCTTTTATTACTAAAAGATGTGGTTTTATGTTCTATTAGCACATGCCAAAATTGAAAATATTATTTAAAGTACCTACTTACGGATATATTACAAAAAACGCATTAAAAAAAATAATTAAACACTCTGTAGCAAAAAATTTAAGCCGTTTAGGACATATGTTTATATGAACTTTTCTTCATAAAGTGACTTGAGGAGTCACACCCTATAATATTAGCATTTCATTAAGGAACACCCTGTATACCTCAGACCAATTACAATAGACAAAGTATTTCATTCACAAAGAAACTATTGTTGTGTTTACATAGTTAAAGGCACATCTTGGGACACAAGTAAGTCTTTCATCCTTCAAAGGGAGGGATCAATCGAGACGCGCAGATGAAAGGAAGGAGCTACTACCTGTAAAGTGTTTCGGCCATAGTTCTTCCTTTTTTTCCTTTCGAGACAGCGCCGACATATTGTTCCTGTGTGCTTTGTTCTCACGAATCTGACAATTCTTCATTAGTTGACAACATTGTTATAGTATATTCTGTAACGAGGTTGGAATGAAAATTTGATTCGAGTGGAAGATTCCGAACGCGAGCGTAGCGAGCATGAGGAACCACGAGTAGCAGACTATATATTTTCCACGACCAAAAATACTATTCGCAATATTTGTAATTTCAGGTGGAGTATTATCCAGTTTCATATCTGATTCATCCGATTTTTCACTCATATTTTGACTTGCACTAAAATTTGTCTGCTGACATTGACAGTTTCGAAATTCATGGCAACCTATGTCGTTTAGATCAATTATAGAATATTCATTCCGTATCTTGTTATGGAATGAAAATACACGCAAAACGCATAAGAAGCAAGTTTCATAATTAATATTCCAACTCAAGAGCGAGAATTTTTACATTCTATTATCAAAAATGATTTTGGAATTATTGCATTCAGTAATGGTCGTGGAGAAAAAATATACTGCTCATCTCTAGTGGATTATCCATATCGCACTCGGAAATTTGAGCACTCCGCCTACGGCGTCGTGCTCAATTTACTTCCTCCTGAGATATAGACATCATATCCACTCTTGTACAAACTACTATTATCTAGGGTGGTCTGAGGTTTATGTAAATAAAGAGCTCATACTA
The DNA here is from genome assembly GCA_935413205.1 of Polydrusus cervinus. NCBI lineage: Eukaryota > Metazoa > Arthropoda > Insecta > Coleoptera > Curculionidae > Polydrusus > Polydrusus cervinus. The sequence continues at coordinate 45,629,897 of OW284516.1, read as the reverse complement.
GCAAATACACCTAAAAGTATCCGAATAATTCTTGTGGGATTTTCGTGGCATATTGTTCTTTTAAGCGTCGCATCAACAGAGGGTAAACGGACATTGTTTTATACAGTTAATTCGATTAAGTTTGCAACAAATGGCAAATATTAATTGCACAACCAAAATTTAAGTACTCCAAAAGTTGATGCATGTCCGGTAACCATTTCAGGTGCGCTTAGAATGGCTTCAAGTCAAACAACAGACAGGATAGGTAAAAATATATGAAAATATATCGAAAGAGGGAAGAAAAAACCTTATTAAGGACGGTTGTTTAGAATTAATAAAATGTATTTAAATTTTAAAAAATATGTTTATATGTTTATAGGTTTTATTAATCCAGTTAATTTTTTTTTAATTTTTAGAAAATGTATTTATAAAGTTTACGAATGAAGGTTAATGCATGTTAAATGTGGAGGCGTGACCAAAAAGTTTCATCTAACTTACAATCTAAACTTCTTAAAAGCAGCGCCTATATGGTAATTTCACATAAGCTGTAAGTTAGATACCCTTTTTTTTTTGTCACGCCCATAAATATAATAAGGTTGGCCACATCAGATCCTTAAAATTACTACATTGTACATATAAATAATAGTATAAAATTGATCCTTGAACATTTTTACTTATTTTTTTTCAGGTAAATTTTATAAGAATAAGCTTACAAGTTTTTAAAGGCTTTACTGAGTTCTTTGTTTAAACGTCAATATCTCGAAAACAATTGAATTTAGACATATGACATTTTATACAAAATATACGTGGAATTGTATAGGGAATTAGAAAATAATATAATATATAGGGTGTTCCATTTAAAAAAATGCAAGTTTAGTCCGCCACATTTTTTTGAGCCACCCTGTATAATGTAAAATATTTTTAAAATATGCCGCTTTTAAGTCGATACCTTATGCTGGTTTAGTATTTTTGATAAGCTCCTCGATAATGATTTAATCTTCCATCCCCGCCACGTTGGCGGACCCGGTAGAATTGAAATATCCTTCAACATTTAAACTTTTTTTTCAGGTAATTTTTATAAGAATAATTACCTCGCAGGTTTTTAAAGGCTTTTCTGAGTTCCTGTAAATAGTTTTAATAATACTTAAATAAAATTATACTTGCTTATCTTTTATGTAAAATATCTATTGTCTTCAGTGACATAAATATTATTTACCAGACGAGTAATTTAAAAAAAAACAAATATTGCCTCAACCCAAAAATGTTGCTAACAATAGACTACTTGCAGCATTTACGTGATATAATTTTATTATCGTTATGTTACGTATTTTTATAATGAAATGCTCTTACATCGTACTTATTACTTAATCGGTCACGATAAATGACACTTAAATTTACAACAATACGTAAATAATATGTATTTTTACATCTATTTAACAATAAAAGAAACTTAAAAAAGTTATCGTTTCTGAATGTGCTAATAAATTGATATTTGTTTGAAAATCGTTCACAAATTCGCAATAATTCGGTAATTAGGTTTGTCAGACGTGCTGTTTTGTAATATGTTGCTTTGATTGACAGACCATAAAGTAGCTTTATCTCTCATTATATCTGTTAGGGATTGTTTTAATTAAAAGGTTTAACTTTATTTCCAAGCAGGTTTGTCTGGTATTAATGTAGTAGAACGTATCGTGAAGTGTATTCGATCTTTAAAATAAATTTCACTAGGGTTGTATAATATAGAATGCAGGCGCGGCTTGTCCATAAGGTCATTTGGTCAGTGACCCACCTATAAATTTAACCCACCTATTTAATTTATTTTTCAAAACAAATAAAAATGATTATACTTTACAAACTTCAAATATTCCAAAGCGTGTCATGCGAAAACTCCCCACTATAGATCGAAGCGCTCTGCTCGGCCGTATTTTAGTTTGGCTCACGGTTGACCTCATAGGTTTATATTAAATTAGAAGATTACATAAATCAATTGGAATCTAGAAGCGAAATAGACATACGCGCTCTCTGAAGTTAAAAAAAGACAAATCCGGCCGTCGACTTCGTGTTCCATCGGTCAGTCGTTCAATAGGCATTTATGGAAACACAGTCGAACCGCTCGGTGAATTTCAAGCAAAACTTTACGTTAGACAAGGAAAAACTTATTACAAAATATGCGAATTGTATTTGCAACATTTGCATAAACCTTATGTTTTATTAGGAATGCCGAATCGCCCGTAGTATACCCTTAACCCTAATTTAGTTTGTTTATGTGTGTATTAAATATATTATGCTCCTTCTCGTATTCCTGATTTTGTTCTACCCGCAATGAATTAAACAAAAAACACGGAAGGAAAATAGAGACCATTCAAGTCCACAAAGCTAAAAGCTTGTATGCAAACTTAAATACATGTCTTGTAGTGTTATTTAAATCCGTGCGTCATTTGATATACCATAATATGGATACAGTTTTGCATAACACCATCCAGTTGACTTAAAGATCAGGCCGCAGGTCATCCCAATCGATTCCGATGTTTTGGTAAAGATCCAAATGACGATCCGAGAATCAGTTACAGAACGGTAACAAGTTTGAACGACAGACGAAGGTAACAAGTTTGTTTGGAACATTCGAAGAACCGTTCTATGAATCGTTAATTTAAGGTTTGGAACTCATTATTATAGTAAACAATACTAGTAAAACAATTTATTTCTTACCTCGAATCCAGTTAGCCATAAATATTTGTGATAATAATATGTTTTAAAGCCACGGTTTTGTTTTCCTGTACTTACTACTAGGCTTTTTAATTCTGGCTCTGGACCTGTTTTTTACTACAAGTTTGTCATCGTAATTTGGTAAATTAAACGAGTTGGTTAAAAAATATTCCACTAAATTACAGTCTAAATTAAAGCCGGTGGCACTCATTTTTAAATTATAAGGTAATCCAAAGTATCACTAAACGGCTAAACTAAATAAAATATCCAATCGATGCCATGTCCACTTCACAAACCCGGCGAAACCGCGAAAACTTAAATTTAACCTGACAAATACCAGAAGATCGCGCGCTAAATTCGTTCACGACACACGAGACGAGTTAGCAGGCGTTGAAAACAGATGACTTATTCGCACGTGGGAGAGATCACACTCGTGATTGGCTAGAGGCTGCTTGCCAGTAGACGTTGCCACTTATTGTAGTTAAAATATTAGGAACTACTATTTCTCTCTCACATTTTCGTGTTTATCAGCGCTTATTAATGTGGCTTTTAGAAAAAATCATTGGGTTTTAACAGCCACCAGCCTCATGCGCTATTGTCAGATTGTTTAAACATATTAAATAGTGGAAAAATAGCAATTAAGGAAATAAATTAAATATCCGAATAAAAACATATTACATATTTGCTTGCTGTAAATTAAGAATTACTGAGGAGGTTCAGCCTCCCTTGCCTCCTTCGAGAAGCCGTCACTGCTTTTAAATAAGTTAAATTTTGCTCTGTGTGACTGAAACACGCTGTATATAAGTGAGTTGGTTGTTCCTTGCGCCCATACTTGATTTAGAGTATAATAAACACAAGATAAGATCATTAAATATGATATTTTAAGGCCAACTTCCTTAGTATGTGCGTTATTACCTTTGTATTAATTTAATTTGGCTGTAAGACCCATTTTTTACGTCATTAAACATGACATGTCAGAAAATAATATTCCCCATTTTACCTTGTATCTCCCATAAATAATCATGATAAAGCGTTCAAAACTGTTTAAAAAATTTGCCTATGCGTGGGCATTTGCAAATTATTGCATGTTGTCAGTTTACTTTCTCTGTTACGTTACGGTTTATCCGGTCTTGACCTACTGTTATTTTTTTATATTGGCACGAGTCTATTAATTAAATAACGATGTTATAATTAATGTTACGTAACTGTAACATCATCATCTCGATTTTTAATTGAAATCTGTCGTGTAGGTTGTAAATGGAAGGCAGGTTTGTCGGGCCTTGATAATTCATAATTATTCTTGAATTAAGAAAATGAGTCTGTAAAGTTCAAAGTAGGTGCTAAATATTCATTTTTTTCTCTTAAATTGGATTTCTCAAGAGTTTTAAGTCTTGTTGAATTGGTAACAGTTGTATAAAGGTTTATTCATTGACAACATTGATATTTTCAAATTTAAAAAAAAAGAAATAAGAAACTTTCTCCACTAATATATTAAGTTGATGACACTACCTGTTTCGGACGTAGCAACGTCCATCAACAGGAGAAATAAAAGTATGTCGATACAGTTATGCAAATACAATTATAGTTATAAAAGGAAAATTAGGTTTTCGTTTACAGTTTTCATAAACCTTCAGGGCTATTTCGGTATATATAAACATAACTTTGCTGAAAATACCAAACAAATGCGTAAACTGCCTTCATACTTGTATACATAATATTTTTAAGAACTTAAAAGAAAATATGGGGTTATTACATAAATTGTAGCGTTCATTTTATGTAGAAATGGCGATATATCCTTTGTACTTTATTCTTTACAAACCTTTCGCTAAAAATCAAAAATTAATTTGTCGAAAATATAGTTTTGTATTCAATCTGCGAAGTCAACCATATATGTTCTTTATTTTATAAAGTTGATTTAAACTGAGGTTTATTTTTAACCGAAGAAATGTCAAAATTGCCATTTAATAATATGGGATTGACAGCAAAGTTCCAGTTAAAAGTGATTTACCTGATCATAACTTAATATAATGTAACATAGCATAACAATTGTTGTTGTTTAAAGGTTGGAGACAATGATGTTTCTTGAACGGCAGAAGAGTTTTGGACTTGCATTGTTTTTATTTGTTTTGAATCACAACGTTTCAACAGGTAAGTATCTTTAGTCGTCTTCAGGAGAATACTAAATAAGTATGGTAACTACAGCTCTATTTATACTAGCTAGGTGCAGTGACGCATAACGAAGTAGATTGAGTCATGCGTTTAACTCTTACCTATAATATATAGTCTTATATAGAACACGTAAGAGTTAAAAGCATGACTCCGTCTACTTAGTTAAATGTCACTGCACCTATGTTGTATAAATAGAGCTGTACTTACCGTACTTCTTTGGTATTCACCTGAAGACGACTCGAGCTACTTACCAGTTGAAACGTTGTTATTCGAAACAAATAAAGACAATGCAAGTTCAAAACTCTTTTGTCATTCATAACATAACAAGTTATGACCAGGTTGACTACTCTTAAATTGAACTTTGCCGTCAATCCCACATTAAAAATCGATCATTTCTACGATTTCAGAATTATTTTTTTCTTTAAGAGGATTTTATAAAATTGAGCATTAAGACCTTTTTACATTAGGTTTTCAAGTTCAAATAAATGAAAGCATTCGCTTTGACATTTTAATCAGCTGATGCAAGTTTCTCCATTTAAAACGACCGTTTACTTGCACTAATATAAAAAGGTCTTTAAGTTTGTTCTACAAGAGTGAAATTTGTTGAAAGTAAAATAGTGGAATTTAGTGTTAGTTAAAATATATAGAAAATAAACTTAGCATTTTGGCAAGGGCCTGTCGACATATTAAGCACCGGTTCCCGCAGATCACCGAAGTCAAGCGATGTCGAGCGCGGTTAGTACTTGGGCGAGTGACCGCTTGGGAACACGGCGTGCTCTTGCCTCAGGGAAGAGTGTAAAATGAATCGACACCTAGCCATCCTATTCACGCCGGACAAGCCGGATGAGATCGGATATCTCGTAGGATGAAGGTGCCGTTTCACACTCCCCAGTCGGTAGACCACATTTGTGGTCGATGACCGGTTCAAGATGGCCTACGTAGTCGGCGAACCGTAAAAAAAAAACTTAGCATTGAGTTGATTCCATCATATTTTTATTCAAAATATCTTAAAACATATTTTCGCTGTAGTGGGAATTGCTTACAGGTCTTATGAGTCCTAACAAGGACGAAACAGCCTATCATTGTCTACCTGTGCCCCAGGGAACCCATTACTTTGGCGTCCCTGTGTAATTTAATGCAAAAGATATACGCACTATTCTGTCCGCTTGCCGCTAAGTTTCTTTCTATTTGTTGAGAATGTAATTATTTCAAAAATATATATATAAATCTCGTAACCTATTAATCAATGATTTGCACCCCTTGAAAATCCTATTTTCTTATGCCAGACGATAAAGAGAATTTTCGCTTTATATTTTTCCCTCAGTCCAAAACAAAATCTTTGTCTATGGGATATTGCTTGTGACACCTGGCCATTGAAATTGTCTGCCAGCTCGTGAAGGCATTGCCCCAACACCTGTTTTAATTTGGACGGTCCGATACGCATTCGTAATTTTAATGACTTTATGATTTAATACAGGGTGTCTCAATTGAGAGTGTAATAATAAGCCCTAGAGTAAAATTTAAAAAAAAATTAAAGTTGGCGTTGGCGTTGTCCCGGTTCGCGCTCGGCACCGTTAAGATAACCCAACAAATTGTTGTTTTAAAAGCTGTCAACTTGACGTAACACAAATAGTAAAATACTATTGGTGAAGTTTATAAACCGCTGTATTAACTTCTAGCGCTAACGCCAGAGCGAACGCCAACGCGAACTTCGAGTTTATTTTTCTAGCATTACTTTTTCTTTTTGTACAGAATCATCAAACCAGGACTGAACAATGACCTATTTTTTGAGTTTTCCTTGTTGTTAAAACCAATATGGCCAGGTTGTTTGTGTTTGACCGTAAAATCTAAAATTGCCATTTAAAAAGCGACTTGGCCTAAACCAAGGGAACTGTGGCATAAAGTTGTTTTTTTATTGGAACACCTTGCATATTTTTCATTTTTATGAAAGATCTTTCCTGATTCCAAAAATATATAATTTGTCCGAGAATTTGTCTAATAAGTTCAAACCGTTTTTTAGATTTGAGCTATCAAATTTTTAAAATGCTTTATTTATTCTGGTTTAATATGTTTAGAATGTATTGGAAATTAAAATGTTCAATATAACGGTATAGACGTATTAAACTAGAATTGATGATAGCTCATATCTTAAAAACTGTACAAACTATATATTTTTAAAATAAGGAAAAATATGCAGGGTGTTTCATTAAAAAGTCAACAATTTTACGCCACAGTTCGTTTGTTTTAAGCCAAGTTGCCTTTTAAATGGCAATTTTAGATTCTACGGTAAAACATAAACAAGATGGCTATATTGGTTTTAACAAAAATACAGGGAAACTAAAAAGTTACGTCATTGTTCAGTCCTGATTTGATGAACCTGTACAAAAAGAAAAAGTAATGCTTAATTTATAAACTAGATGTTCGCGTCGGCGTTTGTTCTGGCGTTGGCGCTAGAAACAATGAACATATAGTTCAGCGGTTTATAAACTTCACCAATAGTGCCTGTTTGAAGGTTTGAGACAATGCTGTTTCTTAAACGATGAAGAGCTTTGGACCATTGTCTTTATTTGTTTTAAATCTCCACGTTTCAACTGGTATGTATCTCCAGTCGTCTTCAGGTGAATACTGTATTAGTATTCACCTGAAGACTACTGGAGATACTTACCAGTTGTGATGTAAAACAAATAAAGACAATGCAAGTCCAAAACTCTTCTATCGTTCACCAATAGTATTTTACTATTTGTATCAATTTCAATTAAAATACAGGGAAACTCAAAAAATTGCCTCCTGTTCAGTGTAGTTGGACGACCCTGTCCCTAGATATACAGGATGTCCCGAAATTAGCGTGCAATATTTTCAGGACGTAAAGGATATAGAAAAATATGACAAAAATGTCCTATTAACATACCCCCACAAATTCTTTTAAGGGGCTAGGGCCCCCAAAGAGGGGGGGGGGGGGGGGGAGGTGTAATAACATGGGAACCATTTAGGATAATGGTGTGAAAATTGGTACGTGTTTTACAACCGATAAGTTATGAATTACTTTGAATTTTGAAGTGGGACTTAAGGTGAATATGATCCTATATGTGCAAATACAATTGTATATTAGCATCAATAAACAATAAATAAATAAATAAATATCCTTTGTTTCTAAAAAAGATGCTCTTTTTTCGATAGAATGCACAGTTTTTAAGTAAAATTAATTTTAAAAATAACGTATTTTTTTAAAAAAGAAGGATAATCCATATGGATGAGTTCAGATAATTCCAAAAGTTACACTTAATAATGTAGCAATGTCTGAAAGATCTCAAGATAATGATAGAAATTATAAAAATATCCATTTTTTTAATAGAACTTTCGGAATTACCTTAACTTATATGGAGTATCCTTCCTTTTGAAAAATACGCTATTTTTAAAATTAATTTTACTTAAAAACGGTGCTTCCTATTGAAATAAAACAAGAATATTTCTAAAAAAAACTCTAGGTTTTTAATAAATTGCCTTGATAGGTAGAACATTTTAGAAATGAAAAATAAAGGATAATATATTATATCCTAAGCTCCACTTCGTGCGATGACACTGGGAGAAATATTTTCACTTTAAATTCACTGTAATTTACAACTTATCCGTTGTAAGGCATGCTCCAATTTACAGGCCATTATCTTAAGCGGTTTCCATGCTATTACAAAAAAAAAACCTTCCCCCCGACTCTCATTGAGCTCTAGCTCCCTAAACAAGCAATTATCGGGGTATGTTTAAAGGACATTTTTGTCATATTTTTGTATTTACTTTACGTCCTAGAATTATTGTATGCTTATTTCGGGGCACCCTGTATATCTACATATTATTTTGGACGTATTTAAATTTAATACCATTTATAGGGAATATGGCTTTAATTTTTGATGGCAATTAGTTAACTTGGTTCAAGTTTTAAACCCTCATTAAAGTAGGAGTATTTTGTTACGTTAATGAACTGCCATAAAGTCAAAACTACAGCCAGACAGCGTTTCATGTACAGAATGAGGTACAACGTGTAGATTATTGTCATTAAAAGTTTATATTACAAAAAGTTTTATTTATTATCCTTTAACATTTAAATGCTCTTTATTTAAGTCATATAATTACGACTGGTTTGGTTTAGTATTAAGTAAGTAAAGATTGTTGTTACTTTTTTATTTACATTTATTATTTAAGTATTTATTGGTAATGTTGCTGAAATATCTATTAGTACTAGATTAATTATCTGATATCATACGTTTTTGCAGTCACAAATTCTCACTATGCGATTCTATAACCGATTTTACAGCCGTGAAATTTGGTTACAGAATCGATTCTCGTCAAGCTAAAATTACAAAACTAATAATTATATTTTTTTCATTAGCGGATACGAAAGTGTCCCAGCCCGTGTCAAGGAGCGGTTCGGATCGCAGGCCGGACGCCGTCCGCGAGGAAGGCGCCCGGCCCGCACAGGACACAGATGCGCAGGCGCAAGCACAAGATGCGCACGACGATGCACAAGCGCTGTTGGAGAAGAACGAGGTACCAGCAGTTCAGGAAAGGTTAGTTTTTTTTTCTTTTTATCGAATAAATCCCCCATGTTTATAGCTATATGTGTGTGAGGAGGTTTCGTTTTCTGCAATCAATGGGGTTGTTTGAGCAGATGTTCTGTTTCATCCATTCCATGCCCTAGCTAGTTGCCTGTTTTACAAGGTCGGGTTTAGGGCCCCTGAACTTTTTAGCAGAAACGTTTCGCGCCAGTTCTTCTGCTTTCTCGTTGCCCTCTATCTCCGTGTGACCAGGAACACATAAGGTCAATTTTGTTGCTCCTGGCGGCTAGGTCATTCAGAGGCCGAATTCTTGAAATCGAGGAACAACCTTCTCATGAGATAAATGGGCGGAGTTCTTTTTTTGAAGTAGGGTGATCGTTCATCCAAATAATGGTAGAAGCGGTTTTTCCTATTATTAGGCGAAAGAACATGTCTATCACTTGTCATTTTATACTCATTTATAACCTTACTCTTTTATTTATTTATTAGGCAATCCAACGATGTGTCCAAATGGCGGCTGGCTGGCAAATACTGCTTTGTAATTGGTGCACGTGACCATAAAAATAATGTTGCTGATGGCATTTAACGGGTGACTCAATGCTTTTTGCCATCCAACCGCCATACTGAATCACGTGGTTTGGATTCCCTAATTTAAAGTAGTATGTGACGTTTGTCCCCATCACTTTCTTATTGTCGAGAATACCGATTTATCTCTCTGTGACACTAACGGGGAAGCGAATGATCATTTGAGGAAGGGACCGATATCGTTTTCTTACACTGGAGAATTAGGCCCCAGGAGTAACATTACGTTCATGCCTAAAAGCGATCGTTTTATAGTGACTATGAAAGCGACGATTTATGAGTTTGCGATTACGTTCAGCGACATTTGATTATCGCAAAAGATCGGCCAAGTTCGGAAAAATGCCACAATTCTGTCAACATCTAGGGAGTTTAGGTTATTTTGACTTTTATTGAATGTTGACATGGACATTATTTATCACGATTATTTATCTTTGGGTCATGTTCCATAATATTTCACGATGAGACTAAATGCTGAGCATCATGAGGTGATATTAAATGTGGCAGAGGCTCACCCAGAAATTATTACAAATCGATTTGTTGGTCTAAATTCTCGAGAAACAAATAACAATTTATGGCAAATTTTAACAAACAGTTTAAAATCTTTGGGATATGAAACTTACTTACTACTTACCTTTCTGTTTTTAACAAAAATGTTTTTATAGCTTGACAGATATAATACAAAACTATTATTTCCCAAGAATTCCAAATCAAGTTCAAAAATATGACTCTAAAAAAATTGATCGTATCGGTATTATTAATAAAGGATAGATATATATCGGTTAATTTCGATCTCTATCGTACACACACAAGCGACACCTACATCACAGCAGCAAAAAAGCGACTGCAGAAGCAGTCATTTATCTCTTTCTGGCGATGAAATATGTGAACACAATAAACTTGGCGACATTTTTTAAGCGACATCGCCAACAAGTGTGAACGTAATGTCACTCTGGTCGTTTAGGCACTCCATTGTGACTTTTTACCTGAATCGATTGGAGTTTAAACCCTTGAGGGTAACTTGACTGACGGACTTGGTCGTGGTAGCTCTTTTGAGATTATTTTTAATTCTATTGCGTGAACTTCAGCTTAGTATACTGTGTCGTAGTTCCACAGGGAGATGCTAATGTCCAATCTGGGTCTTTTCCCTAGTATACCTTCGCCTACTCCGTCAGCCTTATTTCATCTTAGTGTATTAAACTTTTGGCCAATAACACATACGTTTTTTTGCCCACAGATCAGAGTAACAACTGATTCTGAATGGTTTTATGAAGTTGTAGATCTGTTCTATGTAATTCATTTGCTCGGATTTCAAGAGCTCGTTGTTGATTTAGATCTGTGACTCCTGTGTGCCCTATTTTCCCGGGGTGTTGTTTCTATTCCCCATTTGCTTTCATCCTGTAGGCGCTACAACTAGCCTCAGTCCTAATGTATTGGGGTATTCGTTCTAGTATAACTTCCATTCTACTCCGATGGGGTGCGCTTCCCATTGCACCGCTAATACACAGGCAGGACAGCCGCTGTAAGCTATTAAGCCTAGTGGATGTCGTAATTTAATGTGTTTGTCCCCTATATTACAGATCCGTGACGCCTAACTCAATTACCTACCATTTGCGTCCTGAGTACTCGGGTTTTTCCAAACAGGCTTCTGCATTAATTTCATCAGGTTCATTTTCGTTCATTTCTAATTCTCATTCTAAGCTTGGCGTCCGGGATTACTCTTAGATATTTCACTTGGTGAAAGGTAAAATTTCGGTCTTTTCTGCATTGACTTTGAGGTCGACTTTCTTACACCAGTGCTCTACATGGGCTCTGCACTAGGCGTAGAAGCCCTTTGCATTAAGAGATGTTAGTAAATCATCTATCACCAAGTTGTATAAGAAAGGCGACAATTAATCTCCGTAAACGCTAGTTTCAACTACAACAAGTTTGTATTACTGCAGCCGCAACCCAAGATTTATTATCGGCAGTTGCATTCTGTGCAGATGGTTCTTGACAGCCATGTGTCCTGTCAGAAATCCTGTAATGGTTCTCAGCTGGTTTCTGTTCATTTTCATATTTTGGTAATAATACTCTTTCAACAAGTGGTCTTGATAACACATTAACACTTACTATTATCCAGTCACGTGTTGACTCCTGACCTTTTGTAAAATGAAGCATATTACAGAAAAGTTGTAATAGGTTACCACATTTTAGTTGAAACTACTTCTTATTCTCATTTTAATTTTACCAAGTGTTGGCCGTTTTTTCCACTTTTCCTCAATATTGATCAATCAGTCGAGAAGATACCGAAGAGTAAGATTTGAGCTTATCGAAGTTGACTTGATTTTTTTAAGGATATTCATCATAACAAATATTGACGGTAAGCGCGACATGGTAATTATTATGTTAGAGAAAAATAACCTGTAATTAGACCGGATTAGCAGACTAGTCAAATTATTCTACCCATCTACCGCAAATATAATTTTGAGTGGTTAATTTACTTATCAATCAGAGATTAGATTGTGAAGGGACACCAGCTATTTGCAGTTATCGTCACGGTTCTTTCCTAAAAACATGAAATAAATTGTTTTGGTCGAGTTTTTACTAATTTTACGGGTTTCCTCGGTCCTATACCGGATATAATGGGCGAGAGACGCTCCATATCGGACTATTTTGTTTTTCCTAATATTACCAAAAAGCCAAGGTGTGTTTCCTTCGATGTGAGCAGTGCAAAACTATCAAGGTCAGATGAAACTATCCTATCGGATGTAAATATACATTTTAAAAATTCATGTTTTTATTTTTAGAAATCTTATATTGAATTTTGTGTTGAAATCTTTGGCAGAAATTGGTTAACATTTTTTTTTAATACACCTTTGAACTAGGTGCTTATCTGAAACCCACCAAATAATTCAAATTGAATAATTTAATTAATTGTCAAGGTTATTTATAATATCTAATGTGGTTTTTTAACCCGGTTTTAATAATGTCTAGCAATAAAATATACTCCAAATAAATAACAACAATGTTAGTTTACCCAACCGTAAAATATTTATAGTATTATGTTTCAATTAAAATCTTTTTAAGTTTTTGCACAGATACCAGGATACAATTCTAGTGATCACACGCTTACAGTGATTTGAAGTAATGGGGAATCTGGACAAAAATCATAACTCCGGAATGATTTATTATATGAGTATCATTTATTTATACAATAATGTCCGGTTGCACAAAGAATTTTAATATTAATTAACTAACCAGCAAGTGTGACTATGACACATGCTATAGGCAGAAATAATTTTCTCACAATCATACTGGCCCGGTTACCTTAATTTTTAATTTACTAATCAGGCACCTTTGATTGTGAGTACATATTGCCTGTCAGTGTCAATTATGTCACAGTCAAACTTGCTGGCAAGTTAATTCTGGTTAACAGCCGTATTCACCATCTTTAACTTAACAGTCTGATAGTTAACATCGGTATAAGGATTAACAGTCTGTTAATGAAATATCGTATTCACCATAAATCAGAGACGCTCTAACAAACAGAGAGTTAGGTTGATGTACGTACGTCTGAGCTGACAATTGTAGTTTATAACTAACTTCGGAGTAAAATATTCCAACCTCATATCTTCTGAATTATCGGTTTATCAATCAAATCCGTTCTTTACGTCACTTTACGCTAATAAATACAATTTTACGGATCCAGTAGTAAAATTTAATAATGGACAAAACAGGATATAGGAAGATATCCAGTAATAATACTATGCGGGAGAAGAACTACATTAAAATCGGAAATCCCCGATATTTATTTGAAATGATCCTGTAACATAATATCTTAAACAAATTAGTATTTAATATATTCTTGAAATAGGTTGATTTCTATAATTTACTGGTTCAACTACTCCATCTAACCGATTCGCCAATTGCTCAGATGTGTTTTTATTTCTTCTAAACCGTTTTTTAATTCAATATCGTCTATTTCTTCAAATACATTGTTACGCACTTTTACTTTCCTTTCTCGTACGATTTCCTCATCATCGGCGTCTGACGAGTCTATAGTAAACGTGGAAAATGTATTCGATAGTCTAAATTAATTTTTAAACGAAAAACCTATTAATAATTGTTATTATTTGTCATGTGTTTGTCAAGTTGTTATAAATCTAACAACAATTTTAAAACTTAACAGCTTGTTATTTCTGATCAGCTTAAAATTTCACTGTTAATTTTAACTCTCTGATAGGGCTTAAAATCCAATGGTGAATACGAGAATAGAATTTAACAGACTGACAAGAATCTTAACCGACTGATAGTGAACAAATAGTTGTTGGTGAATACTGGTGTAAGAATCTTTGTGCAACCCAGCATAAATGTATAGTACTTGCATTGCTGGGCAGTAATTGCGTCAAAAATGCTTGAAAATATTATTCAATGCTTAACAACAATGCTTCGAGCACAGTGCTTGCAAGCACTTTTAAAATACAGTGCTCAGCAATTGGTAATTCAAGCTATTTATAAAACGCACTTGGTAATTGTATCTCGCAATTCAAGCCGTTTAAAGTACTTGAAGCATTCAAAATTACTTTCCTCGGTGATCTCAAGCACTAATTTCCAAAGGGATTGGTGCTCAAAGCACTTCGAGTGCTTTGCCCAGTTCTGATTAAAGAAATGACGCATCATTTTTTAACCCATAAATACTGATATGACAGCTGTAAAAACACAGACTTTCTTACTAGTCAGGTGGTAGCAAACAATTAAGAAAGCATGAAAAATAAATTTTCAAACCACCTGAAAACACTTTCATTCGGTATGGTATGAACACCTACCCTGTACTGACGAGATCAAAAGAGTTCGAAACTGGTCTGCAGGGGGTGACATCCTACCAATGTAAAGTTTTCATTTCTTGGTAGAACTATGCAATCTAATTCGTATTTTATGATCTAACTGTGTCAGACGAAATGCAACCTTATTGTATAAGGAATTTTCAGGTGGTTTGAAAATTTATTTTTCATGCTTTCTTAACTGATATGACAACATTCCAGCGAAAAGAAACTTTGTTTTTTTGATATTGTGGCTTGACCACGCCGCAATTGGAAGAATTTTAAAGAAAGTGTGACAAAAATTACATTCGGTAGTTTTTATTTGAAATGTCAATTAATTGAGATCAGTGACCCGTGATTACCTGTTCTAGATCGAACCCAGGGCCTCTTATTAGTTTCTATCTAATGTTAATTTTACTTTTTTTTTAGTTCCACAAATCTTCAGGCTGGTGGTGTGAAACGGCGGGCCGGAAGTCACATAAACCGATCTGAAAGTGTAAAGGAGCAATCCGAAAAGGTAAGCGTTTTTCTAACAATGAAATTCTATTTCAAAACAAAAAAGGACGTAATTTAAAATAAGGTTGAAATATGTTAAATAAAAGGTAATTTAGAAATATTATACACTTTGCCACAGGTATTTCCCAGAAGTTCGTCAGAAAGTCTGAAATATTGCAATATTTTAAAAACTCGTGAATATAGGGTGTTCCTTAATGATGTGCTAATATTTTAGGGTGTGATTCCTAAAGTCATTTTATGAAGAAAAGTTTATATAAACATATGTCCTAAACGGCTTAAATTTTTTGCTACAGGGTGTTGAATTTTATTTTTTTTAATGCGTTTTTTGTAATTTCTCCGAAAGTACTTTAGATAATATTTTCAATTTTGGCATATGCCAATAGGACATAAAACTACATGTTTTAGTTATAAAAGTTATTTTTTTGTCCCACCAGTGGCGCCCCTGCAAACATTTCTTTTGATATTTTTTAGAAAAAAAGTGGTACGCCACTGACATTTTTCCATGTAGATATTAATTCTGATTAGCCTCGTCAATTCTCCATAAAAATGGTCTCTTGCGTTTTTCTCCTCAGGCACGCCGTTCTTAACTAAAATAATTAAATTAGACGGGCGGAAGCATGCCTATTAAATAATAAAGGTGGTCATTTCCAACAATTTTTATAAAACAAAATTTTGTATTATCAATGTTAATAATAATAAATACTAGAGCTAATTTAATTATTTTAATTAAAAACGGTGTGCCTGAGGAGAAACCCGCAAGAGACCATTTTATGCAAAATTGACCAGGCTAATCAGAAATGATATCCACATGGAAAAATGTCAGGGGCGTACCACTTTTTTTCTAAGAAATATCAGAGAAAATGTTTGCAGGGACGCCACTGGTGGGACAAAAAAAAAACTTTTATTACTAAAAGATGTGGTTTTATGTCCTAGTAGCACATGCCAAAATTGAAAATATTAACTAAAGTACTTTCGGAGATATTACAAAAAAAAGCATTAAAAAAAATAATTCAACACCCTGTAGCAAAAAATTTAATCCGTTTAGGACATATGTTTATATGAACTTTTCTTCATAAAAAGACTTGTTGAATCACACCCTAAAATATTAGCACGTCATTAAGGAACACCCTGTATATTGAAAAACACACCTTGGAAGGATATACCAGTTACTGACACTATGCAGTCAATAAAGTTACTAACTTATTTTATATGAAGCATCATTGGACAAACCGATCCTTACTTATTTGGATAGGTTTGCGGTTGGTTTTTCATTGGAATCAACAGGTGATGCTGCGGACACCAGCATTAAATATTGCACTGCATTTCATATGGAAGTCGCATGTTTTCTTAACATTTTATTTTTTGATTCGTCCCAATAACTGTTCTTTTTAAAGATTTAATTTTTTTAAAAAATCATTTTAATTTGTCCAATGTTAATAAAAAAAAATTAAACATGATAAGTTGCCTATCAACTAACGTTTTATTTCATTGTCAGTGTCAAGCTTGAAATATTGGCCAAACATGCGCTCAGAAGTTGTTGCCCGTGCTGTGGCACTAAACCACGATGGCCGAAACATACGATATATCGCTATCGTCTTTGGTGAGGCTAAGAGTACCGTACAGGATGCAATCCGCCGCATTCGACAAACTGGGGAGTACAGTTTGGGGTTGTTTGACGACTAATGGCTGAAGATGGTAAACCGCGATCGCGTAGTCTTACCTCCCTGATCCTTGACACCTAGAATACTTCCCAGTTTGTCGAAAGCGGCTAATTGCATCCTGTACGGTACTCTTAGCCTCACCCAAGACGTTAGCGATATATCGTATGTTTCGGCCATCGTCGTTTAGTGCCACAACACGGGCAACAACTTCTGAGCGCATGCTTGGGCAATATTTCAAGCTTGACACTGACAATGAAATAAAATGTTAGTTGATAGGCAACTTATTACGTTATATTTATTTTTTTATTAACATTGGAAAAATTAAAATGATTTTTTAAAAAGATTAAATCTTTTTAAAAAGAACAGTTATTGGGACGAATCAAAAAACAAAATGTTAAGAAAACATGCGAGTTCCATATGAAATTCACTGCAATATCATCGCACTGCCTACTTTTTCCACAGGGTGTTAAGAACGTAAGGTAAAAAAAGTATCATTTGTTGCCCTCGGTATAATATCACACATGTCAACATTTTCCTAAATTGAAAAGCGGGTAATAATCTTAATACATGCGGATACCATCTTTCGAAAACTTCATTAAAGATATTTTAAAATCAGAAAAGTTAATTAATATCAAAGTTGGTAATAATTTTCCTTGTCCAATTTTTTTTGCGGACGAGTGTATGAATATGACAATCAAATTTAATAATAACGTACACTTAATAAAAATAATGGCACGTTTACAGGTGATCACTTTAAACCAGAGTGGTCGCAAACCAAAGATAAAGAAAAAGCTTCTGTAATGTACATTATAATATACAAATAGAAAAATTGCAACAATTTCCTTGAGAATATTTACTTTAAAAATGACAGTTTATAGTATAATTTTGAATAAATAAAAACTAATAATATCATATGTGCCCCATATTGCTTCAAAGAATGTTTACAATGAAGTCACTGAAGACGGCGGAGTGACCCGGTGACATTTGCTCTTGTTTATGCTTGTTTTCTGTTACAGAACCGGAAGCAGCAGCGAAGGAACATTAGCGACCCCTCCCATACACACAACACGAGGTGAGTCCTACACATGTAACAATATTAAAAGTAGAGCGTTGTTGAATGTATAAAATGCCAAATATTATATAATTTGCATTAAATTTTGTTTAAAATTTTGTACTCTCACTGACCCGAGGCCAGTTTTATACAGGGCCGCATTTATATATGGAAAAGGTCGATTTTTTCTTAAAGTAACGTAGCTAGTGAAAAATATTAAATAGAGAAGTGCTTGTTTTTTAAAAAACTATTATAATACAAAAAAATTAAGTAAGGTAAATGTACCCTTCACCGACCCTGTACCTATTGGCGACCGCTAGCGTTTTTACCGTTTAAAATTCAAATATATTGGGAAATACCAATATATTGATATTATTGATTAAGGCAGATGGCGCTGAAGATAATTTATAATTTATTCAGCTTGGCGCTAGTTGACATAGTGCTCGACCTATTTGTCAGTTCAAATTTATTCGCCGTACTGTGCAGATTAGTTCCGTTTTCTAAATAAAAAGGCTTAATTTCGACATTTCAAATTTTCAAATAAAAACACACTTTTAGGTAAGTAAGAGCAAAAATACTTTAACATAGGTTGGTTTATATATTTTTTCTTTTTATTACTTAAAAATATCTCCATTTGCGTGAGAAAATATTAAAAAATAGCTAAAAGTAAAGTGGTCGGTAAAAGGTTTACCACAATTTCTTGCAATCCATTTGCCGACCGTTTGGTCGGTAATAGGAAAACAGCACAGATTTTTAAATCAAGTCTAAACCAGAAACTAAATACCTCATTCCCATAAAACTTACTAGTTTTTAATCTGTATTATTCGTTTGGTGTCGATAACTATCACCGACCGCCAAATATTTTATAATTGCCTCTAGAAAGCGTAAAATAAAAAATATTTATCTTTTAATTTTTTTAATATTTCAGAAACAGTGCATAAAATACAACATTATCTTTCGTCGTTCTGATTCTAAACTTTTGTACTGGCTATTTGATAATGAACAGTAGGATATTCACACAATAATCTAATATCATTTAAGTGTACATAGACATATCCTTTATTCAATTTATTTATTGCTAAAGTGTGGTCGGCGTAAGGATCAAATAATTTAGTGTTTTACCTATTACCGACCGGGTGGTCGGTAAAGAGCTATTAACGACCAACAGTGTTTTTTTTACCAATGTTTTCTTTTCATTTATAGTTTTTTCTTAGTTAATATAAAAAAGATTCACTAAATTTTGCTAGTAATACAGAAATATTTAAATATTTTAAACTAATTAAAAAGTTTAAGATAAACTAAAATATTTATCTTAAACTTTGGTGTGTACTTTTGCATATACTTACCTAGTTATTTATTTTATTTGCCAGGCTAAAAAATGGAAAAAACAAAGAAAAAATATTCTCAAGTTCAACTTAACCAAGCGTTGGAGGCTATTAAAAATGGTATTGCTATAAGACAGGCTTCAAGAGAATTTAATGTTCCAAAAACCACCTTGATTGATAAAAAAAATAACAAGTATCCAGAAGGAGCAACGAGTGGAGCTCATACCGTGTTGAAGAAAACCGAAGAAGACACCATTGTTAAATGGGTCCTGTATTTACAAGATCTAGGATTTCCAGTTACGCGTAGCCAGTTATTAGACAGTGTTGCTAAACTTGTATCTCAATTTCACAGAGAAAATCCATTCAAAAGCGGAATACCGGGGAGGCATTGGTACGAAAACTTTTTAACTAGACATCCCCAGTTATCGCACCGTATTTCCCAAAATTTAACACAGTCACGTGCTAACATTACAGAAGACAAAATTCGTGGATGGTTTACACGGGTAAATGAATATATAATTCAAAATAACTTGGAAGAAGTTTTGAATGATCCAAATAGAATTTTCAATTGTGACGAATCCGCCTTCTATTTGTGCCCTAAGGAAAAACAGGTGTTAGTGAGAAAAGGGTCAAAAAAAGTGTATACGAGAACACAAAATGACGAGAAAGAATGTCTCACTGTTCTAATAACTGTTGCTGCTACAGGAAATTTAGCACCCCCGTTAGTTTTATTTCCATATAAAAGAATGCCTGTTAGCATAATAAAAAATATGCCAGCACATTGGGGAATAGGTCGCTCAGACAATGGATGGATGACGGGGGAAAGCTTCTTTGAATATATAGCTAATGTATTCTATCCATGGGTCGTCAGAGCCAATATTTCGTTGCCTCTGATTTTATTTCTCGATGGTCATTCATCCCATCTGAATTTACCATTGTCAGAGTTTTGCAGGGAAAAAGGAATTATTCTGATAGCACTGTTGCCCAATTCAACTCACTTGCTCCAACCTTTAGATGTGGCGATTTTCCGACCTTTAAAGAATGCATGGAAAAATAGAATACAACATTGGAGAATTGAAAACAATGGCGAAAAACTAAAAAGGGAAGATTTTGCAGGTCAACTTAATATTTCTTTGCTGGAAGTTATTACAGAGAACACCGTCAAAAATGGATTCAAATCATGTGGCCTTTTTCCGTTTGATGTGAACAACGTTGATTTTTCTAAATTGCTTACTCAACTTGAAAACAAAAATAGTTCAATTAATATACCTGAATCTAATAAGGAAATAGCTGGTAATGAAGTGCTTAGTAGCCCGACTTTAAAAAATTTGTTGAAGGATATAGAAAAAAGAATACAACCAGAGACTCTAATTGAGTTTAAAAATAGCGGCAATGAATGGAGAGGTCTCAAAAAGGACACAAGTTTATTTTATTTTTGGAAACAAATATCCAATGAATCTGAAACCACTGGTGGTTTTAATGATCAAGACCACGATAAAACAATAACTGCCAATTTGTCTGATTTCCAAATAGATAACCTGGAAGCTGAATATATTGAAGACATTAATATTGATGACAGCATCTGGTTAGAAAACCAAAATATATTAGATCTGGAAGTTCAGCCTGGCGGTATTATTGAAGTACCAGCCACAAAATGTTTTAACAGTGACCCAGTTTTGCCTGTATGTTTAGCCGAGTCGGAAGACAAGACCAACGACATCAATAAGAAAAATATTATAGATACAAGAAAGAGCAATGAAATGGAGATTTATGGAATTAAAACGCCCGAAAAGATATCGTTTAATAAGGAAAGTCAAGGTGACCAACATGAAAAAGATTTCCAAAAAACTAATAAAAGTAAAATAATTATACCCGAGTATGCTGCGGTAAAAGATAAAATAGTCGATATTAAAGAAACTGTAGAAGATCAAGCGAACGCAGACCTGACTTCTAATAAATTAAAGACGCCCAAGAAAATGGTGACTTACCCTATTGAAGAGCAAACTCCTAAAAATCACAGAAAAGAACTTTGCTTGGTGGAAAATAATATTAATAAGCATGACTTACAAATATGTTATGATCCCGAATTTGACAAAAGAAATAAAAAAGAATCACCGCTTATTCCAACTCCCTTAAAGCAAATTGGAACGCCATTTAAACATGCATTATTTTGGCCAAAAGTCAAAAATGATGAAAAATTAAAAAGGGTTGTAAAAAAATTAACACCTACCGTAGTATCTTCAGACGAATATATTGAGTATCAAAAAAGAGTTGAGGCCGAAAAACAAAAAAAGGAAAATGAAAAAGCAGACCGAAAACAAAAGCAAAAAGATAAGAATAATGAATCTTCCAAACTACGTACGCCAAAAACGAAAAAAATTGAAGAACCCATCATCAAACAAAATAATGTAAAAAAAGTTGGTGACTATGTTGTCATAATTTATGAAGGGAACTACTTTCCAGGAATTATAACTTCCATTGACATAAATGGAGCTTTCGTGAAAACAATGACCATTAGTGGTAATCACTGGAAATGGCCCGAAAGGGAAGATATCCTATGTTATTTAGATGAAGATATCGTTTGCAATATCAGTAAACCCACCTTAATTAATAAACGTGGTATTTATTCAGTTCCTCAAATAGACGATTTACGAAAATGTTTTGTACCTTAAAGTTCGTTCTAAAGTTAGGCATACTTATTTAAAAAATGTACTTAAAGGTTTTTGTTACTTTTAGACAGATTATGTTATTTTAATTATTCTGTCTTATACGAAATATTTTTTATGTTTTACAAAATGTGCTTAAATTAAACATTTATTGTAACATGACTCAACTAGTTTTTTTCTGGTCGGTAAAAGGTTCACCCGTGGTCGGTAATAGGAAAAGGTGTTAAATGTGGTCGGTAAAGGGTACCTTTTGATAAAACTAAAAATTCCCAGTTAATTTACAGTTTTATAATAGTAAACTTTTACACATTAAGTTATTGCCCATTTTAAAACATCGGCCAGAAAGTTTACAATGGGGAAAAAAATAATTAGCTTAGTTTTATAGCGGTGAGACCTTATTTTTTTTATTTAGCTATAACCAAGCCTTAGGAGGTCGGTGAAAGGTACACTTACCTTATACAGGAAGTCGTGGCAGAAAAAAGTTACTTTATTTTAATTGGAACTCCCTGTATATTCTATAATTCAATTATTTGTACAATTTTAAATTTAAATATTAAGCACACCACATACCCAAACTTGTCCATTTTCAAGATATCTAGTTTTCAATATTAAGAGCAACACATAATATACAGGGTGATTCCTAAGTTGATACTTCTTGTGTGTGTGTAGAAGGCATTAAAATAAACAACATTTTCAAATACCTTTTTCAAAAAACTCAAAAATAAGGTACTTACATTCATTTATTACACTATGGATCAAATACGGTCCTGCCAAACTTAAACATAATCTCGAAGCAGCAGCCGCACTTTGACGACACTCACCGTAAGTGAGCACCATATCTACTAGTTCATTGTTTTCAAATTTTACCATTTTCACGTTCCAACAATTTAAAATTCACTTGCTTCAGAAAAACACATCGCAGCGGATTGCCAAATAACCACCGTCCCGTTAATTGCATGACTAATAAGACAAACAACATAAGGTATAGCAGGCTACGTTTTGATGACCAGGTCCGCACTTAGATTTTTTTCTTCTGTATCTCCCCTAGTTTAAGTTTTTTGAAAAAAGGTATTTGAAAATGTTGTTTATTTTAATGCCTTGTATTAATCCTTTTTAAAATTTTTACTAAGGTGTGCCAAATATGAAAAACTTCGGAGGAGTTTGGTTTTCCCTTTTTTCTAACCTGTAATTTTCTTGACTTGTTTGATTTTAACAAAACTTTAATAAAATAATTTAAATATAAGATATTTATATTTGGTCAGATTTATCCCCAGACGCGTTTCGCCATCTTATGACTCATTTTGATAAGTGCTGTAAGGAAAGTCTTATACCGTGTTGTGATAGTGACTGCGAGCATTTATTGTTATTTGAAATTTTTCGGCGGCTTCCAATTGTGCGAAATAAATCGGACACTCCAATTAGTGATATTTAAAAACTTATTTTTTTTCTAGCTGCGATGCTGACTTTGACCGACAACAGGTTTTAAACAAAAACACAGATTCCGGAAGTTCGTCAAATTCTAGTATATCTGGTATCAAGTAAGTCGAATATTGTTTTAAGTTAACAACTTTTTTGTAATTCTAGTAAGGAACTCGGGTCCAGCAGCGGAACCATGTAAGGCCATAAACATAGAAAGGAAATTTCTTCCGACGATTTGGCACTATATAAAGATTTTCTGTGTTTGATCGTTAAATTTCTGACTCGGAAAACGTTATAACTGAATATTTCCCTCATATGTTAAAGTTCCCATTAGAGAAATGCAATTTTCGCAAAATTACAGCGAAAACAGCACTGCCAGAAATCGAAAATTGCATCGCAAGTTTATATTGTTGACGAAGCGTCAAAGCGGGATTTTATTGTTAACAAACGTCAAAAAATGTAATATTCTGACAATTAACGTCATCTTATTATTTTTTATCATTTAAATTTTATTGTTAGTATTTTCTGTTAAATAAAATATTTAAATTTACTTGATTCGAGTTCTTAATTAATTTGGGAAATATTCAAATAAATTACACTCGTGCATAAAAATAACCAGATAATTTTTTTATTCAATGTGTTTTTTTTACAAATTGCAATCGTTTGTTTTCATATTTTCGCGAAAATATGAAAACAAACTCTTGCAATTATAAAAAAACACATTGAATAAAAAAGTTATTGGTAATTTTGATGCACTTGTGCACTTACCCCCGAAAACATATCGTTTTGCGGTTAAAACCAGCAGAAAAATTGCAGAAAAAGAAAAAGTGTGGTTATATTTTTATATTTTCTGTTTTTGGGTTATGTTATAAATTAAAAATATTTGACATAACCTTAGTAAAAAACTTGACAACATAAAAGCACAGAAACCACATAAGGATATCCTAAGGAGAACGAAACAGAAATACCCAAAATTTAATTTAAAAGAGCCAGAAAGATGATTGGAAAGCGCCGTAAAGTTTTTCCTATTTCTATCGGGGCTAGTCGTCTTTCGGCCATCGCGAATGTAGCCGAGTGATCTTACATAGTTCTAAATAATATTAATAATTATAATAATAATAAACGTCTTTTATTTCAATATAAATATATAAAAAATATAAAATTTACAAAAAAAAATATATTAGAATATATGTCCAATCCTGGCTTAGTCTAGCTGTAATAGCTACTCTACTCAACCAGTCAAGGACATAGTAAGTGATATTAAATTACTTATTAATTAAATAGAACTTAATTTATAACTAAATGAATAATATAATATAATAAGTTTATAAAACTTTCAAATAATAAACTCGGCGATTATAATAACTAAATAAATATAAGTTAATAACCTAAGCAAAAAATTTAAAAATAAGAAAAAATTATATAGTTGAATTTTTAAAAAAATTAAGAATTTTGTAAATTTAAAAGATACTTTTTATATCAGTGGGTATTAAATTAAAATATTTAACCGCATTGTATGAAAAAGAACGCTGAATTATGGCACTCCGATGATGAGGCATGGTTAATTTACTTCTGTCTCTAACCGGTACATCATGAATATTATGACGAAAAATAAAACGCTCTCGAATCGAGATAGGGGAGTTTGGATTTTTAAGAATCTTTACCACAAATGTACAAAAGTGAAGGATTCTACGTTCATCCATCCTCAACCAGTTAATAGTCCTGTATAAATGAGAAATATGATCAAACCTTCGCACACCATACACAAATCGAAGACACGCATTCTGAACTTTTTGTATGCGAGATCTAGTCTCAACATCTAAGCAAAATCCATATACAAAATCACAATAATTAAAATTGGACAAAACGAGAGATTCACACATGTCTTTCCTTAATTTAAAATTTAAAATATGTCTGTTGCTGTATAATATTTTTAGAGAAAGATAAGTTTTTTGAAATATTTTCTTTAGATGTTCTTTAAATCTAAGTTCTGTGTCGATTAATAGACCCAAATTTCTTGCACTATCTACAATCTTTAATTTAAATCCATCGACGGATATATTTAAAATGTTTTTAAATCATTAATTCGATTCTTATTACCAAAAATCAGCATGCAGGACTTAGTAGGATTTAAAATTAAATTGTGACTTCGAGAAAGCTCACTCAATACTTTTAAATCTTGGTTTATATACAACTCGATATCAGCATAATCCTCAGCATCAAAACAACAGTATATTTGTGTGTCATCAGCAAATGCTTGTACTCTACAATGTTTTAAAGATCTAAGTATATCGTAGGTATATATGAGAAAGAGTAAGGGGCCTAGAATTCAGCCTTGTGGCACTCCAGAACGTATATTAGCTTATAATAAGAACAAAAAAGAAAATAGACGGGAAATTTCTTTTTTATTCTTTCCATGGTTCCGCTGCAGGTATATTATTTCGGAAAGAAAATTTCTTGAGCTGATTGTACTATCTTTTATTACTAATGTATTTTAATTTTTGCCGACGTTTCAGAAGTTTGGTTTTTACCTTCTTTAGGGCTCAACTAAATATTAGTAAAGTCTTGCTTTAGAAAACTCCGTCAGGGTAGTCAACAATATACAATTAAACAGGCGCATCACAAAATTAAAATTCGAATTAAACCAAACTGGGAAGTTCCCACCACTTTAGCAGTTTAATAGTTTGCTAACTTAATATTTACTTTTCTCAGTGGCAGGCTATCAGAAAGTCCATCTAACAGCATGGACGTCCACACGGCCACCGTTCGTACGCAGTCCGACTCTGACAGCGACATGGACGGTGAGGCCGATCCCTTGAATTGGCAGGAACTAGTTACCGAAGAGGAGCTAAAGAAACTTAATCCTAATGAGAAGAAAAGACAAGAAGTTATCAATGGTTAGTATTTTTAATGACAATTGAACCTATAGAATTAGCATTATACAGGGTGTTTTTTAATTGAGTGCCGATACTTAAGGTTGTGAATCCTTGGGTGATTTTAAGAAGAAAAGTTAATATTAACATATATCCTAAAGCTTCTAAATACATTCGCAACTAGTAGTTTTACGTCGCACCGACGTTATATTTTTTAACCAGACGTTGGAAAGTTCCGTCGATCTGACTTCTAGACTGTAACGAAGTTACTTTTAATTTATTTCATAATAACGTAAATTAGAATAATTAGGAATCAGCAAGGGGCGAAGATGCGTGAAAAGTCCGGTACCAGTCGCGCACCGAGGCAGCGCACCGTCATTCTCTCGGCCGGGAGACGGTCGCTGGAGAACGGTGGTATGGGATTCCGATTTCAGCCCGAGAAGAAGCCAGTCGATTTCGCGAAAAACGATCTGCCTGTTTTGGGGGCCGTATTCTCATCAACCGTTTTTTTTGATACGTATTATCTGTTCTCTACGGTAACTATCTTTCTGTTTTTTTTGGTTTTAAATGATTTGATTGACACGGAATTTGAGCTGTAAATGTTGTTAAGCTGGGGATTTGAAACTATTTTATTTTATTAGCCGTATTTAAAGTAAGTTTTGTAAATTGGAAGTAAGGCCGTATTTCCTGGCTAAGAGTTTTCTGGCAGGAATATGCGACGTGCCGCGGTAGCACACGCGAAAGAAAATAGATAAAAGTAATTCTTTAACGTCACGCGGAAAAATAAGGCCGTATTTCCTGGCTAAGAGTTTTCTGGCAGGAATATGCGACGTGCCGCGGTAGCACACGCGAACGAAAATAGGCAAGAATAATTCTTTTATATCACGCGGAAAAATAAGGCCGTATTTCCTGGCTAAGAGTTTTCTGGCAGCAAATACGACGGACCGGTAGTCCACGGGAAAATAGGTGAAATGACCCTCGGCCGGTACCCGATACTGTAAAATTGTATTTCCTAAAGATTGAGACCTCCGATTAGTAATGCTACGTGTCAATGGCACCCGTATAAGCGCTTCCCCTAAAAATTAACCGATAGTAAAAGAAAGACCCGATTCCCAGGCCCGGCAACCCGTTCATTTTTTTTGTAAATAGTAGTGTAAGTTCCGATGGCGTAAGACCCCTGTAATTATTATGCCAATATATAATTAGTAAATCAAGGAGGTTTTGATTATCCAACCAGCGTCGCACCGTTCCCACCCCTTCAGGGTTAAACTGCGCAGAACAATCCTGAGACCCCTCCGACCGCTATTCTGGCAAACCGACAGTAGTCCCTTTGCTACTACAAAATCAAAGGGTGGCGCTCGAGGCAAACCGTAGAACCGACAAGGGGTGTAGTCTCTGCGCACGCGCAGAAAATATACCCCTTGATCCGAAGTAAAAACCTTACAAGACTCGAATTTGCACCAATTTGGTGAACTAAATAAGAGATGTAAGGACGTCAGTATATGACTTCTGCACATTATAAGTAACTAATTTTCTCCACGACCATTACTGAATGCAATAATTCCAAAATCATTTTTGATAATAAAATGTAAAAATTCTCGCTCTTGA
Organism: Polydrusus cervinus; assembly: GCA_935413205.1. Taxonomy (NCBI): domain Eukaryota; kingdom Metazoa; phylum Arthropoda; class Insecta; order Coleoptera; family Curculionidae; genus Polydrusus; species Polydrusus cervinus. The sequence goes on along the minus strand of OW284516.1, from coordinate 45,601,996 downwards.
GTTGAAATATTTATTCTGAAACACTTGCTTCTTTGCGTTTTGCGTGTATTTTCATTCCATAACAAGATACGGAGTGAATATTCTGTAATTGATCTAAACGACATAGGTTGCCATGAATTTCGAAACTGTCAATGTCAGCAGACAAATTTTAGTGCAAGTCAAAATATGAGTGAAAAATCGGATGAATCAGATATGGAACTGGATAATACTCCACCTGAAATTACAAATATTGCGAATAGTATTTTTGGTCGTAGAGAAAATATAGTTTGCTACTCGGTTAGAATAAAAATTCGATACTCGTGGTTCCTCACGCTAGCTACGCTCGCGTTCGGAATCTTCCACTCGGAACAAATTTTCATTCTAACCTCGTTACAGAATCTATTATTACGTATATCTGTTACTTATACTGCACGTAAAATGTCGGGAAATTTGAAAAATATCTTTATTTGACTTCTGCACGCGTAAACATTTATCACGTGATATTTTGTGGGTTCTTTCATAAAATATAAGTAATGGCTGTTATATAAAGAGCCTACTTTTACTAAAATAAAAAAATAAATTAAACTAGCATCTACACACTCAAAATACGTAAAGTACGTTATTATAGATCAAATAGGGACAGTTCCCAGTATTTGGTTTTATGTTTTCCGAACATTATCTGGCGAAAAACGACTCCCTAAAATTGTCTCCCATCAAAACATGACTAAGTTACGTCGTTACCTAAATGGGTTTAAAGCACGCTTTAGGGAAGAAACAAATGACGTATAGACAAAACAACAAATGACGTAAAGACAAAACCCATAAATTGACCCAACCCGGGTGGTGGTACTACCTACACTTGATGAAAATAAAGAAGTTTGCAATGAAATCAATGCCAAATTATGAAAGTGGCTTAAATATTCGTTTGGTCATTCTGTAGAGTCCCTTTGCATACCTAATTAGCCTTTATTACCCTACACGTTTTTGGAATAGACTATTGTCTTAAAAATAGCGGTTCGAAGAAGTCGATTAATTTCTTAGTGTACAAAAGGGGCTCTTTTTGACGCTCAGTTTAGCTGCGAAAATTGTAAATTTACTCGTAATTTAAAATAATTGCGTTTTTATTTCAGAATTATTCCTCACCGAAGCCTCACACGTCCGAATGTTAAAAGTCTTATACAAATTATTTTATAAAAGTTTACAAGGCAGCGGAATGTTGAAGCCGGACGAAATGAACCTAATTTTTCCCAACATAAAGGAGCTGTTGGACGTCCACACGGAAATAAATAAGGAAATGAGGAGGATACGAAAAGAGGACCCTCTAGTCAGACAAATTGGGGATGTTTTGTTAGCCACATTTACCGGTAAGTAGAAAAATTTCCACTATTTGGCAAATATCTATTCGTCGAATAAATAAACAAGCTACCTGACAGGTAACAACTCCTAAAGTATCTGGAAGGGCTTAACATTATCAGCGACCATCAATACGGTTTTCGTAAGTCCAGATCAACAGGTGACCTTCTGGCATATGTCACCCATCTTTGGAGCAACACCATCGAACATCATGGAGAATCCCGGGCTGTTGCACTGGACATCTCTAGGGCTTTTGATCGTATTTGGCACGATGGGCTTCTAAGTAAATTGCGATCCTACGGTATGCCTAATGGATTTTGTTTATGGTTAACCAGTTTCCTTAAGAACCGTTCTCTGCAAGTGGCGATTGACGGGTTTCTCTCAGACACCTTCACCATCAATGCCGTTGTTCCTCAAGGGTCCATATTGTCGCCTACCCTCTTTTTACTGTATATTAACGACCTTCTAGTGAAAACCCAAAATCCAATTTATAGCTTTGCTGATGACAACACACTTGTCTCATCTTTTACCTTGACTCCCCAAACATCCGCTGCCGACGCACATCTTCGCAGGCAGCATGAAGTATTGCGCCTCAACAATGACCTGGGAAGAAATTTTGGCTTGGGGTGACAGTAACCAAGTCGAATTTAATGCTAAGAAAACCCAGGCAGCAGTCTTCTCCAAAAAGGTTAACATTGCAGAACCGGATATAGTCATGCAGGACACGCAATTCCCCTGGCACCGTCTATTAATTTGCTGGGGGTCAATCTGGGAGGTAATATGTCTTGGCATGATCACGTTGCCGCAATTGCCAAGGCAGCTGCACAGAAACTTGGTGTACTTTTCCGCACCAAAAGGTTGTACACACCTAATCAACTTTTGACACTCTACAAAGCCCAGATTCGACCATCATTAGAATATTGCTCTCATGTCTGGAGCTCTGCACCCAAGCACACCCTTCGGCTACTGGATTCCATTCAAAGGAGAGCCGTTCGTCTGATCGGCGACCCCGAGCTGACCAAGACCCTCGATAGCCTGGAGCATCGAAGACAGGTTGGTGATTTGGCTTTCTTTTACAGATATTTCCATGGCAGGTGTTCGACTGACATTGCCCACTTGATTCCACCTAGAGCAATGCAAAACAGAAATACACGGCGAACCACTGCCGCTCATCCATATGTTGTTCAGCTTAGTACTCCTCGAACTTCATTGTTCAAGAATTCTTTCATCTGGAGAACGTCATCTTTGTGGAATTATCTTCCTGAGGTCGTATTTCCCAATGAATACAATCTTCAACGTTTCAAGACCAACGTTAATCGCTTTTTTCGCACTCGCACCGCTCCCAGAGCGCCTTAAAGGATTTTTCCTACAGTGCAGGTATTTTATCATAAAAAAAAAACAATTCAAAACCTTCAGCGTCAAAGTCAAATAAAATTGTCATTTGGGCCCGGTTGTACAATTAGGCAATCCAACGATGTGTCAGAACGGCGGCTGGATGGCAAATACTGCTTTGTAATTGGTACACGTGACCCTAAAAATAATACTGCTGGTGGCATTTAACAGGTGACTCAATGCTTTTTGCCATCCAACCGCCATATTGAATCACGTGGTTTGGATTCCCTAATTAGAACTTAAGTACGAGTTCCTCCAAGCTCGACCTAAAGTTGAACTTGGTTCAAAAAGGTAATTCTGTTGTATAAATAATTCCTAACCACAGGTCTGCACAGGTGGGATCAATAATTAAATTACCATGTTGACAAGATTTGTTTGTTGTCAGAGTTTGGAGTATTTACAATTAACAGCTACTTTTTCCGTGTATTCTAACACAAAACTACCTGCATATTTTAGTTTCAAAGAAGAATGTCTGTTATTAGTTTTTGTTAAGGAGTTTAAAGGCATTTTGGAAAATAAAAAAAAAGATAATATTACTAATAAAGAAAAAATAGAATGTTAAAAGAATATTGAGACTAAGTTTAATTACGAAAATTTGAATATATGATCAGGTCTCAGTCTGTAGTTTTGGGGCCGTCTTCGAACGTTTTCTTTAGCTCCTAGGATATCCATAAAATCTTCATCATCCGATTCGTCTGTTAATTCCAGAAAGTGTTCAACCTCATCATTCGCATTCATAACTTTAAAATATTATTACCACACATTTTAAAGTTGAAAAGAATTTATAAGGTTTGTTTCATTGGGATATATGTCATCATCAGTCATTAATAAATTGGTTTAAGCCTAGAAAATTGACAAATTACCTGAAGAATTAAAGCTCAGTAAAACCGAGTTCAACTTTAGGTCGGGCTTTACAAAACTCGTACTTAAGCTCTTATTGTACAACCGGATCTTAGTTTCAAAAGCAATTTCCATATAATATTTCAATAAATGTATTCTAAGTTTGTGTATTGTGTCATTCTTATCATGTCGATATGTCTCTGGATGAAGGGAAAAGAAGACCCGGTTTTGAGCCTCTAATTTCACAGCTGAAGAGATCCGTTTTCTAATTCGACTGGCTTTAAAGGAAATTATTACCTGAAGATGCATTAAAAACCTCTGCAGTTTTTCTCGGTATTTGTTCTTTAGTTTCCAAGCCTCCAAGTCCGTTCTCCCGAAACCATAGCCATCTTTATTAAGAAGCTAGATTTGATGTGATGAGAAATTGAATTCATGTGTGGGTCACTGTAGATCAAACGGTCGCAGTGGACGGTTAACTGTAGCTCATTTACTTAACAATAACGGTTTCACCCTTTCTAGCTGGAGCCGTTCTTAATTATATAAATATGCCAATTTTCAACAAAAGTAAATTCAGTAGTTTTTGAAATGTTTGCAATATTTTAAACTTTTTTGACACTGTAGAATAAGTAATATACAGGGTGTGTCAATAAGGTGTCTGTCTTAGATAGCACCTAAACTATCAAAGATAGGGAAAAAAGTGTCATACAAAAGGTAAAGGGTTTTTAGGATACATAATATAAAAATATCTTCTAATCTACAGGGTTGTCCTAAAACGTGGTACTGAATAATAAAAAAGAAAATTAAATGGGACACCCAGTATTATTTCGTAGAATATGATTGAATGGAATAAGGACTTTGCAACCCTATTAAAATTTTTGAAGTGAAATGCAACGTTGCCAAGTAATTAATTTTTTTCCGAAATTTTAGTAATTTTAAGGGTATCGTTAAAAAATCATAGCAACCTGTGGATTAACCCTAGGCAAATATAATTTACGTTGTAAGTACTTTAAGGTACGATATATTGATTTATAATAATGTTTTTTAAATCTCTTATACAGAGCGTTCATTACAAGTTGGACAACTCGATAGTTTTAAAAATGCTTTATTTCAATTTTTTTAAATGGGACCCCCCTAATTTTTTTAGGCAAAAGAATTTACCTTTCGAAAACCTTACTTTTTTGTTAAACATATCATATATCTAAATATCATAGTTTTCGAAATATTTTAGGATTTGTCTTAACTCAGGGTAAAAAAGGAACGTTCTAATTAAGCTATTTAGTCAAGATCGCTTTGGAACAAAAAATAAATAATTTTTTTTGTCACAGCTGTCATTGCAAAATTATTTCGCCAACATTTTGTGCTTTATTACTGTTTAAATTTTAATTTCCTGAACAAACTTTATCATAACTCATATTTTTCTATTTCGATAAAGTTATTTCGGGAAACTAAAATTTAAACAGTAATAAAGCACAAAATGTTGGCGAAATAATTTTGCAATGACAGCAGTGACAAACAAAATTATTTATTTTTTGTTCCAAAGCAATCTTGACTAAATAGTTTAATTAGAACTTTCCTTTTTTTACCCTGAATTAAGGCAAATCCTAAAATATTTCGAAAACTATGATATTTAGATATATGACATGTTTAACAAAAAATTAAGGTTTTCGAAAGATAAATGCATTTGAACGGCAGTAGAGTTTTGGACTTGCATTGTCTTTATTTGTTTAGAATCACTACGTTTCAACTGGTAAGTATCTCCAGTCGTCTTCAGGTGAATACTGAATAAGTACGGTAACTACAGCTCTATTTATACTAGGCAGGTGCTGTGACGCATGACTAGTGGGCGGAGTCCTGCGTGTTGCTAGGTGATGACGCATAACTGGATGAGTCATGCTTGATGAGTCATGCTCGATGACGTCATGCTCGGTGAATCATGCGTTTAACTCTTGGGTGGTCTTATTCTAAGATTACATTTACTTAACAAGGGTTTCCAGACGTTTCTCATGTCTAATGAAGGCTTACTAAAGCAACCTGGATTTTGGTGTATGGTAGCAGCTTCCTTAAACTTCCTCTTCCTCCAGTGCGGTTCTTTTTGCAGGATTTCCGCTTTTGTCCACATGATATGATGGCCGTGCGTCCAGGCGTGGTCAGCTGCACCTGATTTTTCGGTCTCTCCTTTTCGGGTATTATTCCGATGTTCTTTAATCCTTACTTCTAGTGGTCTTAGTGTCTCACCAATGTAAGACTGGCCGCATTCGCATGGGATCTGATAAACACAATTTTTCTTGTCTTTCTGGCTTACTGGTCTCGTCTTCGTTAGGTGGCTTCTTAAAGTGTCTCTAGAGCTGAATACTGTTTCGATGTTGTATCGTTTTCCTAGTCTTCTTATTTTCTCAGATACTCCTTTGACATACGGAATATTGAGTATTGGTTGTATCTCTTTCTCTGCTTTACGTGTGTTTGGCCGATTCTTGCGATTTTCCAATATTGTGTCAATCAGTTTCATGGGATAGCCATTCTTGTTGAGGTCGGTCTTGATGTGGTTAGTTTCTCTTTTGAGAGCTTCGTTTGAGTTACAGAGAGTAATTGCTCTATCCACAAGGTTTCTTACTATGCCATGTTTTGTGTTGTTTGAGTGGTTTGATGTATAATTGAGATATTGCCCTGTATGTGTAGGTTTTCTGTACACTGAGGTTAGGAAGGTGTTGCCATTTTTCTCTACATTGACGTCTAGAAAAGGTAATTGGTTGTTCTCTTCTTTTTCCATGGTGAATTTAATTGTCGGTGCAAAGTTATTAATGTGATGTAAGAATTCTCTGAGTTCGTCCTCGTTTCCGTTCCAAATAATGAAGGTGTCATCCACATATCTAAGCCATATTTTTGGTTTCTTCTTTGCTTGTTTTATTGCTTCGGATTCGAACCATTCCATATAAATGTTGGCGATTATGGGCGAGAGAGATGAGCCCATTGGTAGTCCGTCCTCTTGGCTAAAGAATCTATCTTTTTCTTGAAAATAAGAATTGTTAAGGCAGCATTCCAATAGTTCCATGATGGCATTTGTAGGTAGCGGTGTTCTTTCTTGTAGGGTCAAGTCTTCCTCAAGTCTGCTCCTGATGACCTTAAGTGCGTCTTTTATAGGGACGTTGGTGTAAAGACTTTCGACGTCAAAGCTGACCAGTTGGTCTCCTGGTTGTACTTCCTTTTCTCCTATTATTTGTGCAAAGTGTTGCGAGTTCTTTACAAATGACGTGCTGTTTCCTTGAAGTGGTTGGAGTAGGGGAAGTAAAAATTTACCTAGTTCATATGTAGGGGAGTTACGGGAGCTTGTAATTGGTCTTAGAGGCATATTATGTTTGTGTATTTTTGGCAGGCCATAGAGGTGCGGTGGTTTACTGTGGTGTGGTGTCAGGCGTCTCCGCGTCTTTTCTGTAATGTACCGCTCAAATTTCTTAAGTGTTCGGTAGACTCTTCCCTCGATTGTGCCGGTCGGATCTTTGGAAATAAGGGTGTAGTTTCCTTTTTGCACAACTTCCTCGATTTTTTGGTCGTATGTCTGAACATCCATGATGACAGTTGCGTTTCCTTTGTCGGCTGGTAGAATCTTGATATTAGGATCCTTACGAAGTTTTGTGAGAGCGATTGTTTCTTCCTTACCGATATTTCGTTTTGGAGGCCTTGATTTTTCTAGAATATTTCTAACCTTCCATCTAAATTCTTCCGCTTGTGTTTCTCCTATGGTTGTTGAGTCGACGGCGCTAATAATGTCCAATATTGGTATCTCTGTTGGAGCAATAGTAAAGTTTAAACCCTTAGCCATTAGGGATTCTTCTATGGGTGTTAATTCTCTAGATGAAATGTTGACGATGGTTCTTTGGTTATGGGGTTGCGTTGTTGGTGGATTTTGAATACACAAACATAATATGCCTCTAAGACCAATTACAAGCTCCCGTAACTCCCCTACATATGAACTAGGTAAATTTTTACTTCCCCTACTCCAACCACTTCAAGGAAACAGCACGTCATTTGTAAAGAACTCGCAACACTTTGCACAAATAATAGGAGAAAAGGAAGTACAACCAGGAGACCAACTGGTCAGCTTTGACGTCGAAAGTCTTTACACCAACGTCCCTATAAAAGACGCACTTAAGGTCATCAGGAGCAGACTTGAGGAAGACTTGACCCTACAAGAAAGAACACCGCTACCTACAAATGCCATCATGGAACTATTGGAATGCTGCCTTAACAATTCTTATTTTCAAGAAAAAGATAGATTCTTTAGCCAAGAGGACGGACTACCAATGGGCTCATCTCTCTCGCCCATAATCGCCAACATTTATATGGAATGGTTCGAATCCGAAGCAATAAAACAAGCAAAGAAGAAACCAAAAATATGGCTTAGATATGTGGATGACACCTTCATTATTTGGAACGGAAACGAGGACGAACTCAGAGAATTCTTACATCACATTAATAACTTTGCACCGACAATTAAATTCACCATGGAAAAAGAAGAGAACAACCAATTACCTTTTCTAGACGTCAATGTAGAGAAAAATGGCAACACCTTCCTAACCTCAGTGTACAGAAAACCTACACATACAGGGCAATATCTCAATTATACATCAAACCACTCAAACAACACAAAACATGGCATAGTAAGAAACCTTGTGGATAGAGCAATTACTCTCTGTAACTCAAACGAAGCTCTCAAAAGAGAAACTAACCACATCAAGACCGACCTCAACAAGAATGGCTATCCCATGAAACTGATTGACACAATATTGGAAAATCGCAAGAATCGGCCAAACACACGTAAAGCAGAGAAAGAGATACAACCAATACTCAATATTCCGTATGTCAAAGGAGTATCTGAGAAAATAAGAAGACTAGGAAAACGATACAACATCGAAACAGTATTCAGCTCTAGAGACACTTTAAGAAGCCACCTAACGAAGACGAGACCAGTAAGCCAGAAAGACAAGAAAAATTGTGTTTATCAGATCCCATGCGAATGCGGCCAGTCTTACATTGGTGAGACACTAAGACCACTAGAAGTAAGGATTAAAGAACATCGGAATAATACCCGAAAAGGAGAGACCGAAAAATCAGGTGCAGCTGACCACGCCTGGACGCACGGCCATCATATCATGTGGACAAAAGCGGAAATCCTGCAAAAAGAACCGCACTGGAGGAAGAGGAAGTTTAAGGAAGCTGCTACCATACACCAAAATCCAGGTTGCTTTAGTAAGCCTTCATTAGACATGAGAAACGTCTGGAAACCCTTGTTAAGTAAATGTAATCTTAGAATAAGACCACCCAAGAGTTAAACGCATGATTCACCGAGCATGACGTCATCGAGCATGACTCATCAAGCATGACTCATCCAGTTATGCGTCATCACCTAGCAACACGCAGGACTCCGCCCACTAGTCATGCGTCACAGCACCTGCCTAGTATAAATAGAGCTGTAGTTACCGTACTTATTCAGTATTCACCTGAAGACGACTGGAGATACTTACCAGTTGAAACGTAGTGATTCTAAACAAATAAAGACAATGCAAGTCCAAAACTCTACTGCCGTTCAAGAAACGTCATTGTCTCCAACCTTTAAACAGACAATAAATGCATTTGCCTAAAAAAATTAGGGGGGTCCCATTTGAAAAAATTGAAATAAAGCGTTTTTAAAACTATCAAGTTTTCCAACCTGTAATGAACGCTCTGTATAAGAGATTTAAAAAACATTATTATAAATCAATATATCGTACCTTAAAGTACTTACAACGTAAATTATATTTGCCTAGAGTTAATCCACAGGTTACTATGATTTTTTAACGATACCCTTAAAATTACTAAAATTTTGGAAAAAAATTAATTACTTGGCAACGTTGCATTTCACTTCAAAAATTTTAATAGGGTTGCAAAGTCCTTATTACATTGAATCATATTCTAGAAAATTATACTGGGTGTCCCATTTAATTTTCTTTTTTATTATTCAGTACCACTTTTTAGGACCACCCTGTAGATTAGAAAATATTTTTATATTATGTATCTTAAAAAACCCTTTAACTTTCGTATGACACTTTTTTCTCTATCTTTGATAGTTTAGGTGCTATCTAAGACAGACACCTTACTGACACACCCTGTATAACGATATACAAAATGTTCACATTTAATTGTTTCTAGGTTCTCAAGGTGATCTCCTCCAAAGGGCGTCGGCTACATTCTGCGAACGGCAGCAACTCGCTTTGGAATTTATTAAGAAGAGGCGGGAGCGAGATAACAAGTTTGAGTCGTTATTGAGTGATTGCGAGAAGAAAAGACAATGTCGAAGGCTGCAACTACAAGGTAACACTATTTTAAATTAATTAAGAGTTTATTTTCAATATTTATAATATACTTCTTCTTTGATCCCCCGAAGACGTGCTTGTTAGGGGCAAATCTTAATATTTTAAATTATAATTATATGAGAATATTTTGTTTAAATATTTGTTAATATTATATAAAAGTTATATTGTAAATAAAAAACGTTTAAGTATATGTATATAAATATAAACGCAGTTCTTTGAAAATATAGTTATAATACAATTTTGCAAAAAAATTTTTATAACAATATCAATTAAAACATTTCCAAAAATATTTTAAAATTATCCGTTTTCAATATCCATGCTTCTATTTCGACTTTATATTTTTTTATTGAAATATATTTTTTAATTTTTGTTGGTAAATAATCGTTTAAATAAAAACATAAATATTTGAATTTTTTTTGTCCTATGGACTTAATTATTTTAGGTTTTATGGTTATTTCATTTTTATGACGAGTATTATGATTATGGTTTTTAAATTGTATAAGATTTTTATTTTTAAATATGTATATTAATATATTATAAATGTAAAGTTGTCTAATGTTCATTTTCTTTGTTTCAGAATATAATTTTATTGAAGGATAAAGATAATCTTTATTAAATATAATTTTTAGAAATCTTTTCTGTAATATTTCTAATTTTTTAACTAAAGTTCTATTTATTCCTCCCCAACCTAAAATTCCGTAATTTAAATGAGTTTTAACTAATGCATAATATAATATTTCCAGTTGTTTTACGTTCAAATTTTTTTTAATGTTTCTAAAAATTGGTAGTAAACTTCTTAATTTTTTAATCAAATATTATATGTGAAAATTCTAATTTAATTTACTGTCAAAGATTATTCCTAAATATTTTACTTGATTAACTTTTAAAATTTCAATGTCATCAGTTATTTTAATACTTTCATATTTTGTGGTATGTTATTTGGATTTAAAGTGAAAGGAAGATAATTAGTTTTATCAAAATTAATTGTTAATAAATTTTTATCAAACCAATTTTTTATTATTTTAAAATCTTTTTTAATTTTGTTATTTAAGTTGTCCCAATTCGTATCTGTATAGAAAATTGCAGTATCATCTGCGGAACTATGAATTTCTCCATCACAATTCACATTAAATAAATCAATAATATAGATATTAAAAAATAATGGTCCTAAAATTGTTCCTTGAGGAACACCATATTTAATTACTTTAGGATATCTTTTTTCTGAACATTTGAACATAAGTTGGTCTATCTTTTAGATAATTTTTAATTAATTCAAATTGTTTTCCTGTAAATCCAATATTTTCAATTTTTTCCAACAATAAATCATGACTAACTGTCTCGAATGCTTTTGCTAAATCCAGAAAAATACAAATAGAAGGTTTTATATTATCTTATACATCATATATTTGTTCTATTAAATAGCAAATAGCATTTTGTGTCGATTTATTTTTTTAAAACCCAAATTGTTTATTAGATACTTACCAGTTGAAACGTTGTGATATAAAACAAATAATGACAATGCAAGTCCAAAACTCTTCTATCGTTCAATACTTTTCTTAACACAATGAGTAAACGCAGTATTTGGCTCCATATTATTACTGCGCATCGATCGCTACGCCATTTTATATATATCCTAAAGTAATTAAATATGGTGTTCGGGTTTGTTATTATATAATTTTAGGACCATTATTTCTTAATATCTATATTAATTATTTATTATTTATTGTAAATTGTGATGGGGAAATTCATTCGAAAAATTAATTTTGATAAAGCTAATTATCTTCCTTTTACTTTAAATCCAAATAACATACCACAAAATATAAATAATGACATTCAAATTTTGAAAGTTAATTAAGTGAAATATTTAGGAATAATCTTTGACAGTAAATTAAATTGGAATTTTCACATAGAGTATTTGATTAAATAATTAAGAAGTTTACCACCAATTTTTAGAAACATTATAACAATTTTGAACGTAAAACATATGAAAATATTATATTATGCATTAGTTAAAACTCATTTAAATTACGGAATTTTAGGCGGGGGAGGAATAAATAGAACTTTTGTTAAAAAATAAGAAGTATTACAGAAAAGGTTTTTAAAAATAACATTTAACAAAGATTATCTTTATCCTTCTAAAGAAACAAAAAAAAAAATTAACATCAAACAATTTCACATTTATAACATCTTAATATACATATTTAAAAATAAAAATCTTATTCAATTTATAAACCATAATTATAATACACGTCATAAAGAGGAAATAACCATAAAACCTAAAATAAATAAGTCCATAAGACAAAAAAAATTCAAATATTTATGTTTTTATTTAACCGATTATTTACCAACAAAAATTAAAAAATATATTTCATTAAAAAAATATAAAAAAGTCGAAATAAAAGCATGGATATTAAAAACAGATAATTTTAAAATATTTTTGGAAATGTTTTAATTACCATCGTTATGAATAATATATTTTTCAAAATTTTATTATACCTATATCTTCAAAAAACTGCGTTTATATTTATATACATATCTACTTACTTAAACGTTTTTTATTCGCAATTTAACATTTAATATAATTGAACAAATATTTAAAAAAAAAATTAATATATTTATAATTTAAAATACTAAGATTTGCACGTCTTCGGAGGTTCAAGCAAAAAGTTTATCGAGGAAGATAAATAAACATATTTATCATATTATAAATATTGAAAATAAACTTATTATTAATATATTACTTGGTCAAATAAAGGAATTCTATATTTCTGTTAAAACCGTACAATTATTGGTCTTCAACTACTGTAATTTTTTTACAGGTATTGTACCTGTAGAAATGCAACGGCTAACGAGGTATCCCTTGTTACTCGAGCGACTTATTAAGAGTGTCGAGGCAGCTGACAAGACCTGCACCGAGTACAAAGAAGAATTAGTCAAACTTAGGTAAGTTAGAGAGAAAAGGACAAAATTAAAAAAACATTTATATATTTATAAAAATTATTGATGAGTGCGGGATTACAAGACTAGTGCCTTTAAATGGTCCCTGCCAAAATTCTTTGGGTAACAAGTTTTTTTATACATTGTCCAACTTAGAAGCATTAAATATGATTTTTTTACGATCGTTCAAAAAATGTCATTTTGTGTATGAATTTCTAATGATTCCCTTTTAGGCAAGCGCATCTCCATTCCAAGAATCTCCTTGGTCACGTGGACGAGGCGGCCAAATTAGCGCATAACAGACATCGACTGGAGGAGATACAGCGACACCTGGACATTTCAAATTTCCGAGGAAGCGACCATCCAATCGTCCATGACTTTAAAAATGTCGACCTCACCAGGTATGATTAGTAAATCTTTTATTACTAATTAGTATAGTAAATTTCACGTACGTTTTTAATGCTTTGACGTTTTTTTCCTAACAAGTGCGGAAAGTGATACTTTCCCGCACGCGACTGCAGTTGACCCGAACGACGCGGAGTTCGGGCAAGCGGTCAAGGGCGGGAAAGACACTTTACGCATGAGTTAGGAACATTATTTTTTCTACGACCGTATATACAAAAAAGTATACCAACCCATTTTTCAAAAATTATTTTATTTCAACATACATATACAAAACTTTAAAAACTACTAATTATTATAAATATTAATATTATTTATATATAATATTTCTCCTTACACCATGTAACAAAATGGTCGTATTGCTTTTCATATCTTAGTCTGGATTTGGCAGGTAACAGCTCGGAATTAGCTTTATATGCAGCCTTCAAAATGGCTTCGGGAAGTTCTTCGTCGCATGAATCCATTAATATTATTGCTTCGGATTCGGTTTAATGTGCTTTAAGTTAGAAGAAGATTGTATTCGGTCACTTCGAAGACGCTTTGAACAACTTTGACGTTTTAGTAACAATTACACGCCTGGGTTATCATAGCAACTGATATCAAACCCGGTGGTTTGATAGTTGTTTTGTGACATTACTTAAAGAATGTACAGGGTTATATAAAAATATATTATTTTATATTTTCAAAAAATTAAAAATGCAACAAAAAGCTAGAAAAGATGTAGATTTTATTTGATGGACTATTTCGTACATATTTATTTACCTGTTGTAACAATAGTTATAACTTCCGAAGTAAAAAACTATCTAGAGAATTAAAATCAAACTTCTTGCCAGTCCTAACGGATCAAGGTCCTTTTGGTCAGTCGCTAAGGCCGTCAGCCAAAACTTTACAAAGTCAACTATTCCACCTCTAACACGTTCAGACGGCACAATAGCAACCACAGCCGGGGATAAAGCAAACCTACTTGCTGAACTGTTTTCCTCGCATTCCACTGTAGACTTTCAGGGAAAATCACCACCCAACATTCCCTCAGTTCAATCGCAAATGTCTGAAATCGTGTTCCGTCAGCGTCTTGTTAAACGGATTCTTAAAGGACTCGACGTCAATAAAGCTTCTGGTCCAGACGAAATTCCTATCATTGTTCTCAAGACATGCGCCGATGAACTTACACCAGTATTTTGTAGACTTTTCAACTTATCCTACAAAAAAGGAATATTTCCATCCTGCTGGAAGTCGGCGCGTGTCCAGCCTATTCCAAAGAAAGGTAAAAAGACCCTGCCAAGCAACTACCGACCCGTCGCATTGCTTTCAGTAATTTCAAAAGTAATGGAGAAAGCTATTAACCAACAACTTCTAAAGTATCTGGAAGGGCTTAACATTATCAGCGATCATCAATACGGTTTTCGAAAGTCCAGATCAACAGGTGACCTTTTGGCATATGTCACTCATCTTTGGAGCAATACCATCGAACATCATGGAGAATCCCGGGCTGTTGCACTGGACATCTCTAGGGCTTTTGATCGTGTTTGGCACGATGGGCTTTTAAGTAAATTGCGATCCTACGGTATGCCTAATGGATTTTGTTTATGGTTAACCAGCTTCCTTAAGAACCGTTCTCTACAAGTGGCGATTGACGGGTTTCTCTCAGACACCTTCACCATCAATGCCGGTGTTCCTCAAGGGTCCATATTGTCGCCTACCCTCTTTTTACTGTATTTTAACGACCTTCTAGTGAAAACCCAAAATCCAATTTATAGCTTTGCTGATGACAGCACACTTGTCTCATCTTTTACCTTGACTCCCCAAACATCCGCTGCCGACGCACATCTTCGCAGGCAGCATGAAGTATTGCGCCTCAACAATGACCTGCAAGAAATTTTGGCTTGGGGTGACAGTAACCAAGTCGAATTTAATGCTAAGAAAACCCAGGCAGCAGTCTTCTCCAAAAAGGTTAACATTGCAGAACCGGATATAGTCATGGCAGGACACGCAATTCCCCTGGCACCGTCTATTAATTTGCTGGGGGTCAATCTGGGAGGTAATATGTCTTGGCATGATCACGTTGCCGCAATTGCCAGGGCAGCTGCACAGAAACTTGGTGTACTTTTCCGCACCAAAAGGTTGTACACACCTCATCAACTTTTGACACTCTACAAAGCCCAGATTCGACCATCATTAGAATATTGCTCTCATGTCTGGAGCTCTGCACCCAAGCACACCCTTCGGCTACTGGATTCCATTCAAAGGAGAGCCGTTCGTCTGATCGGCGACCCCGAGCTGACCAAGACCCTCGATAGCCTGGAGCATCGAAGACAGGTTGGTGATTTGGCTCTCTTTTACAGATATTTCCATGGCAGGTGTTCGACTGACATTGCCCACTTGATTCCACCTAGAGCAATGCAAAACAGAAATACACGGCGGACCGCTGCCGCTCATCCATATGTTGTTTAGCTTAGTACTCCTCGAACTTCATTGTTCAAGAATTCTTTCATCTGGAGAACGTCATCTTTGTGGAATGATCTTCCTGAGGTCGTGTTTCCCAATGAATACAATCTTCAACGTTTCAAGACCAACGTTAATCGCTTTCTTCGCACACGCACCGCTCCCAAAACGCCTTAAAGGATTTTTCCTACAGTGCAGGTGTTTTATCATAAAAAAAAAAAAAAAAAATCTTATAAGGTCAAAATTTACATTATTTTACTTTCCCGCACTAGTGCGGGAAAGTGACACTCAAAATTAAAATGCGTGCGGGAAAATGGGTTAAAACGCACGGTCGTAGAAAAACGACTTTTCCTCACGAACATTGGCTACATTCAAGACATCAATTAGTATCTTTTGTTGGGCAAGAAAACCGGTTTTAACGGTTTAACATGTTAAACCGAAAGTTGTAACTTTTAGATAGAGAATTTAAAAATGAGATAGGATTTTTCTCTAAGACGAACCGTTCTAATGTTACAGCCTGTCAAAGTCTGAAAATGCCATAATTTAAACGTCAATATCTCAAAAATTATTGAATTTAGGGATATGACATTCACAACAAGCGTAGAATTTTGTGGGGAATCAGAAAATAATACAATATTATAGAGTGTTCCATTTAAAAACTCAATTTATAGTAGTTATGTTGGCGTCTGTAAATAATTTTTAAAATGAAAAATGTTTTTGTCGGCGTACAGACACAATTAAAATTGAAAAAGTTTTATGCCTCCGCTGGGAATCGAACCCAGAACCTCTCGATTACATCTCAAGCGCGCTGCCAAATGCGCTACGGGGGACCTGAAATTCTCTCACCAACTTCGGTCATATAACTTATTCAATTTTATGTTAGTAGTAATAGTCTGGAATCTCCTGTGATTCACAGACCGGGGAGGCTGTTATAAGGGGAAAGGGAACTGAGTGAGGGAGTGAAGAATGTTATTTTTGTGGCTTTTACTCTACACATTTAGTATATAGTACGACATTTTGCGATTTCCCATAACAGTCTGCAATTCGCACATTCAAAAATAGATCGCTATCAGTTTTTATATTGTCAATAATAATTTTCAGGTATAAACTTATACTAGAGGGCAGTCTTTCACTGCGAAGGCCCAACAAAGCACCCGTTCCAGTACACATTCTACTCTTAGAAGAAATGGTAGTCATTCTTCAAAAGGAGAGCGAGAAGTTTATATTAAAATTTTTTCAATCCGGTGCTCCTACGCAGCAGGCACCCCTTTCGCCTATAATCAAAATGAGTACGCTGTTAGTGCGAGAAAATGCTGTTTGTAAGTGGATTTTTTTCTAGTTTTAAGTATCTCTGAGTTTGTAGCTTTAGGTTAGTTGCAAACAGTGGCGTAGCCAGAAAATATGCCCGGGGGCTTAGTGGGCGTAAGTAGGACATTCTTTTTTCTGGAGAGAAGGACAGTGGGGACTACAAGTATTTTATGATATTGCACTTAGCGGACAAGGCGAAAAAGCGCCACAGGTAAAAAAATTTCGGGGCTCGTTTAAAATTCACCTAACTAATATCAAATTTCGAAAATTAAATTATTACCTTTCCCCCTCTGCATGGTTGAATTAAATTTGTTTTTGAAAATGTTTTTTTTTATATTTGTAGCTCTTTATTTAAATTTTTTTTTTATATTTGTGAAAAATATAAATATTGGTGTCAATCCAAAATTTTAACATAAGACGTATGTATGACTCTAACCAACGTTTTTCGGGCTTGGTTTTTCTTGATATAAAGTAAACACCGCTCACCACGCCAAAATTGATGTTTTTTTTAGAAATCATGTATTTTAGGTGCGTAGATCTAAGAGCAGTTTTTGGTGCAAATGCTTAGGTTTTGAAATACTCCTTCTTAAGTGCCGTTTTGTATATTCATAATAAAGCATTTTCGTTTCTTCCCGCACTATTTTTTATATTATAAATTATCACACTTCTTCCATAAAAAAAACTTCAATTAAAATTTTTACTTTAATTTTTCTCTTTAAAATAAATACCTAATTGTTTTTTGATTTTTGTTGTAAAAATATTTTATTGCATTGGGTTATATTTTTGTTGATTTAAAATAGCCCTAAAAAAGGGAAAAAGGAACAGACTGTAATAAAAAAATACTAAAAAATATCCTTATAGAAAGAATAGAAAAATACTAAAAAAATCCTTTAAAACTGCTTCATAAATCAATAACTAAACCTTATGCGTCCGAAACCTTAATCTCTATATAAAACAGAACTTTGGAAGGAAAAGTTTAAAAACTAAACGTTTCCTACAACACCTTTGTAATTTAAGCCAAGAATACATTATTTAAACATTAAAATTATGAGTCCAAGCGTGAGACGAAAAATTAGGTTGCAATTCGACTTGAGCTCCTAGGGGGGGGGGGGGGGGGCTGAAATATGCCACTGGTTGCGAACCTTTCGGTAATTTATTGGAGTTCACAAAGATCTTAAACAATAATCAACTAACCAGACAAATGGCTTATACCGAAATTTTCACACAATCAAACCGGTTAGCTTAAATTCACTAACCGAATAGCTCTGGTTGTAAGAAAATATTGTCTACACATGTCACAGTCAAAGTTGTCTGGCTAGTTCATTATTGTTTAAAATCTTTGTATAACCCAACATTAGCCTAATAATGAAACTACACGTGATTGCTTATATTTAAGTAACAGTGGGTAAAAACATTTAGTTACTATACTGTTCAGAAATAGGATTGGTAATTTTTCGTACTTTCTATTCGATTACGCTTGAAAATACTAGCCCTGGCACAAGATCGTACGAAGAGAGATACTTAAACGTTTTTTATTTCAGGTAAAAATGCTCTTTTCCTTGTAAATACCTCCACAACAAGTAGCCAAATGTACGATCTGCAGGCAGAGGATGAAGCAAAGCGGGAAACGTAAGTAATTTTTTTTTCTAAATGTTTTGATCCTTAAGAAATCGACGTTATGCGTTTTTTAATAATAAAGGACCATTTAATTTCTACAGTAATACTACCATATACAGGGACATTATTTTAAGTGTCTCACCCGATTGGCGACTTTGCTATCGACCACAATAAAAAAACAATTATGTATTCCCTAATAGCTTTTAGTGAAGAAGCCAAATTTGATGTAAAAAAAAATCTATGTTTACAAATTTGACAGATACGACGCCATATTGGATTTTCTTAAATGGCAACCCTACCTGATAGTACGCCAGCTGCATTCGCCTATTTGTTCCAACATTAAAAATGTATAATTGTCAATATTTATTTTCAGCCGTTCCGGAGATACGAGGCTTCCAAGTTGGTGATTTTGTTATCATCGTGCCAGATGTCAAAAAATGACAGTTACGACGCCATTTTGAATTTTTTTAAATGGCAACCCACATTTATAACTACATCAATGTTATGCATTTCGCGGTCCGATTTCAAAAATATATAGTTGTCGATATTTATTTCCAACCCTTATCGAAATACGACCGTATCAAAAACTGCATCGTACGATTATGTTACACTTAAAACACATAATCGTATGATGCAGTTTTTGATACGGTCGTATTTCCGTAAGGGTTGGAAATAAATATCAACAACTATATATTTTTGAAATCGGACCGCGATATGCTATTTACTGACGTAGTTATAAATGTGGGTTGCCATTTAAATAAATTCAAAATGGCGTCGTATCTGTCATTTTTTGACATCTGACATATATGACAATAGCATGGGTGGCTCCGCCATAAAAAACTACGTATCTCCAGAAAAAATTGAGTTTCTAATCTCAAAGTTTCTGTTAAAACGATGATAACAAAATCACCAACTTAGAAGCCTCGTATCTCCGGAACGGCTGAAAATAAATTTTGACAATTATACATTTTTAGTATTGGAACAAATAGGCGAATGCAGCTGGCTTACTTTAAGGTAGGGTTGCCATTTAAGAAAATCCAATATGGCGACGTATCTGTCAAATTTGTAAACATAAATTTCTTTTGACATTAAATTTGGCTTCTTCACTAA
This sequence comes from Polydrusus cervinus, assembly GCA_935413205.1. NCBI lineage: Eukaryota > Metazoa > Arthropoda > Insecta > Coleoptera > Curculionidae > Polydrusus > Polydrusus cervinus. Next base: position 45,582,269 of record OW284516.1, on the reverse strand, counting down.
AAGCTGTTAGGGAATACATAATTGTTTTTTTATTGTGGTCGATAGCAAAGTCGCCAATCGGGTGAGACACTTAGAATAATGTCCCTGTACACTGTGCACGAATTGACTGTACAACGCTTCACCACAAATTCTTTAACCAAAAATAAGTCGATCTAGGCAAACTTACCTATATACAATGTTGCTTCGTTTTGCCGCTACAGGGCGCTAAAGTTTTAAAATGAATATCGTTTGTCCGAAATAATTTCTAAAAACCTTTATCGATCTCCACTAATTTTGGGACTAAGAATTACCACTGTATATATGTATAGCGTGTTGAGACGTATACGCCATCTTTTTTAATACCTGCAAATTTAAAAATAGTGTGTGATTGGGGTAACTAAAAGTTCCTCTTTTTGTCCCCCGCCCCCGTATAAATGACTTTAATTATTTCTCTGATACTAGCTGGCTTCATGTTGAATTTTTTTTGTTTTTTGTAAAATTTTAGCCAGACATGCAGTTTATCTGCAAAAAAAAAATTTACCATACCGTGTAAATTCATCATTGCTGTTTATTCAGAATGAGAAACATGAAAAAATTTTAGTTCTAAATAACTACCAACTAGTTTGGTTTTTATAACAATTGTTCGAACCTTTTTCATGTTTCGTAAATAACTTTTTTGTAGAGAGTATGGCTAAAATTTTACAAGAGACAAAAAAGTTTCAACATGAAGTCAGCTAGTGTCAGAGAAATAATTAAAGTCATTTATACGGGGAGGGGGGGAATACAAACTTTTATTTACCAATCACACGCCATTTTTAAATTTGCAGGTATTAAAAAAAGATGGCGCATACATCAAATTAGTGGAAATCGATAAAGGCGTTAAGAAATTATTCAGAAAAAACAATATTTATTTGAAAACTTTAGCGCCCTGTAGCGGCAAAACGAAGCAACATTGCCTAGATCGCCCTATGTTTGATTAAGGATTTTATGGTGAAGCGTTTTACAGTCATTTCATGGACACCCTGTATGTTACCAAATACGTTATTATTCATATCAATAATATGTCAGTAATGACATTCATACTTATTAGGTGGGCTGAAAAGTTCGTAGGCTGACTCATAGATGGCGTTACTAGAATTAAATCCATGTGATTTTTACTTAGTACTAACCTTCAAAACTTAAACTCAAATAATTTATTTATCATAAACAAAAAATTATAATCTACAAATCAATGTAACTGAAGTTAATGATAAATTGGGCTATACATCGATTATTAAAAAACCGATCTCACAAGGGCACAGTTTACAAGGCACAGATAAACTGTGCCTGTGCAGTATAGCCCAAAAAATTATAACTAAAAATTATATAATATGGATTACCTACTAAAATTCTATGTAAGTCCAACAAAGATTTAGCAAGGCAACGACCGACCCAGGCGCAAGAGAGAGAGAGAACAGAAAGAAAGAGATAGACAAAAACTTTTTGAGTAAAAAGGACGCTTTAAAATGCGAGGAGTTTCCAAGTCAAAACCGATAAAGATACGTGTATAAATTTCACAGCTGCCGTATAATTAGTTCGTGAGATATAGCATTGTGAGTGAAGCAGCTTTTGTTATTGTGAAAAAATGGATAAAACAGAATTTCGTGTGTTAATAAAGCATTGCTTTTTGGCGAAAAAAATACTGTTGAAGCCAAAGCTTCCCCATCCACCATATTCTCCAGATCTGGCCTCCAGTGATTTTTTCCTAGCTGGAAAGAAATTTAGCACTGATAAAAAGGTAATCGCCGAAACTGAGGCCTATTTTGAGGCTAAAGAGAAATCGTACTATAAAAATGGTATCGAAAAATTGTATGACCGCTATAATCGTTGTATCGCCCTCGAAGGCAACTATATTGAATAATAAAATCGAATTTTGTCAAAAAAATATTTTTAACTATGTTAGCCTACGAACTTTTCAGCCCAACTGTTATCTTGTAGGTCAGCGTTAGGAGAACAAAAAAAATTCAAATTAAAAAAGAAACGGAATATTCATTATAATATTTTGATTTTATGAAATATTTGTCGATGTTTTTAAAATCCACGTGTTGTTCTTTATTTTTAACCTTTGCCACGCTTTAAAAATTAACATAAATATTTTGCGTTACTGACAGATTTTGGCCAGACTTTCCTTTAACGAACTGATTTAGTGCTTTTCAAAATAAATAGTTGCCTTAAATATTCTGATTTTGAAAACTTACCTTGGCCAAACGAGTAATTATCACTTATAAGCAATAGTCCCAGGGATTAAAGACTTTTAGGAGTCCTATAAGTATTATTGCTATTATTTTTATTCAATCGTCTAATCAACTGTAATATACCGATATATTTATATACAGGGTGTGTCAGTAAGGTGTCTGTCTTAAATAACACCTTAACTATCAAAGATAGGGAACAAGGGGTAATACATAAGTTAAAGAATTTTTTAGGATGCATAATCTAAAAATATTTTCTAATCTACAGGGTGGTCCTAAAAAGTGGTACTGAATAATAAAAAAGAAAATTAAATGGGACACCCAGTATAATATTCTAGCATATGATTCAATGAAATAAGTACTTTGCAACCCTATTAAAATTTTTGAAGTGAAATGCAACGTTGCCAAGTAATTAATTTTTTTCCGAAATTTTAGTAATTTTAAGGGTATTGTTAAAAAATCATAGCAACCTGTGGATTAACCCTAGGCAAATATAATTTACGTTGTAAGTACTTTAAGGTACGATATATTGATCTATAATAATGTTTTTTAAATCTCTTATACAGAGCGTTCATTACAAGTTGGACAACTCGATAGTTTTAAAAATGCTTTATCTCAATTTTTTTAAATGGGACCCCGCTAATTTTTTTAGGCAAAAGAATTTACCTTTCGAAAACCTTACTTTTTTATTAAACATGTCATATATCTAAATATCATAGTTTTTGAAATATTTTAGGATTTAGAAGGTAAAAATAAGAACACAAAGTCTTCCTCCACTGATATATTATAGAAATATTTTAGTAAACTTCTCTACATGTTTCAAATGCAGAAGCATTCATCTTCAGGAGAAAAATTAAAAGAAGAAAGGACCAGTAGATATCACCCTAACTAAGCAACATAAATATAGGTTCGGTATAAAATGAGTGGAACAATGAAGAAATTGATACACATTGCATTGTGAATAAGAAAAGTATATTGGTATTTTAGGATTTGTCTTAAATCAGGGTAAAAAAGGAAAGTTCTAATTAAACTATTTAGTCAAGATTGCTTTGGAACAAAAAATAAATAATTTTCTTTGTCACAGCTGTCATTGCAGTATTATTTCACCAACATTTTGTGCTTTATTACTGTTTAACTTTTAGTTTCCCGAACTAACTTTATCGAAATAGAAAAATATGTTATGATCAAGTTAGTTCAGGAAACTAAAATTTAAACAGTAATAAAGCACGAAATGTTGGCGTAATAATTTTGCAATCACAGCTGTGACAAAGGAAATTATTTATTTTTTGTTCCAAAGCAATCTTGACTAAATTGTTTAATTAGAACTTTCCTTTTTTACACTGATTTAAGACAAATCCTATAATATTTCAAAAACTATTATATTTAGATATATGACATGTTTAATAAAAAAGTAAGGTTTTCGAAAGGTAAGCATTTTTAAAACTATCGAGTTATCCAACTTGTAATGAACGCTCTGTATAAGAGATTTAAAAAACATTATTATAGATCAATATATCGTACCTTAAAGTACTTACAACGTAAATTATATTTGCCTAGGGTTAACCCACAGGTTGCTATGATTTTTTAACAATATCCTTAAAATTACTAAAATTTCGGAAAAAAATTAATTACTTGGCAACGTTGCATTTCACTTCAAAAATTTTAAGAGGGTTGCAAGGGCCTTATTCCATTGAATCATATTCTAGAAAATTATATAATATATGGGTGTCCCATTTAATTTTCTTTTTTATTATTCAGTACCACTTTTTAGGACCACCCTGTAGATTAGAAAATATTTTTAGATTATGCATCCTAAAAAACCCTTTAACTTTTGTATTACACTTTTTTCCTTATCTTTGATAGTTTAGGTGCTATCTAAGACAGACACCTTACTGACACCCCCTGTATATACCGAGTGTCTCATTATGGATGGCCACCGGCCGTATCTCGGAAACTACTGGGTATAGAAACTGACGGTAAAAAATCGTAATTAAAGTGGCTAAGAGAAAATCCTGGAAATAATTTTTAAGTTCCGCATTTTGCCGCAAGAGGGCATCATTGAAAATTAAATATTGAAATTCTAAATTTATCCGAAAATTGCCACAATAATGGTTGGTAACGTCATTAGAAAGGTTAGACAATTTTGCATAATTTTGGTTTAAGACTCATTGGCGTACCGACTTTAATAAGAGTAATTGAAAGTGTAATCATTTAAATTGCTGTAACTTCTAAATGACATCCGATTTTAGTAGACTTAAGCTTGTTTAAAATAGGAAGGTAGTACTTTTAATTGTCATATTCACGGGTACACGATAAATCCTAAAAAAATTGCTAGAGGGCACAATTTGTATTAATAATAGTTTTTTTTTGATTTTATACTGAAAACTTAAATCATACAGTCTAACTATGACATCATAATTAGAAAGTAGATTAAATGTGCAAGAAAAACGTGAAAACCGCAGTCCGTTATCTTTATTTGCCTCAGAGTTATTTATAATCTCTCCAACCGCTGCCAGTATGTTTCCCTTCATAGACTCAGCTCTAATAAATATACCGCTGGCTCCGGTGTCCCCCAGGGATCGGTGCTTGGTCCGTTACTTTTATTCTTTTTATAATTGATATTGGTGATGATCTGGATGTTGACCATTTGATATACGCTGATGATATTAAACTATATAAAAGAATTAGAAACATCAATGAATGTATTGTTATTCAACGGCATTTAGATCTAATTAATAATTGGTGTCTTAAAAATAATTTAAAGCCTAATATTGAGAAGTGTAAAGTTGTTTCATTTACAAATAAACTTTCTGTAATTAATTTTGATTATGTTCTTGAAAATAAAATTATTTCCCGCTCTGGCTCATTTTGCGACTTGGGAGTCGTTTTTGATTCAAAATTTTCTTTTATACCCCATATAAATAAGATTATTAGTGAAGCTCTTCAGAGTTATGGATTTATTGTACGCTGCACTAGGGATTTTAACAGCGTTGATGTCTTAACAAGCTTATACAATGCCTATATAAGATCGAAACTAGAATATGCAGCAGTGATCTGGACACCTGAGTATAATGTTCACATTGATAATCTTGAGAGGGTGCAGCGAAATTTCTTAAAGTACCTTAGCTTTAGGGTCGACGGAATATATCCCATGCAAGGTTTTCCCCAGACTCTACTTCTTCAGGGATTTAAATATGAATCACTTAGGGATCGCCGTAATTACCACCTATTAATGGCTCTGTATAAATTACTAAACAATCAACTCGACTGTATTAATATATTGAATAATCGTGGCACATTAAAATTAAGCTTACCCAATATATTAATACGTCAAAATATGACTTTCTACCTGCCTAATCCAAAGACAAATATTTTAAAGTTTTCTCCTGTCTTTCAAATGTGCGAGAGATACAACAAGCGGTTTGATTTAGATTTTTTCAGTTCTTCTGTCAGTACAGTTAAGAGGTTAGTGCGGCATTAATACTTTAAACTGAGAATGTGCGGCTGGTAGTATTTTTCTGTGTTCAGTCTCTCTCTCTTTTTTTTTTACTGTTACTTTTGTTATGTTCAAATTTAATTTCGGTTTACGTATAGACTAGCTTACTTTTGTTAGTATTTTCAACTTCACTTTTAGTATATTTATTTTTTGTGTAAACTTTTTGATGGTCTTGCCTTGTAGTAGGGTTATTTAACCTGTAGGGTAGGTAATGTAAATAAATAAATAAATAATATTAACAGTTTATTATAATTTATTCTATGGGGATAGGTACTAAAGTAGTACATTCACAAAACTATTTTAAGTTTTTAATATTATTAAAATATTTTAGTCAAATTGACAACAACGCGTTTCAACTTCTTGAGTCATTTCTTTCATCATCGATACACGCCAAAGGGATCCTCGAGACCGCGTCTATTAAATAATAATATACTACCATGACCACCGCTCCAGCAAAATACAGGCACCGTAACTACGAGTGACACAGTCAAAATCAAACGGTCCCATGACATATACATAACCTCGGACCCTACCTGCGCCATATTGGTACGACACTTATGTCATTCGTGTAATCAGCTGTTCGATCTATCATAATCGAAGTGGTTTTAGATTTTATGAGAAGTTTTTCAATTTTAATGTAAAACTATTGCTTTTGTGTGATAGATATTAATTATTTCTTGTGCCTTGCTAAGTTGTTCCAGCAGAAATGCTGTGGATAAGAAGAAAACGACGAAAATTACGTTTCATAGGTTAGTATAAATAAAGAGCAGGTCCGTAATTATAAACTTTGGGTGCTAATTGTCTCCTTTGGTTTGTTTAGTTGCAATTTTATTTAAATTATTAAATAACAAAAAAAATGTAAAAACAATACATCTACAATTAAGTTAAAGCAGCTTTGGACTTTTTAAGACTAGCCGTTTAACTGCAATTTCACCATTTGTTTATTGCTACAGGTCATTATTATCTATGTGCGAAATAAACACAACTTGTACGTTGGGTCCACAAAGATTTTTAACCAGAATTAACTAACCAGCAACATTGACTGTGACATAAATTACATTGGCAGGCATTATTTACTTACAATCAGAAGTTTCAATATTTATAAGTTAAAGTCCACTATGTCACTACTCGTCTTCGTCTGACAAGTCACATGGTTCATAAAAAAGTGTAACAAAAATTTTCATTTTATCTGCTGTGGCATGTAAGTAAAATTTTATGGGTTAAAGTTAATTTATTAAAAAATTTACAACTTCTTAATAAAAACATTTCTCATCCCATTGTGCACCTTTTCAATGGAACAATATTTAATTACAATACTATATTCTCAATTTTTTCTGTGACCAATCAAATTAATGAGCACAAACGGGTTTTACCAACATTTTTCTAGCTACCAACAAGTACACCATATACAAATATGTATATAAATAATACCATTATCCGTTATTTCCACTACAAAGCTTATAACGAAATTATATTATTCTAACTGACCCAAGCATTTTTAGAATTGTTCAAAATAAATTTAATCAGGCCCTTGTGAATCGGCCATATTGGTATGCCAGTTAGCCCCGCCCCCTGATTTAAAATTAAATGGTAATAGCGCCTCCTTATTTATTCTATCTCGGTGTAATTAACTAACCAGTATCTTTGACGGTGACATATACATATGACATTGGTAATAGTATTTTTCTCACAATCAAAACGGCCCTGCTAATATCATTTAAGTCACAGTCGAACTTGCTGGTTATTTAATTATTGTAAAAATCGTTGTGCAACCCAACATTATAGGATTTAAAATATTACACCCCTTTATTTAATACTGCTTACAGAGTTTTTAAATTTTATCAGAGATCAATGAAGAGACTAGAATGAAGAACGTCCGTTTGATTAATTTTTTTAAATTTATAAATTTTTTTTTTGTAATACAGGTTAATTCCTAAGTTGGTACTTCTTTTTTGGCTGTGTATAGAAGGCATTAAAATAAACAACTTTTTCAAATACCTTTTTTCAAAAAACTTAAAAATAGCCAGAAGTTACAGAAGTAAAAAATCTAAGTGCGGGCCTGGTAATCAAAACGTAGCCCTTTACTTTATATTGTTTTTCTCAGTTTTTTGTACTGTTAGTCATTCATTTTACGGATCGGTCGTCAGTTATTTATTTTGGCAATTCGCTGCGCGGTGTGGTTTTCTGAAGCAAATTAATTTTAGTAAATTGGTGCAAATGGTAAAATTTGAAAACAATGAACTAATTATGGTGCTAATTTATTGTGAGTGTCGTAAAAGTGCGGATGTTCCCAGAAGTTTTCTTAATGTTATTCAACGGGCAAGTTAGGCAGAACCGTATTTTATTTGTAGTTTAATAAATGAATGTAAGTACCTTATTTTTGAGTTTTTCGAATAAAGGTATTTGAAAATGTTGTTTATTTTAATGCCTTCTATACGCAGCTAAAAAAGTATCAACTTAGGAATCACCCTGTATTGCATGTAAGACATGGTATTTTTTTTTTTTGTAAATTGTAACCAATAAAAGTAGTATTCATCTCAACACGCGCATCTTTACGCTTAAACAGCAAATCAAGATGCCATATAAGTGTAATTAGGGTTAATTGATGTAATTATTCTTTATAGACCAGTCGTAGAACGATAATGAAAATGTAATGTTTCGTTGACTTGTTTTGATTTTAACTTTGAAAAAATGTACCTATGAAAATTAGAAAAAAACCACGGTTAACTTGGCTCGAAAGCGCCGAAAATCACACGCGTGTTGAAAAAAAATATTTCAACACTAGTGTTGAAATACAAGGCACACTATTTAATTTAAACATATGGTGCCAATTTGACAGACCGACCACCCCTATTTATTAAAAAGAACAAATTTTAAAAAGCAGTCATTGTAAAGTGTTTAACTTATTTGTCGAGTGATTCAGAATTAGAGTGTAAAAATACGCCATCTGAAATTATAAAAAATGGTTATAATATACTGGAAAATTTATTACCAGAAAAAACAAATCGCGCTGAAGAAAGTGTCATGTATTATATAACGAATCTTTATCGGTAGCCATACCGTCGAGAATAGAGCTCTAGCCTACAGATCGCGAGGTCAAGTTTAAATTCCATCAGGAGTATTTGACTTTTTTTTATAAAAACATTAAATAATTTATAGAATTATTTTAAATTGAAATCTTCCTTGTTGGGTGGATTTTTTAAATTTATGTTTAATGCATCTTTCCTTGATTAAATTTAAAATTTTTCATTCTGGTTAATCTAGAAGTCAAACCAAGATTAGTTCTTTTATAAAATATAATAAAAATGAAACTACAAATAAAGGAAAAGCCTATTAATGAACTATGAAACTAGATATTAAGTTGAACATAATCCTAAGTATACTAATTTCAACACTAGTGTTGATATTTTTATTTGCAACACTACTGTTGAAATATTTTTTCACAAATCAATTAATGCTTTTTTAATAATTCCTTGTGGTCGTAGGAAAAATAGTGTACATTACTCGTGTGAACGTGATTATTGTAAAACTCGGAGAACTTCCGCACTCGGCTGACGCCTCGTGCTACATATCTCCTCGTTTGAAAAGTATCACTTCCATCACTTGTTATGTAGTATACTATTTCGACAGTCACACAGAGAGACAGACTGACTTTTGCAACCAATAAGTAGATACAATTGTTTTAAGTGGATACGTTTTGTGTCATTTTATTTGTCTTCATATTTCGCATAAATTATTAAAATATTTTGTCCAAGTTGCAAACTGCATATTTTCAGAAAAAAAAATGCAATAAAACACGAGAAAATTCTAATAAAAAATATTTTTGTCTCATTAAGGTGTGTGGTAATCTCAGATTAAATATTTCTATAAAGATAGGTAGTGCCGCGCCGATATCAATACTACTGTGGTTTGTTTGTTAAATAATTAAAAATAGCTGTATTTTTTAATTACTTACGCATCATCTTTACTCCATTTGAGGCCATCGAAGCATTTATTAGACATTTAATAATAAGAATTACACACGGAAACATATTTTTTTTATAATCTATATACTATTTGTAATAATGTAGATTTATGCCTGTTGTTTTGTTATTGCGAATATTTTAGAAAACTGGTTCAGTTGTAATTATTTTTACACATACCGCATTATAAATAATTTTAGCCAAAAAATGACAATATACTTATAAATTTTTTTAAATTGAAGCACAATGTAATTCTTTTTAAGGTGATCGCCTGTTTATAGCTAGACCACGCTAAAAATAATAATTCTTTCTTCAGGAAAGATGTATTTTGGGGCGTAGATTGCGAATCTGAAAACGGTTTTTATTGGAAACGCTTAGTTTTTGAGATATTTTTTCGTAATTATCCTAATAAAGACACAGCTGTCATTTTCTACCCGTGCCCCAGTGAACCCATTATTTTGACCCAGTGTTGTCCAACCTACAGATTTTTCAGTACCGATATGGAAGTCGATATACCGAAACCCAATGTTTTTTTACTGATTTTACATACCTGATTAAACCGTTTTTTAACCGATTTTTAAAAACTAAAACAAAAATTCTTAAAAAATTTCGAAAACCCTGTGATTAGGGGAATATTGGGGAAACGATCTGGTAGAACCTTTTTTTTAGAAGTCACTTTTGTTTAAAGATTTGGGGGTGCAGGAGGGCCGGTTTTTTAGACGTCACTTTCGGAGCAAAGATTGATTGCTATTTTACGGGTTTTCCAACAAATTTTACGAATTATTTATAATTTGTAGAAATTACTATTATATTTCCAAATTTTAAAAATAACAACAGGGAGAAAATGTCAGACATAATAACACGAAACTCGTCGATACATAATAGTTTTTAGGACCAGTTAAAGATTTTTTTAGAAGTTATTCAGAAAGCTGTGGTCCTGGCTTCAGAAAGGTAATAAAAAGAGTAATAAAATGGGAAATTCTGTCCAATTCGTTGTTGGCTATAGGCGTAGGTAAATTTTGTGCATTACATTATTTATGTTAACTAACCAAAGAAAAAAAAAAGATAATTTGATAAAGAAGGAACTATTAGCTATAACAAATTTACACAAACATCATTTTATGGAATATGCCGTGGAAGATATAGCTGAAAAACATAGTGTAACTGTGCTGCGCACACCGCCATATCATTGCGACCTAAATCCTATATAACTTATATGAGTGCAAGTAAAAGGATTTGTAGCAAGACACAACACGACATTCAAAATGAAAGACGTTAAGTTACTGTTTGATCAATCCATTAAGGAAGTGACACCAGAGAACTGGCGAAAAGCAGTCCATCATGTCCCTAAAGAAGAGTAGAAAATGTGGGACTTTACCACCTGATCGATCGGACCTTCGACCCGTTAATTATAACGTTAAGAGGAGACGACAGTTCCTTAGATGACGAGGAGTATTATAATTTTTTATAATTTAATTTCTGTATAATGTGTTTTGTATTTTTTTAATAATGTTTAAAAAAATAAGTGTACCTAATACTATGTACATAATGCACGCCTTTGTCACACCATTTTCAGTGTTTGTGAATAGATAACAATAGGCAAAACCCATAAATTCACCTAAACCCGTGTGGTACTACTTGCACTTGATGAAAATAAAGAATGTTGCAATGAAATGAAATGAAAATGAAATCAATGCCAAATTATGAAAATGGCTTAAATATTCGTTGGGTCACTCTGTAGTTCTTTTGAATTCCTAATGAGCTTTTATTACTCTAGACCTTTCTAAAATATACTATATAAACAACATTTTCTATATCGTTTACATTTTCTTCTATCTTCCATCTTCGTAAAAACATTAAATCTAAAATGTAAAACTCGTAAACTCTAAATCTACCGGGCTAATAAAGTTCGTATCGGGACCTTCGCACGCCAACTCACCTCGTTTTTTGTTGTAATTTTGTAATGCTAATCAGTACGAGCGTCGCGGTCACTTATTTGCCACCACCCGCCGCGTATCTTATCGGAGCTGACTGATTTACATTGTTTTTTTCAGACATTTTTCGCGCATTTGTCAAAATATCGAAACAGGTGTCTTTTGTACTGTTTAAACTATGTTGCGGTTCAATGTGATGAACAGTGCAAGTGTGTCTTGTTCGGGTTTTATTATTCACTGTTGTTAGTTATGTTAAAAAAAATGAACGAGCGCGTTAATTATGGGTTATAAAACAATATCTTAAAATCGGTTATTTAAAAATATGCGTACGATTTGTTGTAAAAGGTAGTTTTAGAGTCTTTTTCAAATTTATTTAAATTAAAGGCATCGGCTACTTTTTTACAAGTATGAGATTTAGGCTTGTTGTGCTTTCATAAAATCAAAAATTTAGTTATTTGTATATAAAATATGTTTCATTCCACACTATAGATAATTTGGAAAATTTATTAGAAAAGGCTGAACTAAATATGAAGTTTAAACAGGCTTCAAATTTCTAGAAAAAAAAACTATAACCTTAAAAATCTTTGTTTAAATAAATAATTCATATAATTTAATTTAACAACTAAATACAAAGATTTATTTTTATAACAAAAAATATAATGTAACATTGTTTAAAATCAATATTTTAAAAATGCTTTATAAAATAAAAATTATTTTTCGAATATCGTTTAAGAATTACAGCTTTCCCGGTACAATTTCAGGTCCCAAAATACAAAACGCCCAGATTTAATGTTATTTTTCCATCCTAGGCCAAGAAACTGACTGTCTGATACCGATTTCTTGTTATTTTCCCGTTTTAGGCTGGAAGAGTCACTTTATTTTTTTTTTAGGTAATACTTTTAAGTATTTAAATATCAAAAGATATTATTGTCAAGGATACAATTTCACAAGAAATTAGAGTGTAATAAGAAAGAAACGTTATGAATTAACAGGAATTCCTGAAAAATAATATACAGTGTTATCCAAATTAAGTGTCCACCATTGGTAACTTTGTTATTATTAAAGACGCAAAATTGTTTAAATTAGCAAACAAGTAGTATTTTTACACCTCATTAAGATACAAGAATAAAAAAAAGTAAAACATCGCGTTTTTGAGGTTAGAAGTAAAATGCAATTTTTTTAAATGAAACACCAAAATTCCACGTATATTTTGTATACAAAGTCATATGTCTAAATTCAATTGTTATTGGGATATTGACGTTTAAAATATGGAATTTTCATACTTTGACAGGCTGTAGCACTTGAACGACGCATTTTAGAGAAATATGGTTTTCATCTCCCTATCTTAGTTTTGTATTCTCTATCCAAAAGTGACATCTTCCGGTTTAACATGTTAAACCGTAAAAATTTTTTTTTTTGGTTTACCGTGTTAAACCGGAAGTAAAAAATTTTTTTTTTGGTTTACCGTGTTAAACCGGAAGTTGTGACTTTAAGAGAGAAAATCAAAAATAAAGATGGAAAAGTAAAAACTATTTTTCTCTAAGATGCGCCGTTCCAATGCTACAGCCTGTCAAAGTCTAAAAATTACATATTTTAAACGTCAATATCTCAAAAACAATTGAATTTAGACACATGACTTTTTATACAAAATATAGGTGCAATTTTATAGAGAATTAGAAAATAATATGATGTATAGGGTGTTACAAATTCGACATACCAGCATTGGAATCTCGGAAACCATAGGAGTTAGAGAAACGGTTAAATGGGGGCAAAGTTGTGCAATTCGGTGCTTATTATAATGCCGCTTTAAAAGTTTTCAAATTCCGAATACTTCCGATTTTATTCGAAAAAAACCGAAATTTTGCAAAATCATTTTTATTTTTTCCAGAACTCATTTGACTAGCTATTTAAAAATAAAGGACACTTTGTCATTATCACTTTTTCTCCTCTACAAAATAACGACTAAAGATCCGCCGTTTCGTTTCCGAGCGGCCATCACCAAGTTTACTTTTTTAAATACAGTCCTGGATTTTTTTAAACTGATTCTTAAACCCTTCTACCCTCAAAATGTAATGGCGATATTACTTTCTCATAATGATGAATTGTATTTGCTTATTTTTTTAAATTCATATTTTTTACACTTCTTGTCAGTCTGTTCCTGGCAACAAATTACAATATTAATTTAAAACTTTATTTTATTTAAAACATTCATACATAAGTAGGTAATAGGTATAATTTATTTTATAAGAATTTTCTAATAATTCTAAATTTAATAATTATAAATTCTAATTTTCTAAATGTTCAAAGAGATTGCCGTTTTGCGCAGTACAACGATCGATTTTTCTTCCAATTTTGGCGACAGCCCTTTCAACCGATCTTCCCCTTATGCAACCTTGCAAATGCAATTTGAAAAAATATGAATTTAAAAAAATAAGCAAGGACAATTTATCACTATGAGAAAGTAATATCGCCATTACATTTTGAGGGTAGGAGGGTTTAAAAATCGGTTGGTGATGGCCGCTCAGAGACGAAACGGCGGATCTTTAGTTTAGTAACGTCATTTTGTAGAGGAGAAAAAGTGGCAATGACAAAGTATCATTTATTTTTAAATAGCTAGTCAAATGAGTTCAGGAAAAAATAAAAATGATTTTGCAAAATTTCGGGGTTTTTCGAATAAAATCGGAAGTATTCGGAATTTGAAAACTTTTAAAGCGCCATTATAATCAGCACCGAATTGCACAACTTTGCCCCCATTTAACCGTTTCTCTAACTCCTATGGTTTCCGAGATTCCAATGCTGTTATGTCGAATTTGTAACACCCTGTATATAAAGTGTTCCATGGTGGACACTTAATTTGGATAACCCTGTACAACAATATTGGGCCAGTGATGAAGTATGTAACATATTTTGTGAACTAACTTACCACTTATAAGCCAGCTTTTAAGTATTTTGATATAGAATAAGCATACATCTGATACATATTGAATAATTGCAAATAATCAAAAATAGTGACAAAACGTTTTTTGACCTACTTTTAAAATAAATAAATAATTCAAAAAAACTAAGTACTTGTTACCATTCTAAAGAATGTACATTTTAAGTGATAAATTATCAATGTCTTAAAAACAGTGAGAGTTACAAGATACTTCCAATATACAGCAGTTATTTAATAATAGTCATTGTTGGGTTGTCTAATTCCAATATTTATGTCATTTCTTGAGGCTTCCTTATTTGAGAAAAATTTCAAGTTTTCCTTAACTTGATATTGACTGGTCCTTGAGGAATACTTAAGGAGGAGGATTGTCTATAAAGTTCGGGCATTATGCCCGTATTTATTGACACCTAGTTCTTCTTAGATGAAGACGTATAAAACCTCATGTGCCAAAACGAATTTTATGGACAAAAATTATTTTTTAAGGATTCTTCAAGGAACTGTCCATATCAATCCTATGTCAACTTGAGGAACACTTGAGATTTTCCTCGAGTCAGGAAGCCTCAAGGGACGACTATTATGGGCTCTAAGCTTTTCAACAATAATTACGTAACCAAACAAGTTTAATTGTGAGAAATTTACTTCTGACAACGTCCGTAATATCACAATTAAAATGCAAGTGCAAGTTTTTTTTTGTTTATAATCTTTGTGCAATCCAATTTAAAGAAAATATGCTATATTTGAAGTACCTAGACTCACGATACGTAAACAAACAGGCTTGCCGAATTGCTTTTAATTTCTGACTATTCTTTCTAACTATAAAAATAATCTTAGACTGGGCTTTCATTTTGAATTTTAAAACCAAGGTAGTATTAAAACATGCTGACTTAATTATCTATGCAAATGGATATTGCATTTTCTTATAATAGATTCGGTTGTTATTACGAACTTTAACACGACCTTTTTCCATACAAACCTAGATTTTTAGTTCATCTTTTTTTAAGTGAATAAATTCGTATGAAAGTAAAAGCAAAATAAGAATCTAGCTAAAAAGTTTTTTTGATTTTTTCAAAGTTGTTATAGTATTTTTCAGAAATATGTAGAGTAATAGAAGCTTATTAGGTATGCATTACAGAGTGACCCAACAAATATTTAAGCCACTTTCATAATTTGGCATTGATTTCATTGCAAAACCTGTATTTTCATCAAGTGCAGGTAGTACCACCCGGGTTTGGGTCAATTTATGGGTTTTGCCTATTATTATCCATTCACAAACACTGAAAATGGTGTGACAAAGGCGTGCATTATGTACATAGTATTAGGTACACTTATTTTTTATTAAACCTTATAAAAAAAATACAATATACAGAAATTAACATATAAAAAATCATAATATTCTTCGTCGTCTGAGGAACTGTCATCTCCTCTTGTAATTAACGAGTTGACGGTCTGATCGATCAGGTCGTAAAAGCCCACATTTTCTCATCTTCTTTAATGACATGATGGACTGCTTTTCGCCAGTTCTCTTGTGTCACTTCCTTAATGGATTGATGAAACAGTAGTTTAACGTCTTTCATTTTGAATGTCGTATTGTGTCTTGCTACAAATCCTTTCATTTACGCCCATACAAGTTCTATAGGATTTAGTGCGCAATGATATGGCGGTGTGCGCAGCACAGTTACACTATGTTTTTCAGCTATATCTTCCACGGCATATTTCATAAAACGATGTTTGTGTACATTTACTATAGCTAATAGTTCCTTTTTTAGTAAATTGTCTTCTTTATTTTTTCTTTGGTTAGTTATTCTAAATAATTTAATGCGCAAAATTTACCTACGCCTATGGTCGACACCGAAATTGAGCCGAACTGGACGGAATTTCCCAATTTATTACTCTACACCTTTCTGAAATAGACTAGAAAAACAATTTGACAACGCTGTTAACGTATCTAAAATTGCAGCATTTTTCTAATTTAATGTAACTTGTAATTGTTAAAGAATTAGAGATAGCTACTGGTATCACCCAAATGTATGTACTGTATAGCGAAATTCTAATGATAAGAAAATCGTAAAGAAATTAGATAAATTTTTAAAACAACCTTAACAGTATTTTTCATTTTGACTCAGTTTGTCAAAATGCTCTCGAATGTTCCATCCATAAAATTAGTAAAATCTAGAACTAACCTAAGTGAAAGTTGTTAATCACCGAACATACATACGCGGTTCTCGGACATGTTTCCATCGACCATATCTGAAGTTAGAGACCCTTTGTCACCAATAGCGCCAGTGCCGCCACCTAGACGGCGAAAATCGGCAACCGATCCTAGAGCGTCCCCTGCCGTAGAACGACCAATGGAGAGACGCGGAAGTTTCAATATCAGGACGGCGGCGAGATCATTGGAGAAAAGACGGGAGAGTCTTATTTCCAGGTAGTTTAATGTTATTTTCAGAAATCGTAATTATCACGATATTTATTATTTACAATTCGGATATTTTCAAATATTGTTAAATACTGATTTTCTGGGAATTTCGGCCTTTCTTGAATTAATTTTTATTTCTAATATACTATTAGAGGACTGAAAAGAAGCAGTCTTCCAATATTCTCCTAGAGACCGAGATAGTATTTCAATATGACCGACTATCAGCAGTGGCGGCTCCTCGAAGGAGGCAAGAGAGGCTGAGCCTTCTCAGTAATTCTTGCCCTCCTACAAATTTTCTTGGTTTATTACTTAAATAGTAACTTTTAATTTACAGCAAGCAAATATATATGTTTTCATTCGGATTCCTAATTTATTTCCTTATTTGCTATTTTTCCACTATTTAATATTTTTTTTACAATCTGACAATAGCTGAGGCTGGTGGCTGTTAAGTCTCCATGTTTTTTCCTAAAAGCCACATTAATAAGCTCTGATAAACACGAAATTGTGAGAGGGAAATAGTAGTTTCTAATATAATTTAACTATAATAAGTGGCAACGTCTACTGGTCAGCAGCCTCTATTCAATCACGAGTGTGATCTCTCCCACGTCCGAATAGATTATAGTTTTTCAACGCCTGCTAACTCGTCTCGTGTGTCGTGAACGAATTTAGCGCGCGCTCTTCTGGTATTTGTTAGGTTAAATTTTAGAGTTTTCGCGGTTTCGTAAAGTGGACATCGCATCGATTGGATATTTTATTTAGTTTATTGATACTTTGGATTTACCTATAATTTAAAAATGAGTGATAGAATAGTTTTGGACTTGCATTGTCTTTAATTTGTTTTACATCACAACGTTTCAACTGGTAAGTATCTCCAGTCGTCTTCAGGTAAATACTAAATAAGTAAAGTAACTACAGCTCTATTTATACCAGCTAGATGCACTGGAGCATGACTGAGATGGGTGCAGTCATGCGTTTAATTCGTGTGCGGTATTTTAAGTTTACATCTACTTAACAAAGGTTTCCAGATATTTCTTATATCTAGTGAGGGCTTACTAAAACAATCTGGGTTCTGGTATATGGTAGCAGCTTCCTTGAACTTCCTCTTCCTCCAATGTGGTTCTTTGTGCAGGATTCGAGCTTCTGTCCACTTAATGTGATGACCGTGTGTCCAGGCATGGTCAGCTGCCCCTGATTTTTCGGTTTCTCCTTTAAGCGTGTTGTTTCTGTGTTCCTTGACCCTAGTTTCAAGTGGCCTTAGAGTCTCACCAATGTAGGATCTGCCACATTCGCAGGGAATCTGATAGACACAGTTTTTCCTATCTTTTTGACTTGTTGGTTTCGTCTTCGTCAGGTGGCTTCTTAAAGTGTCTTTTGAGCTGAATACCGTATTAATGTTGTATCGTTGTCCTAGTCTTCTAATTCTCTCAGATACTCCTTTGATATACGGAATGTTGAGTGTTGATTGTGACTCTACTGGCTTCTTTTGTGTATTTGACCGATTCTTGCGATTTTCCATTAGTTTATCAACTAGATGCCCGGGGTAGCCATTTTTGTTGAGGTCGGTCTTGATGTAGTTAGTTTCCTGTTTGAGGGCTTCATTTGAATTACAGATGGTAATTGCTCTATCCACAAGCGTTCTTACTATGCCATGTTTTGTGCTATTTGAGTGATTTGAGGTGTAATTCAAATATTGACCTGTATGCGTGGGTTTTCTGTACACTGAAGTATGGATGGTGTTGCCATTTTTCTTTACGTTTACATCCAGGAAAGGCAATTGACTGTTTTCTTCTCTCTCCATGGTAAATTTGATTGTCGGCGCCAGGCTGTTAATGTGGTATAGGAATTCCTTGAGTTCGTCATCGTTTCCATTCCAAATAATGAAGGTGTCGTCCACATATCTCAGCCATGTTTTTGGTTTCTTTTTTGCTTGTTTTATTGCTTCGGATTCAAACCATTCCATGTAAATGTTGGCGATTATTGGTGAGAGAGATGAGCCCATCGGTAGTCCGTCCACTTGGCTGAAAAACCTATCTTTTTCCTGAAAGTAAGAATTATTCAGGCAACATTCTAATAGTTCCATGATGGCCTTGATAGGTAGCAGTGTTCTTTCTTGTAGTGTCTGGTCTTCCTCAAATCTGCTTTTAATAACCTTTAGTGCATCTTTTACAGGGACGTTAGTGTAGAGACTTTCGACGTCAAAACTTTTACTACTTTTACTTTTGTGTCTTGGGTAAAATCGTGCAGTCGTATAACTATTATACATTTTTAAAAACGCCTCTGTTCAGGTCCAGTAACGTTTCCATTTCCTGTCAGTTGGAAACTATAACTTGACAAAATAGTCCATACTTGAAGTGGAGGGGAAATGTAAATAAAAGGAAATGAGACACTTAAGTCATCCTCCGCTGGTATATTATTCTGGTATTCCTTTCATTTAAATAGACTATAATATGCCCATATTTATAAACGTTCATTGAGGCTTCCTTACTCGAGGAAAATCTCAAGTGTATCAAAACTTGACATTGATTGATATTGACACTTCCCTGGATTAATCTTTTGCAACGTGAGGCTTCCTAAAGTGTCCAGGCTTCCTCAAGGAAGAACTATAATTACGGGCATAATTCTTTTTTGAGGAAGCCGAGACACTTTAGGAAGCCTCACGTGCCAAAGGGACCTGGAAGCTTTCCAGTGCACTTGACTAGCGGCGCATATAGAGTAATTTTAGGAGTTCATACCTAAAATATTAGTTAGTTAAAAAGTATAGTAGTATGGAGTGTTTTTCTAGGACACCCGAGGAGTCATTTATATATATCTAAATATAATAAGATATTTGGAAAACACTCTGTTCAGGTGTATTTCAATTTTCATATTTGTTTTAAAAATAATTTATTTCAAGGTATAAGTCCTATGTGTCCCTTAAATCGAACGAACTTGCAACAATTGTAAATTCTGATGTAAAACCATGTATTTTTATTGATTTTTGTCTCGCAAATGAGAACGTTTTTTTTTGTAAAACCCTTTGTTATAAATGAACTTTCTTTAATTAATCGATTTAATCATTATATTCTAAGAGTGACCTCATTTCATATAGCAAGGCCCAAGGAATTGAAAATCTAATGATAATAGTATTAATTCCGTCAAAGGTTGTGAATACCAAGCTCCAACCTTGCCTATAAAAGGTGTCAACCGTAATTAGTTGTTAATTACCACAATCTTAGATGAATTCATTGTCGTTTAACCAAGTTGGTATCCCGACAAAACCACTAAACCCAAAATGCAAGGATTTAGTTTCCTATTTTCGTATATGCAAAATATAAAGATTTTTGTCAATCCGCTCCACCACTGAGCTACCGTACCTTGACTCCCTTCTACGAAAATTGTATCTCCATCTTTTGTTTTAGACTCCTGGCCTAGGTAGATTATGTTTTCATATTTACCAAATAATTTAAGGAAACAAAGAAATATAATTTTATTATGTTGGTGTAAAGTTGGGGATTTTTTTGGATTAGAGTATTTTTTCTATTGCTAACAATTTGGTTGAGGTGCTGCACCCATGTAGAAAGAGGATTTCGCCCATCCTTAGTAATATTTCTAAATCAGTTTATTATTATAATCTCAAAATCCTTGTAAATGTTAGTAGATAGATTAGTCCTACCAATGTCAATAGTAGATACACATTTTCTTTTATTTAATAGGCGGGTTAAAAAATTTATATTTATATCCGGTAACTTATGGGCCATAGAGCAACTGGAGATAGTAGATATAAAAATATGTCTTTTGAGCCAAATTTGCCCAAGTAAAATGTTAGAGGTTAAAGAGATACAGGGTGTTGAAAGTGAAAATTAATTTTCGAAATATGATGATAATTTTGAAACGGTTTAAGATATTGAATTCAAAATTGGTATAACTAGGTTTTCGAGAGTGAGAAATTCGAATTTAGTGTTAATTTCAAGATACTTTCTAGAGGGCGCTTGCTACGTGCTTCATGTTGAACTAATTCATCCATATTTTTTTTAACCGTGCAGTTACTAGTACTTATACTTTAAACTATAAAAGAACCTACCTTTTTACGTAAAAATGGTACTCTTGGTCGATCTCGATATCTCAAGCCGTTACCCAGATTCTAGGACTTGATGATAAAAAGGCAGAAAAAAAAACAATATGAAAATATTGGAAACTATTAAGAATTTGTTTTAATTCACTTTAGTAAATGTTGAAAGTTTCCACCGTTTACTTCAATACATTTTCTTAAGCCTTTTAACAAGTGACGTCTCACATTCAGGAAAAAAAATATTCAAGAAGCCGCCATTGTTATAGGAGATAATCAAAATATCTTCCTGAATGTGAGACGTCATTTGTTAAAAAGCTTAAGAAAATGTATTGAAGTAAACGGTGGAAACTTTCAACATTTACTAAAGTGAATTAAAACAAATTCTTAATAGTTTCCAATATTTTCATTTTGTTTTTTTTCTGCCTTTTTATCATCAAGTCCTAGAATCTGGGTAACGGCTTGAGATATCGAGATCGACCAAGAGTACCTTTTTTACGTAAAAAGGTAGGTTCTTTTATAGTTTAAAGTATAAATACTAGTAACTGCACGGTTAAAAAAAAATATGGATGAATTAGTTCAACATGAAGCACGTAGCAAGCGCCCTCTAGGGAGTATCTTGAAATTAACACCAAATTCGAATTTCTCACTCTCGAAAACCTAGTTATACCGATTTTGAATTCGATATCTTAAACCGTTTGAAAATTATCATCATATTTCGAAAATTAATTTTCACTTTCAACACCCTGTATCTCTTTAACCTCTAACATTTTACTTGGGCAAATTTGGCTCAAAAGAAATATTTTTATATCTACTATCTCCAGTTGCTCTATGGCCCATAAGTTACCGGACACCCTGTATAATAATTTTTTGTCGTCTTAATTTCCAGGATCTAGCAATGCGTTAAGAGAGTTCCTCTCTAGGTGTCCTAGATTTTTCACACGTCATCTTTTACTTGGTTTTTAAAGGATATAAAGATCTGATCGACTGTGCTTTGAGTGGGCTTTTCCGTGTAAAAAATTAAATAAAAACCTGTTGAGACTCAATCAGACGCGTGAAACGTCAAAAATCAAATTCGCTTGTTGCCATCACGGTTGCCAGGAAAACGCCAAGATATCTTAAAAAATTCGTTGTGGCTGTGTACACGTAGGGTAAAATTGAAGAAAAGAAGAGAGTTGGGTTTGTATTACGTGTAAAAAAATTTTTTTATTTTGTTAAAATCTTAGCAGAGCGCTTTCGGCTTTCGCCATCCTCAGTGCTATCTGAAAGTGAGAATATTAAAAAAAAATAGATCAAACAAAATTAATTAACATTAAAGCCTTACTTGACCTCTGCCTCTCTAAAGACTTTTTTTCCTTCAACAATAAATACTATCAACAACCTGATGGTTTAGCGATGGGAAACTGCCTATCACCCTTTTTAGCTGATTTTTTCATGGATCATCTTGAAGTCTCACATATAGTCACAGATAACAACCGTGAAATTCTACATTGGTTTAGATACGTTGACGATTGTTTGTGCTTTTTAGACTGTAATGAAACTGGTGCCCAAGGACTTCTAGATAAGATTAATAATATTCACCCAAGGATATCTTTCACATTGGAAACCGAATCCAACAATAAATTAAATTTTCTAGACATAACAATAACAAAGACCATCAATGATCTATCCTTCTCTATATACAGAAAACCAACAGTAACTGACCACACTATTTCAGAACTTTCTCACCACCCTGTACAACACAAAATGGCAGCCTTCCACTGCTACGTCAACCGTTTAATCAATATCCCCATGTCACAAACCGATTATTACAATGAAATAAATATTCTAAAACAGATAGCTTACAACAATAACTATGACCCCAATATTATCCCAAAAAACAAAACTCAAAAAAATTAAAAAAGAATTATTCCCTTCACAAAACACCCCATGCAAATTTATCGCCATTCCATACATTAATGACACTGTCTGCAAAGAGGTCACTAAATGTTTTAGAGAACATTGTAAAGACATAAAAGTTTCCTACAAAACAAAAAATCAAATAGGCTCTCAATTAGTCAATTCTAAGGACAAAATAGAGAAACTTTCAAAGAGTGGTATTTATAAATTAGAATGCGGTTCCTGTAATAGTTCCTACATAGGTAGGACTTGCAGAGCTCTAAAGACACGCATTTATGAACATCTTAATAGATCTTCTTCTGTCTTTGGCACTCACCTAAAGGATTTTAAACACAACTTCAGTCCTCAGAACAATTCAAAATTAATACACAATATTTCTTCTAAGAACTTTAATAGATTGGATTTCCTCGAAGACATTGAAATCAATAGAGAACTCAAAAATAATAATTTGTGCCTTAATACACAGGTAAATCTCAACAGACAATTTACACCACTTCATAGAAGTCTCCTGGAATAAGCCACTTTTTGACATAATTAGTTTCTCCCTTTCTCTACAGATCCATTTTATTTTCATAGAACCCCCCCCCCCCCCCCCCCCTTTTTTACCATAATAATATTTGAAAAATGGAAAATGTATAAATTGAAAGAATGTTTACTGTTTCAACATATACTAATATATTTTAATATAATAAAAAAAAATTTTCAACTTTTAATTGACAAATTGTTTATCATTCAATACTACTTCACCATTTATTCGTCAACATTCAGTTTTCAAACTTCAATTTGCATACACTATAGGCAACCATAATTACTCTACATTCACTATAATGTTCGTTTATTCAAAACTCTTTCCCCCCTTTTATATTTAACATTTTGCATCATGTCTTGACTTCTTCTACTTACCTCACATTTTCTTCTTTTATTTTCGATCTTTTCTTCATAAGTCAGTTCACGCTTTCCACGAATGCAATTTAAATTCAAAAGAATCCCGCCAAAACACGTCAAGGATGTGCATTCGTTGTTTACAATAAAGCACCTTAAAACTATTACATCCTCTTTTTCATGCAAAAATAAAAGGATAGATTTTCAATTCTGTAACCTCATCTCGAATTTTCGATTTCGTCGGTTTACTTGTTCGTTACCTTTACCATTGTCAACATGTCTTTTTAAATCAAATATGTTTTATGTTTTGTTTCGTGTTCTCTTTTTACAATTTTAATATTGTTTTTGAAACATTGTGTGGACGAAATGCCATTCCACCTTGAGGATATAATTGTATACTGACGAGTGAGTATTGAAAATCATATTTTAAATCAATGAAAGAGTTTTTTAAATTCTTTGCATTCCACAAATTCTTTCCAAAGAATTCTATTATTTAACCTACCGTTATTAAAATTTTTAATTCTCACTTTCAGATAGCACTGAGGATGGCGAAAGCCGAAAGCGCTCTGCTAAGATTTTAACAAAATAAAAAAAAAATTTTTACACGTAATACAAACCCGACTCTCTTCTTTTCTTCAAGATATCTTAAGTACACTGGGTTTAATATTGCATACATTTTGTCATAAAATATTACTTTAAAATTAAGTTTAAGCCCATCTCTAAATACTGTTTTATTTTGTAGGGATTATAATATTTATTTATTAAGCTTAATTTCTAAGTTATCAAGGTTGTTTCTATAAAAATTATATTTTTGATTGTTGTAATTTTTCGAAAATTATATTTTTCTTATAGGAAATTTTATACATCAGAGAAATAAATATTCGTATTCATTTTCGAAATGTTCAGCTGACTAAATATTCAGACACGTGTATTAAACTAGTCAGATATTCATAATGTAATTGTTGAAAAATTTTTATCTGTAATTTTTCACCGTAAATGATAATTTTCTGGTAGCTGATTACAAACATGAAATATCTTCACGCCAATTTTCTTTGCAAACAAACTGTTGGTAGCGTGATTTTTTATGCTCTGGTTATTTTTGCAGGCAGTGTATAGGATGCTACAAGTATGTATTTGGAATATTAACGAGATTAGTAAAGAAAGTTACTGGGTAATTATTGTTGTGTTTAAAGGTTGGAGACAATGACGTTTCTTGAACGGCAGTAGAGTTTTGGACTTGCATTTTCTTTATTTGTTTAGAATCACTACGTTTCAACTGGTAAGCATCTCCAGTCGTCTTCAGGTGAATACTTAATAAGTACGGTAACTACAGCTCTATTTATACTAGTCAGGTGCTGTGACGCATGACTAGTGAGTGGAGTCATGCGTGTTGCTAGGTGATGCCGCATAACTGGATGAGTCAT
The DNA here is from genome assembly GCA_935413205.1 of Polydrusus cervinus. Lineage (NCBI taxonomy): Eukaryota > Metazoa > Arthropoda > Insecta > Coleoptera > Curculionidae > Polydrusus > Polydrusus cervinus. The sequence goes on along the minus strand of OW284516.1, from coordinate 45,557,066 downwards.
GCTCGATGACGTCATGCTCGATGACGTCATGTTCGATGACGTCATGCTCGATGACGTCATGTTCGATGACGTCATGCTCGATGACGTCATGCTCGATGACTTCATGCTCGATGACGTCATGCTCGATGAATCATGCGTTTAACTCTTGGGTGGTCTTATTCTAAGATTACATTTACTTAACAAGGGTTTTCAGACGTTTCTCATATCTAATGAAGGCTTACTAAAGCAACCTGGATTTTGGTGTATGGTCGCAGCTTCCTTAAACTTCCTCTTCCTCCAGTGCGGTTCTTTTTGCAGGATTTCTGCTTTTTTCCACATGATATGATGGCCGTGCGTCCAGGCGTGGTCAGCTGCACCTGATTTTTCGGTCTCTCCTTTTTGGGTGTTATTTCTATGTTCTTTAATCCTTACTTCTAGTGGTCTTAGTGTCTCACCAATGTAAGATTGGCCGCATTCGCAGGGGATCTGGTAGACACAATTTTTCTTGTCTTTCTGGCTTACTGGTTTCGTCTTCGTTAGGTGGCTTCTTAAGGTGTCTCTAGAGCTGAATACTGTGTTGATGTTGTATCGTTGTCCTAGTCTTCTTATTTTCTCGGATACTCCTTTGACATACGGAATATTGAGTATTGGTTGTATCTGCATGACGTCATCGAGCATGACTCATCCAGTTATGCGTCATCACCTAGCAACACGCATGACTCCACCCACTAGTCATGCGTCACAGCACCTGCCTAGTATAAATAGAGCTGTAGTTACCGTACTTATTCAGTATTCACCTGAAGACGACTGGAGATGCTTACCAGTTGAAACGTAGTGATTCTAAACAAATAAAGACAATGCAAGTCCAAAACTCTACTGCCGTTCTGGGTAATTATTGTTGTGTTTATTTTTTTTCCTCATCAAACCATCAAAAGGAGAAAAAAATATGCATTAATTTGTAAATTATAAAACCAATACATTCGAGGCATATTATTTTTTAATCTATTCAAAATAGTAGATAAAATAGCACACTAACCTGAGGGTTAGATTAAATGATACTTTAACAGCAAGGAAAAACATTATTTTTTAAGTAAAGTAGTAGAGTTTAGTGTCCGTATAAATAAATAGAAAGAAAGTTTGTTATCGGCAGGCGGACAAAGTAGTACATCTATCTTTTGCATTAAAGTACACAGGGACGCCAGAGGTAATGGGTTCCCTGGGGCACAGGTAGACAATATTTCGTCCTTATTGGGGCTCATTAGAAAGCCATAACCTGTAAGCAATTCCCAGTACAGTGAAACTATGTTTTCATCAATTCCATGCAAAAGATAGTCGACGCGAAAACAACAATAAACCAAGTACGTGCAGCACCCAGTGGGTTACTGCAGCGCGATCTATATTTGAATCTACAAACCAGTAGAAAAAGTGTAGGGATGCGAAAAAACGTTTTATATACTGGTGTATAGAGATTTCGGAGATATCTAAATTACATAAATTTGTGTTGAATGGAACAAAATCTAAGTTACTTGTCTTTGGTTCATCTGAGTTAAATAATTTTCACATTAAGATTGCAAGAAAAATTTGGGTGTGTTTTTGGATAAGCAGCTTCGATTTGAAGCAAATGTTTCTAATATAATACAGAGAGCTTACTCCAAGTTAAAACTTGTCGAGCTAAGACTCAGACCCTAATATTATCGTTAGTTTCATACGCCGACGTTCTTTTTTGGCCAGCTTTTACCCAGAGCGATATTTAATAGCCTCCAAACTTCTAAATTCTTGTCTTAAATTTAGTTTTATTGCTAGAAAATATGATCATATCACACCGTTACTGCAAGCTTCTGGATGGCTGAGAATGGATTAACGTTTTTTTCTGCACTTATCTACGCTTACCCATAAAACAATTAAGGGTGGATCACCAGAATATCTGCGAGGAGCTCGTTGTAGGTGCTACCATACATGGGCGAGAAACGCGACACTGTCAACGATTTATAATCCCCCACCATTGAACTGCTAAATTTCAGGGATCTTTTAGTTATAACGCTGCCAATGTGTACAATGCCTTATCTGCCGGTGTAAATCCCTTAACGCTGCTGTGGGCTTTAGGAGAGCTTGCTGTCAAAAAGTTTTTTATAAGTAAAATAACTTGTTTTTGTCCTATTATCATCGTACACTTGCATCTAACATAGCGTAATAATGATGTTATGTAATGCTAACAATTAGTGAATTAATAAATTAATCTTATACTATATTTACACCCGTATTCACCAACAACTATTTTTTCACTATCAGTTGGTTAAGATTCTTGTCAGTCTGTTAAATTCTATTCTCGTATTCACCATTGGATTTTAAGCCCTATCAGAGAGTTAAAATTAGCAGTGAAATTTTGAGCTGATAAGAAATAACAAGCTGTTAAGTTTTAAAATTGTGGTTAGATTTATAACAACTTGACAAACACATGACAAATAATAACAATTATTAATAGGTTTTTCGTTTAAAAATTAATTTAGACTATTGAATACATTTTCCACGTTTACCATAGACTCGTTAGACTCCGATGATGAGGAAATCGTACGAGAAAGGAACGTAAAAGTGCGTAACAATGTATTTGAAGAAATAGACGATATTGAATTTAAAAACGGTTTAGAAGAAATAAAAACACATTTGAGCAATTGGCGAATCGGTTAGATGGAGTAGTTGAACCAGCAAATTATAGAAATCAACCTATTTCAAGAATATATTAAATACTAATTTGTTTAAGATATTATGTTACAGGATCATTTCAAATAAATATCGGGGATTTCCGATTTTAATGTACTTTTCTCCCACATAGTATAATTACTGGATGTCTTCCTATATCCTGTTTTGTCCATCATTAAATTTTACTACTGGATCCGTAAAATTGTACTTATTAGCGTAAAGTGACGTGAAGAACGGATATTTCAGAAGATATTAGGTTGGAATATTTTACTCTGAAGTTAGTTATAAACTAGAATTGTCAGCTCAGACGTACGTACATCAACCTAACTCTCTGTTTGTTAATAGAGCGTCCCTGATTTATGGTGAATACGATATTTCATTAACATACTGTTAATCCTTATACCGATGTTAACTATCAGACTGTTAAGTTAAAGATGGTGAATACTGCTGTTAGAATAGGCCACATAATTTGTTACTATATTTTAATTTAATAAATATTTAAATTATAGTTTCGTAGATTAGAACACGGTTAGATAGAGTAGCTGTTCTAGATCTCGCAGTCTATTTGATTTGATTTTTTGGTTTGTAGAAACAATATACTGTACAATTTGAATGTATTGTCCACATAGCGGAACCAATCGAAAATATACAGGGTAATTGAAAAACAGTCTGATTTGGTGTCTTTTATCACAGACTGACCAACGAAAGTTTTAGTAGCAAATGGAAAAATCGAACTCCTCGAGTATCTCGCACCTGTACCACCCTGTAAAGGAAACACTCCCGATTTTTCGGTAACAAATAATATCATAGAATCAGCGAACGATATACTTTCCCCAATAATTGGTATAATCAATCGTTAGTATTATTAAGCATCTCGACGTTTTAATTGTTTTTACAACAAGTTCAAAGAAATAAAGAGCTGGTCGGACTCGAAAAATGTTGGCCTGGTGCCCGATTTCAAGCCGTACATACAATTAATTCTTTATTCTGCAGCAGACCAGAAATCTGTAGCCTACGCAAAGTGCAAGTTAGCAATTAATAATTTTCAGTTTTTTTAACGTTGGATTAAGTTTTTGACGCGTGTGATGTACTGGCTAGTAAGTAACGTTGTTTGAATAATTTCCGTTATGTTGAAAAATGAGTCTTTAACCTGATGTAACCTTATTAATTAAATGGCGCCTATATTTAGTTTCGGTTTTATATCGCTTAGAAATATTTAATATAAACCTAATTTTAGGCTTTTTTGTGTATTTTCGGGATACCTTAGTATACACAATTTTTTTAAAATTTTGTTGCTTTGTTTCCGCGAAGCAATTCGGTTATATTAGACTGCACAGTTTATAGAATACAGGGTGTTACAAATTCGACATACCAGCATTGGAATCTCGGAAACCATAGGACTTAGAGAAACGGTTAAATGGGGGCAAAGTTGTGCAATTCGGTGCTGATTATAATGCCGCTTTAAAAGTTTTCAAATTCCGAATACTTCCGGTTTTATTCGAAAAAAACCGAAATTTTTTCAAAATTGTTTTTATTTTTTCCTGAGCTCATTTAACTAGCTATTTAGAAATAAATGACACATTGTTATTGCCACTTTTTCTCCTCTACAAAATGACGTTACTAAACCTAAGTTCCGCGGTTTTGTCTCCGAGCGGCCATCACCAACTTTACTTTTTTAAATACGGACCTGGATTTTTTTAAACCGATTTTTAAACCCTCCTACCCTTAAAATGTAATGGCGATATTACTTTCTCATAATGAGGAATTGTCCTTGCTTATTTTTTTAAATTCATATTTTTTACACTTCTTGTCAGTCCGGTCCTGGCAACTAATTACAATATTAATTTAAAAAAATTGAATTAATTAATAAAAAAGATTATTTAAAACCTTTACAAATAGGTTTCATGAAAAAGTTTGTCTAAAGCTCATGTTAGGTATTTAAGTAGTAATAAATTTAATACCCAAAAAGAATTTTGACTATTTGAACATTTAAAGAGTGTGCCATGATTTATGAATCTAAGCAACGAGTTTTAAATTTTTTTTAAAATATGGGTGATTTGTACCTACATAGTGTCAAAAAGGCGATAAGTTATTTCTGGATTTCTTTTTATGGGGGGCTTTAAAAATTTTTATTTATTAAAATGACGTAGATACCATGGAAGAACGCATACAGGTTGCATTTCGTAGGATAAGGAGAAGATCGGTTGAAAGGCTGTCGCCAAAATTGGAAGAGAAATCGATCGTTGTATTGAGCAGAACGGCAATCTCTTTGAACATTTAGAAAATTAGGATTTATAATTAGTAAATTTAGAATTATTAGAAAATTCTTATAAAATGAATTATATTACTTACGTATGAATGTTTTAAATAAAATAAAGTTTTTAATTAATATTGTAATTCGTTGCCAGGACCGGACTGACAAGAAGTGTAAAAAATATGAATTTAAAAAAATAAGCAAGGACAATTCATCATTATGAGAAAGTAATATCGCCATTACATTTTAAGGGTAGGAGGGTTTAAAAATCAGTTAAAAAAATCCAGGTCCGAATTTAAAAAAGTAAAGTTGGTGATGGCCGCTCGGAGACGAAACGGCAGATCTTTAGTTTAGTAACGTAATTTTGTAGTGGAGAAAAAGGGGCAATGACAAAGTGTCATTTATTTTTAAATAGCTAGTCAAATGAGCTCAGGAAAAAATAAAAATGCTGGTATGTCGAATTTGTAACACCCTGTATACTTCGTGACGTTATTTTTTTTACTTATAAAAATTGTTTCAAAACAAAAACAAATTGTCATTACATAACTGAGCCCTGAAATCGAATATACAGGGTGTCCCAGATAAGGATGCACTCGGGGGGGATCTCTCTCGTAAACTATATAAGATACAGAGATGGTTAATGTAGAAAAAAGTTGCGCCCTACTAAATTTTGATTGAGCTTTCAGATTTAGAAAACTACGAATCCTTCCGAAGATATTTGGGCAAAACCCAATTTTGATGAGTTTTGCCTATTGCTATATATTCACAAACACTGAAAATGGTGTGACAAAGGTGTGCCTTGTGCATGTACACTTATTTTTTATTAAACATTATAAAAAATACATTATACAGGAATTAAATTATAAAAAATCATAATATTTATCGTCATCTGAGGAACTGTCATCTCTTGGCGTTATAATTAACGGGTCGACGGTCCGATCGATCTGGTGGTCAAGATCCCACATTTTCTCCTCTTCTTTAATGACTTGATGGACTGCTTTTCGCCAGTTCTTGATCAAACAGTAGTTTAACGTCTTTTATTTTGAATGTCGTGTTGTGTCTTGCTACAAATCCTTTCAATTGCGCCCATATGAGTTATATAGGATTTAGTTCGCAATGATATGGTGGTGTGCGCAGCACAGTTACACTTCTGTAAATTTGCGATAGCTAATAGTTCCTTCTTTATCAAATTATCTTCTTTTTTTCTTTGGTTATCTGGTTACTGAGTTATTGTTTAAAAACTATGTACATTAATTCTTAGTATTACGAAAAATTGTCTTATAGTATTTTCAAAGCCTATTACAAAATATGAATTTAAATATAAAAATGAAAGTAGAATTTTTAGGTCCACAATATTGCATTTGATTTGCTATCTTGCTAACGCGTGCTTATAAAAGCCCAAGTAATAATGCAAACTTTCTATCGACGTGTTTTAGATGCCAAGTCTTAAAATGTCAAATTTATTTATGGATTATTATCGCTTAACGAGATCAAATGTCCGCGCCGCGGCGTTCCATGTAACAGAATGTTTGTATAAGTTCTAAAATCGTTAGCCGACGCTTCTAATACTTACATAGTATTTAAAGTAGATTTGATTTAATAATATTATATGTACAGGGTGATTCCTAAGTTAATACTTCTTTTTTAGCTGCGTATAGAAGGCATTAAAAAAACAACATTTGAAAAAACCTTTTTCAAAAAACTCAAAAAATCAAATACGGTTCTGCCTAAAAATACCTTTTTTCAAAAACTAAGAAATAAGGTAGGTACTTACATTCATTTATTACACTATGGATCAAATACGGTTCTGCCTAACTTGCCCGCTGAATAACATTAAGAAAACTTCTGGGTGTAGGATGAGCCCTTAAGGAAAAGAGTTCTGCGTATAATCTCTAAGAAACATCCGCACTTTTACGACACTCACAGTAAATTAGCACCATATCAGTTCATTGTTTTCATATTTTACCATTTTCACGTGTAGGACCAATTTAAAATTAACTTGCTTCAGAAAAACACACCGCAACGGATTGCTCAACACTACCCGTATGACTAATACTAATAAGAGATAAGAAAAACAACAGAAATTATAGCGGGCTATGTTTTGATGACCAGGCCCGCATTTGGATTTTTTACTTCTCTATCTCGCCTATTTTTGGGTTTTTTGAAAAAAGGTATTTAAAAAAGTTGTTTATTTTAATGCCTTCTATACACAGCTAAAAAAGAAGTATCAACTTAGGAATCACCCTGTATAATATAGGTCCAGTTCTTAACGAATTAACTTGCCAATTAGATAAAATGTGAAGAAGCCCATTAAAATAAAATTTTCTTCAGTGCGCTGAAATTTTACAGTACCATATCTCGACGTCATATTAAAAACTAGGCGTTACGATCGGTTTTTTATTGTTTCCATTTATCAACTAGAAAAGGTGGCACCCTAAATACAAAAGTTCTCAATGGGATCTTGGACTGCACTTAGCAGACTTATTTATTAGGTTTGTACGTCTATAGACGTGTCAGAGATGAGGATGAGGAAGAAAGTATTCAATATTTTCTTTGTGAATACCCTGGCCTCGCAAGAAGAAGGTTCGCTGCCCTAGGTGAACCGTTTTTCAATTGCCTGGATGAAATAAGCAACTTACAACTTGGTCGACTGAGCAAATTTCTGACTAGTAGTGGCTGGTTTGAATGAGTTGTTAAAATCCTTCTGCGGTGAATGCCGCACTAACCATCAGAGATCTGATAAAGGTGGGTTCTACGGAACACGTGTGGTATCACAACGGACCTAATAGGACTACGTGAGACTGTTTGGAGAACCAAAAGTCCTCTTACCTAACCTAACCTAGGGTTGTATAGCCAAACTACCATACCATACTCCAAAAGAGAATATACCTTGCTAGGGCGTTACAGTATGTTATCGAGAGTTTCTTCATTGAACCACCAAACAAAGGAATTGATGGTGCAGACAGTGACGGACTCTTTGAACCTAAGGTTTCGTTGGTGCAGATAGTATTAGTGGTGGGCGGATCGCCGCTGAGCCGATTTAGTGAGTCGGATCTTTTATAGTGATCTGACTCCTGAAATATAACCGACGGTTCACGGATCTCGGATCTTAAATGAAATTCGATTGAGTTGACTGTCGATTTACGTGCGATATCTCGTAAGGTGAACGATGTCTGGCGGCTCTCGGTTCAGCTAAAAAATTTGAAGTGATTACCTGACCCGCAAGGGCCTTTGTTACGTTAACGCTTGAAGCGATTCCACATATTATTTATTAATGATTCTGTCTTCAGACTCTTCGGTCGATATGTCGACATAGAAAAAGGTATAGTTTAATTAGAATTAATTTAGATGACCATGACGCATGGGTTCCACCATATTTCACGGACCCAGTCAACTAACGGGGATCTGACGGATCGCGGGTTGAATAAGACAGAAGGAGCGAAACTGAAAGATGGATTTGCGTTGTGATTTTTTAAAAATTTTCAGATTGCTAAATATCCCGCGTATAATTTAAATAAAACTTCGCGAAAACGTGTCATATGGTATAAAAGGCTAGTTTAGGATGATCATCATATATGATACCGGTCGCTAGTATCACTTACTTGATGCCAAATGTCGCTTATTACCAATTTTAGAATATAACTACAAATTTTTCTTCTTATTTTCAGATGGCGTAAGCACTTCTCGGACGCTGCTGACGCCCACAACCGACGAGAAGGAAAACCAAGCCGAGCGGGCGGAGCGGCGATCGTGGCTCACGACATCGTGTCCGATTCGGATTCTGAATCGATACGAGAGGTTCCGACAGAGCCCGACAGCAGTGTTCCGGAAGAGGCCGCCAGTGAGGTGGCGAACGACCAGAATCCCGAGGAAGAACAAGATTCCTCTACGGAGGAGGAGGAGAGGGTGACGCCCGCTGGTGAGATTGATAGAGACGGGGACCATACTCCCGGTAAGTTCGTTGAATATTCTATTTTGGAGTATCTTAGGGGGACGTATCAATATTCTGTTGGTGGTAACTGTAATACAAATATCCAATAACAAAATACGTCGGCCGAACTATCGTTTATGTAAGTCACGCACGAGACTTTCACCCAATCGCATTAAATCAGCACACTTTATGTGCTTTACTTACATGGTCGATAGCTTAGTCAAAGTATTGTGTTTTTGGGAATTAAAATGCACTACTTTCTGTATTTACACTGCAGAGAGTCAAGACCAGAATGTTGGTCTGGGAACGCCCATGCTATTACTGTTAACAGAATATTGATATAACCATCAACTTAATAATCACCGAAGCAATGAAAACAACAGAAAGGGAATGAAAGTAATGTTATCCTGTATAAATAAAGTAAAGTTATTAAAACAAAAAAAAATCATTAACACAGCAAGATATGTTTGAGAGCCGCATTCGTTTCGTCGCTCTAAAACCGGGTGGCAAACTTTATCTATAAATAAATAAGGAATTCCCTCTAGTTGTTTTAAGTGCTCGGGGATCTATAATAACCGGCCATTACTGAATACTGTTGGCTTTTGGTTTATCCTGAAAACAAAAACTAACCTGACTTGGGTAATGACTTGGTAATAACCTGGTAATATAAATATTTTAGATGTGGCGGCTGGTGGTGGTATTCAGGTGATGACGAAGGTGAGCGCAGAAGAGTGGCCGCTCATCCAACCGTCGCAGGTTCAAGTGGTGATTGCGCCAGTGCACATGGCTGAGTTGATGCTCACGCCTCTAGGTAGGGCAGCACTTGCTTTATTAATTTTTTGGGATGTTGCGAGACTAACTTGATCTAACCCATATCTTGTCTCGGTATAAAAAGTAATACTTACTAAAAAGCTATAAGTAGGGACTTAAATGTCGATATGGCATCACTGTTGTCCTTGAAGTAGCGTTACATCGTCTAATGCGGTAAAAAATATATGCATTGTTTCACGTTCTGACATGTTGTGACGTTGTGAACTTTTAAGGTAAAAAAAAACATCAATGATTTATCATTTCCGTTTATTTAAATAGAGATTTTTTAAAAACTTTTAACAGTCGCCATTTTGAAATAGCTTGACAGTATCGCACCAAAATTTATAAGCATACTGTAATAATGTATCACAAGCTGTATGTTTCCATTTAAAAAAAATATCGATGTCATATTTTTTAAAATGTCTATAAAATAAACGAATAACGTCAAAATGTGAACATAATACATAAAACTCAGTTGACGTGTCCGAGCGTTCTCCCCAAAAGTTACAGGGTAAGGCTATATTAACTTTATTTAGGACTTCTGGGAAACCCTGTATACTATTATGTTATAATATGATGTTACCAACCCTAAATTTCTGTTGTAATGGGCGGCATATAAATACAGGGTGTGTCAGTAAGGTGTCTGTCTTAGATAGCACCTAAATTATTAAAGATAGAGAAAAAGTGTAATACAAAAGTTAAAGGGTTTTTTAGGATACATAATCTAAAAATATTTTCTAATCTACAGGGTGGTCCTAAAAAGTGGTACTGAATAATAAAAAGAAAATTAAATGGGACACCCAGTATAATTTTTTAGAATATGATTCAATGGAATAAGGACTTTGCAACCCTATTAACATTTTTGAAGTGAAATGCAACGTTGCCAAGTAATTAATTTTTTTCCGAAATTTTAGTAGTTTTAAGGGTATCGTTAAAAAATCATAGCGACCTGTGGATTAACCCTAGGCAAATATAATTTACGTTGTAAGTACTTTAAGGTACGATATATTGATTTATAATAAAGTTTTTTAAATCCCTTATACAGAACATTCATTACAAGTTGGACAACTCGATAGTTTTAAAAATGCTTTATTTCAATTTTTTTAAATGGAACCCCCCTAATTTTTTTAGGCAAAAGAATTTATTTTTTAAAAACCTTACTTTTTTGTTAAACATGTCATATATCTAAGTATCATAGTTTTTGAAATATTTTAGGATTTGTCTTAAATCAGGGTAAAAAAGGAAAGTTCTAATTAAACAATTTAGTTAAGATTGGTTTGGAACAAAAAATAAATAATTTTCTTTGTCACAGCTGTCATTGCAAAATTATTTCGCTAACATTTTGTGCTTTATTACTGTTTAAAGTTTAGTTTCCCGAACTAACTTTATCGAAATAGAAAAATATGAGTTATGATAAATTTATTTCAGGAAACTAAAATTTAAACAGTAATAAAGCACAAAATGTTGGCGAAATAATTTTGCAATGACAGCAGTGACAAACAAAATTATTTATTTTTTGTTCCAAAGCAATCTCGACTAAATAGTTTAATTAGAACTTTTCTTTTTTACCCTGATTTAAGACAAATCCTAAAATATTTCAAAAACTATGATATTTAGATATATGACATGTTTAACAAAAAAGTAAGGTTTTCGAAAGATAAATTCTTTTGCCTAAAAAAATTAGGGGGGGTCACATTTAAAAAAATTGAAATAAAGCATTTTTAAAACTATCGAGTTGTCCAACTTGTAATGAACGCTCTGTATAAGAGATTTAAAAAACATTGTTATAAATCAATATATCGTACCTTAAAGTACTTACAACGTAAATTATGTTTGCCTAGGGTTAATCCACAGGTTGCTATGATTTTTTAACGATACCCTTAAAATTACTAAAATTTCGGAAAAAAAATATAATTACTTGGCAACGTTGCATTTCACTTCAAAAATTTTAATAGGGTTGCAAAGTTCTTATTCCATTGAATTATATTCTAGAAAATTATACTGAGTGTCCCATTTAATTTTCTTTTTTATTTTTCAGTACCACTTTTTAGGACCAACCTGTAGATTAGAAAATATTTTTAGATTATGTATCCTAAAAAACCCTTTAACTTTTGTATTACACTTTTTTCCCTATCTTTGATAGTTTAGGTGCTTTCTTAGACAGACACCTTACTGACACCCTGTATATACTTCATAAATTGCCAAAAAGTAATTCGGGCTAATTTACCCAATTTGTATTGATTGTTTCATTTTATTAATTATATTCTTCCTTCTCTAGAGCAAATCCGAAGAAAAGATGCATTGGTAAAGCAGGCGCTGGCCGAAAAAGAAGACCTGGTGGCCGACATGCTCTCCATACCGCGCGAGCATTTCGAGCACATCGCCGACATGGCGTCGGCGGAATCGTCGATGCCCGGTTCAACCGGTCATTCGGATATCACCGACCGGCTTCTTGCTAGTGTTTTTCAGGTGAGTACATTAGTCTTTATTTGATTTGGTATTAATTATTCCACCTTACCTATAAAAGAAATTCTACTTTATAGTTCAACGCAATTTTAGATTTTTTTATGACATATCGTTACCCTATTTCAAAAGCGAAATAACTTCGAATTTCTCAAAAATTAGATATTACGGTAATATTATTTAGAGGAATTAATATTATCCGTTTCAAAAGAAAAACAACTTAATAGTGTCATGTCTATATAATAAACATCGATATTTCCTTAAAGAACTTGTGAATTTTTTTCTCTTTTTGCGTTCAAAAGAGAAATATACTTAAATATTTCTGTTTTGAATTCATTTCATTCATTCATTCCCTATACAATTCCACGTATATTTTGTATAAAATGTCATATGTCTAAATTCAATTGTTTTTGAGTAATTGACGTTTAAAATATGGCATTTTTTGACTTTGACAGGCTGTAACATTGGAACGGTTCATCTTAGAGAAAAATGGTTTTCACCTCCCTATCTTAGTTTTTTATTCTCTATCGAAAAATACCAACTTCCGGTTTAACATGTTAAACCATTAAAACCGTTTTTTTTTGTTTAACATGTTAAACCGGAAGTTGGTATTTTGGGATAGAGAATAAAAAACTAAGATAGGGAGGTGAAAACCATTTTTTTCTAAGATGAACCGTTCCAATGTTACAGCCTGTCAAAGTCAAAAAATGCCATATTTTAAACGTCAATTACTCAAAAACAATTGGATTTAGACATATGACATTTTATACAAAATATACGTGGAATTGTATAGGGAATTAGAAAATAATATAATATTTAGGGTATTTAAAAAAATGCAAGTTTAGTCCGCCACACTTTTTTGTGCCACCCTGTATAATGTAAAATATTTTTAAAATATGCCGCTTTTAAGTCGATACCTTATGCTGGTTTAGTATTTTTGATAAGCTCCTCGATAATGATTTAATCTTCCATCCCCGCCACGTTGGCGGACCCGGTATATACATACACTATATTGCTAATACCATAATTCAATGATGACACCACTGTAAGCAGATGATCAGGGTCCGTTGAGTTTGCGCAGCTCGGAAAATTGCTTCTTGATGTAAACATTTGACAGGACCGACTTTCAAAATATTTTTACAAGCTTTTATTTAAATTCACCCGTTAGTTCGGGTGTATACAGTGTACAGTTTATGGTCAAATAAAACTAAGTGATCAATATTTTACATACCTGAAATACCTTATTCCTGGTATTGAACCGCGATTCGTGCAAAAAAGGATCATGCACTTTTTTCTACCCATCTTGAGACACAAGTCGCTAACAATAACAAAATGTCTGGTAAGGTTATATACGAACAACGAAACAAAAGATGGCGACTAAAAAGAATATAACGGCGAGCCGGTTCTGTTCAAGAGACCTTGGGTTCTGTTTACGTTCTGTTAGAAATCGTGTGGGTTGCCTATTTTTTTCCCTACTGCGCAAGCGCGACGGCCCCCAACTCAGGTTATTTTGAATCGCACGATGGGTGTATTCTTGCTTCGTGCGGCTGCTTGTATTGGCAATATAGTGTTCGTATATAATGTGACAACGCTATTGCAGACACACTGCGCATGTCAGGCGAAAAACCTGATGGCGAGATATTTAAAATATATGTAGAAATGGGTTTATTTATTTTTTAATGTTTTATTACGTCACGGCGTGAGGCATAGTTGAGGTTCTAGTCTCTATTAATTTTTTTTGCAATAATATTGTTATTCGTAGCTTGCCAGTTTGTTAATTTATGGGCCATAATTAAAATGGAGGGGCAGACTAAGGCGGTAAAGCACCTGTAAAGTAAAAACCTAACCTACAATTTTTTAACTGAATAAATTTATGTATGCACAGACTGTGAGATGAATTGTATGTGGTACAAAAATATATTTGCTTCATTGAAGAAAATAATGTAGAAATATGGACCAGCATAAAAACCTTTATATTGTTTTCTTCAATGGAGTAAATATATTTTTGTACTACATACAATTCATCCCAGAGTCTGTGCACAATAAATTGTTCTACAATTTAAAAAAGTAGAAGTACGGTTTTTACTTTACAGGTGCTTTATAGCCTCGACGACAAAACTTACTGATTAATGAGTAATAGCCTGCCCCTCTATTTTATAATTATGGCCCACAAATTAACAAACCTTGCAAGCTGCGAATAACAATAATATTCTTGTAAAAAAAACTTAATTGGGACTAGAACCTCGACTATGACCCCCACACGGTGACTTAAATAATCACCAAAAAATAATTAAACTTATTTGTACCTATATTTTAAATATCCCGTCATCAAGTTATCCGCATGCATGCGCAATGTGCCTGCAATAATGCTGGGAAATAGACGCGAGTAAAAATTGTAGATATTATTATACATTTTATATTATTATATTTTTCCAGGTGGATATCCTTCAAAAAGCCGTCAACGATGCACTAAATATTTCGGAAGGCGAGGTGCTGGCCGCCAGAGGGGGTAAGTCGCCGGTCTGTGCCAGTCACGAGCCCCTCTACCACAACGAAACTAGATCTGTGATTCCCAGTGTGCCTGCCAGTTTGGTCAGGGACATTTCCGCCTCCCTTAGCTTACAGCTCACGACCCTATTGGTAAGTAGGATGAATTTACTTTCAGACGGACTGAATTGTCGGTGAGATGATAAAGTGATGGATCATTATTCATCATATAAAATTTGACAAATTGATCTGAATTTTTAAGTTAATAACGTATTAAAAAATCAGCCAGTTTTTTCTTTAAAATAAATTACTTACATTTAATATACGTATTAGATATGCCATTAATATACCTATAAATCCATATGCCAAGTATACCTTCACTTTGCGCTAAAATTGTAGCGCTCATTTTAAAATTGGAAGGTTTAATATAATGACTTTTCCTTAATATACATGGGGATTCCTAAGTTGATACTTATTTTTCGGCGGTGTATAGAAGGCATTAAAATAAACGACACGTACATTTCTTTTTTTTCCAAGAAACTCAAAAATAATTCATTTATCACACTATGGATCAAATACGGATCTGTCTAACTTGCCCGTTGAATACCATTAAGAAAACTTCTGGGTTTAGGATGAGCCCGCAAGGGAAAGCCTTATGGGTATAATCTCGAAGCAGCAGCCTCTCTATGACGACACTCACCGTAAATTAGCACCATATCTACTAGTTCATTGTTTTCAAATTTAACAATTTTTACGTGTCACCAATTTAAAATTATCTTGCTTCAGAATAACACACCGCAGCAGATTGTCAAATAAATAACTGACCACCGACCCGTGATAAAAGGTATTTAAAAATGTTTATTTTAATGCCTTCTACTGGGTCCCCCAAAAGTCCCGCATGCAATTTTTATCAATTAAAGGAAAAAGATCTAGGAAAAACGCTCGGACCCGTAAATTTTTATTTTTAATTGTGCATTTTTTGACATAAACAAATATTATACAGGGTGTCTCATAGAACTGTCGTCACGTCTTTGACAATTTTTTTTAATAGAACACCCTTTATATTGTATTATTTTCTGATTCCCCACAAAATTCTACGCTTATGTTATAAATGTCATATGTCTAAATTCAATTGTTTTTGAGTAATTGACGTTTAAAATATGGCATTTTCAGACTTTGACAGGCTGTAACATAGGAACGGTTCATCTTAGAGAAAAATGGTTTTCACCTCTCTATCTTAGTTTTTTATTCTCTATCCGAAGAAACCAACCTCCGATTTTCCATGTTAAACCAAAAAACCGGTTTTAACGGTTTAACATGGTAAATCAGAGGTTGGTTTATTTGGATAGAGAATAAAAAATTTAAATAGGGAGGTGAAAACTATTTTTCTTTAAGATGAACCGTTCTAATGTTACAGCCTGTCAAAAAACGCCATATTTTAAACGTCAATATCTCAAAAACTATTGAATTTAGACACATGACATTTACAACATAAGCGTAGAATTTTATAGGGAATCAGAAAATAATACAATATATAGGGTGTTCCATTAAAAGAAATTGTCAAAGACGTGACGACAGTTCTATGAGACACCCTGTATAATATTTTTTTATGTCAAAAAATGCACAATTAAAAATATAAATTTACGGGTTCGAGCGTTTTTCCTAGATCTTTTTCCTTTAATTGATATTAATTTTATGCGGGACTTTTGGGAAACCCAGTATACACAGCTAAAAAAGAAGTATCAACTTAGGAATTACCCTGTATAATTTTAAAAATTATATGTATATTAATGAAATATATTACTAGGATGATAGAATAGTTTTGGACTTGCATTGTCTTTAATTTGTTTTACATCACAACGTTTCAACTGGTAAGTATCTCCAGTCGTCTTCAGGTGAATACTAAATAAGTAAAGTAACTACAGCTCTATTTATACTAGCTAGATGTACTGGAGCATGACTGAGATGGGTGCAGTCAGCGTTTAATTCTTGTGCGGTATTTACATATATAAATTATTAAGTATTACATATATAAAACAATCTGGGTTCTGGTATATGATAGCAGCTTCCTTGAACTTCCTCTTCCTCCAATGTGGTTCTTTGTGCAGGATTCGAGCTTCTGTCCACTTAATGTGATGACCGTGTGTCCAGGCATGGTCAGCTGCCCCTGATTTTTCGGTTTCTCCTTTAAGCGTGTTGTTTCTGTGTTCCTTGACCCTAGTTTCAAGTGGCCTTAGAGTCTCACCAATGTAGGATCTGCCACATTCGCAGGGAATCTGATAGACACAGTTTTTCCTATCTTTTTGACTTGTTGATTTCGTCTTCGTCAGGTGGCTTCTTAAAGTGTCTTTTGAGCTGAATACCGTATTAATGTTGTATCGTTGTACTAGTCTTCTAATTCTCTCAGATACTCCTTTGACATACGGAATGTTGAGTGTTGATTGTGACTCTTCTGGCTTCTTTTGTGTATTTGACCGATTCTTGCGATTTTCCATTAGTTTATCAACTAGATGCCCGGGGTAGCCATTTTTGTTGAGGTCGGTCTTGATGTAGTTAGTTTCCTGTTTGAGGGCTTCATTTGAATTACAGATGGTAATTGCTCTATCCACAAGCGTTCTTACTATGCCATGTTTTGTGCTATTTGAGTGATTTGAGGTGTAATTCAAATATTGACCTGTATGCGTGGGTTTTCTGTACACTGAAGTATGGATGGTGTTGCCATTTTTCTTTACGTTTACATCCAAGAAAGGTAATTGACTGTTTTCTTCTCTTTCCATGGTAAATTTGATTGTCGGCGCCAGGCTGTTAATGTGGTATAGGAATTCCTTGAGTTCGTCATCGTTTCCATTCCAAATAATGAAGGTGTCGTCCACATATCTCAGCCATGTTTTTGGTTTCTTTTTTGCTTGTTTTATTGCTTCGGATTCAAACCATTCCATGTAAATGTTGGCGATTATTGGTGAGAGAGATGAGCCCATCGGTAGTCCGTCCACTTGTGATGTAAAACAAATTAAAGACAATGCAAGTCCAAAACTATTCTATCATTCAAAAAACATCATTGTCTCCAACCTTCAAACAGACAATATTACTAGGAAGCGCCGACCAGAAGGTGGGTGATCCCAAGGGGGGGAGGGGGGCTAGAATCAGGCTTTTTACTTCTTTTCGTGTGACTCCCCAAGAGACCCTTGGTTTCTTGCGTCATTGCATGACTCGCTCACTATATCTTTTTGCTCAGAGTATCAACTCTTGTTTTATTCGTACCACTCGGTATGTTAAACTACATTTTCGTTTCAGAGCGAAGTTAAACAAGTGGAGGAAGAACGAGATAGACTGCGCAAAGAAATAAATAAAATGAGAGAGAAACTGCACGAAGAGCATAATTTACATAGTCCAGTGCCATTTGAAGAAAACGTCGCTTCTGACGAAAGTACCCAGGTAAAGATGCGCAAAGTTCGTTGTAAAGTCAAATTTTTTTAAGAAAACGCCAAGTCACTTGTCATTTATGGCACCCTGTTGACGTCTGGTCTATTTTACGTTTAGAGGTTGGCTAAAAAGACAGGACCGGACTATTTTTATGTTCCATTATCAAACTAAAAAATATTTAAATATTTAGTTCCTTATCTCCCATTTTAATTTATCAAAGAAGACTTTACAAATTTTTCTATTTAAATCATCGTTCTTAACTAAAGTTGTCAAGAAACTTTTGGAGATGTTATCCAAATTGGAACAAAAGTCAAGAACCTATTAGGTATCCACTGAATACTACCTAGATATTGTGATAGGAATTACTTACAATAAAGTAATGTACTAGTAACATAAATATTATCGACAAAGCTTTTAAAAAATTTAACTTATCGACACTACTCTCCTTTGCGCGTGAATATTAAAGAATGTAATAAATGCCGGTAATACTGCACCAGCTAGGTAGAATACGTAAAACATGGTATATATGGTTAAAATATTGGTATACAAAACAATCACTATGCTTCATTTTAGTTATGACTCTAACTTTCAATCAGAAAACTCTATTTACACTATATAAAAAACAGCCACAAAAATACTAAAAAACACCAAAAAACAACGAAAATAATAGGACGCGAACTGACATGTGAACTTGTTACGGTCCACACTAAATCTAGTAACTTTTCGGCGGAACTAGAATCAGCTGTGAATGTCATCTGTGGCTTTCAACTGTCGAAACGCCGTTTTCTATCGCGATATGAACATTAGTGTATGATGATTTTTTTAATTGTAACTTGAATATTGGTATATCCATATCATAATTTATGTTGGTACTTGGTATAACCTGTTGATTAAATAAATAAATAAATAAATAAAAAACTAAAGTTCTTCGAAATGCAATAAGTTGTCAAAGCGAATTTTACATCAATTTACATCACTCTTTAATTAATAACAGACATACCTTATTTTTTGTTTCTGTTATGATTATGTATTTGCGAATTGTGACGTGCATCCAGCCAGAAATTGGATGAACTAAACTGCTGGACAATTCAAGCGGACCGAGCTAATTGTTGAGTGAACTTTGGAGTAAAATATTTTACGAACGAATAAAGCTATCGATGCGCGGTTTGCAAAATTTAAAAGAGAATTTAATTCTTAATATGCACATTTTTTCCGATTTTTTTTTACTTCTAACCTTTAACTGTCTACAGGGTTCAAAGAGAAGTATGTTTTTTTTAACAAAGTTTCTAAGTACCGGATTTCCACAAAAATAATTTTAAATTATATTGGATGGCATTTTCTTTATCTTCTATTTATAGAGAACAAAATAAATTCTCAAATTTTTGATATCCCTCTTTGTTCATGAAATTTCGATTTTTTTCTCAACCCCTGTAAATTTCAGGTATTTTTGTCATTAGGCCTTACAATGTTTTGTAAGAACGGGTTTTGGTAAGTGATTATAACTTCTTAGGACCACCTCTTTTGCAACGAGTACATTTTAATTTTTTGCGTTTCGTCGTGACCAATGGCGTACCCATAATCGGTTTTATTTTTATTTTTTTCATTTTATATGCCTCCATTTCCACACATCGTGTGTTTCGTGCGAGGATAACTGCTCACGACGAAACGCAAGAAATTAAAATGTACTCGTTGCAAAAGAGGTGGTCCTAAGAAGTTATAATCACTTATCAAAACCCGTTCTTACAAAACATTGTAAGGCCTAATGACAAAAATACCTAAAATTTACAGGGGTTGAGAAAAAAATCGAAATTTCATGAACAAAGAGGGATATCAAAAATTTGAGAATGTACTTTGTTCTCTATAAAAAGGAGATAAAGAAAATGCCATCCAAAATAGTTTGAAGTTATTTTTGTGGAAATCCGGTACTTAGAAACTTTGGTAAAAAAAACATACTTCTCTTTGAACCCTGTAGACAGTTAAAGGTTAGAAGTAAGAAAAAATCGGAAAAAATGTGCATATTAAGAATTAAATTCTCTTTTAAATTTTGCAAACCGCGCATCGATAGCTTTATTCGTTCGTAAAATATTTTACTCCAAAGTTCACCTAACAATTAGCTCGGTCCGTTTGAATTGTCCAGCAGTATACTAAAGCATCAGTGAGAACGGGCTATTAATAATTTATTTATTTTTTCTTATAGGAGGTCTTTTGTGAAGCCATAAGTGATGAACCGAAATGAGCGAGGCATTTGATCCAATAAATTAGTCATCCACTAACAAAAAAAAAACATGATAGGTGTAAATTTTTTAGAAAGCCTAATTTATAGAAAAGATATTTTTATATGAAACATATAAAAGACTTGTGATGTTCGGAGTTCGGTTTTTTCAAATGTAAGATTATTATTTTTTTAACTATCCATTCTGTTAGAGTCGGTGCAATAAAATCCTTATGTGACCAATCATTTAGAGGGATTCTGAAGATTATACGCGGTGTTATAAGTTCGATGCCTTGCTATTGGGATCTCGTAAACTTCTCTTTTTAATGATGAAAGGCACCACGTGAATAAACTTCTTTTAAAGCTATTTCAATTTCCCAAAGTACTGGGATAACTATTAGTACGTTTAATACTCTAAAGTTGGTCCTGTACGTTAGGGTTATTTTTAACTGTGTTTATGACAGCTCCTTGTAAGATAGAGGGCAGAGAGAAAAATACAGTGACGCAAAAAACCCTAACTTTACAAGGTTGTAATAATTAGGACAGCCTATTTGAGGATGCTTTTAGTGCCTATCATTTACTTAGACAATAAAAAATTGCAATGAGGGTGTTCTTAAGAAGAAAATGAAAATTCGTTACGTCAAAAGATGATTTCGGTTAACGTCAAATTGAGTATAATGACTCACAGGATTAATAAAAAAACACAAATAAATATGTATTTGCCCAACCATTTTTGCCATAGCTGCACCACTATACAGGGTGTTACAAATTCGTGTGCGTACAAGAGGATCTCAAAAACGGTAAGAGATACGAAGATGGTTAAATTAAGGCGAAGTTGCGTATTTTGTGGCTTAATAATTTGGTGAAAGAAAATTGTAAATATTCCGAATACCTACTTTCGGAGATATCTGAAAAAAACGACATTTTTAGTTGTGGTTTTTAATTTTTTGCGCCTTCATTTTTAACGTGGGAAAGAAAAACTTTATGTCCGTTTTTTATGTTTTACTAGAAGACGTTATTAGTTTTTAAATTCGACATTTCGTTCTTTAGATACCAGTCACAAGTTAATTTTTTTTTAAATACGGACCTGGAATTTGTAATACAGTTTTAGGGACTTTAGCTTTAGAAAATTAATACAGTTTCAAGGTTATTGAAATTTTAACGTTTTGTCATGTAATCAAACATTTTTCAAATTATTTTTGATATCATTACGGTCCTGAACACTTAGAGCCAAACTAAAAAATATTAATAAAAAATAGAATTACTTCTTATGCCTTAAAAACTTACTTCTTAGAATAATGTTGTTGTAAATGTTATTGAATTAATAAACGGCCTAAACACCATAATTTCGTGTAATGTAATTTTAATATTTAAGTAATCTTAAAAATAATTGCCAGGGCCGCAATAGTAAAGAAATGATAATTTAAAATATTAATGATGTGTTATTTAATGATAAAACGTTAATATTTTGAAAACCTTTAAATTGTCTTAAATTGCTTCAGCTTAAAAGCCCCAAAACTGTTTTTAAAATTCCAGGTCCGTATTTAAAAAAATTGACTTCAGGTTGATATCTAAACAACGACATGTCAAATTTGAAAACTAATAATGCCATCTTGTAGAACATAAAAAACGGCTAGGAGAAAATGTTTTTAATTTTTTTCCCAAGTCAAAAATGAAGGCGCAAAAAATTAAAAATCTCTGTTTTTTCGGATATCTCCGAAAGTTTTCGCAATATTTACAATTTTCTTTGACCAAATTATTAAGCCTTTAAATACGCAACTTTGCCTTAATTTAACCATGCTCGTATTTCTTAACGTTTTCGAGATCCTCCTTGTACGCACACGAATTTGTAGCACGCTGTATATGTCATTTCCAGAATTACAATACGTTACTTTTAGTCAAAGAAGGAATTCGATTTTATGACATGTTTCAACTAATTTTGATTTTTCGAGGTAACAAATTTTATTATCTATCCCAACTTGTATACCGCCCAGTAGATCTAGCTGGCTAGATGTCGTTATTGGGACATTGTCACTATTGTGCGACAATACTAAATAACTAACTCCATGGTGGAGGCCTTCAGTTTTTCGCTTGACATCTTGTCAAACATTTAACGTTTCGTACAGAATTCTTTTAAATAATTGGGTTTAATAACTGTTGTTCATTAGAATAAGTAACCCCCGTGTATTTACCTGTAAATAACGACCATAGGTTAAGTTTCATATTTGTTTTTGTTGGGTAGACAAAAAGCAGGAATTTGTAATTTTTTTTAACCCGGATAAAACTTGCCAATTTTTAGATTTCAATAAAAAATTTATTAGTGTCCTTATCTTAAACAATTTTTTATACCCTTTAGACATTATTATACATATTTGTCCAAGTCCTAGCCTTTAAGGCTTCCAAGATAATCATATGTAACTTTTTAAGGTACATATTGTGTAACTTTTTAATAGGTAATTCTATAGCAGACTGTACACGATCGGTGAGAATGACGATCTTAATAAGATAATGACAGTAATACTGATCGTGTGATGCGAGAATATGGAAGTATTGATATCATTCAGGCCTGTCAGTTCGAGTGATAGTGTAGAGTCTGCTTATTAATATTTTGTCAATGTAATTTATTATTGTTAGAAAAAATTCCACTGTATGGGTTGGAGTATCTCGGTTTTTAATGTTGTAGATCTAGTTTGAATATAATTTTAGTTTAAATGGGAGGTTTAGAAGAAGCAAGTAATAGGTTTAAATTTATGTGTAGCGTATCTACAGTTTGTTTTTGACAGTGTCGCTGAAAACGGTATCTTGTTCATTGCTTTTTATATAAAATAAAGAAAAATAAAAATTCGTATGGGTTTGTTATGCAGTGATCGATTGGCGCGGCCAAGAAGTTTGGGCGGAAGCAGTCGAGTTTGCAAAAAGGTAATATTGCGCAAATCATGGACATATAATACAAAAGAGATCAGCACTTCATTCATCAACTCGCCTTTTACCAAATCAATCATTCCTCAAAATTGGAGGTAAATTGTAGCCACTGTTCTCCGTCTCTCACAATTTAAATTTTGAAAGTTAATCAAGTAAAATATTTAGGAATAATCTTTGGCAGTAAATTAAATTTGAATTTTCAAATAGAATATTTGATTAAAAAATTAAGAAGTTTACTATCAATTTTTGGAAACATTAAAAACATTTTGAACGTAAAACACCTGGAAATATTATATTATGCATTAGTTAAAACTCATTTAAATTACGGAATTTTAGGTTGGGGGGGAATAAATAGAACTTTAGTAAAAAAATTAAAAATATTACAGAAAAGATTTCTAAAAATTATATTTAATAAAGATTAATCTTTACCCTTCAATAAAATTATATTCTGAAACAAAAAAAAAACTAATAATATTAGACAACTTTACATTTATAACATCTTAATATACATATTTAAAAATAAAAATCTTATACAATTTAAAAACCATAATCATAATAATCGTCATAAAAATTAAATAACCATAAAACCTAAAATAAATAAGTCCATAGGAAAATATATTTCATTAAAAAAATATAAAGTCGAAATAAAAGCATGGATATTGGAAACGAATAATTTAAAAATATTTTTGAAATGTTTTAATAAATATTGTTATGAATAATATATTTTTCAAAATTTTATTATACCTATGTCTTAAAAAAAAACTGGGTTTAAATTTATATAGTTAAATGTTTTTTATTTGCAATTTAACTTTTATATAATATTAACAAATATTTAAACAAAATATTTTAATATTCTCATATATTTATAATTTGCCCCTAACAAGCACGTCTTCAGGGGATCAAAGAAGAAGTTTATTAAGGATAAATAAACAATTTTATTATATTATAAATATTGAAAATAAACTTATTATTTTTATTATTACTTATTGACAAAGAGATATCCCTAAGTTTAAATAATTCAATTGATTTGCTAATATGTAATATTTTATTACTTTTCAACCAAATAGTGTAATAAAATAGAACACTTTAAGTCTTTCGTCACTAACATTAAAATAAGGTGATTACATTTGTGGTAATATATGTTTCGAACGTAGTAACGTCCATCATCAGGAGGTATGTTGAATGAAACAGTTGTAGAAAGAAAATTGGTGAATGCCAGCTCTGGAAAATTGGGGAATGTCACCTGAACCATTCAACATACTTCCTGATGATGGGCGTGACTACGTCCGAAACATGTAGACTTACCACAAAAATTAATTATTTTAATAATTTATTAGAAGATTACCACTCTACTTCAAGCATAGACTATTTCTTCAATTTAAAACACTGTAAAGTTCTGATGAATGAATCAATGAACTGAAAATATTTAAAATACTTTCAGAAACACACAAAGACTCATATACAAATCGAAATAAATGCGAGACCTACTAAAACACCGAAGAAATAAAGAAAGCGGTATTACTACCCTTACAAAATCATTGTACATACGTAAATAAGGCAGAATGCATTATTACTCTTTTTACTTGATTATAAATTGTGTTAGGTCAAGTACTGGTACTTCCATTCCCAATTAACACATTTAATACATAAACATTGATTAAAGTTAATCAATATCAAATTGTTGATTAATCTTGTGTCGAACAACATTAAATAAATGTCTTGCCATGTTACGATATTATTAGGGAATTATTGAAAAGATAATTTTTACGTTAGCACTAATAAAGGAATGCCCTATTTTAATAAGGTCTTAACCTTATTTCTCTAACAAAATAAGGACTTATTGGAACGCTTGCCTTTTAACGACAGTATTGTGAATTCTGTTTGGTACCTTTGTTAGGCAATTGTATTTAAAAAATTTACCGACACAAAACAAAGTTCACCAATTTTAAAATTATAATGCAACTATCTGTTTTTTGAGGTTCAGTTTGCCGAATAAGGGAAGTAAGGAAATGTTATTTTACTTACGGTAACTAGTCGTAAATAGGGGAAGGCAGTATTTTATTATGGTTCCCATATTAAATTTTTTTTAGTGCGCATGCTTAGCTGTCATTTTAAGAACGACCATAATAAGGCCTTTACCTTATAGCGTTTCCAATAGTTCCCTATTATTTAATAAAATCTTAACGAATTTAAAATTTGTATAAAGTGTTAAATTCATATTTTGTCTGTAAGAGTTTCTAAAAATAATTCCAAAAACTACCTTTCAAATTGGAAGCCATTTGATCTATACCGGATCCGCCAACGAAGCGGGGACGGAAATTTAAATCATTATCGAGGAGCTTATCAAAAATACTAAACCAGCATAAGGTATCGACTTAAAAGCGGCATATTTTAAAAATGTTTTACATTATACAGGGTGGCTCAAAAAAGTGTGGCGGACTAAACTTGTATTTTTTTAAATGGAACACCCTATATATTATATTATTTTCTAATTCCCTATACAATTCCACGTATATTTTGTATAAAATGTCATATGTCTAAATTCAATTGTTTTTGAGTAATTGACGTTTAAAATATGGCATTTTTTGACTTTGACAGGCTGTAACATTGGAACGGTTTATCTTAGAGAAAAATGGTTTTCACCTCCCTATCTTAGTTTTTCATTCTCTATCCAAGGAAACCAACCTCCGATTTACTATGTTAAACCGTTAAAACTGTTTTTTTGGTTTAACATGGTAAATCGGAGGTTAATTTCTTTGGATAGAGAATGAAAAACTAAGATAGGGAGGTAAAAACCATTTTGCTCTAAGATGAACCGTTCCATTGTTACAGCCTGTCAAAGTAAAAAAATGCCATATTTTAAACGTCAATTACTCAAAAACAATTGAATTTAGACATATGACATTTTATACAAAATATACGTGGAATTGTATAGGGAATTAGAAAATAATATAATATATAGGGTGTTCCATTTAAAAAAATGCAAGTTTAGTCCGCCACACTTTTTTGAGCCACCCTGTATAATGTAAAATATTTTTAAAATATGCCGCTTTTAAATCGATACCTTATGCTGGTTTAGTATTTTTGATAAGCTCCTCGATAATGATTTAATCTTCCATCCCCGCCACGTTGGCGGACCCGGTATTTGTATCAATTATTTGCGATACTAGGAAAGTTGACGGATTTTACATAAACTTTTAGGTCACAGTAAAGGCATTTCTTAAGGTGTTTAAAAAAAATGTCCATGTTTATATTAACGTTTACTTTTTGCCTTATTAGATACTTATTCCCCTTCTTCTCTGCATACAATCGTAAATGTACTATATCTGTCAAAAACAAACTTCGAATTATTTTATTCTTGTCCGTTTTTTGCTACCCTCAAGTTATTTATAACAGTTTACCTGAACATAGTATTGTATTTATTGTTATAATTGTGGCTTTTTAAATTAATGTATTTTATAAAAAAAAAATTGAAATGGGTGCTAGAAATGCCGGTATACCAGTGCATCGTATAGAAAAGTGCCTTTTTAAAGCATCCCAAGGACCCGTCACCCGGTAAATCGACGATGACCTTATTTTGGACCGTGATATTTTCGTGAATAGAGTTGTACGTGTACTAATGTTTCAAGGATTTTTATTTTTCTTGTATTAATTTACTCAATTTAAAAGTAAATCTTAAAAAGCTTATATTGTGTAATGAATGAGTGTAGTGGTATTTATGTCCCGCGGAGCTTTAACAAAGCGTTAGTTTCCATTATGCCACGATACAGTGGCGTAGCCAAAATTTTAGTTCGGGGGGAGGGGGTCTAAATGGGTAGGGAAAGCGACGAATCAGCGCCGCAGGCAAATCGCTGAAGGCGAAAAATTTTTTTGGGTGCCACGCCCCAAAAACCCTTTTTTTGGACAATCAAATAAAATTTCAAAATAAAAAAATACCTATATTTAAAGAAACTTGTAGTGAGTTATACAAATATACTAATACAGGGTGTCCCGAAATTAGGTGACAATATTTTAAGGGGATAAAGTACATCTAAAAATAGGACTAAAATCCTCTATTAATATACTTTCAAAAACGCTTCGTTATTGGGCTAGAGCCCCCCGAATGGAAGCTATGATAAGCGGTTTTTTCACAATATCTTAAAGGATCGAAACAAAATTTGATACATGTTTTACCCATAACAAGACGCAATAAACGGTTTGTTTAGCTTAGGTGTATTTCTTCCAGTGGCGTCCCACTGGGTAGGTAGTGAGGAGAATATTGCCCTAACTTTTTTATTTGTAGGATTTTTTAACGCCAGGTGCAATTTTTAAAAGCACTAAAGTCTTCTATTAAAAAAAGATACTCTTGCTTCATTTCGGTAGGATTCACCATTTTTCAGTAAAATCGATTTAAAAATTTTCGGGTTTTTACAAGCCGTTGAAAAGACTAAGGTGTTTTTTTGCATATCTCAGCAAACACTTGATATTAAAACATGAAATTTATTAGAAGTTCTACTAGCGACAAGGCATATTTATTAAAGGATGTAACATTAAAATATTTCGTAGATCGTAGAGAAAATCGGCTTGAACATGAAGAATGCGGACGAAAGTTTGCAAAGTACAGCATGTTGAACTAATGATAAAAAATATAGTGGACCAAACAAATTTGCACCGCGGCATAGTCAAAACTCGAGCAGCTGACAGATTATTATAGGTTATGAACTTATTGAGAATCCATGGAGGCCAGTGTTTCGTATATCTAATTTTTTGTGTTCCTCACCCTTTCCTCTGGGTTAAGTTACCGTGTGTATAACAATGGTGACATTTTGCAAACCAACAAAATCCCTCTAAATGCTATTTCAAACGTGATTTATTTGGAATCCACACAAACAATTTTGTAAAAACCTGTTTCATATTCAGCAGCAATTATAATTATTTCCAGCGAATCGAGAATCCGGTTTCAGGTATAAGCCAGTGCGGAGATTTTACGGCCTGAAAAATTAATTAGCGGGATTTTGTTGACTTGCAAAATGTCACCACCCCCGCTATTCGGGTTTTCAGACGCTAAGATCTCCACAGTGGCTGACGCCTCAAACAAAATTTTCGATTCGATGGAAAGATTTATACAAAATTTTGTGTGGATTTCGAGAAAATCACGTTTGAAATATCGTTTAGCGGGATTTTCTTGGTTGGCAAAATGTCCCCAATACATAATCGCCTAAAGTGGTACGCGACAATTTTTTATTTTCATGGTTACTAAACGGGCGGGGGTTGGTTATCTTGGGAAACAAAATGCAACTAGTCAAAAGCCTTTTTAATTTATAAGTGGTTGTAATTTTTTTTGATTTTAATATATAGGAAATTGGGACAAAATACCACTATAAAAACTCATTTTGTAAGATTAATTCAATTATAAAAGGTAACAATTTTAAACGAGTCACCGACGATAAATTGTAATATTTTATTACAAAACAAAATCCTTGAAATATCTGAAAAGCAATAGTTGAGAATCAAAAATATGTCCAAAATTAAGTCCCAATTCGATTTTATATTTGTGGTGACGCAAGCCAATTTAAGAGTAAGAGCTTTATAAATTTATGTGCATTTTTTAACCGACAACACTCGCGGCATTTATGTAGATTTTTAATTATGTTATTTTTTACTTTTTTTCTCATTAGCGGAATATACCTACCTAATGAATAGAACAGCAATTATTGTTATATTATGTATTTATATAAAAAATAACAGTACTACTATTAGATAATAAAACCATTTTAAAACTGCAGATCGGTGTTTTGTTTTTAATTTTTTTCCAACGGAGTTGACCTAATAGTATATTATATAACAAGTGATGAAAGCGATACTTTTCAAACGGGGAGATATTTAGCATGAGGCGTCAGCCGAATGCGGAAATTCTCCGTGTTTTAAAATAATCACTTTCACACTAGTAATGTACACTATTTTTCCTACGACCACAAAGAATTATTAAAAAAGCCTTTGATTTGTGAAAAAATACTACTAGTGTTGAAAAAAAAAATATTAACACTAGTGTTGAAATTAGCATACTTAGAATTATGTTCCACTTAATATCTGGTTTCATAGTTTGTCAATGGCTTCTCCTTTATTTGTAGTTTTTTAACTTTTTCATTTTTTCATATTTTATATATTATAGAAATAACTAATCCTAGATTAGCCAAATTGAAATTTTTTTATTGTAATCAAGAAAAGATGCATTAAACATAAATTTAAAAAATCCACCCAACAAGGAAGATTTCAATTCAAAATAATTCTATAAATTATTTAATATTTTTATAAAAAAAAAAGTCAAATACTCCTGATGGGATTTGAACCTGTGACCTTTCGACCTGTAGGCTAGAGCTTTATTCTCTACGCAATCGATACCAATAAATATTTGTTGTTTAATACATGACACTTTCTTCAGCGCGATTTGGTTTTTTCGGTATTAGATTTTCCAGTATATTATTAACATTTTTTATAATTTCAGATGGCGTATTTTCACACTCTAATTTTGAATCACTGACAAATACATGATAAATAAGTTAAACACTTTACAATTATTGCTTTTTAAAATTTGTTCTTTTTAATAAATAGAGGTCTATCTAATTGGCACCATATGTTTAAATTAAATAGTGTGCCTTGTATTTCGACACTAGTGTTAAAATATTTTTTTTCAACACGCGTGTGATATTCAGCGCTTGCGAGCCAAGTTACCCGTGCTTTTTTCTCATTTTCATAGGTGGTCGTAAGAAAAGATATTTTATTTAGAATAGATCGAACAATAACAAATAATTCTTTTGTCAATAGTAGTTTGTACAACGAGAGTGGATATGATATCTATAACTCAAGAGGAAGGAAAAACTTTGCCTACGGCAAAATCCAAAAAACCTATTTTTCGAGTATCGAATTCTAATAGTACGCAAAAGTTGCATATTTTTATGCTAATTATTGAAAAAATAATTTTAAAAAATATGCGTTGCATCTTCAGTTCGCGCAAGGGGTGTAAAGTTTGAAAAAATTAGGTAAAACATCAAATTTTATACTTTAATATTATTGGTCGTTACTTGGTGGAAATCCATAATACTTTTGTTATATTATTTTTATTATTTACAAAAGTAATATAACAAAAGTATCAAATTTTATATTTACGCTCAAAATATACAGGGCTAAAAATGTTTAGCGTTTCGCTCTGGGTGAACCATTTTTCGATAGCCTGGAGGAACTAACCAACTTACAACTTGGACAACTGAACAGGTTTCTGAATAGTAGTGGCTGATTTGAATAAGGTGTTAAAATCTTCCTTCGGTGTACGCCGCACTAACATCAGAGATCTGATGAAAGTAGGTTCTACGAAACACGTGTGGTATCACAATGGACCTAATAGGACTACGTGAGACTGTTTGGTCAGAACCAAAGGTCTGCCACTCTTACCTAACCTAACTTACTTCCCTTTCCCCGTGGCGGTCTAGTTGGTTGGGTTGGGAATCGGGCGCGCGGCCCAAGCTTCTTGCACTGTAGCTTATTGTGCGCCCCTATCTTGCTAGAAAAGATTTGTTCCTTTAATAAGGTCCAGAAAATTCCTACCAAGTTTGTCATGCGGGAGATTATCCCCACATTGGATTCCTCCGAAGATTTTGAATCTTCGGGTCAGTGCTTCGCAGTTTTATATGATATGTGAGACGGTTTCGTCCTCTTCGCTGCAAAGTGTGCATTCAATGGGACCATTGTAAATTCCTATTCGACGTAGGTGTTTTTTTAAGTGACAGTGGTCTGTTAGTAGGCCAAACACTTGTTTTAACTGGGTGCGCGTTAGAAGCAACGTTCCAGTTGATATCTTTTTGGAGGATTTCCCAATAATTGTGGCCCTCGCTTGGGTTTGACCCATGATACAAACTACAAGAAGATATGATAGCGCGCAGATTTTCGTGACGTCCCCTTGTGTAGAAAAACCGCCATATAGCGATATTCTTCGTTGTTTACTACTTCTATGTAAAATTTTGGTCGAAACGAATTCCTAAATACATTAATTTTGCTTCCAACAATCACATCTACAAGTTTGAGTTAAAAGGAAGGTATTAACTATACTAAGTTTTAAATATTGGATTGATTAGTCCGTAACTTTGTGATATTGCATATTAACAAAAAGACAATATGTGTAATTTTACTTTGTTATATTATCACTTTTTATTTACTGATTAGTTACTGCAGTTTCGTAGTACTACTACATTATCAAACTGAATACCTTAAACTACGTTTCACAGTTATAAATAGGTTTTTAACAAAGGGTGCTTATAAAAAAATAAAAATAGAATATTTATCCCTTAATCTAGTAATTGATCCCTATTGTATAGTAATGTAAATAGTGCGGAATTCCACAAGTCTGTTTGGTCATTTAATAGGTTAATGGTCGGGTTTTTATTACGTTTGTAAATTTCTATTGATTCTAAGATGTTAACCCTCTTGCTTTTTGGTGCAGTATGTAAAATTTTTAAATTATTCACATCTGGGAAACAATGACCTGTATCCGAACAGTGTTTAGCGAAATTGGAATTTTCTTTGTTTAACAAATAAGAAGTCTTATGTTCATTATATCGGATATTAAAATTTCTTCCTGTTTGACCTATATATGAGCTATTACATTCTGTACAACTTAGCCTATAAACTCCTGATTTTTTAAGTGGGGGTGTTTTTTGTTTGGCATTAAAAAATAATTGAGACATTTTTTGGGCTGGTGTTGTTTTTTGAGATTATGTGTGCGATTTTATCTGAAATTGGACCAAAATATGTTAATTTTGAATATCTACTTTTTTCATTACTTTTTATGTGTGGGTATATTTTGTTTAGTGTTATTTGTCTTTGTTTTATATTTATTAAAGAATGAATGATGTTTGCGTTAAACCAGTTATTTTCTGCTATTTTTATTATGGTGTTTAATTCTTTTTTGCGGTTGTCTCCATTTAAAGGAACTGTAAAGGCTCTATGTATCATGGATTTGTATTGATTTTATATTTTTTTTATTAAGTTTTAAGTCGTGATGATCACAGTAATCAATCAATGATTTATCATAAATTTATTAAAAATATCATATAAAATTGCCTTTTAATAGAGTAAAAGCGGTTCAATTCAAAACTTCCTCACAATGTGACGTCAAAAATCCACACGCGCACCCTGTTGATATCATACCTTGGATAGTTGTATCATGGGTTTGACCATCAGGTATCCTGTTCCATTGGAATAGGTGTTATTGTTGCGCCCACCTGTCTGATGTTACCTTGGTTGCCTGTTTTGATATGCCAAAAGCGGGTTCAGGGCCCCTGAGTTTTTAAGATGATCTGGCTCTAGCCATTTTATCGGCTTTTTCGTTGGTCATTTAGTGCAGCTAATGCGGCAAAGTTCAATAACTGAATTGTTATTTAAAATACGCAAGTGTTGATACGAAAGTTGAATAAAACATCTTATATTTTATAATTTTAAACTCAAATTTTAATAGTGATTGTAGTACTGTACTGGTATTTGAAAATTTCGATGCCGTATGAAACCTTTAGTTGTGACACTCATGGCAAAACCTATTTAAACAAATATCTTACTTTAAAATATTTATTTTAATTCTGAACAATGTTTTGACAAATTTTAAAATACATTCATAACGCTCTAGGTTTTAACAGTAGAAAACTAGTATACTATGTTACAAAATTGTCATAATGAGCATATAACAAATGTTACATACAGCAAATCTACAATAATAAACTTGCAATTTGTTTTTCTAAAATTGCTTTCTAATAGTATGCTATTATATTTAACATTAAAAATATCTAGGAATAGATCGATTAGTCCAGTTGCTAAAAGAGAGAAAGGGAATTTTTTAGGTATTCATTGTGGGGTTTAAAAAATTTTACTCCTGAGTCATATTATAGGGGAAGTCTGGTATCAGTGTTACACTTTTTTTTAAAGTCGCAATAGTTACAAATTTATATACAATTTCGCATTGTCTTTTGTGTCGGCTTATATCGTAGAATAATGCCTACATAATTTTGCTAACATTTTGTCCTTGAAAATAACAAGAGCAAAAAAATATATAATTAAACGAAAAAAGATAAATGTATCACTGTTCCTTTCCCATGTGTACAGTGTTACACATGGCAAGGGAACAGAGTGACATACCTTGTTTAGGTGATTTTTAAAATATTTATTCAAAACAAAACTTTATTTAAGCATATTACCATAGAATACATGTGTAATATAACAAAAAAACAAAACATTAAAGAATACATTCTTGTCGAAAATGGCACCTAAATCTTCTAAAGGCCTTTTTACATCGGGTGACTCGAGTTCGTCAGAAAAAACCTTTCTTATTTTATAATTTGGTTCGTATTTAATCTCTGCGTTCTCTTGTGCATTACTCAGTTTTGCAACGTATCGTTTTAAGGTCTGATGACACATATTGTGAAATTTAGCTGCAGCTTTAATAGACTACCCATCTAAAACTTTTTGAACAGCTGTTCTCATTATCTGAGGGTCGATTTTTTTAAATTTCTTATTGGTTTTTGCTCTTCGTGGCATATTTCTGCAAGAAAATAAGAACACCAATTTAAAAAATAGTTTTCGGAAACACTGTTGCAATGTCCTTAAGGTACAGTGTTACACATCTGCCGTAACACTGTACCCCTTGAATTATTGTAACACTGTTCCTAAATGTACACACGAACAAAGACGCCATTTTTGCAAAACTGGCTTGCTATAATTGAGAGCTGCTTACATTAAATTATCCTTTAAACATACCTGTTCAAATCAGCCACTTCAAATCTTATTTGGGAAACACTATTTTTCAAAATTATTGCTTTATAATATTCAAAATACTTATTTCTAAGACCACAAAAAACAAAAATGCATATACACACCACACGACTGTTACAGGCCGACTGAAACTAATATGAAGTTGGCGATATAAACTACCGATCGACATTAAATAAGCCGCGTTCCTCGATAGCGCAAGCGTAGAGAGTTCCGTAAAATGTAACACTGTTCCCTGTGTAACACTGATCCCAGACTTCCCCTATGTATTATATTATATACACTTACCCACAAAAATAACGCACAACCAAAAATTATGCTTCATTTCAACCTTGATTTTCTCGCAAACTGATTAATCGATTTCGATACATTTTTTTCGAACTGTAGCTTTTTTTATTCGGTAATTGCACTGTTATAGAATTTTTTGTTCAGATTTCAGTTTTAGGCTTATACAGGGTGCAAAAATGAGAAGAGGTTTTTATATTAAATTTGAGACACCCTCTAGGGAGCATTAGCAACAACAACGGATGCATGATAATGTCTCTAGCCTCATGTCTTCTAAGCATTTTGTTTTTTTATTTTTCTAATATCTGTAATAAAATATTAATTAATTGGTTGATATCAGACCATGTTTTTTTAAAAATTAAAATAACAGTTTGACACCATAAATTTAACACTAACAATAAATAACAAAAAACGTAAATTAGTAGCGAGTGTTTCCACCTCTATTTCTAATGACTGCTTTACATCGCCTCGGCATACTTGCTATTAAATTGAATAATTAATTTTGGTTAAGGTAAAACATTATTCCCAATGTACAGAGCGAAAGGGACAACGTGCTCAGACAAAATGCCACTCATATACCGTTCTCTATTTAAAGAACCCGTAAAGGTACGATATCCGTCCATATTGTGAAGGAAATTCCAGCCCAATACATCACAGAGCCCCTTTGTTTGTTAAACCAAATAAGTATCGAGGAAAATTGCGATTTATAAAAGGAAAACATGTTCTGGTGTATTTTCTTTGATATTACAGATATTAGAGAAATTAAAAGAACAAAATGATTAGAAAACATGAGGCTATAGTATGATTTCATCATACTTCTGTTGTTGTTGGTTATGCTCCCTACAGATTGTCTCAAATTCACCGTAAAAAACTATTCTCATTTTTGCGCCCTGTATAAGTCTTAAACTGAAATCTGAATAAAAAATTATAACACAGTGCAATTACCAAAGAAAAAAGCTACGGTTAAAAAAAATCAAAATCGATTTATCGGTTCGCGAGAAAATCAACTTTGAAATTGAGCATAGTTTTTGGTTGTGTGT
This sequence comes from Polydrusus cervinus, assembly GCA_935413205.1. Lineage (NCBI taxonomy): Eukaryota > Metazoa > Arthropoda > Insecta > Coleoptera > Curculionidae > Polydrusus > Polydrusus cervinus. The sequence continues at coordinate 45,521,775 of OW284516.1, read as the reverse complement.
TATTTTTGCGGCTAAGTGTAGTATATGTGTTTCTTGTTTTATTCTTGATTAAGCTACAAACACATTTTGTCATGAATCAAAGTATAAAATGAAAACACGATATTATCCTATTTGTCTATAAGTTATTTCTTAGAGAAACTAAACCAAGAAGAACCATGCAGTGTTAAGTGTTTCCGCTCATAATTTTGGACGACGCGACGTCCAAATCTGTAGCTGGATACGCCAAAAGTTGCCTGTAATAAACATTGAACAAACGCGAATATTCGTCTAAAGTTACTTCGCTTCTCAGCATTTACATCGCGGCCTTGAGACACGCGTTCTCCCATTTAGGTTGTATCTCTAGGTTATTTTATTTAATTTAACAACAATGTTCGTAGTAACGTCTGTCTTTGAAAAATATCAAGGTTTAAAGGTTGAAGACAATTATGTTTCTTGAATGATCGAAGAGTTGTGATTTATTTGTTTTATATCACAACGTTTTAACTGGTATCTCCAGTCATCTTCAGGTATCATTTTAATTGAATAATTCTTATTTTTTACTTAAAATTCGGCCACCGCCAATCTTTGCTGTTACCATTTGCCAATCTTTGAAAATAAGAAATTATTTTTGTCAAATCATCTAGAAAAATCATGAGAATTTTTAAATAATTTTTATGGATCCATCACCATCATTTATATTTTGTGGGATTTTTTTAAATCTTCAAGTTGGTAAAAATATGTGTTTCCTACATGTCCACGTCCAATGTGGACATTTTTTTTGGATCTCAAAAATGTTTTTAGGCAACCACCCGGTTATCAAAGAATAGCATACTAAAGTTTCTGAATTTTAGGTCTACTGACGCATTCGCCATTTAATTTTTTCATTAATATCTTGTTTATTTTTCGTTTTATCTAATAAGCGGCCAAACACTCTATATTTTTAGGTACCTATAAAAAATTTTGATTGATAAAATAGTAGCAGTAAAAAATAAAGTTTTTCAACTTTCTTTTATTATTATATAAATCCAATCTTTTTTAACTTGAAACCTAAGTTAAAAAGAGTATCTGGCTCTAATTCTTAACATATTAGTGTAAGAACTAACACTGTGTTTTTTCGAATAAAGGGTAATATTTGTATATTGCATATGTTTGCATTAAGGCTTCAATATCTAACAAGAAAGAATCGCATACTTGTAGGATTAAAACTTCACAATTTTTTTTTCTCGAAAATATTTTTTGTGCTTGTGGTTTGGCTGATGGTGTGTGATTTCTTTAAAATTGGTATACTATGACTTGACCTACAACAAGACTGTTTTCGAGTTTTTAAATTTTTAGTTGTAATTGTTTGCTAAAATTAGAAAAACCATCTGCTTATTTTTTTATCCATTTGGCTGGACAGGGTCATCCAACCTAGACTGAACAGGGGCCTATTCTTTGAGTTGTCTGTATTTTCATTAAAGCCAATATAGCTATCTCGTTTATATTGGACCGTAGAATCTAAAATGGTAATTTAAAAATGTCCTGCTGGCTACATAATCATTCTAAAGCTCTCTAAACTTTGAAAATTGTTTAACTTAAGGGAGAAGAACTGTAAGAAATTTTAATTTTTTGTAACTATGTTGGAAAAAACAAATATTGTTTAATCAATTTACGTCATGGCTATATGTATAAAAACGCTAATCAGTATTAAATAGCATATCTTACTAAACTGCTGGACAATTGCTTTCGAACAAGAAAAATTTCGCCTAAATTTAACAGTTAATATTTTCTGAACCAGATATGATATCGACCTACGGTTTCGAATGGTTGATAGATTCATCTCTTGGGAAACAATTGTCAATGTTGGATTTTCTTTACCTATCCGAAAATTTTATATACAGGGTGTTAAAGAATACGATGATTTTTGCTCCAATTTTAATGGCGTGTAACTTTCACAATAATATTTTTAAATTTTATCACTCTACTTCAATTGAATCACTGGTTTATAGCAAAGAAAGTAATTTGTCAAGTTTTTGATATCTGGTATATTTTAAGAAATACCGATTTTTTTGGAAAACCTTGCTTTATTTAAACTCTCTCACTGTGCAAACTTTGTGAGTGATTATTATACCTTATGAAAAGCTTGATTATATTCAGTAACAATAGTTGTATCTAAATGTTATGATGTACAGTGGCGTACTTAAAAACAACTATATGTATAATGTATATGGTATATGAGTATAGTGTTAGAAAGTTCGAAATTAATAAATACATTTTTTTCAAAAATTAAATTAAAAAAATTATCTTTGTTAAAATTTTGTAAACACATTGTATAATATACCTGTAGTGCGATATGAAAAACTAAAAAATAAGAAAAAATTCACCTAATCTAGAGGCGAGTACTTTCCAATATAAAACAATCGTGAAAAATTGTGAGATACTCATAAACCATAGACATATAGGTGTTTATAAGTACGCCACTGTACATCATAAAATTTAGGTACAACTTTTGTTACTGAACATAATCAAGCTTTTCATAATCACTCGCAAAGTTTGCACGATACAACGCACAGTGAGATCTAGCTACCAATAAGTTAAAATAAAGCAAGGTTTTCCAAAAAAATCGGTTTTTCTTAAAATATAGCAGATATCAAAAATTTGACAAATTACTTTCTTTGCTATGAACCAGTAATTCAATTGACGTAGAGTGATAAAATTTAAAAATATTATTGTGAAAGTTACACGCCATTAAAATTGGAGCAAAAATCATCGTCTTCTTTAACACCCTGTATATAAAATTTTCTGACGGTTAAAGAAAATTCAACATTAACAATTTTTTCTCAAGGGACGAATCTATCAACCATTCAAAAGCGTAGGTCGATATCATATCTGGTTCAGAAAATATTAACTGTTAAATTTAGGCGAAATTTTTCTTGCTCGAAAGCAATTGTCCAGCAGTTTATATAAAAGTACATTTTTAGATATAAGCAGCTTCGGGGTAATTCAATATATATTATGTAGTCCATTCATGGAGCAAACTGATAACTTTGAGGGACCTGAACTAACATTGTTTGGGGACCCTGGACTAACGCTAGCGCTATTTGGGGGTCCACCCATTGAACAAAGAATTTGGTTTAGTTGTGGCGATTCATTGGGCATTTTTGCAAGAATTTTCTTTTCCTAGAAAGTGGCCCGTTAATTAAACAGGGCTGCAGCCTTTAAAGACCATGCGTAAATTTTCCCTTAGTTTGTGCACGGTGGAATATCTTTTTGTAGATAATACTAGATTTAATCAAGTTGTTAAAAAAAGCAAAACTATTTTAACGCCAAATGGCAATCACCTTAAGGTAAACGCTATTTAAGTAAAAGTTGGATTACCTTTTGGAAATATATTATAAAAGCTTGGAATGTTGTCGTTTTTTGGGAATAAAACTTCGATTTATTTATAAAATACTAACCTAAAATTTCTATTCTAAATTTACTTGTTAATATTAAACACTCTAGGTTATAACAATTTAAAACGCTTAAATCTACAACCGTTCTTTTGCGGTGGTTATAACAACCTAAATGTACGGTATAGTTTTGGTTTTGATTTGCTGGACCTACTTTTTAAGAGTGCTAAAGCTTCCGAAAAAAATTCATATAAACTGCTGGACAATTGCTTTCGAGCAAGAAAAATTTCGCCTAAATTTAACAGTTAATATTTTCTGAACCAGATATGATATCGACCTTCGATTTTGAATGATTGATAGATTCGTTCCTTGGGAAACAATTGTCAATGTTGGATTTTCTTTAACTGTCAGAAAATTTTATATTCAGGGTGTTAAAGAAGACGATGATTTTTGCTCCGATATTAATGGCGTGTAACTTTTACAATAATATTTTTAAATTTTATCACTCTACGTCAATTTAATCACTGGTTCATAGCAAAGAAAGTAATTTGTCAAATTTTTGATATCTGCTATATCTTAAGAAATACCGAATTTTTTGGAAAACCTTGCTTTATTTACACTTATTGGTAGCTAGATCTCACTGTGCGTTGTATCGTGCAAACTTTGCTAATGATATTATACCTAATGAAAAGCTTGATTATGTTCAGTGACAATAGTTGTACATAAATGTTATGATGTACAGTGGCGTACTTATATGTCTATGGTTTATGAGGATCTCACAATTTTTCACGATTGTTTTATATTGGAAAGTACTCGCCCCTAGATTAGGTAAATTTTTTCTTTTTTTTTAGTTTTTCATATCGCACTACAGGTATATTATACAGTGTGTTTACACAATTTTAACAAAGATAATGTTTTTATTTGGAAAAAATTTATTTATTAATTTCTAACTTTCTAACACTTTTCCTAAAATTAAACTTACATTGAAAGAGACTTTGATATTAAATATCACTAGCTGCCGTCAAACCAAACCCCGTCCATCCAAGGAGGGTTTACAAGGCATTAATCCCATCAAAATCAAACTAGCGTTACTTAATTTTAAGGATCCCTTTCAATGTAAGTTTAATTTTAGGAATAGTGTTAGAAAGTTAGAAATTAATAAATAAGTTTTTTCCAAATATTAAATGAAAAAAATTATCTTTATTAAAATTTTGTATAATATACCTGTAGTGCGATATGAAAAACTATAAAATAAGAAAAAAATTACCCAATCTAGGGGCGAGTACTTTCCAATATAAAACAATCGTGAAAAATTGTCAGGTACTCATAAACCATAGACATATAGGTGTTTATAAGTACGCCATTATACATCATACATTTAGGTACAACTATTGTTACTGAACATAATCAAGCTATCCATAAGGTATAATAATCACTCGCAAAGTTTGCACGATACAACGCACAGTGAGATCTAGCTACCAATAAGTTGAAATAAAGCAAGGTTTTCCAAAAAAATCAGTATTTCTTAAAATATAGCAGATATCAAAAATTTGACAAATTACTTTGTTTGCTATGAACCAGTGATTCAATTGACATAGAGTGATAAAATTTAAAAATATTATTGTGAAAGTTACACGACATTAAAATTGGAGCAAAAATCATCGTCTTCTTTAACGCCCTGTATATAAAATTTTCTGACAGTTAAAGAAAATTCAACATTGACAATAGTTTCCTAAGGGATGAATCTATGAACCATTCAAAACCGTAGGTCGCTATCATCTCTGGTTCACAAAATATTAATTGCTAAATTTAGGCGAAATTTTTCTTGCTCGAAAGCAATTGTCCCGCAGTTTAGGTAGTAATATTTTTTGGATTAAAAATAACTCAGAATATGTTAACTGCCTTACCGCTGAATCTTTAAATCTGTTACTATAGTAAATTTCACGTAAGTTTTAAATGGGTTGACGTTTCTCAGGTCAAATGCGTTTGCCAACATATGATTTAGAAATTCCGAAAACGGCTTTTTCTCACAAACATTGGCTAGATTCATGAAATATGAATATATAACTGGATAAACGACAATGATACACACTGAACACTCGAATGTTGCCCTTCATTAAGCTAAAACCTGTCAAGACATTATTGTTACAGAATTTGGCATCGATGCCGTTAATATGTTATCTCTTTCTTACGCTTCAATCCTCGCATATCTCTTTGCGTACTTCAGCAATCCCCGTGTCTTCTTTGCGTTCTTGTAATATCATAGAGCCGGCATTCCTTCGTTAATGTGTTGAATAATAACTGCAGTATTGTTGTATTTGGTATATTTAGATATACATTTGCTATTATTTTGTGAGTAGACTTTCTGGTTATAAACTGATGGACTGTGTGTATCTGTGAAGTGAAAAAGCAAGTAAATATATTGTTAATTTGGTAATTAATTACTACAGGAATACCTACCAGTCCGGCCCTAACCAAACCTTAAATTTTGTAAAATAAATATTATTAGAAATGACGTGTGTCATCGACGGCCATTAAAAGCTTACGTGAACTACACTATACATATATACAAGCGCTAAGTCATCGATAATTTGCCAAGTAAAACAGAAGCAGATGCGAAACACGAGAGCCGCGAGCATGTGGCTTGGATAATATACAGGGTCCTGCGCCTCACCTCCCGTCTTCTGTAGCTCACTTATTAATTTAGTTAGGATTTTGATATTTTGCAGACTTTACCTGTATCCTAGGGCGCATTTCAGGAAAATATTTTTGTTTATACAGGGTGTTCCAAAAAAATGTGACGTCATAAGGATAAGTTTTTTTAGATTACATGCCATATATTTTCTTAGTTATTTGGATGCATCTTGTAGTTGCCTACATACCCCTAAAATGTATAGAAATTGGTTCAGTATTATAGGCGAAAAAAAATGAAAACTAAAAAAAATCAGTTTTGCAACACTGGTTTTAAAAATTAATAAAAATAAAAATAATGCTTCGTTATTAAAATTCTACAAAGGTACTTAATAAATAAGGTCCTACAATCTCGTTAACCAAGTTTGATTAATACGAATTGTACAGGGTGTCCAAAATTTAGTGTCAAACTTTGCAAACTTTAAAGCTATTTATTTTTCTTATTTCAAATTGGAACCCCTCTAAATTATTATGTCATTCGATGCAGAATTAAAAATTAAACATTTGTTCTAATTACAACCCTATTGCACTTTCTAACGCATTAAGACTTATTTACAGAAAACTAGAAAACTCGTTTTATCAACCTTTCCACCAGTCATTATTATATAATAAATATCAAAGGTGGCTTTGAAAAACAAATTATTCATATTAAAGTTTATTGAAGTGACAAAAGCCCATTTTGACTGTAGTTATTTTATAGTTTCAAATGTTGTTAGATTGGTATTAATTATTTAAGCTATATTATTTTTTGTGATGGAATACAACCAAGAAAACCTCGTAGATATGATTTTCATATTAGGATCATACTAAAAGAATTTTTATTTGTCCTCTTAGTAAACTTTAATATCAATAAATTGTTTTTCAAAGCCTCCTTTGATATTTATTATATAATAATGACTGGTGGAATAGTTGATAAAATGAGTTTTCTGCAAATAAGTCTTAATGCGTTAGAAATTGAGATAGGGTTGTAATTAGAACAAATGTTTGAATTTTAATTCTGCATCGAATGACATAATAATATACAGGGGTTCCAATTTGAAATAAGAAAAATAAATTACTTTAAAGTTTGCAAATTTTGACACTAAACTTTGGACACCCTGTACAATTCGTATTAATCAAACTTGGTTAACGAAACTGTAAGACCTTATTTATTAAGTACCTTTGTATAGTTTTATTAACGATACATTATTTTTATTAATTTTTAAAACCAGTGGTGCACAACTGTTTTTTTTTAGTTTAAATTTTTTTTCGCCCATAATACTGAACTGATTTCATTAAAATTTTAGGGGTATGTAGGCAACTACAAGATGCATTCAAATAAGTAAGAAAATATATGGCATGTAATATAAAAAAACATATACTTATGACGTCACACTTTTTTGAAACACCCTGTATAAACAAAAATATTTTCCTGAAATGCACCCTAGGATACAGGTAAAGCTTGCAACTTAAATTAATTAATAAGTGAGCTACAGAAGACGGGAGGTGAGGCGCAGGACCCTGTATACCTAATCATTTGCTTAAAACAATATGTAATTTATTTAAATGACAGTTCTATTATATAAATTAGTTATCTTCTTGATATATTTGTTTTTGGTTTTACAGGCAATCTTAACTTTTTTCATATAGATACCTTTAATTGTAATTGGAAAAACATAAGTCTTAATGATTAAACAATATTTTCTTAAACAGGTCAATATTAATCATCAAAATATTTTAATTTTATTGATTTAAATATAATTTATTGTTTTAAGCCTATATTTTATTGAAACAATTTAAAGGCAGTCAATAACAATACTATTATTGGTATTCCCTTAATTTTTTTCTGTTGAGGTAACTACTACTCAAGGACGGGCATTTGGCCCCTTTTTGAAAAAAGCGAGAAGGATAAAAATATTAACCAAATAATAAAATGACGAATGCATCACTAGACTGTGTATTCACTAATTTGCCCCAAATAACGACGAACAAGCAAGAGAATCTAGTTCTAGTTAAAAGATCCCACTGCCATCACTCTATCTACTCTATTTTATGACTTTTAAATAATGGTAGGTTAAAAGATTAGTTCGGTCAAATTAGACCAAAAAATGATAGTGAAGGTACATAAATTTACAACAAGCTGAAAACCAGTAAAAATGTTCAAAATACAAATATAAATAAATATTGAAAGTTCCCCAACATTCCCGTTTATGGAAAAAATTTGACTCGAGGTCAAATGTCAAAAAAATTACTTTTTCGCGATTTTTAGCAAAACGGTAAGTTTTATCATAAAAATACTTTAAACAAAAATTGTAGATCATAAAATTATCTATAAAAAATGTATTGACACTTTTTTTCCTACGAGCCATCGTTTCTGAGATATAACGATTCAAAAAGTTGTAATCGTCGAATCAAAAAAAAGTTATTCCTTATAAAAAGTTTTGCTTTTAACATTATTAAGATTGGCTTAAGAATTTTTTTTTGTATATTACAAGTCTAGAGATGTATATACGTGGCGTACTCATGCATATTATGACGATTACAACTTTTTGAATCGTTACCTATATCTCAGAAACGGTGGCTCGTAGGAAAAAAAGTATTTATACATTTTTTATAGATAATTTTATGATCTACAATTTTTGTCTAAAGTATTTTTATGATGAAACTTACCGTTTTTCTAAAAATTGCGAAAAACTCATTTTTTTGACCTTTTACCTCGAGTCAAATTTTTTCCATACACGGGAATGTTGGGAAACTTTCAAATTTTATTTATAATTGTATTTTGAACATTTTTCACTGATTTTCAGCTTGTTGTAAATTTATGTATCTTCGAATGTGTAATTTGACCGGATCAGATAATTTGGGGAAAATTTAGCACCCTTAAAAATTATTTGTTTTTATTTCCCTAGTTAACTAAATTTTGCTTACTATTATTGACAGTTAGGAAAAATACACTTCAGACCGGATTTGACACTTGAATCATATTTTTATGTTTATATTAAAAGTAGCAAGAGGTAATTTATAGCTATACTGATTACACAGGCTTATTCACTGATATATACAGGGTTATTCACGCTATTCGACACGACATATTATAGCTAATTTGTTTGTGTTGAATAATTTTTTATTTGGATATACTATCTACTAATACATAGAAATAGCAAGCTAAACACCCGTAACAAAGTTACCATCTACAAACTATGCATAAGACCAGCACTATTGTATGCCGCCCCATCATGGTCAACACTCTGCTTGACGGGGAAAAGCAAAATACAAACATATCAAAACAAATTGCTACGAATAATAACTAACGCACCATGGTTCGTACGTAATACCACATTACACAGAGACCTTAAAATGGAAACGATCCAAGACTACATCACGAACACCAGCAAAAATTACTTCAACACAGCCAGAACCCGCTAATCCGCCATTCCCACCAACCACAACACCAGGCAGGTCCATACAGGCTACCACGACAATGAGGAACCCAGGTACATAATGTACTAGTTTTAAACTAATGTTTTGTCAATAATTAAGAGGAGTTATAGGCCTAGCCTCGCTTAAAATATTAATCAATGACGAATCCTAGTCCTACATTATAAAATTATTTTCAAAATTAAATGAAAATGAAATAATAATTTTAATGATTAAATTATTAACATGGATTTTTTTTTCAAAACAAATTCACACTAGAAGTTGATCAGTAGTCACCCGAAGACGACTGGAGATATTTACCAATTGAAACTTTGTGATGTAAAACAAATATAGACAATGCAAGTTCAAAACTCTTCCATCATTCATGAGATAGTGTTGACACCAACCTTCAAGCAATTGTTTGTCCATCATTCCTTTCTTACCTTTATATTAGTTTAACTAGTTAGTCGTATAAATTCTGTATTTTACATCGAGATAGAATACCATATGTTTCATGTTTTTGGGACAACCTGTACATTATGAAAATAATTTTAAAATGTACATCCAACAGACTCTTATCCACCCCGAAAATAATTTTTATCCAATACAAACAATTTAGCTATAATATATAGTGTCAAATAGCGTGAATAACCCTGTATAACAGGCATTTTGTATTTAAATATTACTACATATACTTATTAACAGAATGTTTATTAAAATTTAACATTTCGCTTCTAAGTTCTAACCAGCAAAATTTTACGTCTAATTAAGCCCTTACTATTATTAAATTTATAATTTTTTAAATTTATTTTTCAAAAGCCGTTGACGGCATTTTTAGGTGCTATTTTGGTAGTGCTGGTTAGTCGTAGAACCTTAATGAACTAATTTTAGGTGATCTCCGGATATTTTGGTTAAGACTGACAATAAATAACTATTTTAAAAGAATTTATACCTGATGACCTGTTGTTATAAATATTTTCAAAAATAGGTTATAGGATTGTTATTTGTACAAAATGTACTTGTAATTAGAACAAATGTTTAATTTTTAATTCTGCACCGAATGACATAATAATATACAGAGACAGAGGTTTCAATTTGAAAAATTGATTTAAATTTTGCAAAGTTTGACACTACACTTTAGACACCCTGTACAATTCGTATGAATCAATCTTGGTTACCGAGACTGTTCGACCTTATTTATTAAGTAACTTCGTATAATTTTATTAACGAGGATTTATTTTTATTTTTTATTAATTTTTAGAACCAGTGGTGCAATACTAATTTTTCTTAGTTTTTATTTTTTCTCGCCTATAATACTGAACCAATTTCATTAAAATTTTGGGGGTATATAGGCAACTATAAGAGGCATATAAATAAGTTAGAATATTAACGGCATGTAATCTAAAAAAATAGATCCTTATGACGTCACACTTTTTTGGAACACCCTGTATAAACAAAAGTATTTTCCTGAAATGCACCCTAGGATACAGGTAAAGTCTGCAAAATATCAAAATCCTAACTTCATTAATAAGTGAGCTATAGAAGACGGGAGGTGAGGTGCAGGACCCTGTATACTTTTAAAAATGTAATAAAAGTTACTTTTAAACAATGTAACCAAATGTTGTTGTAATATAACATGCTTGGTGGGTTTAATACCGTCAAAAGTTGGTGCATGTGATTTAGATTATTATTGAATATTTTTTTATATTGCATGGTGTTTTCTGAAAATGTAAATAACTTTTTAAACTTTATTGCCAGATTCCAACTTTCTTTACTCCGAAAAAATAAATCATACGGTATAATTATGATACCATAATCGAAAAGTAGATTAAATTTGCTAGAACAAATATTAAAACCGCAGCTCGATATCTCCGTTCGTTTCCGCGTTATCGCCAATAGAATAATTTTTAAAAGTAAGCGATTATATATTTTTTAGAAAAAAAGTGGGACGCCACTGATATTTTTTCATGTGGATATTATTTATGATTAGCCTGCATAAAAATGGTATCTTGCGTTTTTCTCCTCACGCACACCGATCTTAATTAAAATAAATTAGCTCTACTATTTATTATTATCATTATTAACATTGATAATGAAAAATTTAGTTTTATAAAAATTGTTGGAAATGACCACCTTCATTTTCGCCTGTCTAATTTAATTTAATTATTTTAATTAAGAACGGTGTGCCTGAAGAGAAAAACGCAAGATACCATTTTTATGCCGAATTGAAAAGGCTAATCATAAATAATATCCACATGAAAAAATATCAGTGGCGTCCCACTTTTTTTCTAAAAAATATATAATCGCTTACTTTTAAAAATTATTCTATTGGCGATAACGCTGAAACGAACGGAGATATCGAGCTGCGGTTTTAATATTTGTTCTAGCAAATTTAATCTACTTTTCGATTATGGTATCATAATTATACCGTATGATTTATTTTTTCGGAGTAAAATCAAAAAATGTGTTATTATTACAAATTGCGCCCTCTAGCATTTTTTTTAGAACTATTATGGACAACTAAATACGATTGGTGAAAGTGCATAAATTTCTCTTCCAAACAGTCTTTAGTTTGCTAAAATCGGATAAGTCGTTTATAAGTTACAGCGATTTAACTGATTACACATTCAACCGCTTCCCCCCTTTTATTAAAGTCGATACGCCAATGAGCATGAAACCAAAATGATGCATAATTGTCCAAGCTTTTCAATGGTGTTATCAAAGATATATTTTAATGTGGAATTTTCGGAGATATGTAAACTTTTAAAATTTACTTTTCAATTACGCCCTCTTGCGGCAAAATGCGGAACTTAAAAATTATTTCCAGGATTTTCTCATGACCACTTTTTTTTTTCCTGAGTTTCTATGCCCAGTAGTTTCCGAGATACGGCCGAGAGCCATTCTTAGTGGGACACCCGGTACAGATAAATCGTACTCATGCATTTTAACAAAAGTGAAAATAATGGACAATGGACAAGCAAAACTTTCAAGCAACATATCTGAGTAGGTACCGTTAATTTTACGGAATCAGCAATATTTATTGATGACATTTTGCCAACAAACAAAATACCTCCTTTCGATACCTGAAACCGGATTCCCTATTCGCTGGAAATCATCATCATTTGCCGCTGAATATAAAACAGGTTTTTATAAAACTGTTTGTGTGGATTCCGAAAAAATCACGTTTGAAATAGCGTTGGTTTGCAAAAGGTCACCATTTATTAAAGTTATTACCTAAATTTTTATCTCCGCAATTTTGGTTCATATTAGTAGGCTTTTTAACTACATTAAAAACTCATTTTATAGATATCTGATCAAAACAGTTGCAGAACCATCAATTTTAAACCGGAATGTTCGCTTGAGAGAGTAAATTGTCAATCGTAACCAAAATTACGGCCAGACAGTTGAAAACTAATTATGTTTAAACAAGTTTACTCCTAGTTTATTAAAAATAACAGAATTAATTTAAAAAATGCCTTTTATTCCTTATACGTTATATAATTCAACCCTGCTTAATTTAAAAAACAACATTATTATTTAGGTCATATCGTATTACTAGTACCCAGTGGCGTAGCTAGAATATTAGTTCGGGGGGGGGGGGGGGGGGGGCAAAGGAAAGGGAAAGCGACGAACCAGCGCCGCAGGCAAATCGGCGAAGGCGAAAATTTTTTTGGATAATCAAAAAAAATTTTAAAATAAAAAAATACCTATATTTAAAGAAACTTGTACTGAGTTATACAAATACACTAATATAGGTAATATAAACCAGATATTATACTTGTTAAACAAAACTTCTTCATGAAGTTAGCATAATTAAGCAAAAAAAAATATTAAAAATAAGGTATATAATTTTATTTATTGAAAAAACAAAAATTAACCATAAACTAAAAGCCCAACATATGTTTTTGCATAAAATTAAACCGTAATTCCACGCCTGTTTTGACAAAGTATAGTGATTATTACATAATATCAATGTGGATTTTTTGATGATTACTTTTAAAGCTAAACTTGTTGTACGCTCTCACCTGAATGGTTTCTCAGATATGTTTTTATTTTTTTTTAAGTGCAAGAACTTCTTTCTGCTGAAGCTGTAGTTAATGGGAGGATGATTTGTTATTTTATTTGGCGCGTTATTGATAGCGTTGCCGTCAAAGATTTTTTATGTCGCCCAATTTTATTTTATATCTTCTTTTTTTGGGTATGTCCGTGTATGTTCCACCAAAAAAAGTCGAATTTGTTATCATTTCTGCCATTGTCATTTGTATTTAAAGACAAAAGAATTATATGGCAGTCCAGAGGGATGAGTGACGTTCGGGGTTAGTTATCAACCCCTCACAAAGCTAATGGAAAATGACATTCGGCTGATTTTTCTGAATTTTTAATATTCTGTAGATGTTCGCATGACTAGTTTTTGAGTAATGGCCCTTTAAACTTCTTACTTTGGGATTTTCTGCATTGGCTGGAGTTTTCACTTGTTTTTTAAAAATAAGTTTTATTTTTGTATTGGTAGAAAATTAGGCCTAAAGTTTCCTTTAACTACTAAAATATGTACAGTATGTCAAATAATTTATAGGCGGATTAATAAGTTAATAATATTTAAAAATTATGAAAATCCAAAAAAATTAATACCCATTTTTTGAATTTTAAAAACAAACCTGTGTGCCTGACAAGAAAAACGCAAGAGACCATTTTTATGCAGAATTGACCAGGCTAATCCGAAATAATATTCACATGGAAAAATATCAGTGGCGTCCCACTTTCTTTCTAAAAAATATTCTTTATTTAAAATTTTAAAAATTATTCTATTCGCGATAACGCTGAGACGAACGGAGCTGCGGTTTTAATATTTTTTCTAGCAAATTTCATCTACTTTTCGATAATGGTATCATAATTATACTGTATGATTTATTTTTTCGGAGTAAAATCATAAAATGTGTTATTATTGCAAATTGCGCCCTCTAGCATTTTTTTTGAGAACTATCATGGACAACTAAATAAGATTAGTGAAAGTGCATACATTTCTCTTCCAAACAGTCTTTAGTTTGCTAAAATCGGATAAGTCGTTTATATGTTACAGCGATTTAACTGATTACACTTTCAACAGCTTCTCCCCCTCTTATTAAAGTCGGTACGCCAATGAGCATAAGACCAAAATGATGCATAATTGTACAAGCTTTTTAATGGTGTTATCAAAGATATACCTTTATGTGGAATTTTCGGAGATATGTAAACTTTTATAATTTACTTTTCAATTACGCCCTCTTGCGGCAAAATGCGGAACTTTATTATTTCCAGGAATATAGATATAATTTTTTTTCCTGAATTTCTATGCCCAGTAGTTTCCAAGATATGGTAAATTTTTAACTAGCTCTTATACAAGACCCATTGTAACTACCTTAGAGTCCTAATAAAATATGTTTTTTTTTTGTTTTAATCTTGTCAATATATTTTTTTATTTACTGCAAAGTTCACACTGACTTCTTTTCCAAAAGCATTTGAAATGTCTAAATGTCTGGTAAATAATTTTTTAGTTTACAAACGGGCAAAAATGACAATTTGTTAAAACCCGAAGGTAGTGTTAATGCATCTTGTATAAGAGCCAAGGTAATAATTCTACCAAAAAAATATTTTATGATTTAACAATAATATTTTGTCATTTGGTAGAATTTTATTTAAATTTTCCTATTTTTAAAAGTTTTCACATCTGTAATATAACTGAATCACCCAGTATAACTAAGATTAGAATGCGCTAAAAATTTTATATTGTAGGTATAAGAAATGTTACAGATTGGCTAATAAATTATAGAATCAAGTCAATTATTACGTTTTCAGGTGAATTTAAATTTTTTTTTTTGAGAAATAAACTACTAGGCAATATACTCTACATTAACCTATGCCCATTTATTTTCCTCTATAGCTTGATACTACAAGATATTAAAATATGAATAAAATCTAGCCGTTTGTTTTCGAAATTTAAAAAATGAGTACCTACCTAATACTTTTATTTAGATTTTCATAATTATAGTATTCTTAATTATTATTAGTAATTTAATCCGTCTACAAATTATTCAACATTCTGTACATATTTTATTTGTCTATACGTGAAAGAAAATTTAAGGCCTCCTTTTCTACCAATAAAGAAAACTAAAAAAGTTGATTGTTTTTAAGAAACAAGTAAAAACTCACAATGCAGATAATTTACCTCACATAATATATAAAACAAATCAGAACGCAAATTTTCATAGCAGCCACCTTGGTAACGTGGTCCTTTCCGATAAGACCTACGACTAGCTCGGTAAGAGCTTTTTGTCAAACAAACAGTAATTTATTTTAAGAAATCAAGTTTAATAAATAAATATTATAACCCCTACAAAATAAAAGTGACACACAACAGTATTTGAGGTGATTTTAGGACATAAACTTAACTTAATTTTGACATTTTTAAAGAAATGTTTTATGACAAAATGTATGCAAGATTAAAACCAGTGTGCTTTGCTTTGACGTGAGCTTAAGAAATCTTGGCGTTTTCATGGCAACCGTGATGAAAATAAGCGAATTTGATTTTTGACGTTCCACGCGTCTGATTTAGTCTTGGATTTTTAATTAATTTTATTGTTAGTTGTGGCACGTTTATAAACTTAAAAGTAAATCATAATGATGTGCTTGCATATTTTCCTTTATCACAAACGGCTTTTATTTCGGGTTCAGTAAATTACCCAATAAAATACACCTCTAGAAGCGGCATCTTATCTTCATACCGTTTTTTCACTCGAAACTAGATTTTCTAAGAAAATTTTCACTCAATATAATTCTTATTTATAATCAAAGATAAGACCCTCGAGCTAAAGCTCTCGGGATCTTATCAGATTATAAGTAAAAATTCTATTTCGTGAAAATTATCAGAAAATCGATTTCTTGTAAAAAACCGCGGTATTACCGATAAGACGCCTCCTCTATCGGTATATTACTGTTGAAAGTCAGGATGTCAAGATCTACGAAATACTAAAAATTTAGAAATATTAGCTTTGTGAGGGGTCCTTTGGCAAAACGTTGACATTGAGTAAAGTTTTAAATTTAGGTGAATGTTATTTCTGACATAAGTAAGGATGAATAGAAAGCCTTAAGTTCATTTCTATTAAAATTTCTCTATTCTAAGCTAAACTAATTTTTTTTAGTATAGCAAAAATTTTATAATTTTCAAGTTTTGATTGTACGATTAATATATTATAACAAGTTTCTTATTATACAAATCTATTTAACATGTTTAAGAGTCTTTAAGCTTATTTTCTAATTCTATTTGGTGTTAAAAGCCACTTTTTCTTAAATTAAGCCACAACTTACTTACAAATCTATTACTTACTACAAAACCAAAAAAAATCACACCTAATGGTAAAAAAGTGTCAAATTTTATTTTCTACATAGAACAGATAAGCCAAATGCCAAAAACACCTAAATAATGCTTATTGAGATAATAGCAAACTCATAAAAATATCTTTTCTACGATCGTGCGTTTTAACCCATTTTCCCGCACGCATTTTAGTTTTGAAAATGTCACTTTCCCGCACTACTGCGGGAAAGTAAAATAATGCTAATTTTGACCTTATTAGATAGTTTTTTTTTTCGGAAATTACAACAGGTAAATAAATATTTACGAAATAGTCCATCAAATAAAATCTACATCTTTTCTAGCTTTTTTGAAAATATAAAATAATGAAGATATTTTTATATAACCCTGTACATTCTTTAAAGTAATGTCACAAAACAACTATCAAACCACCGGGTTTGATATCAGTTGCTATGATAACCCAGGCGTGTAATTGTTACTAAAACGTCAAAGTTGTTTAAAGCGTCTTCGAAGTGACCGAATACAATCTTCTTCTAAATTAAACCACATTAAACCGAATCCAAAGCAGTAATATTAATGGATTCATCTGACGAAGAACTTCCCGAAGCCATTTTGAAGGCTGCAGATAAAGCTAATTCCGAGCTGTTACCTGCCAAATCCAGACTAAGATATAAAAAGCAATACGATCATTTGGTTACATGGTGTAAGGAGAAATATTATATATAAATAATATTAATATTTATAATAATTAGTAGTTTTTAGTTAAAGTTTTGTAAGTATGTTGAAATAAAATAATTTTTGGAAAAATGGGTTGGTATACTTTTTTGTATATACGGTCGTAGAAAAAATAATGTTCCTAACTCATTCGTAAAGTGTCTTTCCCGCCCTTGACCGCTTGTCCGAACTACGCTCTGCGTCGTTCGGGTCAACTGCAGTCGCGTGCGGGAAAGTATCACTTTCCGCACTTGTTAGGAAAATATCTATTTCTAATTGCTGGCTCAATTCAAGAAAATATTAAAATGACATCTTTTAAAATTAATTGTGAGTGTTAGGTTCTTAAGATTTAAAAACTCTAAGCTAAAATTTAATTAGCTTCTAGTTTAATTGACATTTACAACATTAACGACATAGGAAAAAATTTATGCTGCAACAAGAATTAATGATTTTAATCCACACAAGTGATTTGAATATTTGTAATCTGTTTCATCCTTGTCGGTGACGTTTTTATAACTTAAACCAGTGGCGTATTTAGGAGCTCTGGTCTACAAGTCCATTGGCAGGCACGTAGCCAGGATTTCTTCTCATGCTTGGATTCTTACTTTAAATTTTTAAATAATGTATTCTTGATTTAGATTACAAAGGTTTTGTAGGAAATGTTTAGTTTTTAAATTTATCCTTCTAAAAGTCCTGTTTAATATAGAGATTAAGGTTTCTGAGGCATATTGTTTTAGTTATTGATTTATGATACAATTTTATAGGAAAACGAGTAAAAAGAATAATATTTTATAGTATTTTTCTATTATATACTTGTCTGTTCGGTTTTCCTTTTTTTAGAGCTTTTTTAAATCAACAAAAATATAACCCAATGCAATAAAATATTTTTACAATAAAAACCTGAAACAATTAGTTATTTATTTTTACAGAGAAAAATTAATGCAAAAATTTTAATTGAAACATTTTATATGGAAGAAGTGTGATAATTTATAATAAAAAAAAATAGTGCAAGAAGAAACTTATTACGTCTTCGATGACTTTCAGAGATATCCGAAAAAAGAAACGAAAAACTTGTTTTAATTTTTTTTTATGATAAAATAAATACTGATTATTTTAAAAACCAAGAGCACTTTCTTCAGGCACTGTTCAAGATAATAATTTTAAGAGGTCAAAAGCTACTCAAAAATTTGAAAATAATTCAGGTCCGTATTTAAAAAAATTAAGTTGATAATATAAGTAGGTACTTATCTAAAAAGTCTTATCTGAAAAATAACACTTAAAAAGAGCATACAAAATTGTTTTAAGCAAGTGCTCTTGCTTTTCCAAAATAATTAATATTTTGTCATAAAGAAAATAAAAACAAAAATTAATTTTTTCTTTTTTTTTTCGGATGCTCCGGAAATCATCGGAATTTTAAAAAAAATTCATCATTAAATTATGCAACTTTGCCTCCATTTAACCAAATTTCTAACTCTTATAGTTACCGAGATAGCAACGCTAAAGCATCGAATTTGTAACACCCTGTGTTCTCATTAAAGATTTTTGACTTGATATTTTGGCCCTCCTGTATCGACTATCACGAGCCGCTACTGCTCCTGATTAAACTTTCTTAATTTTTAAGCATCTTATTTTTCCCTATGATTTCTACCCACTAAAATATAAAAACATGCATTTCAGTCGGTATCGCTTAAAATCACAAAGTCGGTTTATTGATTTTGACATCGGCTGGTGTCTGGATCGCCGGTTGGCGCCAGTATCTCCTCACCGTTCCCAGTATAAACTCGAAATCTCTCATAGCCAGGCCAGTAACGGGAAAATTTTGATTTCGTAAACATGTCGGTACTTTGGAGCAACTCTTCTTTAGTCAGTCATCTGGGTCCATGCCTATAAGTTCCGCCTGCATGCGCCCTTTATATCTACAGCAAATGGTCATGCAGAATATTCTCAGGGCCAGTCGAAATTGAGGACTTAAAGTAATCAGGATTAGACCCTTCCAGAAACAGTTCATGAACCCCAGCCAAACGATACCGAAATGTAGGAATTGCATTTGGAACTTGACACCGGTAAAGTATTCATAGAGCTTAACCCCAATATATGGAGTCCAAGAGCACCAAAACGCTATCACTAAAGCAAATGACATCATGTGACTGGGATTAGATAGGTTTTCGGACAGCGCCGTGGCATATTCCTTATCATGAAACGCGTAGCCGCTACGTAGCTTCCTTAGCATCATAAATATATACGTGTAGGTATAAACTATGGTTATTAAACTAGGACCTAATATTAAAATAGACAAAGTTACGGAGTAGGCAGCCATGCTGCCCCAATCTAACATGCAAATAAAAGCCTCCGTATCAAAGAGGGGCTTAGTAAAGCCCAGGAGGGGAGGGCAGCATAACATGGCCGACGAGATCCACGTGAATGCCATCCAGCATTGGCATCTTGTCTTGGTTTGCAGGGTTTCGTATCGAAGGGGTTTGCGCACGGCGAGGTAGCGGTCCACACTTATCCACATGAAAGTGAAAACTGTCACTGCCCAGAGTGTGACCTACATCAAGAAAAAAGGTCTTTACCTTATATTGTGTATTTTATATAAAAAAATATATATGAATCTATGTATTTTCTTTGAAATTAAAAAAACAAATAAAACAAAATGTTTAGAAAACAAAAAGCTTAGTACGTTGTTGCTAATGCTCCCTAGAGTTTAACTCAAATTTAACGTAAAAAACTATTGCTATTTTTGCACTCTGTATAAGCCTAAAACTAAAGTCTGAAGAGCATTTTTTATCACAGTGTAATTACCGAAGAAAAAAGCTACAGTTCAAAAAAATATATCGAAATCGAATTATCGGTTCGCGAGAAAATCAACTTTGAAATTGAGCATACTTTTTGATAGTGCGTTATTTTTGTGGCAAACTGTAGTATAATTAAAAATCTATTAGGAAAATATCTTGAACAAAATATCTTACAATACTATAACACCAACAATATGGAGAGAAGAACAGTTTTAACAAATTTATGATATGATGTCGTGTCCGCTTGTTCAATGCAGACCGTATCCTATTAGTGAAACGGCTATTTCGCGGTCAAAGAAGTTGTAATGGGTTTATGGCAATCCGATGAGTCCAAATAAGGACGAAACGGTCGTCATTGTCTCATACTGCCCCAGGGAGTTCATTTTGTTTGGAGTTTTGCGTACTTTAATGCATAAATGCGTGCCACAGCCAATTAGGGATCTGTCATTTATCACTACCAAGTCCACTTTATGCAATATACCGGGAAAGGGACACTTTTGCAATTCTTACGTAAAATAGCGTACTTTAAGGCATACAGGGTGTCCCATTTGTGTGACAAAGTAATATACCGTCTCCACTATTAAATCTACTACTATAAAATTCCTTACAAAATTATCTATATGATACCATATTTGTTTTTTTAATTTTTGGCAACGTTGTTACCAAACAAAATGCAAAATTCTTAAAATTTTGTAAAAACATGATAGAACAAAATTATCTGTACTTCCCAATTAGAATATCAAAATTCAAAAATTTCTTGTAAAATCTTAAGTTAAGGAATAGAAAAACCTTTTCAAATCTTTAACTACATATAATTTTGTTAGTTTGGTTTTTTCTGTTAAAATCCGAATAAAGATTTTGAATGTACAATAATTTCTAATTTTTTTATTAAACTCGTCTGATAAATATTTTAAGTATCTTTTAGTGTTGTTAAGTCATACAATATTTCGAGTTTTATATAAATTTTCGTAAAAAACTTTAATTTTTATTTATCTAGTTAGCCATGATCAGCAAATTCAAAACAAATATAATTGAATATAAAGTCATATTTGTCATATCGGATGTTAACAGAAAAGACTCTGTACAAAATTTTGAGAACTTGAAAGTTTAAGACAGTTTTTCTATCTCTAAACTAAAGATTTTACAAGAAACTTTTGATTTCCTATTCTAATTAAGAAATACAGGTAATTTTGTCATATCATATTTTCTCCAAAATTTTAATAATTTTGTATTTTGTTTGGCCACGTTCCAAAAATTTAAAAAACTAAATATGACGTCATATGGATAATTTTATAAGAAAACAAAAATTTCTAAAATTTACAGGGTGTTTTAGAACGTATATACGTCACAACTTTTATAAAAAGCCTTTTTTAAATATCTTTAAAAGTAGAGAAGGTATATTACTTTGTCACACAAATGGGCCACCCTGTATTTTAAAAATTCGAGAATCTATAGTTTCATATATTTTACCTTTGACCTTCACAGTCTACTGAAAAACAGATTGGTTAATTTTTTTTTAAAGAGTTATTTAAAAAAACAATAAATGTAAAGAAATTAAAATGTCTTATGATGTGGTATTAAAATAGTTTAGTAGAAAACTCTTGACCTTTATCACTGTGCACATATTATATTGGTTATACTTTTTTTTATTGGTAATTCAAGTGAATTTGACATTTAAAATTCTGGGCTTGTTAATAGCTTAAAATGATATATATAATTAAGTGTATAATATTAAAATGGAACAGCATTACAGTAAAAGCTACTAAAAATTGCTGTTTTTTATGTAAAAATGAGTTACTTAATGAGTTCATTACATCAATAGTGATATAATGAACTTATTACAGTATTAGTACGATGATAAAACTTATAACGTAACTGCTGCTATGGCTTTCGTAATAAGCTGATTATAGTGTGGGTTGTATATAAATAATTATACAGTGTCGTGCAATAGTGCGTCAGGCTCCCATAGCACTTATATGAATTAAGTTAGGAATTTTAAATACTACCGGACTATAGGATGTATTTTAGAAAAATATATTTCTGCATACAGGGCGACCCAAAAAGTGTGATAACATAAAGTTGTATTCTATTAAATAGGGCACCCAGTATTTTATTGGATTTTTAGGCTCGCATTTGTGTCCATAATAAAAACATTTGCAATTACATCAAAAACGGCTGGAAATCCGTGAGTGGGGAGACTGATACCTTCCATGACGATGATGGATTATGCCAGTTGTCAGACGATTGACCATCTATAGGCGCAGACTCTTTGCGGGCCGCGGCCTCAGGGTGGTCGCGCGTCTCTGATGAGTCCCAGTAGGACGAAACAACGAAAGGATTGAGATGTTAACGGAAGAAGACAGGGCATACCGTTGTTAGCAGTGAGTCTAAGGACCCATAAACTGCCATTCCCCACTGACAAGGTGAGGGGACAGCGGGTAATAGACGAAGGGGTGCACAACGTGCAAACCCTGGACGCTTAGCGCCGTGGAGGTCTACCAATAAACAATTTTGTTTACCGATAGGTACGTCCATCGGGTTTTGAGGTACCCACGGCAAGCCTGTCATTTAATTTGATGTTAACATTCCTTCCGTCACTTAAAATGAAATGTGAGGTCATCCTTGTTTCTGATTCTTCATGCTCATCAGTGATCTGGCTTGGCAATGTGACACGTTCGATGTCCAGTTAGCATATTGATCCTCTAGACTCCTTAGCTCATTGTTGTCGGTAATTTACTCGACACATAAGAGGTAGGCAGCTTGGCTGCTCTTGAGTTCTAGTTAAGGCTGATTAAGCCTTCTCTTAAGGTCAAAATACTGTGTGTCCCATTTAAAAAAAATATACAACTTTATGCCATTATACCTTGTCGAAAGAAAAATATTTTCGTGAAAATACTGAATTAATACGGTATAGCTCAGTTTGTAATTAAAACTTCTAACTTAGTTTGTATAGGAGTTATAGAAGCCTGATGTACTATTATAGGGTACTGTATAAATTAGTTTAAAAAGCATGTTTTTTCGAAAATCGATAGGAAATATTGATATCTTTGATAATATTTTTGAAAGAAAAAGTCAATATTTCCTTACACTTAGGCGTTGCTAAGAAACGGAAAATAACTGTTAAGATATATTTATTATCGTACTGTAAAGAAATATTATTTCTGTACGGCTACTTGTAAACTAAAATGTGTTAAGCTTGACAATTCAATATTACTTTGTTTCCATAGGTACAACAAATATTTAATGACATCCTTTATTTGTGAACAAAGTTAATAACATTTATTTCAAAATTTTAACAAGTTGCTTTTAATAAGTTATATCAATCTAATAATTTTCGATTTACGGAAATATAGTATGTATACCTCGTAAAAAAGGCCACACTCCCGGACTCCGTATTGTCAGTGTCGGCTTGCGCCTCGACATACAATCGTTACGGTCGTCCGGAAATGTTAAGCTTTTCCTACTAGGTATACAATATACTATTTTTTAGTTTTTAACCAGTCTACATTACGATGAATTTTTTTAAAACATTTTTTTTTCTTAAAAAAACTTACCTCCAGATATCCTACAAGGCGACACAATACTAGTCCATAGACCCATTCTTTGACTATAGCAGGATACACAGAAAGGGGGACCACAATGACTCCGCAGAATAGATCGGTTACTGCAAGCGAAAGCAGGTAGATGTTGATGACCTCAGAGGGACCTAAAAATATAAATCTATGTAATTTAATGCATTTTTCTAGGTCCCAATTAAAATAGCTTTTGTATTGAAACTATAATTGTATATACATAAATCTAATTTTAATGGATGTTAAGTATAATTTTTAATTCACGTTTGATTTTTATTTACAAGAAAGGCGATATACTATACCGAGTGTTGCATCGTCGAGCGGGACATAGGAAATCCCATGTAATTTTAAATGGGGTCAATTATTGGCTTCCCTAATTATTTTAGAGAAAAATTCTATTTAGGTTTATTAAAGAGCACTAAAACCCACATTTAAGAGAATAACTTTAGATATTTTTAATGAGCCCGTTTACGGGTTATCGCCGATTTCTTTTTAACTATTTATCCTTTTTATGGCCCCGTATTTGCAGGCACCAGTCAAGGTAAAAGATGACTGTCAAATAAAGTTGTCATTTTGAAATGTGTGCTTTATTGTTATAAAATCTGGTACATCGAAAATATTAGCCATGAATTACACTTCTGAAGAAAAAATATTGATGATTAAATGGTATTATCAAGGAAATAGTTATCAAAATGTGTCAGACATGTTTGCTGCTCTGTATCCGAAAGACCGATACCTGCAAAATCTACAGTCGAAAGGACTATCAAGAAATTTGAGACAAAAGCACTGTAATAAATAACTGCAGATGTGAAGAAAGGCAGGAACAAAGAAGAGATGCAAAAAATTATAGGGACTTGCAAAGGCAGGAACAAAGAAGAGATGCAAGAAATGATAGAGACTTGCAAGTTTTATTGTGCGTGGAAGAAAATGATGGGAAGATCAGCACAAGGAAACTTGAGGATGACATAGGATTAGATCACACCACAGCGTTACGAGCTTTGAAACGACATAAATATTATTCATACAAATATGAAAAGCACCAAGAGCTAAGAGATAGGGACGAAATACGACGACAGGAGTTTTGTTTTGGTATGATTGAAAGAGCAAACATGGATAGGGAATTTTTAAAAAACATTTGTTTCACTGACGAATGCACATTTACCTTAAACAATGAACCCAATGTTCAAAATTATCGATTTTGGAGCAAAGAAAACCAACACAGGTTTGTCGAAACAAGGACGCAATATCCACAAAAAGTTAATGTTTGGGCTGGGATTTTCGGAGAAAATATTATCGGGCCATTATTTCTTACACGAAATTTAAATGCAGAATATTTTTTGGAACTACTTGAAGATCATATTTTACCTACTTTACATGATGCCGCCAGGGAAAATCAGGAAGTTTGGTACCAAATGGATGGCTGCCCGGCACATAGTACCCTGGCTATCCGGGAATATTTAAACCGTGCTTTTAATGGAAATATTATTGGCTTAAATCATACAGTAAATTGGCCAGCCAGGTCTCCTGATTTATCGACAAATGATTTCTTTCTCTGGGACCATTTAAAAAACAGGATATACAAAGATAAAAAATACCCAAATCTAGACGAGTTAAAATATGCTATTTCTGCCGAATGCAATAGAATTTCAGTTTACCAACTAGCGAATGTAAGAAGAGAATTTTATGATCGCCTCGGTTATTGTCTAGCAGTCAATAGAGGAATATTTGAACATCTTCTTAAATCCTAAAGTTCTAACAATTTAATAGTACCTACCTATTAATTAGTAAAATATTGAAACATGTAAAATGTCATAATTAACCTTGTAATTGGATACTTTATTTTAGTTTTATTCAGAATAATTTGTACTCATAAATACACATAATATTTTCGATGTACGAGTTGTTATAAGCACACATTTCAAAATGACAACTTTATTTGACAGTCATCTTTTACCTTGACTGGTGCCCGCAAATACGGGGCCATAAAAAGGAGAAATAGTTAAAAAGAACTCGGCGATAACCCGTAAACGGGCTCATCAAAAATATCTAAAGTTATTCTTTTGAATGTGGGTTTTAGTGCTCTTTAATAAATCTAAATAGAATTTTTCTCTAAAATAATTAGGGAAGCCAATAATTGACCCCATTTAAAATTACATGGGATTTCCTATGTCCCGCTCGACGATGCAACACCCGGTATACATTTATAAAATATAAACTATTTATACACATATTTTTTGGTTTTCTATTGATTTTTTCGTTATTAATATTCTAATAGTTTTGGTTAATTTTTTAGTGGATATGTTTTTACTACACTAAAGAACAATTAAAATTTAAAGGGGAGTCTTTCTCCAGTGATATATTCAAAAGTTAGAGTCTCTACATGTTTCGAACGCATAAGCATTCATCTTCAGGAAACTTTTAGAACTTTAAGAAAGGAAAAAAAGGTGGACAATGTCCTAACTGAGCTTTAGGTTCAGGTGTAGTTGAAACGCGTTTGGAGATTTAACAGTGGAGAAAAATACCACCACAGTTCAGATCTGATGAAGAAAAGTATACGCTGGTACAAGGTTGAGAGTTGGGAAATAAAGAAATTGGATGTATAAAAGCAATTAGCAGAAGCATTTGAACAGTTATGGATCTTCAATTATTATGTAATATACTATTTGTACTGTAAGGAAATATTATTTCTGTACAGCTGCTTGACAATTTAATATTACTTTATTTCCATAGTTACAACACAAATATTTTATGGCATCCTTTATTTGAAAACAAAATTAGTAAACGTGTGGGTGTAGCGGGAATAAAGGACATGCGTACTGAGAACCACTTCTTCCTTGGCGACGTTTCGATGATGATTTTCATCTTTCTTAAGCCTCGAAAATTAAAATGTGATAGCCAAGATGTTCAGTTCTAAAAACAACAACATATCACCAGTGGCGGCTCGTCAGGTGAAGTAGGTATTTACCAAAAAAAATAAATAAAACCAGGAGGAAATGTTTTCGACAATATTAAATATTAATATAGCTATCATTTTAGCCCTTAAAAAATAATTATGTTCGAATTAATAATATTAATATAATCCGAATATAGCTATGCATAATAGGGCCACGGTTAACTCCGATGGACAATAATTATATACTCTCGTGCATTTTGGCACGCCCCAGTCGACCGCCGTGTTCTCTACTCAACAGCATTGGCAAGCAGAGCCATCCAGTCAAGCGGTTTTGTTTTCTCGTCGCTATGGTTACGTGACTTCACTGGCGTCCGAAACGCGAGACGTCACGCGGCAGCATGAATAAATTTGCATTTTAAAGAAGTGCAATTTGAAAATAGATCAGTCGTATACTATTGTTTTATCATAGGTTCAGGACGTTCGGGTATTTATTTTTGAGGCTTCGCGTAACTTACGGTTATAGATATTGTTTTTAATGTTATTTACTGTGGAATTAAAAAGTTTTGTTTTTGTTTTTTAGTTAATTCAAATTCAATAGTGTGGAAGTACCTACTTGGTTCAATTGTTATTGTGTGTTTTAACAATGAACCCAATTAATGACATAGTTTGTAATTTGTTGGAAACTCCATTCAGTCGTTGGACAGATATGGATAAGAGAGACGTTTTGTTACATAGGCGACCTACTGGAATCTTAAACATAGATTTTAAAAAAGAATTTAAAAAAAGTGGCAGATAATAAAAAGTTTAATTTTAAGTGTTCCTGGTTTTCAGAATATAATTGGCTATATGTACTAGTGCCGCCTTACAAAAATTGTTTTGTTGGTCGTATTTACTCTTCGAATAAATATTGAGTTTGGAATAGGGACGGATTTACAGATTTTTTAAATATTACTCGATCGTTGCGTGAACACGGAGATTCTGGAAAACACTTAAAATGTCAGTTAATGTTAAGAAATTTTGAACAAAATCAAAATACTATTGCCGATGCTTTAAAAGAAAACGCTAGACCTCAACAAAAGAATCGATCTGATTTACAAAAACTAACTATGTAAGTACGTAATTAAAATATAACTTAGTCAATGTTTTTTTAAGTACCCGCACTATACGTAGCGCTTCACCATTTTTTAGGACCGCGAGCCGCCTCTGCATATCACACATACTATGAAAACCCTCTATGGAAAGCACAAAGACAATGTTTTCCTAATATCGACTCACTGGTCTTGGAATTCATGTAAAAATGCTTTTTTGACTTAGTCTATGAATGTGAGAAGTTGACACAAGGACTAAATCAAATAATTGTTTTAAACCCACACGTTTGATCAACTTATCAACTACGCTATAGTTGCCTTTTTATGATGAAAAATTAGTAATGTTTATTTCAAAATTTTAATAAGTTGATTATAATAATTTATGTCCTTTTAGTAACTTTTGATTTTCGGAAAAATAGTAAATACCTTGTAGACAAAGCCACATTCGCAAACTCCGTATCGGCTTGTGCCTCGACATACAATCTTTACAGTCGTGTGGGAATGTTCAGCTTTTCCTACTAGGTATAGGAAAACAGGTTTTTTTGTTTAACATGGTTAATCGGAGGTTAGTTTCTTTGGATGGAGAATAAAAAACTAAGATAGGAAGGTGAAAACCATTTTTCTCTAAGATAAACCGTTCCAATGTTACAGCCTGTCAAAGTCAAAAAATGCCATATTTTAAACGTCAATATCTCAAAAACTATTAAATTTACAGAAAATAATACAATATGTAGGGTGTTCCATTAAAAAAAATTGCCAAAGACGTGACGACAGTTCTATGAGACACCCTGTATAATATTTTTTTATGTCAAAAACGGCACAATTAAAAATAAAAATTTACGGGTCCGAGCGTTTTCCCTCGATCTTTCTCCTTTAAGTGATATTAAGTTTATGTGGGACTTTTGGAAGACCCAGTATGTAATTGTCTATATACAGTTGCATTGCGTTATTATCCATCGATATCCTCGGCTCATTCTGAAAAGTTCCTACTCATTCTGTAAAATATTACTTTGGAACTTGTTACGTTTTCTAATTTATTAGCCAATCATATTCAAAACTCGATATCAAGAAAATGGTTAAGTTGTAGGTACCGATGTGGTGTGCTAAACAATTTTTTTTAGAATATAGAATAATAAATAGGGTGTTCTATTTAAAATAAAGTAACTTTGTTCTTCCATGACTTTTTGACTCATCCTATAATGGGTTTAAAAAAAAAACATTTTATTTAACATTTTTTGCTTGCAATCTTACTTTAAGAAATAATCGACCGTATTGTTATATAAATGCGACCCAGCGACCCTGTATTTAGCTTTGTCAATAAAAATATACTCTTTTCTTGGACAGTAATTTGACTATGATTATTACTAAAAAAATGTATGCGATAACACTGTGGCGTGCAAGGCTCTTTAAAACAGTGTAGGCATACATTTTATTTTAAACAATTGACTTATATTAGTTATTTACAATATAAGTGTTTTAAAGATTCATATTACAACACGAGATGTTAAAGTTGTCAAACGAGGCGTCAGCCGAGTTTAATAAAACATCGAGTGTAGTAATATGAATTTACAACAAGAATATTGTACAAAATTTTATCTACTTTCATCTATGAATAAAAATATTTGGCAAAAGGCATTTTTAAAAATAAAAATGCACCTGTAAAAATGCACCTGCTATTAAGTTTACTAATCAAGTTTTTTATGTTACCTTTCGCATGGTTACTGTCGAAACTTTGTCAAACAAATTCAAAAATATAAAAAGCGTTTTTCAAAATGAGCGATTCTGATGGAAGTTTACCCTCTGATATAGAAGCAGCGGCTAACGAAGCGATCTCATGTTTAGTTCCGACAAAATCCAAGGCGCGGTATGAGTTCGAGTATCAGAAGTTTGAAGATTGGTTCAAAGCTAACAAAATAAAGAAGGTGTCTGAGAAAATCCTTTTGGGTTATTTTTCCGTAAAGCAACGCTTCCAGAAACCATCTACACTAAGGACTCACAACTCAATGTTGAGAACTATGATTTCAGTCAAGAAAAATCAAGATATAAGCAGATTTCCTCAACTAATCGCATTTTTGAAACGGACTTCAGAGGGTTACAAGGCCAAAAAGTCCAAAGTTTTCAAAAGGAAAACGTATGTTTCTTAGTACTGCAGATGATGAAACCTATTTACTTATGAAGGTTGTTATGACAATCGGCATTTTTCGGGCTTGTCGGCGCGAAGAACGGATCATATTGAACACAATGATTTGTATATAAAAATTGTGATTCCATTCTCGAAAACCAAACTTATGCGAGAATTTACTATAACAGAACAAAATGTGACAGGTGAAAACTGTTTAAGTATTTTTCGAAAGTATACTAAACATCGTCCTCTTAATGCAACTCACAGGCGGTTTTTTGTATTCTATGAAAAAGGAAATTGCACCTCCCAGCCTGTCGGAATTAATAGTTTTGGAAGTATACCAAAAAAGATTGCAACAAAACTTGGATTGAATAATCCCGAAGGATACAGTGGACATTGTTTTAGGAGGTCCTCGGTCACCATTCTAGTTGATGGTGGTGCAGATATGCAGATGTTAAAGCGTTATGGGGGCTGAAAATCCTCTTCTACGGTAGAAGGCTACGTTGAGAATTCTTTAGAAAATAAGAAACAAATAGCAAAGATCATGGGGTGAGACACGGATTTAATGATTGGAAATTCGAACGTAAAGGGCTCCATCACATCCACTTCTGGTATACAAATTTCTAACTGTAAAAAGTGTATTATCAATGTTTATAATAAACCTTAAGTGTTATATTTTAATTAATAATTGGTAATTAATTTTATAAGTGTTAATAATAAATCATTCTTCTAAAAAGTGTGGTTTTATTTAACAGCAAAATTTTAATAAGATGCCCTTACAAAACGATTTACAGAACTGTAAAATTCATATTACTAAATGAAAGTAGATAAATAACTATTTCAATACAGTTGACTTCGCCACTACACTTATATTACGTGTACGTGGACATGTCCACTTCTTTATTTTTTTTAACTAATAGCAACGCGCGACGTCTATAGTAAAAGCAAACATGTAAATAATAGGATACTAATTAGCAAAAATTATCTTAAATCATCATAAAAATTCTTCTTATTTTACGTTACTAATCAAGATCCTATTTAACCTAATTATTAAACTATGTAAGGACATGTCTCATGTGTTATATTGAGAACGCGTAGTATTTTTTGAAACTACGAAAATAGGTACTTGAAGATCAGTACCAATGCACTTGACAAGCGCGGGCGAACGGCTAACGGAGGTTCAGGTCGCAAGTCACGATTCTTTGTTGCATCTCATTCTAGCTTACTACTTACCGCCTCTCTCGCTTACTTCCACTCGTATAAAAACAGTTCTGTGCTGTTTTCCCATAAGGGGCTAATATTATGTGGAATCTCTACTTTCCGGACGGTCATACGAGATGCTTATACAGCGACCCAATTTACGATTAATCGGCAACGAATGTGTTTGTTGAAAATAATGATCTTTAATGACACGATTAACTTTTCAGTCCCGATCCTCTACTTACACAGAAATATTGCCGAATATTTTATGGGTACAAAGTTAAATATAAAGAAATAATTTTGGGGTTGTTTCATTGTTCCCAGGGTAGGCAATGCCTTTTCGCCTATATTGTATGCACGCCACCGCGATAATATAATTGTTAGTATACTACAATGGGTTATACAAATTATCGAAAAATCACAAATAGTGAAAACTATAAGATTGTCAATAAATCAACCTACAATTTAAATAAAATTATAAATTAAGAAAAAAAGCAACAAATTTCTGGCAAATTTCTGATGTTGAATTAATTTTATCCAAATGATTATTGGGAACCTAGGCTACTTGCTTATAGGTGTTTTTAAACTGAAATAACATGCAAAAATAGCACATTAAAAAGGAAACATCGATTTGCCTAAAAATAAAAATGTATTTAAATAATTAGCTAGTTGGTAGCCATGCCTTTGGGATTGTTGATAGGGATCAACTTCTAAGCTAACGCTTTTAACATACAATATTACTGTAAATATTTAAAATACTTGGCCTGGTTACTTTTTATACGTACCACAATTACAACAAAATACACGCGGAGAGTTATAAGTCATATTCTCTAACGCTGTAGCGTGACGAGGTAATGTGACAATACTTAAACAATTAAGCGAGGTAAATATATTTTTTAAGTAATAAATTTCCATAGTATCAGACAGCGTTCATTGACAGCTTTGAAAATGCATTGTTGTAATTCTTCTGTTAAACCAAAACGACATTTTAATTTACGTTATTTTACAATGCTTCATCTTCTAATTAAATTTTTAGTAATTTAAATATAAACATTAATGTCGGTTTGCACAATCATACCGGCCCGGTTACCTTAATTTTTAAATAACCAATCAGACACCTTTGATTGTAAGTGCTTAATGCCTGTCAAAGTCAATTATGTCACAGTCAAACTTGCTGGTTAGTTAATTATTGTTAAAAAATCTTTGTGCAACCCAACATTAGCATTCAATATTTGTACCTAAAAGTTGATTTTAAGTAGACAGTATTTTATTTAAAAAGATAGGTACAAGTAAACTTTTAATTATTTTTATTACGCAATTTCATCGCAAGTCCTAAAGAGTATTGAAAATGTAGACTAACTATGTCAATTTTTTTAATACGTGGAAATCTTTTTAGTGCCCACTCCCAACGTTGAACCCGTCTATACAGGGTGTTTCTTAATGACGTGCTAATATTTTAGGGTGTGGTTTCTGAAGTAATTTTATGAAGAAAAGTTCATATTAACAAATATCCTAAACGGTTTCAATATTTTGCTACAGGGTGTTGAATTTTATTTTTTTAATGCGTTTTTTGTAATATCTCCGAAAATGCTTTAGATAATATTTTTAATTTTGGAATGTACTAGTAGGGCATAAAACCACATGTTTTAGATATAAAAGTTATTTTTTTGTCCCACCACTGGCGTCCCTGCAAACATATCATCTGGTATTTTTTAGAAAAAAAAGTGGTACGCCACTGACATTTTTCCATGTGGATATTATTTCTGATTAGCCTGGTTAATTCTGCCTAAAAATCGTCTCTTGCGTTTTTCTCCTCAGGCACACCGTTTTTAATTAAAATAATAAAATTAAATTAGCTCTACTATTTATTATGATTAACATTAATAATGCAAAATTTTGTTTTATAAAAATTGTTGGAAATTACCACCTTTACTTAATAGGCATGCATAAAGCTAATTTAATTTAATTATTTTAAATAAGAACGCTGTGCCTGAGGATAGAAACGCAAGAGACCATTTTTATGTAGAATTAGTCAGTCTAAACAGAAATAATATCGAACGATAAAAAAGTTTTGGACTTGCATTGTCTTTATTTGTTTTACATCACAACGTTTCAACTGGTAAGTATCTCCAGTCGTCTTCAGGTGAACAATGCAAGTCCAAAACTCTTCTATCGTTCAAGAAACATCATTGTCTCCAACCTTCAAACAGACACTAGAAATAATATCCATATGGAAAAATGTCAGTGGCGTATCACTTTTTTTCTAAAAAATATCAGAGGACATGTTGGCAGGGACGCC
The DNA here is from genome assembly GCA_935413205.1 of Polydrusus cervinus. Classification (NCBI taxonomy): domain Eukaryota; kingdom Metazoa; phylum Arthropoda; class Insecta; order Coleoptera; family Curculionidae; genus Polydrusus; species Polydrusus cervinus. Next base: position 45,488,310 of record OW284516.1, on the reverse strand, counting down.
GCTGGTGGGACAAAAAAATACCTTTTATACCTAAAACATGTGGTTTTATGCCATATTAGCACATGCCAAAATTGAAAATATTATCTAAAGTACCTACTTTCGGAGATATTACAAAAAACGCATTAAAAAAAATAAAATTCAACACCCTGTAGCAAAAAATTTAAGCCGTTTAGGACATATGTTTATATGAACTTTTCTTCATAAAATGACTTGTGAAATCACACCCTAAAATATTAGCACGTCATTAAGGAACACCCTGTATAAGTAACCCAAAGTTCCCTAATATAAAGGTATTTCTATGATCTAAAAATAAAACAAAAAATACTTCTGGTTAACCATGAATTTAAATATTTAGTGATAATGGGACAAGTGGCACTCTATATTCTCGCATAGATAGATAGATACTAACTATTGGAATTTATGGATGAAAGTTGAATTTTCTAGTCATGTTCAGCATGATATTGAGGCATTTATTTTCTATCGACACATAAGCTAAGAACTTCGTTTCAGACATATTCAGTGACAAATGGAAAAAGTGCCAACAAGGGCTTTGGCGAAAATCGAGAGTATTTGAAACTTCACCCCCTACTTACACCTCTACTAATTTTATTTAATTAAATATTTTTGACAACGACGAATGTCTATAAAAGTTTTGAATTCTTTAGCCGACATGGTCCAAGGTCGTGTACTAACAACAAATGGGTGTCTAATCCACAATCAATTTGTTATATAATATGCTGTTCATTTGAATAATGCTTAACGAAAGCCTTTCAGGTGGTAAATAATTTCATCAATCAATACGTCTTCTATTTCAACCCACGTTCTTTTCCAAACAGCCTTTCACAGCTAGAAAGCAACTAGACTTATTGACGCACACACAACTTCGCCAACACTTTTTCTTGAGAAAGGAGAAATTTCATAATGAAATCCAAATATATACAAGTTTGCCCAGAAGGGTTACGTAAAGTTAGTTAATCTTTCTAAATATATCATTTAAGTCCGCTAGATCCATCTCCTGGTACCTTTACCAATAAGATAATTTCCAAAGGAACCATGGTTAAGACAATTGTTTCCATAGAAATTATTTGTCTGGTAAAGTTACCAGGAGATTGCTCTATTGGACCTTAAGAAAGTAATTCTAAGTAGCCATTTTCTATAACATAATATATCTTTTAATAATAAATGTGTTCTAAAAAACCAAAGCTTCGTCCATTTTATTAAGACTATACATCAGTATCTTTATCCGAGATAAGTATCTCGCTTCAGTATGGACGAAAAACCCAAGTTTCGGAACCCTTGAATATTCTCAATGGAATTCCAGGGTTTTGCGAAACCCTGGAGTGATCTCCATGGAACTACAAGGTTCCGTAGAAAAACGCAGGTATGGGCAATTAATGTCATGGTAGCAAAGCTAAATTTTACATAACATATATATATTATATTAAACAAGACATTTTAAAACGATCTTTAGTAAGCCATGAACATAACGGCTTTGATGTATCGACAGACCATGAAGTCAGTAGCGTAGTCAGCCTTGGGGGCGGATGGTGCGCTTTATGATTTTCTGCTTTGAGTTGCCGCTAATTGCAACTTTTTTTCACGATCTACTTTCCTGAATTGGGCGCTTGATTTCTTTTTATCCATTTGAAAAAATCACAAACTCCCTCTTGCTCAAACCGAAATAGACTAAATCCAATAATCTTAAATGATAAGGTCTGCGTCTGAAATAAGTAGAACACTTCTTATAAGTGCCGCCATGCAGATAATATGCAGATGTAAACAAAATATGCCCCTTTTCGACAACACAATAAGCACTTGCCAACCTGACTCAAACGCCAACGTCGCGCCGCGCATTTCTTTTAAAAATATCGTTTGTTATGATTTCGTCGGATTTTTCTTGGGTGACAGGATTTATTTATGTCTTTATATTATATAAATATATATAAAATAAATAAAAATATTTGCACAAAAAAAATCAAACCGATCAAAGGGCTCGACAATTAGACCAGAGGAGGAAAGTTCACTTTGTTGTGTAATAAAAGTAACTGTTTATTGTGTATATGGGCACCAAGTGCCAAAGGGCGGTAAATGGCGACAAGCGCAAGGGGGCGGGGGGGCAAGGGCTCCCCCCTGGTCTCCACTTGGCTACGCCACTGCTTGAAGTTCCCAATAATTTTGATAAAGACAGCTTTATGCCATAGTGTAAGCGTGATTGCATATATTTATAGTTGCTTGACCTGGCACATTCTTAAATTTAGAAATTTGTCTTTTAACAATTTCGATTCAGTTACTCGTGGAAAGCAGCAGAGAAAAAATAATACAGTAATATATAATGTAATAGAAACGTCGTATAAGCGGTATGCTCCTGCTGAAAGTGTCTGTTTTAGTCCATAAACGAAACGTTTAAAAAGGAATTTCAGTTAAAAATCTGCTTTTTTGATAAAAAGTACATGTTATTGTTTAAAAAAACACTTCCGTACTATTTTGTGTCCAGCCCCTGCAATAGAGTTATCCTCCAAATAGGGATGAAAATATATTTTTGGGCTATAACTCTTAAACGAAAAGTAAGATGACAAAAAGTTTTTTACAAATATGGTAAAGCATTAATTTTGGCACATTAAAGGTTATTACAACTCTTTTTTTAAATCTACAACTAATAAGCCCTAGGAAGTTCGCAAATTTCAAAACAATTTATCGGTGAAGTTTTTAATAAATGGAACTTATATGTCGATATGGCATCACTGTTGTCCATGGAGTAGCATTGCAGCGTCTAGTACGGCATTTTAAAAATACATAATAATAGGCATCGTTGCCAAGTTGAAAATTTATGGTATATGTACTTGAATTTTCGAAGACGCCGATCAACCCTAAAAATTAATATTATTTTATGGCCCCAACTATTAACGCCGAGACACAATTAAAAAATAAGCATTAAGCGAAAGGCATTAACCAACAAAAATGCATTTTGATACATACAAGCAAATCAATTAGGGGGCAATTAAGTTTTAAGCAAGAAGCAACAGGAATTAAAATTTAAGATATCAAAATGTTGAATTTTCTGTTGCAAGTTTCTTATCATTGGCCAATGAAACGCGTTTATAATAAGCCCATCACCCTAAAATTATTTTAACATTTGTCAGTATAATTTTGAAATTAGAGAGGTATTTTATAAAATTTTAGGTAATAAGTTGTTTACGATAAAGCCGGTAAATTTATAAAAATTATTATATTACTGTAATATTTGTGTAATTTGCAATAAAGATAGGAAAAATAATATTATATTTTTGCAAAAAATTTAGCTTTAAGGTTTTCAAGAGGATCTGCAGAATCCTTGAATATAGAATCATTTTAGTAGAACGTTACTATAAATCAGCATTAAAAACTATTTTAAAATAACGAAAACTAAACTTCGTTAAAATATAAAAATAAATAATTATAGTAAGTGGTTTTTTTATAATTCGCAATAGTTTATTTTTTTAAAATTCTTATAGAAAATGGATTTAGAACTGCCTGAATCCTTGGATATTATAACCAATCGCTGCTCAGGGTATATTCGGGACATCCGACTCCTTTTTAATTTATGTCTTATGAATCCGAAATTCTAGTGTAACGAAAGAATCTTTCAGGATCTTGCCTTAGTTCAATAACAACTGTTTTATAGTGACCCATATGAACCCACCATCGCCTTTTCCTCCAAATTTGATTGCGTCTTAACTTTAATGCTAAGTTTACAGTGGTGGCTATTATTTGTGCCGAGACCAGGAAATTTAAAACTTCTATCTATTTTATATTTTTTCAAAATAGGAAAAAACCACAAATCCAGATTTAGATGCTCCACAACTTTTGCCTCTAGCGTTACCGAACTTAGGTAGTTAAATAAAACTTGTTTTTAAACTGATATAAATAAAAATATTATCAGATTTAATGTAATGCCCGAAAGCCATTTATCATATCCTGTGTAAACATACCCTACACCTGACACCAAACACAACATACCACTTCTTAAATTGTGTCAGAGCGTTTTTAAGTAAAAAAAAACATTAAGTTTGTATATGTTAAACATATGGGAAGGGTATTGTTCTCGCGAATAAATATTACAGAGTGTTATAAAAAATATCTATTTATCGTGTATATGTGCCATCAGGTGCTGATCAAGAGCAACGAGGGTATCTCCCTTGTCCCCCTGGCTACGTCACTGCTGATACTGGAGATTTAAGTTGATTACCAAAACGATATTAAATAAACAATCTTGTCTAAAAACCGTTCCTGTTTGATCTATGTGTGGTATTTATATTAATTATGAAGTAATTTAATTCAAAAGAAAGTTTATTCTAATCAATACAAACTTTTATGACCATTTATATCTCTGATGCTTAGCCTGCTATAATAATGTAGCGTTGAAAGCCAATCATTTCCTAGCAGCTAATATGTTTAGTACCACATAACATATTTTTACGTAGAATATAGTATTCAATTATCTATGAAAAGCAATAATTTAAATATAGCATGCAGAAGAAGCTTTCATTTATTAGTTAAGAAATGAAGCAGTATAAAGTGTAAAAACTAGATATCATCCCCTAATCAGACCACTTAAAATTGCAAAACTAATATTCTATCGGTTGAATAAAAAACTGATTTAAAAAAAAGGGTTATTCATGCATTATGTATAAATAATCTAATCAATACATTAACTACCCCTTTCACAATTCGGTAAAATTGATGTCAAAAGCCTTGCAAAAGTCTATTAACATCATTTGAAAAAACCTACCCTCATCCTCGTCTGACATGTTGTAAGCTAACAAACAAAAGAACATTGAGTCAAACAAAAGGTGACATAAGGCAACTTGACAGCTAGCCACAATACTAACACAATATTTATTTTATTCTGGGAGGTATTTTTTAAATTGATTGTAAAGTTACAAGCTGCAACAATCGTTTTGACTAAATTATAAATTATAATTTAATAATCATAAGTCATTAGTGAGTTGTTATCTCTGAAGAACACTTTAAGTTAAATTATATTTTTATTACTCTGAGGTTGTATTCTGTAATTGATTTGATTTATATGTGGAAATGTCAATATCTCATTTATCATATCTTGTGTGAACATACCCCACACCTGACACCAAAGAGTGTTAAGCTTGTCATGCACAGAGCGGCGAGCCGTAATATGAGGATAACGGTTTTTGCATTGAAGTCGACGCGCCGTGCTTCGCTTGTATCCGCGACTCCACATAAATCGAAAACAACATTTTCGCTTTTTCTCGCATCAGTACGAGTGAAACTGCAAGTAGCAATAACACTATCAATAAACGCGAATATTAAAACAAATTTTCCTGTAGACAAATGGCTAGATTTGCATAAAATGTTAAAGTTGAATCAACATTTTTAACATTATTTAAATATTCAGGAAACTTGGATTCTGACATCCATAACAATAGCAGAACGATTTTTTGCAACATCATTTATCACAGTCAAAGTCGCTGGTTAGTTAGTTTATTGTTTAAGATCTTTATGCAACTCAACATGTAAGTTCTTATTTTGGTAGCCAGAACACTAATGAACAGATTTTGTGACCGTAGGTTGGCCATATCATCAATGTAGTGTCAATGAGTAATCAGCTTTTAATTGAAAAGGTGCACACATAAAAATTTGATTGAACCAGACTAAAAGAAAGGAGTTTTTAACAACCTCCTAGAGACTGATATGGCATATCAATATGACCAACTTACTTCCGGTAAATCAGTGGCCCTGTAAAGATACTTTTTAAAATTAAATATCGACATTAAACTTTTCTTTGGCTGTATTTGTTTTACATTGATAATTTGAAATCAATAATTTTCCTGGAAATTAAATGATTTATATGAATAAAATACTAGCCTATTTTAAAATAAAGCGTCCTATTTTTAAATAAGAGATTAAAAATTGAATTTTTTGTTCAACTTTGACAAAATGTGCGAGCAGTTATAACAGATAGAGCAAAACGATACCGGTAAAAAAAAATACACGACTGGCCATTTTCACTGCCACTTTTACCAACTTTATAGTAACACTTAAAATCAAGTCTTATTAAGTTCAGTTTTAACATTCTTATTTCGGGTTGCACAAAGAATTTTAATAATAATTAACTAACCAGCAAGTTGACTGTGACATACATGATATTGGCAGAAATAATTTTTTCACAATCATACTGAATCGGTTACCCTAATTTTTAATTAACTAATCAGGCAGCTTTGATTGTTTATATATTATGCCTGTTAATGCCATTTATGTCCCAGTTAAACTTGCTGGTTAGTTAATTCGGGTTAAAAATCTTTGTGCAACCCAATACTATAGTTTGGATTAAACTAGTTTATGAAATAAACAGAAAAAAGCACAAAGATGCCAAGATAATTTTTAACATGTCAACAATGACTCTTAAAAGTGGTATATTAAGATGGCTACTTTGACGTTATTTCTGCCAAAGCCCTAACAATAAGAAAATACTAGTTAAGCTTCTTCCTTTCAGTCTTTTTAATCAAAGAGAAATACTTTTTATCGCACTTACTCCATTAAAATCCTACTGTACAATTACGGCATAAGCTTAGTTCAACGTTGAACCAAGCTCAAATATAATAATATATAAACTGCTGGACAATTGCTTTCGAGCAAGAAAAATTTCGCCTAAATTTAACAGTTAATATTTTCTGAACCAGATATGATATCGACCTACGGTTTTGGGTGGTTGATAGATTCATCCCTTGGGAAACAATTGTCAATGTTGGATTTTCTTTAACTCTTAAAAACTCTTATATACAGGGTGTTAAAAAAAACGATGATTTTTGCTCCAATTTTAATGGCTTGTAACTTTCACAATAATATTTTTAAATTGTATCACTCTACATTAATTGAATCACTGGTTCATAGCAAAGAAAGTAATTTGTCAAATTTTTGATATCTGCTATATTTTAAGAAATACCGATTTTTTTGGAAAACCTTGCTTTATTTTAACTTATTGGTGGCTAGATCTTACTGTGCGTTGTATCGTGCAAACTTTGCGAGTGATTATTATATCTTATAAAAAGCTTGATTATGTTCAGTAACAATAGTTGTACCTAAATGTTATGATGTACAGTGGCGTACTTATAAACACTTATATGTCTATGGTTTATGAGTAGGTATAGTGTTGGAAAGTTAAAAATTAATAAACACATTTTTTTCCAAAAATTAAATTAAAAAATTTATCTTTGTTAAACTTTTGTAAACACACTGTTAAATATACCTGTAATGCGATATAAAAAACTAAAAAATAAGAAAAAATTCACCTAATCTAGGGGCGAGTACTTTCCAATATAAAACAATCGTAAAAAATTGAGAGATACTCATAAACCATAGACATATAGATGTTTATAAGTACGCCACTGTACATCATAACATTTAGGTACATTTATTGTTACTGAACATAATCAAGCTTTTTATAAGGTATAATAATCACTTGCAAAGTTTGCACGATACAACGCACAATGAGATCTAGCTACCAATAAGTTGAAATTAAGCAAGGTTTTCCAAAATAATCGGTATTTCTTAAAATATAGCAGATATCAAAAATTTGACAAATTACGTTCTTTGCTATGAACCAGTGATTCAATTGACGTAGAGTGATAAAATTTAAAAATATTATTGTGAAAGTTCCACGCCATTAAAATTGGAGCAAAAATCATCGTCTTCTTTAACACCCTGTATATAAAATTTTCTCACAGATAAAGAAAATCCACCATTGACAATTGTTTTCCAAGGGATGAATCTATACACCATTTAAAACCGTAGGTCGATATCATATCTGGTTTAGAAAATATTAACTGTTAAATTTAGGCGAAATTTTTCTTGCTCGAAAGCAATTGTCCAGCAGTTTAGTATAAAATAACACCTAATATCTACTTCTTTATATCAACTGAAGCGTTAGTGTGTTAAAATACAATTAAATTTAAAAAATATTTTGTGCCGACATTAAAAACCTAAGGATAAGAAAGTAACACTTAAGTTCTTGAGAATAAATTATATTATCCATAACAGAAGCATTTTTAAAGTGTGTATTACAGCATTTTTTTATATATTTTTAATGTTTTCCTAAGCTTAAACCTAAATTGTAAATCCGTGAAATCACATAAATTTTTTTTTGGTAATATCTTATTTGACCTCGTACCCGCCTCCCCAATATTTTTTTAACATATAAAAAAGAACACGTATTACATGTTTAATATTATCAATATTTTTACTCAAATTCAATTGAACACGTATTATTCCAAATGGTAAACAAAATTGGGGTTTCTGTTTTTCGTATTCCTAAAAAAGACATACTATTTTGAATGGATATTTTTAATAACATTCGTTAACATATTTTCACCCAAATAATTTTAAAAGTGACATAGGAATGAAATAAGTACAGCTAAAAGTTTTAAAAATACAATAGACTTACTAACTCTGTACCTCTTTCTTAACAACACTTTCTCCAGCTTACCATTACCTAAGATTTCAAATTATATAGTGACACAAAAATTGAGTAACTTACGGCAGATATAGTTCAGTAGATAAGCTGGCGGGATTCTATGAGCAAGAATTGGATGACATAATATATCATTCCGAAGTAGCCAAATATTAGAGTGTGCTACCCTTTTTCTAGCTACACTAAGTACAAAAAATAATTTTTAAGCTTTGGTTTAGAGACCTGAAAAAGAATCTACAATGACCTAATTGATGAAAAGCTTTTGAAAGCTGGGTGCGAACTCGGTTCCTGAGGAATATATTAAATTATACAAGTATGCTGGGTCTGCATGACAAAAATCAAATTTTCATATTGCATTCGTCCATCTTGCTTTTGCGCATTCGCGTTTTTTTTGGTAAAACAATAATTTTGTTTTCATATTGGTTACAACAATTATTTTCTTTCCATCAGTTCCGTTTAATTTTACCTAAACTCACTAATGCTTTGGTAAAAAACTTTGTTGCGCACTGGAAATTTACGATCAACTAAGAAAAAACTCCTGTCTTTTATAAACCTTCTGTACCCACCTCGAAAATTTAAAAATGTTGCAATAATAAGCACATTAGTAATTATTATCGCCAGTGCCATAATACAAATAATTCCAGCCTGGGATAGGGACTCCAGGGTGAAGGAGATCTCCGTATTATCGATGGATTGGCTGACACCGGTCATTGTTAAAATGGAGATGGGGTTGTCATGGTGTGTGATGCTGCTTGTTTAAACGTTTTTTAGGGAGTTTTGTCAGAGCTGGGGAATTGCGTTGAGTAAAAAGTGGAAGACCTGGAAATAGAAAAGGAAAGGTAATTATTAACTAAAATGCAAGCAAGACAATTCAAGGAAAATAAATATGTAGATGTTTTGTTTTTACTGTTAAGCACTCGTATTCACTAAAGGGGTTTAAAATTTAGACCATCGCAATATTTATATCTACGGTCTTATGTTGGGTTGCACAAAGAATTTTAATAATAATTATTTAACCGGCAAGTTTGACTGCGACATAAATGACTTTGACAGGCATTATTTACTCACATTCAAAGGTGCGTGATTAGTAAATTTAAAATTAAGGTAACCAGGCCAGTATGATTGTGAGAAAATTAGTTCTGTCAATTATTATTAAAATTCTTTGTGCAACCCGACATTACAGTTATATTTTTAGCGTCAATTTAGGACGGTTACAAATTTAGATCCCTTTGGTAAAAACGGTTATGAGGTTTTTAGGCTTAAAAAGTTGTTAATAAGGTAGCACATGCTACATAAAAATAATATTATTCCTTTCAAAATTGTTTTTAATTTTTCTAAGAATAAAAATTATTCAATTTACAGTTGGAAATACAATACTTATTCTTAGCATAACAACTTAAATGACAGAAGAGTTTTGTACTTGAAATGCCTTTATTTGTTTTAAATCACAACGTTTCAACTGCTAAGTATCTCCAGTCGTCTTCAAGTGAATACTAAATGAGTATGGTTACTACAGCTCTATTTATCGCCGGTAGATGTAATAACGCATAACTAAGATGGGTTAAGTACATTTTCAAGAAAGAGAAATATACTTTAGCCAAGTGGCCGACCTACCAATGGGCTCATCTCTCGCCCATAATCGCCAACATTTATATGGAATGGTTTGAATCCGAAGCAATAAAACAAGCAAAGAAGAAACCAAAAATATAAGGTATGTGGATGACACTTTCATTATTTGGAATGGAAACGATGATGAACTCAGGGAATTTCTACATCATATCAATAGCTTTGGACCGACAATTAAATTTATTATGGAGAAAGAAGAAAACAACCAATTACCGTTCCTATACGTTAACGTAGAGAAAATGGCAATAACATTCTTACTTCAGTGTACAGGTCAATATCTCAATTATACATCAAATCACTCAATTAGCACAAAACATGGCCTAGTAAAAACCCTTGTGAATAGAGCAATTACGCTCTGAAACTCGAATGAAGTTCTCAAAAGAGAAACTAACCACATTAAGACCAACCTCAACAAGAATGGCTACCCCATGAGATTGGCTAGCACAATATTGAAAAATCGCAAAAACGGCCATAAAGCAGATACAACTAATACTCAACATTCCGTATGTTAAAGGAGTAACTGAGAGAATAAGAAGACTAGGACAACGATACAACATGAATACAGTATTCAGCTCGAGAGATAGTTTAAGAAGCCACCTGACGAGGACGAATCCAACAAGACAATAAAAATTGTGTCTACCAGATCCCCTGAGAGTATGGCCACTATTATATTGGCGAAACAAGACTACTCAAAGTAAGGATCTAAGAACATAAGAACAATACTCAAAAAGAGATACCGAAATATCAGGTGCAACTGACCACGCCTGGATGTCCGGACATCATATCATGTGGACAGAATCCTGCAAAAAGAACCGCACTGGAAAGAGAGGAAGTTTAAGGAAGCTGCCACCATACACCAAAATCCAGGTTGCTTTAGTAAGCCTTCATTAGATATAAGAAAGTCTGGAAATGGAAATAAATTTAATGTTAGAATACGACGTAAGATTTAAACGCATGACTTCACCCATCTTAGTTATGTGTCCTTGTGCCTAGCTAGTATAAACAGAGCTGTCGATACCATACATATTTAGTATTTACCTGAAGACGGCCGGAGACACTAGTTAAACGTTGTGATTCAAAACTATTCTGCCATTCAAGAAATATCATTGTCTCCAACCTTTAAATAAACATTAACAACTTATTTAAAATATCAAAAATAAACTTAGTCACTTAGATTTAATATTATTTTAATGTTCGAAATGCAGAAGTAGCGTATATAGGACGACGAGAGTTGATTAACTCACTATTTTATTTATTTAAAAATGCATACTTTTGTATTTTGGTCTAGTAGGACTAGAAATAAATGGAACGCCTTTTACTTTATCCTAATATGACAATTTGTGAAAGGATAACGGTCCACTCTTTAATTTAGGTGAGGCATAGTTTGATACACGTAATACAGTAAAAAAGAGATGGGTGGATGACTCTTCAATATCAAGCGTACCATCTTCTAGGGGCAAAAGAATAAAAATTTTACTTTGCGGTTTGGAAAATGAATAACATTATTATCAAAGCCAACACTGTTTTTAATCAACATTCGTTCCAGTTATACCTGGTTTCAAGGCGGCAACTCGTTAAGAAATGGTGTAATTTCCATAAATCATTCCATTTATTTCTAGTCCTACTTTTTTTTTTTTTTTTTTTATGATAAAACACCTGCACTGTAGGAAAAATCCTTTAAGGCGCTCTGGGAGCGGTGCGAGTGCGAAAAAAGCGATTAACGTTGGTCTTGAAACGTTGAAGATTGTATTCATTGGGAAACACGACCTCAGGAAGTTCATTCCACAATGATGACGTTCTCCAGATGAAAGAGTTCTTGAACAATGAAGTTCGAGGAGTACTAAGCTGAACAACATATGGATGAGCGGCAGCGGTTCGCCGTGTATTTCTGTTTTGCATTGCTCTAGGTGGAATCAAGTGGGCAATGTCAGTCGAACACCTGCCATGGAAATATCTGTAAAAGAGAGCCAAATCACCAACCTGTCTTCGATGCTCCAGGCTATCGAGGGTCTTGGTCAGCTCGGGGTCGCCGATCAGACGAACGGCTCTCCTTTGAATGGAATCCAGTAGCCGAAGGGTGTGCTTGGGTGCAGAGCTCCAGACATGAGAGCAATATTCTAATGATGGTCGAATCTGGGCTTTGTAGAGTGTCAAAAGTTGATGAGGTGTGTACAACCTTTTGGTGCGGAAAAGTACACCAAGTTTCTGTGCAGCTGCCCTGGCAATTGCGGCAACGTGATCATGCCAAGACATATTACCTCCCAGATTGACCCCCAGCAAATTAATAGACGGTGCCAGGGGAATTGCGTGTCCTGCCATGACTATATCCGGTTCTGCAATGTTAACCTTTTTGGAGAAGACTGCTGCCTGTGTTTTCTTAGCATTAAATTCGACTTGGTTACTGTCACCCCAAGCCAAAATTTCTTCCAGGTCATTGTTGAGGCGCAATACTTCATGCTGCCTGCGAAGATGTGCGTCGGCAGCGGATGTTTGGGGAGTCAAGGTAAAAGATGAGACAAGTGTGCTGTCATCAGCAAAGCTATAAATTGGATTTTGGGTTTTCACTAGAAGGTCGTTAATATACAGTAAAAAGAGGGTAGGCGACAATATGGAGCCTTGAGGAACACCGGCATTGATGGTGAAGGTGTCTGAGAGAAACCCGTCAATCGCCACTTGCAGAGAACGGTTCTTAAGGAAGCTGGTTAACCATAAACAAAATCCATTAGGCATACCGTAGGATCGCAATTTACTTAGAAGCCCATCGTGCCAAACACGATCAAAAGCCCTAGAGATGTCCAGTGCAACAGCCCGGGATTCTCCATGATGTTCGATGGTGTTGCTCCAAAGATGGGTGACATATGCCAGAAGGTAACCTGTTGATCTGGACTTTCGAAAACCGTATTGATGGTCGCTGATAATGTTAAGCCCTTCCAGATACTTTAGGAGTTGTTGGTTAATAGCTTTCTCCATTACTTTTGAAATTACTGAAAGCAATGCGACGGGTCGGTAGTTGCTTGGCAGGGTCTTTTTACCTTTCTTTGGAATGGGCTGGATACGCGCCGACTTCCAGCAGGATGGAAATATTCCTTTTTTGTAGGATAAGTTGAAAAGTCTACAAAATACTGGTGTAAGTTCATCGGCGCATGTCTTGAGAACAATGATAGGAATTTCGTCTGGACCAGAAGCTTTATTGACGTCGAGTCCTTTAAGAATCCGTTTAACAAGACGCTGACGGAACACGATTTCAGACATTTGCGATTGAACTGAGGGAATGTTGGGTGGTGATTTTCCCTGGAAGTCTACAGTGGAATGCGAGGAAAACAATTCAGCAAGTAGGTTTGCTTTATCCCCGGCTGTGGTTGCTATTGTGCCGTCTGAACGTGTTAGAGGTGGAATAGTTGACTTTGTAAAGTTTTGGCTGACGGCCTTAGCGACTGACCAAAAGGACCTTGATCCGTTAGGACTGGCAAGAAGTTTGTTTTTGATTCTCTCGTTATGAGCTTCTTTGCTTTGGTCTATCATTTGCTTACATTGGTTTCGGGTGGTAACAAAGATGGCGCGATTTTCAGGAGTAGGGTTTTTACGCCACTGTCGGTAAGCCAGGTTTTTAGATCTGACAGCACGCTCGCAATTCTTGCTAAACCAGGGTTTGCCGTTGGAAGGACGCTTTTTAGAGAAAGGAATAAAGGCCTCCATGCTAGTTAGAATGACGTCGGAGATCTCCTTTGCACAGACAGATGGATCATCCGAAGAAAAGCATACGCTTAGCCAGGGAAAGTTGCGAAAATGGTCCTTTAGGTCTTCCCACTTAGCTGATGTATAGTGCCAAATCTTACGGGGTTTAGGAGGTTGTTCAGAACTAATTGGCAGCTCGCTTAGGGTTGAAATAAGTTTGTGATCGGAAGAGCCCAATGGTGGTTGTACGGTGACCGTATATAGGTCTGGATTTGAAGTTAAAAAGAGATCTAAAAGACTAGCAAAATCGCCAGCTCGGTCTGGAACCCGCGTTGGTTCTTCTACGAGTTGAGTTAGACCAGAACTGATCGCAAAAGATTCGGCCTCGCGGCCTTGCTCATCGTTGGTGTTTGAGTATTTAAGTACTATATATAATATAATATTTTGCTACAGTCACGATACCGGAAACTTTAAATTTAAATTAAACGAAATTAACTAACTTTAACCTTAGCCGATCGAGTTTAAACCTAGGGCATCACTTAATAAAAATAATATGACCGAGATTTTATTAGGAATAAGAATGCCGTATGCTACTGATCATTTCCTAAGACGGCGATCGAAACGGGGTGGGGACGTGAACAACCTAGGCTAAAGTTTACTGGCAATTCGCCAACCCTCCTTGCCAAAAAGTAAAATAGTTTTAACCAAAAGTATACTTTTTATTAACATATTTTTCGATTAAGATTTCTTAGTTAATGGTGGAAATTTCAAGTTTTCATTTAAATTCATCTCTACCACTGACAGTTAGCTACAAAAGTTTTCTGCAGTTTTATTGCCCTGCTGACGCCAACTGGGGAGATAAATTTCAATAAAATACATTTATTAAAGTATAATACAGAGTTGCTTTTAACATTAGTTTTAGGATGGGTTTATTTATTTAATTTGTTGTGCGCTATCTACATATTTACTAAAATACTAAAGATCTTTAATAGTTTTATTAAAGCAAAGGAAAGCAAATAGATTTACGATTACATTATTGGAAATAACATACAACTATTACAAAATAAAAATAGAGTTGTCAAATTAGTAAATTTGGAGAGTTTCTCAAAGACGAGTTGTCACCTTAAAATTCACCTATAAGACTATTCAATCTAAGTTGAATAGTCATATTTTCCGCTTTACAGTCAACTCAAGCCAAAAACTAAAATAATTTAACACAATAACAATAATACAATTTAACACTTAAAACAAGCAATACAAAGATCACTCACATATTGGCTGGAAAATACTCTAGTTCTGAGATTGTATTTTACATAATTAGACACTGATACTTGAGTTACTAAACGAGCATATATACTTGAATACTTTCACAACTCCACTGAGTAAGTGTTTTTTTGAGTTTTTATAGGGTCCTAATACCACTTTTAGTTGAGTAGTTCATTCTTAAGGATGCCAATTCATATTCGGCATTATGCATTAGTAATAGAATCACACTAAGTAAATAAATTTTTTTTAATTTCCAGTTTCCGAGATAAACGAAACGGTGACTTTTGCAAATATCAGGATAATTTCTACCCACTAAATAAGGACAGCTGAACAAATGTATTATTTAGTTTTTGATATTTTATATGTATGACGTATGGTATTATTAAATCCAAATAATATACAGGGTGATTCACGTTGAGTGGCCTATTAGAAGATCTCGGAAACGAGTAAACTTACTTTTCTAAAAATTTGATAGCTGGCATAATTGGCTTTGAGCTTTTAATACATTATATTTTGACGTTTTTATTACTTCCGGTTATACCGGAAGTTATTGCGAACTTTGCTATTTTAAATGGAACACCCTGTATATTTTAGCATTTCTGATTACCTTATTAAAATCTAAATAACTTTTGTTAATAATAATCTATTCCTATCTCTAACCGTTTTTGAGATATGAATTATAAAAGGATTTTTTTTGTGTAAAAACGCTCCGAGAAGAAAATTTAGTAACTCTGAAACTAATAAAGGTAAATATTTAAAATTTTGTAAGCTTTTAAGTCATACATAGATATTTAGTTTAAATTACTTAGGTTTTACGTTTTTTATACAAGGAGTCCTTAAAATTGTGCCAATGTTTCCATTTAAATAAATGTACCTAAGTCAATTTTTGCAAATGGAACACCATATTTTTTAGCTTACTAACGTGTAGAGAATTAAATTTCCTATCTAAATGCCTTATATGTTACAATCCACATTTTTAGTCGTTTTGGAATTATGAGCAATTTAATTAAAAAATCTTAAAGTTTGTGTTTGTGTTAATGCGGCATAAGAAGGCTTCGACTGTAATTTTCGTTTTAAAATCATTTTGGTCAAAGCCTACTTTACAAATTGGCAACAAAGATCAAAGTCAAACGAAAATCCCAGTCGAAACCTTCTTTTCAAATATAATGTCGCATTAACACAAACAGAAATGTTAAGATTTTTTATTTAAATTGCTCATAATTCCAAAACGACTAAAAATGTAGATTGTAACATGTTAGGCATTTAGATAGGAAATTTAATTCTTTACACGTTAGTAAGCCAAAAAATAGGGCGTTCCATTTGCAAACATTGACTTATGCACATTTATCTATATGGAAACATTGGCACAATTTAAAGAACTCCCTGTATAAAAAACGTGAAACCTAAGTAATTTAAACTAAAGATCTATGTATTACTTGAAAGCTTACAAAATTTTAAATGTTACCTTTATTATTTTCAGAGTTACTAAACTTTATTTTCGGAGCGTTTTTACACAAAAAAATCCTTTTATAATTCATATCTCAAAAACGGTTAGAGATAGGAATAGATTATTATTAACAAAAGTTATTTAAATTTTAAGAAGGTAATCAAAAATACTAGAATATACAGGGTGTTCTATTTGAAATAGCAAAGTTGGCATTAACTTCTGGTATAACCGGAAGTAATAAAAACGTCAAAATATAATGTTTTAAAAGCTCAAAGCCAATTATGCCAGCTATCAAATTTTTAGAAAGGTAAGTTTACGAGATCTTCTAATAGGCCACTTAACGTGAATCACCCTGTATATGTTATTTAGAAACAAATTTGGTGAACCAATGGTTTTATTAGCTAACATATGTTCAGAGTCTAAAAAAATTAAGGGTCATATATGCGACAATTATGACCTAAATAAATGAGCAACTTTAAGCTGAAGGACGGGAGTGAGCTATTATCATTTTATATCAGCCATAAAATAAAACAGCAATAACATTCTAAGTATTAATTTTATATTAATCGATACTAAATTCTAATGTATTTATAAGGTTTCTGGAATACGTTGATATTCAACGATTGAATAATTAATTGAATTTGTTATGACCTGATAAATCGAATAATACGGCAAGCGATGTCTAACGTGGATATTATTGAGGTTTTAAAAATATGTTTTTAGTTTAAAAAAATTTACTGCTAACCTATAAATCGGCCATTATTAACCTTGGAAATCGGGTTTCTCTATCTTGACAATTATTATTCCAATAAACATTTTTCACAACTTATGATAACATCAAGTTATATAATGGTTATATAAAGGTAATAAAAGTATATAAGAACGCTATAAGGGGTTTATAAGATTACAATAAGTTACCAGTATATAATAGGTAATATAACGGGTTCAATTTCAAACAATATAATAAAACTTGTATTAATGGTTACCAATCTGTTTATAATGAATTGATATAACGTTTGCCGCATATTCATTTATACAACGAGATTACACATAGTTATGTAGAAGTGATAGTAATCACCTTTATAAAAGCGCGAAGATAGTGGTGTTGGCTATGATATATTATAGAACTTTTGGTGATATTATCAGAAATCACCGCTAAACTAGGTATAAAACTCCTCAAATACTTGTAACAAAAATTACACCTATAAACCTTTATATAAACTTCTATAATGATATAGCCACATACCCTAATAGTTTTTTGTTTTCTTAATATTTCGTTATGAATAAGCACAATACTTCATTTCGCTGCGAAATTGCAAAAACACTGTACTAAAATATTAAATTCTGTGATATTAACCTCCTAAAAGATGATTAGTAGACATAACGAAGGTTGCAAATCTAAAAGTTATATACCGTTACTATTCGTTATAAAAGGTCACCATGGGTGCTATTAGGCTTTCCGACGCTACTACATTAATTCCGTCATGATGGTTTACCTAAATTTATTATATTGGGAACGGGCTTTGAAAAAATACAAAATATAACAATGATCAATGCAAAATAAGTGCTTATACTTATCAAATAGTGTCGTATACTAATAATATTTGTAATAAATCGTTCTAAAAAAAATCTTTATATTTTTATTCTGAAAACTTTACCTGAAATTAAATATTATTGAATATTTAAATATCCCCTGCATCTTTTAAGTACTCGGTATATTTTTGCAGTAAAAAACTGTTCCCACTTCAATTTTGATTCATACATTTAAAGAATAAAATAAAACAGTAATTTTCTAACGTCAGCTCTCCATTTAAAATTTTTAATTTACGAATAATGTACTTGTGGAAATAGAAAAATATCGTAATAATAATTAAAATGTATTCAAGAAGCACAAATAAACTCCTTTACTAACAGGTTACATATAGACGCGGTTATTTAAGATGTTATATGATGGTTACCACAACCTTTCTGTTAGTTCTGGTTATATAACTTAAATTTTATAGCGTTACGAAACAATGGTTTTTGCAACCTTCATAAACGACCCCTTTTAGCTCTTTAAGCGGTTTATAAGAGTAACGGAAATGTTTCTGTTATGTAAGCTGCCCTCTTGCCATCTGGTGGCATAGTAGAGACACATTTTGGTAACAGGATGATAGAAATTATCAAGCTTATGCCGAACATCTGTCCAAGTTTCAAAAATAAGAAATGACTTAAATCGACAAATATGTTACAGTGTAGTTTTGTCCATGGATTTGCTAACGAAATACATTTTCCTTCAGTTGTTTTTTAATTACTTTTTCTCAAGTTCACGGCCAACTGAAAAGACTAGTAATAATGCCTGATTTAAATAATTTTTTAAACATTTTTATTATAGCCCGAAAGTTGAGTAGTAGAATAGTAGATTCTGTAACGAGGTTGGAATGAAAATTTGATCCGAGTGGAAGATTTCGAACGCGAGCGTAGCCAGGGAACCACGAGTATCGAATTTACATTCTAACCGAGTAGCAGACTATATTTTCTCCACGACCAAAAATACTACTCGCAATATTTGTAATTTCAGGTGGAGTATTATCCAGTTCCATATCTGATTCATCCGATTTTTCACTCATATTTTGACTTGCACTAAAATTTGTCTGCTGATATTGACAGTCTCGAAATTCATGGCAACCTATGCCGTTTAGATCAATTACAGAATATTCATTCCGTATCTTGTTATGGAATGAAAATACACGCAAAACGCAAAGAAGCAAGTGTTTCAGAATAAATATTCCAACTCAAGAGCGAGAATTTTTACATTCTATTATCAAAAATGATTTTGGAATTATTGCATTCAGTAATGGTCGTGGAGAAAAAATATACTCTAACAGGGTGTTCATTAAGGTCGACGAACGGCCATATCTCGGAAACTACTGGGCATAGAAATTCAGGAAAAAAAAATTAACAACTAAAGTGGCCATGAGAAAATCCTGGAAATGATTTTTAAGTTCCGCATTTTGCCGCAAGAGGGCGTAATTGAAAAGTAAATTTTAAAATTTTATATATCTCCGAAAATTCCACATTAAAAAGCTTGGACAATTATGCGTCATTTTGGTCCTATGCTCATTGGCGTACCGACTTTAATAAGAGTGGGAAGCTGTTGAAAGTGTAATCATTTAAATCGCTGTAACTTATGAAGGACTTATCCGATTTTAGCAAACTGAAGACTGTTTGGAAGAGAAATGTATATACTTTCACCAGTCATATTTAGTTGTCCATAATAGTTCTAAAAAAAATGCTAGAGGGCGCAATTTACAATAATAACATTTTTTGATTTTACTTCGAAAAAATTAATCATGCGGTATAATTATGGCACCATAATCTAAAAGTAGCTGAAATTTGCTTGAAAAAATATTTAAACCGCAGCTTGATATCTCCGTTTGTTTCAGCGTTATCGCCAATAGAATAATTTTAAAACTTTAAATGAAAAAACGATTATATATTTTTTAGAAAAAAAGTGAGACTCCACTGATATTTTTCCATGTGGATTAATATCCGAAATGATTTTCGGATTAGCCTGGTCAATTCTGCATAAAAATGGTCTCTTGCGGTTTTCTCCTCAGAGTCCTCAGGCACACCGTTCTTAATTAAAATTATTAAATTAAATTAGCTCTACTATTTAAATCATTAAATAATGATACGAATATTACGAGTTAAATTTAATAAAATAAAGACACAGTGACTTATCATTGTTGATAACTCATCAATTCAATCGAGTACCATGTTATGTCCCGGATGAATTGATGAGTTATCGACAATGATTAGTTACTTAGTCACTGTGAAGTCTTTATTTTATTTAATTTAACTCGTAATATTCGTATCATTATTTAATCATTATTTGTTTGTCGTCCTCACAATTATAATTGTTGTAAAGCTGAGATTCTCCCTACCACTTTACATCATGCTGTCAAATGTCATCCAGGCATTTGTTGTTAAAAATCGAAACCAACACATTGAAAATTTTTTTATAAAATTTTCTTTTCATTTTGAAAATGTTTCTTGTTTCCTGAACAAAAAATTTGATGAGTGAGTATTCTCAGCTTTACCTTTTTTAAAAAGTTTTTTTAAAGGAGACTTTTTAAAGAAATGCTTTATAATACTTTGTCCTATAAGTAATGTTTTTTACCTTGTAGAACCTATGCCCTGAAGATGGCCTTCCAGTAGACCAAAAGCGCTAGGCAATAGAAAATAAATTACGCTAAATACAAAAAATACCTTTTTTGTACAACTGTCAAAAAAACTTGACATTTTTTCATCGCTATCGATACGTAAACCTTTTGTTTTTTTAACAGTGAAAAAAAGACTTTTTTTCACGGTGAAAAAAAGACTTTTTTTAACTGGAAAAATGATTTACAAAAAAAACGATAAAACATTTTTTTGTACAAATTTACTAATTAATTACCAACTACCAAAAAATCTCATTTGTTACACTAATAATTGATGGTGAAGTTCAAACAATTGCTTCCAATATTAATTCCCGAAGCTGGTCCACCTTGCTGCTGATCAGAAAAGCTAGATATTCCTTGAAAAGTTGAGTCCACAATTGTATCAGTTATATTGATTTGTTTGGAAGTAGAGGAACAATTTAATTTATTAGAAATATCAATTTTATTACTCAAACTATCTTCTATATATCCTTCTGCTATGGTGGCAGATTTCCAACCACCGTGGCGTTTTATAGATGTCATGTTACCCCCTGCATTGGCTAAGAGAGTTGCAGAACTCCTCCTAAAACAGTGACCTGTGTAGCTCTTATGCAATTCTTTTCCCAGCCATTTTGCAATCAAGCTAGGAATTTCCCCTATTTTATTTATTCCCACATGTTGGTCAACACATTTTCCTCTTGAATATTTTAAAAATAATCTCTTTTTGTGTGTATGGGACGGCCTTAGTGCTCTATACTTGCGATATATCTCAATATAATCAGAATTTGAAATGGTAAACATTCTTGGGCAATAGGTCTTTGTATCCGGTATTTTAACAATCAATATAGACCCGGTATCTTCAATGTCATCAATAGTTACCTTCAATAATTCTTCACGGCGACAAGCACCGCTGATTCCCAAAATTAACGCAACCTACAATTAAAAAAATATTGAAATTACTGAAATAATACAAAATTTTGATCATCTGTATCTTATAAAGTAAATTTGTTTCATCATCAGCTTCTTGAATGAATTTATTAATATCGTCTCTCGATAAAACTTTAGATTTCTTCCCTCGGTATCCGACGTTTTTGTTCTTAATAAAAGGCACCAATTTTGAAAACTTCTTTATATCAATATTTTCTTTAACATTTAATGTACTCTTCAACATTGAGTAGACACTCCATAAAGTAGAAGGTTTTACAGTTTTTGATTTCTCCTCAAAATAGCATATAAGTACCTTTTTAGACACTTTTTGTATATTTTTCTTGCCGCACCATTCACGGAATTGGTTATAATTTTTCTCGTATATAAATCTTGATTTCGCCGGTAACATGTTAGCTATAGCCGAATTTGCTATATCGGCTATATCTGAAGAAATCTCGCTATCACTATCGTAATCTACATCCATTTTAAGTACTTATACTATTTATTTAAAAAATTGCAATAAATATGAACAGCTATCAACGTATGACAACAAAACAAGCAACGTGCCAACAAACCATTTCTATAGTAACGACAGGGCTGTTAACTTGATTATGTGAAATTATATGGTAACATTTTTTTATAATATAATAATAATAATAAAAAGTTTATTCAAATATATACAATATTGTAGTTATAATATAATATTTAAAGAAGAAATTTGAATAAACTAAAAACAATATTTTTTTATAACTCACGAAGAAAAAAACTTGTTGTGAGTGAATATTTTGATTATAATATTTATAATATCTCTGAATATAATTTATCAATTCAATTTATTTTATCATAATAATAGCAATAATATACGTAAGTATATACGTAAGTATGCAAATATGTATTTATATTATATATTTATTTTTGAATTTATTATATTATGAAATATATATCTTTGATTTGTAATTATCCATTCTTTAATTTCTTTTTTGAATTTTATTATTGATTTTATTGATGAAATTGATTTTGGCATTATATCAAAAATAAAAGGAATTATGCTTAAAAAATGTTTTTGTCCTATAATTTTGTTAGTTTTATTTTTAAATGTAGTTTGATTTTTATTTCTTGTATTATATTTATGATTAATAAAATTTAATTTATTTTTATTATTAAAAATATAAATTAACATATTATAAGTAAATAATTGTCTGATATCCATTTTTTTACTTTCTTTGTAAAGTATATCAGAGGAATATAAACAATCTTTATTATAAATAATTTTTAAAATTCTTTTTTGAATTATTTCTATATTATGGACATGACTTTTATTTATTCCACCCCAACCTAATATTCCATAATTTATTTGAGTTTGTACTAAAGAATAATATAAAATTTCTAATTGTTTTATATTTAAAAATTGTTTTAGATGTTTAAATTTTGGAATAAGTATTCTTAATTTTTTAGTAACATATTCGCTTTGTAAATTCCATTTTAGATGTTTATCAAAAATTATTCCTAAATATTTAATATTTTTTGCTTGTTCTATTTTGATATTTTCATTAATATTAATTGAATTTATTTCATTCGGTAAATCATTTTTATAAGAAGTAAATGGAAGGTATTTTGTTTTTTTATAATTTATTGTTAGTAAATTATTGTTAAACCAGTTATTAATTTTTATAAAATCATCTTTAATTATATCTTTTATAATATTCCATTTTTTTCCTTCATAAAATATTACAGTATCATCTGCAAAACTGTGTAATTTACCCATACAATTTAGATTAAATATATCATTTAAATATATATATTAAAAAATAATGGTCCTAATACTGTTCCTTGTGGAACTCCGTAATTAAAAATTTTAGATATACTGATATTTTCACCAATTTTTACATGTTGTGATCTATTAGTTAGGTAACTTTCAATTAAATTTAAAACATTTCCCCGGAACCCTAAATATTCTAATTTTTTTAATAATATTTCATGACTGACAGTATCAAAAGCTTTTGCTAAATCCAAAAATATACAAATACTTTTCATTTTATTATCCATTGAATTATAAATTTGAGTTGTCAATTGACAAATTGCATCTTGAGTAGATTTATATTTTTGGAAGCCAAATTGTTTTTCTGATATTATTTTATTTTTATCTAAAAATTTTTCCATTCGATCTTTTAAAACTTTCTCAAATATTTTTGCCAAAGATGAAATTATTGTTACAGGTCTATAATTTTGAAATTCTGTTTTATTTCCATTTTTATATATTGGTTTAATTAAACCTATTTTAAAAGCATTTGGATATATTCCTGTTTTAAATATAGTATTTATCAAATGAACTAACGGTTTAGAAATATGTGAATTAATTGATTTTAATATCTCAGATGTAATTCCATCAATTCCAGGAGATTTTTTAGGTTTAAGATTATTTATAATACTTTTAATTTCTTGATAATTAGTTTCTTCTAAATAAAAGGAATTTAAATTATTTGATAAATTTTTATATGTAATTTTACTCTTACTTTTATTTTTAATTAAAATATCATTAGCTAATGATGCACCAACTTTCGAATAATATTCAATAAAATTATTAGATATTACATTTTGATCATTAGTTATTTCTCCATTTTTAAGTTTCATGTAATTTATTGAATTATTTTTTTTATATTTTTCATTACATAATTTTTTAACACATTTCCATAATTCTTTTGATGATTGACATTTTTTTTCAATTTGAGTTTTATAATAATTTATTTTATTTTTTTTAATAATTTCCGTTAATTTATTTTTATATATTTTATATTCATTTAACAGGATAATATCATTATTTGCATTTTTTAGATTTTTATAAAGTTCATTTTTTTTATTTATTGATATTAATAAACCTTTCGATATCCACTCTTTTTTTGATGTATTTATTCGATTTTTAATATTAATTTTACATTTCTCAACATTATTTTGAATTTCATTAATTAAAAAATTACTTAAATCTTCAGAAGATTTTAATAAAAAATATTTTTCCCAATTTGTTTTATTCAAATATTGATTTAATTTATTATAATTAATATAAGTTTTATATTTTATTAAATCTTTTTCATTATTTTCATTTATATTTGAAAAATTTTGTAGAATAATTGGATAATGATCTGTAATTTGATATTGGAATATGAATGATTTAAAATTTGATAAATTTTGTTTTGTATTAATGAAAATGTGATCTATACATGAAATTTGATTGTTTATTTTCCTTGTAATATCGTTAATAAAAGATGTAAAATTATATTCATTTAAAATATTTAAATATTCGTTAGAATTTATATTATTTGAGAGTATATTTATATTTATATCTCCAATAAAGATTGTTGTATCATCATTTTTAAATTTTTTATATTGATTATCAAAAAATAATTGTAAATCATTATTAAATTTTTTTATACATATTGATGGAGGTCGATAAACTGCAATAATATTAATTTTTTTATTTTTATTAATTAATAAATTCACATATATTACTTTTAATTCTCCAATAGGTATTATTTCATAATCATAATTAATATTATCTTTAATAAATACAACAATTCCATCATTTTGATTTAAAGTACTATTATTATATATTAAGTTATAATTAGGAATATTAAATAAATTTGTATCTAAAATTTTCCAAGTTTCTGTAAAAATTATAATATCAAAGTTTTCTTCCAAATTGTAAATAAATAATTTACTTTCATCAATATTTTTTGCAATACTACGTATATTATTGTGATATATTGAAAATGTTTTATTATGATTATCAAATTTAACATTATTATATTCATTTTTATTACTTACCAATTTTGTTTGAATATTATTTATTTTTAGTTCCTTCAAATAGTCCATTTTGGATTGATTTAAAATATGTAATTTAAAAATTTAAATATAGTTTTTTTTTTTTTTTTTTTTTTTTTTTAAATATTAATTGAAATAAAAATAACTTAATTTTTAACAATTATTCAAATTTATCAATTGTTTCAAAGTTTCTTCTGTATTAATATGTATAACTCTTTCTTCTTCATTTTTTCTTACAAAAATTTTTCCATTCTTTATCCAAATAAATTTAAAACTATTTTTCTTTAGTTCTTTTGTTTTTCCAAATAGATATTTTGTTTTTGGAGTTAATTCTTCATTGACATATATAATATTTTGATTTCCTTTTAAATTAAGTTCGTATGTTGTTAATTTTCCATTGTTTCTAAAATATTGTTTTGACTTCTCTAAAATCTTTTTTTTAATATCTTCATTTTTTAATTTTATTTTTATTATATTTTCATTTTTATTTTCTGTTCTTTTAATTTCTATTATATCTTCTTTTTCAGTACTAATTCCAATTTGTTTCAAAATTTTTTTCGTTATTTCTTTGTCATCAATATTTGGGTTTTCAGGTATACCTTTAATTTCAATATTATTTTTTATTGAAATTTGTGATTTAACATCATTTTTTTGTTCAATATTTTTTATTTCCTTTTGCAAATTTTCTACATGCTTTTTTAAAGATATGTTTTCTTTTTTTAATTCTTCTTGATTTTTACTAATTTCCATTAAAGTTTTTAAAAAATTTTTATTTTCTTCATATATTATATCATATTTTTCTGATATAAAATTTATTGATTTTTGTATATCTTTAATATAATTTTCTAAATTACCTGTATATTTTACTTTACATTTTTCACATATCCATTCTTCTTTCATTTCAATTAAGTTATTATCTATTAATTTTGTATTTGATTTTGAACATTTTAAATGATAAAAACGTTTACATATATCGTTACATTGTAAATAATTTTGAT
This sequence comes from Polydrusus cervinus, assembly GCA_935413205.1. NCBI lineage: Eukaryota > Metazoa > Arthropoda > Insecta > Coleoptera > Curculionidae > Polydrusus > Polydrusus cervinus. Next base: position 45,461,892 of record OW284516.1, on the reverse strand, counting down.
TTTGTGTGATATTTTTACTGCATTTTTCACAAACTTTAGAATTTGAACAGCTCGCTTCCTTTTTGTCTTCTGAATTGATTTTAAATTTTTTTATTTTTTCATCACATTTTTTTTGGCTTCCTCTAATTGGGTATTTCAATGGTAAATACCCTTCTTCTTCATCATCTGATATATTTTTATTTTTTAGGTTTATGTTTGACATTCTATCATTATTATTTTTTAGGTTTATGTTTGACGTTCTATCATTATTATTTTGACTGGTCGTTTTTTTTACATTATTTCTTGTCATTTTTTGACAGAAAATGTTTAAAAAAAAATTTTTTCACAATATTAAGTAAAACCTTTTTTTCAGAATGCTGTCTTCTCCACTTCAATATTTCCAATAAAATATTTTCTTTCAAATCTAATTATGTACTTTTTAAAAAAATATTGTTTGGTTTTTTCTTGTATAAATCAGCAAATAAAGTTATAAAAATATGACGTTCTGATACTATACAGGGTATAACTAAACGTCGCATTTAATTCAAACTTTCAGTTGTACAAAAAATGTTGTTTGTATTTCGTTTGTGAAATTCGTGTTTTAATGGCACATTCGAGAGAATTTTTCGCCTCGACCTGCGGTCTCGGCAAAAAATTGACACTCTCATATGCCATTAAAAAAACACTCACTTCACGCACTTAATACAAAAATAACTATTATTTCATTGAAAAACGGCGTACAACCGACCTTCCCCCCTTTTACATAACATGACCAGTTAATTACTCATAAATTGAACTTTGCTGTCGACCATTTGACAATATGAAATTGGACCTAAGACGGGTATTTGACTGCTTTTTGGATAAAGCGATAAAGATACGAAATAATTAAATGGTGAATTCTTCACTAGTCCTAACTCCTGATATCAGACACTACTAGCGTGAAGTTCAGGTTAAATTTAAGTTTTATAAAAATCGATCGTAGAAAAAATGTTTTCCTTCAAATCTAAACCTTTTCTATTTTACAACGTTTTTCCCTAAAGATTTTTCATTAGTTAAAGTCTTTGGCTTTGTCACTGGGCACATTGTTTTCGAAGAATGCCGTCTAGGCTAGTCAATACCTACAAATACCGATTTTACGACGTCAGAATGACCTGCTTTTTCATTTTTGCCATAAAATAGTGTAACACTGTGCCAGGAGATGATCCTGACGTATTTGGACACGCGATTTTCGTAATATTAAAAATATAAAAATGTATTTTATGATTGGCTAAGTTATGCATGAAATAAACGGAATGCTATTTATACAGTCGATGTTTCGTGCATTTCGAAGTGATTTCAACGAAAGAAACATGACTATAAATTTATTTCTTTGATTTCTTTAAGCAGTGGCGTCTGTTCAATAACATAATTTAACAAAGCTGTGTTGTCATATCTCACCAACTAGTAGAGATACAATTTTGAAAATTTAATAACTTACTAAACTTGAGACGCCCAATTAATTGCAGTTAGAATATAAGGGGCATTCCCTTTGGGATAATAAAACGACTACGTGTAGCGCAAAACTAAAAAATCTGGCAAGAGTGCCAGTGGCGTAGAAAGGGGGGGGGGGGGGGGGGCTGCCCCCCCCGAAATCCAAAAAAAAGAAAATATAAACTATAATTGGGCAACATAAAGAATCTTTGACGGCAACGCTATCAATAACGCGCCAAATAAAATAACAAATCATCCTCCCAGTAACTAAAGCTTCAGCAGAAAGACGTTTTTCCACTTTAAAAAGATTAAAAACATATCTGAGAAATCATTCAGGTGAAGAGCGTACAACAAGTTCAGCTTTAATAAGTATTCATAAAAAAATCCACATTGATATATGAAATAATCAAAATATTTTGTCAAAAAAGGCGACGAATCACGGTTTAGTTTTTGGCAAAAAAATATGTTGTGCTTTAAGTTTATGGTTAATTTTTGTTTTTTCAATAAATAAAAAATATACCTTATTTTTAGTATTTTTTTGTTCAATTATGCTTATTTCATGAAGAATTTTTTGTTTAACAAGTATATATATTATCTGTTTTATATTACCTATATTAGTGTATTTGTATAACTCACTACAAGTTTTTTTAAATGTATATGTATTTTTTTATTTTGAAATTTTTTTGATTGTCCAAAAAAAGTTTTTTTTGGGCGTGGCACCCCTTGTGGCATGCCTTCGGCGATTGGCCTGCGGCACTGGCTCGTCGGTTTCCCTACCCATTTGCCCCCCCCCCTCGAAATAAAATTCTGGCTATGCCACTGAACAGTGCCGATATCAATGTTTAATTTCGCATACCCAGAAACCCCCAAATACCGTATTTTCTATGCGTAGCTTTGACGATTGTGAAGATATTAAAGCGTTCTGTTACTTTTTACTAACTCGGTATATGTTTTAGAAGCCAGTAACCACAGGGCCGTAGCCAGAACCAAATTTTTGGTAGGGCTATTCGATTCCTTACCGGGGCCCATATTCTCACGTTGAAATATAAAGATATTTGATTTTTAAGGGACGCTGTAGAATTTTTTACATTTTAGAACGACCGACATCCGACATGCTTCATTCATGTGCATGTATTATATTTATTATAAGCAGTAGCGTAGCCAGAAAATATGCTTGGGGGGGGGGGGGGGGGGGGCTGAATGGGCGTAAGTAGGACTTTTTTTTTGGAGAAAGGGACAGTTGGGACTACATCTATTTCATGATATTATACCTAGAAAAGAAGACGGAAAAGCGCCGCAGGCGAAACCATTTCGGGGCCACGCCCAAAGTTCGTTTAAAATTTACCTAACTAGGTACTAACAAATTTCATCAAAATTATTGAAATTTGTTTTTGTAAATGTTTTTTTTTTACTTTTTTTTTGGATTTACCTAGCTGGCTCTTTATTAAAAAAAAACATTTTTTATATTTGTGAAAATATGAATATTAGTGTCCAATCCAAAATTTTAACATAAGACGTATGTATGACTCTAACACGCGATTTTCGGGCCCGATTTTTCATAATTAAAAATAAGTAAATATCGTTCTCCACGCCAAAATTGATGATTTTTCAGAAATCATGTACTTTTGGAGCGTAAATCTAGGAGCAGTTTTTGGTGCAAATTCTTAGGTTTTGAAATACTCTTTCTTAAGTGCCGTTTTGTATATTCATAATAAAGCATTCTCGATTCTTCCCGCACTATTTTTTTAAATTATAAATCATCACTTTTCTTCAATAAAAAATGTTTCAAATAAAATGTTTATTATAATTTTTTTCTTTAAAAATAAATACCTAATTGTTTTTTGTTTCTGTTGTAAAAATATTTTATTGCATTGGGTTATATTTTTGTTGATTTAAAATAGCTTTAAAAAAGGGAAAACGGAACTCAAAGGACAGGACTCTACCCGTATGACGAAATTATTTAAGTAATTTTATTTTATTAAACTTATCAAATAACTTGCAGACATTTTTGACACTTATTTTTTTCTATTTCAAAATCTTTTTATAAGGGCTCAATATGTTTTTACCAGGGCTTCGCCCTGGCCAGCCCCCCTCTACCTACGGCCCTGAATAACCAACCCATTTTCTTTTTAATACAGCATGCATATCTTGCTCGGTCCAGTTTTGTCTAGTCGATATTCTTTTATACCGACCCATTACTTCAAAAAGAAAGAGTCCACTTAAAACTGTGTTTTAATTGACATTGGGTGACGCATGGTATACCAACGAAATCAAGGCACAAAATGTTTTCATAACATACATTTTTTAAACAAAATAATAGCTTTATCAATAATTCAACCTGCTGAATGTGCTTGAAAATTAATTTCATGTAGCATTATAATCGAGCTGGTTCTACCATAATTTGTAACATATGGCTGAAACTCCAAAACGGTAAGGTCAAAAACATTGTTTTTGTCATGAAATGCTTGACCACGGAACTATGAAAACAATCACTTTTTCAAGTAAAGTGTTAAAAATCATTCTTTTGGTAATAACTCTAAAACAAAAGAGGATAATGAACTGAGGTCGTCACATTTTTTCTTGTAAATTTAATCCGATTACGTGTATGTCATAGTTATGTTGTATGATTTAGGTGTTCGAGATAAAATCAAAAAAACTGTTATTATTGCAATATGCGCCCTCTAACAATTTTATTACGAACTATCGTGTACCAATAGGTGCGACAATTTAAAGTATTGACCTTTCTCTTCCAAACATGCCTAAGTTTACTAAAATCGGATAAGGCGTTTAGAAGTTACTGCTATTGATAACATACAGTTAAGTTACTGCTATTGATACACATACATACATTCAATAGTTTCCTCCACTCTTATCAAGATCGATACGCCAATAAGCCACTCAGACCAGTGGCGGCTCGTTAGGTGAAGTAGGTGAAGGGGTTCTTCACCAAAAAAAAAAAAATAAAACCAGGAGGAAAGTTTTTCGATAATATTAAATATTAATGTACCAATACAGCTACCATTTTAGCCCTTAAAAAATAATTTGGTTCGAATTAATAATATTAATTTAATCCGAATGTAGCTATGCATAATAGGGCCATGGTTAACTCCGATGGACAGTAATTATAAAGACTCGTGCATTTTGGCGCGCCCCAGCTGATTGTGTCCGTTAGATCAAAGCAAGTGAAGACCCAATGTCCAACATGGCTTTGATATTCACCGTTACTATGGTTACGTGACGTCAGTCACACAAACAGCATATAACAATTTGCATTATGATAAAGGGCAATTTAAAAATAGATCAGTCGTATGCACCATTGTTTTACCATTGGTTCGCCTAACCTTAAGGTATTTATTCTGAGGTTTTGCGAAACTTACTTGTAATTTGTTGAAAAACCCATTTAGTCGTTGGACAGATGAGGATAAGAGAGACGTTTTGTTACACGGGTTTTTAGTCAATGTTTGTTTAAGTACCCGCACTTACCTAGCTCTTCACTATTTTTTAAGACCGCGAGCCGCCACGATTATGGACCATTAACAAATGTTCTCTATTAAACTCACAATTTTTTTGTTTTAATGTTTCATTAATATCCAAAAAAAAAAGATTTGCTTACATGCAATTTTTATTTCACTTTTAATTTTAATATGATAATTAAGCCAGATTAATTAAAATAAGTGACTCATTAATGAAAACTAGCAGATATTATACTGTTATAAAATTTAATGTATGCCATAATAATAAAGTTCATAAAAACATATTGAGCTACGACGAATCTCCTCTAATAACATAGTTAATAAAATAAACCGAAAATGAGAGTATCAGGGAAAGATGCAGCTACCGTGTACTTTAAACTGATATATGTTACAGTTGCTAGTAAACTACTCAGGTTGATGCGAATAAACGAAAAAAAATATAATATTTTTGTTACACCCGGTATAAAAAGAAGATTAATTTTTTATCACAAATTGCAAAAATCATGATATGTTTAAGGAACTAACCTACAATAACAAAATTGGTTAAATCGAATCATACAGAAAAGATAGCATTTTTTTCCGAGGGCCCGTTTGTGCGACGGATCCACTTAGGCCAGATTTGGACCATTGTGCTCACCCTGTATAGTTGTTTGGTTTGTGTAGGTCAACTGGGAAGAGGAGAATGATGTCCTCTGGTTCTAATTTTGGTTGCCCGAGTATTCGTTGTCTCTTCCGATCTATTGACTCGCAATGGTAAACTATGTGCAGTACAGTTTCCTTGTCTTGTCCGCATAATCGGCAGTCAAGGTCTCCATTGTACAGTTGCAGTCTGTGCAGATGGTTCTTGATAGCCATGTGTCCTGTCAGAATTCCTGTAATGGTTCTCAGCTGGTTCCTGTTTATTTAAGGCAGCTGTTTCGTAAGTCTTGGGTCTGGATCCCCAATGAAGCTTTTGCTGTGGCCTAATCCCTGTCTGTTACTCCAGTGGATTTTGTGTTCATTCCTGATCCATCGCTTTATGACATCTCGTACTGTGCACCTTGGCAGCAGCAGTTTATCGGCTATTTTATTTTCTGTAACACCTTCGTATCCTGATACCCACTGCAGTATTACATTGTTTACTTTTGTCAGGGCCTTCAGTTCCTCTTGTAATTCCCATACCAGTCTTGAGGTTACCTTGTTGCTTGTTGCAAAATAGAGGATTAAATTTATGGCAGATTTACGCAAGAGAGGGCGCAGGCATGCCAGCTGATCTAGCAGACAATACAGTGAACAAACCACTGGGATTGGTCAAAGAGGAGATTGACTACACGGCCAAGCAGCTTGCACAGAACAGATGGACAGGGTTGACAACCTGTAGTACATCCAGGCAACTGTGGCCGGCTGAGCAGATTTCTGAACAGTAGTGGCTGGTTTGAATGAGTTGTTAAAATCCTTCCGCGGTTACGTCGCACTAATCATCAGAGATCTGATGAAGGTGGGTTCTACGGAACACGTGTGGTATCACAACGGACCTAATCAGGACTACGTGATACTGTTTGGTCAGAACCAAGGGTCTGCCACTCTTACCTAACCTAACCTAACCTATGGCAAATTTATGATGTTGCGTTAATTTTGTCCAGGAGTTAATAAGGAATCTCGACCTCAAGAGGTACTTTGCTTAGAGGCAAGAACGCGTAAAAACAAAACTTATGCAAGAGGGAAGCTTGATGGGGCGGCGAAAAAAGCCGTATAGTATTTCGAAAACATAGTATTAAAATAGTCGGTTACTATGACAATAAAAACTGTGACAGTGTGGAAGTGTTAATGAGCCATGCCACTTGCCTCTTCGCGAATTATTTTCGTTTGTATGTTAGTCGTTAATTTGAAGTGAATTCTACGATAAATTTATTAGATTCTTGTGCTTTGTGATTCATTAAGGTCGACGAGCGGCCATATCTGGGAAACTACTGGGCATAGAAATTCAGGAAAAAAATGATAACTAAAGTGGCCATGAGAAAATCCTGGAAATAATTTTTAAGTTCTGCATTTTGCCTCAAGAAGACGTAATTAAAAAGTAAATTTTAAAATTTTACATATCTAAGAAAATTCCACATTAAGGTATATCTTTGGTAACACCATTAAAAAACTTGGACAATTATGCATCATTTTGGTCTTATGCTCATTGGCGTACTGACTTTAATAAGAGGGGGGAAAGCTGTTAAAAGTGTAATCATTTAAATCGCTGTAACTAAAGACTATTTGGAAGAGAAATGTATGCACTTTCACCAATCGTATTTAGTTGTCCATAATAGTTCTCAAAAAAGAATGCTAGAGGGCGCAATTTGTAATAATACCACATTTTTTGATTTTACTCCGAAAAAATAAATCATACGGTATAATTCTGATACTATAATCGAAAAGTAGATAAAATTTGCTAGAAAAATATTAAAACCGCAGCTCGATATCTCCGTTCGTTTCAGCGTTATCGCCAATAGAATGATTTTTAAAACTTTAAATGAAGAAGCGATTATATATTTTTTAGAAAAAAAGTGGGACGCCACTGATATTTTTCCATGTGGAATAATATCCTAAATAATTTTCGAATTAGCCTGGTCAATTCTTCATAAAAATGGTCTCTTGCCTTTTTCTCCTCAGGCACACCGTTCTTAATTAAAATAATTAAATGAAGGTTTAATATTATGTCAGTATCGCATAAGAAAGTCAATTGTGCACGACGCCGTAGGCGAAGGGCTCAAACTTTAGAGTATTATATGAAGAATGAACTAAAATTGTATTTTAACATAATTACATTGAATGCCATTTTACATAATAACAACGCAGTAAACATAAAACGAGAAGTGACAATACTGCAGCGCTACCTGCGACAAAACTGACAAGACAATACGAAATAAAATAAGCTCGTAACATTTTATTTAGTTGTTTTTTACAAATTCTATAATTTTGTCTGCTTTATCTGGTTTTATGTAGATACGCCTCTTCGTTTTCCGCATTTTTTTAGGAAAGATTTGCATGATGCCTTTAATACGTTCTATCATTTTCAATACTACTGGTAGGCATATAAGCAGTGGATACATTTTTAGTTCAATAAAAATATATATTAAGCCTCATATCGTCAATTTTGGAGCATTTCGTGCACGCCTTACAGAAAATTAAAAAAATTTTTGTATACGGTATTCATCAGAAATCAAAAACAAATAAAAGATAATAAAATATACATTATTGGAATGTGTTCAGTGTTCGGTGAGGTTTAACCTTACCTGCCTCATGCTACCGACCGCCACTCACCCTCACCAGTTAAAACGGTGTGATTTAAAAACAAATAAAGATAGTGCAAATCCAAAACTTTTCTATCACTTAGTCACAAAATACCGATTATTTCATACTTTTTAGACAGTTTTCAATATTTTTTTCTTCGTAATATAATGTATTATTTTTTGCTTCAAAAAATAATTGCTATTACTTCTTCAAAACACCCACATAAAAATAAATATTATTTGTATGTACATATCTGCATTAAATGCTGTTCATAAATCCTGCTAGTAATTCTCTGCTTTATTCCCATCGATCAATGTCGGAATAAACATTTGTTTTTTTTACATCCCTATGAATATGTGTATCAGCTTCGATTATCCAACATTTTTTGCGTTAAGAGCCTTTCATACCAGCGTGAAACGCGGCATCGTTTTCTGGCTTATCTAATTGAAAATTTAATTCAAAAATGTTACTAAGGCACTCTTAAAAATGACTTGATATTTGGTACTAATTTTTATTTGTTCTCGTGTTTACGTTACCAAAAATAACTATTTTTAGTTAGGAAAACAAAAAATATTTTTTTCTTGGTTATATTTACCAAAAAATGATGCCATTAGAACAAAGAAAATATATTGTTTTTATATTAGTTGGCACAAATAAAATATTTTGTATAGCTGAATTTTACTCTGTATATATCCTATTTAAATGTTACATCAAAGTTCCTACAAACTTGTATTTATCAATTAAGCTTGTTGTAATAACACATTATGAATTTGTAGTCCCTATTATTTTGTTAATTTTGAAAAAGATACATTCTTAGTTACCAGAACTAACTTTTCTGTTCAAGTAATATTATTCTTCATATTTATAACTAACGGCATCAACAGAGACTTGACGCCCTTGCCCGGTGAGTGACATGTGACATCATTCTAGCCAAGACTGTCAGGAGGTTATGTTTATGTTAGGGTGCTTTTGCGGTTCCGTGTCCATTTTTTCGTGTTTTTAAGGCAATAATTGGCCATTTTCATGGCCGTGCCCGTGTGGAAAATGGATGTGACAATATTTGGTGTAATTTATTTGTGTTTATTGTCTTTCTTGTGTACGTTCTTATTGGCAGAAGGAAGTTAAATCATAAGTAAGTAAACATTTTTTTTTATCTTTGCAGTTTGGTACATTAGAAAGTTAAAATGAGATTTTTATAAAGCATGGCAAGGTGACCCGATAAGAAATAACTTAAAAATATTTTTTTTTGTTTTTGTTCTATGTTCCATTTCTATAAAAAATTTCTAATGTGCAACGGCAATGACAAAAATATAAAATTTTTACTTATTTATGATTCAACTCCTTTCTTATAATTAGAAAGTACAGAGAAAAGATAATAAACACAATGTTGTGACTACATACGTAATAATTGTTAGTCTATGAAAATTTCAAGTTTGGCCCAAATAAATGATTGCTTTGGCAATATTTGTAGATTGCATCATTAACAAAAACAATATTGCCTTGAAAACAAATGTTCAATTTTCCATATTTACACATTAGTTGTGACAACTAATTTTAAAAGCGGGAGTACCATATAAATTTAGTTATCCGCATATAAAATTTTGTTGTGACAAGAATTAAATTTTATAGGTTGGGTTGGTTAATGTTATTAATTAGTTTAACAGTTCAATAACGACAATTTTTTTTGGTTGTACAAACTAATTTTTGGGTTGAGTCCGATTTCACGAAAATAAATAGTTGTCAGAACGAAATTTTAGTAATCCATACCATGTTATTTTTAAGAGTGGGGGTTCACAAGAACTTCTAGTTTGAAGGATAATACCTTATTTAAAAAAAAATAAATTAAAATGTATTTTAAAGTTTTAATTAAATAGGCTCAAATTATATAATCCGCCATGCAGAACATAAAAATAGAAATATTAAGGCTATTCAAACTATTCATATTAATTTCCCATTTTCCATTAGAGTAACAAATGATGCTCCGATTTTCTCCACTGACGCCAATTAATTTTCGAAAAATTCGTTTTTATAATATTTTGTATATGAAAAAGACATTTTATTGCCATTGCCAGACGCAGGTACAATATGAGCAATGCTATGGAACTGTCTATTTTGTCCGTGACGACCCATCGACTACTGTTTGCTTTTAATAAGCAAAAAATAATTTCTTTAATGTTCCTGCAACATATAATATTTATAGCGGATATGTTCAGGGCTGATGAACTATTCAAAACTGCGGGGGTGGCTTCGGTGGCCAACCGGTCAGCCCTGGTTTGCTTTTTTTGTAAAGAAATATTTGTAAAATAATTTTCAAGCTCTAATAATTTTCTTTAGGCCTGGCGGCTTGCCGGGCTTATAGGGCCTAATGGATTGGTCGGTTTTGGTTAACGGGCCGGACCGGGCCGCGTCGCAAAATTCCGGCTCAGGCCGGGACGGGCCTGGTCATGAGATTCCGGGCTCTACCCCTTGGTAATGGCCCTGGCACCGAACGAAGAGGTAAAAAGCCTAATAAAAAAGTACAGTCAGCTGGTCATTTCTCACACAATAAAGTTTAAACAAATATTGTTGCTACAAAACAAAACTTGCCGTACTACTAGCAAGAAAAGTAAGCTTTTTCTAATGGTAAGATGCAGTGGCGTATTTAAGGGGGGCTGCCGGGCTGCAGCCCCCCCCCCCCCCCTGAGCCCTGGAGCTCGAGTCTAAAAGTCTAATTGTACTCTTAATTTAAATCTTTAAATAATATTATATTCTTGGCTCATATTACAAAGATCTTGTAGGAAATGTTTAGTTTTTAAACTTTTCCTTTTAAAAATCCTGTTGTATATAGAGATTAAGATTAAGATTTCAGAAGCATATCGTTTTAGTTATTGATTTATGATGCAATTTTAAAGGAAAACGAGTAAAAAGAATAATATTTTAGAGTATTTTTCTATTATTGTCTGTTCCGTTCTCCCTTTTTTAGAGCTATTTTAAATCAACAAAAATATAACCCAATGCAATAAAATATTTTTACAACAAAAACAGAAAACAATTAGGTATATATTTTAAAAAACTTAAAGTAAAAATTTTAAGTGAAACATTTTTTATGGAAGAAGTGTGATAATTAACAATAAAAAAAATAGTGCGGGAAGAAACAAGAATGCTTTATTATGAATATACAAAACGGCACGTAAGAAGGAGTATTTAAAAAACTAAGCATTTGCACTTAGATCTACGCTCCTAAAATACATGATTTCTGAAAAAATCATCAATTTTGGACTGGTGAGCGATGTTTACTTTATTTTTAATCATGAAAACCCGAGCCCGGAAAACGCTGGTTAGAGTCATACATACGTGTTATGTTAAAATTTTGGATTAACACCAATATTCATATTTTTCACAATTATAAAAAATGTTTTTTTTAAATAAAGAGCCAGCTAAGAATATCAAAAAAAAAGGTAAAAAAAACATTTACAAAAACAAATTTAATCCAACCATGCAGGTTAGTTAGGTGAATTTTAATCGAATTTTGGGCGGGACCCCGAAAATTTCTCGCCTGCGGCGCTTTCCGCCTTCTTCACCAGGTGCAATATCATGAAATTTTTTGTAGTCCCGACTGTCCCTCTCTCTAGAAAAAAATATCCTATTTACGCCCACTGAGCCCCCCCCCCGAGTATATTTTCTGGCTACGCCACTGGTAAGATGTCTCCATCTGTATACCGGCTTTAAACTCTTTTGGTCTCGTTAAGTGGATCCGACTGCTAAAAGATTTGCCATGTTAAATTGAGGTTCTCCTTGGTCCGAATTACAAGAACAATAATAAGCAAATGTTTGAGTTTTGTTTTCACCAATGGAAAAAATATTTGCGTAAAAAATATAAGCCAATGAAAACCCTAAAAATAATTTAATAAAGTTCAATGTAATGTTTTTAATGACTATTTAACTAGAGTGTTTTACACTGGCAAAATGTCATAGCAACGGCCGGTCTTCTACTGGCAAAATTACTACCTGCACCTACCTGGACAAAATTCACATGTGATTTTTGCCGCGGCAAAATTTTAATTTTTGATTGAAAGAAGTTTTGTTACCATGGTTCTGTTAATTATTTAAAATGTCATTGTATTATTTCTTGTTAACAAACGTCAAATTATTTTAGTTCAAAAATGAGTGTTTCTGAAGAAAAAAACAGATTTGGAATACAATCCATTACAGAAATTAAAAAGGCAGTGTCGGAGAATATACCTCCAAATACGCGTATCTCCAAAACTTCCATTTGGCGACAGTTTTCGCAGTTCTTATTGATAAGAGATTATAAGCTTGAAAAGCATACTCCAGCCGAAGAATTAGCAAAAATTATGGAAGATTATGCTTACAACATGAAAAAACTAAATGGAGAGGACTACAAAGAGTCAAGTATCAAAAGCATATGGAATACCACTGCGCAGATGCTACAAGAAAAGTATTATCAAGAATTTAATATAAAAATAGACCCATTTACCGACATTCTTTTTAAATCAGCCCGTTTGGCAAAGGACTTAAAACGAAAACAACTTCAAGGTAACCAAGAAAAAAGAAAAACAAGTTCGAAAGCCCTTACAACACAAGAATTATTGGAAATGATAAAAATTCATGACGAAGACACCCCAGACGGCCTATACAGAAAAAAATATTTCACTTATTTTCTTTTGAACTTGCGTGGCGAGGCAACGAAGCAGTGAACTGCAAAGTACATTATTTCCACCAAGAATTAGACCTAAATGAAGAATTTACGGGACGTATCGAATACAATCCCATATTTTCAAAGACTACACAAGGAGGTGCAAAAGCCTTGGCCAGTAGCAAATGGTTGGTAAAAAACAACACTAACAAAGATCTTTGTCCTATTCGTCTATTTTTAAAATTATTTGAAAAAAGAAATACCAATCCAGAAATTACAAGTGACAGGCTCTTTTTGACAGTTCATCCAAATTGGGAAAAAGGAATTTGGTACAAAAACATGCCTATTGGAATAAACAGCATGTCGAAATGGACCAAAATCTCAGCAGAAAAAATCGGCGTAAATACCAAAAAATTTAAAGTAACAAACCATTCACATCGCTCTTCCACTATTTCTGCCCTTGCAAAAAATGGCGTTGGTGAGCAAGAAATTATCAAATTAACAGGACATTCCCACGCCAATTCTTTGAAGCCTTATTTGCAGTTAGACTCTGAACATCATTTAAAATTAATTGCAAACTTAAGAGAAAAAGCACCAGATCAAGTAATATCATCAAATCAAAATCAATCAAATAATGCACAAACGTTTAATTATCACAACTGTAACTTTTACATCAATAAATAAGTAATTTTTTTGTTTTATTCTTAAATAAAAGTTTTCTAATTTTATTGTTCTTTGTCTTTTTTCTAGTTAAATAGTCATGTCGAATACCACTCGAGATAAAATTTTGCCGACAAAATTTTATCTCTTGTGATATTATATATGACTATTTCACTAAAGTGTTTTATACTGGCAAAATATCATAGAAATGGCCTATTTTCTAGTGGAAAAATTCTTAATTACAGTTACCTGGACAAAATTATCAAGATGGGTTTTCAGCCCCAAAATTTTGATAAATGTCAGGTAAAAACTATGGTTAATTTAACAAATATCCAGTCCATTCTTAAAGTGGAGTTAATTTATAGGAATAAATTCCTTCAAATATTATACTGGTTTGAAAAAAACGCAAAAATGCAAGGTTTGGGTGCCAATCTACCGAAGAAACTAAAAAATCGATAGCTGAAAATATTCCACTTCCACACATGGAAGTCCAAGAACTCAATTTGAGCACAGTTCTCAGAGTTTCTAATGGTAAGAAATTATACTTATACTGAAAAAATGTACTACTGTGACGAAACTGGCGAAATTTCTCGAAGATTACGCTTTTAATATGAAGAAACAGTGGCGGCTCGTGGTCTTAAAAAATGATGTAGAGCTAGGTATAATGCAGGTACTTAAACAATCATTGACTAATTTATATTTTAATTACGTTCTTACATAGCTTGTTTCTGGAAATCAGATCGATTCTTCGGTTGACGTCTAGCGTTTTCTTTTAAAGCATCGACAATAGTATTTTGATTTTGTTCAAAATTTCTTAACAATACCTGACATTTTAGGTGTTCTCCAGAATCCCCATGTTGACGCAACGATCGAGTAATATTAAAAAAATCTATAAATCCGTCCCTATTCCAAACGCAATGTTTATTCAAAAAGAGTAAACACGACCAACAAAACAATTTTTGTAGGGCGGCACTACTACATAGCCAATTATATTCTGAAAACCAGGAACACTTAAAATAAATTTTATAGGATCTGCCACTTTTTAAAATTTTTAAAAAAAATCTATGTTTAAGATTCCAGTACGTCGCCCGTGTAACAAAACGTCTCTCTTATCCTCATCTGTCCAATGACTTAATGGAGTTTTTAACAAATTACAAACTGTGTCCTTAATTGGGTTCACACTACTGAATTAACGGAAAAATAAAAACAAAACTTTTTAATCACACAGTAAATCACGTAAAAATGATATCTATAACCGTAAGTTTCGCGAGGCCTCAAAATAAATATCTTATGGTTAGGCGAACCAATGCTAAATCAAGGGTGCATACGACTGATCTATTTTTAAATTGGCCTTCATCATAACACAAATTGTTACATGCTGGCGAGTGACTGCTGTCACGTAACCATAGCGACGGTGAAATGAAAGCCGCTTGACTATGTTTGCTCTTTACTGCTGCTTTGAGCTCACCTCGGAGCTCACCGATGCAGTCGGCTGGGGCGCACCAAAATGCACGAGTGTTAATAAATTATTGTCCATCGGAGTTAACCGTGGCCTTATTATGCATAGCATTCGGATAAAATTAATATTATTAATTCGAATATAATTATTTTTCAAGAGCTAAACTGGTAGCTGTATTGTTACCTTAATATTTAATATTGTCGAAAAAATTTCCTCCTGGTTTTGTTTTTTTACTTCACCTGTCGAGCCGCCGCTGTGAAGAAGGGTATTGGCGAAGACTATACAGAATCTTCTGTGAAGGCTATATGGAACACTACAGCAAAAATGATTTAAGAAATGTATTTTACAGAATACGAAATCAATATTGACCCTTTTACAGATATTTCCTTTAAAAAGGCGCAAGTGACCAAAAATTTACTAACAATAATGCAAAGCTACAATGAAGAAAACCCCGATGAAGCACAATACAAGTTTTTCCATCTCTGCACATTGGAACTAGCTTGGAGAGGCAATGAGGCCGTAAATTGCAAAATTCAATATTTTTAAAAGGAGTTTGATACCATGGGAGAATTTACCGGACGAATTGAATATAACAGAATATTTTCCAAGACAGCTCAAGGCGGGTCAAAAGGATTGGCAAACAGCAAATGGTTCGTAAGAAATTTATCAAACAAAGTCTTGTGCCCGGTAAGATTATTTTTAAAATTATTGGAAAAAAGAGGACCAAACATTTCCACAGACAGACTAATTCTCTCCGTTCATCTTAACTGGTAGAAGGGATGTTGGTTCAAAAATACTCCACGAGGAATAAATACAGTATCTAAGTGGACCAAATCTTCAGCGGAGAGAATTGGAATTAATTCGAAGAAGCATAAAATACAAATCATTCTCATCGATCTTCCTTTGTGTCTATCCTATTTAAACAGGGTGTTGGGGAACAAGAGTTGATTAAGTTAACAGGCAACTCAAA
Organism: Polydrusus cervinus; assembly: GCA_935413205.1. NCBI lineage: Eukaryota > Metazoa > Arthropoda > Insecta > Coleoptera > Curculionidae > Polydrusus > Polydrusus cervinus. Next base: position 45,445,987 of record OW284516.1, on the reverse strand, counting down.
TGCAAATTCTCTGGAACCTGGATATCTGCAGCTAGATCCTGGCCATCATCTGAAGCTCATCGAAAATCCAGAGCAATATTTTCAAAAAGAAATCTCTTACATTCAAAAATAAGACGCTTTTATGCTGAAATATAAAAAAAAGTAAATTACATTTTTAATAAACTCGCATTTAAACTTATTTAAAGTATGTCAAGGTAACTTTGTATTAAACACAGTTAGTTGTATACCGCATTTTCAAACTTAGACTTTTTCAGTTCGTGATAAATTACGGTTCTTTGAACTTTTATATTACATTGATTACACTGGTCAACAAAATTTAAGATTTTTTTTGTCCCACGAGCTGAAGTGGGTGTACTTGGTAGTACTTTTTAAACATATTTCATATATGTTTTCAGAATTTTTCCATCACGCAGGGTTTTAAAGTGACAAAGCAATGACTTTTTGTGAACGTATATATTATAATATGGGTATAAGTTATGAAAAAATAAAGTACAAAGTGATATATTTACTTAGAAAATGAAACATCTCTCTTCAGCGTCCAGCAATAGTCTGCCAACATAGCGGGGCTCCATTTGCCTTGGTATCTCTTCTCCATGTCCAGAATGTCCTGGTGAAATCGCTCGCCATGTTCGTCACTTACTGCTCCAAGGTTTTTCGGAAAAAAGTCCAAGTGTGAATGAAGAAAGTGTATTATTAGACTCATGTTGCAACCCATGGCTTTATATGAGACCAATAAATTGTTAACATTCTCTACGTAATTTTCGGATTTACGATTTCCCAAGACGCCGTTGCAAATGTCCTTGAAAGAAAACCATGCTGCTTTTTCGGACAAGGTCGTTAAGTTCTTCTCGACTTAGAAGATGCGGCGCACAAGAAGACGAATCTGGTGTAAATGTTGGATCCAGATCAATATTTTCGGCTGAAAAACTTTCGTTGTTTACTTCGTCATCGGCAGTTTCATCGTCGCTCGGTGTCATATTTTGTGGGGGGTCAGGCACAGGTAATTCCGGACTGTGCGGCACTGGTCTCAGTGCAGATGGAATATGAGGATATTTAACAGTATGTTTGGATTTAGAAGTTATACCACTGATATTTGTAAGACAAAAATAGCAATCGGTAATATGGTCTGATGGTTCCCTCCAAATCATGGGAATAGCAAAAGGCATATGTCGTTTACCTTTTGCCCACGCTGTAAGAAGTCTGACACACGTAACACAGCAAATATGGGGAGCCCAGCTTTTGTCTTGATCGCCGACTTTACACTTGAAATACTGTTCATAGCATTTATTAACGAGAGGTGTGAAAGACCGTTTTTGAGATTTAAATGTCAATTCACCGCAGATGTAGCAAAAAGAGTTCGGGTGGTTTACACAATTTCTTGGCATTTTTACAGGTGAGTTACACTACAATAGCTTAAAATGCACCACAGCACATTCTTCAAAACGTTAAAAAAGTCTGCGTATATGTTCATTCACCGAGCTCTAGCCGATAACTAAAACAACAATAAATGTTACGTAGGACTTGGAACTGCTTGCAGGTCTCAACAAGCCAAGACATATTCCGCGTGACACACAGAGCACACTTTGTTATTTCTAGTCACAACAAGTTATTGTTACAATACACAAATAATAAAATAGCAATGCCTGACACAAGTTTTTTGTTAGATGACTTTTATAGTACAGACCTATGCGTGCATTTTATAGGTAAATAATCACATATACTGGAACATAAAAACTAAGGGTGATGGAGAAATTCTGAAAACATGATTGATTTCAGCATGCAAAATTATATTGAAATCAGACATTTTTGCGCTTGGGACAAAAATCTTGTTAACCAGTGTTATAGAACGAATTAGCTCCTATTACTACAGTAAATATAACAATAAATGCCCAAATCACGCGATCCAAATTAGGTAAAATAAAAATATAGGTAATGTTTATATATACAAAACTAGTTTCCTATAATGGCAAAAATTACCATTCAAGCTTAGATTTATTGGCCTGTATAAATGTTTAATAAACGTTTTGAATAAAATTTTTTCCACTTCGTCAAATCCAATCTTAGACGCGTCCCGCCATATCATGGCTCATCAGTAGGGCTAGGAGTCGAGGGATGAAGGAAAACGGTCTATTGTATAATAGTTATTAGAGAAACAATACGATGCCACAAGCAGTGGCGGCGTCAGGGGGGGGGGGGGGGCAGGGGGGGTATCAGCCCACCCTGAAAACATGAGTGCCCACCCAAAATTGATAAATTCGGTTTTGTAATGGAATTTCCCGGGGCGGGAGGGGGGGGGGTGGATGAGTGGTTATATTGTTTTGAAGAGAACGAGGATGAGAGCGTGAGGCCGGCAACACTTCTTTTTACTCATCACTTTTGTCAGGCTTCGCCCTTTGCGTAGGTTGTGGGGGTGTAGTATTGTGTATGTCGATTCGCCCTTTGTGTATATTTTGTAGGTGTAGTCGATCTTTTTTTTTTAGAAGTCATTTCTGATTTCGGTAGTGCCCACTATAAAATTATCGGCCCACTTGTGCCCACCCATCCCAAAAAACCAGGCGCCACCACAAGTAGCGACATCTAGTGTCACACCTCGACATCATACCTGCCTCGGAACCATGGAAAGGATAAAAAATATATTTCCTGTCCATTTTCTTTTCTGTTCCTATTTAGAACTTATAGATCACTCGGCAACATTCGCGATGGTCTCGAAAGAAATAGGAAGCAGTAGCGGCTCGTACAGTGGGGCCACAGTGCCATGGCCCTATCAGTTCATTTAATATCTGATAACGCCTAACGGTGCAAAAACTTTTTGACGCCGCGAAAATTCCCTGGCGCTACCCAACGCCGGTTAATTCTATGTATGGCCAGGCCAGACTGTTAATCGCTTACGAAAGAGATAATAGATATGTCGCCCTTTCTTACTGACGCATAAGGAATTCGAAAATTTTGTGGCGGGCCAGATCTTCAGATCTGTTCGGGATTGGAGGATCTACACGTGTTTTATTTTGTCAGGAGTGCAGAGTTCCAATCGGGTTAGACCTTCGTCTTTGCTACCACTACCCGATACTAGATGGCAGCTGTTTTCAATACGGTTTGCCCTGTCGAAATATTAACTTTTAACATATTTTTCTTTTAAACAATTTTTACTGACTTTTCTAGGTTAGGTTTAGGTTAAATCTTAGTCAGTATGAGTTAATGCGTGTTAAAATGAATAAATACCTTTTTAGGAAATACCATGAAAGAAGAAAGACTTAAGCGCGTTAGGAATGTTGTCTGCAGAAAAACATTTTATAAACAATATTGAAAATTTTAATAACAAAGTGATCGAAACATTTTCTAATAAAAAAGAAAGACGAATAGAGTTTTCCTATAGGATAATATAAGTGTTTAGCGAACACTTTCTTTTTATTGTTTCTTTAGAACTACTGAAATATCAAGAAAAACACTGTTTAATATATTTTTTACATTTTAGACAATGTTGTTATTATATGCCATTTAATTACTATTCGTTAAGTTTTTTTTTATCCTATTTTCCTTAACGATTTTTATTGATTTGGATATTTTGGCCCCACCTGTTTCAACTATCACGAGCCGCCACTGATAGGAAGAACTTTACGGCTTTTTCGAATTTCTTGCTCTTTTTATTTAGATTTTGTTTTATTCTAAAGTTGTGGTTTTTATGTTATGTTAAGTTTTTTACTTTGGATATGTCAAATATTTTTAATTCATTACATAACCCAAAAACATAAATTATAAAAATGTAACCATATACTTTTTCTTCTCCTACAATTTTTCTATTGGTTTTAACCGTAAAACGATATGTTAATTTTATATTGTATGTCCATATTGCGCTCGGAAGTTTGAGCACTCCGCCCACAGCGTCGTGCTTAATTTACGTCCTCGTGCGATATGGACATTATATCCACTTTTGTTGTACAAACTTTTTTTTCTGCCAAAATGACAAATACGTAACCGAGCACTACCTTCGTTGAGGGTATCGAACCGAGTCGATAAAGATCTTATTCAAGTTAATAATAATTATAAGTACGCTATATGCAGTGGTGTATTTAGGGGGGGGGGGGGGCTACCGGGCTGCAGCCCCCCCCTCCCCAGTCTAGAGGCGCTCGGGTCTAAAAGTCTAATTGCAACCTCATTTTTCGTCTCACGCTTGTATACTCTTAATTAATTTAAATTTTTAAATAATGTATTCTTGTCGTAGATTACAAAGATCTTGTAGGAAACGTTTAGTTCTTAAACTTTTCCTTCTAGAAGTCCTTTTTTATATAGAGATTAAGGTTTTGGACGCATATTGTCTTAGTTATTGATTTATGATGCAATTTTAAAGGAAAACGAGTAAAAAGAATAATGTTTTATAGTAAAATTGTGTGGAAAGAAACGATAATGCTTTATTATTAATATACAAAATGGCATTTAAGAAGGAATATTTCAAAAACTAAGCATTTGCACCAAAAACTGCTCTTAGATCTACGCTCCTAAAATACATGATTTCTGAAAAAATCATCAATTTTGGCGTGGTAAGCGATATTTACTTTATTTTTAATCATGAAATAAGTCATACATACTTATGTTAAAATTTTGGATTGACACCAATATTTATATTTTCAACAAATATAAAAAATGTTTATTTTAAATAAACAAAATAGTTTTTCACTCCTATATGAACATTTGCTGTTTTCTTTACAATAATTAAATGAGTGGAAAGGTGGGCTATTCCGGTAAACTGAACGGATATGATTTCATATCCGTCCAAGTTAGGATCCATATCACAGTGGTCAATTACAAAGAAATCAAATTTACACGTTGTAAATTTTACGATTCGTTTTCTGACACTTAACAAAAGTAAGGTTAAGAATATACATAGCAAATCTGTCAGATAAAATTTGTTCATTTGTAATTTAAATCAAAACATTTATCCCAGAGTATACAATTTTTTTCTTGAAGAGTGCACAAAATGGTGCGAAAATTAAAGGTTTAATATCAAAATATTTTTCTACCGAACTATTGTTATTTTTGGACGACACTAAAAATTTGTCAAAAGATGCACTTTCTTATTTCAAAAATCTCCAGTTTTTTACTCATTTCTACACAATGTGTATGTATTACATATAACTACAAAATAAACTTTTTTTATTACTTGGTTGGTGTTTTGCCATACAAATATTTGTCCACCGCCATATTTTCTAATATATTTTAAAGGGAGAATCAACCTGAATAGACCTTAAAACTTTTATTATACGCAACAAATATAGAAAAATAACTGGTAAACCTTCCTTAACTAGTGGAAAATGAAGATAAGTACATAAAACCAGATAAAACAAACGAAATTATAACATTTTTTGAATACAATTAATTCCAACTAATGATTTCAAGGCTAGGTATGTTTTTCATTTTGTGTTGCATAAAAAAAGGGTGTGGTTCGGGTTTATTACGCAAGTAGGCAAATACCATGATTTAGAAAAAGAAATTGTCTTTTTTAATCATAAATATATCGCTCTTTGTCTGTTATTGTGTAAAAGGTCGAATGTTTAAAGTAATTTTGTGTAAATATAAGAACTTACCCAAATCGACAAATATGTTACAGTGTGATTTGGTTCATCTTTCTCACAAGTTCACGGGCAACTAAAAAGACAACTATGTAGTATAAATATTTCCTGATTTAAATATTTTTTTAAAAATATTTAATATGAAGTTGAGTCGTAGAAAAAATACACTGTACAACTCGACTGGATTGTCCATATAGCGCTCGGAAGTTTGAACACTCCGCCTACGGCGTCGTGATCAATTTACTTTCTTGTGCAATCAGGACGTCACATTTACCCTTGTTGTACAAACTACTTTTATATTTTAACCTTTATAAGTTCTTTTATTCATCTTTAATAACAAAATTTTCGGGGGTAAGTGCACAAGTGCATCAAAATTACCGATAATTTTTGAATGAAATGTGTTTTTTTATAATTGCAAGAGTTTGTTTTCATATTTTCGCGAAAAAGCCCGACTCCGCAGGAGGAGGATAAAACAATATAAAACAAAAAAATTAATTAATTACTTACTACAACACTTGACAGAGTTAAAATTTCCTAATGGTCTAAATAATTGAATAGCAAAAAAATATATTTTGTATGTATAATTATTTTTGCAATAAATAGGTAAACTAATGTAATAAATAACGAATAAAAATAACTAAAGAAATGTTCAAATTACGATTTACTTACCTGCAACAAAAAGAAAACGGTCCTTTTGGTAAAAAGATTAGAAAATTAAAAATAATATAAGAATATCAAAAAAGCTTGGTCTGATTTTCAGCTATGAAGAAAGAAAAAGGGGCAATTCCATTTGTGCCATTGACATTGACATTACAAATGTCAATGATTTGTGCTCAACAGGGAAGTTAGGTTGTAAAATAATTTAACAGCTCGTGCTATTCATGTCAAGTACCTATCTCTGTCTGCATCAAGTTATCTCCATTCGATGTAAAAAGAGACAAATATAGTCAGACCAAGTTAGTCTGCCGTAGCTCTCTTTGTAAAAATAACTACGTAGGTGTAATATTGAGATATAACTGATGGGGATAAACGTAGGTCCTAACTTGAAAAAGTCTGGAGGTCTGACGTCACTCTAGCTTCTATCCCGCACATAAGAAGTTTCACCGGACTGGGTTATCCCAATGCAATAGTTATTAACAATTCTTGACAAAATGAAAGGAAAACAGTCGGTGACATTGACTTTTTTGTCTGCACGTTAATTGTCAGAATATTACATTTTTGACGTTTGTTAACAATAAAATCCCGCTTTGACGTTTCGTCAACAATATAAACTTGCGATGCAATTTTCGATTTCTGGCAGTGCTGTTTTCGCTGTAATTTTGCGTAAATTGCATTTCTCTTATGGGAACTTTAACATATGAGGGAAATATTCATCACAAGTAAAAGTAGTCCTGCAGCTCAATGGGCCGGCAAACGACAACACACGTTCAGTTTTAACAACCGACAATCGTCGGCCGGCCGGCCCTGGCCCGTCAGTTAATTGCGGCCGGCCATTATCTCTCCGGTAAATTCCGGCCGGCCGACTGAATGTGGCGAATATAACTTACTGTGGCGGCTCGCGGTCTTAAAAAATGGTGAAGAGCTATGTACAGTGCGGGTACTTAAACAAACATTGACTAATTTATATTTTAATTACGTTCTTACATAGCTTGTTTCTCTAAATCAGATCGATTCTTCGGTTGAGGTCTAGCGTTTTCTTTTAAATCATCGGCAATAGTATTTTGATTTTGTTCCAAATTTCTTAACATTAACTGACATTTTAAGTGTTCTCCAGAATCGCCGTGTTTACGCAACGATCGAGTAATATTAAAAAAATCTATAAATCCGTCCCTATTCCAAACGCAATGTTTATTCAAAAAGAGTAAACACGACCAACAAAACAATTTTTGTAAGGCGGCACTATTACATAGCCAATTATATTCTGAAAACCAGGAACACTTAAAATTAATTTTATAGGATCTGCCACTTTTTTAAATTATTTTTTAAAATCTATGTTTAAGATTCCAGTACGTCGCCCGTGTAACAAAACGTCTCTCTTATCCTCATCTGTCCAATGACTGAATGGAGTTTTTAACAAATTACAAACTGTGTCATTAATTGGGTTCACACTACTGAATTAACTGAAAAATAAAAACAAAACTTTTTAATCACACAGTAAATCACGTAAAAACGATATCTATAAGTTTTGCGAAGCCTCAAAATAAATACCTTAAGATTAGGCCAACCAATGCTAAAACAATGGTGCATACGACTAATCTATTTTTAAATTGCCCTTCATCATAATGCAAATTGTTACATGCTGGCGAGTGACTGACCTCACGTAACCATGGCGACGGTGAAATCAAAGCCGCTTGACTATGTTTGCTCTTTACTGCTGCTTTGAGCTCACCTCGGAGCTCCCCGATGCAGTCGGCTAGGGCGCACCAAAATGCATGAGTGTTAATAAATTATTGTCCATCCGAGTTAACCGTGGCCTTATTATGCATAGCATTCGGATAAAATTAATATTATTAATTCGAATATAATTATTTTTTAAGGGCTAAAATGGTAGCTGTATTGGTACATTAATATTTAATACTGTCGAAAAAATGTCCTTGTGGTTTTATTTTTTTTTGGTGAAGAGCCCAGCCCCTTCACCTACTTCACCTGACGAGCCGCCACTGATAACTAAGGTTTTTTTTTAAATGGAACACCCTATATATTGTATTATTTTCTAATTCTCCACTAATTTCATTTTGCGCTTATTTTGTATAAATTGTTATATGTCTAAATTTAATAGTTTCTGAAATATTGACGTTTAAAATATGATTTTTTCAGACGGTTCATCTTAGACAAAATTGGTGTTGCCTCTCTATCTTAATTTTTTATAACAACTTCCGGTTTAACAAGTTAAACCTTTTTTTAACCGTTAAAACCGTTTTTTTGGTTTAACATGGTAATTTGGAAGTTGATTTCCTTGAATAGAGAATAAAAAACTAAGATAGGGAGGTGAAACCCATATTTCCCTAAGATGAACCGTTCCAATGTTACAGCCTGTCAAAGTCAAAAAATGCCATATTTTAAACGTCAATATCTCAAAAACAATAAAGTTTTAAATTTAAATTTAATCAACAATTAGGTAAGATTATAATATATGTACAGGATGCTCCATTTAAAAAGGCATGTTTGATAGTATGTACTGACTATTTGATACACCCTGTATAATCTAAAATATTGAAAACCATTTTTCTCTGAGAATAACGTTCCTCTCAAAGTCTGAAAATGCCATATTTTAAACGTCAATATCTCAAAAACTAATAAATTGAGACTTATAACATTTACAAAATAAGGGTAACATTTTGTGGGGAATCAGAAAATAATACAATATATGGGGTGTTCCATTAAAAAAAAACCCAATTATATTCGCCATGTTTTTTTGGGCCACCCCGTATACTCCAGCATACTTTTAAAATGTGCACCTCAATGGTCTCTACAACTTTTGTATTTCAAATTTTTATTTAATTCTTAAGAATAAGGTGAAAATTAACTTTACTCTATCGTTGACTCACCCTGTAGTTATAGCGGTAAAGCGACTGGCTAAATAGCTGAACAGCTCAAGCCAAAAAAAAAAAAAAATCGAGGCGGTGCCCGGTGGCACACCCTGTACTATATAAAAATATATGCAGATAGAAGAAATATCGATGAAAAACGTATTGTAGTTTTTCTGATCAAACCCGTTTAAAAACGAAAATTCTACAATAATATTTGTGTGACCTTGAGAATGCGGCATGCCAATCAATTAGGCAAAAACTTTTTTTTCTGTTTAGCCCATAAAATAGACAAACCGATATTGTACTGCAGAATATCAAAATTAATTAATAAACCATCATGGTGCATATTAATAATATGTTAAAACTCTTGCAGTTGCATTTTTGCAGTTTAAACTTTACATTCGTGTTTATTAACAACAGTTGTATGGTCAGTTTATTTACTTTATTAATTTATAATTGCTTTTAAATGAAATGTACTAAAAAATATGTAATAAATTTGTCATAAGAACATTCTCAAATTACGACATTAAAAAACTCTGTCGTCCTATTTAATCGTCAACATGAATATTGAAACTTGATGAGAGAAAAGGTAAAAGAAAACAGGCAAATATTAAATGAGGGTGCGTTTAGGATATTCACTAGTCCTTAGTACAAATTTTCATTCACAAATTATTATAAAACGTTAAAAATAATATGCGTTTCTAATTTTATTTACCTTAATTGCTGTAATATCATAAAATAGCATATCACTTATTGTTTATTGGCTTTTTATCAAGCGACCTTACGAAAATTGTCTTTATCAAATAACATCGTTTCGTTTTCCGAAAATCAAAACGACTTTGTCAGAAGCGGGTCCAGATCGCGCAGGGTGCACGCATGCAGATGAAAGTACATGCTGGATCGTTGAAACAGCGACGCGGTCTTCCTTCAAACCTGCGGGAACAACTAAACGCTCCCCTGGTCGAGCTGGATTCGAAGTCGATACTAGCGTTCTGTGATCCGTTCGAACAACCCCACGGAAACGTGTTTTGCGCAGGATTTTTTAAAGAATATTATATAAAAGGTTTTAAATAAAACTTATATAAACAAAGATAACAAACCATGTGACATGCAAGTTTATCTTTTAAAGGTTATCTATCTCTTACACGAAGTAGAAAAATAATTAATTTGTGCCCGACAGTATTTTTGTTTTTTGACAATAATTGGCCCATTAATTTGTGTGGTTGCTCCTCATCATGGACGTCTGAAAAATATTATCAGAGGGGTAGCAAACATGTTTTCGTCGAAAAATCAATAATTGCGTAAGTGGGGGTTAAAAACGAGGAGAAAAATTTTGTATATTTATAATCTATTTTAGAAAGGTGTAGAGTAATAAAATGGGAAATTCCGTCTAGTTCGGCTCAATTTCGGTGTGGGCCAAAGGCGCAGGTAACTTTTGTGCATTAAATTATTTAGGATAACTAACCAAAGAAAAAAAGAAGATAATTTTATAAAGAAGGAACTATTAGCTATAGAAAATTTACACAAATATCGTTTTATGAAATATAACGTGGAAGATATAGCTGAAAACATAGTGTAACTGTGCTGCGCACACCGCCATATCATTGCGAACTAAATCCTATAGAACTTATATAGGCGCAAGTGAAAGGATTTGTAGCAAGACACAACACGACATTCAAAATGAAAGACGTTAAGCTACTGTTTGATCAAGCCAGAAAATGTGGGATCTTCACCACCTGAGAGATCAGACCGTCGACCCGTTAATTATAATGTCAAGAGGAGATGACGAAGAATTTTATGATATGTTATAATTTAATTTCTGTATAATAAATATAGTATTTTGTATTTTTTTTATAATGTTTAATAAAAAATAAGTGCACCTAATACTATGTACATAATACACGCCTTTGTTACACCATTTTCAGTGTTTGTGAATGATTAACAATATGTCAAACCCATAAATTGACCCAAACCTGGGTGGTACTACCCGATGAAAATAAAGAATTTTGCAAGGAAATCAATGCCAAATTATGAAAGTGGCTTGAATATTGGTTGGGTCACTCTGTAGTTCCTTTGCATACCTAATGAGCTTTTTTTACTCTACACCTTTCCGAAATAGACTATAGTATAAATTGTAGATAATTTAAAAGATGATCAGTGTGTTACACAAAGAAAAATCGTTCTCGGTTGGCTTAACAAGGTATTAAAAAAAACAAAATTTAATCAAAGGTTGGCAAGGCCTACTCCGTGTTTGCGCGAAATTGCTTTAGATTTTGTAAAAGTTGACAGCTATCAGTGCTGTCAGATTAAAGTTCTTGTAATAGTTATTTACGATATAAGTGTTGTAAAGATTCATATTACAACACGAGATGTTAAAGTTATCAAACGAGGCGTCAGCCGAGTTTAATAAAACATCGAGTGTAGTAATATGAATTTACAACAAGAATATTGTACAAAATTTTATCTACTTTCATCTATGAATAAAAATATTTGGCAAAAGGCATTTTTAAAAATAAAAATGCACCTGTAAAAATGCACCTGCTATTAAGTTGACTAATCAAGTTTTTTATGTTACCTTTCGCATAGTTACTGTTTCGCATGGTTACTGTCGAAACTTTGTCAAAGAAATTCAAAAATATAAAAAGCGTTTTTCAAAATGAGCGATTCTGATGGAAGTTTACCCTCTGATATAGAAGCAGCGGCAAACGAAGCGATTTCAAGTTTAGTTCCGACAAAATCCAAGGCGCGGTATGAGTTGGAGTATCAGAAGTTTGAAGATTGGTGCAAAGCTAACAAAATAAAGGAGGTGTCTGAGAAAATCCTTTTGGGTTATTTTTCCGTAAAGCAACGCTCCCAAAAACCATCTACACTATGGACTCACTACTCAATGTTGAGAATTATGATTTCAGTCAAGAAAAATGAAGATATAAGCAGATTTTCTCAACTAATCGCATTTTTGAAAAGAAGTTCAGAGGGTTACAAGGCCAAAAAGTCCAAAGTTTTCACAAAGGAAGACGTATGTAAGTTTCTTAGTACTGCACATGATGAAACATATTTACTTATGAAGGTTGTTATGATAATCGGCATTTTTGGGGCTTGTCGGCGCGAAGAACTAGCTAAGTTAATGTTGGAAAAATCAAGATATTATATTTGAATTAATAATTAATAATTAATTTTATAATTTTTAATAATAAATCATTCTTCTAAAAAGTGCGGATTTATTTAACAGCAAAATTTTAATAAAACTTTTTTTTCCATTACAGCACTAGTGCTGTAATAGATGCCCTTACAAAACGATTTACAGAACTGTAAAGTTCACATTATACTAAATGAAAGTAGATAAAATATTAATCGATTTCGAGCAAAATCAAAGTTAACCTTGCCAGCCTCTGATTAAATGTTGTCCTTTTATTACGCGGTTAAATTAATCAAGAACTATATTTCTTTGTGCAATGTTTTTCCATGAATTTTAAAAAACACCCCAAAAACAAAAATTTGTTAAAGTAATTTCTAAAGTTTAAAATCATAAGGCCCAGTAGTGCAGCCACAAAATCTTGTTGGTAAATTTTGAGAATATTATATCTGCCAATGTGTGTCACAGTCACAGCAAAAGGATCTGAAATGAAATAACTATCGCCGAATTTTTTTGGGTGCCACGCCAAAAAAAAAACGGTTTTTGGACCATAAAAAAAATTTTAAATAAAAAAAAATATATAATATTTTTATAGAAACTTGTAGGGAGTTATACTAATATAAATGATTTAAAACTTATAAAAAAAAAACTTAAAGAAATAAGCATAACTGAGCAAGTTTATTTCATATTTATTGAAAACAAAAAAATTTGGTGGGGTCGCCCCCCCCCCCCCCCCCCCCGTACGTACGTATCATAAACTACTTGCTGAAAACATCAGAGAGCGATAATAAAAGCTCCGAAAAGAACTATTATTTTTACGAATAAATACAAAAATGTAAAAATATTAAATAGTCAAATCAATCTGGAATTCTTTCTTAAAATTTCTTTCTGTCTAGCATGTTTCATTTGCAACAACGTAGTGCGCCATAGAATAGTGCCTTTATTACTCTAATAAATAAAGATTGGGAGTTGTTAATCACGTTGTCGCTTAATCATTGAATAATGACGTACGAGAAAAGAACCACTGTGAAAACTGTATTACCCTTAAGCTTTAAATTTTTACAGCCAAAGTCGCAATGTTTCTCGTAAAGAGTGCTTCGTTTGAGCTCCAGACGCTTTCAAAGTCGTTGGCGCCCCGACGGCCGTGAAATTTCCAGAAACGACGCAAGCGTCGCCTTTTTACCGTCGTGACGTCATTGTCGACGCGTTTACGTCACTGTTTAATGCCGAAACTGGGTCGGAATAGAAAGAAGGGTGTTTATTCGGCGGAATCTGCATGAAAGTCTCTCTGCGGATAAGAGACGTGTTTTTGTTGAGCTGAATGGTAAATCAATGCTGCTGGTAAACTTTTGTTAATGTTTGACTGCGACCGATGAGATCACGACGTACAATCAAAGTGGTTAGATTAAATTAATAGTTGTTTGTAAAATTAATTATACAGGGTGGACCATTTGTCTGATAAAGTAATATACCGTCTCTACTATTAAAGATATCAAAAAAAAAGTTTTCATAAAAGTTGTGAGGTATAAAAAAAATATATGTTCTAAAATTATTTTTAAACATACAGGATGGTCCAAAAAAGTAGAACAATAAAAAGATGCATTCTTTTAAATGGAGCACCCTATATATTTTAGCATTTTTTGTTTCCTTACAAAATTATCCATATGACGCCATATTTAATTTTTTAATTTTTTGCAACGTTGCCAAACAAAATGCAAAATTCTTAAAATTTTGGAAAAAACATAATAGTAAAAAATTACCTGTATTTCTCAATAAGAGTATCGAAAATCGAAAATTTCTTGTAAGATCTTAAGTTTAGGGATAGAGAAACTGTCTTAAATCTTTAAGTACCTAAAATTTTGTACAGGGTGATTTCTGTTGACATCCAAATATACAAATACAATAATTCTGTTTTTTCAAATAAAACACCCTATATTTATTAGGCTCATTTAATAGCTATTGTAAGTATCTTTTATTATTGTTAAGTCATACCTATACCTAAATTTACTAGTTTTGGCAATATTTCGATTTTTATTTAAATTTTGGTGAAAAAAACTATAGTTTTTATTTTTCTACTAAGCCAGGACCAGGAATTAAACGAGTTGGTTAAAAAATATTCCACTTAATTATAGTCTAAACTAAAGCCGGCGGCACTCATTTTTAAATTATAGGTAGGTAATCCAAAGTATTACTAAACGCCTAAACTAAATAAAATATCCAATTGATGCGATGTCCACTTCACAAACCCGGGGAAACCGCAAAAACTCCAAAATTTAGCCTAACAAATAACAGAAAAGCGCGCGCTAGATTCGTTCACGACATACGAGACGAGTTAGCAGGCATTGAAAAACAGGTGATCTATTCGCACGTGGGAGAGATCACACTCGTAATTGGTCAGAGGCTTCTTGCCAGTAGACGTTGCCACTTATTGTAGTTAAAACTACTATTTCCCTCTTACAATTTCGTGTTTACAAGAGTCTATTAATATGACTTTTAGAAAAAACATGGAGACGTAACAGCCATCAGTCTCATGCGCTATTGTTAGATTTAAAAAAAAATCAAATACTGGACAAAAAGGAAATAAATTAAGAATTTGAAAGAAAACATATTACATATTTGCTTGCTGTGAATTAATAGTTACTATTTAAGTAATAAACCAAGAAAACGCAAGAATTACTGAGGAGGCTCATCGTGAGTGGACTCTTTTAATAGCAACCCATGTAAAACCGGCTCTGGTATAACAGGAAGTGAAAAATATATTAAAATATCTTCGTTACGGTATCGGTATCTCTTATAGTGAGCAAAAAATATCCATTTTAGTTCCTAATTTCGTTCATAGGCCATATAAAAAGTAGCTCACAATTTTTTATACTAAAATAAAAACTATGTATTTTTGTTTCAAGGGTAAACTAATACTACCCTAAATATGATATTCATAAATGATTGTGAAACCTTGCATGCTAAGAAACGAAATTACCATTTGGTTAGAAATCAGATATGTCGCGGCTGTTAGGGTAATTGGTAAATTTAGGAAATATTCGGACAGGTATACAATCTAAATTTAAGAAATATTGTTTCTATTTCCTTAAAGTATAGTAATTTTTTATAAATGGTTGAAAATAAACTATTAAGTATGTACAGTAAGATTGGCTAGATGGACGAAATTTTATATGCGAAACAAATGGAGCAACGAAGCTGGGTGAAAGAATGTATATACAGAATGATTCCTAAGTTAATACTTTTTTTTAGCTGTGTATAAAAGGCAATAAAATAAACAACATTTTTAATTACCTGTTTCAAAAAACTAAAAAATAAGGTACTTGCATTCATTTAGTACACTATGGATCAAATACGGTCCTGGCTAACTTAAACATAATCTCGAAGCAGCAGCCGCACTTTGACGACACTCACTGTAAATTAGCACCATATCTACTTTTTTTTTATGATAAAACACCTGCACTGTAGGAAAAATCCTTTAAGGCGCTCTGGGAGCGGTGCGTGTGCGAAGAAAGTGATTAACGTTGGTCTTGAAACATTGAAGATTGTATTCATTGGGAAACACGACCTCAGGAAGATCATTCCACAAAGATGACGTTCTCCAGATGAAAGAATTCTTGAACAATGAAATTCGAGGAGTACTAAGCTGAACAACATATGGATGAGCGGCAGTGGTTCGCCGTGTATTTCTGTTTTGCATTGCTCTAGGTGGAATCAAGTGGGCAATGTCAGTCGAACACCTGCCATGGAAATATCTGTAAAAGAGAGCCAAATTACCAACCCGTCTTCGATGCTCCAGGCTATCGAGGGTCTTGGTCAGCTCGGGGTCGCCGATCAGACGAACGGCTCTCCTTTGAATGGAATCCAGTAGCCGAAGGGTGTGCTTGGGTGCAGAGCTCCAGACATGCGAGCAATATTCTAATGATGGTCGAATCTGGGCTTTGTAGAGTGTCAAAAGTTGATGAGGTGTGTACAGTACAACCTTTTGGTGCGGAAAAGTACACCAAGTTTCTGTGCAGCTGTCTTGGCAATTGCGGCAACGTGATCATGCCAAGACATATTACCTCCCAGATTGACCCCCAGCAAATTAATAGACGGTGCCAGGGGAATTGCGTGTCCTGCCATGACTATATCCGGTTCTGCAATGTTAACCTTTTTGGAGAAGACTGCTGCCTGGGTTTTTTTAGTTCATTGTTTTCAAATTTTACCATTTTTACTTTTCACCAAATTAAAATTAACTTGCTTCAGAAAAACACATCGCAGCGAATTGTCAAATAATTGACTATGCATGACTATTTAATAAATTTCATCGGAAATAAACTAATTCGTTTTTTATTAAAAGTTTTAAAAATAAAGTTCGCCTTATTTAAAAATATTAGTTAAATCCATCAGTGTAAAATTTATCTGTTAACGATTTTTAAAAAGTCTATCGTTTGCAAATTACCTTTGATAATGACAAATCACAGGTTGCCAAGTCCAATCAATGCTGGTGCCTGCAGCAACACCTGCTAACATTCAATGAAAAACCAACCCCAATCCTGTTCAAATAAGTTAAGATCGGGTTGTCCAAAATTGTTCAAACTCCGCATGTGCACTCACCACACCGAGACCCTAAAAAATTACCCCTAAAACCTCACTCTAAAGTCAACAGGGGAGCACATATTTATACAGTCCAAAACTTGCATGGGATTTCCTTTGTTTTATTATCAAAATAAAAATTAAAACATAAATCAACCATCTAAGCTAGACAACCCATAGGCGCCTACCATTTTGATATGTGAAAATTATAGATATATATGTCGTAGGCAAATTACAAATTCAGTCGTTTTATAAAACGCCTAGTCGTTTTATAAATGACTAGGCATATTGTAAAATGAAGAATAAATACTGAATTTTTACAATTCGACTGAACTTTCTAGGCGTTTCATATAACGCCGAATTGCACTCAGACTTATTGTAAACGGTTCTTTAATCTCGTTTGTTTTAGGATATGACTGATTATAACTAGTCGTTTTGTAAAAGACTGGAAAGTACTTAGGCATTTTATAAAACACCGATTTATATTGTTGCTTGATCGTATAATGATTCAAAAAAATAAATAGTAAGTTGGACACTTTATTTTGTTTTTTTGTTATTTGTGGCGATTGACGGGTTTCTCTCAGACACCTTCACCATCAATGCCGGTGTTCCTCAAGGGTCCATCTTGTCGCCTACCCTCTTTTTACTGTATATTAACGACCTTCTAGTGAACACCCAAAATCCAATTTATAGCTTTGCTGATGACAGCACACTTGTCTCATCTTTTACCTTGACTCCCCAAACATCCGCTGCCGACGCACATCTTTGCAGGCAGCATGAAGTATTGCGCCTCAACAATGACCTGGAAGAAATTTTGGCTTGGGGTGACAGTAACCAAGTCGAATTTAATGCTAAGAAAACCCAGGCAGCAATCTTCTCCAAAAAGGTTAACATTGCAGAACCGGATATAGTCATGGCAGGACACGCAATCCCCCTGGCACCGTCTATTAATTTGCTGGGGGTTAATCTGGGAAGTAATATGTCTTGGCATGATCACGTTGCCGCAATTGCCAAGGCAGCTGCACAGAAACTTGGTGTACTTTTCCGCACCAAAAGGTTGTACACACCTCATCAACTTTTGACACTCTACAAAGCCCAGATTCGACCATCATTAGAATATTGCTCTCATGTCTGGAGCTCTGCACCCAAGCACACCCTTCGGCTACTGGATTCCATTCAAAGGAGAGCCGTTCGTCTGATCGGCGACCCGGGCTGACCAAGACCCTCGATAGCCTGGAGCATCGAAGACAGGTTGGTGATTTGGCTCTCTTTTACAGATATTTCCATGGCAGGTGTTCGACTGACATTGCCCACTTGATTCCACCTAGAGCAATGCAAAACAGAAATACACGGCGAACCACTGCCGCTCATCCATATGTTGTTCAGCTTAGTACTCCTCGAACTTCATTGTTCAAGAATTCTTTCATCTGAAGAACGTCATCTTTGTGGAATGATCTTCCATGTTTTTCATTGAATACAATCTTCAACGTTTCAAGACCAACGTTAATCGCTTTCTTCGCACACGCACCGCTCCCAGAGCGCCTTAAAGGATTTTTCCTACAGTGCAGGTGTTTTATCATAAAAAAAAAAAAATAACATCATAAAATAAATTAATGGGTAACTCTTACAACACATGTTAATAATACCTAGAGATATACCATGTTTTTGTTATTACTTACCGGTGTAAAATGTCTCAAGCTGTTTATAATAAAACTCTTTATCAACAAACACCACACAAATCACTTTCTAAGTCTTCTAACATTTTAAAACGAAAGTTTCTGGAGTAAAAACAATGAAAAAATACTGTTGGCTCGTTGATTGTTTACAAACTGTCAAACCACAACATAAAGAAGTTAAACTAACAACTCGCCTGATTCGATAGCAGTCTTATTATAATACGCCTAAATATGTCTAGTTTGATCCCAGGCGAATTGTAAAAATAATCGCTCACACCTTCATTTTACAATAAGCCTGAGTGCAATTCGGCGTTATATGAAACGCCTAAAAATTTCAGTCGAATTGTAAAAATTCAGTATTTATTCTTCATTTTACAATACGCCTAGTCATTTATAAAACGACTGATTTTGTAATTACCCTACGACATATATACAGGGTGATTCACGTTGAGTGGCCTATTAGAAACCAGTAAACTTATCTTTCTAAAAATTTAATAGCAGGCATAATTGGCTTTGAGCTTTTAAAGCATTATATTTTGACGTTTTTATTACTTCCGGGTACACCGGAAGTTAATGCCAACTTTGCTATTTCAAATGGAACACCCTGTATATTTTGGCATTTTGATTACCTTCTTAAAATCTAAATAACTTTTGTTGATAATAATATATTCCTATCTCTAACTGTTTTTGAGATATGAATTATTAAAGGATTTTATTGTGTAAAAACGCTCCGAGAAGAAATTTTAGTAACTCTAAAACTAATAAAGGAAAACATTTAAAATTTCGTAAGCTTTCAAGTAATACATAGATCTTTAGTTTAAATTACTTAGGTTTCACGTTTTTTTATACAGGGAGTTCTTAAAATTGTGCCAATGTTTCCATTTAAATAAATGTGCATAAGTCAGTTTTTGCAAATGAAACGTCCTAGTTTTTAGCTTACTAATGTGTAGAGAATTATATTTCCTATCTAAAAGTCTAATATGTTACAATCCACATTATTAGTCGTTTCGAAATTATGAGCAATTTAAATTAAAATTTTTAAAATTTCTGTTTTTGTTAATGCGACATTATTTTTGAAAAGAAGGCTTCGACTGGGATTGTCGTTTGACTTTGAAAATCAAAAATAGCTAAGCAACGAATATAGGCACCTAATAACAAATGGTTACAAAGCTCAAAGTCAAACGAAAATCCCAGTCGAAGGTCGAAGCCTTCTTTTCAAAAATAATGTCGCATTAACACTAACAGAAATTTAAAAAAAATTTATTTAAATTGCTCATAATTTGGAAACGACTAAAAATGTGTATTGTAACATATTAGACTTTTAAATAGGAAATATAATTCTCTACACGGTAGTTAGCTAAAAGATAGGGTGTTTCATTTGCAAAAATTGACTTATGCACATTTATTTAAATGGAAACATTGGCACAATTTTAAGAACTCCCTGTATAAAAAACGTGAAACCTAAGTAATTTAAACTAAAGACCTATGTATTACTTGAAAGCTTACAAAATTTTAGATGTTTACCTTTATTAGTTTTAGAGTTACTAAACTTTCTTCTCGGAGCGTTTATACACAATAAAATCCTTTTATAACTCATATCTCAAAAACGGTTAGAGATAGGAATAGATTATTATTAACAAAAGTTATTTAGATTTTAATAAGGTAATCAAAAATGCTAAAATATATAGGGTGTTCTATTTGAAATAGCAAAGTTGGCATTTACTTCCGGTATAACCGGAAGTAATAAAAACGTCAAAATATAATGCTTTAAAAGCTCAAAGCCAATTATGCCTGCAATCAAATTTTTAGAAATATAAGTTTACTCGTTTCTAAGATCTTTTAATAGGCCACTCAACGTGAATCACCCTGTATACTCTTCAGTCTGACTGAAACACGCAATAATTCCACCAACATTAATTCATTAAAATAAATTTGCGCAAATTAGGAAAATCTGGGAAACGTTATAAGATACCCTCAGGTCTTACGCAAGGCAACACTTAACTCCTTTATTCATCATTAATTTTGCACGCCTCACTGTTTGTCTATAAATAGCTTCGCACGCGTCATTGCCAAATTTAATTACGAATTATTGGAAGAAAATGGAAATTTTTTGTCAATCAAAACCTTGTGCCCAAACGATTTCTCGTCACTATTAAATTAAACTGTGGCCGTCTAGAATGTTTAGGAGTAGAAAAAAATAGAAATCCGACCTTGAACAAATAGCCTTTTGACAGATTCCTTATTGGCGAGGATAAAAGGCTGCGCGACGTCAGGAGTTCGCTTGTCATTTCTTGCCTTTCTTTTAAATTAGGCTTTTTATGTCTTCTTTCGTTGCCAGGGCCATATGGAGTGGATATGATGTCTATATCGCACGAGGAAGTAAATTGAGCACGACGCCGTAGGCGGAGTGCTTAAACTTCCGAGCGACAACATGGACAATCCACTTATATTTTTTCTACGACTTAACTTCCGAACTTCATGCTAAGAATTTAAAAAAATTATTTAAATTAGGCATCATAACTTGTCTTTGAAGTTGACCATGAACTTGTGAGAACGATAATAAGAAACAATTGAACAAAAATTCATTTTGATGGAAAACCCATGGACCAAATTACACTGTAACATATTTATCGATTTGGGTAAGTTCTTATATTTATACCTATTCACTTTTGAATATATCAATCCTTCTCACATTCGGCTTTTTGCAGAATAACAGACAAAAAGCAATATATGTATTAATAAACACGAACAATTTATTTTCCCAACAGTAGGTATTTTGATTTTACTGAATTGCACAGAAGAAAAAAAGGTTTTTCGGGTTTATTTCTGCTTGCGTATAAATTATAACTCCGAAAGTACAACAAAATAGCTGTAGAATTCGTTTCAAACAGTTAAAAATGGATTTTGTGCATTAATATGAATTTTTAACATTCGCTATGGTCAAATTTTTCAAAATAATCGCCAATTTACAAACTAGCAACACTGTTAACGTGGAAAGAGAAGACGAGAAGTGGCAATAGTGTAAGTAGAAATAACCCCAAAAATTTTAGTAAAACATGTTTTTTTTTCTAGAAATCTTATAATTTCGTCTGTTTTATCGGGTTTTATGTACTCATCTTCATATTCCACCATTTAAGAAAGAATTACCAGTTAATTTTCTATGTTTGTTGCGCGTAATAAAAGTTTTAAGATCAATTGGGGTTCGATCCCCGTTCAAAATATATCGGAAAATATCCCCGTGCACAAATATTTATAATAATATATATTATTTATATGGTAAAAAAATACCAAGGTTAGTAAGAAAACGTTCATTTGGTAGGTATATAGTACATTTTATGTAAAACTTGTAGTAATTGTCTAGAAATGAGTGAAAATAAAGATATTTTTGAAATAAAAAACTGCGTCTGTGTGCAAATCTTTAGTTCGGCAGAAAATAACAATAATTTGGTAGAAATATATTTTGGTATTAATTTTATTATACCTTCAATTTTTGTATCATTTCGTGTACTCTTTAGGAAAATATTGTGTATACACATAGACTCTGGGATAAATGTTTTGATTTAAATTTAAAAAAACAAATTTCATCTGAAAGTTTTACATATTTTTGAAGCATATATTGTTAACCTAACTTCTCTCAACTGTCAGAAAACGAATTTACGACATGTAAATTTGGCTTCTCTGTAATTGACTACTGTGATTGGTCAGTTTCATAACCTAACTAGGATGGATATAAAATTTTGCCGCACAGTTAACTGGAATAGCCTACTTTACCCTCCACTAAAGTGTAATGGAAACAGCAAATTTCCATGTGGGAGTATAAAAAATTATATACAGACACCAACATACCTACATTTTAAAGGTTTTTTAGCTCTTCCTTCGCTGCCCCGAGGGAACCTACAGCTTATGTGGGTTTCGAACCACGATCCTTAGTCATGCGACACTGCTCTTCAAGGGCTAACCCTCGGTTTCTTGCGCCCTTGCATGACCTACCGATTGGGAGTATGTACCATCTTTCGCACCCCAAGGGATGTCCGACCTCATCCTGTCTGGTTACCGGCGTGAATGGGGTGGGTTGGGAGATGATACATTTTACACTCTTCCCTGCATTCTTAAACCTACTAAAATTCGGACATACTTTTTTATTATGTGTATGCACACTCCGGGGATCGAACCCGGATCGCCACGGTCGAATTCCAGTACCTCACCTCTGAACGACATCCGCGGTCTGGGATTCGCTTAATTCTGACAACAGTTTTTTACTTTAAAAAACAAATGGTTGAAAAACTGCAAATAATTATTTATTTGTCTAGCGGGAAGGATTTGACAAACGCGTTAAGACTAGCAGTCTGTAAGTTTGTAGGTGTGTGGTAAGTTTTATCATTTAGCTTTATATCTGGGGGCCATGGGCGTAGCCAAGGTGGGGCAGGGTGGGGCGCTTGCCTCCCCCCCTCTGGATCAAGGAAAAAAATAAAAAAACGCAAAAAATAAATTAAAATACCTAAAATTAAAAAAATAACATTTCAACATTCGTGCGTGCCACGACACATCATCTTTAGTTGAATTGAGCGAGCGCTCAACTACCTACCTACTACCAAAAATCTCAAGTATTTCGTCCTGTAAGTGCAACTTTTATTAAAAAAATCACAAACATTATAAAAAAAACACCGTGAAAAGGCCGATGTTGAAAGTCAAAGTGTTGTAGCAGAGGTTGAAACAATCGCCGAGCATCTTTGAACAGATTTCAATATGCCGCAGGTCTAAAATCAGCAGAAACATCGTGCACATCCTCCAGCAGTCTCCTAACAAGTTTTGGAGAGGATCATTAATCATTCCGTATAAAGATTCATTAATAATGTCTCTCGAAGAGCGTTTTTCTGAGGAGAATTTACCCGCATACTCATTGCTTATGTTGCACTCTCACGTAATGCTTGATATGACATATGAGGATTTAAAAAAAAAACTGAAAATTTTTGTACTATACAATTAAAATAGTTTCATCGGTGAAGCTGAATTTTGGTACAACCAATGGAAAGAGAAAAATGCGTCAAGGGCCGAACTAAAGGAAATAGAACTAGCCCTACTAGTTCAAGAAACACAATTGTTTTACCCAGCTATAAAACAGGCGCTTCTAATTTCCCTTGCACAGTCCTGCACAACGGGCACTATCGAAAGATCTTCTAGCACTTTGCGGAGGGTAAAAACATGGTCAACAAATGAAAGAAAATCGGCTTGTTGACATTTGAATGATGAGAGTGCATAAAAAGAAGGTTCTGGAATGAGGTAAAAGAAAAATTTGAAAACGAAATTTTGTCAAAGTTTAGCCAGAATCCCCATAGGCTAGTCCTTAAATAGGGTTTAGGTTAGTTCTCGCGGTATGGCCCTTAAGGTGGGTTAAAGGTCAGTTTTCTAACCAGTAATAAACAGTATAAATTCCCCATTTTTTTCTGTGTACTAACATGATGTGTTAGGATATTTATAAATAAAATTGTTATTTAATCGTTTAGAGAATTTCAGGTGGTTCATTGTCTGTACGAACGACCCCGCCTTGCCTGCTCCAACTAATTAGTTTTAATGTTTAAATAAAAACTTTTTTTATAAGTACTTTATTGACCAAGTAGAGGATCTTTTAATATCCTAATAAATAATCAGTTTCGTTGTAAGAAAAATATTTTGCCTACCTCCTCTAAAAAAATTACCATATTTTTAGCGTCGCAAAATTTAACGGCTTTCCGGGTCACGATTAAAAAACCGAAACACTTAATCACAGTAATTATTACAAGAAGTCACTTTGGCAAGTTTGACGCAAATTTTAACAATAATTTTTTAATAAATATAAGTATACCTAATATCTCTTTCGGGCCCTCAAAAATGATTTAATTATATTGTTTTAAAACATCATAAATATCTATAAAAAAGACTTGCGAAACTAATTTAATTTACGAAATTTGGTAGCACCACAGAATATATAGCTACGCAACAGAAGGCTGATGAGAATTAGACAAAAGGCGACATGCGAAAACTCTCCGAAATGGTTATTTAAATGCCTTCAGGTGGCGCCAGGAGTATCATCCGTAAGCTAAAAGCGTATTTCGCGCCCTTCAGACGAAGAATTTATCTAGAGCGTTGCCGTCACCCCGGTGAAACTTTAAATGAGAGATTTTGCATCACAAGGTCATTTTTGATTGAAGCTTTGCCACGACCTCATCAGGGAGAAATTGGCGCTATCGGCGCATTCAGTATATTCATTTGGCAGAGTGAGAGTAGGTTTTTGTAGCATATCGCATACTCTTGACGCATAGAACAGAAGGACAGTCCTATTCCAAACTAGTTTATGAAACCATAAATTATACCCGTTGCTAATCGGATCAACTCGCCGTGTTAAGCTGTCAATTTATTTTTTCCACGTGTTTTTTGCAAGTTTATTAAAATTTTCTAAAATTCTAATGATTTTTGACCATAAAAATGTCTAACATTTATAATTTCCTAAAATATTATTCCAGCCTACCATACAGGTAATTAAAATTGTGTATCATATAGTTAGGTTTGTTTATTAACTTTATTTGCATTATTATGCACACTTTTTATATGATATAAATTTACAATTTAAAATAAGCAAATAGAGATGAAACTTTGTTGTAGTTCTCTGACTTTATACATATTATGTTATTGATTAGAAATGTATTTTATACTTAAGACTTATTTGTTTTAAGGGATTTTTTAACATTGACCAATGTTAAAGGAATGGACATGAGGACAAGGACAACGAGCTAACTGAGTGAGTATTTTTATATATAACAAACTTTTACCACTTTGTTATCAACATGGCATAGTGTTAATCGCAGTGTTGGAGGCAGAAAATATATTCTTGTATTTCTCCAGGTTGCACTAATTCTTACTTAGTCCCTGTCACAGATGAGGACTCTAAAAACAAACACTTCAATTTCCTTTAAAAGATGCCCAACGTGTGCATACGTGGAAAGATCATTGCAACATTAATGCTAATACCGAGTGTACAAATTTACGAATCTGCGAGGATCTAACATGGAAAAAAACACATATTCAAATAGTCTTAGAGTTGTACCCTAACTATAAGATACAAATTATTGATAAAATCATATGTTTAGATATATATAAATACATCGTTGCTCTTATTTATAAATTACATTTAATCATTTTATATTTGCAAATACTATATACTGTTAATATTAAGAATTAATTAATGTACTGTGGCTGAAGGACTTCGGTCGATGGCCATTTGGGAAACCAATAAAAAACATAATAATAATAATAATAATAATAATAATAATATAAATACATCAAAGACACACTACCAAAAAGAAATTATAGTTCAGGTCACAGTGAAAAGGTTAAAAAATGTAAAGAGACCAGTGCAAAATAATTTCATTGCTTCTATAGATATCCTTTTTCTGAGACATTTCTAACATGGACGAAGAGATTGACAAATTTATAGTGTTTTCTATTTACTGCTCTCGGGCACTCTGAGAGTGCTCTCCCCGAGATTGTATGTATTGCATGTTTAATTATCAAAATCGAGTAATCTCACTACATGGCTATGACAGATTTTGGGCAGATCTATGACGTCTCTTAGCACTCTCGGAGTACTGGTAATTGAAAACGCTATTAGTTTGGAGCCGATACTGTTTCTTTTTCTTTTGTTTCAGAGACTTCTCTAGAAATTTCCCATGGATTTAGAGACATTATTATAAGTGAGACCTGATAGACTGAAGAACATTGCTTTATTTTCGTTAAAGTTGTTATTTTATTTTACACTGTTTTGTGGTCCAAGAAATTGTACAAATAGTTCTATTATGCATACGAGAAAAGGCATTGTAGCTTAGACTGTGTACTACTTATACGATTTTCTTTTGAAATTTTTTTTTGAAAATAAACATAATTTACTTTGTTAATATAAAAATGTGTTTTGATTTATTTCATAAAATAAAAACTTTTATGCAACTTTTTATTGAGTTAACTCGTGATTCATTACTTTTGAATCACGATTTAAATCAATAAAAACTAAAAAAATTAATAAATCCAAAATCATAAAACCGCCGTTTAAATTTCCCGCCATTGCGCCTCTGATAGCGCCGTGGCAAACTAAAGGTCTTTCTCTGTCTCTTCTTTCTCTCTCTTTTATGTTGCGTTTGTTTAACAAAGGAGTTAACATTTCTAACCCTATAAATTTTCTTTGGTTGCCGTTGCGATATCCTCTTGCAATTCGATTTTATGCAAATATTTTTTCTAAGATTTATTTATTATTTTATACTATATTTTATATAGATAGATAGAAACGTCTTTATTTTTCAACTCGGCGAAGAGCAGCAGCATTGCTGTTTACTTAACCGAGCATATACAATGCAAAAATATACATTTACATGTCAATATTACTGCTGATTGAATAGCAGCACCAGTGGCGTATTTAGGGGGGCTGCCGGGCTGCAGCCCCCCCCCCCCCGAGCCTAGGAGCTCGGGGTCTAAAAGTCTAATTGCAAAATTTTTCGTCTCACGCTTGGACTCTTAATTTAAATTTTTAAATAATGTATTCTTGGCTTAGATAACAAAGGTCTTTTAGGAAATGTTTAGTTTTTAAACTTTTCCTTCTAAAAGTCCTGTTTTATAAAGAGATTAAGGTTTCGGACGCATATCGTTTTAGTTATTGATTAATGATGCTATATATTTTATAGGAAAACGAGTAAAAAAATAACATTTTATAGTATTTTTCTATTAGGTATATACTTGTCTGTTCCGTTTTCCCTTTTTTAGAGCTATTTTAAATCAACAAAAATATAACCCAATGTAATAATAGCTATTTATACAACAAGTAACGAAATAAGTGTCTTTTAGGCACGCGACGTGAATTGTCCTACGAGGCGAAGCCGAGTTGGACAACACGTCAAAGTGAAAAATATTTAAAAAAAATCATTAATTTTGGCGTGGTGAGCGATATTTACTTTATTTTTAATCATGAAAAACCGAGCCCGAAAAACGTGGGTTAGAATCATACATAGGTAACGTCTTATGTTAAAATTTTGGATTGACACCAATATTCATATTTTTCACAAATATAAAAAATGTTTTTTTTTAATAAATATCAAAAAAAAAACATTTACAAAAACAAATTTTAATATTTTAATAATATTTTATGTATGCTCCCCTATGTCTAAATTTATAAGTTTTTAGAATGTTATTTTTAAATAATTATCATTTTCTTATTGGGCATGCCAGTTTTTATTGAATTTAACTATGTGATCGGCTCAGAGAAATCCTGGTAATAAAGCGTTCTTATTTGTAGATTAATTCAGTGGCGGTAACTTTTTTGTAGCGGGCGATTACAAGAGGTGGGGGAGCACCAAAAATTACTATCAAAACTTTTCCAGAAGGGAAGTACGGGGGCAGCCAACTCCCTCCCCCTTCTAATTATACTGTTTATTTAAACATAATAGCATTATTTTCAAAACGCTTTTAGTTTCTAACTATGAAATTTCTTTTATTTATTGTAAATAATAAACATTTTTAATATTCAAAAGGAGCCTTAATGTACGAACAGTGAAAATTAACAACATTGTCGAAACCATTAAAATGTCAACCTCTCCGTCGCTGCCGGCCGGAGGTCAAAGAAAACATCAAGCTCGCCGCAGCCGCCGGCCGGCTAGGTCAATGCAGTGTTGCCATTCGTAGCGACTTGTCGCGAAAATAGCGATTTTTTTATTGCCTTGAGACGTAGCGGCGATTTACAGAAATAACCCGAGTTTTAGCGATTTTTTGACTTGAGTTGATTGTTCCAGAATTGTTACGGCTATTTTAATAATTCCGCCATGGAAATGCGGATGTTGAAAAAAAATTTCGGTTATGGCAGACCGTGGCAGACGTAAAAACGAAGAAAAGAAATAAATTAAGTGTTGAACTTTTATGTTGTATTTTAAGGGTTAAATTAGATTTAAATCAAAGTAAGAGTTGTTGTTTAACGTATAAATTTAATGATAATCACTTATCAAAAAACAACATGGTTTATTAATATCAAAATCCTACACGCTACAACAAGAAAAGTCTTTTACAAATGACAATAGCAGTTGCTAACCTGTCTTCGGTTTCTGTTTAATTATATTCTCAGTAAATAATTGAAAAAAATAAAAATTAAAACCGTAGAAAATTGTATTTTTTCTTGCTCTATACCTACGATAGGGTCAACATCAAAATCAAGCCCATTTTAATTCGTTTGTCGAAAACTTTCCATCCAGGTTTATTTTTTTGTAAATGAATAAATCAAAATACGCCGGGGACACGTAAACTTTAGTTCTCAAGGAGATGTATGTTTTTGAGTTTTTGATATGTTTACCCTCCACCTGTTTGAGGCCCTGCGAAACAAAATGTTTCTATTCCTATTAGCAGAAAATATATAGTAAATGAAATTGGACATTTTTTTCTATAATTTGTCTTTGCTCTGACAAAAAAATGCATAATATGGCAAGCAAGTAGTCCCCCCCCCCCCCAATTTATATTTAAGCCAAACAAGTTTGTTTATTTTTATATCTAATTATCGAAGATTTTGACGTTATTTCTACTGTCAGTTTATAATTGTTATATATTTTTTGTTATGATGGTTAAGAATTAAATATGTGTTTCTTACGTATTGCGTTTACAACTAAGTTTATGTTTATGAACTATATGCATTAAAATGGTGATAAACCCGTCTTTATTTGGCTCAAATATTAATATTTTGTCTCATTTCCGATTATATCGAAAGTAGTTCCACCCTGCCAAAAAAATCGCATAAAAACATATAAAAAACATATAAGATTTGATGATTCTTTATAGAATTGAAGAGATTTGATGGGACAGAGAATATTTTTTATATATGATTTTATGAGTGTTTAAAGAACAATATCTCTTTATGCGCATTTAAAGGATATTTGAAACTAAAAATCACATTGGTTTATAAGACTTCATGGGTATAAATTTAGGCAACATTTGATAATGTAAAACCATATAAATTGTTCATAAGATTTTATAGGACATTCCAAAGCAAACGTGTTTATAAGTTTATATGTTGTATTATCAAAAAGATCAAACATTTTCGTATCAGTTTTTATCAGATAATAAATTATATAGTATGAATCATATATTATTTTGTGAGTTTTTATGGGTTTAAAATTATACAAAATTTAATAATGCAAAACCCTATAAAAAGTTTATAAGATTTTATAGTACATTAGAAAGCAAACTTGTTTATAATTTTATATGTTGTATTATCAAAAAGGTCAAACATTTTCGTATCAGTTTTTATCAGGTAATAAATTATAAAGTATGAATCATATATTATTTTGTGAGTTTTTATGGGTTTAAAATTATACAAAATTTAATAATGCAAAACCCTATAAAAAGTTTATAAGATTTTATAGTACATTCCAAAACAAACTTGTTTATAATTTTATATGTTGTATTATCAAAAAGGTCAAACATTTTCGTATCAGTTTTTATCAGGTAATAAATTATAAAGTATGAATCATAATAATATATTATTTTGTAAGTTTTTATGGGTTTAAAATTATACAAAATTTCATAATGCAAAACCCTATAAAAAGTTTATAAGATTTTATAGTACATTCCAAAACAAACTTGTTTATAATTTTATATGTTGTATTATCAAAAAGGTCAAACATTTTCGTATCAGTTTTTATCAGGTAATAAATTATAAAGTATGAATCATATATTATTTTGTAAGTTTTTATGGGTTTAAAATTATACAAAATTATAAAAGTATAAATCATATATTGACATTAAACTTCAAAATGCATTTTAATATTAAAATAATCACAAGGTTATTGTTGTGAATGACAAACGTTTCCAACGCTATGGTTATACTAATTAACTGATTTCATCATAAGAAAATGTAACATTTATATGTGTTAAAAATATTTTCAATACGCTTCCGCGGTAACAATCACTTTTAACACTGTTGGCTGTCATTAAAAGTGTCACTTTTAATGGCAGTTGTACGAAAAAAACTTTTAACACTCTATATGATTTTATTTCATTACTGGCACTGGACACTGAAAACTCCTAAAAACTTATAAACGTTTTATAAGTATTTAGGGGGAAAGGGATTTTCACTTCCCTATATTCTCATTGAATATCTTAAAAACTTATAAGTATCCACAAGTTTTGATGCGTATTTGACATATCAATGTCACATAGAAACTCATATAAGGCATATAAACTGAACCAAATGTGACATATAAAATCTTATTAATTCATCATAAAACCTCATAAGTTGTTTAGGAATTGTCACATAAAAACTTTTAAGAATCTATCTGATTTTATAATCTGACACTTGATAACTCCTAAAACCTTATAAACGTTTTATAAGTATTTAGGGGGAAAGAGATTTTTACTTCCCTACCCCAGGTAGCAAAGTTACGTGAATTCACCTGATTTTGACGTCTACATGTGGTGATATTTGGTCGAAAATTATCACGGGTCTTAAGTGGCGTCATTTACACGTCGAATTTGAAACCTACTTTAGAGATGTTGAAATAGTTCGAATATATCCCGTCATCATGACATCCCTAATTTATTTCTATAAAAGCTTAATTTAATGACTTAATAATATAGGGCCTACTCAAATTTAATTGAAATAATATTAAAAAAATATCAGATTAATCATCGTAAATATTGTAAATAGGTACCTATATCTTGAACCATAAATAATATGGAGATGTCAAACAAAAAGATACTTAAGCATTTTATAGTATTCTATAAGATAACTTTAAGACATATATTTGTAATTATTTGAGTGCTATAAAATTTAATTAACTTATTCTAAAAAGGACAAACGTTCAGAAACTATTATAGCGATGTAGGTATACAAACAACAGTATCATGACAAATATAACTAATTCCTAAATATTTGAATTTCCCGCTAAAAAAAATGACAATTGACATTGCCCTCGCCCACGCTTTCACCACGTTTGTCTCATTGTATTGTCATTTAGCTCTTTAGTTTGGTCAGATGGCATGGGAGGCATTTTGTTTATTCGTTTCTTTTGTGTTTATCGGTTTTTAATAATTAGTGTTTTCGGTTTTACAAAGTATTACTGTGGTATTATTTGCAAATAAATATAATACAAAAGTACAGGTAAGCCCTTCATACATAATTATTTAGATGGTATCTGATTTTTACAGGTATTAGGTATATCATTATTATATGTATCTAGCAGGTACCTATTGTAAATAATTTCTTAATCTGTTTCTTTTTAAACATTCAATAAGCATTGTAGTTAAGATAGTTGTATTGTATTTGTATGATTTGAGCTTAGAAGAACCAGCAGTAGTAGAAACATGGCCTTGTTAATTTGTAATGAAATGATTTTTTCGAGAGTTTCTTTAAGTTTGTGCATTATTATTGGTTTCAGATTTAGGAAAGACACTGTTAACCTACCTAGTGACAATAAAAAACCAAATATCAGAAATCCTTGCCAGACTGAAGGAAAAGGATAATATTTCAAGAATAGGAGAAATTGTTCTGAACAATATCTCCCCAGCTTCCTGTAAGATGTCCAGCAGATGTACATTTGTTAGAGGATTATTTAAAAAAGGACGGAAAAATAACTTCCTTGGTAAATATTTTTTCAAACAATTTTAATATCAAATCATTAAATAACCCTGTCCTTCTTTTGTGATTACATATTATGTACCTATTATATTTTTAGGCTTCCCATTGTGCCGTTTTTGGAGGGAGATACCTTACCAATTAGGTAAACCTTATTTTAAAGAACCTTATGACTAATATGGTTGCAGTTAATTACAACTATTGTGCATTGACGGGTGAAAAAAAGGCATTTGGAAAATTGAAGTTGAAGTCAGTGGTAACTGGTAAGTAGTTTACCTACGTTTTCTAAAAATTATGATAATATGTACTTATATATGTATATTTTTTTTGGATCTACATAACTATGCAATAAGGCCCTAAAATAAGGAATAAAATTACCTATTATCTTTAAAAAAGATGATTGATGGCGTAACTTTTAAATATTTTTTTTGATAGCCATTTGCGAGGCCATTTGTTATATTACATATACCTACTATACTGAAAACTTTGATTTTGTTATAGTGGGTTTTTCTCAAATTTTGTCAGATTCCAGCAACTTTGTTATATTAATATATTTCGACCATGGTTGAAGCGAATATAAACAAATTATTATTTTTTGAAATAAGAATAATTGTTATCGCTATCTAACATAATATTAATAATAATTCAGGGTTTCCATTCAAAAACAGCAATTATTAAGTTAAAAAATGGACATGTGATGGTTATATAATCATTGTTTTAAAAGTTTTTTTTTATATAAAAGTTATTGTTACCAAGATATTTTAATTTTTTTGCTGGCAACCATTACTTCTATGAAAAACTTTGTTGGGTTTTTCAATTTATCCTTCTATTGTTAGGTATTTTGATCTATGGAAAAAGTTAATTCAAAAAATGTTATTACAAAATACATTTTATAAATTTTAAAATCATAAAGAGTGAGATTGTTCTGAACAGGTAACAAATACAGTTACTTACAACAAATATAAAACATCTTTTTTTCTAAAACTGTCATGTTATAGATATAATTATGTCCGTTTATGGTTTTCCGTTATTTTCTTTGTTGCAGAAGCCATACTGCTCAAATCGCCAGCAATATCTGTACACCAAAATTTGGTTGAAACACGCCCCAAAGAGACTCGGCATGGAATAACGACAAAAGAGAGCTTAATAAAACTGTATATTTTAAAAAGATCTTTCTAATTGTAATTTTGTAAATTTGAAAACAAATTTAAAAAAACTGTCGTTTTTACAGATTATTTATGTGTATAATTTATCAAACATCCTAGAATGGAAGCTCGAGTTTCAACCATGTCAAAATTTGAATGGCTTGCCTTCGATTTAGGTATCTTTATTTTGAATTCAATTGAGTAAAAAACGCTGAAGACACTGTGCAATCGGAGGTAAATGTCAGCATGTATTACTTTGACAATGTTAAAACCAATAATTAACCATGCTATCCCTATTCTGGAATAGGTCTTTTTGAGTGGTTTTGACGTGGCCGAATACACGTCTCTTTGACGTGTCCGGAATGACGTCAATTTGCTGTGACATATTGCCGTCATATAAACGTTGATTGCCCGTCAGGTTTTTTGGTAACTTCGACGAAATGGGTAAGTCTTTTCTGCGTATAAATTACGTGTATTTGCTACCTGGATATTCTCATTGAATATCTTCAAAACTTATAAAGTATCCACAAGTTTTGATGCGTATTTGACATATTAATGTCGCATAGAAACTCATTTAAGGCATATAAACTGAACCAAATGTGACATATAAAATCCTATTAATTTATCATAAAACCTCATAAATTGTTTAGGAATTGTCATATAAAAACTTTTAAGAATCTATCTGATTTTATCATCACTGACACTTGAAAACTCCTAAAAACTTATAAACGTTTTATAAGTCTTTAGGAGGAAAAGGTGTTTCACTTCCCTATATAGAATCTCGTCATTGCTCATATATCTTCAAAACTTATCCAAACTTATAAAGTATCCACAAGTTTTGATGCGTATTTGACATATCAATGTCACATAGAAAATCATCTAAAGCATATAAACTGAACCAAATGTAACCTATAAAATCTTATTAATTCACCATAAAACTTCATAAATTGTTTAGGAATTGTCGTATAAAAACTAATAAGAATCTATATGTTTTGAATCAACACTGCCACTTGAAACTCCTTAAAACTTATAAACGTTTTTATAAGTTTTCAGGAGGAAAAGGTGTTTCACTTCCCTATATATAATCTCATCGTTGCTCATAAAAGCACAACACATTTTCTATATATAATCTCCTCGAAACTTATACTTTTTTTTATGAGATTTTATAGGAATTTTTTGGCAGGGCAGTGAAACCGGAAGTTTTCTAAAAGTTCTCCTCCATTATAGATTACCCGTATAACCTACAAAAACGTTGGAGTGTTGGAGTTTATGATTTCATAATTTATAACAAAAATATAATAACTTAAAAGGTTTGCATTAGGGTTTGCTTTACGTTTTTTTTGAAGTTTTTGTAACATGTGTGACATTTTTGCATCTATTAAAAAAAGAAAAAGTCCATTTTGTTCCCGTCACAGAACAAAATACTTCTTCCTTTATATACCTGATATAGGTGGTGGCTAGTGGCTGTTGATAATCTTATATTCTGTTATTGCCTTTGTTTTGAAATTCTAAACTACACTCTATAATACTATTTTCGAAGTGGTCTCCAAAAAAGAATTATAATAAAGCCAAAATTAATAATAGAATTATATTGGTCAATAAATAATCGATCACCTGGTATGAACGTCGTTGAACTAGTAGCAATATAATATTAATTTATGTATACCTATTTATTACCCATTTTTGTTAGTAGTATTATTGACTTAGTAAAGTAGATTTAGTAAATAGGACATTTCTTTTTGTTACGACCATAGAAAAGGATCAATAGCTTTTAATTATATCGCATGCTATTTTTTAAAAATTTGTATACCTATATATTTTTAGTTAAGAAAAAAATTAAAAGAAATAAAAATAAATTAAACTTATCTACCCTGATTTTATACTGAATATAATGAGGACCCGTAATTAATACTAAAATCACTGAATATTAAGTAGCTATATTATATTTTGTGCGAATATCAATTTAATCGGTCAAGTTAACTCTAGTTTTGATAATTTTATGGCACATTTTAAAAATTAATATCGATGCCTGTTAAATTAAATTTTATTGTTTAAATGTCGTTATTCAATATATCAGGTATATTATCGATATATTGCTATATTATCCAGCCCTAGTCGAAACTATCAAAAAAATTCTCTAATATTACTCTTTTTGCATAATCTACTTGAATTTACAAATTGTCAATGAAGCCGATTGGGAACGAAGACGACGATATGTTGCGATTTGCTATACAATTTAAATCCGTCCCTGGGACGTTATCTAAATTGGCATGCCAAATTTCATATCACTCACCGCAATAGTTTAAAACAAAAATTTGGAGTTACATTTCGAATAGGTAGTAGGTTTTTCCATTCAATACTACACAATTATTCTTAAACCATATTTCCCTATATTTACCAACACGGCGTCACGTTTGGCACCTATGCACAACCGTGAACGGCATCTCTCCGGTAAAGAATGAACAAAAGCCGTTTAAAAACCATATAGGAAGCCAGCGGGAAGCAATGGGCTTCCTATTTCAGCTTTGATATGTTGCCAAGTCACTAGAATTCTGTTGCGTAGCTATATATTCTGTGGTAGCACTTATAATTGAGTGAATTATTGACGAATTATGGGCGTGGCTCCGAAAAATTTTCGCCTGCGGCGCTTTTCCACCTTAGTACTTATTTTTGCCCCACCCTGGAGAAAATTCTGGCTACGCCCATGCTGGGGGCCCCTGTAAGGTTGGGTCCCCCGGGCATCGCACCGAACTGACCGGTCATATGTCCGCCCCTGACTAGAGACACTTAAAAGGTAGGTTAAAGATCTCAAAAAAAATTTTTCATGATTAAAACACCTATTTTCTTAACTGGAAGGAAGGTAAAAATCTTTTAATTTTTCAGTTTTCTGAACACTGATTCGTTTTAACATAGATTGATATGGTGAACATCAATATTCACATCCTTCATTTTTCTTAAAGATATACGAATGTATTTTAAATTCATGGGCGGAATACATTTACATTTAAAGCGAATTCGTCTATTTTTTTCTTTTGCCTTATCCTAAATAGCTATTGCATAAATTTAACAGCAAAAGGCTCTCATGCCATCTGGTAGAAATTATTTGCATTAGAGCTGTTATACCGAGAAAAATCAATTTCAGAATTTTATCATTCCTAAAGTATTTCTATAGATGGTTCTGTACTCTACACACAATTTAGTAGTTATAGATATTGAAGATTAGATTTTAAAATAGTTTTTTTATGAAATCTAATAAACTGTTATGCAACTATTTTTTGTGTGGGAGAACAGTGTGATACTATTACTAATAAGATAAAACCACTTGGCAAGAATATTGATATATTAAATTTTATTTGGTTGTAATGGTATATATGACATTTCTTTATGATTTAATGCAGGATTTAGGACCCCCACAGTGGCGTGGCCAGAAAATAGTTTCTCATAATTTCTAACCAGGTTTTTGAGGGTTCGGGTTTTTAAGTTAAAAATAAAACCATGTTGATATGTTTATACATAATATAATAATATTGGGTTGCATAAAGATTATTAACTAACCAGCAACTTTGACTGTAGCATAAATGACATTTACAGAAATAGTTTTCGTACGCAAGAAATACCTTTCTTCCTTTTGTTCACTATATTGAATAGGATAGGGTTTCAGAAAAACTTTTCGTGTATAGTTCAACAAAATCAAATATGAATTATATTAACATAATCGTCCCTTGAGGTGCTGATAATGGAGCCAGCTGACATCGAAACAATGTAGACTACTACCCATATCACTTTTCATTTTTAGGGTAGTAAAGACATATGTGAAGAAGACCGGGAGTTTTCTTTAACCAGATATAATATTTTTATATTTAAAATAGAAATGTTGAGGATTAGGTTTGTTTATCACGGTAATTTTTATTGATTATCCCATTATCTTTTTAAATTAAAAATAGGTCATCTGGATTCAGCTTAATTATAGTTAAGTATATAAGGAAATATTTCTCAGTTAAATTGATTGCTTAAAAAATTAGAAAGGAAAAATAATAAGCTAAAATATAAAGGACGATGATAAAATAAAAAGTTGGATTGCCAAAGCAACCAATTTCGTATATGGAGAAGAAAACGAGACTATTCTCACAACAACAAAGAAGTTTAGAAGTTTTAAAAAGGAAGTGAAGGGTAATAGTGTATTAGATATAAAGTGTATTTAATAGTAGTTTGTACATCAAGAGTGGATATTTTTTTTTTTTTTTTATGATAAAACACCTGCACTGTAGGAAAAATCTTTTAAGGCGCGCTGGGAGCGGTGCGTGTGCGAAGAAAGCGATTAACGTTGGTCTTGAAACTTTGAAGATTGTATTCATTGGAAAACACGACCTCAGGAAGATCATTCCACAAAGATGACGTTCTCCAGATGAAAGAATTCTTGAACAATGAAGTTCGAGCTGAACAACATATGGATGAGCGGCAGTGGTTCGCTGTGTATTTCTGTTTTGCATTGCTCTAGGTGGAATCAAGTGGGCAATGTCAGTCGAACACCTGCCATGGAAATATCTGTCTGTCTTCGATGCTCCAGGCTATCGAGGGTCTTGGTCAGATGTCTATATCACATGAGAAAGTAAATTGAGCATGACGCCGTAGGCGAGTGCAATATAGACAATCCACTCGAGTTGAACAGTATATTTTTTCTACGATCAAAATTACAAACCTTATATTAAAAAATGTAAAAAAAAAGTTTGCGGGTTGCCGGCTAGAACTCACGACCATTGGATCTATAGTAAAACTCTCTACCGTCTCGACTATCGAAGCGTTCAGTTCATTATGGTAAAACCAACTGAATATTGATGCTCCATGAAATTAATTTTCTATGCACATAAATGCGTATAAACTTTGTTATATTAAAAAAATAATAATATACTGTATCATACACATTTAAATTATATAATTTAGTGCCTTGAAAAAGAAGGCGGAGCCTCAGTAAAAATAATATACTGTGATTGGTCAGTACTTTTAAGAACAATAACATGTAAATTTGACTTCTCTGTAATTGACTACTATGATTGGTCAGTTTCATAACCTAACCAGGATTGTTATGAAATTTTGCCGCCTAGTTAACTGGAATAGCCTACTTTACTCGCCACTTAGGTAAGTGTAAAGGAAACAGCAAATTTCCATGTGGGAGTAGAAAAAACAATATTTACTAATATAGGACTAGAAAAATAAATAAAATACTTTTTTGTTAGCCATTCGTATAATTTCTCTTACTAAAGACTAATAGTGAAAATCTACAGGGTCTTATAATGTCTGAAAGTAAAATACCTTTCTTATATGTCATTATAAATTTGTCCGCTTCTTACTCAAAAAGACCTGACCTGATATTTGATATTTTGTGAGTAAAAAGACACAAAGTCTCTGCCTCAATTTTTTTCTGTCTATTATCGTTATAACATTTTCGTCTTAAACTGACATCATCATATCGGTTTCTTCTACTGTTAAATATGGTATTGACAATATGTTGTATTTTTCTTTAAATTATATTATTGTAGGCGTTTTTAAACTAGGTTTAATTTTTTATTATAAATTATATAAAGCTACAAGATAGTTATAAAATTTTAAAAAAATAATTCGAAGACGTAACTGTATTTTCGACCAGAACACATTAATATTTTCAAGTGTATAAAGACTATTAAGTAAAAATATCACCTCAAAATAGAGCAAACTGAAAATATTTACCTTATTACACCTCAACGGTAGGCTTAGATAACTTTATAAGAAATTAAATGGAGCGAGTTTTATGATCAACCCATTATTCAGGCTATAAACTTTTATTAAACTCAATACCAAGTTTACGAAGCGTCATAAATAATTAGGCCCTTAAATCAAAAGGTGGGCATTCTAAACTAACTACCATACTGTAAAGCTAATTAAATTAAACTACAATGTTTACGACTAATTATGAAAGTAAATATACCGGGTGTCCCACTATGGATGGCCACCGGCCGTATCTCGGAAACTACTGGGCATAGAAACTCAGAGAAAAAAAAATCGTAATTAAAATAGAAATAATTTTTAAGTTCCGCATTTTTCCGCAAGAGGGCACAATTGAAAATTAAATATTGAAATTCTAAATTTCTCCGAAAATTTCCACATTAAGGTGTACCTTTGGTAACATCATTAGTAAGCTTAGACAATTCAGCATCATTTTGGTTTAGCTCTCATTGGCATATCGACCTTGATAAGAGTGGGGGAATCTATTAAAAGTGTACCTAATCATTTAATTTGCTGTAACTTTTAAACGATTTATCCGATTTTAATAAACTTAAGCTTGTTTGGAAGAGAAAGGGAAGTACACTTTTAATAGTTTCCCTCACTCTTATCAAGGTCGGTACCGGAGCGAGAATACACGAAGTAAGATCAGAGAAAAATTCGTTTTTCTGTCTAGGAAACTCTTCCACAGTGTTTCAAGCAGAAATCTACGCCATATTGCAATGTGCGTACGAAAACAATAGGAGGGCTTACCTCAATAAGCGGATTCATATATATTCTGACAGTCAAGACTGGTATGGGAATGTCAAGAGAAAGTGTAGGGCATGGCAAAAGTAAATAAAGTAGTACTGCAGTATTTGCCGCGCCACAAAGGTATTACAGGAAACAAAAAACCGACAAACTTGCGAGAAAAGGCTCCGAAAATACATTCATTGGTCCAGAACCGGCACTCGGAGTGCCAAGGTGTGCGGCACGAGATGCTATAAAGCGATGGATCAGGAGTGAACACAATATGCACTGGAGTAACAGGCAGGGATTAGCCTATAGCAAAAGCTTCATTGGGGATCCAGACCCAAAACTTACGAAACAGCTGCTTCAAACAGGAATCAGCTAAGAACCATTACTGGAATGTTGACAGGACACATTGCTGGCAAGAATCATCTACACAGAATGCAACTGTACAAGGGAGACCTTGACTGCAGATTATGCGGACAAGACAAAGAAACTGTACAGCACATAGTTTGCCATTGCGAGTCACTGGATCGGAAGAGGCAACAAATACTCGGGCAACCAAAACTGGAACCAGAGGACATCCTTACCCTCTCACCAGTTAACTTACACAAACTAGTGCAAGGAACTGGGATCACGGAGTGGGTGTAACAACCAAACAGGGTGAGCACAATGGGCCAAACCTGGCCTAAGTGCATCCGCCGCACGGACGGGCCCTCGGAAAAAAAACTCTCTTCGGTACAATATTTAATGTAGTGTAAGCTTCGTTCATATATTTACAGTATTGTGTACGACCCTTTTAGTCATCTTTAAAACTTATTCTTTAAAATAAATCATGTTCTTTGTTGCTGTAATGAAAAAGGGTTTAAAGGATGCTACAGTACAGGGTGGCTCATTTGTCTGACAAAGTAATATACCGTCTCTACTATTAAAGATATCAAAAAAAAGTTTTTATAAAAGTTGTGAGGTATAAAAAAATATATGTTCTAAAATTATTTTTAAACATACAGGATGGTCCAAAAAAGTAGGACAATAAAAATATACATTTTTTTAAATGGAACACCCTATATATTTTAGCATTTTTTGTTTCCTTACAAAATTGTCCATATGACGCCATATTTAGTTTTTTAATTTTTTGCAACGTTGCCAAACAAAATACAAAATTCTTA
Source organism: Polydrusus cervinus (assembly GCA_935413205.1). Taxonomy (NCBI): domain Eukaryota; kingdom Metazoa; phylum Arthropoda; class Insecta; order Coleoptera; family Curculionidae; genus Polydrusus; species Polydrusus cervinus. Next base: position 45,405,079 of record OW284516.1, on the reverse strand, counting down.
AAATTTTAGAAAGAACATGATAGTCAAAAATTACCTATATTTCTCAATAAGAGTATCGAAAATCTAAAATTTCTTGTAAGTTCTTAAGTTTAGGGATAGATAAACTGTCTTAAATCTTTAAGTACCGAAAATTTTGTACAGGGTGTTTTCTGTTGACCTCCAAACATATAAAATTTTAAAATACAATAACTCCGTTTTTTCAAACGAAACACCCCATATTTATTAGGCTCATCTAATAGATATTGTAAGTATCTTTTATTATTGTTAAGTCATACCTATACCTAAATTTACTAGTTTTGGCAATATTTAGATTTTTATTTAAATTTTGGTGAAAAAAACTATAATTTTTATTTTTCTAGTAAGCCATGACCAGCAAACTAAAAACAAATGTAATTAAATAGTATTCCATATTAAAACAAATTGATAACCATAGTTAGTTACGTATTTATTTAATTTAATAAAATTTTGTTTTTATTACGCAACTGGATATTAAAAATAAGTTTACAATCATTATAAATATAAATATAATAATTATAAATATGACATTATATTCAATTACATTTGTTTTGACTTTGCTGGTCATGGCTTACTAGAAAAATAAAAACTCTAGTTTTTTTCACCAAAATTTAAATAAAAATCGAAATATTGCCAAAACTAGTAAATTTAGATATAGGTATGACTTAACAATAATAAAAGATACTTACAATATCTATCAGATGAGCCTAATAAATATAGGGTGTTTCATTTGAAAAAACGGAGTTGTTGTATTTTAAAATTTTGTATGTTTGGAGGTCAACAGAAAACACCCTGTACAAAATTTTCGGTACTTAAAAATTTAAGACAGTTTATCTATCCCTAAACTTAAGAGCTTACAAGAAATTTTCGATTTTCGATACTTTTATTGAGAAATACAGGTAATCATGTTTTTTCCAAAATTTTAAGAATTTTGCATTTTGTTTGGCAACGTGGCAAAAAATTAAAAAACTAAATATGTCGTCATATGGACAATTTTGTAAGGAAACAAAAAATGCTAAAATATATAGGGTGTTCCATTTAAAAAAATGTATCTTTTTATTGTCCTACTTTTTTGGACCATCCTGTATGTTTAAAAATAATTTTAGAACATATGTTTTTTTATACCTCACAACTTTTATAAAAACTTTTTTTTGATATCTTTAATAGTAGAGACGGTATATTACTTTGTCAGACAAATGGGCCACCCTGTATTTTTAAAACTTCAAACGATGTTATTTCTATAGATTCAGGAAGAGAAAGTAAATAAACCAAAAAATAAAATTCCGATTTCTAAAACAACATTTTATCATTTTCTTTGAAGAAATATGATTGACTGTAAATACGTATATTTCTATAGGAAACAATTATCTAAAGAGGTTACGTTTACATAAAAACAGCAGAAGCTATCGAATTTATTTTAAGATATACCGGGTGACAACGAAATTACTACCCAGCTTGTCACGTCTTTTAAAATAAAACATTCCTATGAAAGGAATAAATAAAAACATGAAGTCTTTCTCCACTGGTTTATTAAGTAGTAAAGTTAAAAGGTGGTAGATATTCTACATGTTTTGGGTGTAGTAACACCCATCATCAGGAATAAAATATAAAGAGAAAATAGTTATAAGTGAGAGGAACAAATGGTGAATGGTAGTAAACATCGATGGAGCTCTCATCGTTTGATCTTACATGGCTCGATGAGAGCTCCAGCGAGGTTCACTACCATTCACCATTTAACTTTGTTCCTCTCACTTATAACTATTTTCTCTTTATATTTTATTCCTGATGATGGGTGTTACTACACCCGAAACATGTAGAATATCTACCACCTTTTAACTTTACTACTTAATAAACCAATGGAGAAAGACTTCATGTTTTTATTTATTCCTATAAATTAACTCCACTTTAAGAATGGACTACTTCTTCAAAATTATTATGAAAATTTGAAAAGTTACATGATTACCCTGTGCTCACCTTTCCTAGTACTCAAACGTATGACTGTCACTTCCGGTTAAACCGGAAGTGTGCACAACTTTGTTAGTTTAAATGGAACAACCTAAATATTTTAAAAAATATGCATTCTACTAAGAATTCTAAGCATAAAACATGTATATTGTATAATATCCTATACCTATCTAAGATCGTTTCCAAGAAATGGTCAAGTACACATACTTTATTTTTTTACAAAAAACAAAGGAACAAGTAAAAAATTTAACATAATATCAACTTTTTTACTTTTTTTTTGGTATTTGGTATAAATGAGTTACAACCATTTCACGTTTGAACCGGAAGTGCTGCACAATTTGACATTCAAACACAAATTTCTCCAATAATTTTAATAAAACTCCTCCTTTGAAAGCTAATTTTCTACTGTTCTAAATATTGTTTATGTATGCTTCCATATTTAATCTAAATGTTTAGTTACATTATTCAATAAGCAATAATTGAAAACAAATTTGCAACACTTCCGGCTAAACCGGAAGTGAAATAGTTGTGCCTCATTCATATAGAATACTAAGAAATAAAAAAGTTAATTCAGTTTTTTATTTATTCATTTGTTTTTCGTAAAAACCTATTTTTTAATTTCTCAACAAAGTCATTTTTTATAAAAAAATGTGCTTGTAAAGACATTAGGATTTGTCATTAGAAAATTTAATTTTGTCTACAGGGAGGTCAAAATTTTACCAAAAAGTAAACTACCTACCTATTTTAATTTTACGTTTAGCTTTAAATTCTAAACGTTTTTGGAAGTCCAAACTATTATTATTTTTAAAATCTTTAATGCGATGAACCACCGACATTTTAACAAAAACTTTAGCACACGACGATAGAAGTGATAGAACTAAAACACACTTTTACAGCACAGAACAATAAAGCCTTTTTTACAGTTTTGCTTACTAAGAAAACACCGAAAATATAAGAAATTAATAATAGACAATAAATCGCGGCACTTATTCAGAACGACAGACGACAGGATAGGGATATAGCGTAATGTCGATAATATCAAATGCATGATATTTTTCTTTCGACATAATATTTAAAAAATTTTTATTCCGATATATCAGAGTATCGATAGAAAAAAATAACTATATTAACGAATTAACGATATAATTTTATTGGTGGATGTATGTTCGTCAATGGCACGGCCCGTGCAGTGACGCATGACGAGAAATCTGTAACGATGTAATATTTTTTCGATATCAGAATCAACATCCCTACAAAGTTTTAAACTGACAACTTCAAAATCAATGGCCGAAAGTTCTAATTAAACTATTTAGTTAAGATTGCTTTGGAACAAAAAATAAATAATTTTCTTTGTCACAGCTGTCATTGCAGTATTATTTCACCAATATGTTGTGCTTTATTACTGTTTAAAGTTTAGTTTCCTGAATTAACTTTATCATAACTCATATTTTTCTATTTCGATAAAGTTAGTTCGGGAAACTAAACTTTAAACAGTTATAAAGCACAAAATGTTGGCGAAATAATTTTGCAATGACAGCTGTGACAAAGAAAATTATTTATTTTTTGTTCCAAAGCAATCTTGACTAAATAGTTTAATTAGAACTTTGCTTTTTTACCCTGATTTAAGATAAATCCTAAAATATTTCAAAAACTATGATATTTAGATATATGACATGTTTAACAAAAAAGTAAGGTTTTCGAAAGATAAATTCTTTTTCCTAAAAAAATTAGGGGGTCCCATTTAAAAAAACTGAAATAAAACATTTTTAAAACTAACGAGTTGTCCAACTTGTAATGAACGCTCTGTAAAAGAGATTTTAAAAACATTATTATAAATCAATATATCGTACCTTAAAGTACTTACAACGTTAATTATATTTGCCTAGGGTTAATCTACAGGTTGCTGTGATTTTTTAACGATACCATTAAAATTAATAAAATTTCGGAAAAAATTAATTACTTGGCAACGTTGCGTTTCACTTCAAAAATTTTAATAGGGTTGCAAAGTCCTTATTCCATTGAATCATATTCTAGAAAATTATACTGGGTGTCCCATTTAATTTTCTTTTTTATTATTCAGTACCACTTTTGAGACCACCCTGTAGATTAAAAAATATTTTTAGATTATGTATCCTAATGTAAACTAAAACTTTTGTATTACACTTTTTTCCCTATCTTTGATAGTTTAGGTGCTATCTAAGACAGACACCTTACTGACACACCCTGTATAATAATAGGTCTTTTCGCGGAGTCAATCCCGAACACATTCAGAGTATTATCGCATGCGCACTTTCAAATTGGCCATGCGCGGTAAAGGCTAATTTTAAAGTGCGCATCCGATAATACTCTGAATATGTTCGAGATCGACTCCGCGAAAAGACCTAATAACATACTAAACAAAAACAAAGAATGCCGACTGTAAAGCCGTGTCGACACAGTAAGCCACGCCGGCGCCTCATTGCCGTTCAATGACAGGCTACGTTGAAAATAGAGCGGATAATGCATAATGCAAGTTAAGGGCTTTAGCAGCCAAGCGAATTCATGCTACGCACAAAAGCCGCCACCTGTAGTACATTTTAAGAAAAAATAATACGCATCAAATAACCATAGAAGTCACGAACTCACGAGAATCAAAAAATGTACGTTAAAAAATATTTATATTCCCCATTCCTCATATTAATATCATACGAATGCGATTTGTAAAATTAAATTATTCCTAAGCGTTCGGAATATTCTAATCCTGTAAATTTTCAAAACTCTGTTATATCTCAGAAGAGATATTTTATTCCTTTACGTTAAAAATAGATTTTCGATTTGAAATAAATGAACTAAACCGAAAGAGGATTTGAATAATTTTTGGGGAATGGTCACAAGGCAGAGAATTCGCAGCATAAATTCCAATTTTAATAAAAAGTAATTTAAATACGACTATAATTTCAAATTCGGAAGGATTAATTAATTATTTAATACAGGTGTATCAGGTAAAAAATTGTATGATCGCGTACCAAAATCAGTGGCGTAACTAGCCCTCTGACCTGGGGGTGGCCTAGGGTGGGCCTGTTAGTGTGACTTTTAGTGGCGGTTCGTGTAAATGCGTGAAAGCGGAGAGCCGGCCGCAGGCGAAATACAGCGCAGGCGAAATTTTTTTTGGACCACGCCCAAATTTTAACAAATTTGGTCAATAATCAACAGTAATATTACAAGACCTCGTTTTTTTATCGGTTAGATTTTTCAAGCTCGAGGGATTTAATTTTTGAATAAACAAGCCCAAAGTTCAACGAGTATTGCCAAAAAAGTTTGAGTGAAAAATGGAAAATTTAACCTATAAAAAAATGATGGTCGAGTGATATTTGGCAAGATTTATTTCGTACATCGTTGTATAAATATGCCCAAAGTTCAACGAGTAAAATTACCAAATTAGTTTGAGGCTGACAATCAAAATACATTTATAATTTTATTATTGTATGTTTGGTTGCCACCCTTGCAGCAAAATATGTTAAAGCAAAAGCAATATGTCAAAATTTTAGATTAGTTATATAATAAATGACATTGTTATGTAAAAATTGATGCTATATTTGCGAGGCGAGCAGCGAGCTTACAAAGTCTGCCTTTTTTTCTGGGGGGGCCTAGCGACGTCTGGGGGGGCCTAGCGACGTCTGGGGGGGCCTAGCGACGTCTGGGGGGGGCAGTTTAAAACGTTTTAATCTATTTAATTTGTTGTGCGCTATTTATTTACTGACACATCAAAGATTTTTAATAATTTTATTAAAGCGAAGCAAAGCAAAACAAGTGACGATTACATCACGGTGAATAACATAAGAAATAAAAATAAAGTTATCAAATCAGTAAATTTAGAGAGTTTTCTCTAAAGAAGAGTTGTCCCCTTAAATACCCTATATTTTATGTCAGCAGCAGATGTAAAATTTAATTGTCTATCAAAAGGTGACTGATGCAGACTGATTTTATTCAATTTAATATTAATAATTGTCACCATTGGCATTTTTTTGACAGGTCGTATAATTATTTGTATTTGTCAGTTATTTATAAATCATTTATAAATTATAATAGCTTCAATATTATAACATATGAAGACAACACTGGAATTAAGGCTTCTTTATACGAAAAATTGATAATTATTTTATGTCATACCAGTACATTATTGTGTTTTTATACCTTAGATACCATCTACATAATGGATTACTTTATGCCCGTGTGGGCATAAAGTACACATTATGGCCCGCGCGGGCATTAAGACGCAAAAAACATTAACAGCACGATTAACTTATTCTTTATTAACGAAATAACATAATATAAAGGACCCCGCACAAAGCTTATGGGAAATGGCTTTCGGCTAATTTGTCTGAATTTTTAGTATTTTCTAGATCTTGACGTCCTGATTAAAAGTGTACCTGTGTCCTATGACTAGTTTTTGAGTTATGGCCTTTTAAAATTGGCCACTTTTTACTTTGAGATTTTATGCATTGTCTTACAGAAGTGAAAACTTATAAAGATAAATTATAAAAAAAACATTTTTTGATTTTCCTATATTTAAAAGTTTTCATTTGTGTAAATCATTGTAACTGGTTTACCCTGTATATCTAAGATAATAATGTGTTAGAGAATAATTATTGTAAAAGAAAATTATTACAGATTGGCATAATAATTAAATGAATCAATTAAAAGTCGTTTATTACGTTTTCAGTTGAATTTTCAATTAAAAAAAAAAAAAATACCCGGCAATATATTCTACGTCAACAACAACCCAGGTTTTTTTTATCCACAGCTGGGTACTACAAGATATTAAAATATGAACAAAATCTATCCGTTTGTTTTCAAAATTCAAAAAATAAGTAAATTTTTTTTTTGGATTTTAATAATTTTTACATATCAGTATTTATTTATTCCGCCTATAAATTATTCAAAATCCTGTACATATTTTAATTCTATATAAGTGAAAGAAAACTTAAGGCCTACTTTTCCGCTAATAAAAAAAATAAAGAAGTTGATAGTTTTTAAGAAACAAGTGAAAACTCCAGACAATGCATAAAATCTCAAAGTAAAAAGTTGCCAACTTTAAAAGGCCATAACTCAAAAACCAGTCATAGGATTGGATTACGGCCATGGACATTTTTAATCAGGAAGTCAAGATCTAGAGAATAGTAAAAATTCAGAAAAATTAGCCGAAAGCCATTTCCCATAAGCTTGGTGCGGGGTCCTTTACGTTTATATGTATTTATATTTGTTATTACGGGTACTAATAGATATAATATACCCTCGGGCGACTTACGAACCCTCGGGCCAGAGGCCCTCGGCTTTGTAACAATGTCACCTTCAGGGCAAAATCATCAACTTAGTACCATTGATACATAAATAACTATTAGGGCTTGAAAACGTCATTTTTCAGATAAAAACTTAAATATGTCAAAAAAGTTTAGACTTAGGACAAAATACACAAATCTGTCTAAAATCTTACATTGAATCTAAAAATGTAATACTATGTAGGGTCTTCCATTTTAAATAAGCAAGTTGGCACTTTCTTCCGGTATAACCGGAAGTGCCACCATTTTGAAAATATTTGAGCTTTTTTACCATTTGTTATTAAGTGCCTATGTTCGTTGCTTAGCTATTTCTAATTCAATGCCAAACGAAAGTCCCAGTCGAATGTCGCATTAACACAAACAGAAATTTTAAGATTTTTTATTTAAATTGCTCATAATTCCAAAACGACTAAAAATGTGGATTGTAACATATTAGGCATTTAGATAGAAAATTTAATTCTCTACACGTTAGTAAGCTAAAAAATAGGGTGTTCCATTTGCAAAAATTGACTTATGCACTTTTATTTAAATGGAAACATTGGCACAATTTTAAGAACTCCCTGTATAAAACACGTGAAAGCTAAGTAATTTAAACTAAAGATCTATGTATTACTTGAAAGCTTACAAAATTTTAAATGTTTACCTCTATTAGTTTCAGAGTTACTAAACTTTCTTCTCGGAGCGTTTTTACACAAAAAAATCCTTTTATAACTTATATCTCAAAAACGGTTAAAGATAGGAATAGATTATTATTAACAAAAGTTATTTAGATTTTAAGAAGGTTATAAAAAATGCTAAAATATACAGGGTATTCTATTTGAAATAGCAAAGTTGGCATTAACTTCCGGTATAACCGGAAGTAATAAAAACGTCAAAATATAATGTTTTAAAAGCTCAAAGAAAATTATCCCCGCTATTAAATTTTTAAAAAGATAAGTTTACTCGTTTCCGAGATCTTCTAATAGGCCACTCAACGTGAATTACCCTGTAGATCGAAGCGTTTCCCGGTGAAACACCCTATATTTTACAGAGAATTTTTCTGAAACAATTTTGCTTATATTTTTTTGTTTAAAAACTTTACTCAAACAACATCATTTTTTCACCGCATGGAAGAGTAAAGACAAAGGAATGCCATATTTTTTACATCACCATAAAACAAACAATTTCTTTGTTTGAGCCATTGTTTTGTGGAACATAAACAACTTAAAGTATTTTTCAGTCGGGGAATAATTACATTTTTAGACAAAACATTATAACATGCACCTCAATGATCCTTGAAAATCAGAGTACTGGAACATAAGTTGTCTTTATTATTATACACGTTATAGATAGAGAGAGAAATATGAGAAAGTAGTGAGCCAAAACACACCCGCTAGCGATCGATGGGAAACTGCATTCCTCTCTAGCGTCAACCAGGCAGTGTTATTCGCGCGCTAGCAGAGCATACTGCGATAAAAGGAGCTCTCCATTGATTTGAATGAAACGTGATTTCGAAAAAAATTCTATAATCTCTCTCTTTCACTTACTTTTATTCTCTTAATAATTATACTTAATAATCTTTTTAAAATAGCTAATTTTGTCCAATTTTTACCTAAGATTTTATTTAAACCAATTATTAGAATATAAGCGTCATAATCTATGCTATTGTGAGAAATATTGTGAATTTTATCAGAGGTAAAAAAAAATGAGAAAATTTTCAGTAAAATCATAATTCATCCTGCTTTCTTAGAAAATCATTTTAGCTGCTGCTTTTATTATGGATGCGCTTTTTTAAGTTAAATACATATGACCAGTAGTGGATGGCTTTGCCATTTAGAAACACATTTTTAATTTTTAATTTTTTATAAGACTCTACATTGATTCTACGGTTGGATCTTTGTGAAAGTTTTTATAATAAATTTTGTTTAAAAAAATAGTTATTTATGCAACAAGTTCGTAAAGTAGTACTCTTTTCACGAATGAGAAATTTTACGCACGAGCCGTAGGCGAGTGCGCAATTTTCATGAGTATAAATGTCACTTTATGCACATACACTTTTTAATTGTGAATATTTTTCTAGATTTTGCACTGATTTAATTTATTTTTGGAGTGATGATGAACTGAAATCGTCTTAGTAAAATGTGCAATTTTAATCAAAATATTTTGACAGGGCCGGATTGACAGTTTTTTTTCAACAAACGTGCACTTATGCTCTTTGTAAACGAAAACTGATTTATACATAATTCAGATAATACGTTTTTTTTGGTAGATTAACTATCGAAACTTCTTCAGTATATATAAGTCTCACTCTGAAAGATTCTTAAATTCAAGAAATACAATTTATTTTGTTCATTGATGTACTAAAACACTCCGGATATCATTTTGGAAATTTGAAGTCCTTTGAACCATGATCGCAGCATCCATGACCGTTATTAAAGATCAAAGTATCCATGACTATTATTAAAATAATAAACAATGTTATTTTTGACGTTTTGTGCGCTTCATGACAGCTAATCCGTACACAATGGCAGTTTTAAGTGAAGAGGATTGAATTCTTATCAAATATTTTTGACAAACACATAATTACGGCGCACGAAAAATTGTAAAGGAGTTTCCTGAAAAAAATTGGTATGTTGGAACAGTTGGCAAGTTTTAAAAAAATCTTAGAGAAAATAATGGATCCATAAAAATAAAATTTGGAAGGGGAAGGAAAAAACTTTAAGAACTCAAGGAAATATTACCATGGTAAGAAATATTATAGAAAATGTACGACCTGAAGAATCTGTAGGTACCAGAAAAATAGCGAAAAGAACAAAAATCCACCGTTCTACAGTTCAAAGAATTATTAAACATGATTGCCAACTTAAAGTCTTTAAAAAAGTTTACTGTCAAAAACTTAGTGCCAATGTGAAGGAGAAACGATTAAAAAGATGTAATCTATTACTACGAAGATTCCGTTCTCGGGAAAATATCGCAAAGATATGGTTTTCAGATGAGAAGATGTTTTACTTGAGGCCGCCAAAGAATACACAAAATAATCGAGTATAAGCAAATGTGCGACTAAAGAGAGAAATCCCATTGGAAAATCTTTTAATCGAGAGAAGTCACTTGTCACCTGGCGTAATGGTCTCTGTAGCAGTTTCCAAATTGGGGAAGTCAAGTCTCATTCTTGTAGATGCCGGAGTAAAACTCAACTCGGACGCGTATCAACAACAAATTTTACATCACTTGCTTCCTGAAATTGAAGCAATCTGCGACGATTACGTATTCCAACAAGACGGTGCTCCTTCCCATACCTCTCGGAGTACAAGAATGTTTTTGTTTGAGCAATGCCTCGATTATATCGAACCGGAGATGTGGCCACCCAATAGTAAAGACTTAAGCCCTGTTGACTATTCCATATGGGGAATTTTCGAGGCAAATGTTCACAATGGTCAAAGGTTTAACACCATCGAAGAGCTAAAGGAAAGGTTACAGTTTTGTTGGAATAATTTTAACCAGGACATAATCAATGCAGCTATTAACCTATGGCGAAGGCGACTGCAATCCGTGATAGAAAATCATGGTGGTCATATTCATAATGTTATTCTATAAATATTTATACTACTTTCGATTTTAAGTGATAGTTAGTCTTGATATCAGTAATTGTTAATATTATTAAATTTGATATTAATACTGAACAAAATAAATTGTATTTCTTGAATTTAAGAATATTTCAGAGTGAGACTTATACTGAAGAAGTTTCGATAGTTAATCTACCAAAAAAACGCATTATCTGAATTATGAATAAATCAGTTTTCGTTTGCAACGAGCATAAGTGCACGTTTGTTGAAAAAACTTGTTAATCCGGCCCTGTTCAAAATATTTTGATAAAAATTGCACATTTTACTAAGACGATTTCAGTTCATCATCACTTCAAAAATAAACTAAATCAGTGCAAAATCTAGAAAAATATTCACAGTTAAAAAGTGTACTCCCTTAATTTGAGCCACAGTGTACACTACTTTTTCTACTACTTGAAAATATATAATATAAATCCTTCACTTTACGCACTAGCGCGAAAAGTATTTTATTTTACGATCTAATGCTTAATATGAAATAACTAATAAAATGGCAAGGTAAATATTTTAATGGTTTATATTGGTGTTTTAATATTAGAAGGTATTATTGTAATATATTGTATATTGTACGATAAATAATCTATGCCATTATTTGAGTTTAGAACTGTAAAAAAAGGCAAGGGCCTGTCGACATATTAAGCACCGGTTCCCGCAGATCACCGAAGTTAAGCTGTGTCGAGCGCGGTTAGTACTTGGGCGGGTGACCGCTTGGGAACACGGCGTGCTCTTGCCTCAGGGAAGAGTGTAAAATGAATCGACACCTAGCCATCCTATTCACGCCGGACAGGCCGAATGAGATCGGATATCTCGTAGGATGAAGGTGCCGTTTCACACTCCCCAGTCGGTAGACCACATTTGTGGTCGATGACCGGTTCAAGATAGCCTCCGTAGTCGGCGAACCGTAAAAAAAAAAAAAAAAACTAAAAAAATTTTCCATGCCATTTTTGAAATCAGTTATTTTTATAATAGGACCGTTTCCTCATTTTCAATATCATTAATGTCATTTACATCAGTTCTTCTCTGCGACAAGTCCTAGAAATACCAATAATAAATACAACCTAACATAATAAAACTTGTTGATATAATTTATATAAATATTAACTATAAACCTATTAGAGATAATTTAAGAGCACTAGTTCCACCAAGGTAAAAATATATATTTTTGTTCGTAAATTGGCTGAGAAAGGAGCAAAATGTAGCTTTCTTTGCAGAATCTGCAATATTCGGCCAAATGTCAAATCACTGTCCATATTTTATTGAGATTTAAAAATATAAAATAAAATTCAATGCTATAAATATTACATTTAATATCACAACTTATACTTGCCTTATTGAAATCTTCAATAATCCAAAATAAGTTCTCAAAATGATACATACCGGGTGTCCACGGAAAGGGGCTCGCCCCTATAACTTTTTTGTCTTTAAAGTTAGTGCAATGAAAATTGGAGGATTTATATAAGACGTAAAATTGCATTTTTTGACAAGTGATTTAACTTTATGAAACTTCCGGTTTAACCGTGACATACACTTTTTATTTTTAAATGGGACACCTGGTATATTTTTCCTTTTTTTAAAACTCTATATGACATTCTAAATACAACCATGTGTCATTTGTCACTTTTTGTCATCAAAATTATAATATATTTTCTTTAAATATATTTTTTTATCTAGAGGGCTATGAATGCGTTTAAATCACTTATTTCAGTCCTAAAATCTTGGGAAAAGTACAACTTGACTGTTTTTGGTCAAAATCTATCTGCTGTGTGAAATTTAAACTTGTTTTACTAATTTTTTTTAAATGGCAACATGGTGGCTCGTCAGATTAAAAAAAAGCTCTTTGTTAAGATTAATTTGTTACCACACACTATTAGGTTTTAACCAAATTTTCATTAAAAAATTTTAAAAATGTAACGTTAGAACTTCCCTAAAATAAAACATCTTTTTTGAATAAAATACGCTTTAAATGAATCGAGTAGCCAAGAGTACCTTTTTTACGTAAAAAGGTAGGTTCTTTTATAGTTTAAAGTATAAATACTAGTAACTGCACGGTTAAAAAAAATATGGATGAATTAGTTCAACATGAAGCACGTAGCAAGCGCCCTCTAGGGAGTATCTTGAAATTAATACCAAATTCGAATTTCTCACTCTCGAAAACCTAGTTATACCGATTTTGAATTCGATATCTTAAACCGTTTCAAAATTATCATCATTTTTCGAAAATTAATTTTCACTTTCAACACCCTGTATCTCTTTAACCTCTAACATTTTACTTGGGCAAATTCGGCTCAAAAGACCTTTTTTTATATCTACTATCTCCAGTTGCTCTATGGCCCATAAGTTACCGGACACCCTGTATAATAATTATACTTCTCCTGAAGATGAACGTTTAAACATGTGGAACAAAGTAGAACATTTCTTATTGAATATATCTTAGTGAAGGTTGACTTGGAGTGTTATGCCCCCCCTTTTAAAAAAATGTTGCAAATAAGTAACTTTTATAATTCGTTATTTCAATAAAATACAAAGCTCGATATTAAAAACCTAACATTTTTATAATACTAAAATGAATACAAGTGTATTTATATTTTAATGTAAAATTGAATTTATTTGCATATTTTGTCCTGAAAATAATAATAACTTTTAAAATTTTATTATTATGTTCGGGATTTTTCATTAAATTTTGTGAATTATGTATTGTGTGATTTGTATTCTTTATTTAAAAGTTTCCAGTAAAAATGTAAATTTATATTAAAAAGTAACGAATTGTTTGTCGAAATATCAATAATATGAGCTAACCCGATGATACTCAAAAAATTCTAAGTTTTCTATTTCCTAGTTGGTTCTATTAATATCAAACTATAACAATGCAAGGTTATTCCTAAGTTGATACTTCTTTTTTAGCTGTGTATAGAAGGCATTAAAATAAACAACATTTTTAAATGCCTTTTTTAAAAACTCAGAAATAAGGTGCTTACATTCATTTATTACACTATGGATCAAATACGGTTCTGCCTAACTTGCCAGTTGAATAACATTAAGAAAACTTCTGGGTATAAGATGAGATCGCAAGAGAAAGCTTTCTGCATATAATCTCGAAGCACTTTGCCACACTCACAGTAAATTAGCACCTCATATCTACTAGTTCATTTTTTACAAATTTTACCATTTTCACGTGTCACCAATTTAAAATTAACTTGCTTTAGAAAAATACACCGCAGTATATCGCCAAATAAATAACTTACCACCGACCCGTCAACAGCAGGACTAATAACTACTAATAAGATAAAAACAGCATAATAGTTATTTATGTACCAAGGCAGTAAAGTGATTCTTTATCGGACGAGTCTGAAATTACGAGATGAGCGAGCGAAGCGAGCGAGGCAAATAATAGTCGAGTCGAGAAAGACACTTTACTGACGTGGTGCATACAAAATTTTATTGCTAACCGTTCATCACCGTTTTATGTAAGGCAGACCGCTCTAAGAATAGATGTTTTTCCCCATGTTAAATTAATAGAGAAGACGAGCTGTAGACCTATTTTAGAATCGGGTTTGCGTAAAATATTTAATAGTTCTTGCCTTATATTTGGTCAAAATGCAAAGTAGAAGTTTCATACTACCTATTCCATCCCATATTCAAGCTCGAAAGGTTAAAATAGCTTTAAAATTCGACGACAAAAAAACTCATTTTGGCCTAAATTTGAGACATCAGAAAATTTTGGCCGACCACGTGCGTATTCCAAAGCACCCCTCAAAAAATTTGACCTACTATGAGAAATGGCAGGGTAATACTTTATCTGCCGAATATGCGGCAGATAAATATACTTTACCTGCCGCAAAGGCGGCAGATAAAGTATTTTATCTTACAATATAAGTGTTCGTTTACTGCCGGAAATCACTCTGATAATGTACGGCTTTACTGTCGGTTGGCGATAAAATTATATTATGCTATGTTTTGATGATCAGGCCCGCACTTTAATTTTTTACTTCTGTATCTCGCCCATTTTTAAGTTTTTTGAAAAAAGTTATTTGAAAAAGTTGTTTATTTTAATGCCTTCTATACACTGCTAAAAAGAAGTATCAACTTAGGAATCACCCTGTATAGATTATCTTTGTAGATATAATATTCTCAACAAGATTTATTGAACTATTTCCTGTCGAATTTGTTATTCCAGCAGGATTTGCCACCAGCATATATGTAAATAAATATTTGAATTTAAAACATGTAGGTAATTCAAAAAGGTATAATAACGGGTTACTATCTGTGCTAGTTACCGGGATTGGGCATTATTCTCGATATGTCAGATTTATGCTTTTTATACTATTACAATAAATATTTTCGAAAGCTAGCTGTAGAATAATAATTATTTGTACATATCATAGGTTAGATTTGTTTATCAGGTTATGCTAAGAAGTCAAGGCGTTGAGATATTAAATATATTTTGAGGTTAGTTTTGCTTATTAGGGTAGCAAACCACGAAATTCCATTTGGCGTTGATGGTAAAGATCATTGATTTACCCGTTAAATATCACAAGAAATATTTTTGGCATGGTACCAATAACAAAGCAGTATTTGCCTTCATCCGCCATTTTTAACACACCGTTGGCTTGCCTAATTCACAAGACGTTAATATCGGTTAGTTAGTCTAGCATCAGGCGTCGACATACGTCATCTATGATGTAAACGTCAAATTTTTTATTTTTTTATTAACTGGTATGTATTGTCTTTAACACACTATATACTATTGAAAAATGTAACAAAAAATCTCAAATATTTTAGTATTGTAATGTTAATTTTCAGATAAAAAACCTGTAATTTAAAAAAAAATACTTTTAAGCTTTTTAATGTTTTATATTTTATTAGGGTATATTTCGCAATGTTATGACTTTTTCAATAATACTGTCACAATACTGAATTAATGAATGAATATTTATTTGCTCAAATGTTTACAATAAACAAAATATACCCTGAGGGTGTTGAACAATGTCAAGAGTTAACAATATTATTTACTATGACAATTCTTAAGTTTAATTTCCTACAGCTGAACAATATTAAAATTGAAATAAGAAAAACATATCAAACAAAACAAAGTAAGTTAAAATGACATAAAATAAGGAATTTAAAATTCAAAATGACACTAATAAGTTTAAAGTCTAGCCTTGATCTGAAATAAATCATCTTAACATTAAAATTGAAATAATAAAAAAAAGAAAAAAACATATCAACACAAAGTAATTTAAAATGACAGTTTAAAATAAGGAGTCTAAAATTCAAATGACAGTGACAGGTTTAGAGTATAGCCTTGATCTGAGATAATCATCATATATTATTCTGTACCATATCCTATATTTAAATCCCACACATCTTTAAAGGTGATTTTTACTCGGATCACTGAAAAATTCATTAATATTATAAAATGCCTTATTGACTAGATATTTTTTTAAGGTACATTTAAGTGTATTCTTTGGCAAGTTTCTAATTTTATGTGGAAAGGAGTTAAATATTTTTATAATACAATATTTTACATTTTTTTGTAAGTACGTAAAGTTGTATTTTTCAGGTACTAAATTACTTTTATGGCGAGTATCATAGTCGTGCGCCATGTCACACTCAGCAAAAATATTTCTATTTTCGTACACGAACATTACCGAATCCAGAATGTACATTCCTATTAATTACTGTTAGAATACTTTTCTCGATGAATACAGGTTTACAGCTTTCCTGGTTTTTCATTCCAAAAATACTACGAATGCACCTCTTCTACATGACCATGATTCTGTGTATGTCCGGTGAATTACCCCAAAATATCACTCCATACCTCAACCTAGATTGAATGTACGCATGAAAAGCGGTAATGGCAGCTTCAGTGCCTATATGATTGGATATTATACGTAGGGCAAAACAGTATCTAGATATGCTACCTGCCAAGTTATGGATGTGCGCCCTCCAATTTAACTTTCCGTCAATCTGTACACGCAGGAAACGCACACTGTCAAATGCCTTAATCTCCTCACCAATACTAAAGTTCAAACTTGTTTACGAGATTATTTATAATTATTATTATAATTATATATTGTAATGCAGAAAGTAGAATATACATTTTAGACGGGTTCGGCATTTTTTTAAATTTTGGTGGTGTTTACGAAATTGATATTTATATGAAAATTCCATTTTTTGTAAATTTCGTATTTTCAATGAAATATAAGACCAACTATTTGAATCTAAGGTGTTAAAGTTAACAATTATCTGTAAATTTATTTATTCTGAATGAATAATGAAATGGTTAAGTGTATTAAAGCAATGAAAAATTTATTACCATGTCAGAAAAAGTTCATTTTTCTTAGCCGTCGTGTTCCTTATATTTTTATAACTCCAATTTTTGAAGATGTATCATCAAAAATTTAAATAGCCTAAACTTTTTAATTATTTTAAGACAAAACCAAAAATTTAATCTCACACAATAGAATTACGTATGATACACATATTATCGATTTTTACAACATTTTGGTACACGATTATTTTTATTTAATCAAATAACAACCGAAATATTTTTAAAAAAGGTCAACTTAAAGAAATCCATTTAAAATAAATTAAACAAAAAATGATTGAATAAAGTAATTGTTAAAGTACCTGGAAGCATGCTATCTAGTACCGCGAATAACTAAAAATAGGTATTTTTAATTTAAATTTTTTAAATTTTATTTAAAAAAATCTTTCATAATTGGTTGATAAAGTAGTTCTAAAAATCCATTGCAAACTTAAGTTATTTTTATCTAGAAGTAATGTCTTTTTAAATTTTTATTTGTTTTTTAACGCCGCACGGCTTCTTCTCGAGAATTTTTGGAATTCCCTTTAAATCTCACAAAGCCCCGTTATCCTTCGGGCTTCAATTTAATTGGGGTATTAGGGATTTGGTGGTTATTCTCGAATTCTTTTAAGTGCTGTTTTTTTTTGACTTGATTTAGAGACTATTTGATCTATTTCTTTATATTTTATAGCAGTAAGCGGATTGAAATTTTGTTTTCTGCTGTACACGAATTTTTCCAAATTGGTATACAGGGTGCTAGAAATTCGTGTGCGTACAAGGGAATCTCAAAAACGGTAAGAGATATAAGGATGGTTAAATTGAGGCAAAGTTGCACATTTTGGAGTTTAATAATATGGTGAAAGAAAATTCTAAATATTCCGAATACCCTCGGAGATATCCGAAATTTTGGTTTTGGTTTTAAATTTTTTACGCCTTTATTGTAGACTTGAGAAATAAACAAAACATATTTTTTTGTAGTCGATTCTTACGTTTTACCAGATGGTGTTATTAGTTCCTAATTTTTTTTTCGTTTCGTTCTTTAGATACCAACCTCAAGTCAATTTTGGTTTAAATACGAACCTGAAATTTTAAATACAGTTTTAGGGACCTCTAAGCTTTAGAAATTTAATACAATTAAAAATTTTTTTAAATTTTATCGTTTTGTCATCTAATAACGCATTTTTCAAATAAACTATTGATATTATTACGGTCCTGAATATTTACAGCCAAACTAAAAAAATATTTGTGATTTGAAGATTAGTCAATTTTTACTCAAATGGACCTAATATTTTATATTTCGTAAGAAAAAAGACAAAAGGTCTCAGCCTAAAATATTTTTCTGTATGTTTATTTTTGTTACATGGTTCGCCTGAAACTGGCATCATGAGCCATTAATTTAAAAAATTTAAAATAAAACAAACATAAGCACATCACGGTCAGGAAGTAAGATTTCTGTTATATTATTAAAATAAATAAAAATACTAATAAAAAATAGAATTACTTCTTAGGCCATAATAACTTTCTTGCATCTTATAGTATTGTTCCGGTAAATCTTATAAAAATAATAAATTTACGACTCGAGTGGATTGTCCATATTGCGCTCGGAAGTTTAAGTACTCCGCCTACGGCGTCGTGCTCAATTTACTTCCTCGTGCGATATGGACATCATATCCACTCTTGTTGTACAAACTACTGTTATATTATTGCGGTGTTTATTAGTCGGTGAGTAATTAATCCTTGGCAAAACTATGCACTAAACTACCGTTTGCTTGTTAGGTTACAGCCATAAACATTTTCTCGCCTGTAAAAAAACTCACGAGCCACGCTTGGTGTTCAGGGTAATTTAAACGTTGAAACATAGGAATACATACATTTAAATTACATTACAGAAGTAATAGCGGAAAGTGGGTCCCTTGGAAATTTAAAACCTGCGGTTTGAAAGTGTAAGTCCAGTGAATTCACAGAAACAATTTACATTAATTACACTTTAATTAAATTATAAAAAGTTATCTTCTTTGGCCATTTGTAATATTTCGACACACATTATAATAATAGATATTCGACAAGATTAAGAAACTAATATTTCATACGCCAGTATTTTTTTAGAAAGCAGATTTCTCAAAACATTAGGTTAGGTTAGAGTGGCAGACCTTTGGTTCAGACCAAATAGTCTCACGTAGTCCTATTAGGTCCGTTGTGATACCACACGTGTTCCGTAGAACCCACCTTCACCAGATCTCTGATGTTAGTGCGGCGTACACCGCAGAAGTATTTTAACAACTTATTCAAACCAGCCACTACTATTCAGAAACCTGCTCAGTCGTCCAAGTTGTAAGTTGCTTGGCAAGGGCATTCACACAGAAAATGTTGAATACTTTCTTCCTCTTCCTCATCTCTACAACTTCTGCAGAAGTCGGTACAGGGTATTTGCATACGTTCGGCATGTCTACCGAAGAGGCAATGTCCGGTAACCGAATGGTAACAACCGCAGTAATATTTCTAATGTCTTTCCGACTGTGTCTCAATAGCTCTGCAGTTCTCTTTTTATCGAATGTGGGCCACAGTTGCCTGGATGTACTACAGGTTATTAACTCTGTCCATCTGTTCTATGCAAGCTGCTTGGCCGTGTAATCAATCTCCTCTTTAACAATTTCCAGTGGTTTGTTCACCGTATTGTCTGCTAGATCAGCTGGCATGCCTGCGCCCTCTCTCGCGAGCGCATCGGCAGCCTCGTTGCCATCTATTTTGGAGTGTCCAGGAACCCAGCACAGAGTAACCCGATGTTGGTTGCCAAGTGTGCATAGATTGTTGCGGCATCGCTTTACGAGCTTTGATTTGACTGCTGCTGGAACAGATTGTCTTAATCGCCGCCTGACTATCACTGAAGATGGTGATTGAAGAGGCTACTTGGAAGTAGCCTGGAGGCCAACGTGTTCTTGCAGGATATTGACCGCCTTCTCTACTGCCAATACTTCTGTTTGAAAAATACTACAATAGTTGGGGAGTCTATACGACTTCTGTATTTATAAACTGTCGGAAACTACCCCTGCTCCCACACAAACGTCAATTTTTGAACCGTCTGTGAAGATTGAGTGATCTGTTTTTGTTATATACGGATCGCCTTTCCACTCTTCCCTACTCGGAATGAGTATAAAATACCTTTTATCGAAGCATATACAGAGTAATCAGTCGGGTCTCGTAGATTATTCCCCGGGTGTATCTTTAGTATACTGCTGTGTCCGTGGTGGGTTTCATTCCAAAATTTCGACTCTTTCAGTCACATGCAGGGCACTTTTTGCAGCTATACTTTTTCCGTAGATATACAGGGGGGGGGGATATATATATATAACATGATCTCCATTATAATAGTAGATATTTAACAAGATTCAGAATTTAAAATTTCATAAGCCAGTATTTTTTTTAGAAAGCAGATTTCTCAAAACATTAGGAATTTACATTACATTCTTTGGCTTGCCTAAAGACCATAAGTGACTTAACAACAAGTTTGACTCCCACATTAATGCCGGTTTACATTAGGTGCAGGAAAATGATCAGATAATTATTTTTGATCAAGAAAATTAGATAATCCTGTTATAATAATATATAATAAAGGAAATATTGCTTTAATTAATCTCAGCTACTTTTAGAAGGTCCTAATTACAAAAATGGTTAAAATCTGCCCGTTTTTATGTCAGGTTCGAACCGTTAAAAGGTGCTCGCATCCTCGCTCGTGACGGCATCAGCAGCGATGTTCAAATTTCAATTTAAGTATTGGCATACCGTTGTAGGTGTATCGTGAAGACAGTAAGGCTTAATATAAATTTACTATCTTTTTTTCAATGTTCATACTCCAAACTTAACTTTGTCCTCACAGAAATCAATGGTTTCTTTGGAATTACGTCCAAACCTCAAAAATAGGTATTTATAGTTTGGGCCTGTCTAAAAATATAATTAAAATGAAGGTCAGTAGGCTTCTATGGATCGATATATGGGAAGGTTCTTTTTGTGTCATCGCATTTTGATTTTTTGCTTAACAATTACTTAGGCATATAAAAATTTAATTAATTAAAAGACAAAGTAATCTAGGTAAAAAATCAAATATTTCTATTATAAAAGATATATTATATATATTAGAAAATTGGCAATTTATTATTTATATTAAACACACGAGTCTCTACTATATTGTGTAATATATCCCCTTAGGCCCGTATTATTAATCTCCTGGTAACTTTACCAGCCAGATAATTTCAATGGAGGCAATTGTCTTAACAATGGTTTCTTTGGAAATTATCTTGCTGATAAAGTTATCACTGTTATCAGGATATGAATATTACGGGCCTTAATAAGCTACATTAATGCCGCAGGTATTACGCATACTAACCAATAGAAACTTTCATATCTACGGGTTGATATAAAAAGGTGCTACCCCTATTTTTCCGTAATTCTTCAGGTAGAGACTTAAAAATTTTGTTGATTAGTTGATGAGCATGTAAATTGTCATTTTTCGAAAAAATAAATCCTTCAAACCTCTTCCAGTTTAACCCCGAAATGAGGTCAACCTTTAAAGTTTAAATAGAGACCCTCCATTCTTATTCGATGCTTATATTTTATAGAAAATTATCTTTTTAATTACAGGTCACATAGAATTATTTGTTTTAAAAATTTTTCTTTGTTACCTAAAATGTCCATAACTTTGGTAAAATACAGTGAATGGTAAAGAGTAGGCCATGGATACTTTAAAATGGTTAATGGACTCTGTCACTATATTCATATATGAGTTTTGACAATTAAATTGTTAAGCCGTGCTATAATAGGAGTTAATTATCAGTGAAACTTTACTCGCGTCTATTTTCCAACACTATTGCAGACATAATGCGCATGCCAGGCGAATAACCTGATTGCGGGATATTTAAAATCATCAAATGGATTTAATTATTTTGTGGTGATTTTTTACGTCACGATGTGAGTCATACTTTAGGTTCTAGTCTCTATTAATTTTTGTTGCAAGAATATTGTTGTTATTCGTAGTTTGTTAATTTATGAGCCATAATTAAAATGGAGGGGCAGGCTATTCAATAAATTTTGTTATTGTTGAGGCCGTAAAGCACCTGTAAAGTAAAAACTTAACCTCCAATTTTTTAACTGTAAAACAATTTATGTATGCACAGACTGTGAAATGAATTGTATGTAGTACAAAAATATATTTGGTCCATTGAAGAAAATAATGTAGAAATATGGACCAGTATAATAACCTCTATATTGTTTTTTTCAATGGAGTAAATATATTTTTGTACTACATACAATTCATCCCACAGTCTGTGCACAAATAAATTGTTCCCTAATCTAAAAAAAGTGCATGCAAGGTTTTTACTTTAGAGGTGCTTTACAGCCTCGATGACAAAACTAACTGATTAATGAGTAATAGCCTGCTCCTCTATGTTATAATTATGGCCCATAAGAAAAGCATTTTATATAAGTGAAGGTTTTATGGTGATTTTATTGTGGAATTTATTTTCTTTTTTTTCTTTTCCTTCTAATAGTTACCATATTATATACTGCCCATGTCACTTAAAGTGGTCATACCCTAAAATGTCTTCGAACATCACAGTTACGACAACAATGGTGCCTCTGTCTTGCCAACACAAATAATTTTTCATCGTTTCGTTCTACCACAACTTCCTCATTTTCACCCAAATCTGAGAAACAAATATACTCTACCACTTATGTTACAGTTACTTATCTTGATCATTTACACATAACGTTTCTCATTTTACACTCTGAAATACCATTTAACTCCCATATTTACCTTCAGTACCTGGTAGTACCATTTTCTCCGCTACTTCGATGTAGGCATTATTCTCTTCAAGTATTTAACTTCCTCAAAAGCTCTATGAGGGTGTCACTCACAATTTCCTTTACTATAACTATACTTCTCCTGAAGATGAACGTTTCTACGTTCGAAACATGTAGAACTACGTAACTAAAAAAACATTTTCTTACTAAATATATCTTAGTGAAGGTTGACTTTGAGTATAATTTCTCCCTATTAAACTTGCCACTTTACTTTAAGTATTATATATATATATATATATATATATATATTATATCTTTTAAATACTGTTTTCATCTGACAAGAACAAGTGATTCTCTGGGGAGAGAAATTTTTACACGAGCACCGAAAAAATAAATTTTTAACGTTTTTTCTGGCTTTCCGATCAGTAAAATCGAATTTTGTGTAGAAAAACCCATTTTTTTTAACTTGTTGGGCCATGTGGCCAGATAGATGCCGGCTAAGCTGTTTGATGTCGACAACCTTTTTATAAATGAATTTTCGATGGTCTCTTCTATACCTAGTTCATTGTCCTATTTAATTTTGGCCCAACAGGACTATTTTCATACCATCGCACAGTGTGACGGATCGGGAATCAAGCGGGATTTAAGTCGGAAATTTTAGGTTCATGGAATTAAGTGATTATAATTAATTAGCATAAAAATATTCCATTTAGGTCAGATTAGCACCATTTTTATTGTTAGGTACGAAAGTGTGATCATAATTACGTGAAAACCCAAAGGACAGCAGATAGGAATTTATCTAGACTCTATTAACGAGTCCTTCACTCGTGATAGTTATTTCAGAATGGATTGTTTATTGGTGTGATATTTTGGCATTTATGTATTATCTAGTATTCTAATAATTCCTAAAGGTAGGTTTTTTTTGTTGTTGAAATTTTTTATATCAAATTTTGGAAAATACTTTAATGATGTCACAAATTGTGTACAAGTACAATATCAATTTTTTGTAGACTAAAAGTTTCTTATATGGGTAAATAAGGACTTCTACTGTTACTCGAACTTTTAGTTAGACTTTCTACTTTAAGACCATATATAATTTTTTTGCGTTTGTTTGTGTCTCTAGGAAAAATGTCTTTTTTTTTTCAGAATATTTCCCACAATTTTCCGGCACGAAATTTTGGAAATTTGGGTGAATCAAAAAAAGGTAGAGCGCTATGATGCAGTTTGTGACTTTGTCATTGGGAAATTTGGTCAAGGCATATTTTCCGAAGATGTTTTAGACTTCTTTAAGAAGTATATGCCAACAAATGGCTTTAAGGTGAAGCAAAAGTTACCGAAACTTCAACAGATTTGTAAATATCAATTTTCATTGGCTTAGTGGAATAATTACGTTTCCTGATAGTATTTATCGCTCAGTACCATCTACATTCACCGATCAGTTACCTTCTGTTTTGGACAGACCATCAAAGTCATTTCAAAAGTGTTCTGAAAAAAAAAATTTAAATTGCTGATCCGTCACACTGCGCATCGGCATCGACCTCCAATTTTCTAAAACGAATTGACCGTCAAAAATAAACGATCGTTTTCAATTCCTTCTGGTCTTGATTTTATTAGGTAAAACAATCTAATTGGACAAAGGCCGATATTTTCCCTAATAACGACAAGCCAGCTAGATGGAGCGCATGGTTTAGATCCATCTTGTGTTGTTTTGGTGAATATGGGTTTATGTATATTCTATTCTGCCTGTTTTTTCGCCCCTCGTTAAATTTTAGATTGTTACTAGTATAGTATACTTTTTCCTACGACCCCTATGAAATTCTGATTGAGAAAAAAAGCACAGTTAATTTGGCTAGAAAGCGCCGTATACAGAGCTGTGAGTAACTTAAGTAGATACTTTTTAGTATCTAGTTACTTAAAGTAACTAGGTACTTAGTAACTTATTTTTTTTTTGAATCATGCCAAAAGTAACTGTAACTTCGTTACTTTTAAAAAGTAACTTGTATCTAGTTACTTTTTAGGAGTAACTATACACTTAAAAAGTAACTAGATACTTTTAAAGTAACTAAGTTCCTTTTAAAGTAACTAAGTTACTTTTAAAGTAACTAAGTTAGGTACTTTTAAAAGTTCCTCTAGGATACCAATTATGCACACGTGCCGTCCATCAGATGATGACCAAGGGACGATCGGCGGCCGTTATACAGATTTTCACGAAGGGACGAGCGGCGAGCCGCGAGCGTCAAACAGCAAACTGGTTGCAACGCGAAATTTCTTGGAAAGCATTTTATTCTACTTGTTCGTTGTTCGAATTAACACTTCTTAGTTTAGTTTTCTGATGGTAATAGTGGTCGTGTGTACAGGAAAATGAGTTATCACTACCTGGTAAATTTATGGTATCTAGTTCAAAAGCATCTTAGTAACTTTTAGAGTTTCGTAGTTACAATTAAACTAAGTAGTTACTCAAAAGTATCTTAGTTACTTTTAGTAACTAGTTACAATAATCAAAGTAACTAGTTACTTTAAGAGTATCTTAGTTACTTTTAAATTATCGTAGTTACAATCAATGTAACTAGTTACTGTAAAAGTATCTTAGTTACTATAACTAGTTACTTTAACTAAGTAACTAAGAACTAAGTTACTTTTAGGTAAAAGTAACTATTCCTTATAAGTATCTAAATACATTTGTACAAAAGTATCGAAAAAGTAACTAGTTACTTTTCTGAAGTAACTTTCACAGCTCTGGCCGTATATCACACACGTCTTGAAAAAAATATTTCAACACTACTGTTGAAATCTCAAGACACACTATTTAATTTAAACATATGGTGCCAATTTGACTGACAACCCCTACTTATTAAAAAGAACAAATTTTAGAAAGCAGAAATTGTAAAATGTTTAACTTATTTATCATGTATTTGTCGAGTGATTCGGAATTAGAGTGTGAAAATACACCATCTTAAACTATAAAAAATGTTAATAATATATTGGAAAATCTATTACTAGAAAAAACAAATCGCTCTGAAGAGAGTGTCATGTATTAAACAACAAATCTTTATCGATAGCGATAGCGTAGAGAATAGAGCTCTAGCCTACAGATCGCAAGGTCACAGGTTCAAATCCCATTAGGAGTATTTGACTTTTTGTTTTATAAAAACATTAAATAATTTATATAATTATTTTGAATTGAAATCTTCCTTGTTGGGTGGATTTTTTAAATGTATGTTTAACGCATATTTCCATGATTAAATTTAAAATATTTCATTCTGGTTAATCTAGAAGTTTATCCAGGATTAGTTCTTCCTATGATATATAAAATATGAAAAAATTAAAATGTTAAACTATAGAAATAAAGGAAAAGCCTATTGACAAACTATGAAACCAGATATTAAGTGGAACATAATCTTAAGTATGCTAATTTCAACACTAGTGTTTATATTTTTTTTTCAACACTAGTGTTGAAATATTTTTTTCACAAATCATAGGCTTTTCTAATAATTCTCTGTGGTCATAGAAAAAATAGTGCACATTACTCGTATGAAAGTGAATATTCTAAAACTCGGAGAAATTCCGCACTCGGCTGACGCCTCGTGCTAAATATGTCCTTGTTTGAAAAATATTATTTTCGTCACTTGTTATGTAATATACTAATACTATATTATAGAATTTAAAAAAAAAAACTTAAAATCTATTTTTGGTAAAAGTGTATTGACAAAAATTACCTATTTACTCAAATAAAAAGTTTTAAAGAAAAAATTTGTTTTAAATATCAAAAGTATTGTTATTTAAGATTTTCAAGTAAAAATTTAAAATTTCCTAATTATGCTTTTAAAAATAATAAAAAAAATCTTTTAAAGCAAGCAATAACTTTTTAAGAAAAATTACCACTTTTTGTAACCTGCCCGTTTTGGTTCATTCCTCCATTTGTCGTTTGTCCTCTTCTAAACCCCATCCACGGACATACTGTTAAAAATAATTGCGCTATTTATCGTAGGCAATTTATTAACCACAATATACAGGGTCCTGCACCTCACCTCCCGTCTTCTATAGCTCACTTATTAATTAAGTTAAGTTGCAAGCTTTACCTGTATCCTAGGGCGCATTTCAGGAAAATATTTTTGTTTATACAGGGTGTTCCAAAAAAGTGTGACGTCATAAGGATTTATTTTTTTAGATTACATGCTATATATATTTTTACTTATTTGGATACCTTTTATAGTTGTCTTTATACCGCTAAAATTTTAATGAAATCGGTTCAGTATTATAGGCGAAAAAAAAATAAATCTAAGAAAAATCAGTTTTGCACCACTGGTTTTAAAAATAAATAAAAAATAAATATTATGCCTCGTTAATAAAATTATACAAAGGTACTTAATAAATAAGGTCCTAAAGTCTCGTTAACCAAGTTTGATTAATACGAATTGTACATTGTGTCCAAAATTTAGTGTCAAATTTTGCAAATTTTAAATCAATTTATTTTTCTTATTTCAGATTGAAACCCCTGTATATTATTATGTGATTCGATGCAGAATTAAAAATCAAACATTTGTCGTAATTACAACCTTATCGCAATTTCTAACGCATCAAGACTTATTTGCAGAAAACTCATTTTTTCAACTATTATAAATAAATATCGAAGGTGGCTTTGCAAAACAATTTATTGATATTAAAGTTCATTAAAGTGACAAAAGCCCATTTTGACTTTAGTTATTATATAGTTTCAAATATTGTTAGATTATTAATAATTATTTAAGCTATATTATTTTTTGTGTTGAAATACAACCAAGAAGAGCTTGTAGATATAATTCTCATATTAGGAGCATGCGAAAAAAAATATTTTTCGTCATTTTAGTAAATGTTAATACCAATAAATTGTTTTTCAAAGCCACCTTCGATATTTTTTTATGATAATGACTGTTGGAATAGTTGATAAAATGAGTTTTCTGCAAATAAGTTTTGATGCGTTAGAAATTTCGATAGGATTGTAATTAGAACAAATGTTTGAATTTTACGTTTGCCTCGAATGACATAATTATATACAGGGGTTCCAATTTGAAATAAGAAAAATAAATTGATTTAAAGTTTGCAAAGTTTGACACTAAATTTTGGAGACTCTGTACAATTCATATTAATCAAACTTGGTTAACAAGACTGTTCGACATTATTTATTAAGTACCATTGGATAATTTTAATAACGAGGCATTGTTTTTATTTTTTATTAATATTTAAAACCGGTGGGGCAAAACTGATTTTTTTTAGTTGTTATTTTTTTTCGCCTATAATACTGAACCGATTTCATAAAAATTGTACAGGTATGAAGACAACTATAAGAGGCATCCAAATAAGTAAGAATATACATAGCATGTTATCAAAAAAATAGATCCTTATGACGTCACTCTTTTTTGGAACTTCCTGTATAAACAAAAATATTTTCCTGAAATGCGCCCTAGGATACAGGTAAAGTCTGCAAAATATCAAAATCCTAACTTAATTAATAAGTGAGCTATAGAAGACGGGAGGTGAGGTGCAGGACCCTGTATACTGCAAAAATATTACACTATTAGTTGTGTAAGAAATTTCTGTAGATTTCATGTAATTGTAAAGTATTTACATACCTAATAATAGTACAAAAGTTATTTATAAAGTACACTTTATATAGGGTAAATATTGGTTGTAAAATAAAACAAAACTTTTTAATCACACAGTAAATCACGTAAAAACGATACCTATAACCGTAAGTTTCGCGATGCCTCAAAATAAATACCTTAAGTTTAGGCGAACCAAGGCTAAAACAATGGTGCATACGACTGATCGATTTTTAAATTGCCCGTCATCATAATGCAAATTTTTACATGCTGTTTGCGTGACTGACGTCACGTAACCATAGCAACGGTGAAAATCAAAGATGGCCGGCTGGGGCGCGCCAAAATGCACAAGGGTTTATAATTATTGTCGATCGGAGTTAACCGTGTATATTATGCATAGCTATATTCGGATTAAATTAATATTATCAATTCGAACCTAATAATTTTTTAAGCACTAAAATGGTAGCTGTATTGGTACATTATTATTTAATATTGTCGAAAAAATTTCTTTCTGATTTTTTTTTTTGGTTCACCCACTTCACCTGACGAGCCGCCACTGCATAAAAATTAACAAAATAAATATTTGAAGAAAAGAGAATTTGTATTACGTGTAAATAATTCTTTTATTAAAATTGTAGCAGAGCGCTTTCGGCTTTCACCATCATCAGTGCTATTCGTCAATAATTATACAATGATATCCTGATTTAGGTAGGATGGAATTTCATCCACTTAGTATTTTAAAACAATAATAAAATGTTTTTTTTTTATGATAAAACACCTGCACTATAGGAAAAATCCTTTAAGGCGCTCTGGGAGTGGTGCGTGTGCGAAAAAAGCGATTAACGTTGGTCTTGAAACGTTGAAGATTGTATTCATTGGGAAACACGACCTCAGGAAGATCATTCCACAAAGATGACGTTCTCCAGATGAAAGAATTCTTGAACAATGAAGTTGGAGGAGTACTAAGCTGAACAACATATGGATGAGCGGTAGTGGTTAGCCGTGTATTTCTGTTTTGCATTGCTCTAGGTGGAATCAAGTGGGCAATGTCAGTCGAACACCTGCCATGGAAATATCTGTAAAAGAGAGCCAAATCACCAACCTGTCTTCGATGCTCCAGGCTATCGAGGGTCTTGGTCAGCTCGGGATCGCCGATCAGACGAACGGCTCTCCTTTGAATGGAATCCAGTAGCCGAAGGATGTGCTTGGGTGCAGAGCTCCAGACATGAGAGCAATATTCTAATGATGGTCGAATCTGGGCTTTGTAGAGTATCAAAAGTTAATGAGGTGTGTACAACCTTTTGGTGCGGAAAAGTACACCCAGTTTCTGTGCAGCTGCCTTGGCAATTGGTAAAAAGACAATACGAAACAAAACATTAATAATCCTTGATTTAAAAAACATGCTGACATTGGTAAAAGTAACGAATATCATTGTATAATTATTGACGAATAGCACTGATGATGGCTAAAGCCGAATGCCGAAAACGCTCTACTATAATTTTAATAGAAGAAGTATTTACACGTAATACAAATTATCTTTCCTTCAATCCTACTCAACGTGTGCACAGCCACAGCTAATTTTCTAAAATATATATTTATTAGGATCTTTTGCCCTTCGCTTTTTTAGGGCAATCATTTTGGAAAACTGCATATAAAGGGAATTAAATGTTAATTCGAGAACTAATTAATAACATTTTCACAAGCCATATTATATTTTTTATCATAAACAGCTACAGTCAAAATTAAACCTCGTCCTTTGGAGACAACAATTTTCCCTTGAAAAGCTAATTACATTTAAACGGCAACAAACGGTATGTTTTTACCAAATGGGCTATTAATGCCGGCTTGTTGGTTGTTGAAGGGGCATGAATAGTAATTTCCGACCAACATTAATTATAATCACGCGCCTAAAAAAAAACGGGGATTACCATATCGTTTTGATTTTACGTGAGTCCAATAAAGAATAGAGTTAGTTAAGGGTAAGAATATATCATATTCGAGTCAATTTATAGCATACTTGAATAAGTCTTTAAAAAAAGAAAAACGATAAAAAATTATACTTACAGTATAGATGCATGAGTCTCTGGTTGTCAATGTAAATTTAACTTTATATTATAGTGCAAAGTCCGATTTTTATTAGGTGAATCCAGCCACGGTTACTTTTGTCATACTAAATTGAGGTTCTTCTTGGCCCAAATCCAAAAACTAAGCAAATTTTTATCAATGTGGGTGTGGGAAACTTATTCTAATGATGATTTTCTTTTACCTCCCCCCCCCCCCCATTTATAGTCTATTTCATTCAAAAAGGTGTAGAGTAAAAAAAGCTCATTAGGTATGAAAAAGAAGTAACCCAACGAATATTTAAGCTACTTTCATAATTTGGCATTGATTTCATTACAAACTTCTTTCTTTTCATCAAGTGCAGGTAGTACCAGCCGGGTTTGGGTTTGCTTAATATTATCCATTTACAAACACTGAAAAAGGTATGACAAAGGCGTGCATTATGTGCATAGTATTAGGTACACTTATTTATTATTAAACATTATAAAAAAAATACAAAATACAAAAAATACATTATACAGAAATTAAATTATAAAAAATCATAATATTCTTCGTCATCTGAGAAACTGTCATCTCCTCTTGATGCTTAATTAAATAGGTTGACGGTCCGATCGATCAGGTGGTCAAGATTCCACATTTCCTTCTCTTCTTTAATAACGTGATGGACTGCTTTTCACCAATTCTCTGGTGTCACTTCCTTAATGGCTTGATTAAATAGTAGCTTAACGTCTTTTATTTTGAATGTCGTGTTGCGTCTTGCTACAAATCCTTCCACTTGAGCCAATATCAGTTCTATAGGATTCAATTCGCAATGATATGGCGGTGTGCGCAGCATAGTTACACCATGTTTTTTAGGTATATTTCATAAAACGATGTTTGTGTAGACTTGCTATAGCTAATAGTTCCTTCTTTATCAAATTATCTTCTTTTTTTTCGAAGTTATCATAAATAATGTAATGCACAAAATTTACGTGCGCCTATGGCTGACACCGAAATTGAGCCGAACTGGACGGAATTTCCCGTTTTATTACTCTACACCTTCCTGAAATATACTATAGATACAAATCCATCAGTTCCATAACACCCTGTATTTGCAAGAACTTTGAAAGTCAGGAACATAATTAATATCGCAAACAATTATTCTAGCAATTTTGATAACGTTCCCCACTTTCAAAACACATATTATTTATTCTAGACCATATTTTTTAAACATTATACATTAAAAATTTATTTTTGAGAAATCATAAACTTAAAACGTAACTAAGTATTTTATTATGTAAAAAACTGTTTATTGTGTGTGGTGTTGTGTAAGTGCTTAATAGTATAGTTAATAATTATTGATAAGTGAGTTAAACTGTGCAAGTGTAAATTAATCAAAATTTCTTCTACTTCCAGCAACAGTAACGAAGGTAAGGACATTTTTTATTTTATTTATAAGAACTTTATTGATTGCAAAATAGGCCATTGACCGAGGTCCTTCAGCCTGTCAAATTTACAACTTCTTAGTTTCTAATTAATACTATTACATAAAATAAACTGAAAGAAAATATGTCACAAAAAAAATTTTTGGATAAATAGACAGTTTTGTAACTAAAGTATATGATTTTGACAAAAACTAGGTGTTGAGCCTTTCCCATAATGTAGTCTCTGAATGTCGAAATCTTAAGGGCGCATTCCTGTCCCTCTCTCTGCCAAATGGTCTTAGTAGGTCTATGTTGTGTGGCGTATTTGAGAACTTCTGTATTAGTTGTGCGCACCGTTCTTGAATATAACAAAATAGAACCTATTTTCATAGAACCTAAACCAGAGCTGTGAGTAACTTAAGTAACTAGATACTTAGTAACTTAGTTCTTTTTTGAATCATGCCAAAAGTAACTGTAACTTCGTTACTTTTGAAAAGTAACTTGTATCTAGTTACTTTTTTGAAGTAACTATACACTTAAAAAGTAACTAGATACTTTTAAAGTAACTAAGTTACTTTTAAAGTAACTAAGTTAGGTACTTTTAAAGTTCCTCTAGGATACCAATTATGCACACGTGCCGTCCATCAGATGATGGTCAACGGACGATCGGCGGCCGTTAATCAGATATTTTCACGAAGGGACGAGCGGCGAGTCGCGAGCGTCAAACAGCAAACTGGTTGGAACGCGAAATTTTTTGGAAAGCATTTTATTCTACTTGTTCGTTGTTTGAATTAACACTTCTTAGTTTAGTTTTCTGATGGTAATAGTGGTAGTGTGTACAGGAAAATGAGTTATCACTACCTGGTAAATTTATGGTATCTAGTTCAAAGGCATCTTAGTAACTTTTAGAGTTTCGCAGTTACAATTAAAATAACTAGTTACTCAAAAGTATCTTAGTTACTTTTAGTAACTAGTTACAATCAAAGTAACTAGTTACTTTAAAAGTAACTTAGTTACTTTTAAATTATCGTAGGTACAATCAATGTAACTAGTTACTGTAAAAGTATCTTAGTTACTTTAACTAAGTAACTAAGAACTAAGTTACTTTTAGGTAAAAGTAACTAATCCTTATAAGTATCTAGATACATTTGTGCAAAAGTATCGAAAAAGTAACTAGTTACTTTTCTGAAGTAACTTTCACAGCTCTGACCTAATATATATCGTTTGGTATTCAATTTTTTTCTTGACCTCAATAACCACGAAAATGAAATTTGATAAAAAAAAGTATTTTATCTCCTCACTTTTTTTTTAAGTTTGTAATTAACAAAATCGGGTTCCTTGTTTTCGATGACTAAAATCAACAACATTTGTGAAAGAAATATTTTATTTTATCTTTTTTCTCTCCCCTTCCCTATAATGTTTTAAATTTCTAATAATAGGGCGTCGGTGAAGTAAAGTAAGTGCCATAAATTTAACATTGCTGTTTACATTTCCGTATTCTGTCTAAAAACTTTAATAAAAAATGCCGCCTTTTGGTGAACAATAAGCGTATATACAGGGTGTTCTAAATAAGGATGCACTCTACAGGAATCTCGTAAAATTGAGCCCTACTAAATTTTGCAACATTGTGATTTCAAATTTAAAAAACTGTGAATCCTTCCGAAGATATTTGGCAAAACAGAATTTTCTAGATTTCGGTTTTATTTTTTTCTGACTCTATTTAAAGAGATATGTTAAAATAAAGTATACGTTTTCACTACCACTTTTTCTCCTGTATAAGTTGGTGTAATTTGGTTTTTAATCCGACGTTCCTTTTTTGTCAAACCCATCATCAACTTTTTTAAATGGTCGGGAAATTTTATTTTATTATTTTTAAAGTCCCCTCCTCCTTTAGAATCCAATAACGTATCACACTTAGTAGTAATAACACGTTTCGCAGTTAAAAATCCGTCATCCGTAAGAATAAATGCAAAAATTTACATTTTTTTTTAAATTGACACCAACTGTAATGGGTATAATAAGTACCTAACATAAAACTGTAACCAACAAAATACTAAAATTCTATTTTCATAGCCTCGTATTTTAGAAAAATTAGCAGATTTTACACAGCTTCATATTTTAGCCATCACCCTGTATAAAAAAAAACATAAAATGAAGTGATACAAATTTTACTTGGTACAAAAGACAGCCTATCCAATACACTGAAAATGGAACGGATTACTTGAATTCTAATGAAAATATAATCTTTTGAAATTCAAGTAATTTTTTAACTATTCCATAATTAAGCGAAGCAGTGTATTTCCCAGTATAATTTTGTATTAAGCATATATCCATGTTGCTGTAATCAAATAAATGCCTTTTTATATTCTAGCGGTGGCGCCAAACACTTTGGAAATGGGTTACGTGAAGTTACCGTATAACGATGGAACTCCCTCGCCACAAATCGGCAAAGCTCGGGTGAACTTTTCTATGGAAATGGTGGAAGATCCGGAAAATTGTAATCGCGCCTCAGTGACGGTACGACGGAATAGGAGCATGAGTGCTTGGAGTGAGATGAGCAGTTCTTGGAAGTGGGATGACAGGTAAGTTAATAGTTAACTTCCCCATTTTTTTTAATTGCTAAAAATGTTCTGTCACTTAAAAAAATTACGGGCAAAACATTACGTCTTACATATCGCTTCTTAGTTCGTCATCTTACCCCGATATCCCCTACATTTCTTGCTATTTATGGTAGTGATCGTAGGTAAAGTACGGTAAATAATTCGAGTTGTAATGCAGTTACACAATTATGGAAATAACTTTTCTATTCGTGCGTAATATACTAATTATAACACTTATTACGGAATGTACTATTATTACTTTACTTGACTACTTACTAAAATAGACTAATGTTTAATCATGGTTCCACGGAACAAATAGCAACATACTGTTGTTATTAAAAGACAAAAAAGAGTTGGCAATGAATTATTAAAACGAATTTCCGGCGACTAAGCTGACACAAAATACCATTTGTTTATTACCTTAGTCTTTCTAAAATGGAAAAGACAAAAGAAAAGTGAAAAAGAAAGGGCGATAAAATGTCTAATAAAAAATTCATTTTGTCTTTCCGTCCCATTATTTTCAAACAATTGAGGAAATTGGCACATTAGGTAATATAAAACGTAGAAAAATGTTACCTATTTGTAGGTGGCATGTGTGTATCGAAAATATATTTTTTATTTTAACCAACAGTAGGTTAGAACAAACCATTCGTTTCGTTATACATAATATATTATTAATAAAGTACGGCATTCTCATTCGCCTGACAGAACCGTCAATATTTATTTTCCCTACAAGAAGCTACTTGTACATACTCCTTCTATTATAATGATCCGAAAAAAAAAATCGAAGCACGTGTCAGGAAACTGAAAAAAAATAGTGAAACATAACAAGTAGGGGAGAGGGAGGCAAGAGTGAACACTTAAGATTTGATACTTTTTTTTATTATTAGGCAGAACTTGAAATAAACTTGCTTAGCATAGAACAATATTTGGTAAACCAGTAACACAAAAATATATGTATAAATTCTTTAAACTATAAAATAATATTAATACAAAAATATTTTGAAAATTCCAAAAGTTTACTCTTGCCCCTCTGGTATGAGGCAAGAGCAAACAACAAGAAATATCCTAGGTAGGACGAGAAAATCACAATTAAAAACGTCATCAAAAGGTTCAAGGTCTGTAGGTACAGTCTTCATGTGACCATAAACCACAGGTGACACTGTAGGGTAATAATAAGGCTTCACCTTATTTTACCTAATTGTACAATTTAATGGTATGTATAATATTATTGTTACCTTTACCCTGATATCAATAACGAGGATATAGTCGAGGGTATAACCCTCTATTAAAGGTAACAATATGTTATTGTACATTAAATATAACAATAACATTTATATAATCATAGGTTAAGCTTAGAGTTAAGGTTACGAGTTTAAGGTTAAGTTTAGTATATAAGTATCTACGACTGATTGTAAAATAGAATAGAAAGAATAGAAATAAATACATTTTTACACACGTCTTGATGACTCTTTCATATCGAACCAAGTAGTTACATTACATGGCGATCCTGCCAGAGGACTTTATACAAGTCTTGGGAAAAAAAAAGTAATTAAAGTGTAGTGTCCAGTGAAAAATATTAGAGATGGGGAAGAATCAGAGCAAGGAAGAAATTATAATCGCCCAGGCGGGAAATAGCGGCGGAGTAACAAATAGTATAACAGTAAAGGACACGGTTGGAATAGCCCTTTGTGTGTTGGCATGCTTTTGCATAATAGCATATATAATCAACCGATGCAAAAAGACGCTACAGAAGAAAATAAGGCAAGAGATAGCAAGAAGCCAAGATATAGTTTAGCAACAATCCAGCCCAGGCCCGCACTAGATCCAGCCCAGATCTACACTAAACCCAGCCCAGACCTATACTAGACTCAAGCCAGGTCTGCAGACAGCCCACTACAGACCCGGAGCCAGCCGAAGGAATAATATATGGACATTAAGGAATTCCGCTATCTATTGGAAGAAGCAAAGGTGTTCCACAGAAATATTGGCAAAGATTCCGTAAAGTGGCGCAGCTCAACGAGAGTAATAGAGAGTGAGTTGGAAAATTTAGATAGGCTTATTAGGGAATTTGAAAATTTAAAGAGTACATTTAATAGGTCACAAAACAAAGCTGAATTAATAGCCGATGTTAAAGAGTATGCTAAATGTTTAGATCAGTATTTTGGGGCTATTAATGAGGTTTTGAATAGTAGGTTAAAAGAGGCCAAAGCAAAAGAAACAGAATTACCGGACGTATGTGACTCCGATTCTGATTGTTTTGAAGAAGCCGAAATGGGTGAAAAATTTGATTTAAAAACGGCCGCATCTCTGATGCCACGCATGGATGGTACGGAGAAAACGACAAAAGAACTTATTGACGGTATCGAATTATACGACTCGCTACTGGACGATGCCGGAAAAAAGAGTTTAACTAATTACGTTTTAAAAGCAAGATTGACGGGTAATTCAAAAATAAGAATGCGTACTGAATACGCATCAAATCAAGCCCTTATTAATGATTTAAAAACTCTTTTTCTCTGCAAAAAGTCTGCTAGTGCACTTTCTGTCAAATTAAACGGTGCTAGGCAAGCAGGTAAATCCATTGAAGAGTTTGGAAAAACTATAGAGGATTTACTGCTGGACCTAACCATCGCCCAATCGGACGGAAATGACGAAGCCTTAAGGGTACTGAGTAGTGTCAATGAAAAACTTGCCATTAATGTGTTTGCAAACGGGTTACAGAGTAATGATATGCGCACTATTGTTAAAGCACGAAATTATAATAAATTGGGTGACGCAATAAGGGGAGCTATGGATGAGGAACTTGAAAAAAGAGATAAAACTCATTCGGTATTCCATATGCAAAATAAACGCGGTTCTAATAGGTTCCAGAGGGACTACAAAAATCAAATAAATAGGTCATTCAACAATAATCAACGCCAAAAATTCATGCCAAATTTTAAATATCAAAAAAGTTTACCCGCAGGGAACTCGCGAAATAATAATAATAATAATAATAGATTTTCGCAATATAGGAGTTCGTCAAATCGTGGCCAAAATTTTAGAGGAAATAATAGGAATAATAGGGCATATTACATGCAAAAGGAGGATGAGAATACGTGCGAGGATAACATTAGACAGTCAACATTAGCCGATCAGTTTTTTCGAGCCTAAAGAAAACTTAGAATCTGTAATTTTAAATTTAAATGGTCTAAATTTTATTCAAGTCAATTATAGAGGCACTATATTAAAATTATTAATCGACACAGGAGCTTCTATAAGTGTTATATTTAAAAAATTTATTAATAAACATGAATATATAAACAAAGGAAATCAAATAAAAATAAATGGGGTGGCCGGTTCAACACTTTCACATGGTATCGCGAACTTGACATTGGAATTTATTAATAACAATATCAAATTAAAACATACATTTCATGTAATTGAAAGTTTTGAAAATAAAATAAATGGAGTTTTAGGCTCAGATTTTTTTGAGAAATATAATGCCAAGATAAATTTTGAAAATTTTAAGTTTTCGTTTTCTACTAAATACGAAACTGTTTCATTGCCAATGTTGTCAAACCAAAAATCACAGTTTAAAATACCGGCTCGTTGTGAAATGATTAAATATTGCTATGTTAACAAAAATGATGACTGTCTAGTATTACCACAACAATTAGCAGATGGTATTTATATAGCAAGTGTTTTAGCTCGACCGCAAAGTAATATGATACCAGTAAAAATTTTAAATACACGCGACGCGGAAGTAACATTAACAAACTTTTATCCGAAGGTTGAAAATGTCAGCGATTATGAAACTTGTTGTTTTCTTGGAACGGAACATAATTCGGTTGAACGAGTAGACGAATTGCTAAAATTAATCGATACAAAACATTTAAATAGAGAGGAAAAATTTTCAATTCAAAAAATTTGTGCTAAATATTCGGACATTTTTCATTTAGCGAACGACCCACTTTCTACAACAAACATTTATAAACAAACGTTGCGACTTAAACCTGACGCATCACCGTCATACGTGAAACCATATAGACTACCTCATGCACAAAAGAAAGAAATACATGCGCAGATTGACAAAATGTTAAAAGATGGAATTATTGAAGAGACCAAGTCAGAATGGTCTGCACCCTTATTGGTAGTTCCTAAAAAAGCTGACCAAACAGGTGTTAAACGTTTTAGAGTTGTAATCGACTTTCGTCTTCTTAATAAAAAGTTAAGGGATGATGAAAAATTTCCACTTCCATCAATTACTGAAATTTTAGACTCATTGTCAGGAGCAATGTATTTCTCTCATTTAGACCTTTCACAAGGATACTATCAAGTGTCCTTGGACGAGGCTAGTCGACCGTCCACAGCGTTTACGACAGAAAGGGGACAGTACCAAATGACACGTCTTCCGATGGGGTTGAAATCATCCCCTACTTCCTTTAGTCGGGTAATGGCTATTGCTATGACAGGTTTAAATTACGACAGCTGTTTTGTTTACCTTGATGATTTAATTGTGTTTGGAAATAGTTTGGGAAACCATAATAAAAATTTGGTTAAAATATTTCAAAGGCTTAGAGAAGTGAATCTAAAACTAAATCCTAATAAATGTGAATTTTTTAAAAAGGAAATTTTGTATCTTGGGCATGTGATATCGGCGGAAGGTGTTTTTCCTGACAAAGAAAAAATCGAAGTCCTGCAAAAATATCCCGTACCCAAAGATGCAAACGAAACTAAACGATTTGTTGCATTTGGTAATTATTATAGAAAATTCATTCCAAATTTCGCAAAAATTTCACTTCCATTAAATAACCTGACTAGAAAAAAGGTTCAATTTCGTTGGACACCCGAGTGTCAACAATCCTTTGAAATATTAAAGACCGCACTGATAAAACCACCCGTTTTGCAGTACCCAAATTTTGCTGAAGACAATATTTTCATTTTGAGAACAGACGCATCAGGCAGTGCCATCGGGGCAGTTCTTTTAAACATGAATGATAAGCCGGTTGCTTACGCGAGTAGGTCAATAAATAAAGCAGAACATAATTATTGTACAGTCGAGAAAGAACTATTAGCAGTTGTATGGGCAGTTAAGCACTTTAGATCTTATTTATATGGAAGAAAATTTTCGCTAGAAACTGATTGCAAACCTCTTAATTCTCTTTTTGGTATGACGAATCCGTCAAGTAGACTCACAAAGTTTCGGTTAGTATTAGAAGAATACGATTTCGTTATTAAGCACGTAAAAGGAAAGGAAAACGTAATAGCGGATGCCTTATCGCGTATCGAATTAAGTAAAAATGAACTTAAAAATATAGAAAATACTGTAGGCACCTCATTGCTTGCCATGACAAGAGCAGCAACAAAACGACAGACAGACAAAACAAGTAACGTAGGTTGTTCGAATACTTACGAACGGATTGATCACCCGGGCGTGGTAGAATTAGTAAAACGGCCTAATAATTCTTGTGAACTCTGTCCTGTTTCAAATTCTGAATTTATTAAAATGTGTAAAAGTAAAAAATATGACTGCAGCATAGGGAATTTCGTCTATTTTAAAGATAAAAATATTGTTTATATGAATCAGGAGCCTCGGCCGAAAGCCCTGCAATTCAGGAACAATAATTGTACGGAACATAAAGTTCAAAAATTTCGATCGGCGTTAGCTTTTAGCATATCGTTGAGGGAATTGAATGCCGTATGTAATAAATATAATATTCGCGAATTAATTATTATAAAAGACGAAAAGAGCGCTCAAATGTTAAAAAACATTTAAAAAAATAAAAAGTTAATAATAGAAACCGGTATAAAAATATCTGTTATTAAAAATATAAAAAGGATATCCGATCGTGAGACAAAGCAAATAGTTCTTAACGATTTCCATTTACTGCCGACAGGAGGTCACGCAGGGATAAATAGAATGTATAATAATATAAAAAAGTATTATTCGTGGATAGGCTTACGACAAGATGTCGAGGAATACGTAAGAAAATGTGACGATTGTCAAAGATATAAACATTCAAAGCAAAATATAGAACCAATGACAATAACTCATACTGCTACTTCAGCATTCCAGAGAATCTATTTAGATCTTGTAGGTCCTTTAGAACCAGATGTACATAGTAATAAATATATTTTGACCTTACAATGCGATCTCAGTAAATTTGTGGAATGTTATCCAGTTAACAACAAAGAAGCCGTAACCGTGGCTAAGTCATTTGTTGAAAATTTTATTTTACGTTATGGAATTCCGGACGAGATAGTGTCGGATCAAGGGACGGAATTTATAGCTTCAACCCTTACACAAACGTGTGAGTTACTTCAAATTAAAAAGTTGCAATCTACTGCATATCACCCTCAATCAATAGGTGCTTTAGAAAACTCGCATAAATCACTAGGGGCATATTTACGTATGCAATTAGCGAAAGACCCAAGTAATTGGAGTAGTTGGTTACCCTTTTGGTGTTTTTCCTATAACAATAGCGTGCATACTGAAACTAAGTATACCCCATACGAACTAGTTTTTGGCAAAACGGCTAAATTACCTTCAAACGTGTTAAGGGAAGTTAGCCCCCTGTACAATTTTGACAGCTACCCACTAGAGTTAAAGTACAGGCTTCAACATGCATGTAGCGACGCAAAAAATAATTTGATAAAGTCAAAAAGTGAAAGAAAGAATGTATACGATAGGAAATGTAATATAATTAATTATAAGGTTGGTGAAAAAGTACTTTTAAGAAATAACAGTGCCAGTGCAAAAATGGACGCGATATACAAGGGTCCATATACAGTGTTAGATGAACAATCGCCAAATATCCTAATAGAAATAGACAATAAGCCAGTTTTAGTTCATAAAAATAGAGTTAAGAAATATTTTAAGTAATCTTACCTAATTAAGTAAACATACAAAAAAAAAATCAAATATTTAGTTATATTAGATTTTTTTTCCCCTCCCGTAGGAGATGTAGGGTAATAATAAGGCTTCACCTTATTTTACCTAATTGTACAATTTAATGGTATGTATAATATTATTGTTACCTTTACCCTGATATCAATAACGAGGATATAGTCGAGGGTATAACCCTCTATTAAAGGTAACAATATGTTATTGTACATTAAATATAACAATAACATTTATATAATCATAGGTTAAGCTTAGAGTTAAGGTTACGAGTTTAAGGTTAAGTTTAGTATATAAGTATCTACGACTGATTGTAAAATAGAATAGAAAGAATAGAAATAAATACATTTTTACACACGTCTTGATGACTCTTTCATATCGAACCAAGTAGTTACATTACAACACATCGAATCCATTTCTCATTTGACTGACTATATTTAACGCTACAATAAATACATTCGCAATAATTCTCTTTATCAGTTATTTTTATTTTCTTCACTACTTTCTTTTTTGTTTTTATACCAGATACACCAGCTGCTTCTCCATTACATACATTTATTCCATCCTTTGTCCCACTTTATTATTTGTTTGTTAACCATTTTATTTTTTGATTTTAAACCCGACCCACCCCCTTTTTCATCAAATATTTTTCAAGGGGCAAGCAAGAGTAAACACATGTGTTCACTCTTGCCCCAAAAAACAAATTTTTTTAACAACGCGCCACTGGCGACGTTATATACCAACAGAAATTGATAGGTTAGATTTTGTAAAAAAATGGTAAGAAGTAAAAATGAACTACTACAAGCGATTAAACGATCTAAATTATCTCTTTATTGTTACATCGTATATTATTAAAAATAAATTTACCTTATTTTCGGCATAGTTTTTGAGGAAATTCAAACCAAAATTGCACAGAGAACTAAAAGCACATGGTTTACACTACTGTGACCATTGGCAACGAAAAAATGATTAATTAGAAATGTTATTGCATTGTCTACTCTTGCCCACCTGTTTACTCTTGCCCCTCTCTCCCCTAATTAGTGTTTTATTTTCCGTACAATTATACACTTATACAGGGTCCTGTAATAGTGTATCAGGCTTCTATCAGTGGCTGCTCGTCAGGTGAAAAAATAAAACCAGGAGGAAAGTTTTTCCGCAATATTAAATATTAATGTACTAATATAGCTACCATTTTAGCCCTTAAAAAATAACTATGTTCGAATTAATAATATTAATTTAATCCGAATGTAGCTATGCATAATAGGGCCACGGTTAACTCCGATGGACAATAATTATAAACACTCGTGCATTTTGGCGCACCCCAGCCGACCGTGCCCGTTAGCTCAAAGCGAGTGAAGACCCAACGCCCAACATAGCTTTGATATTCACCGTTGCTATAGTTACGTGATGTCAGTTATGCAAACAGCATGTAACAATTTGCATTATTTTTTTTTTCTTTTTTGGTTTGAAGAAGTAGTCCATTCTTAAAGTGGAGTTAATTTATAGGAATAAATAAAAAGCATGAAGTCTGGAAACCAGTGGAGGAAGACTTCATGCTTTTTATTTATTCCCAATTTGCATTATGATAAAGGGCACGGGTTTTTAGTCAATGTTTGTTTAAGTACCCGCACTATACCTAGCTCTTCACCATTTTTGAAGACCGCGAGCCGCCACTTACTTCTATAGCTCTTACACAAATTAAGTTATGAATTTAATTCATATGCAGACTTATACTATATAGGGCGTATGTGATGTGATAACAGAAAGTTGTATTTTTTAAAAAACCAAGAATTTTATTGGATATTTTACTTTCGTCCTATATAATTGTAATAATCACACTTTTTTGGGCCACCCTATATGGAAATATGAATGGAAATGGAATGAATAAAATTTCTAACTTAATTCGCATAAGAGCTAAAAACCTGGCCCACTATTGCAGGACCCTGTATAATATAGTTTCACCCATCTACATGCCCCGGCAACACTAAATATTATGACAATTTATAGCTATTAATATAACGAGATTATTATGCGATTTATAATAGTCGAGGACATTACTAGGTGACGAGGCAACAGCCGAGTCACCCGCAATATCTGAGACGGTGTTAAATCGCTAATAATCGAGTTGTATTCAAAGCTTTATCGTATCATTGATAACGGCGATGCGAAAATAAAAACAAGGTTTTATGTGTGTAAAATCATGCAAGATTTTGATATTCCTGACGATATATTAGCTGCAGCCAACATTATAATTGAACTTGCTTCCGGACAAATCTAAATCCATTATGAAAAAGAATATCGGCAGTTTTGGGAGTGGCGAAACAAAGTACATGTTCAAGGTGCAGAAGAAACGTTATTGCTGGCGTATTTCGCAAAACGCTCTGAGGAATACTCTGCTTCATCCTTATGGCCGAAATATTCCATGTTACGAGCGACTTTAGAACTGAAGGAAAGAGTGGAAATCGACAAATACGGCGCTTTATAACGTTTCATCAAGAAGAAAAATGTTGGATATAGAGCAAAAAAATCAAAAGTATTTACAAGTCAACGAATTTGTGTGTTCTGCCTCAGACGAATTCAAATCGGCGATGTTTCCGGCAGTGGATTAAACACTGGGGAACCGCAGGAAATCGAAAGGAGTGCTTGCTCGGTCATTAATCAGTCTTCAGAGGGCATACCTAAGATCGTGGACGTTAAAGACAAAGGTGTATCCATCAAATTTGAAAACTGTCAAAATATTGTTTTACATGTTCATGAAAAATAGTTCTAATATTATTTGGTATCTAACGTATTATGCTTTCGTAACTAACGTATTAAATTATGGTAACTAATGTATTATGAGTAACTAAGATGTTATGTAGGTTTTAGTACGTTTATGATGTTAATAATTAATAAAGATATCATAT
Organism: Polydrusus cervinus; assembly: GCA_935413205.1. NCBI lineage: Eukaryota > Metazoa > Arthropoda > Insecta > Coleoptera > Curculionidae > Polydrusus > Polydrusus cervinus. The sequence continues at coordinate 45,360,647 of OW284516.1, read as the reverse complement.
AAAAATGACTTAATCTTCAATGATACGATAAAAAGTTTAAAACCTACAAATATATGTCAATTTTGCATAGTTTATCTTTTAAACTTACCTTCGCCATTCAATAAATATCATCTGACCCTTCTATTAAAAATTTTTGTATATCTTTCAGAGATAAAACCCTAGTTTTTCTTGCCGTGTCGTTTCAAAAATACTCGTAATTTGTGATATTTTGTAAACATCTTTCGGATAAGTAAGAAAAATAAGCAATCAAGCAAACATTTTTGGAATGAAAAGAGACAATTTAAGTTTTCCTCCATTAATGTAGACAACTAATTTAAAAGTTTTTCTTAAATATATCATTGAAGCATTAAATCTCCACTTCACCTAAATTATGGACTACTTCTTCAAGTTAAATTTATATTTGTCATAAATTCTACTCTCTATCAGAAACTATCTACTTTTATCATTTATTTTCATTGCCAGGAAGAAGTATTATTCAAATTTATTATTCTTAACATAAATCTCTAAAGTTACTAGAATATGAAAAATAAACTGCTGGACAATTGCTTTCGAGCAAGAAAAATTTCGCCTAAATTTAACAGTTAATATTTTCTGAACCAAATATGATATCGACCTACGGTTTTGAATGGTTCATAGATTCATTCCTTGAGAAACAATTGTCAATATTGAATTTTCTTTAGCTGTCAGAACATTTTATATACAGGCTGTTAAAGAAGACGATGATTTTTGCTCCAATTTTAATGGCGTATATCACTCTACGTCAAATTGAATCACTGGTTCATAGCAAAGAAAGTAATTTGTCAAATTTTTGATATTTGCCATATTTTAAGAAATACCGATTTTTTTGGAAAACCTTGCTTTATTTTAACTTATTGGTAGCAAGATCTCACTATGCGTTATATCGTGCAAACTAAGCAAGTGATTCTTATACCTTATGAAAGCTTGATTATCAAAGAAATCGTCCATAATTCTCAAAGAGACCGGATATCGATTTGAAGGAAAAGAAAGACAACAAAGTCACTTATTATATTATACTTTCTGAGACCGTGACTTTGTTGTCTTTCTTTTCCTTCAAAGCTTGATTATGTTTAGTAACAATAGTTGTACCTAAATGTTATGATGTACAGTGGCGCGCTTATAAACGCCTATATATCTATAGTTTATGAGTATAGTGTTAGAAAGTTAGAAATTAATAAATAATTTTTCTTAAAAATTATCTTTGTTAAAATTGTGTAAACACACTGTATAATATACCTGTAGTGCGATATGAAAAACTAAAAAATAAGAAAAAATTGACCTAATCTAGGGGCGAGTACTTGCCAATATAAACAATCGTGAAAAATTGTGAGATACTCATAAAACATAGATATATAGGTGTTTATAAGTACGCCACTGTACATCATAACATTTAGGTACAGCTATTGTTACTGAATATAATCAAGCTTTTCATAAGGTATAAGAATCACTCGCTAAGTTTGCACGATACAACGCACAGTGAGATCTAGCTACCAATAAGTTAAAATAAAGCAAGGTTTTCCAAAAAAATCGGTATTTCCTAAAATATGGCAAATATCAAAAATTTGACAAATTACTTTCTTTGCTATGAACCAGTGATTTAATTGACGTAGAGTGATAAAATTTTAAAATATTATTGTGAAAGTTACACGCCATTAAAATTGGAGCAAAAATCATCATCTTCTTTAACAGCTAAATAAAATTCAATATTGACAATTGTTTCTCAAGGGATGAATCTATGAACCATTCAAAACCGTAGGTCGATATCATATCTGGTTCAGAAAATATTAACTATTAAATTTAGGAGAAATTTTTCTTGCTCGAAAGCAATTGTCCAGCCGTTTAGTATACAGTGTGTCTACTTAAGTTGGGCATATGGGAAACTTTTTTATTATTAACTTTACGAAAAAAAATAATTCCTCTTAAAAAGTTCTGCATGGTCCAAAACCTAAAATGCAACCATCCGATCTTAAATTTTTTTAGTGGTGTACGAGGTCTGTCAAAAAATGTGAATACTGCCCAAGAGTAAAGTTCCTTTATTTTTAACAGTATCGTAAACTGTAATTATGAAAAGTTGTTCGGTATGAAAAACTATGTTCTAATATGCAATTACACTAAAAAGTATTTTTTTTTATTTTACAAATTTATCCGTAATTTGAGACAAAATTTGTAAAAATTAAAAAAATAATTTTTAGTGTTATTACATATTAGAACATAGTTTTTCATACCGAACAACTTTTTATAATTACAGTTTTCGATACTCTTAAAAATAAAGGTACTTTACTCTTGGGAAAACTCATATTTTTTGACAAACCTCGTATACGACTACAAAATTTAACATCTGATGGTTGTATTTTAGATTTTGGACCATGCAGAACTTTTTAAAAAGAAAAACTTTTTTTCGTAAAGTTAATAATAAAAAAAGTTTCCTATATGCCGCCAACTTACGTAGACACACTGTATAACTTTCTCTATAGAAAAACAATAAAACTTATTCTCTGACGAAAGAATCGATGTAATCCTAGCTCTGTTTCTCGTATTTCGAACCTCTTAAATCTGCCGAGCTTTGCTTTTAGGGACAGGCGGAGTTTCATAGGCTTATTTTACCCCACGGGTGTTAAGCATCATGTACAGTAAAGATATATTTTTCGTACCAAAAATGTAAAACGCGCATTTGTTTTAGTGGCTAGGTAGGTATTTTGTACCAAATCATTTAATTCTCCTAGAAGTTAAATTAATGTTAAATTATGGCTTTTTGAACAAACCATCAAAAGAAAAATCGTTAATATTTATATCTATTTTTAGAAAGTTAAAAGTCTCGCATGAATTTTGAATTTGATTTATGTATGGAAGTTATAACAATAATTTGTACCATGTCCATATCGCGCGAGGAAGTAAATTGAAAGCGACGCCGTAGGCATAGTGCATAGTGCTCAAACTTCCGAGCGTAATATGGACAATCAATTCGAGTTGTACAGTTTATTTTTTACCACTCAACTTCCCAATTTCATACTAAAAATTAGAAAAAATTATTTAAATTAGGCATCATAACTTGTCTTTTAGTTGTCCATAAACTTGTGAGAAAGATAATAAAAAACAATTGGAAATATTCATTTCGTTGTCAAGTTGGTCTTTTGCAGAATACCAGACAAAAAGCGATATATTTATTAATATCTAAAAATTTAAAAAAAAAAATTCTCGACCATAGCTAGTTTGATTAAATTGTTTTACTAAAATGCATAGAAGAAAAGGGGTTTGTTCGGGTTTTCTTTCTGCTTGCGTAAGAATTTTAACTCCGAAAGTGTTCATTAATATAAACATTTAACAAAAATAGTGGATTTTAGTGTCCGTTAAAATATATAAAGAAAAGAAGCTTAGCGGCAAGCGGACAGAGTAGTGCGTCTATCTTTTGCATTAAAGTACACAATATAATATATACAATATACAATAAAAATTTCTACGTTTTCACGATAGATGGCTATCTTTTGCATTGAGTTGATTCCTACTAATGGCGTTACTGGGTTTTCATCGCGTTTTTATTTCTTAAAAACGCCTTGAAAGAACAGGCTCGCTGTACTGGGAGTCGCTTACGGGTTATGGCTTTCTGATGAGTTCTAACAAGGACGAAACAGCCTGTCATTGTCTACCTGTGCCCCAGGGATTTCATTAGCTTTGGCGTCCCTGTGTACTTTAATGCAAAAGATAGACGCACTACTCTGTCCGCTTGCCGCTAAGCTTCTTTTCTTTATAAACATTTAATGTTCGCTATGGTAAAGTTTTTCAAAATAATCGCCAATTTACAAATTAGCAACACTTTTAACGTGAAAAGAGAAATGGAAGTACTGTAAAAATTATATAACCTTAAAACCTTAAGTAACAAAATGAAATAAATGTTTTTCTAGAAATCTTATAATTTCGTTTTATTGGTTTGATGTACTCATCTTTATGTACCAGTTATTTTTCTATATCTGTTTCGTATAATAAAAGTTTTAAGGTTGGATCCCCGTTCAAAATATATCAGAATATATCACGGTGGACTAATATTTGCATGGAAGGGAAAACAAACTTTTGTATTCAAGTGCATTAAATGTATTTAAAAAATATGCAGAGCGCTTTCGGCTTATTGGGCCATCATCAGTGCTTCCTGAAAAGTCAGTAATAGAATCAAAATTTAAAATTTTTTTATAGAATAATGACAAATCAGGGGTGTAGAGGTAAAGGTACCTCTACACCCCTGATTTTTCTTTATTCTATAAAAGTGCTTCCTGAAAAGTCAGTAATAGAATCAAAATTTAAATTTTTCTTGTAAAATAATTTATATATATAATTAAATATTTGCATGGCAAAGAACTAACCAAGGTTAGTAAAAAACGTTCATTTTGTAGACATGTAATATATTTTATGCATTAAATCTTATAGTAATTGTCTAGAAATGAGTGGAAAACTGGAGATTTTTGAAATACGATAGTGCATCTATACACAAATATTTAGTTCCGTCAGAAAATATTAGTTTGATAGAAATATATTTTTATATTATACTTTCAATTTTCGTACCATTTCGTGCACTCTTTAGGAAAAAATTGTGTTTGCATAGACTCTGGGATAAATATTTTGATTTAAATTAAAAAAGAACAAATTTTATGTGACAGATTTGCATATTTTTGAAGTATATTCAATCTCACTTCTGTGTCAGAAAACGACAAGTAAAATTTGCAACCTGTATTTATATGGTTTCTTTGTAATTGACCACTGTGATTGATCAGTCTCATATCCTAACTGGGAAGGATATGAAATCATATCCGTTCAGTTAACCGGAATAGCCCATTTTTCCAATCACTTTAGTGTAAAGGAAGCAGCTAGTTTTCATGTGGAAGTAGAAAATAGTATATTACAATTCGAGACGGGAAGCGTCGAGTTAAGTAATGAAATTTCATGTATTTATTCATAGTAATATGGATTGTAATAAGTAGATTTTAGTGTACAAAAATACTTAAGCAGTCCAACAAAGAATTAACAATGCAGCTTAACAGGTAATAAATAGCCACTACCAGTAGAGCTAAATAAACGATAAAATTATTATTGGTTCTATTATAGTCTGATGAGACCCTCTAAGGAAAAAACATGTACTGAGTTCGTCTATTGCCAAGGAGCAACTGGAGGTCGTCTGGTGCCGAGAGGGGAATCACCCCTGCACTCTCGAACGTGCGACACTGCAATCTTTGCAGTCCCCGCCCAGCTTCTCTCCAGCTCTTTACCTGGCTCACCGTTTTTTGTCCTTACGACAGGCGAGCTAGGCTGCCGTTGAGCGAACGATCCGAATATGATCAACTATTGGCTTTACTAGCAGATTGCTCACTCAATAGCCAACCCTGCCTAGACCCTTGAAGGGAGGTCCGCGGCGGTGGAGACCGAAATTCCTTCGACGATGATGGATAACGCAATAGCACACAGACGTTAGACGATTGACAGCCATAGGCGCAGACTTTTTGCAAGTCACGGCCTCAGGTGTCGCGCGTCTCTGATGAGTCCCAGTAGGACGAAACGGCTGATCATGGACTATGAAAAGACAGTGAACGCTTCAGTGTTTGGGGAACGGTATAAACCCATAACCCTCCGACCCGGTTGTTAGGCCGCGGTGCACTGAGGAATGGACGAAGGGGTCCACAGCGTGGAAACCCTGGACGGTCTTGACATTGATAATACAGGGCCCCCTTGTTGGTGGGAGGTATTCCTCCCATCTCCGATGAAGTGGTCTGCCTCGTATAAGGTTTTTCACGCCTTGAGGTGGACGTTGGTTAAAGTGCCTGTCATGACTGTCAGTTAATATCATAGTTGTTGATCAGACGTTTGCGCCGTTCTCGGGCGACTCATCTGTGGCTTTGCTTGGCAATGTGACGCGTACGATGTCCAATATCGAATAGAAATGTGATTTAAAAACAAATAAAAACAATGCAAGTCCAAAACTCTTCTATCATTCAATACACATCATTGTCGTCAACCCTTAAACAGACACTTACCAATCTGTTTAGCGGTTTGCCATCAGCTGTGTCTTCAAGTGATTAATTTCGAAGAAGCTGTCCATTTTCTCTAAGAGACCTGGTTTAAGTATAAATAAAATAGACACAAAGTCATGCTCTCCATCAAGTTTCATTTAGGTAATTATAGGATTACATATTATTATGTTCCGACCTATCTGAGCATTATCAGGCCCATAGCCTATTTCAGAAAGGTGTAGAATAATAAAATGGGAAATTCCGTTCAGTTCGGCTAAATTTCGGTGTCGGCCATAGGCGCAGGTAAATTTTGTGCATTAAATTATTTATGATAACTAACCAAAGAAAAAAAAGGAGATAATTTGATAAAGAAGGAACTATTAGCTATAGCAAATTTATACAAACATTGTTTTATGAAATATGCCGTGGTAGATATAGTTAAAAAAACACGTAACTGTGCTGCGCACATCGCCATATCATTGCGTACTAAATCCTATAGAACTTATATGGGCGCAAGTGAAAGGATTTGTAGCAAGACACAATACGACATTCAAAATGATAGACGTTAAACTACTGTTTGATCAAGCCATTAAGGAAGTGACACCAGAAAACTGGCGAAAAGCAGTTCCTCGTGTCTTAAAAAATGAGGATAAAATGTGGAATTTTGATCACCTGATCGATCGGACCGTCGACCCGTTAATTATAACGTCAAGAGGAGAGGACAGTTACTCGGATGACGAAGAATATTATGATTTTTTATAATTTAATTTCTGTATAATGTATTTTTTTTATAATGTCTAATAAAAAATAAGTGTAACTAATACGATGTACAAAATGCACGCCGTGAAATGAAATAGAGCATGTTCCCCATTCTTGGGAACAGAAGGTCATACTGTATTGTCCTCCACCGAAAAGTGATTTAGTTGGCCTTTACAACGTTGAACAACGTTCTTGTACATTGAACTCTGAGATAAATGTTTTGATTTAAATTGAAAAACAACAAATTTTATCTGACAGATTTGCATATTTTTGAAGTATATTCCTAATCTTACTTCTGTTAAGTATCAGAAAACGACTCGTAAAATTTATAACCTATAAATTTGGTTTCTTTGTAATTGACCACTGTAATTGGTCAGTTTCATATCCTAACTAGGATGGATATGAAATTAAAGTGAACGACATTTACTTATCTTAGGAATTTTAACTTCGCGAATGGTTTTTATTTTGAGACGTTATAAGCCAGAACTTAAATTACCGATATTTAAGGTCGTGGTAACAAACTAAAATTTATTAACATAAATACGACGTTTATACAACTTAAGGTAGTGTAGACCGTTTTGGACAACTATCTTTGGCAACAGAACGTTAAATTTTGTCAAAAATAAATCGCAAAATTCCTAAAAAATTTTACTTGGGTTGATTTAAAGTTTGTAGCAGTCAATGTATTTTCGTACAATTTAACACATTTACAAGCATATTTGACTGTATATGCTACTTTAATATTTATAAAAAAACCAATAGAACTTGCCGCCTGTTACTCCTCTATAAAGACTATTTGAAGGCGAGGAGGTCGACATGACTCACTCCAATTTCTCCGATTTCAAACAACTGCAATCTGCCGGGTTTTATTGTAAGGGACAGGAAAGCCCTAAGAGATTATTTCATCCCAAAAAGGATGCTAAACACGACATATTGTTGTTCAACTTTGTTAGGGTTTGTCGTTCTCATTTATAAAAAAGAATTCAGATACAAAAGGACGACTTTGGAGACTTTGGACGTTAAAGTGACAATCTTATTATAAACTACAATAATATATTTTTACTTTTTCAGGATGGCTGACAGGCCAACACTTTATACAGGGTGTCCGGTAACTTATAGGCCATAGAGCAACTGGAGATAGTAGATATAAAAATATGTCTTTTGAGCCAAATTTGCCCAAGTAAAATGTTAGAGGTTAAAGAGATACAGGGTGTTGAAAGTGAAAATTAATTTTCGAAAAATGATGATAATTTTGAAACGGTTTAAGATATCGAATTCAAAATCGGTATAACTAGGTTTTCGAGAGTGAGAAATTCGAATTTGGTGTTAATTTCAAGATACTCCCTAGAGGGCGCCTGCCACGTGCTTCATGTTGAACTAATTCATTCATATTTTTTTTAACCGTGCAGTTACTAATATTTATACTTTAAACTATAAAATAATCTACCTTTTTACGTAAAAAAGGTACTTTTGGTCGATCTCGATATCTCAAGCCGTTACCCAGATTCTAGCATCTGAATGTTCCATTGCACATTCGGTTGATTCATGAGAAATATTTAATTCACAAAGTGTGCCTTGCATTTTGACAAATTCCTGTAGAAGCTTCCAAACGCCTAGTGCTTAATTCAGGATTTTCGGCGATACGAACCAAGATCTCTTCTTCTTGTTTGACCGTTATAGTTTTCGGTCGTCCACCAGGATTTTTGACATAAAACGAACCTGTTTCACCTAACTGATTGAATATTCTTTGAAATATTTTTCGGTCTGGAATGATTCTGGTTGGGTAGAGTTCTACATACCTTCTAAGTGCAGCACGACTATTATAATTCTCTTGTGCATAAACGCAGACCATATCACGTAAATCACGGTTAGAAAACTTATTAAGCCTGGGCATTTTTATTAGAAAAGATTACAGTACTTGGATATTGCAAAAACTTTTTATTTACGTACCTTTGACGAGAAAAAGTAGAAAATAATGACAGTTTTCACCGCAACAAGTTTTGTCAAAATGCAAAGCACACTTTGTGAATTAAATATTTCTCAGGAATCAACCGAATGTGCAATGGAACATTCAGATGCTAGAATCTGGGTAACGGCTTGAGATATCGAGATCGACCAAGAGTACCTTTTTTACGTAAAAAGGTAGGTTCTTTTATAGTTTAAAGTATAAATACTAGTAACTGCACGGTTAAAGAAAATATGGATGAATTAGTTCAACATGAAGCACGTAGCAAGCGCGCTCTAGGGAGTATCTTGAAATTAACACCAAATTCGAATTTCTCACTCTCGAAAACCTAGTTATACCGATTTTGAATTCGATATCTTAAACCGTTTCAAAATTATCATCATTTTTCGAAAATTAATTTTCACTTTCAACACCCTGTATCTCTTTAACCTCTAACATTTTACTGGGGCAAATTTGGCTCAAAAGACATATTTTTATATCTACTATCTCCAGTTGCTCTATGGCACATAAGTTACCTGACACGCTGTATTATGTCGTCTAGAGGTAAATTAAACATGGTGGTGTGATCTCATCTAATACAGGGACCTGAAAAGTGCGTCAGACTTCTATAGCTAAACGAATTATTTTATGTCAGGGAAATATTTTTCCATATACCGAGTGCCAAAAAAGTGTAACATCAAAAAGTTGTATTTTTTTTGCTAGAAGTTTTGCGACCTCTCTTTAGTGAGCTTCTGAATCCGCCCCTCTTCCCTCTTCTTTGATTTAAGATATTCCCGAAAAGGTAAGAATAAGTACTGCAGCAACTTTACTTGGATTGGTTCCTAACATTCTAAAATAATAATGTCTAATAACAAATTACATTTTTTCCGTTCCGGTTTTTAAGTCACCCTGTAGAATAAAAAATTATTCTAACGTGTAACTAACTTTTGAATAAATGTTTTTTATATTACGCAACAAAGGAGCTGTAGTACTTGGCCGCACCCAATAGCCACATATTAATTTACAAATTTTATTAATTTTTAAACTTGATAAAGAAGAAAACTGACCAAGGTTTTTCATGTTTAAAAATAAAGTAGGTAAATATCTTTTATGCGCTCACCATACCAAAATTGATAATTTTTTCAGAAATAATGTATTGTTGTAAAATGCTTAGGTTTTGAAATATTTCCTCTTAAAGTTCTCGTTACTTCCTGTAATGTTTTTTTTTATTGTAAATTATTACATTTCCTTAATTAAAATGTAGAAGAAGTTCTTCTGTTTTTCAATTACAATTTTAATTTTAACTTGTGGCTTTAAAATAAATAAAGAAGACGACTAATGGTTGTCATTTGATTTTATTGTAAATAGTATATTATGATGTATCTCATTCTCATTCTTTTTTCTTCAAACGTGCATTATATTATAAATTTTAATAAAAGAAAACGAATTTTTAATAAAGATAACAAAATTGAAATTTTAACTTATTTCACTTCCCTTTTTTGGTATCGTTTTCATGGATTCGTACTTTTTTAGCATCTATCAAAACAAATATTTCAATATAATGTATTTATACGCCTAGGAGTATAAATACTTGTACTCCTAGTCATATAAATGACATTTAATGTCATTGAGAAACGTCACATAAGTTATCCCTTATAAGACGTTTGAAGAAAATAGTTATTTATGTACCAAGGCAGTAAAGTGATTCTTTATCGGACGAGTCTGAAATTATGAGATGAGCGAGCGAAGCGAGCGAGGCGAATAACAGGCGAGTCGATAAAGACACTTTACTGACGTGGTGCATACAAAATTTTATCGCCAACCGTTCATCACCATTTTATGTCAGACAGACCGCTCTAAGAAAATAGATGTTTTTTCCCCATGTTAAATTAATAGAAAAGACGAGCTATAGACCTATTTTAGAATCGGGTCTGCGTAAAATATTTAATAGTTCTTGCCTTATATTTGGTCAAAATGTAAAGTAGAAGTTTCATACTACCTATTCCATCCCATATTCAAGCTCGAAAGGTTAAAATAGCTTTACAATTCGACGACAAAAAACCCCATTTTGGCCTAAATTTGACACATCAGAAAATTTTGGCCGACCACGTGCGTATTCCAAAACACCCGTCAAAAAATTTGACATACTATGAGAAATGGCAGGGTAATACTTTATCTGCCGCATATGCGGCAAATAAAATAAAGTGTTCGTTTACTGCCGGAAATCACTCTGATAATGTACGGTTTTACTGTCGATTGGCGATAAAATATAGTATTGGATTTGATTATATTTTTGTTGATTTAAAATAGCTCTAAAAAAGAGGAAACAAGACATAATAGCATATAATAGAAAAATACTATAACATATTATTTTTTTACTCGTTTTTCTTTAAAATTGCATCACAAATCAATAAGTCTGACTATATGAGTCCAAGACCTTCTTAATCTTGATACCAAACAGTACTTCTAAAAGGGTAATTCTCTTAGATAGGTATAGGATATGATAAATGTTTTATGATTGGAATTATTTGTAGAATACATATGTTTAAAAATATAAAGGGTGTTCTATTTAAAATAACAAACTTGTGCTCTTTCGGTTTAACCGGAAGTGATTGTTAGACATTTGAGTACTGAAAATGTGCGCACAGTGCAACCATATAACCTACCAATATTCCATAACAATAACTAACTCCCATCTTCTGTAGCTATGTTAGTAATTATATTATTAACCTGTATCCCAGGGCGCGTATACGTTCCTTTGCCCCCCTCCCCCCCGCCCCGCTACATCAGAGATACAGATTGTACAGTTGTTTAAAATTTAATATATTTTCAAACTTTAAAGCACTGTACATTTTTATTTTATTCAAAATTTACTAAATCACTTTTCCTAATTGCAGCCCTATCACAATTTGTAACATATTAAAAGTTATTTACAAAAAACTAGTTTTATCAACTATTGCAACAACCATTTTAATGGATAATTGTTTTTTTTTTAGCGAAAACCCTTTAATGGAGTTGCGATAGGATTTTCTGGGAAAAAGCTTGTTTTTTAGTTTCAGATTGAATAAATAAAAATTTTAATTATAAAATTAAATGCTTTAAAGATTAAACACTAAATTTTGGATATACTCTATAATTCGTATCAATCAAATTTGATTAATAAAACTGTTAAACCTTATTTCATAAATATATTGTAGGTAAAATTTTTTTTTTAAGCCAATAATTTTATTTTTCAACATTTTTTTTTACTGACACAAAACCGATTTTTAACACATTCTTGTGATATGTAGGTAACCATAAGAGGCACCCAAATAAGCAACAACATAATATATGATGTTATCTAAAAAAAAATACGCGTCTTCGAGTAACCCTGTATAATCAAAAATATTTTGCTGGAACGAGTTCTATAGAATAAAGGCAAATACTGCAAAATATCAAATTCCTAGCTTAATTAATAACTGAGCTATAGAAAACATGACAGGTGAGGTGCAGGACCCTGTTTAGTTATTAGTTACCTATTGATCGTTACCCTTCTAGATAAAATATATGAAATTTTATTTTATAAAATACAGCTACCTTCCTCGTGGAATTAAGTATTGATATTTCAGCCTTCGTTATGTGCCATCTTGCGGGCAAAGAACTATACTAATACCCTTTATAAAAGGGACTCTGCAATAGAGAATTTAAATAGAAAGTTTATTTTAAATAATTTTAGAAGATGGAGACACTGGAACTAATTGACTATTATATATAGCAAATATATAAATTCTATGAACCTAATATCTTTAATAGATAATAACTACTAATTTCCCATCACCCTAAAAATCTGTGGCGTGGCTACTCCTTCTTCAGGTCGCGTGGCCGCACCCTCTCCCCCCCCCCCCCCTCACGACCTGCCAAAAATTCGATAATTTTATTTCATCATAATATTTATTGCTAACTGGACATCGAACGTGTCACATTGCCAAGCCAGATCACTGATGAGCACCCAGAATCAGAAACAAGGATGGCCTCACATTTCATTTTAAGTGAGGCAAGGAATGTTAACATCAAATTAAATGACAGGCCTGCCGTGGTTACCTCAAAAACCCGACGGACGTACCTATCGGTAAACAAAATTGTTTATTGGTTGACCTCCACGGCGCTGAGCGTCCGGGGTTTGCACGCTATGCACCCCTTCGTCTATTACCAGTTGTCCCCTCACCTTGTCAGTGGGGAATAGCAGTTTACCCATAAACTGTTATGGGTAAACTGCCATTGTATAATTTTATTAACGAGACATTATTTTTAATTTTTAAAACCAGTGGTGCAAAACTGATTTTTTTTTAGTTTTTATTTTTTTTCGCCTATAATACTGAACCGATTTCATTAAAATTTTAGGGGTATGTAGGCAACTGTACGAGGTATCCAAATAGGTAAGGGGTAAAGGGGCATTAGTTTAATTTTTTTATTAATTTTTAAAACTGATTTTTCTTAGTGTTGTGTTTTTTCGCCTACAATACTGAACCGATTTCATTAAAATTTTAGAGGTATGTAGGCAACTATAAGAAGTATCCAAATAAGTAAGAATATTTATGGCATGTAATCTAAAAAATAGATCCTTATGACGTCACACTTTTTTTGAAACAGCCTGTATAAACAAACATATTTTCCTGAAATGCGCCCTAGGATACAGGTAAAGTCTGCAAAATATCAAAATCCTAACTTAATTAATAAGTGAGCTATAGAAGACGGGATGTTTCAGATGACAATAGGTATATTCGTTTCGCTTTAAGATACAGATATTTTCATAGCAGAAATTTTTATAATTGGTTGAAATATGATATACATATTACTGAGTCATTCATAATTTGTTTGAACATGATATACAGCAATTAGAGACCGGATTTTATTCGTGCTCAGGAGAAATAGTTCTATGCTGGTCAGACCAGCTGGAGGGAAATGCGACATTTCCAAAGTAATAAAATACCACGTCAACCTTTTCACTAAAAATTTCCGTCTGCATTCGCAGCTTTACAAATGGCTTTAGACATTAGTTGGTATACCTACTTGACATTTATGATAGTAAATAGGAAGTTCAAAATGACAAATCTATGGGAGAGAACGCGAAATTAAAATGGCTTATTATGGGGTATCCAGAGACCAATACATTTAAAACTCGAATGGCGGGACTGAAAAGTCGGTGATTTGGAGTTCAACATAAAAAAGAGGGTAAAATCACGATACACTAACACCGGTAGCTATCGCGCATAAATTCTTTATCTCTCTCCCACATTGTAACGGTACGTCCGAGGATGCTTAAGGCCGGTTTACATTAGGTGCAAGAAAATGATCGGTTTATTTTTTATCAAGAAAATAATCATATTATATTATAAACGATATACAGCCTTAATTCATCTCAGCTACTTCTTTTAGACGGTCCTAATTAAAAAAAATAAATAAAAATTTGGCCGTTTGTAACGACATGCGCAGCGGTGTTCAAATTTCAACTTGCTGCTAAAATGGTTTTTCTCTTATATTCCAAGTTCTATCAACTGTATGGAACACCATAAGACTAACCTTTGATAATAAACACACTTTTTATATAAAACGTTTATAGGTACAACGCGTAGTTAAAAAGTTATTAACAAATACATATTTTTAATTCGCGTGGTCGTTTCCCTAAGTAGTTAACGAAAAAATTTTGGATCATAAGAAATGAAGACGGTAAAAAACCACTACCAAATAGCCGAAGATACTGCAACTGCAGTGTCAGGCACTCGAAGAAACACCCCTGAAAAACATATTTTTTTAAGTGGTTTCTCCTGAGCGTCTATTTGACTCTTCTCTCGCCCGTAATAATTATCGATACTTTTTTTTTCGAGGGTGTTTCCTTGACTGCAGTTTCAAATATAATATCGCTTGTATGTCTTGGTTTAATAGTATGATAGTAGGTTTTTTACGTGTTCATTCCTGATAATCTCAAGTAAGTATAGTAACAGCAGCTTACCATGTTTCAAAGATGATTATATTGACATACAAATGGAATGGCGAGTGCATTGTTCACTAACCGTTCATTTTAAATAATACATTATCATCTAATATCAATAATTTCATCATCTCCTAAAAATCTTAAAATATCCTTTAGGTCAGTCTCCCCAAACTCCAATCCTAGGCGCGCTATTTCATGCGAAATTTAAGTTAAATCTCCGTATACTTCGGCGTAGGAAATGCTGAAAAGTAGTTATAAGTATCATGATGGTAATCAGTAGCGTAAAGTACCCTTCCGTAGACCTCACAGGATGGGGGCATCGACTGTTTTTGGGGGCCAGAACAACCAACCGAAATTAAAACTACCTCATAAGAAATAGTTTGAGAAACTGATCTTAAACCTCCCCCCCCCCAGAAAAGGGACGAAAAATATAAGTAAGTTCTTCAGGGAAAGGGGGGCCTAAACTAGATATTGCGAGAGGCATGCAATTTAAAGTTACGCTACTGATCGTAATAGTAAAGTAATTGAATATTGAGGAGTTTTAGACGGAAATTTAATACTTTATGTCCTAGATTTTAGTAAACTATTGGTTTGTTATGATTTGCGGTTTTACTAAAAGTAAAACTTTCATAGGATAGATAATATTCATAAATGATTGGAGACTGCTAGAAGTTACATTGTAAATCAGATATAGGTTGGGGATTTTCAAAGGAACGTTGCTTATAGCGGTTCTGGGAATAAGATTTCTTTAAAATCCAAAAATATGTTCTCAAAGATTTTTTATAAGCGTCGCTATTGTCACGTAAAAAAAAGGTATGGACCCCAAGGAGGAAGTGCAGCCCGAACCAACTTTTTTGTAAATCAGAGGATACCACTTGTGACACCTTTTTAAAAAACTTATCGGAAAGGAATTGGTCCATATATTTTTTTACATCTGCTAAACCATGTGTTAGAAATTTATTAAAAAATAATTTAATGAACAATTACATTAACAATAACTTTTTTTTAAATGTTATATTGTGGGGAAGAGGACTTTAATAAAACACTTTCTACCGTTTACTAATTCCCAACGTTTCGGTTTTTATTAAAACCTTTATCAAGGGCTAAAAAAGAACGACACTATTTCAGTCCAAACCAAACAAAAAACAAAAATGCAGTTAGCAAAACCAGCAGTCATATACTTCTTAAAAATACCTTACTACTAAGTACTCACTCTAGGCTAAATGTAAAAAGTGGAAAACAATTTCTGAATCTGGCATCATTCACTAAAAAACGTATTAAATAACATATTTATTTTTTCTTATTTTGTTATTATTTTTTCTTAAAAAAAACCAAGAACAAATTAATGGTCAATCATATTTTACTACTGTAATAAAGCATGCATCTCGCTTGGGAAAACGCCGTACAAAATTATTCCCATTAATTTGTTCTTGGTTTTTTTTAAGAAAAAATAAATATTTTATTTAATACGTTTTTAAGTGAATGATGCCAGATTCAGAAATTGTTTTCCACTTTTTACATTTAGCCCAGAGTGAGTACTTAGTAGTAAGGTATTTTTAAGAAGTATATAAAACCAAAAAAACGGTTTTAACGGTTTAACATAGTAAATCGGAGGTTGGTTTCCTTGGATAGAGAATGAAAAACTAAGATAGGGAGGTGAAAACCATTTTTTTTTCTCTAAGATGAACCATTCCAATGTTACAGCCTGTCAAAGTCAAAAAATGCCATATTTTAAACGTCAATTACTCAAAAACAATTGAATTTAGACATATAACATTTTATACAAAATATACGTGGAATTGTATAGGGAATTAGAAAATAATATAATATATAGGGTGTTCCATTTAAAAAAATGCAAGTTTAGTCCGCCACACTTTTTTGAGCCACCCTGTATAATGTAAAATATTTTAAAAATATGCCGCTTTTAAGTCGATACCTTATGCTGGTTTAGTATTTTTGATAAGCTCCTCGATAATGATTTAATCTTCCATCCCCGCCACGTTGGCGGACCCGGTATATGGACAAATTCCTTTTTTGATAAGCTTTCCCAAAAGGTGCCTCATGTGGTATCGTTTAATTTTTTTTACCGTAACTTGATGACCTCCTACTTTACCGGGAATGTTAATGTGTTAAATTTAGCGGAAAAAGTTGCGATAATACTAATTAAGTCTTTTAAACTTAAATTTCTATTCTCTAACGAGAATATTATATCCGGTATATAATTAAAACTAACTTTAATAATAAAAAGCTATTAAATATGGGTTCGTGTCTTTATCTTCTAGAAGTGCTAAAATCATACGTTATGCGATATATCTGTCGCAAGCATCTGTGCTTTCATCAACAATAATGTAAAACAAATTTCCTACGACCACCTTGAAAATAAGAAAAAAGCACGGTAAATTTGGCTAGAAAGCGCCGTATATCACACGCGTGTTGAAAAAAAAGATATCAACGCTAATGTTGAAATATTAAGGCACACTATTTAATTTAAACATATATGGTGCCAATTTGACAATTAACCCCTATTTATTAAAAATAACACATTTTACAAAGGAGTAATTGTAAAGTGTTTAACTTATTTATCATGTATTTGTCGAGTGATTCAGAATTAAAGTTTGAATATACGTTATCTGACATTATAAAAAATATTAATAATATACTGGAAAATCTTTACCAGAAAAAACAAATCGCGCTGAAGAGAGTGTCATGTATTAAACAACAAATTAGTAGTGGTAGCGATAGTGTAGAGAATAGAGCTCTAGCCTACAGATCGCAAGGTCACAGGTTCAAATCTCATCAGGTGTATATGACTTTTTTTTATAAGAACATTAAATAATTTATAGAATTATTTTGAATTGAAATCTTCCTTGTTGGGTGGAATTTTTAAATTTATGTTTAATACATCTTTTATTGATTAGATTTAAAATTTTTCATTCTGGTTAATCTAGAAGTCAATCCAGGATTAGTTCTTCCTATGATATATAAAATATGAAAAAATGAAAAAGTTACACTACAAATAAAGGAAAAGCTTATTGACAAACTATGAAACCAGATATTTTATTTATTTACATGTTTAGGATGCGAACAGAACTAGAAGTTCCATTAAGTGGAACATAATCCTAAGTATGCTAATATCAGGGTTGATTTTTTTTTAAACACTAGTGTTGAAATATTTTTTCACAAATCAAAGGCTTTTTTAATAATTCTTTGTGATCGTAGGAAAAATAGTGTACATAACTCGTGTGAAAGTGATTATTCTAAAACTAGGAAAATTTTCGCACTCTTCTGACGCCTCGTGCTAAATATCTCCTGGTTTGAAAAGTATCACTTTCATCACGTGTTATGTAATATACCATTGTAATACTCAGTGAAGATCTAATTTCTTTTAAAACGGTTTCGTACACTGAATGGACATTCTTCTTTCTAAGCGTGGATTCGTCAGGAATGGTTTGTTTACAATATTCTTATAGCCATTCTTAGTGGGACACCCGGTACCTACAAGCTACTATTTGAGATCTAGGGACCCTATAACATCGACATGTGATAATTATCATTATCTCAAAACATTTTTATCATTCATCATCAGTAATTATTGTGTCTTAGCGTCGCGTCACAACATTCTGCAAATTATAGCATTTTTTGGCGCTACTCTACGTCGGTACATTAAAAATACTTTTACTTTAAGTTATTTCGTCAATACTACAGGTACTATCTTACAATATTTGAATGATTACTCTGATTGCTATGATTACAAACATCAAAACGAATCTAGTTGTTTTTTCATTCGGAAGTAGATTGCATAATATGTGCAAACCAGCTGCTTTTACTTTTTAAAATGATCTAATTTGAATATTAAAAATCGAAATTGATGTTTACCAATGATACGACCACGCCCAGAATGTTACTAAATATTATTTGCAACATCTAAGAAAAAAATCTGGTTGATGCAAAGATGATTGTTCTGTATAATAGAAATTATAAAACATACATGATATACATGCTAGGTGTTATAATTATGTTTGTAATCTATGATCTGTAAGTAGGTATCCGGCATTTTTGAATAATTTTGCAAAACGCTTTCGTTTTTGTTAAATATATTATAAAAAATCCTCTAAATTGCAGATTTTGCAATTTTTTTTAAAAGGTATTTGAGTTAATATCTAGTTTTTTTTACTACTACTAGTTTAACCATCCCAACTTTATAGCCTATACGACAAAGTATTGGAATTTTGAGGAAAATTCCAATATGTAAAAATATACAGGGTGAGTGGGGAGGAACCCACAGAATTTCCAGAAAATTCGTATACACTGTTTACAGGACCGACCCTAGACATTTTGGCGCTCCGGGCAGCAAAACCTTAATTTTGCGTCCCCCCCCCCCGTTTTTTTAAAAGTAAATTTCATGTGACTATATCAGAAAGTCAAGAAAACATTAAAAAAAAAATAAAAAAAAACGTTATATTAAAAACTCATCACATCAGATAACAAGATAGCAATTTAGCACTTAAGGCAAAATAACAAAAATTAAAATGTATTAATGCTAACTAAACTAATATCCCATATTATAAATAAATTCTAACTAACCAAAGTAATTAAAATGCCCTTTTCTCACTTTTCTTTCGGCAAACTCACGAACCAGTGATTTCAAGTCTAATTTGTCACTAATTTGGTATTCTATAGCTATCATTGCCATTGAGACGATTTTGCGTCTGCATCGTTCTGAGAAGCCGAAGTCTAGTGCCAAATAATGCATTGTTTTAAGTCTACTTCCTTTTTATATGCAGTTAAAAAGGGGTGTTAGATCGCTTGATTTCAAAATTGTTGTTTCCTGTACAGTCGGGTTGCCACGGGCCGAAAAACTTGTCAAGGCGGTGGTTGAGTGGTTTTGTCATGTTGAATTGAATTCAACTAGATTTTGCCTTAATGTTTAAATATTATATTATTTGAATTATGTGCTTAGAAATAAAAATGATAAAGTCCGCCTGCCGCCTCTTAATCTTGTCAACTATTAGTCAAATCTTGCAACGCGTTTTTGAGAAAATTCCCGTGAATCGATTTCAATGAAATTTGGTATATTTACAAGGGTCCGACGACAATGCAATATTATAAAAAATAATTTATTGATATGATATCAGAATGATAAAAAAAAATATTCTTTACTTTTTAGTGCATTTTATAAAAGCCTGTAACCTAATTTTTTTATCAGTTTATTTTCATTTTCCATGATTTTGGCGCCCCCAGATCATTGCGCTCCAGGCGGCCGCCCGGATCACCCTACCCTGGGGCCGGCGCTGTTCTTTATATATCGATAGTGGCCCATCGAGGTAGGACACTCACATTTTTTCAAATTTGATCCTAAAAATTATAATACAATCATACTTATAAGAACAACAGTAGAAAAGTTCTTGCTTATTAGAAGTCTTAAGAAAATTAGAGGGGGAAAACCCGCGGGAGGAAAAGAACCATTTCAAGGTAGTAGAAAAAAAATTCTATATTTATCCTTGAGAACATGCCGTTAAAACTCCAACGAAGTTCAGAAAAGACAACAACCTTAGACTTAAGTAATATCATAAAAAGCAATGTTATAGTTTAAAAATAAACCTGATATTTTTAAACGATTCCCTTGAACTTTTGTAATATAAAGTTTATTACAAAACGGCACAAGGATGCAGTATTTCTCGCTAACTTTTATTTATCATGTAAATACTTCCCCGCAACATAAATAAAAGCTTTGTCGACAAAGCACAGGTACAGGTAATCTATGTTTTGTCGGCTATATAACTCTATGTTAAAGAGTGGAGCCAGTAGTGTAGCTAGAAGTTATGGGGCCACAGGGCATAACATTTAATAATGTAGGTAAATCTATTTTATCTACTTTCATTTAGTAATATGAATTTTACAGTTCTGTAAATTGTTTTGTAAGGGCATTTATTACAGCACTAGTGCTGTAATAGGTGCCTTTACAGCACTAGTGCTGTAATGGAAAAAACGTTTTTTTTTAAATTTTGCTGTTAAATAAAACCACACTTTTTAGAGGAATGAATTATTAATTACAATTATATCTTGAATTTTCTTGACTGAAATCATAGTTCTCAACATTGAGTAGTGAGTCCATAGTGTAGATGGTTTCTGGGAGCGTTGCTTTATGGAAAAATAACCCAAAAGGATTTTCTCAAACACCTCCTTTATTTTGTTAGCTTTGCACCAATCTTTAAACTTCTGATACTCCAACTCATACCGCGCCTTGGATTTTGTCAGGTCTGTTCATGGCTAATATTTTCGATGTTTTTATAACAATAAAGCACACATTTCCAAATGACAACTTTATTTGACAGTCATCTTTTACCTTGACTGGTGCCCGCAAATATAGGGCCATAAAAAGGAGAAATAGTTAAAAAGAAATCGGCGATAACCCGTAAATGGGCTCATCAAAAATATCTAAAGTTATTCTTTTGAATGTGGGTTTTAGTGCTCTTTAATAAACCTAAATAGATTTTTTCTCTAAAATAATTAGGGAAGCCAATAATTGACCCCATTTAAAATTACATGGGATTTCCTATGTCCCGCTCGACGATGCAACACCCGTTATAGATCGATATGGTTCCCGGTGGGACACCCTGTATAAAAAAAATTGTTTCTTTTATTGTTCCCAGGGTAGACAATGCTTTTTTGCCTATACTGTATGCAAGCTACTGGGCCTCTGGTGATCCACACTTCTTCATTAAGTTTCTGAACATCTTTTAGCAGCTATTCTATTTTAAAGGTTAAGGATTTAAAAAATCGCCAATTGGCACAAAAAAAACAAATATTCTATAAATAGTGTTACACACAAAAAATGTAAAATTAAATTTTTATTAAATAATGTCTAAAAAGTTTTATAATGACTTTAAGAATTTCACCCAATATCCACCATAAACAGCGTTCTGACTAAGGGGACTTAATTAAAACTCTTGATTATGAGGGGTTCTCTAATTTGAGGAAAAAAAGAAAAACCAATAAAGTAAAGATTAGACAAAAAAGTTGTGAAAAGTCCTTACGACCCGCAGAAAAAAGCATCAGCAATTTTTGTAAATAGAAAGACAAATATAGATGTTTTTAGGAAATAAGCAAGGATAATAAATAATTATTTAAGAAGTTTATATTATGTTGCTGCGCGTTAAGCCTGCGAGATCGACTTATTTTTACCCGATTTCTAAAAGCGCGATTTCTATATCCAAATATATTTTTTATAGAATTAATAAATTTATTATTATTATAAAATAAATTATATAATATATTTAAAAAATATAAAAATTGTGAATAATTTAATTAAAAAAATTGATGAAGACAAACACTCGGTGTAACAATATAATTTCGTATCCCTATATTATTTAACCATTGCCATTGGCATTTTTACAACAATACATCTGCGATACCGACCTCATCGTCTGTGGGGGCCTTTTAAACTAAATATCTCCAAAATCATCATTTTTTACAAGTGAATATTGCAGGATCCACAGATCCGCAGCCGTTTCTGAGAAATTTACGTTTAAAGGATCGATCAGCATGTCTACAAAAATTGTCTATTTCCTATAGTCTATTTCAAAAAGGTAAAGACGTAGAGTAATAAAATGGGAAATTCCGTCCAATTTCTGTGTCGGCCATAGGCGTAGGTAAATTTTGTGCAATAAATTATTTATGATAATTAACCAAAAAAAAAAAGATAATAGGATTTAGAAGGACCTAATAGCTATAGCAAATTTACACAAACATCGTTTTATGAAATATGCCGTGGAAGATATAGCTGAAAAACATGGTGTAACTGTGCTGCTCACACCGCCATATCATTGCGAACTAAATCCTATCGAACTTATATGGGCGCAAGTGAAAGGATTTGTAGCAAGACACAACATGACATTCAAAATAAAAGACGTTAAGCTACTGTTTGATCAAGCCATTAAGGAAGTGACACCAGAGAACTGGCAAAAAGCAGTCCATCATGTCATTAAAGAAGAGGAGAAAATGTGGGATCTTGATCACCCGATCGATCGGACCGTCGACTCGTTAATTATAACATCAAGAGGAGATAACAGTTCCTCAGATGACGAAGAATATTATGATTTTTAATAATTTAATTTCTGTATAATTTATTTTTTGTATTTTGTATTTTTTTTAATAATATTTAATAAAAAATAAGTGTACATAAATACTATGTACATAATGCACGCCTTTGTCACACCATTTTCAGTGTTTGTGAATGAATAACAATAGGCAAAACCCATAAATTGACCCAAACCCGGGTGGTACTACCTGCACTTGATGAAAGTAAAGAATTTTGCAATTAAATCAATGCCAAATTATGAAAGTGGCTTAAATATTCGTTGGATCACTCTGCGTAGTCCCTTTGCATTCCTAATAAGCTTTTATTACTCTACACCTTTCTGAAACGGACTATAGCTAATGCCCTTTTGAAGTCATAAAAATATTCCAAAAAGTTTTTTTGCAGTGACCTCACTAGACTTCTCTAATTCGCCCTCGCCATTTATTCGCCTCTCCATCCGACCCGCGGCACAATAAAATTGATTTTTCATTTCCAATCAAAAGGCACAGGCAATCTGGTAAATTATTAAGGTGATGCTATTTTTAGGATAATTGAAACAACCCGTTATTGATCCATGTAATTAGTAAAATTAACAGATATGTGTTAGTGGAATTATAAATCCAACAGGGAACCTATAAAATGTAATATATAATTTGAACAAAATAAGGTATTTGAAACAGTATTGATCTTGATCTGGCCAAACCTCAGAAATTAGGGTTGCCACCTTCCTTACCAACGATTCCGAGAGTCTAATGACCAAAAAAAAGTTGAATGTAAAACCGTTTATTAACTTGCAAAATAAACAAAAAATCCATCAAAGGTAACATAAATAAAAGATCTTCCGGCATATTAGTTAACAAAATTTCAGAAAATATAAAAAATATAATCAAAGCATATAAAATTTCACAGAATAAAAGGGTTTATATTTAATTTTAAATTTGTATTTTTCATGAAATCGAACTCTTTTTAAAATGACTCATGAAAGTTCTTGCAGTTCATTGTAAAATTAATAAAATTTGTACCTCTGCTTTAATATGCTCTTCGGTAAGACGATTCCGTTCCTTGGTCCATATATATACAGGGTGGGGACTTTAACTGGAATAAATTCGATATTATTTAAACTGCTGAAGTTGCGCATACAAAATTTGGTATGTGAGGGTTTTGAAGCATGCGGAATAAGATTATAATGTCGGCGCAGTTGCCAGATCTCTCAGCTTTGCGCTTCACAGTAATCTTGTTATTTTAAATGGAATGCTTAAAAAATTGTGATTCCAAACAAATAATGACAATTTAAGTCCAACACTCTACTGCCGTTCAAGAGACATCATTGTCTCCAAACTTCACGAATGCAGGGTGCGAATCGAATCGGTCGTCTCGGTGAGGTACGATCGGCATGACAGCAATTGCCGCGCACTGAATCGGTATACATTCAGTTCAGTTTCAGTAGCTGTTTAGTGCAACTTTAAATTACCTTTAAAATTAATTTAATATAGTATAACATTTTCCGGCACACTTTCTATTAAAATGTTATTTGACGCACCTTGACACGCTATTTTAAAATATCAGCGGCCATCAGAACATTCGGTAGTTTTTGCTCCTTCTAGCATTCTTTGCCGTGGTCGAGATGATTCGACTGCTGCGAACTGGGCGGATCGAAGCGCTGTACGGCGATGTATTTGATTTCATGGACAGCAAGAACTGTCACGTTTTACACTTTTAATTTTGAAAGATAAGAGCGTGTCAAATACCTTGGAGCTACAATTACTGCTGATAACGACGTCAGCAAGGAGAACAAAGATATAATTCAATCTCAGTTGCCTTCACGCACTTAACAACCTCATGAAGTCAAAAAAACCTAACAAGAACATCGAATCCTAGTTTTCATTAAACGCGAGTGTACCATCGCAAAGAAACTTAAATCTCCTGGCCTATAAGGACAGTGTAAAATTTAAAGGTTAGACTTACTTACTAATGATGACGTCTTGATTCCTAACGCATTGTCCTACGTGAGCGATCAGTTGCGATGCTGCTTGCGATGCAGAGCGAAGCGATGCGATGCGTCAAAATCAAAGCATGGATCTAGAAATTTTAATCAATTTAATACAGGAACGTCCTGTTTTGTGGGACAAGAAACATAAGAGTTACCACAACAGACGTGCATACTCCTTAAATTTGGTAGGTTGACTTCTCAACTGTTCATACAGATGATGGAATTCACCACGTAAATGCCTTTCCAAGTATATAATATTGGTTTTACTCCTTTTGCGTTGAAATTTTTTCACGAATTTGTATTTCAAGTAAGAGTTTTCGAGCAAAAAAGAAATGAGTTTGTTCATAGTGAAACCACCGTGAAAAACGCTGTGGCACGACTGATGTGAGCGACGCGATCCCCACATAGGACAGTGGCATCGAATGGCATCGCTTAGCCCCTCATCGCATTATAAACGAATCGCGTCGTTAGCTTCGTCGCAACTGATCGCTCACGTAGGACAACGCGTAAACCATAAAATACTTATCAATTTTGACAATCTGCCAAGGTGACAAAGTCAAATTCCTATAGACCAAGAGCTCAAATTAAAATTTTCTTGTCCTAGTTTTCATTTAACGCGATGGTACATGACACCTCGACTAAATTTTACAAAACATACATACAGAACGCACCCCTAACACAAAACATCACTTACACAAGACATACCTACAGACAATCCACAACACAAACCGACTTACCACAGGCTTTCCATTTTCCTGCAAGATAGGTAAAATCAATATTTTTCCAATTTCCATTTTGAAAATGTACATGTACCAGGGCTCAGTCCACTCCTAAACCCCTTCCACACCACGCAATAAATT
The DNA here is from genome assembly GCA_935413205.1 of Polydrusus cervinus. NCBI lineage: Eukaryota > Metazoa > Arthropoda > Insecta > Coleoptera > Curculionidae > Polydrusus > Polydrusus cervinus. Next base: position 45,335,034 of record OW284516.1, on the reverse strand, counting down.
ATTTTAAGTCTATAGATATTTTATTTTACTCTGTGTATATAAAATTGAAGCTAATTTGTACCTGAATAAATTCATGCTGGTTTTTTCAATCGTTTTTCCAGCAAACACCTAGCAATAATATTTATTAAAACAACAAATTTTATAGGCGAAAGGTAAAACAAATTCCTTCATGGCAGTATAAGAGGTTACCGGAACTGGTCGATTATAATAGTTATTTATGTATCAAGGGTACTAAGTAGATGATTATGCCCTGAGGGTGACATTGTTACAAAGCCGAGGGGCTCTGGCCCGAGGGTTCGTAAGTCGCCCGAGGGTATATATATATTAGTACTCGTGGTACATAGAGATCATATCGCGATAGAAAACGGCGTTTCGACAGTTGAAAGCCACAGATGACATTCACAGCTAATTCTAGTTCCGCCGAAAAGATACTAGATTTAGTGTGGACCGTAACAAGTTCACATGTCAGTTCGCGTCCTATTATTTTCGTTGTTTTTTGGTGTTTTTTACTATTTTTGTGGCTGTTTTTTATATAGTGTATATAGAGTTTTCTGATTGAAAGTTAGAGTCATAACTTAAATGAAGCATAGTGATTGTTTTGAATACCAATATTTTAACCATATATACCATGTTTTACGTATTCTACCTAGCTGGTGCAGTATTACTGGTATTTATTACATTCTTTAAAGGTGGACTTATAGTCGCCGTAACGTAAGCCGTAACACGTAAGCAGTAGTCCGTAAGACGTAAGAATTGAGCCGCAACGAGAAACCCATTTATAGATCAAATTAGTTAAGAAGTAAGAGAACAAATAGTTAGGTAATAATTTAATGTTTTGCTTTTGGTTAAAAACTCTGCTTCAAAATAGCATCTGTTCTGTCTCAAAGTCGCTCTTTTTTACAAAGTTTCGTACGAGAAAATTAAATTTTAAAACTCAAAACAACTCTAAATCAAAAGAAAATGCCTGACAGTTCATGGCGGTTATGTTCGAGTATGACCGATCCCGGCCGAAGCCGTAAGACGTAGCGTAGAAATGAAAATAAACCATTTCCTTACTGCTTACGGTTTGGGCTTAATTCTTACTGCTTAAGTTTTTTGGACTATAAATGAATTTTTCTTACGGCATACGTTACTTCTTACGGCTTACGTTACGGCGACTATAAATCCACCTTAATATTCACGAGCAAAGGAGAGTAGTGTGTCGATAAGTTAAATTTTTTAAAAGCTTTGTCGATAATATTTATGTTACTGATATATTACTTTATTGTAAGTAATTCCTATCACAATATCTAGGTAGTATTCAGTGGATACCTAATGGGTTCTTGACTTTTGTTCCAATTTGGATAACATCTCCAAAAGTTTCTTGACAACTTTAGTTAAGAACGATGATTTAAATAGAAAAATTTGTAAAGTCTTCTTTGATAAATTAAAATGGGAGATAAGGAACTTAATATTTAAATATTTTGTTAGTTTGTTAATGGAACATAAAAATAGTCCGGTCCTGTCTTTTTAGCCAACCTCTAAACGTAAAATAGACCAGACGTCAACAGGGTGCCATAAATGACAAGTGACTTGGCGTTTTCTTAAAAAAATTTGACTATACAAACTTTTATGTCATACGCTGTTTTCAAACTATTAGGTTACATTATAAGAAAATGTAAACCTTTTTACAATATTAAAGCAGTAATTTGTCTATTCAATTCCTTTGTTGCAAGCAGACTAAACTTTGCCAGTCTTGTTTGGACCCCAGACAAAAAAGCTACGTTGACAGGTTAGAAAACATTCAGAATAAGTTCATTAAATACCTATTAAAAAAAACAAAATCTTAATATTCCTAACAACGCTATTACTTTGGCTTGAATTCATTTCCGTTTACCTTCCCTGGCTAATCGAAGAAAAAGAACTGATGTACTCTTTTTATATAAACTTTTTAATAACTTAGTACAAAGTCCAGATATTCTTGAACAAGTCCATATTAATGTCCCCCAGAGGTCTCCAAGGACAACTGAACTATTTTTCATACCATTTAGATATACTTATTCGGCTCAACACTCGCCATTATGCAGGATTGTGAGAAATAGCAATGTGTCTGTTAATGTTGACTTTTTCTCAATGCCCCTGCGACAAGTGAAGAACATTTTAAAAGATGTGTAAGGTTAAAGGTGATTGGTGATTAACATCGGTAAATGTATTATGTGGATACTCCAGTGGGTATCTTTTCCCTGTTTGTATCCCTGTTGGCACCAATATATAAATAAATACCAGTTCGTTTTAAAAAATAAATATTTTTTAAAAAAATTTTATTTTTACCTGCGACATTACCTTGACATTATTATTTTGTTAATAAAAAATAAGTTAATCGAAAACTGTTTTTTGCGTCTTAATGCCCGCGCGGGCCATAATGTGTACTTTATGCCCGCACGGGCATAAAGTAATCCATTATGTAGATGGTATCTAAAGTATAAAAACACAATATAATACTGGTATGACATAAAACAATAAAAGACATTTTTTATCTCTACCTTGTGGGCCAACACCAACCCCACCAGGGCGTTTGCCTTGGTCATGTCCTGATCAGCAGTGACCAGCAGAACCTAATAAAATACTGTATTTGTGTATCTGTGTATTGTACCTTGTATATGATGATACGTATTTATTGTAGAGTAAAATGACAACAAATATTATGTAATGAATAAAGATGTTTTTAAAGTAAAAATAAGTGGTAATTAAGTTTGTGTTGAAAGCTATGACCAATAAGAATTATTAAATAATTTGCAAAAATATTAAAAATCCAGGTGCAAAATAACGCATCTTGTGAGTCTCCTTGCTCAATTGTTATTAATTTTTCTATTTTAACACTTTGCTTATGTATTACGTACTAACTCTGAATTAATTAATTTAAGTGGTCTATCCCTAACACCCCACGATATAAACTTGCAAACTCGCAGGGAATAGGTTATGGTCCAGGAAAACGAGAAAAATCAATAAAATGGCCTAAGTTGAAATCTAAATCTAATGCAGAAACAATTTCATTTTGAAAAGAGCAAAGGACAGTTTTGGTACCCTTAGACTAATACCATGCTTGCCCGAAGAGAGAATATTATACCTATAAAAAAGGATTGAATTATTTAAAAAAAAAATTGAAGCAACATCAAATGTATGTATCATCGGACTTCCGATTTATACAAATTGATCTTTGAAACTTTTGTCAATTACTGCAATTGCATTCAGTAGCGGCTTCTGGTAAAAATTTTAAGATACTGCAATCTTTGCAAAGAAAAATTTGTTCGCAAATTTGGTAATCACTTATTTGTCATTAAAATTGTTTATTTTGAAAATTAATTTTTTTTCAATAGATAACATGGAAAGAGCTGCTACCACGATTTCTAGTAGTTTTCTTCAACGTTTCTTCTAGATTGCTTGCTATTAAAATTTTTAGAAGGGGTAGTGCGTCCTTTATGGTAAGAAGGGAAAACAGTATAAAGCATTTTTTTTTGTTACATCCACAATTTAAGAAGAGTGGGGAAAATTTTGACATTTACCACGTAGATGACGTAAAGGTCTCCACTCAACGTTAGGCCCACCTCAAAGACGCCCCCGCACCGAGTTCACTTAAAAGTCCACAAATGAATCGGTTAGAGATTTTTCCTACGACCACCTATGAAAATAAGTACGGTTACTTTGGCTAGTAAACAGTCGTATATCACTCGCGTGTTGAAACAGTAGTTTGTACAACAAGAGTGGATATGATGTCCATATCGCACGAGGAAGTAAGTTGAGCACGATGCCGTAGGCGGAGTGCTAAAACTTCCGAGGGCAATATGGACAATCCACTCGAGTTGAACAGTATATTTTTTCTACGACCAAAATGCTAAAGAATGTAAAAAAAAAGTTTTCAGGTTGCCGGGCTCGAACTCACGACCATCGGATCCATAACCCAACACTATACCACTCGACTAGCGAGACGCTAATTATGGGAAAACCAACTGATAAATGATGCTACATGAAATTAATATTTTTTTAATTAATTCTATTGATATTCGCAGGTTGCATTATTGATAAATCTATTATAAATGCGTATAGATTTTGTTATATTGAACAAATTAATAACGGCGGAGCCTCAGTAAATATAATATACTGTGATTGGTCAGTATTTTTAAAAACACCACAAGGAAAATAAAGAAATGTAATTTTCATAACAGTGTTGTCAACTGATGGAAAATTTCCGGGTTCGTAAGAACGAAGCACAGAGGAATGATGGGTCGGCGCTGTCTCCAAAGGGAGAAGGGACATTTTTACGTACAGTGTTATATTTGTAGAATATTCTTTAAGCCTAGCCCTCAAAACTTCGTTCTGTGGCTGGCGACACGTCTTGTGACTAATAGAAAATGAGTAGTTTGACATGTGACTCCAATACTCATTTTCTATTGGTAACATCACGTGTCGCCAGCGACTGAACGAAGTTCTGAGAACTAGGCTTTAGGATCACTTGTGGTTATAATCTGCTAATAAAAGACTTTTTCAGTATTGTTTGCATTCGTGAAATTTTTGTTGCAACACTGTACAGCCTATTATAACATGTAAATTTGGTTTCTTTGTAATTGACCACTGTGATTGGTCAGTTTCATTACCTATCTAGGATGGATATGAGATATTCCCGCACAGTTAACCGGAATAGCCTACTTTTTTCGCAACTTAAGTGTAAAGGAACCAGCAAATTCCCATGTGGGAGTAAAAAAAAATATATTTCAACACTAGTGTTGAAATACAAGGCACACTATTTAATTGAAACATATGATGCCAATTTAACAAACCACCCATTTTTATTAAAAAGAACAAATTTTAGAAAGCAGTAATTGTAAAGTGTTTAACTTATTTATCATGTATTTCTCGAGTGATTCAGAAGTACCTAGAGTGTGAAAATACGCCATCTGAAATTATTAAAAATGTTAATTATATAATACTGGCAAACCTATTACCTGAAAAAACAAATCACGCTGAAGTGAGTGTCATGCATTAAACAAAAAATGCTTATCGGTAGCGTTCGATGGTGTGGAAAATAGAGCTCTACTCTACTACAGATCGCAAAGTCACAGGTTCAAATCCGATCAGGTATTTGACTTTTTTTTTTAACCATTAAATAATTATTAGAATTATTTTGAATTGAAATCTTCCTTGTTGGGTGGATTTTTTAAATTTATGTTTAATGCATCGTTTCTTAATTAAATTTAAAATTTTTCATTCTGGTTAATCTAGAAGTCAATCCAGGATTAGTTCTTCCTATAATATATAAAATATGAAAAAATGAAAAAGTTAAACTACAAATAAAGGAAAAATTGACAAACTATGAAACCAGATAGGTAAGTAAAACATAATCCTAAGTATGCTAATTTCAACACTAGTGTTGATATGTTTTTTTCAACACTAGTGTTGAAATATTTTTTCACAAATCAAAGAATTTTTTAATTAGTCTTTGCGGTCGTAGGAAAAATAGTGTACATTACTCGTGTGAAAGTGATTATTCTAAAACTCTCTAAATATCTCCTCGTTTGAAAAGTATCATTTTCATCACTTGTTATGTAATATACTATTGTCCCACTTATATTTCTCACATCGAGAAGGCTATGATCGCTACAATTGGTAAACTAAAGATTATTGTAGGTTAAAGTCTATCTAGCAAAAAAGAATTATCTTGAGCGACCAACTCATTTTTTAAAGTAATGAGGATAATGCAAACGGTCTTCCATATTAACTGTCACCTATTATTATAACTCGTTAATAATAAATAACCTGAAAAATCAGTCTTTAGAGCTGAACACTATTACATTATTTAGCTCTGTCAGTTTTCTTACATTTAACTAAAACGCCTTATTTGAAACAATATTTACCCATATTTTAAAGTATTTTTTTTCTATTCCAGGTAAACACGAATGGCATCTTTCTATACATCAGCGGAAAGAATAAGTCGAGGTTCACATTCAAGGTAAATATTTTCAGATGTAGTAATTATTTATGGGGATAAAAATAACCGCAATCGATTTCCCATTCCTTCGAATCAAGAATATTTTCCAGGAATGTCGATAAAGGCTTGGCATTATACTCGTCCGATTTATCTGAAATGTTTACCTGTTTGTGTTATATTTTGTATGCGGATTATTATAATCCTGGAATATTTTTTTAGATTATAACACGTTTAATATACAGGGACATTATTTTAAGTGTCTCACCCGATTGGCCACTTTGCTATCGACCACAATAAAAACCCAATTATGTATTCCCAAATAGTATTTTGTGAAGAAGCCAAATTTTATGTCAAAAAATATATATGTTTACAAATTTGACAGATACGACGCCATATTGAATTTTCTTAAATGGCAACCCTACCTTATAGTAAGCCAGCTGCATTCGCCTATTTGTTCCAACATTAAAAATGTATAATTGTCAATATTTATTTTCAGCCGTTCCGGAGATACGAGGCTTCAAAGTTGGTGATTTTGTTATCACCGAATTAACAGAAGCTTTGACATTAGAAACTCAATTTTTTCTGGAGATACGTAATGTCTTATGGCGGAGCCGCCTATGCCATTCCCATATATGTCAGATGTCAAAAAATGACAGTTACGACGCCATTTTGACTTTTTTTAAATGGCAACCCACATTTATAACTACACCAGTGTATTGCATTTCGTGGTCCGATTTCAAAAATATATAGTTGTCGATATTTATTACCAACCCTTAAGGCCTTTTTACATTGGGTGCAATTGCAAGAAAAAATTGCCTAGAAGCATGCGCTTTGTCGACGTTTTAAACAGCTGATGAAGGTTTTAAATGGGAAAACGTGCATCAGCTGATTAAAACGTCGTCGAAGCGCATGCTTCCAGGCCATTTTTCTTGCAATTGCACCCAATGTAAAAAGGCCTTTACCGATATACGACCGCATCAAAAACTGCATCGTACAATTATGTGTTTTAAGTATCTCACCCCATTAAAAAATTGACATTTCACATATATGACAATTGCATGGGTAGCTCCGCCATAAAAAATTACGTATCTGCAAAAAAATTTAATTTCTAATCACAAAGCTTCTATTTTTTAATGGGGTGAGACACTTAAAAGACATAATCGTACGATGCAGTTTTTGATGTGGTCGTATATCGGTAAGAGTTGGAGATAAATATCAACAACTATATATTTTTGAAATCGGACCGCGAAATGCAATACACTGACCTAGTTATAAATGTGGGTTGCCATTTAAAAAAATTCAAAATGGCGTCGTAACTGTCATTTTTTGACATCTGACATATATGGGAATGGCATGGGTGACTCCGCCATAAAAAATTACGTATCTCCAGAAAAAATTGAGTTTCTAATCTCAAAGCTTCTGTTAATTCGATGATAACAAAATCACCAACTTTGAAGCCTCGTATCTCCGGAACGGCTGAAAATAAATATTGACAATTATACATTTTTAATGTTGGAACAAATAGGCGAATGCAGCTGGCTTACTATAAGGTAGGGTTGCCATTTAAGAAAATTCAATATGGCGTCGTATCTGTCAAATTTGTAAACATATATATTTTTTGACATAAAATTTGGCTTCTTCACTAAAAGCTATTGGGGAATACATAATTGTTTTTTTATTGTGGTCGATAGCAAAGTCGCCAATCGGGTGAGACACTTAAAATAATGTCCCTGTACATGGTGATTCCTAAATTGATACTTCTATCAAAAAATCAAATCTGAGTTAAAGAAAAACGGTATTGGTATAGCTCAGGGGGGTATACTGGGGCCTATACTATTCATTATTTTTTTAAATGATCTTAGTAGTGTTGAAGAGAATTTTTTAGTAACACACTATGCAGATGATACGAATCTCCTTGCTTCAGGATCAAATATCCAGGATCTTATTAACAATGCAGAAAATGCCTTTGTCATGACCAGTAACTGGTTTTCACAAAATAAATTAATTTTAAATGATGGGAAAACTAAATTAATTCTTTTCAGGACTAAACAAAACAAATTAGATAAGCTCGATACTGTTGCTCTATGCGACAGGAGTTTTACTTTGGATAATAATGCGAAATTCTTAGGTATATAACCATATTAATGGTAAACTGGGTAGTATAGATTATGGAATGAAAGTAGTAGCTAATTATATGAACTTAAACACCTTAAAAATTCTATACCATGCAAATTTAGAATCTGTCCTGAGATATGGCATACTGTTCTGGGGCAGTAGCTTTTGATCTACAAAGGGCTTTTGTAATACAAAAAAGGACAATAAGGTTAATAAATAAAATAAACTTTTTAGATTCATGTAGGTTAATATTTAAACAAATGAATATATTAACAGTGTATGGTCTTTATATTTTTAAGTGTTTGATGTTTTTGTTTAGAAATAAGAGCAAGTTTGAAACTGTAAATGTACATAGTAATCATACAAGGACGAATAACTTATTATTATTATATCCCCGTCATCGTTTAACTATAGCAGAAAAAAATCCTTATTACATGTGCATCAAACTTTATAACAAACTGCCAAATAATATAAAATCAATAACTAGTATGTCAAAGTGGAAAAGAACATAAAAAAAGTGTTAATAGACATTGAGCTCTATACATTAGTGGACTTCTTGGACAAGGGATGGTAAACCCATTATTAATATTTTAGCTGTGTAAAGAAGGAATTAAAATAAACAACATTTTCAAATACCTTTTTCAAAAAACTCAAAAATAAGTGAGATAGAGTAGTAAAAAATCTAAATGCGGGCCTGGTCAACAAAACGTAGCCTGCTTTACTTTATGTTTTTTTGATTTCGTCGTCAGTTATTTCGCAAACCTCGAGGTGTGTTTTTCTGAAGCAAGTTAATTTTAAATTGGTTACACGTGAAAATGGTAAAATTTGAAAACAATGAACTAATAAGTGCGGCTGATTCTTCGGGATTATATGCAGAACGCTTTCTCTTGCAGGCTCATCCTACACACAGAAGTTATCTTAATGTTATTCAACGGACAAGTTAGGCAGAACCGTATTTGATTTTTTAGTGTAAAAAATGAATGTAAGTACTTTATTTTTGGGTTTTTTGAAAAAAGGTATTTGAAAATGTTGTTTATTTTAATGCCTTCTATACACAGCTAAAGAAGAAATAGGTATCAACTTAGAAATTGAAATGTAAATCGCTTACTCTGCAAAAGCTTAATAAAGGTATAATGCTTGTACCCTTTTATGGTAATATTTCTCGGTAAAGTATTTCTTCTATACTTTTTATTGGGCTCATGGGAACTAGTAGTGTTGATACAAACCAGTAATTTTCTGTATTAGGGACGTTCCGTTCCAGTTCCAAGTTTATACCTGTTACAAGTACCTGTCATTTTTAACCTAGTATTTAGGGTTGCCAATTTTTAAATATAAACTTCAAGAACACATTTTTAGAAATACATCGTCTTATCAAAAGTGACTTCTAAAAAATAAGGTTGTCCCTGTCATCATAAAAACCCATACCCATAAAAGGCAAGGAACTTTCTTTTGAAATAAAGTGCTATTCAGTGAAATAAAGGACAGTTATTGGCAACCCAACAAGTTTTTTCATTTATTTATATCATAAAAAAAACATATTCCTATACTTAATGTTTAACTAATATTAGGTAACAAAATTCCTAAATTATTTATTGTTCTAAATTAATCAAATATTTAATGTCATTCATACTTTTTTCCAGCTATAATTTAATATAAATGACTAATAATTTAATCATTATCAGTAGTCTGTACTCGATCGCTTGTGTTTGGGACAGTGTGACAGAGATATACGTAAATACTATATACGTATCCTATTCTTGATAACTGGATATCGAACGTGTCACATTGATGAGCACCCAGAATCAGAAATAAGGATGACCTCACATTTAATTTTCAGTGAGGCAAGGAATGTTAACATCAAATTAAATGACAGGCTAGCAATTGTACCGGCAAAAACTCGATGGACGTACCTATCGGTAAACGAATAGTTTATTGGTAGCTCTCCAAGGCGCTGAGCGTCCGGGGTTTGCACGCCGTGCACCCCTTCGTCTATTACCCGCTGGCCCCTCACCTTGTCAGTGGGGAATATGACTCACTGCTAACAACGGTATGCCCTGTCTTCTTCCGTCAACATCTCAATCCTTTCGTTGTTTCGTCCTACTGGAACTCATCAGAGACGCGCGACCATCCTGAGGCCGTGGCCCGCAAATAGATAGTCAATCGTCTGACAACTGACGATATTCATCATCGTCATGGAAGGTAACAGTCTCCACACTCACGGACCTCCCTTCAGGAGGTAGGCAGAGGTAAGCAGTTTGGCTGCTCCTGAGTTCTAGTTAAGGCTGATTAAGCCTTCTCTTTCGATCATATCCTATTCTTATTAGACAATCCATTCCCCATAACGATGAATATCAAATACTAGCTCAAAAGATAGAGAGCCGAGACCGTCACCGGTACTCGCCGCTGCCACCGCGTATTTCATACATTACATGGATGATATAGTCTGAAGAGTTGAAGAGACCATACGTTACGATGATTAGTTATCACTGGTGCACGTTAATTTATCATCAATCAAAAAGACCAAAACATCGCATTTTCTAAAGACATCTCGATTATAAGTACAGAAATACGCTAGCTAGACCTAGTATTTTTAAATCTATACCTATGACGGACTGTAATGTACTCATACCTGTTACTAGGTACCTATAAACGAGCATTTTGTATCAACTCTTGGAACTAGTCAAAGACTATAATAACATAAGGTATTTCGAATGCGGTAGATTATAAGAAATATTTATAGGAACATTATTTTTCGTTTAAAGATAAGTTTATAATATTTTGGGAAATACGCCCAAAAAATAGATCGGTGCCGAGTTTGCGCTTGGTTCTACATATTAGTATAAAGTCTAGTTAGCAGCAGCTGCCATACAACAACCCGAGTGTCGAGTTTAAATCACGAGGAGCATAGCGACGAGGTTTTTCGCAGAATAATAGACAATAAGCGATATATGTATTAATAAAAACGAACAATTTATTTTTTCAACTATAGGTATTTTAATTAATTGTTTTACTGAAATGCACCGAGGAAAAAAAGGTTTGATCGGGTTTATTTCTTCTTGCGTAAGAATTATAACTCCAAAAGTTCAACAAAATAGCTGTAGAATTCGTTTTAAACAGTTAAAATGGATTTTGTGCATTAATATGAATTTTTAACGTTCGCTATGGTCAAATTTTTTAAAATAATCGCCAATGTACAAACTAGCAACACTGTTAACGTGAAAATACTGTAAGCAGAAATAAAATTTTAAGTAAAAAATTTTTTTTTTTCTAGAAATCTTATATCTAATTTCGTCTGTTTTATCGGGTTTTCTTTATGTTCCACCATTTAAGGAAGAATTACCAATTAATTTTCTATATTTGTTGCGTATAATAAAAGTTTTTGGATCAATTGGGGTTGGATCCCCGTTCAAAATATATCAAAAAATATCCCCGTGCACAAATATTTATAATAATAATAAATAAATAAATTAAAAAACCACAAATTTCAGCTGACAGAATTGCATATTGTTAACAAACTTTTGTCAACTGTTAGAAAATGAATTGACAACATGTAAATTTGGTTTCTCTGTAATTGACCACTGTGATTGGTCGGTTTCATATCCTAACTAGGATGGATATGAAATTTTGCCGCACAGTTAACTGGAATAGCCTACTTTTTTCGTCACTTAAATGTAAAGGAAACAGCTAATTTCCTTGTTGAAGTAGAAAAAAAATATTGGTTTTCACACGACGATAAAATGACATTTTATGGTCTTGTATAAAAAATAACTCATTTTCCAATTTTTTTAAAATTGGTCATTTGACTTAAATAACTTCTATCTTTCGCATTTGGCATTAATATTAAAACAAATATGTCCTGGCAAAGTATTTTTTTTTTAATTTCTCATAGGATGCTTATTTTACCGGATACGACACTGTATAAAAAAAATTATATCTGAAAGGTTAAAAGTATAAAAATAATCAAGTAGATATTGGTTCCTTAATGGCATCACTTTTACTTTGTTTCAATTTTTTCTTTTAACAATTTTCCTAAAATTTAAATTTAAAAGTTTTTTTAAAGAAAAGTCTTAATGACAAAAGGTTCTAAAAAGTTACTTTTGGGTGCAAATTGCGAAGAAGAATCAATAAAACATGAAAATAAATTCCTTTTTTGCTTTATTCTTACCGTATAAATGTAATAATAAAATGATGCCTATTTAGTTTCAGGCTTGATATTGTAGTCTATTTCAGAAAGGTATAGATTAATAAAAGCTCATTAGGTATGCAAAGGGACTACAGAGTGACCCAACGAATATTTAAGCCACTTTCATAGTTTGGCATTCATTTCATTGCAAACTTCTTTATTTTCATCAAGTGCAGGTAGTACCACCACCCGGGTTGGGTCAATTTATGGGTTTTGTCTATCCATTCATAAACACTGAAAATGGCGTAAAAAAGGCGTGCATTATGTACATACACTTATTTTTTATTACACATTATAAAAAAAATAAAAAATACAAAAAATACAGAAATTAAATTATAAAAATCATAATATTCTTCGTCATCTAAGGAACTGCCATCTCCTCTTTACGTAATTATTAACGGGTCGACGGTCCGATCGATCAGGTGGTCAAGATCACACATTTTCTCCTCTTCTTTAATGACATGATGGACTGTTTTTTGCCAGTTCTCTGGTGTCAATTCCTTAATGGCTTGATCAAACAGTAGCTTAACGCCTTTCATTTTGAATATCGTGTTGTGTCTTGCTACAAATCCTTTTACTTGCGCCCATATAAGTTCTATGGGATTTAGTTCGCAATGTGCAGCACAGTTACATTATGCTTTTCAGCTATAACTTCCGCGTCATATTTCATAAAACGATGTTTGTGTAAATTTGCTGTAGCAAATCCTCCGTTATCAAATTATTTTTTTATTTTATTTTGGTTAGTTATCATAAATAATTTAATGCACAAAATGACCTACGCCTATGGTCGATACCAAAATTGAGCCGAACTGGACGGAATTTCACATTTTAAATCTCTTCCCTTTTTTAAAATGATGTTAATGATAAAAGTGCAATTTTCTTTTGTGACAAGAGCAGTATGGCAAAAATATTGCTTATAGCATTGACAATTATTTTTATTTTTACTAAACCTTTGAAATCTAATTTAAGAGTGTAAGTGACTTTTAAAACTGGTATCTTAAAATGTAATTTTTGACACTAATATCAATTTTTTTAAAGCCTACTTTTAAATATTGATATTATTTGTTACCTTTTTACCCAAGTGAATGCATAAATGGGATATACCAGTTGAGCGGATATAATTTCATATCCCGGTTAGGATATAAAATTGACCAATCACCGTGGTCAGATCATTTTAACTTGAGAATGATGACATGACAAAAAAACACAATTTACACGAAAACTTTACTCGTTGTTTTATGACACTTAAGCAGAATTTTAAGAATGTATTTCAAGAAGATGCAAATCTGTCAGATTTGTTATTTACTATTTGAATTAAAAACTTTATCTCAGATTCCAGATATCTAATGATTAATCAAAATGAAACTTTGTACTTGCCTTTGTTGTTTTTTACTTTTTTATTTCATCATTTTATTGTTTAATTCATCATAAAACGATAAATACATTTAGTAGATCTACAGGTAAACCAGGGGATTTGAAACACTGCTTACAACCTTCTATATCTAACGATAATTCGCGCGTCATCCTATGATGCGCTCGGCACTGAATTGTCTGCGGCCGCTCCTCTCTGATAAACACCTAAAATTAGCGATCCCGAATGGCCCTCTTCGAACCGTCGAAAGACTGAAAACACGCTGAAGTCTCGTTGGTTTATTAGCAATTATTGTGCGCCATCGGCAAAGCACCAACGTAAAGTGAGAGACGCGAGGCCTAAAACGTTCAGTTTGGCCACTCAGCCCAACTCCCACCAGCACATATAAAATGTTATACAGTTGCCGCCAAGCTCTTTTACCAAATAATACCAGTATCAATAGAGTTCATTTAAAGTTTTAAAAAATATTCTATTGGCGATAACGCTGAAACGAACGGAGATATCGAGCTGCGGTTTTAATATTTTTTCTAGCAAATTTCATCTACTTTTCGATTATGCTATCATAATTATACCGTATAATTTATTTTTTCGGAGTAAAATCAAAAAAAGTTTTATTATTACAAATTGCGCATTTTTTTGAGAACTATTATAAACAACTAAATACGGTTGGTAAAAGTGCATACATTTCTCTTCCAACCAGTCTTTAGTTTGCTAAAATCGGATAAGTCGTTTATAAGTTACAGCGATTTAAATATATAAATAAAAAACTTTCAACAGCTTACTCCCCTCTTATTAAAGTCGGTACGCCAATGAGCATAAGACCAAAATGATGCATAATTGTCCAACCTTTTTAATGGTGTTACCAAAGATATACCTTAATGTGGAATTTTTGGAGATATGTAAAATTTTAAAATTTACTTTTCAGTTACGCCCTCTTGCGGCAAAATGCGGAACTTAAAAATTATTTCCAGGATTTTCTCATGGCCACTTTAGTTATCGTTTTCCCCGAGTTTCTATGCCCAGTAGTTTCCGAGATAAAATATGGCCAGCCATAATTGGACACCCGGTATTATAATTCATAATAAATAGTAGTGATGATAAGTGCATTGTATTGTATTCTTTTGTTTTGCATTTATATACAGGTGTTTGTAACATAAATGTATTTTTCGAAAATCGATCGGAAATATTGACATTTTTGAGTCGATATTTCCTTACACTTAGTCGTTGCTAGACAACGGAAAATAACTGTTAGGAAATATTTATTATTGTACTGTAAGGAAATATTATTTCTGTACGGCTACTTGTAAACTAAAATGTGTTAAGCTTGACAATTCAATATTACTGTGTTCCATAGTTACAACACAAATATTTAATGTCATCCTTTATTTGCGAACAAAGTTAATAATAATTATTTCAAAATTTTAACAAGTCGATTGTATAATCTAATCCAATAGTTTTCGATTTACGGAAAAATAGTATATATATCTCGTAGAAAAAGCCACATTCCCGGACTCCGTATTGTCAGTCTCGGCTTGCGCCTCGACATATAATCTTGACGGTCGTCCGGGAATGTCATATTTTCCTAATAGGTATATAATGTACTATTAATATCTCTTATATTGGTCATGCTTTTAGACTTTGCCTTAAAAATTAAAATATCTCCGCATGCACTCATTTTTGCATACCTAGATCTGCGCCCTCTCATACTGAATATCCACGATACCACGATCCGCCACTGTATTAATGTAAGAACTTATTCGATTTCGATCGCCTAATTTAGTAGCTACATTCAGTAATATTTTTATGGGTTCCAGGTCCCAAACATATAGTAGGGAACGTCATCTATTAGTTATTTATATTAGAATTATCACCATCGAGGGAATTCAACTAAACTGCTGGACAATTGCTTTCGAGCAAGAAAAATTTCGCCGCCTAAATTTAACAGTTAATATTTTCTGAACCAGATATGATATCGACCTACAGTTTTGAATTGTTGATAGATTTATCCCTTAGGAAACAATTGTTAATGTTAGATTTTCTTTAACTGTCAGAAAATTTTATATACAGGGTTTTAAAGAAGACGATGATTTTAGCTCCAATTTTAATGGCGTGTAACTTTCACAATAATATTTTTAAATTGTATCACTCTACGTCAATTGAATCACTGGTTCATAGCAAAGAAAGTAATTTGTCAAATTTTTGATATCTGCTATACTTTAAGAAATACCGATATTTTTGGAAAACCTTGCTTTATTTCAACTTATTGGTAGCTAAATCTCACTGTGCGTTGTATCGTGCAAACTTTGCGAGTAATTCTTATATTTTATGAAAAGCTTGATTATGTTCAGTAACAATAGTTGTATCTAAATGTTATGATGTACAGTGGCGTACTTATAAACACCAATATGTCTATGGTTTATGAGTATCTCAAAATTTTTCACGATTGTTTTATATTGAAAAGTACTCGCCCCTAGATTAGGTTAATTTTTTTTTATTTTTTAGTTTTTTATATCGCACTGCAGGTATATTATTATAGGGAGAGGCTGGATCATTCGGCTATCGGGAACATTCGGCTACCTTTAATATTTCCTAAACTTATTTAAATTTGGCGCCGGTTTAAACCCCCATCTGAAAGCCACGCTATTGTTTTCAGTTGCAGAAAAGTTTGTGGTGTGTACGCACTGTGTTAAAGATTATATAACAAAAAGTGTTTTTTTAAACATTAAAGGTAAGTTTTTTTATGTCTACATTTTTCTACATAACTTATGCGTTTTTTGTCAGAATCTCATTATTTTTGTACCAAAATGTAAGAAGATATCACAGTTTTTATTTGCATATGCAAACATAACCTTAAAACTTATCTTTCTATTTATTTTGTCAACAAACATTTTTTGATGTAGAGTGGGCACCATTCGGCTGGTCGAGGGGGTCACCATTCGGCTATAGCCGAATGGTCCCTCCCCAATATTTTTTTATGAATATGATTTGTATTTGGTATTAATATTGACGTAAAATAATTTTAGTAAGGTTTTTGTGTTAATAAAATTTATTCAGACTAGCATCTTATAATTTCAGATGCCGAGAAAAAAAATCAAAAAGACAAATAGGTCCGATATTAGCGAGTTAAGGATAAAAGAAGCCATTAAAGCCATTTTGACAAATCGTTTGAGTCAATACAAAGCAGCAGTAGAATACCAAGTCAAACGACAGACCTTGCAATCACGGATTAAAAAGCTGTTGCAGCGTAAATCAAAGGATGAACTATTAAGAGAATGGGAAGATTCTGGTAACGAAAGTGACTCGTTACAACCCAATAATTCTTTCAGTAACAAATACACGTCTCAACAAATTTTTGATTACAAGCAGGAAAAGGAACTTGTGGCCTACATAAAAACATGTTCAGACCTAAACTACGGGTTAAATTACCACCAGATCAAAGTTTTAGCTTACGAGTATGCAAAGGCTCTTAAGATCACTCCTGCCAAATGGGAACAAAGAGGAATTGCTGGTAAGTACATATTTATTTGTTTGTTTTTTTTTCATGGTTGTTTTAAAATTATTGTAAGAAGTACCATGTTTAATCTTTTTTTTTTTTTTTTAGGTCGTGACTGGTTGAAATGTTTTGTAAAAAGACATAAACAAGAAATATCACTTCGCAAGCCTGAAAATACAAGCTTAAGCCGATCAATGGCATTTAACAAGCCGGTGGTAGACGACTTCTTTACAAGATATAGTGAAAATATAATTTTAAGGCTGATCAAATATACAATTTGGACGAAACAGGGATAACCACCGTGATGCCTCCAGTTAAAATTGTGGCACCGAGAGGAAAAAAGCAGGTGGCACATATCGCATCACAAGAAAGAGGCGAGCTTGTTACGTTTGTGGGTATAATAAGTGCCATGGGAGTTGCAGTGCCCCCTGTTTTTGTTTACCCCAGAATACGCAACCCAGAACAGTACTTGGGAGATGATTGTCCTGTTTCTTCTGTAGCTATGGGTAGTAAAACAGGATGGATGACATCTGAAATTTTTCCTAAAGTTATACAACATTTTATACAATATGTAAAATGCTCATTTGAAAACAAAGTACTTCTTCTTCTTGACAATCACGATTCACACATCTCAGTAGAAACAATTAACCCTTGTAGAGAAAACGGAATCGTATTGCTATCATTTCCCCCGCATACGACCCATCGTCTGCAACCACTGGACGTTGGCATTTACAGTCCATTTAAATCCTACCTTAAAACGGCTCATCATGATTGGTTACTTACGAATCCAGGAAAAGTCATCACAATTAGACATTTGGCTCGCCTAGCTAAGCTGGCTTTTGAACAAGCTTTTACCATCAAAAATATTGTGAGCTCCTTCAAAAATACAGGCCTGTGGCCCCTGAACCGTCTAATATTTTCTGATTCTGAGTTTGCCCCAAGCGAAGTAACAGAGAGAGAACTATTGCCACAAAATGAAGAAAATGATACACATTCAAGCCAACTTGCTGAACAGTCAATGCCTTCCACCTCAGCAGCGTCCCTGGCAGCAAATGATACAAATTCAAGCCAACTTGCTGAACAGTCAATGCCTTCCACCTCAGCAGCGTCCCTGGCAGCAAATGATACAAATTCAAGCCAACTTGCTGAACAGTCAATGCCTTCCACCTCAGCAGCGTCCCTGGCAGCAAATGATACAAATTCAAGCCAACTTGCTGAAAAGTCGATGCCTTCCACCTCAGCAGCGTCCCTGGCAGCGACCGAGTAGCAAGTACAACCTTCCCTAACTGACATAAGACCTTACCCTAAGAGTACAGAAAAGGGCCCTAGAAAGAAAAATTCAAAGAGAGTTACTAAATCAACAGTGTACACAGACACCCCAGAGTTAGAAAAAAGACAAAGCATTGAAGAAGAGAGAAAAAGAAAAGAGTCTCTGAAAAAGAATAAAACTGTAAAAAGAAAATTATCAGTGGCAGCATCTAAGACAAACAATAAAAAAAGAACATTGTCAACATCTAGCAATTCAAGTGTTGACGTATATTTAAATGACTTATCTGATGATGAACAATTTCTGGAGAACCTTAGGGAAATATCTCAAGAAGATAATCTTACAGTTGGTACTTTCGTACTTGTGAAATTTATCCTTAGTAGATCCCCTGCAGTCTACTATGCGGGAAAAATTACGGCATTGCCGGATATAAATAATGAAGAGTTTGAAATTTCCTTCTTAAGGAGGAAAAGAAAATCGTTTAGTTTTATATTCCCAGATGTAGAAGACATCTCCATGGTTGAAAAAAAAGATATTGTGGCCATTTTGCCTTTTGCCTCTTTGCAAGGCACATCAAGGGTTGCAAATGTTTATAGGTTTAACGTTAAGTTTGCTGACTTAAATGTACGCTGAATATTCATCAGTATTTTTTAGTTTTTAGTTTACGTTTTTATTAGCTAAGAGTTGCTGTGTTTTTTTTACTTGTTCACATTAAAGTTTTTTGAAGTACCTACATATTAGTGTAATTTCTAGCTTTTATTTCTAAATTACATAGGCAGCCGAATGATCCCCACTTGATAGCCGAAACTGCCCCCCCCCCAGGGGGGCTCATTCGGCTGTTTGTTAAATTAAAAAAAAAATTAAAAAATAACTTCCTGTACGATAAAAATGTTTTTTTTTTTGGTGTAAGATACTTAACAATAAGTTACCTTTTAATCACCAAAAATAATCTTTTCTAAATTATTTTAAACTTTGCCACAATTGCCACCCAAACCTTAACATGCCGAATGATCCCGCCTCTCCCCTACAGTGTGTTTACAACATTTTAACAAAGATAATTTTTAAATTTAATTTTTGGAAAAAATTGATTTATTATTTCTAACTTTCTAACACTATAGTCATAAACCATAGACATATAGGTGTTTATAAGTACGCCACTGTATGTAAATTCCTAAAGCTTAAAAGTCCCTAAAACTGTATTTATTCTGTAATTCCAGGTCCTTATTTAAAAAAATTGATTTAAGGTTATTATCTAAAGAACGAAACGTCCAATTGGAAAACGAATGCTGCCATATTGTAGAACATAAAAAACGGCTATAAGAAAGTGTTTTTTGTTATTTTCCCAAGTCAAAAATGATGGAGCAAAAAATTAAAAACCGAAACTAAAAATTTTGCTTTTATTTCGAATATCTCCGAAAGTATTCGGAATATTTGCAATTTTCTTTCACCAAATATTTAAGCCCCAAACTATGCAACTGTGCTTCAATTTAACAATCTTCGTATCGCTGACCGTTTTCGAGATGTCCTTGTACGCACACGAATTTGTAGCATCCTGTATAGCGTAAAAAATATAGTAAATATTATGAAATTTTACCATCATTCTTTACAGTACTACTATAATAATAAAAAATGATTTGTATGAAAATTTATCCATTTTTCGCTGTATTTACCTTAATATTTTTAAGCAATCTTTTCTACCACCGGTATTTCCCGTTTTGTTATGTGCATATTTCTTAAAAATCCTCTTAAAAAATCTCGTTTGCGACGTTATATTTCCTAACCAGTTTACTTCGTCTTTCCATTTTTAATCAAGTGTCGTCCGTGCATTCAACCTTGTTGTTTACTGACAATATAATGAAAAAAACAACTAAAATGCAGTGCCGGATTTACCAGAGAGCTAAAGGTGTAATTTTTTAGAGGCGGCAGATCAGTGTTAAAAGAACAAATTATAATAAGTAAAAAATTATAATATGTAAAACAAAATTAACAATTACATTTAATACATTAATAATATTAACAAATAAAAATCTTTATGAGCCTTCGATCAATATTTCCAAATTCCTCCCCAAGGTTACCAGCTCTATGCAAAATTATCTATATACAGGGTGGCGCATCGAAAACGAAACAGAGACATTTACAGGCAGCTCAGTTATTTTTTGGAAAAACGCTCAGACAAGTCGATTTTTTTTCGAGGGGGACACAAAAGTGACAAAAATACGTGCAGCCCACTGGTGTGGGTGGCACCACCCCTAAATCTTAAATGGAAAAGGGGGGTCGAGTGATACGTTATTTTTTTCAATTCCCTTTATGATGATGTAAAATTTATGTACTCTAGTTTAGTAGTAAAAGAAATTGAAAGACCTAAAGTAAGGTATCACTCGACCACCCCTTTCCATTTAAGAATTTAGGGGTCGTGCCATCCCCGCCCACGTGTTAACGTGATTTTTTGCTTGTTTTTTTTGTTTTGTTTGCTTGTTATTGCTATTAAAGAAAAATGCCATCAGAAGAGTAGAAGCAGGTGTAACAACCAAATGTATTCTTACTATTTGAGGAATAATTGTGAGACACTTCAGCAAGATTTCTGTGATGTTGCTAGTTGGTGTAATGTGAATGGTTGTTACTTAAATGTAGATAAGTGTGCCTATATGTCCTTTACACTTAATAAAAATATTGTTGTCCATGATTATACATTGAATGATGCTGAACTTAAGAGGGTTGATGGTCGAAACGATCTGGGAATCTTATTTGATACTACCTTATCTTTTTCCAGTCATATAATTTCTAACATTGAGAGTGCCCAAAGAATTGCAGGATTAATTGCAAGAAGTACTAAAGCCTTCAATGTTGATGTCAGCCTTTATTTGTTTGACACATTAATAATACCAATTGTGGATCATAATTTGGTCTCCTCAGTATAACCTTTGGATAAAGTTGATTGAAGGAGTGCAGAGAAAGTTCTTGAAATGCATGCATCATAGAAAGTTTGAGATTTATCCTCTTCAGGGTTGTGACAATGAGTATCTTTTGGGAATTTTTAATAGATTATCTTTAAGTAAAATAAGGATAAGGATCTTCTTGTGTACAGTGTTTAAAATCCTTAAGGGTGACATTGACTGTCCTGATATTCTTGAATAGCTTCCGTTTACCTTCAATCGTGATAATTCTAGAAATCGTAATGTTTTTATCTGACCTTTCCGCGAACGAATCTTTACAGAAGTTCCCCCCTGTATAGATTATGTCATTTATTTAATTTGTATGCTTCTGATATTGATATCGACCTTGTTAATATGAGAAGCTATAAAAAAATATACAGGATAAATTACTTTAAAACTAATTCTTGTATACAGGGTGTTGCATCGTCGAGCGGGACATAGGAAATCCCATGTAATTTTAAATGGGGTCAATTATTGACTTCCCTTATTATTTTAGAGAAAAATTCTATTTAGGTTTATTAATGAGCACTAAAACCCACATTCAATAGAATAACTTTGGATATTTTTGATGAGCCCGTTTAAGGGTTATCGTCGATTTCTTTTTAACTATTTCTCCTTTTTATGGCATCGTATTTGCGGGCACCAGTCAAGGTAAAAGATGACTGTCAACTAAAGTTGTCATTTTAAAATGTGTGCTTTATTGTTATAAAAACTCGTACATCGAAAATATTAGCCATGAATTACACTTCTGAAGAAAAAATATTGATGATTAAATGGTATTATCAAGGAAATAGTTATCAAAAAGTGTCAGACATGTTTCCTGCTCTGTATCCGAATAGACCGATACCTGCAAAATCTACAGTCAAAAGGACTATCAAGAAATTTGAGACAAAAGGCACTGTAATAAATAACTGCAGATGTGAAGAAAGGCAGGAACAAAGAAGAGATGCAAGAAATGATAGGAACTTGCAAGTTTTATTGTGCGTGGAAGAAAATGATGGGAAGATCAGCACAAGGAAACTTAATGATGACATAGGATTAGATCACACCACAGCGTTACGAGCTTTGAAACGACATACATATTATTCATACAAATATGAAAAGCACCAAGAGCTAAGAGATAGGGACGAAATACGACGACAGGGATTTTGTTTTGGTATGATTGAAAGAGCAAACATGGATAATGAATTTTTAAAAAACAATTGTTTCACTGACGAATGCACATTTACCCTAAACAATGAACCCAATGTTCAAAATTATCGATATTGCAGCAAAGAAAACAAACACAGGTTTGTCGAAACAAGGACGCAATATCCACAAAAAGTTAATGTTTGGGCTGGGATTTTCGGAGAAAATATTATCGGGCCATTATTTCTTACACGAAATTTAAATGCAGAATATTTTTTGGAACTACTTGAAGATCATATTTTACCTACTTTACATGATGCCGCCAGGGAAAATCAGGAAGTTTGGTACCAAATGGATGGCTGCCCGGCACATAGTACCCTGGCTGTCCGGGAATATGTATTTAAACCGTGCTTTTAATGGAAATGTTATTGGCTTAAATCATACAGTAAATTGGCCAGCCAGGTCTCCTGATTTACCGCCAAATGATTTCTTTCTCTGGGGCCATTTAAAAAACAGGATATACAAAGATAAAAAATACCCAAATCTAGACGAGTTAAAAAATGCTATTTCTGCCGAATGCAACAGAATTTCAGTTTACCAACTAGCGAATGTAAGAAGAAAATTTTATGATCGCCTCGGTTATTGCCTAGCGGTCAATGGAGGAATATTTGAACATCTTCTTAAATCCTAAAGTTCTAACAATTTAATAGTACCTACCTATTAATTATTAAAATATTGAAACATGTAAAATGTCATAATTAACCTTGTAATTGGATACTTTATTTTAGTTTTATTCAGATTAATTTGTACTCATAAATACACCTTTAATATTTTCGATGTACGAGTTTTTATAACAATAAAGCACACATTTCAAAATGACAACTTTATTTGACAGTCATCTTTTACCTTGACTGGTGCCCGCAAATACGGGGCCATAAAAAGGAGAAATAGTTAAAAAGAAATCGGCGATAACCCGTAAACGGGCTCATCAAAAATATCTAAAGTTATTCTTTTGAACGTGGGTTTTAGTGCTCTTTAATAAACCTAAATAGAATTTTTCTCTGAAATAATTAGGGAAACCAATAATTGACCCCATTTAACTTTGACTTTGTATTGTCGCCTGACTATCAGTTTAAGTTGAGTGTCTGTAATTGGCTTTTTGCTGTTGATGCTTTGATATAAATTAATAAATTTTAAAAAATAAATTCGGATTATCCCAGTTTTTTTTTAATCCGAGGCAGGGGCTCCCTACATTACCTCGGATAATTGGGGTTCTACTATACTTAAAAAATGCCCTAAAATATAAAAAAAATTTTTCCAAAATTTCTCATACCCATTTTTTAACAAAAAAATATAGTCTGTTTTTTTTTTTTAAATTTTGTCAAGTAACGACACTACGAATAACCAGCCCCGGCGGCAATAAACCTTAATCCAACACTGTTAAACTGGAAAGTTAAATTAAAGCCCTGGTGTCTTATTTTCCTCAGACGAGTTTCCTATTTTTTCTAGAAAAAAATATGTGTTAAAGTTGGCGGAGTCTCTCGAGGGTCTCTTATCAACGACACTCCTGACAAAATTAAATTCTCAAGAAATGTTAGATTTTGTTGTCTGTATTAAATTAAATTGAAAAAAATGTATATATTTCTGCTGAAAATTGAACCAAGAACCATGGGTGCAAGGAGCAGTGGCGGTACTATTTTTGAAAAACTTACGTATTTTTGTTATAAACTAAGTATATCCTACGTTATTTTCTGTTCGCATATTTTGTAATCACTTTGTCATTAAAATTGTCTATTTTGGAGATTAACTTATATAAACAATTATGGAGATGGCTTTTTGAGTTTTCGTGTCTTTTTTTATCTTAGAATTGAAGTGTTTTAGATCGGTAATCCCTATTTCCCAGTGGCGGTTCGTCAGGTGAAGTAGGTGAAGGGGCTCTTCACCAAAAAAAAAAAAAAAAATAAAACCAGGAGGAAAAGTTTTTCGACAATATTAAATATTAATGTACCGGTGCGCCCAAAAAAAACTGGGGCAGCAAAATTTATGTTGTAAAGTAGCTCTTTGACTATAAGGAATATTTAAAATCTATTGAGGAAAGGTTATCATTGTTATAATTGTTGTAATGAAAGTGAAAAGGTGTAGGGGAGGACGGGGGAATTCCGCGCTCGGGGGATTTCTGCGCATCGATATTTTGCAGCTCAGTTCAATTATTTCAAAATTTAAACACAGGCGCGCCCTCTCGTATTTACCCAGCGAACATCCTCTCGTAATTTAACGGCATTCGTAGTGTTGGTTTAGACAAGGTAGCCGATTGTTTGTTTTTCGCCGCGCTGATGTAATTTTCGAGTGAACTTGGAATAGCGGTAAGTGCCTTTTATAATTAATTTTTAATAAATCTATTGCATGACTGTTTTGCTTTATATGTGTAAATAATTTCATGCACAAGAACAATAAATTGTATTTCGTCATTAACTGGCAGTGATAAATTAGGTTAGGTGACTCACATCGGGGGAATAACGCGCAGCTGCAGCGGGGTAATTTCGCGCTGCACGGTATTACCCTATGTGAACATTTATGCCTATATTAAGTATTTGTGTTGATGAAGGTTGCCACGATTAAAAAAGGAATATCCGGGTTCCGCGCTGCTGGAATATGGCCCACAGACCCTAATAAGTTCTCTGAAGATGATTTCAGATTACATTGAAGTTTCAGATATGCAAATAGCAATTAACCTAAATAAAACTGATCTTATGAAGATAACACTTTAGAACAGTCAAATTTAACTGTTGAGTTCGGGCAGATGACCAGACCACAACAGAAACCGTCAAGATGTGGAGAGGACTCCACCTAGAAATACAAAGCAACAGTCAATAAACCAGTGGGCCGAACCACAACCGGGATCATCGGGATATGATGAAACCATGCACAGGACACCGCCTAAGAATATTGGATGGTAGTCATATCAGCGAGGTGAACCACAGCCCGGAACATCAGGAAGTGTTAAAACACAGTTTGCATCATCCTGTTCAAATTGTCCGTCTTCATTAAAAGTAACTATTGAAAAGATAGCATCGCTTTCTGGTCCAATTTCAAACAAGGGTTTTAAATCACGTGCCATTACAAACTCAGTTAGAAATAAAACAAGAGGAATCTTAAGAAAAAAGCCGATGAGTTGAAGAAATCTCAAACCCGGAAAAGACAGGCAGAAAAAGCAGCAAAACTGGCTAGTAAAGCAAAGAAACGACTACTTACAGCGCAAGAAACCTGGATTAAGAAACTTACATGCAAATTTGTTTTGTTTACATTATATTTGATTTTCACCTAAACAACAAACTTTGTTTTTAGTTTCTCGGCTTTATTTAATCTCTGCGCATAATTACCCCATCGCATGCGCGGTATTACCCAGTACGTGGGGGAATACCGCGCAAAGACAGTTTTTCAAACTATTTTTTTTTCTTAATTGGTATACGTAGTTAAACCTTTTTCTTGTGGTAAGAAGGTTCCAAATAGGTGCAAGATTCAGTAGTCAAATTATGAAAGTTTTTGTGTACATTGGAAGGATTTTGTGAGCATTTTCTCTTAGGTGCGCGGAATTCCCCCATCTTCTCCTAACACCAAAACAACAATACTACATTTTTAAAAAGACGAGGAAAAATGAAAATACACGTATTTAGTGTTTTGAAATGAACAAAAATAAAACAATATTTTTTAATAGTATATACATATAAATTTAAATTTCAATCATATTTAAACCTTAATATAATAACATGTTTTTCAATATTTGGTAGTTGCACCGTTATTATCGATTAGGGCTTGTAAACGTCACACTAGGTTTTTCGTTTACTCTTGCGTTATTGCATCCAATGCTTCCATAATCTTTTAGCTTAATTCATCCCGAGTTCTAGGCTGAAAGTTGTTTTTATATATAAATTTTGCCATCTCACACAAAACGTTTTCAATTGGATTGATATTCGGACTTTTCGAAGGCCACGACAGAACACGAATTTGATTTTCTTCTAAATAATTTTGAACTATGCAGGCTTTATGTATAGGAGTATGATCTTGTTGAAACATAAAATATTGGCCATATACTGCGTCGACAGATGATATCATAACTTGGTTTAATATTGTCTGTTTAAAGGTTGGAGACAATTGGTTTAATATGTTGCAATATAATGGTGCATTGAGTCTCCCCTGCACTATTTGGTAAACTCCTAGGCCCCTTG
The DNA here is from genome assembly GCA_935413205.1 of Polydrusus cervinus. Lineage (NCBI taxonomy): Eukaryota > Metazoa > Arthropoda > Insecta > Coleoptera > Curculionidae > Polydrusus > Polydrusus cervinus. Next base: position 45,308,355 of record OW284516.1, on the reverse strand, counting down.
CACTAATCCAGTCCCAAACGTTTATAGAATAGCGTCCACTTTGATTAGTCTTATTTGCATATCTTTCATCGTATCTCGTACCAATAAACGCGGATTTTTCCGTTATTGCATGATCGAAAGGTTTTTTCATCGGAAAATATTACGGTTTCCCATATGTTACCTTGATTTATATATTCATAAGCAAATTCTACTCTTCTCTGTTGTTTGCTTCGGTCAAAAATATTTTATTGGCAGCACAACAACTTTTTATATCCGAACTAAGAATTTTTCTATGCGCTGAACTAGCCGAACCAGGAAAATGTGTTTCTTCTTTAGCTTTTATTGCTGTTTCGAATGAATGATCTTTAAGAAAATTAATTAATTTTATATCTTGGCCGTCATTCGAAATTTTTTTTGCGATCAGAACCTTTTCATACAATACTTCCATATTCTACAATTTTGTGCTTAGCCAACAACATGGTATTCTTGCTAATCCCTAATTCATCTGCGATGTTTCTTATTTGATGCCCATTTCTCAATCCAGTGTAAATGATCGCTTTTGCTCAGGGGTTAACGCGGACATTTCCAAAAATATTTCTTTTAACACGTCACTGTCAGTCACAAAATTAAATTAAATTGACAACTTCAAAACAAACTAATTAGAGAATCCAAACCACGTGATTCAATATGGCAATCAAACGTACCTGATTAGTAAATTAAAAATTAAGCTAATCGGGCCACTATGATTGTGAGTAAATTATTTCTGCCAATGTCACAGTTAAATTTGCTGGTTAGTTAATTATTAATAAAATTCTTACTGCAACCCGATATTAGAGAATAAAAAACTAAGATAGGGGAGGTGAAAATCATTTTTCTCTAAGATACGTCATTCGAATGTTACATACAGCATATCCAAATCCGAAATGCCATATTTTAAACGTCAATATATCAAAAACAAATGAACTTAGACATATGACGTGTAATAAAAAATAAGTGTACAGTTTTGGGGGGAATTAGAAAATAATATAATTCATTACTTATTCATTATTCAGTTTATGTGTTCTATTCGGTGTGTGCGGATCATATTTTTCGAGCTCGTATGTTATCGCATGTATAAAGTGCATTTAATTGCTATAAAGAGCCTAATTTATGTATCAGTTCATAATAGTGATATTTATATAGGGTGTTACAAATTCGACATACCAGCATTGGAATCTCGGAAACCATAGGAGTTAGAGAAACGGTTAAATGGAGGCAAAGTTGTGTAATTCGCTGCTGATTATTTTTTTTTTTTTTAATGATAAAACACCTGCACTGTAGGAAAAATCCTTTAAGGCGCTCTGGGAGCGGTGCGAGTGCGAAAAAAGCGATTAACGTTGGTCTTGAAACGTTGAAGATTGTATTCATTGGGAAACACGACCTCAGGAAGATCATTCCACAAAGATGACGTTCTCCAGATGAAAGAATTCTTGAACAATGAAGTTCGAGGAGTACTAAGCTGAACAACATATGGATGAGCGGCAGTGGTTTGCCGTGTATTTCTGTTTTGCATTGCTCTAGGTGGAATCAAGTGGGCAATGTCAGTCGAACACCTGCCATGGAAATATCTGTAAAAGAGAGCCAAATCACCAACCTGTCTTCGATGCTCCAGGCTATCGAGGGTCTTGGTCAGCTCGGGGTCGCCGATCAGACGAATGGCTCTCCTTTGAATGGAATCCAGTAGCCGAAGGGTGTGCTTGGGTGCAGAGCTCCAGACATGAGAGCAATATTCTAATGATTGTCGAATCTGGGCTTTGTAGAGTGTCAAAAGTTGATGAGGTGTGTACAACCTTTTGGTGCGGAAAAGTACACCAAGTTTCTGTGCAGCTGCCTTGGCAATTGCGGCAACGTGATCATGCCAAGACATATTACCTCCCAGATTGACCCCCAGCAAATTAATAGACGGTGCCAGGGGAATTGCTTGTCCTGCCATGACTATATCCGGTTCTGCAATGTTAACCTTTTTGGAGAAGACTGCTGCCTGGGTTTTCTTAGCATTAAATTCGACTTGGTTACTGTCACCCCAAGCCAAAATTTCTTCCAGGTCTTTGTTGAGGCGCAATACTTCATGCTGCCTGCGAAGATGTGCGTCGGCAGCGGATGTTTGGGGAGTCAAGGTAAAAGATGAGACAAGTGTGCTGTCATCAGCAAAGCTATAAATTGGATTTTGGGTTTTCACTAGAAGGTCGTTAATATACAGTAAAAAGAGGGTAGGCGACAATGGACCCTTGAGGAACACCGGCATTGATGGTGAAGGTGTCTGAGAGAAACCCGTCAATCGCCACTTGCAGAGAACGGTTCTTAAGGAAGCTGGTTAACCATAAACAGAATCCATTAGGCATACCGTAGGATCGCAATTTATTTAGAAGCCCCCCCTTATAATGCCGCTTTAAAGTTTTCAAATTCCGAATAGTTCCGATTTTATTCGAAGAAAACCGAAATTTTGAAAATTCGTTTTCCTACGAGCGTGCGCAAAGTAGTACTTTGCGCACGCATTTTTGTGTGCAAAGTTACACTTTTCCGCACTAGTGCGGATAAGACTTTTATCCGCACTGGGTGCGGAAAAGTAAAACTATTCAAAAATCTCCTTGGTAGGGAATATTTATATTTATTTTAGTAGCTGTAAACTATTTTATGGCAATGTGAGAAGCCGTTGCAAGAGTATTCTCTTTTATCTTTTAATCGTAATTCCCGATATTTGTATTTCAGCTTAAAACGAAAAAAACTATATTTTTTAAGTACCTCGTATAGTGATAAATGATTATAATATTGCCAAGCAACAATAAATGTACATGTCGATTTTGACACATGATGTCAGATTTTTCCTCAGTTTCTATGTCCACAAGAATCTACAAACACCGACACTTTTATTTTTATCAAATCATAAAAAGGCTTAAACACTGTTAAATAAATTATCATATTTTTATTTTTGTTGTTATCTGATATGAAGCTCGTAGGAAAAATGTTGTTCCTAACAAGTGCGCAAAGTGCTTTTCCGCACGCAAGAACTTATCCGAACTCCACTTCGCGTCGTTCGTCCAACTGTACTTGCGTGCGGAAAAGTATCACTTTGCGCACTTGTTAGGAAAATAACTATTTTATTTTTTCCTGAGCTCATTTGACTAGCTATTTAAAAATAAATGACACTTTGTCATTGTCACTTTTTCTCCTCTACAAAATGACGTTACCTAACTAAAGATCCGCCGTTTCGTCTCCAAGCGGCCACCACCAACTTTATTTTTTTAAATACGGAGCTGGATTTTTTGAAACCGATTTTTAAACCCTCCTACCCTTAAAATGTAATGACGATATTACTTTCTCATAATGATGAATTTTCCTTGCTTATTTTTTTAAATTCATATTTTTTACACTTTTTGTCAGTCCGGTCCTGGCAACGAATCACAATATTAATAATTAAAAACTTTATTTTATTTAAAACCTTTACAAATAAGTTTCATGAAAAAGTTTGTATAAAATTCATGTTAAGATGGGGCGCCGCCGCACAAATACCAAGTCAGTAAAATTGTTCTTAAATGAAGAGTTTCCTAATAGGTGAATCGGAAATGGTGGGGCAATAGAATGGCCAGCGAGGTCGCCAGATATTTCGCCGCTGGATTTCTTTTTATGGGCTTAAAAAAATGTTATTTATAAAAATATCGTAGATACCATGGAAGAACTGGAAGAACGCATACAGGTTGTATCTGATAGGATAAGGGGGAGATCGGTTTAAAGGGCTGTCGTAAAAATTAGAAGAAAAATCGATCGTTGTATTGAGCAAAACGGCAATCTCTTTGAACATTTAAAAAAAAAAAAAAATTTATAATACAGTAAATTTAGAATAATTGAATCGCTATATGCAGAAACCTCACATGTCCATTTTTAGCCAAAACCAGATTATTCAAGAATATGAGTCTATGAAGGTTATTACATCGTACTATACATAAATAGCACATGTCCATATCATAACTACGCTTAGAATGATGAGTAGTTTAGTGCATACTCAGCAGAAACGGCACAAGTCCCGGACATGTGCGGTTTCTGCTGTAAAACAGAATCTTAACATAACCTGCGTGCGATTTGCCGTCATTCGACCAATCGGGAATTAATGGGGTGATGTATGACAATGTGGTGGGAGAGTGTTGTTATTTGAGACAGGTAAACGTTCACACTTGTTGTATTTGTTCTGAACTAGTTTATTGTTTTTGATTTAGTAAAGTGTTAAATAGTGTAAGATGGAGCAAATTGAAAATGAAAATAATTCCCAGGGCAAGAGAAAGGCAGATCCTAAGGGATACCAACGAAACATTATTAAAAAATCTCGTGTAAAAGGAGAACCTTACAGAAACTATAAGGGACGTGATATTCCTGGCAAAGGATTGGGCTTTCGTTGCAGGTAATTTTATGGTTTTTGGAATATTGCCTACAAAATTATAGCCTCAACGAAATATTATTTTAAAAATAGGGTGTAAAAGTTAAGTGTTACAAAAACTAAGAGAGATAATATTTCTAGTAAGGTATTGGGTCTCCTTTATAGACAATTTCATATAGTTTTTGGTATTTTGTGAATAAAATAAGCTTTTTGTTCTAGTTGTAAGGGAAAATGCTTTGATAAATTCTCCAATGAGGAGTTGCAAGAAAATTTAAAGCGATTTTATTCTATGGATACTAAGGACCAACAGGACGTATTTCTACAAGGGCAAATAGAACCTTTCAATGTGCAGAGGCGTCGCGCAAGGGTTCAAGTAGGAAATAAATCAAAATCCAATAGCTTTAAATACTATGCATTGAAAGGGTCAGCAAAAATTCAAGTTTGTTTGAATGCGTTTACCTCAGTTTATAATACAACTTTAAGTCGAGTTAGAAGACTCAAAGATCTGGCTATACTAGGAAAATCTCCAAGATATTTGCGTGGTCAAAATCAAAGTGGTAATAAGTTTGGGAACCATGTTCAACTTTCTATTCGACAACATATTGAGTCGTTTCCAGTTAAGTTGAGCCATTATGCCAATCGAGAAGTTAAATATTTGGACAGTCAGCTAAATCTAAAAATTATGTATGACTTATTTCAACAAAAATACCCTGCAATAAAAGTCAGTTATCCCTATTATACAAGGTATTTTCGAGAAAACTTTTCATTAAGATTTGGACGTCCGCAAGTGGATGTTTGTTCAACGTGTGAGACTTTAAACAACAAAATTAAAAACCCGCATTTAAACGAAGTTGCTAAACGAACAGCAGTGGCGGAACTGATGGTTCACAAACGTCGAACTAAAAATTTTTATACTAAACTGAGAAATGAATCGAATGAACCACGTACTGCTGATAATATTTTACCGCTATCCATTGATTTTATGCAGAATATACAGCTCCCAAAAACACCAGTAGGTGAAGTTTTTTATTATCAACAATTGACAGTTTCGGTGTTTTGTATACATAACATCAAAGATAATACAGCAAGAATGTATCTTTATCACGAAGGTCAAGCTAAAAAAACTGCCAATGAGATTGGATCATTTCTTTTGGACTATATAAAGGAAAATTCAGACAATATAACTGAAATCCACTTATATAGTGACAACTGCTGGGGGCAAAATAAAAATCACACCCTAATTCGGATGCTCCTTTCTTTAACCGATAGTGGACGATTTTTGAAAATAATACATTATTTTCCTGTGAGAGGCCATTCTTTTCTTCCTTGCGATAGGGACTTTGCAGTAGTAAAGCGAAAACTTAGGAGATGTGACAGATTTTCCACTGTTCATGAAATAACCGAGTTGATTGTAACAAGCAGCAACTCAAAAAAATTCACAGTCAAAGAAATCAAAACAGAGGAGATAATAAATTTAAAAGATTGGTGGCCAAAGCTATATAAAAAAAAACTCCATATCAGAAGAAACGTCTTCCAAAAATACTCCACGTAACCAAAAAGTTCATTTCAATATAAGTACCTTTTCGCAATTTACTTATGATATTCAAAAAAAGGGGTGTGTCAAAGCTTCCCAATTTATTGATGGAGCTTTAGAACACACATTCAAACTACAACAGTCTGGTAAAAGTGCAGTTGTATTACCATCTATCCATTGGGAAAAGTTCCTATGAAAGCAAAAAAGCTTCAAGATATAAGAAAATGTGCTGCTTTCGTTGAGGAAGAATATCAAGAATTTTATAATTCAATACTTCTTTGGCCAACTATTACTAATAATTAATTTAAAAAATGTTTTAAGTCGTTTGTAATAAACAATAACCTTTAAATTTAAAAAATATATTAATTTTTCCCTGTGCTATGCAGAAAGCTCACATGTCCTTTTTTTAAAAAAATCGTAGAAACTAAAACTTATATTTTAAAACCAAACATAATATTACATATTATTACAACTGCCTTAAACTATGTTTTGTAGCTATTAAACCAATGACAAACCCTTTGTAATAAATAATATAATGTTTTTTTCATTTTCCCGAAATTTGCTTTTTTGGACATGTGACGTTTCTGCATATAGCGATTCTATTAGAAAATCCTTATAAAATAAATTACATTACTTATTTATGAATGGTTTAAATAAAATAAAGTTTTTAATTAATCAAAGAAGTGAAGTTTTACGAGTAGCGACATCTAGTCAATGTTCGATAAAGTACCTGCACCTCTAACAAAGCCTATAGAAATAAGCACAATTGCCAGAGAAGATCACTTGCAAAGACATTCGTCACAATTCCAAGTGTTACCGCTAGGTACGCGCTACCGTAGTCGTCGGTACAAAGCTCCGAAGCAATTTTAAAGTGAAAAGAGTTTTGTTTCCCTTCCTTCATCGGACTTCATCCCTAGACGCGTTTCGTCATATCATGACTCATCAGTAGGGCTAGAAGTCGATGAGTGAAGGGAAACGGTCTACTGTATATAGTCTTCAAAGTATCAAAGAAGTGAAGTTTTACGAGTAGCGACATCTAGTCAATGTTCGATAAAGTACTATTGTGCCGATAAAAAACTGGGACAAGAGATTTACAAAAACAATGTAAGAAATACATATCCCCTAGACTATAAAAGGTGTCTAGAGCTAAAAAGGAAAAACATTCAAAATTTAAAAAGTAACCTAGGTTACATAATGGAATGTTTTGTATTTTTCGATACGGGGTGGTTAAATTTGAGAGACATCATATAATATGGATAAAGTAAATTTATTAGATTTTTTTAAAGTCAAATATTTTATAAATTATTATATTTACCATTACAACAAAATAATAAATAAAGCTAATACAGGTAATAAAATACATTTAATAAAAAGAAAAAAATTGCGAACACAAAGTTTGTCAAAACAACACAAAATTAATATTTGGTCATAGAACCATTTCTGTTTATTACTTTTTGGAGCCTTTGTGGCATACTTAAAACTAAGTTTCTACATAATTCGACAGTTATTTCATCCCAAGCTTGATTTATCCTATGACGTAATTCATCCCTGTTTCTAGGTTGAAAATCATGTTTATACATAGATTTGACCATGGCACCCCAAATGTTTTCTATCGGGTTCAAATCGGGACTCTTCGAAGCCCAGGGAAGAACTGCTATGTTATTTTCTTGGAGAAAATTTTGTACAATGCGCGCTGTGTGTATTGGAGCATTATCATGCTGAAATGTGTAATTTTGACCGTATACAGCGTTTACCGATGGTATCATCACTTCGTTTAGTATATTAACGTATACTACTGCAGTTAGTCTTCCTTCGACGATTTGGCAAAGTCCTGGTCCTCTAGCGCTAATCCAGCCCCAAACATTTATGGAGAAACGCCCACTTTGGTTGGTTTTGTGGGTGTATCTCTCATCATACCTCATGCCGGAAGGCCTATACACCCGAATTCTCCCATTATTGCATGACTGAAAAGTTTTCTCGTCAGAAAATATAACTGTTTTCCATACATTTATTTGATTAATATATTCATGTGCAAATTCTAACCTGCCCTGTTTATTTATTTCCGTTAAAAATTTTTTATTGGCGGCACAATGGCTTCGTATATCGGAATTTCGAACCCTGTCTCTAGCGGTATTTGCAGAACCTGGAAAATTCGTCTCTTCTTTTGCCTTGATTGCAGTTTCGAAGGGATGATCCCTTAGATAATTAACCAGTCTTCTATCATGATCATCAGTAGAAATTTTAGGGGGACCAGAACCTGCATTCCTAATAATAGTCCCATGTCTTGCTATTTTTTGTTTTGCCAATAGCACGGTATTCTTGCTTACTCCCAGTTCATCTGCAATATCCCTAATAGCAACACTATCTCGCAACCGACTATAAATAATTGCCTTTTGCTGGGGGGTTAATTGTGGCATATTTACAAATAATATATGATTGTATGTTTGACGAGTCAATCATAAAGTGACAATCTTTATTGACATGCAAATTTTCATGACATTTTACTGGTACCAGGCTTGATGTAAAATTATTCTTAATAGTCTAGGAGAAAATAGAAAAATTTCCTGTCCCAGTTTTTTATCGGCGCGATGGTACCTGCACCTCTAACAAAGCCTATAGAAATAAGCACAATTGCCAGAGAAGATCACTTGCAAAGACATTCGTCACAATTCCAAGTGTTACCGCTAGGTACGCGCTACCGTAGTCGTCGGTACAAAGCTCCGAAGCAATTTTAAAGTGAAAAGAGTTTTGTTTCCCTTGCAATTTTAAAATTGCTTCGGAGCTTTGTACCGACGACTACGGTAGCGCGTACCTAGCGGTAACACTTGGAATTGTGACGAATGTCTTTGCAAGTGATCTTCTCTGGCAATTGTGCTTATTTCTATAGGCTTTGTTAGAGGTGCAGGTACTTTATCGAACATTGACTAGATGTCGCTACTCGTAAAACTTCACTTCTTTGATACTTTGAAGACTGTATACAGTAGACCGTTTCCCTTCACTCATCGACTTCTAGCCCTACTGATGAGTCATGATATGACGAAACGCGTCTAGGGATGAAGTCCGATGAAGGAAGGGAAACAAAACTCTTTTCACTTTTTAATTAATATTGTGATTCGTTGCCAGGACCGGACTGACAAGAAGTTTAAAAAATATGAATTTTAAAAAATAAGCAAGGAAAATTCATCATTATGAGAAAGCTATATCGTCATTACATTTTGAGGGTAGGAGGGTTTAAAAATCGGTTTTAAAAAATCCAGGTCCGTATTTAAAAAAGTAAAGTTGGTGATGGCCGCTCGGAGACAAAACGGCGGATCATTAGTTAAGTAACGTCATTTTGTAGATGAGAAAAAGAGACAATAACAAAGTGTCATTTATTTTTAAATAGCTTGTCAAATGAGCTCAGGAAAAAATAAAAACAATTTGGCAAAATTTCGTTTCTTTTTCGAATAAAATCGAATTTGAAAACTTTTAAAGCGGCATTATAACCAGCACCGAACTGCACAACTTTGCCCCCATTTAACCGTTCCTCTAACTCCTATGGTTTCCGAGATTCCAATGCTGGTATGTCGAATTTGTAACACCCTGTATAGCCTCAATATTTTCTAATTTTCCAAAAGTGGTGAAAAATTAGATGAAAAATGAGATTTGCAAAACATGCACTGTTAAATTAACAGGAAAGTCACCTGGTTTGCAATGTCAAAGTATTTGCGAGCATTATTTTTATGTTAAATGTGTCGGCATTCCGGTTGATCAGCTAAGTTTTGTCAAGGCCGGCTCGGGTGCGCTATGGAGATTATGCAAAGCCTGTCGCGAAGATGATTTGTTACGTCTGCCGGACCAGCACAGCCCATCTACTCTAACTGCTCCGATCGGGATCAAAGGCATACTACAGACCGAGATGCAGAATTTTATGCGAGAAATGAAGTCTGAAATGAATTCGTTTAAGAACAAGCAAAATGACTTGACTCGCATCTGTAACGTTTTGCTCGGATAAGGTGTCCGACTTCGAAAAGTCCCTCAAAAAATGGGATGGGTTGGTTGGGAAAGTGCAGATACTGCAGAAAATTAATCCCTTAAAAAGAACGTAAACTAATTTACTAAGAAAGTCGGTGACCTGGAACATCTATCTGTCAAGAATAAATATTGTTGAACTACAGGGCTTTCCAAAGCGTAAAAATGAGGATTTGGCCAGTATTGTAGAAACACTTCATGGTTTCCTGGGTTTGCTTTTCTCTAAAAGTGTTTTCAGCTATGCATCTGTGAGAGACGTTAACAACTTTACAGCCCAAGTGGTTTTCTTGTTTCCATACACTTGGTGAGTATTTAATTTTAATCTGATAAAAACAAGTGGTGCCGTCGGCTTGAAAGAGTGAACTAAAGCTATGTAGCGAAGAACCTATGCTTACCGATATGAGAGCTAACCGTTCGCAAAAGTTAAGTATCAAGCTATAATTCGTTTGCCACAGTCTATGATATAAATCCTCCAAATTTTATTCCATTATTTTTGATAAATAAAGTTATAGGGTGCAAGCCACCTTTCACAGATACACGGGATAGAACAAACGTTTTCGAAATCTTCACTCGATTTTATGTCCCTATCGCTTAGTCGTCTAACCCATCCAAACAATCCAGACCATTCCAGACCAAAGGTAAAATTTCACTTTCCCAGCGAGTACGTCGCCAATTTTTCAAGTAAAAAAGTGTAGATAAAACTTCTACATTCACCTTAATTTATTGTTAATAGAAAATCTACCTACATAAATAAATCGCCTGGCAATCCTATTTCCCAATATAAACACTCTTCCAACCCCATAAAACTTCAAAAAGGTAAGAAGTTATTTATTGTGTCTTTTTACAAACGAGTAAAAATCTCAGCCTGTAAAATAGATTTTCTTTTTAAAGGAAATAAAGTAAAGTTCCTGTTATCTCTTTTGAACCAACTGGAACAATCTATTATAATAAACTCAATATAAAAAAGTACTTTTTCAATAAAAAGCCATTATTTTGTTGTTTCTGTAGAATAATAAAGAAACTGTGTGTAGAAAATTTTAATAAATAACTTAATATGTATTTAATAAATCATTAAAATGTCCGCTAAGTTGAGGTTTGAGCATCTTGATGATGTAGTTGTATCACTAAAGAGCTAAAAAGTACTTTCTGTTAAAAATAAATTCAGTGACAAATCGAATGATTATGAGAGAAAAACAGTGTTTTTTAGAAGGAAAGAAATAAGAACACAAAGTCTTCCTCCGCTGTTATCATAAAGAAATATTAATGAATTAAAAAACTCTCTACATGTTTCGAATGCAGAAGCATTCATCTTCAGGAAAATGAATAAAAAAGAAGAATTATTAAATATTACCTTAACGGAGCATCAAAATTTGTAGGTTCAAAGAAACCGGTTCAATGAGTAGAACGGTGAGAAAAACATTATGCACGTTGCATTGTAAAAAAGAAAAATATGTGGGTTTATGGCTCTATAAAAGTTTAAATGTAGAATGAAGTGTTAAACATCTGTGTGTGAGAATAATGTTGATTGATTTGAAATTGAAATGAATGGAAATGTAAAGAATCATTTAAGAAAAATGTGGGTTAGTCATTACGGGAACTGTTGAAAAAAGTGAACGTAATTGTGAGGAAGATTACATACAGCAGTTCCCGTAATGACTAGCCCACATTTTTCTTAAATGATTCTTCACATTTCCATTCATTTCAATTTCAAATCAATCAACATTATTCTCACACACATATGTTAAACCCTTTATTCTACATTTAAACTCTTATAGAGCCATAAACATACATATTTTTTTTTTCACAATGCAACGTGCATAATGTTGTTCTCGTCGTTCTACTCATTGAACCGGTTTCTTTGAACCTACAAATTTTGATGCTCCGTTATGGTGATATCCAATAATTTCTCCTTTTTTCATTTATAGTCCTAAAGATGAATAATTCTGCGTTCGAAACATGTAGAGAATATTTTAATTCATAAATATTTATTTAATATAACAGTGGAAGAATACTTTGTGTTCTTATTTCTTTACTTCTGAATTTCCACTCCACTTTAAGTAAGGACTATTTCTTCAACTGTGATTTTTAATTTTTACTTTTAACATAATTAATGTGGTACCGTCACTTCTTTTGAGGCCTAATTCTCGGAATCGAGGAACAACCCGCCACCATACACCAAAATCCAGGTTGTTTTAGTAAGCCTTAATTAGATATGAGAAACGTCTGGAAACTGTTGTTAAGTAAATGTAATCTTAGAATAAGACCACGTAAGAGATAAACGCATAAGTCATCGGAGATGAGCATGACTCATCCAGTTACGCGTCATACATCTAGTTAGTATAAATAGAAAACTTACACGCATGATTCCGCCTACTAGTCATGCGTCACTGCACCTACCTAGTATAAATAAAGCTGTAGTTACCATACTTATTTTTATTTAGTATTCACCTGAAGACGACCAGTTTAAACGTAGTTATTCTAAACAAATAAAGACAATGCAAGTCCAAAACTCTACTGCCGTTCAAGAAACGTCATTGTCTCCAACCTTCAAAGAGACACGAATAGTATAATATGAATATAGGACTAAAAGGGAATCAGAGTTTGGTCATTATCACATCATTTTGTAGATCATGTAAATAGTGAACAGAGCCGGTACGGGTTATAAATTACACCGCACGTAAAAGGCAACCGAAGTAGTTTATAAGGACACCTAAATTATCCTAAATAGTTTCTTTACAACAAAAACACAAAACTACAAGAAAATAATTAAAAAAAAATTAACGACCCGGCCACAAAAAAACCCAGGGCACAGAGGAATGATAGGTCGTCGCTGTTGCTGTACCCAGGGGCTCTTTTTTCGACCCGACCCTGCTCACATCAAGAAGCGTCATGACATCAGCTGGTCAAAATTTCGTGCTTATACTACATACAGGGTGGGGACTTTAACTGGAATAAAGTTGATATTATTAAAACTGCTGAAGTTGCGCCTACAAAATTTGGTATGTGGGGGTTTTGGAGTATGCGGAATTGGATTATGATGTCGGCGCAGTTGCCAGATTTTCCAGCTTTGCGCTACACGTAGTAATTTTGTTATTTTAAATGGAATGCCCAATTTATTTTTATTGCAGTAAATTGGGCGTGTCAAATTTAGTAAAATCCCAAATTTACAAAATTCTATCATCACTAGTTACGGAGCAATGGCAACACTGTAGTTCCATTAAAAAGTACCGGGACGCTTATCTACCTTAAAGTAGCCTTACCTTGTTAACATCTCCATAGTTACTAAGTTATTGACAAGCTTCAAGAAAAGTTCTTGTCGTGTCAAAATGGCTTATTTAACTGAAACCTTAAAAATAGGTACTTTTTATTGGAACTTCACTATTGCCATAGCTCAGTAACTAGTGAAGATAGAATTTTGTAAATTTGGGATCTTACTAAATTTGACACGCCCAATTCACTGCAATAAAAATAAATAGGGCATTCCATTTAAAATAACAAAATTACTACGTGTAGCGCAAAGCTGAGGTATCTGGCAACGGCGCTGACATCATAATCTAATTCCGCATGCTCCAAAACCCCCACATACCAAATTTTGTAGGCGCAACTTCAGCAGTTTTAATAATTTCGAATTTATTCCAGTTAAAGTCCCCACCCTGTATTGCACATACACTTACACCCCTTGTCGATATACACGGAAGCTCAAATTGGCGAAAGGTTGGTTCCATGTATTAGCAATATATCGCTTACTTACTTACACTAGGCTGCCATCTTTTATTCCTAGTAAATATCAGTAGATTATACAGGCAAATCGGCAACACCGCCTGTGACTAACCATCTTCACAGAGGTTACTTTCATTTACATTTTCCGACGCTTGCAGCGAAGGGCTGTTTTGAGTGTTCATTAGCATTTATGAGTATGGGTTTGAAATAGCAAAGGAAGTAGAAAAACTTTGAGATAAAATATGCGGATTTAAGGATTCCAACGTGAGACTTGTTAATTAATTATTAAGTATGTTGAGGCTTGAAATAATTTTAAATTTAATTAATGTTTAGCGACAGCTCTGTTTTTTAAAGTTTAAATTAAATAATATAAACTTTAAAGCAATTAAAATTTAATGCAGTTTTCTTTATACAGTGTGTTATATAAATTCGTATACCTTTTAATAAACTTTTCAAAATAAAAAGTTATAATTACATATTTTGTAACATTTTGCCTATGGTGACTTTTACAAAAAGACATTAATTTCATTGAAAACAGAATTAAAAATAAATAAAAAGCGCCGCAGGCGAATTTTTTTTCCTGGGGCTGGACCACTTAGTTCCTGACGAGTTCCATGAATAAAATCATATGGAAATAGTAGGAAATTTTTACGAGTGTATAATACGCTGTTGCCAAATGATTAAGAGATTCTCACATTGTGGGTTTTATTTGAGATCAAATAGGTATATTATGTTTTTCACCGGTGGATTCAACCGAGTGGTGGAACTGATGAACTTATAATTGACAGCTGGTGGAATATCCGTATCAAGATTTAAATGATAACCGCAACAGAATCGAACTTGGAACGTGATTGTCAGTTTGACATAACTTAACCTAACTTTTGGGCTGAACTACTGTAAAAATTAATTATAAAATAGTTATCTTGTCAAAACGATTTGAGTATACTACATGGTCACCTATTCTTGATGACTTCGAGAAGTAAATATATATTTTAAAATACTGCGAATCAGCATTATGATGACATTTTAAAATTGCCCTTAACATACAGTCAACAAACAGTCATAAATTTATTTTTCGGATGGACACTAGCGCAAAACTTGCCAGCGTTTGCCTCCTAGCGGTAGCAAGTGAAAATACGGAAATAAAAAATAACAATTTTAACATAAAGAATAATAAATTATTTATTTCCAGCTTTATTAAATAAATAAGTGGTGATAGAGTTTAGTGTTTAAAAGTTTTGTGGGTTAATTTTAGAAAAACAATATGGTGAGACAGTGTCAGGTTTGCAAAATAACCAATTTAGTGCCTGGATTTCGTAGTAGTCTACACATGCTATGGCCCTCTTATAACCGCCATATTGAAACACGTGGTTTGGATTCCATAATATTTGGTAGGATAACCTTAAAACTTAAGTTTTCTTATATTTATTTTGACTTTCGCATTGTCAAGCGAGAAAAAACGTAAAAGAAGGCCAAATTTTAGCCAGAGACTGGTGTCCCATCTATTTAATATTGCTATAAGGTACAGGGCATTTTAGAAAACAAACAAATTAATACTATTGTAAATAAGTAGTGAAAAAAACAAGGCCTGGTAAAAACTTACAAGGAAATATAATTCTACATCCTCTGACTCCAATAACAGGTCAACAATATTATAAAAATAATTCTGGACCCTAATAGATTCCTGTGGTTCTTGCATTTTTACAACAAAAACCATAATGTCCAGATCATCTTCAGGATCATCCTTTACTAACTCATCTTAAATAATATTTACATAATAATCCATCTCTTTAGTGTATGTTTGTGTAAAAATGGAACTACCATAAAAAAATGCCGGGAACAACTAACCTCAAAACAGCTTAACTGACCTTTAATTGACCGAATTTGGCCAATTAGCATGCTCCTTTACAGAACGCTTAAAAGACCATTAAAGTCGGTACAAGATACAAAATACGCTAATGGTACTTTAAGAGGCCCTTAGCCTAATGTTCCTTTAAAAAAAATCGGTGCAAGTTAGTGCTAATATTTTTTTTATTCCTTAAAGAAAATAATAATACTTTATTCTTTTTTAATAAAAAAATTAATCTTAATAAAATTAATATTTAAATTATTTGAATATTTATTCTATGAAAAGTTTAGTGAGACGCCGCCTCACTTACCTTAACTGACGAGCCGCCACTGATACAGTCACTTAGCACCTTTAATACCCAGGGCCGTAGCCAGAACCAAATTTTTGGTAGGGCTATTCGATTCCTTACCAGGGCCCATATTCTCACGTTGAAATATAATGATATTTGATTTTTAAGGGACGCTGTAGAATTTTTTACATTTTAGAACGACCGACATCCGACATGCTTCATTCATATGCATGTATTATATTTATTATAAGCAGTGGCGTAGCCAGAAAATATGCTGGGGGGGGGGGGGGGGGCTGAATGAGCGTAAGTAGGACATTTTTTTTTTGGGAAAGGGACTACATGTATTTCATGATATTGTACCTAGGAAAGAAGACGGAAAAGTGCCGCAGGCGAAACATTTTCGAGGCCACACCCAAAGTTCGTTTAAAATTCACCTAACTACCAACATAGTCGCGCGCAGTGCTGCTATGCACACGTGTTTACTGAGAGTCTGTACTATTTTCTAAATTTCAGTACTTTATAGTTGAAATTAAATTTTTGAAGCTTCATACATAATTCGTTCAAGGGTCACTTCGTGTGTTTTTGTGTTTGGATAAAGCAAATAGTTAAATTTTAACGTAATAAAATGGTTTCGAAGTGTCAGGAATGTTCATTAAACGTGAACCGAAATCGGCCCGGTGTTCAATGTGGTACTTGTGAGTGTTTTTATCACGCAAATTCCACTTGCTGCGAGTTGAAGAGAGAACAAGCCGAAATATTCAGATCTACTCCTGGTTCTAAGTGGGCATGTCAGTCGTGTCGTATTCGCGCCAACGGCATTGGCGATGTGGAACCGGTGGATTCTGATCGGCAGCCTGTACGACAGAGCCTCGCAAGACGTACGTCTAGCATTGGTATAACACAGGATCAAGTCGATTTTGGCTTCCGTAATATGCTCTCCCCTAACTTGGAATCAGAATTTCGTAAGCTCCGGGAATCTGTGACTTTCTGTTCCGATAAGATATCAGATTTTGAAACAATAATAAAAAAATTTACGGAGTCTCTAAAGGGCTTTGAATACTTAAAAACAGAAAACGAAAAACTAAAGTCCGAGGTCACTTCTCTTAAAACCAAAGTTAGTTCTCTGGAACAATTCTCTAGGGCCAATAACTTGGAAATACAGGGAGTACCAGAGGTAAAGAATGAAAATATCATTAAGGTACTGCAGAATATCGGTGATTTTATTGACTATCGTATTGATGAAAATAAGATCGATTTTATTCATCGAATTCCATCTGGTAACCCTCAGTATCCCAAGCCAATAGTTGTTAAATTTACAACGCGCCTATATAAAGAGCAAGTCTTGGGAGCTGTCAAAACCAAAATGAGATCGGCAATAAACAGAAAGGGGCCAGGCTTGTTGTTGGATCTTGCCGACAAGCCTATTTTCGTCAATGAGCATTTGACTGCAGAAAAAAAGCTACTTCACAAAAATGTTAGAGAACTTGCAAAGGAAAAGCTTTACAAGTTTGTTTGGGTCCGAAATGGTAATGTTTTCCTTAGAAAAGACGAGCGGTCAAAAATAATTCTAATAGAAAATTCTCTGGATTTAAATAAAGTGAGAACCAGCAGCCAATAATCGCTCGGTATAATTTTTTTTTTATGTATTAGAATGTCCTCATGGAGCTGAATATATATTTTCAAAACACAAGAGGTTTAAGAACTAAATTAACAGACTTTAAATTAAGCACACAAGCATCAAACTTTGACATAATATGTTTGAATGAAACCTGGCTGCACAGGGGCATTTCGGATGCGGAGCTATTTGATTTAAGTACCTATGATGTCTTTCGCCGCGATCGAGAAATGACAGCATCAATTAAGCAAGATGGAGGTGGTGTTTTAATAGCAACTCGTACCCGGTTAGCAGCCGTCCCTGTTACAGAGTTTCTTAGCGATGCTGAGGATGTGTGGGTGCTTTTAAAACTTGGCAAGTTAAAACTGTATGTGTGCTCTGTGTATTTACCTCCTAATGACAAATACGCTTTTTCCTGTTTTGTTTCCAAGATGACTTGGGTGAGTCAACATGTGAATGATGGTATAATTTTGGTATGTGGGGATATGAATTGTCCTACAATAAACTGGGTTATGAATGACACTAATATATTTCTTATACCAACTAATGTTGGTCAAGATCACTCAGATCTTGTAGATTCATTTTCTTTTGCGGGTCTTATGCAATTCAATAATATAAAAAATAATAGTAATAAAATTTTAGATCTTGTTTTATGTAACAGTAATATAGTCAAGGAAATCACGCGTTGCAGCACTCCCGCAGTGAATGAAGATCTCTACCATCCAGCACTCGAATTTAATCTAATGTTATCCTCTCCCAAAACCTTACATAATATTAATGAACATTTTTTAAACTTTAAAAGGGCAAATTATCCCCTAATCAATAGTGATTTAATGAAAATAATGTGGACAAACTTATTTAGTAACAAGTCGCTGGATGAAAATATAACTCAATTTTATAATATCCTGAATAACATTATTCACGAAAGGGTTGCTGTAATTCGTAAAAATAGAAGATATCCGCCTTATTTCTCACAGGCTACAATAAAAGCAGTAAAGGAAAAAAATAAGTTTCACAAAAAGTGGAAAATTTTTAAAAATCAAACAGACTATGACACTTTTAAGCTTTTGAGGAGTAGGACTAAACAATTAATTCGTGAAGATTTCGAAAGTTATGTTGATTATATTGAGAATGAAATACCAGCTAATCATAAAAAATTTTGGCAATTTGTATCATTAAACAAAAAAAATACAGGTATTCCATCATCAATGAATTATAACAATCTAGAGGCTAACGATCATCTTGAGATCAGCAACATGTTCGCTAATTATTTTGAAAGTGTGTTTATTAAGTCAACATATGTCAATCAAAACAACAGTTCGAATAATAACAATGATGGCCGATATGTTGCTCCATCGCATGATCATCTATCTCATCTTCAGTTCTCTGAACAGGAAGTGTTTGATGGCCTGAGACAACTGGACCCCAAAAAGGGAGCTGGTCCGGATGGCATTCCATCTGTTTTTGCCAAGAACTGTGCTTCTGGCCTCTCTTTGCTTTTTACTGTTCAACCAATCTCTTAAAGCCGGTTTGTTTCCCCAGAAATGGAAACTGTCAAATGTGGTACCAATTTTTAAGGGTGGTCAAAGGAATCTCGCCAATAATTATCGTCCGATAAGTAAATTGTGCATATTTGCCAAACTACTCGAAAAATTACTTTATAAATATCTTTTTAATCTTGTGAAAGGACAAATCATCTTGGAGCAACACGGATTTATGGCTAATAGGTCCATTGAGAGCAATCTTTTAATCTATACGGACTTCATAAAAGAAAGTATGGATAAACGTGTTCAGGTTGATGCCATTTACACCGACTTTAGTAAGGCATTCGATAAAGTTGATCAGGTTCTCATGCTAAATAAACTAAAATTGATCGGTGTAAGTGGTAGCCTATTGGAATGGTTTAGATCTTATCTGTCAGATCGACAGTTCAGAGTATGTATAAATGGAGTCAATTCTGATACTCTTCCAGTTTCCTCCGGGGTGCCACAAGGATCGCATTTAGGGCCGTTATTATTTATTATTTACATAAATGACATTAAAAGCTGCTTCTTGAATTGTGACTTTGTAATTTATGCGGACGATTTGAAAATGTATAAGCAGATTCGTTCACTGGTCGATTGTGACCTCGTACAAGAAGATCTCCTGCGTTTTATCACATATTGCAAAAAAAATTATTTGTTTATCAATATAGATAAATGCTGCGTGATCTCATTTTCTAGAAATAAAAATTTAATTAACCAAGACTATCTAATTAATGGAAGCGTTCTTAAAAAAGTGAATCAAATAAGGGACCTTGGCGTAGTTCTTGATGAGAAGCTTTTATTTGATAAACATATAAACTCCTTGGCGTCCAGTTGTTGTCAGATTTTGGGCTTTATTACTAGGCAGGCTAAATACTTTAAGAACACTAAATCTTTGATGTGCTTGTATTATGCGTATGTGTATAGCAAGTTAAATTTTGCATCTGTTGTATGGAATCCAATGTATGCTGTATATATAGATAGATTGGAAAGGGTGCAAAACAGATTTTTGAGATGTCTACTATTTAAGCAAAATTATATACTTCACGACATAAATACTGTAAGATTGCATTTTTGTATATTGTCTCTGCGGAATCGAAGAATTTTATCGGACTTGGTTTATATGTTTAAAATATCCTCGAATAGGGTTGACTCTCCATATCTGGTCTCAAGGATGGCGTTCAATGTTGCACCGCGACAATTAAGAAATAATTACATTTTTTATACTCCATTTCATCATACAAATAGTTCTCAAAACTCACCAATCAGTCGAATGATGAGAAACTCGAATCGCTATTTTTCGGACCTAGATCTAGATTTCTTTTCAACATCTTTGAATAGAATTAAAAATGCTCTAAAACGAAGGCTTTTAGAATAATTAAATAAGTATCATAATGCTTCGTTTTTTTCATGTTGTTATTATTACCTATCATAGGCATTTGCCATAATGGCAAATGCTTCTTTTTGTATTGTTATCCAATCATTAATATTATTAGCTTATAAGTGCTGATATTGTTGTAGGATAGATATAATTTACTTATTATAAAATTAGTGGATACTGTCTATGGGATTTCCTGTTTGTATCCTAAATAAATAAATAAATAAATAAATAAATAAATAAATAAATAAATAAATTTCATCAAAATTATTAAAATTTGTTTTTGTAAATGTTTTTTTTTTACTTTTTTTTTGATTTTCCTAGCTGGCTCTTTATTAAAAAAAAAACATTTTTTATATTTGTAAGCAATATGAATATTAGTGTCAATCCAAAATTTTAACATGAGACGTATGTATAACTCTAACACGCGATTTTCGGGCTCGATTTTTCATAATTAAAAATAAGTAAATATCGCTCTCCACGCCAAAATTGATGATTTTTCAGAAATCATGTATTTTTGGAGCGTAAATCTAGGAGCAGTTTTTGGTGCAAATTCTTAGGTTTTGAAATACTTTTTCTTAAGTGCCGTTTGTATATTTATAATAAAATATTCTCGTTTCTTCCCGCACTATTTTTTTAAATTATAAATCATCACACTTCAATAAAAAATGTTTCAATTAAAATGTTTACTATAATTTTTTTCTTTAAAAATAAATACCTAATTATTTTTTGTTTTTGTTGTATAAATAATTTATTGCATTGGGTTATATAGCTCAAAAAAAGGAAAACGGAACAGACAGGGGCAGAACAGGACTCTACCCGTATGACGAAATTATTTAAATAATTTTATTTTATTAAACTTATCAAATAACTTTTTGGATACTTATTTTTTTTTATTTCAAAACTTTTTTACCAGGGCTCAATATTTTTTTACCAGGGCTTCGCCCTGGCCAGCCCCCCTCTAGCTACGACCCTGTTAATATCCCCTTAACGCGGACAATTAAAAATCAATTCTTAGCAAATTTTAATGTTCAATCTTTTGTAAAATTCATCTATGTAAGTTAAATATTCCTTAAATGTTAAAAATGAAAAGTTAATAGAAAAATATCCGACCACGTGGTCTGACAATATCAGCAGGCCAATACGCGCTGGCAAATCGCGGCGCGCACGCGGTTCCAGACGCTCTTGACAATACATTTCCTGTACATCGGGATAGAGAAATAGACGGTCGCACGTGGTCGCCTTCGTGAATAGCTGACGGCGGGATCAACCGGCGAAAAGTGTGCCATCGCGCGTTTTATGATTTTCCGGAAAAACTATCTATAAAGTGATGTTTTACGCATGTTAAACATGTGATTTTTCTTCGAAAAGGCATAGGTATAATTTTGATGATACTTTTACACTACTTGCTTTTGCATGTCATAGATCAAATACTTTATTTACTTTTATGTTAGAGGGAAAGTTGTGTGTTCGTGAAAAAATCGATTTTAGAAAATATTTTTAGGTATTATTAGTGCAAAGATATTAAAACATAAAACAAAAACATTTTGTCTAACAAAATTTGATTTTTAAAATATCGAAACGTATATTCCGTTAAAAGAATTTTTTTTATGGTTTTCGTAATTTTTTAGCCTTTTTCATTAAGAAAATATCTTAAAGCAAACTGTGTTTTCGCGAGTTTTTTAATTTTCCGGAAAAGTTAACTTAAAGTGATGTTTTTCGCATGTTAAGCACTTCAAGATTTACTTTCGAAAAGACAGGTATATAGACATTTTTATGTTTTTTTTTTTGCATTCTGGTGTGTTGCATGTCCTAGGTCAAGTTTGTGTTTACTAGACATATGGTAGAGTGAAAATATAGAGTCTTCTACAAAAAATGGAATTTCTGAAAAAATTCAAGGATTGTTTTTTAAAACAACACTTTAAAATTGGAGACAATGATGTTTCTTGAATAATAGAAGAGTTTTGGACTTGCATTGTCTTTATTTGTTTTACATCACAACATTTCAACTGGAGATACTTACCAGTTGAAACGTTGTGATGTAAAACAAATAAAGACAATGCAAGTCCAAAACTCTTCTATCATTCAACCCTTTAAAATATTTTTCGGCTAGTTGAGAAGTACCACAAGATTTTTTAGAAATAAAAAATTTTCTTATCCTAAAATACCAACTTCCGGTTTAACATGTTAAACCGTTAAAACCGTTTTTTTGGTTTAACATGTTAAACCGGAAGTTGGAATTTTTGGATAGAGAATAAAAAACTAAGATAGGGAGGTGAAAACCATTTTTCTCTAAGATGAACCGTTCCAATGTTACAGCCAGTCAAAAAATGCGATATTTTAAACGTCAATTACTCAAAAACAATTGAATGGCATATGAACATATGACATTTTATACAAAATATACGTGGAATTGTATAGGGAATTAGAAAATAATATAATATATAGGGTGTTCCATTTAAAAAAATGCAAGTTTAGTCCGCCACACTTTTTTGAGCCACCCTGTATAATGTAAAATATTTTTAAAATATGCCGCTTTTAAGTCGATACCTTATGCTGGTTTAGTATTTTTGATAAGCTCCTCGATAATGATTTAATCTTCCATCCCCGCCACGTTGGCGGACCCGGTATAAAATATGAAAATGTTAAACTACAAATAAAGGAAAAGCCTATTGACAAACTATATGAAACCAGATATTAAGTGGAACATAATCCTAGGTATGCTAATTTCAACTCTAGAGTTGAAATATTTTTTTTTATAAATCAAAGGCTTTTTTAATAATTCTTTGGGTCGTAGGAAAAATAGTGTACATTACTTGTGTGAAAGTGATTATTCTAAAACTCGGAGAATTTCCGCACTCGGCTGACGCCTCGTGCTAAATATCTCCTCGTTTGAAAAGTATCACTTTCATCACTTGTTATGTAATATACTATTAAATCAGACATTATAACTTGTCTTTTTAGTTGGCCGTGACCTTGAAAATGAAAATGATAATAAAAAACAATTGAAGAAAAATTAATTTCGTTCAATTCATGGACTAAATTAAACTCTAAAATTTTTGTCAATTTGGGTTATTTCTTCTATGTACCGGGTGAGTCAACGATTGCGCGGAGCAAATTTATGGCTTGAAGATAAAATTTGTCGACAATAAGCTTTTGTGTGGTTGGATATCAGGCACATTTTAAAAATATTTTGAATTATACAGGGTGCGCCCAAAAAGTAGGGTGTCAAAAAGGTACATTTTTTTAAATGGAACACCCTATATATTGTATTATTTTCTGATTCCTCACAAAGTTTTACGCTTATTTCGTAAATGTGAAATGTCTAGAGTCAATAGTTTTTGAGATATTGAAGTTTAAAATATGGCATTTTCAGACTTTGACAGGCTGTAACATTGGAACGGTTCATCTTAGAGAAAAATGGTTTTCACCTCCCTATCTTAATTTTTGATTCTCTATCTAAACGTTACTACTTCCGGTTTAACATGTTAAACCGTTAAAACTGGTTTTTTGGTTTAACATGGTAAACCGGAGGTTGGTTTCTTTGGATAGAGAATAAAAAACTAAGATAGGGAGGTGAAAATTATTTTTCTCTAAGATGAACCGTTCCAATGCTACAGCCTGTCAAAGTATGAAAATGCCATATTTTAATCGTCAATATCTCAAAAAACTATTGAATTTAGACATATGATATTTACAAAATAAGCGTAGATTTTGTGGGGAATTAGAAAATAATACAATATATAGGGTGTCCCATTTAAAAAAATTTACCTTTTTGACACCTTACTTTTTGGGCGCACCCTGTATAATTCAAAATATTTTTAAAATGTGCCTGATATCCAACCATACCTTAACATAAAAGTTTATTGTCGACAAATTTTATCTTCAAGGCATAAAATTACTCCGCGCAATCGTTGACTCACCCGGTACACAAAATCACTTTAAATATAATATTTTTCTCAAATTAGACCTTTTATACAATAACAGTCAAAAAGCCATATATTTATTAATTACAATGGATAATGTCCTTTTTCTAAACCATAGCCATTTTAATTAATTGTTCTGCTAAAATGTATTCTTTGCCTGCTTGCGTAATAAACCTTTTTTTTTGTGCTAAACAAAACGAAATAACATAACATTAGGACATAACAATAAATTTTATATTTTTTTTAAATCTTATTTTTGTCTGTATATCTAATTGTATACCGGGTGATTCACGACGAGCTTGCATTAGAACTTTTGAGAAAAATACTGAAAATATTTCTTTGAAAATCTGTAGGGTTAGGTTTATCGATATGCTCTCTTAAACTAAAATATTAACATGTTTCTGTCACTAGCTTCAACTTTCATGTCTGATGAATGTCTTTACAGGTGATTTCCTCTTAACATTTTTTATTTCCCCTATAAATATCACTATGGAGTATCCATGTACATTTTTTTCATGGCAAGCTTGAAAAAATCGTATTTAAAAAAAAACTTGATATTCTAAGGAAACCCGTTAATTAAGGTATAGACAAGGTTATAGCAATTTTAAGGGGCAGCTTATTTACCATCATATAAAATAAAACTATACAGGGTGTTCCATTTAAAATAAGAAAGTTTTTAATTATTAAAGTTTTTTAAAATGAACCCTTAATTGTGACCTCCCTGTTTATTTTATGCCAAGTTTAATTATGTTTTGAGTATACAATAACAAAAAAAAGTTTAGTCCAGGAGCTAAGATAAAAAATATATACGGATAATTTCATCGCTATGCATTTCCGAAATAATTACAAAATATGCAGATATCTCAGAAATTAGTAGACTTAGGCAGAAAACGTGTTCCATAAAATTTAATGCAAAAACCAAATTTATAATAAAAAATGCTATATTGCATTTAAAAAATGAAAGTTGAGAAGCTACTTCCGGTATAACCGGAAGTGACAAAAACATGCTAATATTTTAGTTTAAGAGAGTATATCGATATATTTAAACCTACAGATTTTCAAAAAAATATTTTCAGTAGTTTCCTTTCCTAAAAAGTTCTTATGCAAGCTCGTCGTGAATCACCCGGTATACTGATCTTCATTTTTCACCAATTAAGGGAGATTTACCAGTTATTTTTCTATATCTGATGCGTATAATAAAAGCTTTGAGGTCGATTGGGTGTGGATTGGGACAGAAAACCAACAAGTAAGTACAAACGATCATTTTGTATCTACGTTTACTGTAATAAATCTAGTAGTAATTATCTGGAAATCAGGGGAAAACTGGAGATTTAAAAAAAGAGAAAGTGTATTTGTGCACGAATCTTTAATATGGTCAAAATAGTAGTTTGTACAACAAGAGTGAATATGGAAAATCCACTCGAGTTGAACAGTATATTTTTTCTACGACCAAACTTACAAACCTTATGCTAAAAAATGTAAAAAAAAGTTTGCAGGTTGCCGGGCTCGAACTCACGACCATTGGTTCCATAGTCCAACGCTCTACCTCTCGACTATCGAAACGTTAAACTAATTATGGGAAAACCAACTGATAAATGATGCTACTTGAAATTAATTTTCTATGCACATTCAGCAGGTTGCATTATCGATAAATCTATTATAAATGCGTCTAGATTTTATTATATTGAACAAATTAATAACAAATTGTACCGAGAATTGTACCATATGCATTTAAATTATATAATTTTGTGTCTTGAAAAAGAAGGCGGAGCCTCGGTAAAGATAATATACTGTGATTGGTCAGTACTTTTAAGAACAACAATGGCTTCTCTGTAGTTGACTAATGTGATTGGTCAGTTTCATTACCTATCTAGAATTGTTATGAAATTTTGCCGAACAGTTAACTGAATAGCCTACTTTACTGGCCACTTAAGTGTAAAGGAAACAGCAAATTTCCATGTGGGAGTAGAAAAAATGCTTAACAATAGTTCGGTAAAAATTTATTTTGGTTTTATATCTTCAATTTTCGCACTATTTCGTGCACTCTTTCGGAAGAATTGGTATATTCCTGGACTTCGGGATAAACGTTTTGATTCAAATATAAAAAATCACAAATTTGATCTGACAGATTTACATCTTTTTGAAGTAAATTTTTAACCTCACACCATAAAACGACGCGTTAAATTTACAACAAGTAAATTTGGTTTTTTGGATCACTGTGATTGGTCAGTTTCATATTCTAACGAAAAGAAAACAGCAAATATCCATGTTGGGACAGAAAAAACACTTTGTAGTAAACTTAACAATTTTTCTTCGTGTTTCTGCTTAATTAATTTTATAAAACTACACCTTAGCCTGTTTCCATGCATTCTTATTACGTGTACAATTCTTATAGTTTTATAACAGGCCATTTAAATTATTTCAATAATACTAAATTTTTATTTACATTCCTTTATAAAAACAATTTAATTTTTTTTAAATTACATGATACTAATGAACGACTTGGTCTTAAAGATAAACTTAAATTTGTTTTCATACAGAATCAAAAACATTATTTGTGGAATGATCTTCCTGAGGTCGTGTTTCCCAATGAATACAATCTTCAACGTTTCAAGACCAACGTTAATCGCTTTTTTCGCACTCGGACCGCTCCCATAGCGCCTTAAAGGATTTTTCCTACAGTGCAGGTGTTTTATCATAAAAAAAAAAGGTGAGTTGTTGATTTTTTCAAATACTGTAAAGTAATTTTACTTTGCGGCTCCTCCAAAGTTGAACAGCGGAATTTAAAAACTGAATTATTAATACGAGTCACAAAATGAAATTGCATTGGGGTAAGGCCGCATAATCAAGGTAACTGGTATATTCATGCTAATAATTCAATAATAAAAAAACCCTTGTAAGAAATTTAAATTATTTCGAGTCACGTGGCTAGGTGCTCAGTCGTGCTAAAAATAGTCTTGTTGGACTCCTTCGTTATCTTTTTAACTTAAGTGTTAACGTGAGTTTACTAATTGTGTAACTTGTAGAGGTTTTTCTATAAAAATATTTGGATTATTTGACCACCATATTCTTGCTGCGTATTGATTCCCCCGAGCCTTACAAAATGGGTGTTTTTTGAGAGTAGGTAGGATGATTTTTAGAGCCGGAATACGCTCTTTTTTTTAGGCCCCCCCTCCGTCAACAAAATCATGGATTCGCTACTGATACATAACTACCTATTTAATAATGCCCATATTTATAGTCGCTCCTTAAGGATTCTTTACTCGAGGAAAATCTTAAATATGTCAACTTAACATTGATTAATATTTCTTGGGGAATCATTTAGTAGGTACTTATTTTTTTCTATAAAGTTTTTGGTCTATAAATATGGGCATTATGTTTATATTTATAATTTTCCATTGAGAAAGCCTTGACACTTAAAGAGACATCACGTCACAAAACGGATTTTTTAGACAGAAATTAGCCCTTAAGGATTCTTCAAAAAACTGTATCAAGTAATGTTAAGTTGACATAGGTACTTGAGACGTTTCTTGAATAAGGAAGCCTAAAGGAACGACTATAAATATGGGCAAGGTATGTTTATGTCGTAGTCGTATTGTGAAATTCGTAATTTCATTAAAAGCCTAGGCATTTCCAATGGAAGGATGATTCTCTGGATAGAGACATTTTTACACAGTGCCGAAAAAAATATATTTTAACGTATTTCTTGCTTTTCGTTTAGTAAAACTAAATTTCTTTTAGAATAACCTTTTTTTTAGTTTGTCGGGCGAGATAAATCCCGGCTAAACTGTTTAAAGTCGGCAACCTTTATAAGTTAGGGGTCCCTTCTACAGTGTGTCCAAAAAAGTATGCAACATATGTAAAAGTTTTTTATTACCGATTTCTCAAAAAATTTTATTCTTGATAAAAGTTGGTGCATGCCTTGAAACTATAAATGCATATTTCACATTTCACCTGCGGCTAATAGTAAGGGAGCAAATGCCATTTTGTCTCAATTTTTATTTTATTTTTTCTAATCTCTAATTTCCCCTAAACGGTACGCCTCTGGTCGATTTTTCGTTTACGCAATTTTAATATATTTATCAAATAACTTAAACGTGGGTTTATAATAAAAATGCATTAAGTAGTTGCAAACTTTTAAAAACTTTTCAATGAACCGGGTCGGTTTAGATATAAGCGTGTTGCACGCCTACTTAAACACATTTTAGCCAACTTCTGTTCGAAACTAAATTATGATAAAATTCAACCCTATTCATAGTACTGGAAATAACTACTAATTTATTTGTCATTTTCACCCAGTACGCTAAAGTCCAAAAACCTACTTTAAAAAAATACATATAAAATTAGAGATTAGAAAAAAAAAAGAAAAATTGAGACACGTAACTCAAATTTCGTATTTGGGCTATGTTTTTAATTTGCAATAACATTTCCATAAAAAATTTTGCTGTATTTCTAATAACTAAGGTACTTTACTCTTAATGCAATTTCGAAAAAATGGCATTTGCTCCCTTACTATTAGCCGCGGGTAAAATGTGAAATATGCATTTATAGTTTCAAGGCATGCACCAACTTTTATTAAGAATAAAATTTTCTGAGAAATCGGTAATAAAAAACTTTTACATATGTTGCATACTTTTTTGGACACACTGTATACTAACAGGACTGCATTCAGCCTGCATTTAAATAACCACGTCTTCCGAATAAATTTTATGGTATTTGTTTTAATTTTCTTGTTAAGTCGAAGATAATATACAAATATGCTTTGCTTTTGCCTTTGGCTTAAATGATTTTACAAATAATAAATATAGTAAAAGTGTATTACAAAATACCTGGATATTTTTAGTTTAGAAACAGGTTAAACTGGCTAGCAGAAATATAGCAATGAAAAATATTTTTATCAAATTGAGAACTTTTATAAAAAATTACAAGAAAGTAGTTTTTATGTTATCTATACAGGGCCCTGCGCCTCACCTCCCGTCTTCTGTAGCTCACTTATTAATTAAGTTAGGATTTTGATATTTTGCAGACTTTACCTGTATCCTAGGGCGCATTTCAGGAAAATATTCTTGTTTATACAGGGTGTTCCAAAAAAGTGTGACGTCATAAGGATATGTTTTTTTAGATTACATGCCATATATTTTCTTACTTATTTGGATGCATCTTGTAGTTGCCTACATACCCCTAAAATTTTAATGAAATCGGTTCAGTAATATAGGCGAAAAAAAATAAAAACTAAAAAAAATCAGTTTTGCACCACTGGTTTTAAAAATTAATAAAAAATAAAAATAATGCCTCGTTATTAAAATTCTACCAAGGTACTTAATAAATAAGGTCCTAAAGTCTGGTTAACCTAGTTTGATTAATATGAATTGTACAGGGTGTCCAAAATTTAGTGTCAAACTTTGCAAACTTTAAAGCAATTTATTTTTCTTATTTCAAATTGGAACCCCTCTATATTATTATGTCATTCAATGCAGAATTACAATTCAAACATTTGTTCTAATTACAACCCTATCGCAATTTCTAACGCGTTAAGACTTATTTACAGAAAACTCGTTTTATCAACCTTTCCACCAGTCATTATTATATAATAAATATCAAAGGTGACTTTAAAAAACAATTTATTGGTATTAATGTTTATTAAAGTGACAAAAGCCCATTTTATAGTTTCAAATATTATTAGATTAGTATTAATTATTTAAGCTATATTATTTTTTGTAATGGAATACAACCAAGAAAAGCTCGTAGATATGATTTTCATATTAGGAGCATGCTAAAAGAATTTTTATTTGTCCTTTTAGTAAACTTTAATATCAATAAATTGTTTTTAAAAGCCACCTTTGATATTTATTATATAATAATGACTAGTGGAATAGTTGATAAAATGAATTTTCTGCAAATAAGTCTAAATGCATTAGAAATTGCGATAGGGTTGTAATTAGAATAAATGTTTGAATTTTAATTCTGCATCGAATGACATAATAATATACAGGGGTTCCAATTTGAAATAAGAAAAATAAATTGCTTTAAAGTTTGCAAAGTTTGACACTAAACTTTGGACACCCTGTACAATTCGTAGTAATCAAACTTGGTTCACGAAACTGTGAGACCTTATTTATTAAGTTCCTTTGTCTAATTTTATTAACAAGACATTCTTTTTAATTTTTATTAATTTTAAAAAACCTGTGCTGCAAAACTGATTTTTTTTATTTTTTATTTTTTTTCGCCTATAATACTGAACCGATTTCATTAAAATTTTAGGGTTATGTAGGCAACTACAAGATGCATCCAAATAAGTAAGAAAATATATGGCATGTAATCTAAAAAAACATATCCTTATGACGTCACACTTTTTTGGAACACCCTGTATAAACAAAAATATTTTCCTGAAATGCACCCAAGGATACAGGTAAAGCCTGCAAAACGTCATAATCCTAACTTAATTAATAAGTGAGCTACAGAAGACGGGAGGTGAGGCGCATTACCCTGTATATATGCACCTTGAAAGTTGTTGTTATAAAATTCGGTCAATTTGGAGGATAAATAGATAATCTTGTAGATTTTTAACAATAAGTAACTAACCAGCAACTTTAATTGTGGCACATTGGCAGGCATGAGTTGTCTGATTAGTAAATCAAGAATTGTGATAACCAGGCCACCTTGGTGATAAGAAAACTATTTCTGCCAATATCATTTATGCCATAGTTACTTACCCTGTCTTCTTCTCATAAGTATCTCCAGTTAAAACGTTGTGATATAACGCAGATAAAGACAATGCAAGTCCAAAATTCATTTCATTCATTATTACTTTTATTATTAAAAAGGATGTAGGTACCTATATGTAATCGCAAATATTGTAGTTTTGTTGCATTGGATTTTAATGTTGTAGATACGTTTGTAATAAAGAGCGTGTTTTTTCTTCGGTCTGCTTGTTGTTCTGTACTTTACAATAAATTGCAAACTCTGTAAAAGAGCAAAATACTGGCGTGTAGACAAAAATAAAAGGGTATTGTCCTGCTCGGAACGAAACGGTATTTCAGCTCGATAATCCACATGAAAAAATAATTGTTTTAACAATTAATAAATATCTAATTCTGTAATTAAATTATTCTGGACCTATACAAGGTGCTACAATTTCGTTAGCATACATGGGGATCTGATCTCGAAAACGAAAGGAGATATGAAGATGATTAAATAGAGGCAAAGTGGTGTATTTTGAAGCTTAATAATTTGGTGAAATAACATTGCAAATATCTTGAATACCTTCGGAGATATCTAAAAAAGTTAGTTATTGTTTTTTAATATAAATCACATAATAATATACACTCTTAAAAATGACTTGGTATTTGATACTAATTTTTATTTGTTCGCGTGTTTACGTTACCAAAATTAACTATTTTTGGTTAGGAAAACAAAAGAGATTTTTTTCTTGGTTATATTTACCAAAAAATAATGCCATTAGAACAAAGATAGTATCTTGTTTAGCTGAATTTTACTCTGTATATATCCTATTTAAATGTTACATCAAGGTTCCTACAAACTTGTATTTATCAATCAAGCTTGTAATAACACATTATGAGTTTTTAGTCCCTATCATTTTGTTAATTTTGATTAAGATACATTCTTACTTACCAGAACTAACTTTTCTTTTAAAGTAATATTATTCTTCATATGTATAACTAACGGCATCGCTGTATTGGCCACTTTACAACAGAGACCGTTGACAGTTGCGTTTGTAAGGGTGCCCTTGCTGCCGTGTCCATTTCTTCGTGTTTTTAATGCAAGAATCAGCCATTCTCATGGTTATTGCACGCATGCTTGGCTGTGACAATATTTGGTGTAATTTATTTGTGTTTATTGTCTTTCTTGGCAGAAGGAAGTTAAATCATAAGTAAGTAAACATTTTATTTTTTATCATTGAAATTGTAGATTAGGAAATTTAAATTCGTTTTTTATAAAGCATGGCAAGGTGACTCGATGAGAAATAAGTTAAAAATATTTTTTTTGTTTCGTTTTTGTTCTATGTTCCATTTCTAAAAAAAATCGTCATATTGATGGCTTTTTAATCTGACCAAGTACAACAAACTTCATATAGCTGTCATATTTTAAATAGAAAGTCCAGAAAATATTTTTTGTGTTTTTTAATAATCGCAGTTGCAGATAAGAAAATATAAATAAGAACAATTCAGTTCTATAAGCAATTGAACAATCCAAAAGGTTGATTAAAATAAGTTAAAAATCCAGTGTTTCTGTTTTGTATTGCATAAGTATGTATTATAAAAAACATAAGAGAACAAGGACATTGGAAATATTTAAAAAAAACCATAATATCCCTGATAATTAATTCAAATTAAACACGTCAAAAACGAAGTAAATAAACAAGATGTTAGACCCACTGTCCAACTGTACGTTGTTTTATGAACTGAAGACTGAACGCCCGACCGAAAGTGCATGCGGAGAAGTGGCGGCTACTTAATTTGGTGTTTTCCCGTCTCTTTTTAACTTTCCTGAGCGGATAAGTCTGTTTCGCTCTCTTCCTTTTAAATTCATTTATGTAATATTCTAATTCCAGATAAACCAAACTCAATCTTAAGCTCACGTAAAAAATGACTCAAGCTGCCCGGCCAGTGGAGTAGTTCGATCTATATTTCTGTATTGGGGAGTTTTCGCATTACACATTTTGACGCTTTTAGCCTAATGAAGAATGTAAAAAAAACAGTATGAACACTAGGGTGGTTCTTAATGTATTATACAAAAATAAAATTTTACTTTTTCAAACGTCCAACCCCCTTTTTTTCTTTTTGGTACCACAATTTAATGAAGAAAACCGGGATAATTTATTTAACTTTAACCCGTGCTCCAACAGGGTTAAAATTTACAAAAATTAAAAAAAAAAGATAATTTAAAAAATCATTTTCATTTATGAAAAGCACTTATAAACCTGCATAAATAAACAATTACAGAACAGGTCAACCTAAAAATCGAAATAATATGTATGTCCTACCTATTACTGCGAAGAAATTATAAATTTTGGCATCTTTATGGTATAGGATAGGGGATAGTGGGGGAATATCGCGCACTTAAAGAAAATTATTGATTATATCCACTAACCACAACTGATTGAAAAGGTAAGTTTGTCCAGATTACTTATATTGTGTTATAGTAAAATTAGCAACCCTTAATTTAATTTTGACCAAATAGGTTTTCAAAAAAAAAATGACAGTTATGACTGCTATTATCAATGTCATTTTAGACAAGACAACTATCAAATAACTCACGTTCATATTTAAAGTACTATTCCATTTATTTATTACTATTACAATTTTTACACAAATTGATCGTGTTGACTGGAAATCCTTCTTCAAGTATGGTGAAACTTCTCAATTTCTTGGTTTTAGTGTCTGGGAAAACTACATAAAAATATTTCCCTTTGTCTTGAATATTTTCTATTTTCAAATTGACCAATTCATCGCATCTACAAGCACCCTCTAATTCCCATTATCAAAGCCACTTTCATCAACAAGTACTCGTCGTCGGGAGCTTCGTTCAAAAACTTCTCTATTTCAGGTCGTTCTAATGTCTTGGATTTTTTTGGTTTGTATCCCTGTGATTTGCTTTTCAAAAGGCTCGCTAATTTTGAAATATCTTTTTTTTTATAAAGGTGAATGAAATGTAAAAATAGGCCGATAGAACATTTTCATCGATACCTTTTATTTTCCGTGAATTCATCCAAAACTCAAGCATTTTGAACTCCTTGTCGTAAAAATCTCGGGACTTTTCTGGCAAAATCTGCATCGCTGCTTCTTCCGCTTCCGTAAGGAGATCCTCAGGAATGTAATTTTCATTGATTTCCTCCATTCTCTATAGGTTTTTTTCTTCAAAAAAGCTTCCCTTTTCTGCAGGGAAAACTGACAAGTGTCAACATTTATTTAAACATTTGCTATGTTAAACATGCCCGTGGCAACCAAACAATCAACCAACTTTGACCAAAATGTAAAAAGTCACTGTCAAGTCATTCTGACATTTATAGGATATGTTCACGAAACTTTTTAATTATTATCTATTATCTCATAAAAAAACGATTTCTTCCACTTTTTGGATAAAATATTGTATGCCACTCGTGTGATATGTTACCTAACACTTGAGAATTTATACCACTCGGCCTGACGGCCTCGTGGTATAAATCTTTCTCGCGTGACATATTTTTAACATAACACACTAGTACCATAAATAACTATTTTCTGATCTAGTGCATTGTTAATATGACATACTCAATTTCAACAAAAACAATAATTTATAAACTGTTGATTCTCTTTAATGAACTCAAAATAATACATAATAAGTCATAACTAAAGATAAATTTAACATTTGAAACTGTAAAACTCTATTTTCTTTTCTAATTGTAGTACGTGTAAAGCTAAAATCGCAAATAAAATTTTTCGCTGAATCTCAACAGCTGCACATCTTCCAAATTCCATACATCGCAACCACATCCTTTGTTTTGCCTAAATTCTCCATAACTCGAACATTCATTTTTAATATCCATAACATCGTCAGGTTCTACCATATGAATGGTACGATATTATTTCTCAGGTATTACATCCCTTAATAATCATTTATATAAAAAAAAATAGACATTGAATTCATTCCAAACTAGATTCAAATACAAGCACAAATACTATAGAACTGATATAAATAAAAAAAAATCTATTTAAATAAAAAAATGTACTTATCTTGCTTATTTTACAACATTATAACACATGCACGCTTAACAATTAAGAGAGGACTGATGCCAAGTGCGTGATTTTTGCTGTTTCTCCAGTAATGCACATAAATTAAAGGGACGACCACTAGAGGACTATACTCTTCAAATTGTATTTATGAGAGCGCAGTTATAGTGGTGCGCGCTGTTCCCCTGTACGCGGTATTTCCCCACTTTCCCTTAAGTATGAAACAATAGTACCTAGTAGGAAAAGCTGAACATTCCCTGACGACCGTAAAAATTGTATGTCGAGGCGCAAGCCGAGACTGACAATACGGAGTCCAAAAATGTGGCTTTTTCTACGAGGTATACATACTATTTTTCCGTAAATCGAAAATTATTAAAATGACATAACTTATTACAGCAACTTAAAATTTTAAAATAAATATTATTAACTTTGTTCACAAATAAAGGATGCCATTAAATATTTGTGTTGTAACTATGGAAACACAGTAATATTAAATTGTCAAGCTTAACACATTTTAGTTTACAAGTAGCCATACAGAAATAATATTTCCTTACAGTACAATAATAAATATTTCCTAACAGTTATTTTCCGTTGCCTAGCAACGACTAAGTGTAAGGAAATATTTACTCAAAAATGTCAATATTTCCGATCGATTTTCGGAAAATAGTATTTATTAGATAACACTGGTTTTAAGTACCTAATATAAATATACTGCGATTATTACCAACTTTACCAGCAATAAATAATGTTTTTGTTCCTAATTTTTTTATACAACTGTTTTATTTTTTTATTCTAAAAATGAATATTTATAATGTTATGGTTATTTAATTTTATTTGATTTAAAAATTTAAAAAAATTAGAAGCTCCTTTATCGTTTTCACTGATCTGCTTAATGTTAAATTGTTCAGTTGTAATTAAAAAACAACTTGCTAGTTGTTTCGAAGAATATTTAATAAAGCTTATCTGCCATATCAGTAGCAACATCCATATTAGCTAAGACCTTTTTAAAACGCTTAAATAATCTGTCCGCTGGCAAAGCGAAGTTAAAATATGCATAATTTAAAAGCATATTTTAAAACCGTCGGTTCACAAATTTGGTTGCTGCAAGGTAGATATAAGAGGCCTTTTAGTTTTGCTTAAATAAAATGAAAGCACCTGTCAGTATTCGGCGCAGTAGTATCACATCAAAGGGGTTTCCTGAAAGCTGATTCTTCTCCTGATTGCTACTGCCATTAGCTAATTGTGGTATACAAAGTCATCCAAGTTAAAAGTCTTAAGTTTATAACCCGTGGCGGGTCCCCCTTAAGGCAGCGCGCCACCCTGCCGCCTGCCACAAATAGGATAATTTTATTTCATCATGTTCATTCATTTTTCTCACAACGAAACAGATTATTTATTAGGATATTGAAAGAACCTCTATTTGGTCAATAAAATATTTTATATAAGTAGGCATGCTTAAAAATATGTTATTATTCAGCAAAACCAACGGAATGGTGTAGAGTTTCCATTAAATTATTTTATTGCTAAGAATATTATATTTATTTATTACAAGTTTAGGAGACTATACCATTTACATTTTTCCTACCATGCATTAACAAAACTACGATGCGGTTTACTATGACTAATTATTATTTTTTCTCAAATCTGGACGAGAAATCCCTAAATCTTTCACGAATAATTTGTCGTCGTATGAAAGTCTACTAAAGTTAAATTTAATAAGAAATACTACAATATCCTTGGCGTTTCTTAAAGATCCTTCATTTATTTCCATTTTTAATAATGGAATTAGTAAATTAAATTTTTAAAACTCTCACCTTCGATAACACCTGCACGTATAAAATCACAAGAATAAAGAAAGAAATTAAAAAACCATAACCTACACTAACATAACGGTAACAGGTGTAACGACCCAACTACAGAACCTAATTCTTTTTTTTTTTACGGTTCGCCGACTACGTAGGTCATCTTGAACCGGTCATCGACCACAAATGTGATCTACCGACTGGGGAGTGTGAAACGGCACCTTCATCCTACGAGATATTCGATCTCATCCGGCCTGTCCGGCGTGACTAGGATGGCTAAGTGTCGATTCATTTTACACTCTTCCCTGAGGCAAGAGCACGCCGTGTTCCCAAGCGGTCACCCGCCTAAGTACTAACCGCGCTCGACACCGCTTAACTTCGGTGATCTGCGGGAACCGGTGCTTAATATGTCGACAGGCCTTTGCCTCAGAACCTAATTCAAAATTTATAAAATCTTATTGGTCAAAGCGCAGGAGGCGTGCCTGCCTCCTAACCGCGTTTTGCGTCATGCGAAAGAGCATTCTACGATTTCGAAAACATATAATTATTTGTATTTTTACTGTTGCTTTTCCCAAAAATATTGACTACAGAGGAAACATTTTTCGAATTGCCTCCTGTCGCTCCGATAAACTGCGATCCATCAGTAAAGAGCGAGACAAGATGTAATAACAATGAAACGGATAAGGACGCTGTTGCTCAGTCACTGGACAAAGGTCCAGACGTTAAATTAATAATTGAATATTAGAGGGTTTCAGAAATTACAAATTTATTAAAGAGATTTCGCAAAATTTATACAGGAACTATTATATTATTGTGTTTATATTAAAAAATATGATTTAAAGCTGTTTGAATGGTATAATTATAGGTAGGTATAGGTGTATAAAATAAGGTATTATTACATTAATATTTCCAGGGGAGGCACTGCCTCCCCTGACGAGCTGCCACTGAATATAAATATTTGTATCCTTACTATTAATTCAATTATTTTAAATTACGACATGCATTATCATTATTCTGATATAATAGGCAGGATAATAACTTTTTTAATTTATCAGAAAAAAATCCCTTGTTAGCTGCATTAAATGCGGGCTACAAAATTACCTCGGATATATAATTAAAAAGCAATTAAGCGTTTCACGTTCCCAAGTAAGGTGAGTTTTAAAATGAAAGAAAATACCAAACGGTTAAATAAATGTTTAGAAATATTTGGGGAAAATAAATAAAAATGACAATAAATAATAATAGAAAGTATAGTGTGTGTATCTTTTGCTTAAATTATGCAGGGACGCCAAAGGTAATAACAACGGTAATATAACAGGTAGACAATAACACGCTGTTTAGTCCTTATTAGGGCTCATCAGAAAGCAATAATCTGTAAGCAATTCCCAATACAGAGAAAGAGAAAATATGTTTTAAAGATATTTTTAAGAATAAACATATGATGAAAACCTAGTATCGCCATCTGTTGGAAGCCAATACTCTGTCCGCTCGACGCTAAGTTTTTCTCTCTATACCGGGTGTCCTATTATGGATGGCCACCGGCCGTATCTCGGAAACTACTGGGCATAGAAACTCGGGAAAAAAAAATGATAACTAAAGTGACCATGAAAAAATCCTGGAAATAATTTTTAAGTTCCGCATTTTGCCGCAAGAGGGCGTAATTGACAAGTAAATTTTAAAATTTTACATTTCTCCGGAAATCCGGAAATTCCACTTTAAGGTATATCTTTGGTAACACCATTAAAAATTATGCATCATTTTGGTCTTATACTCTTTGGCGCACCGACTTTAATAAGAGGGGGGAAGC
The DNA here is from genome assembly GCA_935413205.1 of Polydrusus cervinus. Taxonomy (NCBI): domain Eukaryota; kingdom Metazoa; phylum Arthropoda; class Insecta; order Coleoptera; family Curculionidae; genus Polydrusus; species Polydrusus cervinus. The sequence continues at coordinate 45,269,784 of OW284516.1, read as the reverse complement.
TGCTGAAAGTGTAATTATTTAAATCGCTGTAACTTATAAATGACTTATCCGATTTTAGCAAACTAAAGACTGTTTGGAAGAGAAATGTATGCACTTTCACCAATCGGATTCAGTTGACCATAATAGTTCTAAAAAAAATGCTAGAGGGCGCAATTTGTAATAATAACATATTTTTTGATGTTAACCCGAAGAAATAAATCATAAGGTATAATTATGATACCATAATCGAAAAGTAGATGACATTTGCTAGAAAAAATATTGAAACCGTAGCTCGATATCTCCGTTCGTTTTAGCGTTATCGCCAATAGAATAATTTTTAAAACTTTAAATGAAGAAGCTGTTATATATTTTTTAGAAAAAAAATGGGACGCCACTGATATTTTTTCATGTGTATATTATTTCAAATTAGCCTGATCAATCCTTCATAAAAATGGTCTCTTGCGTTTTTCTCCTCAGGCACACCGTTCTTAATTAAAATAATTAAATTAAATTAGCTCTACTATTTATTATTATTATTAACATTGATAATGAAAAATTTTGTTTTATAAAAATTGTTGGAAATGACCGCCTTCACTTAATAGGCAAGCTTCCCCCACTCTTATTAAAGTCGGTACGCCAAAGACCAAAATGATGCATAATTGTCCAAGCTTTTTAATGGTGTTACCAAAGATAAAAAATATCAAGTTCCGGGTTAACATCTTAAACTAAAAAAATGGTTAGACGGTTTAACATGTTACACCGGAAGCTCGACCGGAAGTTACAACTTTTATATAGAGAATAAAAACTAAGATTGGGAGGTGACAACCATTTTTTTCTAAGATGTGTCACTCCAATACTACCGCCTGTCAAAGTTTAAAAATATTATATTTCAATATCTCAAAAATATCTTAATTTAGCCATATGACATTTTATACAACATATACTTGGAATTTTATAGAATATTAGAAAGTAATATAATATTTAGGGTGTTAGATTTAAAAAAATGCAAGTTTAATCCGCCAGAATTTTTGAAAACTGTCAAAATATTGTTTTACATGTTCATGATGATTCTAATATTATTTGGTATATAACGTATTATGCTTTCGTAACTAACGTATTAAATTATGGTAACTAATGTATTATAAGTAACTAAGGTGTTAGGTAGGTTTTAGTACGTTTATGATGTTAATAATTATGAATAAAGATATCATATAAAAATGACTTAATCTTCAATGTTACGATAAACATATTTATTAAATAATTTAATCATGGGTCATGGGTTAATAATAAAAATGTATTAAATAGTTGCGAACCTTTTAAAACTTTTCAATGATACGAGTTAGTTTTGATATTAGCGTGTTGCACGCACATTAAAACACATTTCACCCAACTTGTGTTCTAATCAAAATTATGAAATAAACCAACTTTAATATTATACAATAATTTATACCTACTAAACGTGTACACAGCCATTGCTAATTTTCTATAATTTATTTGTCATTTTCACCCAGTATGCTAAAGTCCAAAAACCTTATTTAAAAAATGTAAAATAGGTATTAATAAACTCAAAATTTGTGTTTGGACTAAGTTTTTAATTTGCAACAACTTTTCCATATAAAATATTGATGGATTTTTCATAATTAAGGTACTTTATTCCTAAATAAAATTTTATTGGTAATAAGAAAATTTCCTATATGTTGCATACTTTTTTGGGCACACTGTATATGATTTTTTGCTGATAATACCTAACTGAATAATCCTATTAATGGTTACTGACTGGGAAAATTAATAACAAAAAAATCACAGAAATAGTGAGTGTCAAGTTTAAAGGAAATAAATCAGACACTTACAGCCGTATTCACCAATGCCTGGTTGTACAATTAGAGCTTAAGTACGGGTTTTTTAAAGCTCGGCCTAACGTTGAACTCGATTCTACTGAGCTTTCATTCTTCAGGTAAATTGTGAATTATCTAGGCATAAACCAAGTTATTAATGACTGATGACAGTAGATATGCTGCACGGCTTTACCGACAATAAGGGTCGTTTTTTCAAGGTCACCAACGCCCAGCATCAAGTAATTGAGATTCTAAAACTTGACGTCGCGACGGTAGCTATTTAATTAGGCAATCCAACGATGTGTCAAAATGGAGCTGGATGGCAAATACTGCTTTGTAATTGGTACACGTGACCATAAAAATAATGTTGCTGGTTTCACTTAGCTGGTGACTCAATGCTTTTTGCCATCCAACCGCCATATTGAATCACGTGGTTTGGATTCCCTAATAGGTCATCTGTCACATGTCTGTAATTAGCTGTCACTGTGACACTAGCTATTTATGCACTGGCTACTTGGGTACTAGCTATTTAGGCACTAACTACACGGGTACTAGCTACTATGCATTAACTGGATATTTACTACTTAGATGTTTGGTATTCTAGTTGCGGGGGACTATGTCATCATGGTCTATCAATTAACATAGTAACTTTTGTTTATTTAGCAGAAAAAAGTCCATGTTCCCACCAAGATTCGTACCATCGACCTATGGATTGAAAGCTGAACACTTTATACACCGCACCAGCGAGGTATCTTTATTTTTGTTATGGAAATTTATATGGAAAAACTACCTTTATTGTCGGTAAAGCCGTGCAGCATATCTACTGATGACATATAACCGAATGAAACAAATCTTATAAATTCTTTTTGCTGCAGAGCCGAGTGCAACTTTAGGTCGAGCTTTATAAAACTCGTACTGAAGCTCTTATTGTACAACTGGATCTAAAAGTATAATTGATCCTATTTTACCGAGTCAAAAGACGCCTTCGCTAATAATTATTTGTTTAAAGAATCTTGAAAAGAAATGTCTCAAAAGTTACCTTTAACCACTTCAGTTCTTATAATTTACCCTTAAATTCGAATTAAAAACCCCTCCAAATCTTTGTTTCCTCAACATTTAATCCAATATCAAAATAATCCAACCTTAAAATTTTATCACTCCACATTTATTTTTTCTTCTGTTTTATTTTTAATTATATCAATCTTTCAACAACCATTTTAATTTTAAACCCCAAAATATAATTATAAATTATTTAAATTCGAACTTTCTAAAACAAAGTTCCCTTTTATTATAAAATTTCGGGAACTTTCACAAATTTATATCCTGAAGTATCTATGTTTCTTCTTTAATTCCAATTATTACACTTTCAAGCTTTGTTAAAATGATATTCACCAATTATTCTAGTCTAGATTATAAACCAAATCATTAATATAAATTATAAACAGTAAAGGACCAAGTATACTACCTTAAGGCTCACCAACATTTAGGTATACCTTTTTTATTTGACACATACTTATTACATTGCCATCTATTTATTAAATAATCATGCAACAATTTATATACCTGTCCACCAATCCCATACTTTCGTAATTTTTCTAATAACTTTTTCCTGTCAATTGTTTCAAATGATGATATACGTTGCTACGTTCAAAACATGTAGGGTTTCACGTTTTGAACTTTATTAACATGTTGAATACCACCGAGCACTATAATGGCCATAAAATGTTGTTATAATGTACCGCGGCCACCATAGTGGCCAGCATTTTAAAGTATTTTAAACGAGTACTGAATTTTCCCAGTACAAAATAGAAGGTTTAGTTTAGTTTTATGGAACACAGATTGGGGAAACGCCCCGCCCACCATGGCAACTATATTGGCCATGCAGTACTTACATTAATCGTTTCTAAAAATAACTTAGGAAAAAGGACCAGATACCAATTCCCCAAGTGCCATGAAAGTCCAGGTTTATGCATTCATCCTTGTTTTAAGATATGGCATACAAAATAAAGTCAGAAATATGATTTTTGTTTACCTAAAGTTTTCTTTGTATTTGTTCAAATATAAATTTTTTTTCTATAACGCATAGTGGCCATTAGTACATAGAGCTTATATTTTTTCAAAATAGACCAGTGGCCACTATATTGGATCAAGGTCAGAGCTGTCAATGTCTTATTAATAACTCCTAATTATCATTTCTGTCTAAAATTCATGTTAATATGTCAGTCCGTTTCCAAGTTATCCACTACGGTACAGCAGTATAGAACTGGTTAAAGCATTGTTGGAACTCAACGTGTTAACATAATGGTGAAGAAAACTTTTGAATGTCTGATTTATTTCCTTTAGAAAACCTTCTAAATTATAAATAGCTATAATGATAAGTAAAAATCCAATTATTTTAAATAAAAAATAGAACATTCAAAAAATACTACTTATAAAGTTGCAATTACCTACATTTACAATAAACTATTTTAAGGGAACTATTTCTTTTATTAATGCGTAATTAGTCTTCATTAATTATACATAAACATTCATATAAAAGTAGGGTCAAGCCCTCTGTCTAAAATCCCTAATTCCTTTATACACGACAACGGCTTAAAGTTTGGTAAAAAGGAAATGAATCAATTAATTTTTTTTTTGAGGTTTCCTATTACCTTATGTATTCATATATTAATATTTTTTACGTATACAAAATCTCATTTGGCGAGATAAATTGGTGTTTTCTGGGGAATTTAGCGAGAAAATAGTTTGCTACTATCCACCAAACAACGTTTTGTTACCTCAGCATTGCACTAATATAACATTGTAATAATATGACATTCGGAGGTATGTGGATTTATGGCGATTGCAATATACAGGGTGGCCCATTTGTCTGACAAAGTAATATACCATCTGTGGGTACTATTAAAGATATAATATAAGATATAAAAAAAGTGTTTATAAAAATTTTTACATTCTATTATCAAAAATAATTTTGGAATTATTGTATTCAGTAATGGTCGTGGAGAAAATAAGTTTAAAACATTTAAATTGTGTAAAACAACACTATTAAACTAAACTCATAAAAGACGAGGTTTCACGTCATTTGTTCTCGGTTCAGTGATAGTTAATAAATCATTAAGCTCAATTTCTTCCATTTAAACAGTTTTTCTTTTATTCCTTTTATGGTCATAGTCACGCTTCCTGGTCTGTCAAATCTCTTCAATAATTTTTCCAAAGCTGGTTTATTGGGTTGAATAAAAAATAGTAGGTTAGATACCTATTTACCACCAGTAACCGTGCCTATTTACCAGTTTTTAATGTTTTACATTCTAAAAGAGGAACTCGCCAAAAATCTCGAGACTAAGAGTGTGGAACTCTGCTATGTCTTGGTGTATTGTTGGGTGCTGCTTTTGACCATAACTGCAAATTAAATTAGTGATGAGCAAAGTTCATCGAAGTTTTTTTTTATCATCAAACAATCGTTAACTGGAAATTTTCAGGGAACATTAAAAATATTGTATCCAGCAGGAAAGCCGATTTCTCAAAAAAAGGCGGCTGATATCCAAAGTCTAATGTCTTTAGTTCCTGAGGAGTAAACAATTTTATAACACCAATATAGAAACAGCCGAATTTCAAGAAGACTTGGAAGGTTTTGGACCTGACATTGATTTTGAAGTAGAAGAAAACTAAAATATCTTCAAATTTATGTTTCATAATAAAATTATGCTTTTTATAAAATGAATATGCTTTCTGTTTGATTTAAGTGTTTTTTATTTTACAATAATTTTAACATCGACTGTGTTTTATATATGGAACCAAACGACAAATGAACGAGGTCATGGATTTTTTAATTATTCAATAAGGAACCAAGTGCCAAAAGTTACTTTTTAAACTTAATATTAAACTTTAATCCAATCTGAATAAGTCTAATTTGTGTTACCTAAATCATAATCTTTTTTTAACTAAAAGTTATTCCAAAATATCTACAATTAGATTTGTAATATAACTTGCAATATTCAAATCGATTTTTCTCAAATTGTCCAAAAGTCACTTGGTTCCTTTTAGATAAGCGGTATCCATAAAGTAAATAGTTTAACAAGGAATTTTTAATGTGGACGTGCCTAAATAACGTGTTTTATTATGGCTTTTATGCCAATTTTTAAGGATTCTTGGTTAGGTAAGCTTAATTTTAATTTCTAAAGGCCAGTGAACTCTTATTTAGTAGGTCACTGCCATGCAACATTGTAAAGTCACCGACCTTCTTCTTTTAGTTTGACAGTGAAGGCGGCGAGATCAAAAACACAAAAGGTGAATTTTCTTACTCATTAAAGCAAAGCGACATTTAAAAATATTTTTTTTCGATGGTTATCATATCAGGATTTCCGGGTTCAAATATACTAACGCAATTCCATAACACCCTGTATATTAGTGTAAGTGTTAGAAAAACCTAAAAAATTATTTTCCTAAAAAAATTCCGAAAGCTGTCGGCACACAGTGTGACGGATCGGCAATCTAGCGGGACGAAATATTTCCATACATAATTTGTATATTTTTTTACGTAATATTGTTGATAGGGTATGTTAAAATACGTTTTAATGGTTATTTACGTATCAAAAGACGAAAAGCGCGCTTTTTCCTTTTTTGACCATATAATATGACGGAAAAGGCTTGGGACTTATCTTGTGGACCTGTTCTCTTATCATATTATATTGATGTGTTGAAAGATCATTAGTGCAAGAGCTTCATCATCTGACAATGTTTTAGTATTATATTTTTTTAACTCCCTACTTTTTTAAATTTGGGTGCCACGAGCGGGCGATGCTTGTGACAGCTCCTTTACTATTACTTTGAAATCTCTTTTCTCCACTTCACAGCTTTATCTTAGCAGCCATGGATAGTTCTTCAATATTTTTCGATTTCATCAAACTCGTTAGCTTTCTCTTTTTTGTCTTTTCACAAAACTTTTGAAATGACATTGATGGTCTGCCCAAAACAGAAGGTAACTGATCGGTAAATGTAGATGGTACTGAGTAATAAATACTATCAGGAAACGTAATGATTCCACTAAGCCAATGATAATTGATATTTACAAATCTGTTGCGGTATCGGTAACTTTTGCTCCACCTAAACTCCATTTGTTGGCACATACTTCTTAAAGAAGTTCTTAAAACATCTTCGGAAAATATGCCTTGATTAAATTTCCCAATGACAAAGTCACAAACTGCATAATAGTGCTCTTCCTTTTTTTGATTCACCCAAATTTCCAAAATTTCGTGCCGGCAGATTATGGAAACCATTCTGAAAAAAAAAGACATTTTTTGTTAGAGATGCAAACAAACGCAAAAAATTATATATGGTCTTAAAGTAGAAAGTGAAACTAAAAGTTCGATTAATTGTAGAAGTCCATATTCACCCATATAAGAAACTTTTAGTCTACAAAAAATTGATATTGTACACAATTTGTGACATCATTATAGTATGTGTTTAAAGGTTGGAGACAATGACGTTTCTTGATCGGCAGTAGAGTTTTGGACTTGCATTGTCTTTATTTGTTTAGAATCACTACGTTTCAACTGGTAAGTATCTCCAGTCGTCTTCACCAACCAATTACAAGCTCCCGTAACTCCCCTACATATGAACTAGGTAAATTTTTACTTCCCCTACTCCAACCACTTCAAGGAAACAGCACGTCATTTGTAAAGAACTCGCAACACTTTGCACAAATAATAGGAGAAAAGGAAGTACAACCAGGAGACCAACTGGTCAGCTTTGACGTCGAAAGTCTTTACACTAACGTCCCTATAAAAGACGCACTTAAGGTCATCAGGAGCTGACTTGAGGAAGACATGACCCTACAAGAAAGAACACCGCTACCTACAAATGCCATCATGGAACTATTGGAATGCTGCCTTATTCTTTAGCCAAGAGGACGGACTACCAATGGGCTCATCTCTCTAGCCCATAATCGCCAACATTTATATGGAATGGTTTGAATCCGAAGCAATAAAACAAGCAAAGAAGAAACCAAAAATATAAGATATGTGGATGACACCTTCATTATTTGGAACGGAAACGAGGACGAACTTAGAGAATTCTTACATTACATGCACCAACAATTAAATTCACCATGGAAAAAGAAGAGAACAACCAATTATCTTTTCTAGACGTCAACGTAGAGAAAAATGGCAACACCTTCCTAACCTCAGTGTACAGAAAACCTACACATACAGGGCAATATCTCAATTATACATCAAACCACTCAAACAACACAAAACATGGCATGGTAAGAAACCTTGTGGATAGAGCAATTAGGTACTCTCTGTAACTCAAACGAAGCTCTCAAAAGAGAAACTAACCACATCAAGACCGACCTCAACAAGAATGGCTACCCCATGAGATTGATTGACACAATATTGGAAAATCGCAAGAATTGGCCAAACACACGTAAAGCAGAGAAAGAGATACAACCAATGCTCAATATTCCGTATGTCAAAGGAGTATCCGAGAAAATAAGAAGACTAGGACAACGATACAACATCAACACAGTATTCAGCTTTAAAAACACTTTAAGATGCCACCTAACGAACACGAAACCAGCAAGCCAGAAAGACAAGAAAAATTGTGTTTACCAGATCCCCTGCGAATGCGACCAGTCTTACATTGGTGACACACTAAGACCACTAGAAGTAAGGATTAAAGAACATCGGAATAACACCCAAAAAGGAGAGACCGAAAAATCAGGTGCAGCTGACCACGCCTGGACGCACGGCCATCATATCATGTGGACAAAAGCGGAAATCCTGCAAAAAGAACCGCACTGGAGAAAGAGGAAGTTTAAGGAAGCTGCGACCATACATCAAAATCCAGGTTGCTTTAGTAAGCCTTCATTAGATATGAGAAACGTCTGGAAACCCTTGTTAAGTAAATGTAATCTTAGAATAAGACCACCCAAGAGTTAAACGCATGATTCATCGAGCATGACGTCATCGAGCATGACTCATCAAGCATGACTCATCCAGTTATGCGTCATCACCTAGCAACACGCATGACTCCACCCACTAGTCAAATGTCACAGCACCTGCCTAGTATAAATAGAGCTGTAGTTACCGTACTTATTCAGTATTCACCTGAAGACGACTGGAGATGCTTACCAGTTGAAACGTAGTGATTCTAAAGAAATAAAGACAATGCAAGTCCAAAATTCTACTGCCGTTCATTATAGTATTTCCCAAAAGTTGATATAAAAAATTTCAACACCAAAAAAAAACTTACCTTTAAGAATTATTAGAACACTAGATAATACACAAATGCCAAAATATAGGAACTCTTTAATAGAGTATAGACAAATTCATACCTGTTACCCTTTGCGTTTTCACGTAGTTATGACCACGCCTTGACATCTAACAATAAAACTGGTGTTAATCTGACCTAAATGGAATATTTTTATGCTAATTATTAATTGGCACTTAATTCCGTGAACCTAAAATTTCGGACTAGATTGCCGATCCGTTACACTGTGTGGCGTCCCCTTTTAATTGTGCACGCGGCATAATATTCGGTATGGCAACCACTTTTCTTTATGTTTCTTTCGTGCCTCTAACTGTTAATTTGAATTACCAACAATTCAAGATATTTTATCCAAAAAAAAAAAAAATATTTTTAAAAGTTTCAGGTCATCAAACACATCGGGTTCAGTTAACTGTCTTAGTAATACATGATTTATTAGCTTTTTGGAGAAGGCGAAACTTATTTTTATATCTGACGCATTAGAAATGACCCATTTACTTTGAAGTATTATGTCTAAAGAGAATATATCGATACGTTTTCAATTGTTAGTATTGGTGTCTCAAGCATGTCAGTATTATTTAACTGAAAAAAATCCTTTTGTTACAAAAACAAGACCTGTGATATATTTTGAAGAATAAATAACTTGGTTTTCAGACTTTGACAGGCTGTAACATTGGAACGGTTCATAATCTTAGTTTTTTATGCTTTATCCAAATACCTAAACCAACTTCTGATTTATCATGGTAAACCAAAAAACCGGTCTTAACGGTTAACAAAGCTGTAACTTTTAGATAAATAATAAAAAACTAAGATATAGAGATGAAAACCATTTTTCTCTAAGATAAACCGTTCCAATGTTACAGCCTGTCAAAGTCTGAAAATGCCATATTTTAAACGTCAACATCTCAAAAACTATTGAATTGGAAGACTTCCTTTCACGTTATGGGCAATATATTTTATGTTGAAATCAATACTTAATGTTAAAGAAAATGCGGATTTTAAGAAATTTACCAAGTTGATTTCATATTTGAAAAAATTATCAGTTGGAAACCATCCTAAGAAATCTAAGGTATTAACTCGAGAGGAAGTTAATCAATTCATAAGAGAGGCAGATGATGAAACTTATTTGATGGTTAAGGTAAATTTTGAATGACTGTTATTTTTTATTACTAAATATGGATATTGATTTCCTTTTAGGTCGTTTAAATACTGGGTATTTCGGGTGCTTGTCGCCATGAGGAACTCACTAAAATGACAGTTGATGATATAGAAGATTCCATTTTAATTGTTAAAGTGCCAGATACAAAAAACTAATATACAACGAATTTTTACAGTTTAAAATTTAGATTATACATTTTTTCTACAGACGTCAAAATATGTATATTTGTTAAAATTGTTCTAATAGATATTTACGTTATAAGGATCATAATAACGATCATTATGGTACACGCCGTGTTATTAGACTCGGCTGACGCCTCGTCGAGTAATACTCACGGCTAGTACCATAATGATCGTTATTATGATCCTTATAACTTAAATATCTATTAGAACAATTTTAACAAATATACATATTTTGACGTCTGTAGAAAAAATGTTGTTTGCAACTCATGCGTGAAATAATTTGGTGTTCTCGACTATATTTTTAACTCGGCTGCGTCTCGTTAAAAAAATCAGTTCTCGATCACCAAAGTAGCATTTCGCGCACTAGATACAAAAAATAATTTTAACAATAAAATCAAATTAAACAATAGTTTTAATGGTTTTTCGGCTTATATTTTTTTCCTGGATTTTTTTTGCATAAAAATAACTCTTACGCCCACAAAGATACTACGTCTCGATTGGTCCAAACAGAAATTCAATATTTTTCTTAGTCTTTTTGTAATTCGGGTAAAAAAGTCGCTATTTTAAAAAACTAATTTTTACGCGGTCGTATCCACTTGCCGTGTCTCCTACTCGTTGATGCTTTCCCGTTTGCTCCGATACCTTTTCGGATAAATCAACGAGATTTTATTTTATTTTTAGCCGTCCGAAGTCGCTGATTTTACGCGTTTGTCAGAAAGGAGCTGCCACAGAGAATTCGGTACCGAGCCACAACTCAGCGAATTACATGAGAGCGCGTGGATTAGTAGGTAAGGCAGGTGGTAAAAGAGATGCAGGTAGTGTTTTTTTTTCGAGGGCCCTTCCGTGTTAGGCCAGGTGTGGCCCGATGTGCTCTGTAGGCAGTGTTGCCAATCCTACTAAATTATCGGTATATCTTTAAATTTATTAATTAATGTTTTCCGATGAATTAAGCAATAAGCATGATGAAATAAAATTATCGTATTTTTGGCTGGCGGTATAGGCGAATGGCTCACGCGGCCTCACGGAGGAGCCGTCACTGGGTATTGGAATAGTAGTTTGTACAAAAAGAGTGGATATGATGTCTATATCACACGAGAAAGTTAATTGACGACGCCGTAGGCGGAGTGCTCAAACTTTCGAGTGCGATATAGACAATCCACTTGAGTTAAACAGTATATTTTTTCTACATTATGCTAAAATATGTTAAAAAAAGTTTGTAGGTTGCCGGGCTCGAACTCACGACCATTGGATCCATAGTAAAACGCTCTAACGTCTCGACTATTGAAGCGTTTAGTTAATTATCATAAAACCAACTGAATAATGATGCTACATAAAATTAATTTTCTATGCACTTTCAGCAGGTTGCATTATTGATAAATCTATTATAAATGCGTATAGATTTAGTTATATTGAACAAATTAATAACATATTGTACCATATACATTTAAATTATATAATTTAGTGTCTTGAAAAAGAAGGCTGAGCCTCAGTAAAAATAAAATACTGTGATTGGTCAGTACTTTTAAGAACAACAATGGCTTCTCTGTAATTGACCACTGTGATTGGTCAGTTTCATTACCTATCTAGGATTATTATAAAATTTTGCCGCACAGTTAACTGGAATAGCCTACTTTACCCGCCACTTAAGTGTAAAGCAAATTTGCATGTGGGAGTAGAAAAAACAATGTTATTTTTTATGAAAGAACATTACATTGGAGAATATTCAGGGTAATTCTTAGCTCACACTGACTATAAAGAAATCGATTTTTATATTAACCCAATAGATCCAATGACAAGAAATATTGTCAAAAAGTAAATACATTTCTACCGCAGTCGAAAATTATCGGTCTAGGAAATAGTAATTACCTTGCGGATAACGTTTCCTATATAATTTGAGAAATGAATTAGGAAATCCATATCCCTATAAAGTATAGCTGACAACAATAGTTTTAATGGAAAGTGATACAACCAGTAATTGAAGATATACATTTTGAATTTTTATTTAGGCTGAACGAAATTTATTGTAGTAGGCTGTTAGTGGGTAGTTTTTTACAAGCGTTGGACGTAACCCTTTACCTTCTATTCCAGAAAAGACAGGGTAGCAGCCAGAGAGACAGGGAGTCCGGGATACCGTCCAAGCCATTTTCATCAAATAAAATATTTAAAGAAAAATAAAAAACAAACTAATATGGCGAAACGGCCTTCATTGTCTTCCTGTGCCCACAGGAAACCCATTATTTTGGCGTCCCTGTATGCCTTAATGCAAAAGACAGATGTACCACTTTGCCCGCTTGCCGCTACCTTATCTTTCTATAAAAAACACATGTTTTTACGATATATCGATAATGATAAAAAAAATCACTAAGTAATTTTAATTAGGTAATTTTTTTGGGATGCTATTTTAGTAATAACTATACTATACAGGGTGATTCTTAAGTTGATACTTTTGTTTTAGCTGTGTATAGAAGGCATTAAAATAAACAACAATTTTAAATACCTTTTTTTAAAAAACTCAAAAATAAGGAATTTACATTTATTTATTACACTATGGATCAAATACGGTTCTGCCTAACTTGCCCGTTGAATAATATTAAGAAAACTTCTGGGTGTGCTCGCAAGGGAAAGCGTTCAGCGTATAATCTCGAAGCAGCAGTCGCACTTTGACGACACTTACTGTAAATTAGCACCATATCTACTAGTTAATTGTTTACAATTTTCACGTGTCACCAATTTAAAATTAACTTGCTTCAGAAAACCACACCGCAGCCATTGCCCAATAACTCACCACTCAGTACATTGCATGACTAATAAGAGATAAGACAAACAACATAAAGTATAGCAGGCTACGTTTCGATGACCAGGCCCGCACTTAGATTTTTTACTCCTGTATCTCGCCTATTTTTAAGTTTGTTGAAAAAAAGTATTTGAAAAAGTTGTTTATTTTAATGCCTTCTATACACAGCTAAAAAAAAGTATCAACTTAGGAATCACCCTGTACTGTTCATCAGACTCATTCCCAGATGCGTTTCGCTGCAATACGACTTTCATTAGTGAAATTATAAAATTTGACGAAAAAAAGGAAGTGGACGAAACTATATAAAATAGTTCAATGCGTCAAGCTATAAAGGATATAAGCTAAAGTAACAGCTTCATAGATTTTTTAGCATTTCATTGTTTTTTAACGCCGTCATAGCCAACTAAGAGTACCTGAACCTAAAATCTGCAGCAAAATCCCCATATAAAAATATTAAATTGGCAATACTTCGAAAACTAAGAATTTTTAGGATATACAATCTTATACAAACTTACCCTTATTTTTAATTGTAAATAAGAAATAATTATGAAATTTGGGTGTTTCTATTTGAAAATCTGTACTTTTGACAGTTTTTTCATTTTCATTTTTAATCCTTTTTTTTAAACACCCTGTATTAATAGTTATCAAAATAATATAAAAAATCTATTAAAGCAGGTCCTTTATAAGAAGGAATCCCACTTAAATTAAATAAATAAGGCTTCTTTTTAGAAAAAATTGATAATTATTCTAAGGCTTGCAAACACATTTTTGACATAAAAATTCAAATATGTCAAAAACGTTTAGACATAGGTTTAGGACATGGTATACAAAATCTGCTTAGAATCTTGCGTAGAATGCAAAAATATAATAACATATAGGGTGCCCCATTTATAATAAGCAAGTTGATACTTACTTCCGGTATAACCGGAAGTGCCACCATTATGAAAATATTTTAGCCCGGTCGCCGCCATCAGCATCAGCATACTGTCAAATTTTCAAAATTTTCATATGTATAGTTTTTTATATATAGATCGATTCGGTTCCCGGTGGGACACCCTGTATACGTCGATGCCAACAATAAGTAAATTTTACGTATATTACAAATTTGTGCAAAAATTGTCACAAACTTTTTAATTTTTTAGGGAAAAGTAATTACTTATTTTTATTCAACAATAACCAAACATTTCCTGAATCTAAAACAAACGAAATAACCACAAAATACACATAAAAAGATTAGTTGAACTTAGCGCATTCATAACATATCTATACGAATTCAACGCATTTATAACACATCTATACGTACTGCTTGAGGGGCAGAACGAGGATATCAATAATAGGCCAATTATTTCAGATTTAAAAAAAAACTGTACGTAAATTTTACGTAGGTTGGCAATCTATGGTTAAAATTGTAATAGAGGAGAATATTTATTTTCATAGATTTTTTCCTCTGACTTCGTACTATGCGCTGATCTCGACTGAAAGCCACTGGCAGTAATTTTAGACGGAGTATCGGTTGAATCAATTAATTTTTTTTTTAATATCAACACTTTATTTTTCAAGTAATTTGTATTTTTAAGTAAAATATATAGGTGAAGTGACACTTTAACTAACGAGCCGTCACTGCAAAAACTAAATCCACCTAAATAGCTTGCTTTCCATTTATTTTCATTTAAGAATATTCTACTTCAACACTTCACTAGAAACCGTAGTTTATTTTTACTGCCAATTTATATTAATTAAAAGTGCAGAGTGATTTGTTTTCATATTGTAATATTTCAATTCTAAGTGGATAAATCAGTTATAGTATACAAAGAGGGTTAAAAATAACGATAAATGTGCATCTGATTAATATTAGTAAAGTCAACACCAATATTTTTAAATTCTTGTTCATAGTTACCAGCTCGATGCGAAATTACATCTACTCATAGTGGAATGTAGTATCCGTTAAAATAAACTGCTGGACAATTGCTTTCCTATATACCTGTAGCAGTGGCGTAGCGAGAATTTTATTTCGGGGGGGGGGGGGGAGCAAATGGGAAACCGACTAGCCAGCGGCGTCGCAGGCAAATCGCTGAAGGCGAAAAATATCAAAAAAATTTCAAAATAAAAAAATACATACATTTAAAGAAACTTGTAGTGAGAGATACAAATACACTAATATAGGTAATATAAAACAGATAATATACAGGGTCCTGCGCCTCACCTCCCGTCTTCTGTAGCTCACTTATTAATTAAGTGAGGATTTTGATATTTTGCAGACTTTACCTGTATCCTAGGGCGCATTTCAGGAAAATATTTTTGTTTATACAGGGTGTTCCAAAAAGGTTTCACGTGATAAGGATATGGTTTTTTAGGGTTTATTAGGAGCATGCTAAAAGAATTTTTATTTGTCCTATTAGTAAACTTTAATATCAATAAATTGTTTTTCAAAGCCAACTTTGATATTTATTATATAATAATGACTGGTGGAATAGTTGATAAAATGAATTTTCTGCAAATAAGTCTAAATGCATTAGAAATTGCGATAGGGTTGTAATTAGAATAAATGTTGGAATTTTAATTCTGCATCGAATGACATAATAATATACAGGGGTTCCAATTTGAAATAAGAAAAATAAATTGCTTTAAAGTTTGCAAAGTTTGACACTAAACTTTGGACACCCTGTACAATTCGTATTAATCAAATTTGGATAATGAAATTATGAGACCTTATTTATTAAGTACCTTTTTATAATTCTATTAACGAGACGTTATTTTTAATTTTTATTAATTTTAAAAACCAGTGGTGCAAAACCGTTTTTTTTAGTTTTTATTTTTTTTTCGCCTATAATACTGAACCGATTTCATTAAAATTTTAGGGGTATGTAGGCAACTACAAGATGCATCCAAATAAGTAAGAAAATATATGGCATGTAATCTAAAAAATATATCCTTATGACGTCACACTTTTTTGGAACACCCTGTATAAACAAAAATATTTTCCTAAAATGCACCCTAGGATACAGGTACAGCCTGCAAAACGTCATAATCCTAACTTAATTAATAAGTGAGCTACAGAAGACGGGAGGTGAGGCGCAGGACCCTGTATACGTGTTAAACCAAACAAAAAATTCATTCATGAAATAAGCATAATTGAGCAAAAAAATACTAAAAATAAGGTATATTTTGTATTTATTGGAAAAACAAAAATTAACCACAAACTTAAAGCACAACATATTTTTTTGCCAAAAACTAAACCGTGATTCGTCGCCTTTTTTGACAAAATATATTGATTATTTCATAGGTATATCAATGTGGATTTTTTTATGAATACTTATTAAATTGAAAAGCTGGACTTATTGTACGCTCTTCACCTGAATGATTTCTCAGATAAGTTTTTAATCTTTTTAAAGTGGAAAAACGTATTCGTGCTGAAGCTTTAGTTACTGGGACGATGATTTGTTATTTTATTTGGCGCGTTATTGATAGCGTTGCCGTCAAAGATTTTTTATGTTGCCCAATTATAGTTTATATCTTCTTTTTTTTTTTGATTTCGGGGGGGGGGCTGCCCCTTGGATGATGAGAGTACTATTTTTTGCGATGTGGAAGGTATAGGTATTGTAATATGAATGATAGTTAATTCAGGTTGTAGAAATAATATTATAGATGAGTTAACATGGAGAAAGTTAAAACGGAGTAAAATAAAAAAAACAAGCAAAAAGAACAAACAAACAGTTTGTGCGAGTACTAAATTATTGACTGTATTAGGATGTTGTGAAACAGAGATCATTGCTAACAACAAAATAGAATACGTTTTGGGTAATAAGAAACGAAAAGAAAATCTTGGTCTGGTAGGGAAGGTACATTCTATTTTAAAATAAGAAATAAATATAAAGTGCAGGCATCTTCTCTATTCCCTAAGTTTAAGGGTATAGTCGTAGATATCCCTATTGACAAAAATGTACAACCAGTTGTTCAATGGAGTCCCTAAACAATCTGAAAGAACTAGCTGCAAGGAATAACAGGGTATAACTCATGGGTTCCTGGTCACTTGGGGCTACTTATTTTAGCTGGGTGCGCGTTAGAGGCAACATTCCAGTTGAGAGCCTTTTGGAGGGTTGTTGTAGCCTTATGTGTTTGTTTTTAAAGAAAAATTTGTAAAATAATTTTCAAACCCTAATATTTTTTCTCGGGCCCGCCGCGGCTGCCAGATCCACCGGGCTTGCCAGGCTTGTCGGATCTGCCGGGCCATTCGGTTTTGCTTAACGGGTCGGACCAGACTGGGCCGCGTTTCAAAGTCCTGGCTCAGGCCAAGTCGGAGCGTGAAATTCAGGCAGGGCTCTAGTGCCAAGACTACTTATTCTGTTATGTATTTATCTACACCTAGAAAATAAATTAAGGCGATTAAATAATTGGCACAGGTATGTGAGCAATGTTTGTATTTGTCTGCCCACTGGCTATACAGATGATATTTCTGGATAGTGTAAATATTTGGATCTGTCCAGAGAGTGGTAAAACATGTAATAAATTTAGACGAAACCGACATTCTTTATTTTCTATAGTTAACATTGTTTGGTTTCATTGTTAGTGCAAATTAGAATATAATATAAAAAAGAAACTAAAATAATTCTTGTTTCACCTAGAGCCAATGACAGGCATATTAGTTTTATTTTTCGTGTTTAAGTCGAGTTTGTGGAGTAAAAAAGCTGCAAGCGGCCGATCACTAGATCACACGAGCCCTTTGGAACGAAAAGTAATAGCAGAAATAGGCCAGACTGTGGGTAAAAGGAGCTCGTGAAAGGTCAAAGAATTATGAAATTTGGCAGGGTCGTAAACCTCGATCCTCAACTATTAAATCTTAGTTCGAAGAAGTAGTCCATACTTGAAGTGAAATGGTCAGTTAAATGGGAAAAAATAATACTCTAAGTCGACCCTGACTAAGATATATTCAATAAGAAAACTTTTAGTTTGCGACTTTGGGAGATGCCGCTCGAGGGGGGAGGGGGACAAACTATGCACCACCGCCGTATTTCCCAAATTTCGTTGTTTTTGTAGCTTCTAGAGAAAAAACTTACTATTCATTACCGTGGAGCATTAAATCGCAAATATTTTTCTTTATATGCACTTTATCTACGTTCGATAATTCCTCAATATAGCACGCCAAATTTGGAGTTGATTTGACATTTCTTGAAAAAATCTACTTTCGTTGCAAATTACTAATATAATTATAATAAGAATTATTATGAAACCGTTATTATATTTTTTTATGCAAGGTCAATCTTATCTGAAATGGTGTATTCTTGTCACATTTGGTTGCACCTATAGCCAAATGTGCGAGTCATAGGTAAAGCGCATACATTTGTATTTTTTATCATCAAAATGAACAAAACTGTTATATATTTTGATCTCATGCATGGTGCAACTCTAAATACTTTTAGCTCGTTTTTACACCACTTATGGGGTACTTCACAGTCAAAACTCGGGTTGCGATATTGCAAGTAGCTAGATCTAGTATCACTGTTAGATACTTTAGGAGCATACCTGCACTTCTAAAAAAACTTATAGTAACTCGTCCGGGGATGGATCTGATAAAACGGAAATAGATAATTAATTCCAAAGATGTAATTAATTATGTTCTTCTATAACTCCACCTTGACAACCAAAGTATCACTCAATTTGCACAGTTGATAAGGGAAAAATAAATTTGCAAAATCTGGAGTTTGTAAAAAAGGAGTTTTACTTCAGCCCAAGACCGCATCCGTAAGATAAAGAATCGGTTTTTATTCAACTAGTCGGTTCAAAATAAAGAAATGCTGTTAATATTCTTATAAAATCAAACACTTTTCCTTTTATCATTGATTCTCGCTTTAAAAGAAAAATATCAATACTTGTATTCATTTTAACATAATTTTACATAAATATCTTGTTTTACATAAGTATCTTGGAATTGCTGTTCGCATTATGGAAATGATTCCTCTTGTTGAACACGATAAGTTAAAACACGGACAGTTTATGAAAAAAATAATACTAATGTTTTTAGGAATAAAATATATAAAATTTTAATCTATTTAGGATAACATAAGGACATGATTGAATAACCATATTTTTCCACTACTCACCTTATATAAAGCGTACATTATTGACCGATTGTTAGCCTTAGAAATCTGATAAACGTAAAAACTTTTATAGGTATTACCTAATTATTTACAAGGGTCTGAATTTTGTAATCGCAAATCTATGTATTCTTCCTCCGGTAGATATTCCTAATCAGCGATCCATCAATAATTGAGAAAGTAAGACCAACTTACGTTGTTGTTGTTGTGAATCTTGAAAATAAGAAATTAATGGAAAGGATCAGGCCCTTATCACCGATAAAATACAACCTGCCAAACGGTGGAGCATTTTTTCGTGATTTTGGCTATAACTTACGCAGCCTAACCATTCAAGTATAAAGATTTATATTGTACCTGGATTATTCCAAGGCAATTTTAGGGAACAGAATGTGCCCGAACATCCTTAACCCAGTGGCGGCTCGTACAGTAGGGCCACAGTGCCATGGCCCTACCTACCTGTACACCAAGATTTTTATTTCTCATTTATAATTATTATTACTTTGTCTCCTTACGCTTCATTCTTTTTGTAAATATGAATAATTTTTAATTGAAGACGTTAATATCTATTCACGCCTAACTATACAAAAACTCCCTAATGTGTGGGTGACGCCGCGAAAATTCCCTTCCGCCACGCTGATCCGGCAAACTCTGTATTTGGCAAGATGTTAAACCCGTAAAGAGAGAGACTAACACCAATGATGAATATATCGCCCTCTTTTACGCTGCGTTCTATAGCACCGCAGCCAAACCATCACTACCCGTATCGCGCTATTCTGGGACGGAGTGACGCGTCGCGAAGCGAATTTTTGCCGCTTAAAAAATTTACGTGCAAGTAAATGTATAGTCGCCCACTGCAAAGGCGCAAAGTAGTGGGTGCGAGCACACATTTACTCATAATATGCAAGTTTCTTAAGCGTAAAAAATACGAGATGCACCGCTCCGTCCTAGTGAACGAGCACCTTAATTTAACGTATACAGAAATCCGGAAATTATCTGGCTGGTAAAGTTACCAACAAATTGATCTAGCGGACCTTAAAGAAATTTAAAAGCGATGAGAAAACGCTTTAATACCAATTAGTCTTTTAGTTATTTTTTATTGGTAAAATTGTGAGAAACATGATAATGAATATTGTGTAGTCGGTTCTAAAACATACAATTTTTTAACAAAAAATAATAATTTTTTTCTAACCCCAAATATTGATTGTTTATAATATTTATTATTTTTTCTAGATTACATTGTTGAGTAAAAAAATTTGCTTATATTATGTTTACTATACTCTCTCAGAGCTGTAGTTACCATACTTATTTAGTATTCATCTGAAGACGACTGGAGATGCTTACCAGTTGAAACGAAGTGATTCAACAAAACAAATAAAGACAATGCAAGTCCAAAACTCTACTGCCGTTCAAGAAACTTCATTGTCTTCAACATTTAAACCACTGAAATCGTGACATTTATTTAACTTGCATTTTGAATATTTGAGAGTGACATTGTCATTATTTGAGGTTTGAAGTTCAAATCAATACTGTATAAATTATAAATCGATATCTAATTTATTATTAGAAGTCGTAGTGCGTGTTGTAAAGCACTTATGTATCTAATTACCGCATTCGCCGCTAGGTTACTCGTTCGCAATTTTTACATTCGAGCGTTAATTCTTTTTACCGCACTTAATACGTAATATACTATTACATTACTTATTACTTTAATCAGTTAAACTTCTCAAATGAAATTACCCAAAATAATGCCTAAGAATTTTTTTCGACCATCCCACGCCAAATTTCATTTTGATGTCATTATTTGCTTACTAGCAACCCGTATAACCTTTTTTTTCAGTTTTTGGAATTTTTAGTGGTTTGTACCATCGCGCCGATAAAAAACTGGGACAGGAAATTTTTCTATTTTCTCCTAGACTATTAAGAATAATTTTACATCAAGCCTGGTACCAGTAAAATGTCATGAAAATTTGCATGTCAATAAAGATTGTCACTTTATGATTGACTCGTCAAACATACAATCATATATTATTTGTAAATATGCCACAATTAACCCCCCAGCAAAAGGCAATTATTTATAGTCGGTTGCGAGATAGTGTTGCTATTAGGGATATTGCAGATGAACTGGGAGTAAGCAAGAATACCGTGCTATTGGCAAAACAAAAAATAGCAAGACATGGGACTATTATTAGGAATGCAGGTTCTGGTCCCCCTAAAATTTCTACTGATGATCATGATAGAAGACTGGTTAATTATCTAAGGGATCATCCCTTCGAAAATGCAATCAAGGCAAAAGAAGAGACGAATTTTCCAGGTTCTGCAAATACCGCTAGAGACAGGGTTCGAAATTCCGATATACGAAGCCGTTGTGCTGCCAATAAAAATTTTTTAACGGAAATAAATAAACAGGGCAGGTTAGAATTTGCACATGAATATATTAATCAAATAAATTTATGGGAAACAGTTATATTTTCTGACGAGAAAACTTTTCAGTCATGCAATAATGGGAGAATTCGGGTGTATAGGCCTTCCGGCATGCGGTATGATGAGAGATACACCCACAAAACCAACCAAAGTGGGCGTTTCTCCATAAATGTTTGGGGCTGGATTAGCGCTAGAGGACCAGGACTTTGCCAAATCGTCGAAGGAAGACTAACTGCAGCAGTATACGTTAATATACTAAACGAAGTGATGATACCATCGGTAAACGCTGTATACGGTCAAAATTACACATTTCAGCATGATAATGCTCCAATACACACAGCGCGCATTGTACAAAATTTTCTCCAAGAAAATAACATAGCAGTTCTTTCCTGGGCTTCGAAGAGTCCCGATTTGAACCCGATAGAAAACATTTGGGGTGCCATGGTCAAATCTATGTATAAACATGATTTTCAACCTAGAAACAGGGATGAATTACGTCATAGGATAAATCAAGCTTGGGATGAAATAACTGTCGAATTATGTAGAAACTTAGTTTTAAGTATGCCACAAAGGCTCCAAAAAGTAATAAACAGAAATGGTTCTATGACAAACTTTGTGTTCGCAATTTTTTTCTTTTTATTAAATGTATTTTATTACCTGTATTAGCTTTATTTATTATTTTGTGGTAATGGTAAATATAATAATTTATAAAATATTTGACTTTAAAAAAATCTAATAAATTTACTTTATCCATATTATATGATGTCTCTCAAATTTAACCACCCCGTATCGAAAAATACAAAACATTCCATTATGTAACCTAGGTTACTTTTTAAATTTTGAATGTTTTTCCTTTTTAGCTCTAGACACCTTTTATAGTCTAGGGGATATGTATTTCTTACATTGTTTTTGTAAATCTCTTGTCCCAGTTTTTTATCGGCACAATAGTACCTAATTATTTTTTAACCATTCTTTCATGTTTTATAAAGTTAATTGTTCTAAATTTAATAAATAAAGTATTAATTAAAGTTTTGTTTTTATGAAAATGTTATTGGTTATATTTCTACAATATTTTAATAAGCATTTCTATAGGCTTTGTTTTTTAATGGTAAATTGAGAATTAAATTACAAAATTTCATTTTAATATTTATTTAAAATAGGTTTTTAAGTTTTTATCTGAAAATTTAAAATTTATATTATGTTTTGTGGAAGTAGTCCATCTCTCAGTGGAGTGATATTATAAGTAAAGAAATTACAACACACAGTCCAACCGCGGCGGTGGCTCAGAGGTGAGTTACTGTCATTCGACCGTGGGTTCGATTCCTGGAGTGCACTGAGAGAAGATTCTTGCTGTCCTTATAAAAATCTTTATACCGCTTATAAAGAAAAATGCTAACATAGGGGACAAAAGAAAAACTACCTGAGACAGTAAAATCCATTTGGCTGTAATTTCTTTGCTGTCGTAATAAAGTCACTTTATAAAGAATGATCACTTAGCTCAAGTAAACAAAAATGTTGTATTAGCAAAGTAACTGACCATCGGCTATAAAGAGACTTTGCTAGAACAATAAAGATACTTTTCTATGCCATCCGCATTGTTTTCAAAACAAGAATTTTTTTTTCAATATCAGTATAACATTTTGCTATATTAGAAAGATTTTTTTATTTATTTCAAGAAAGTTACTTTGCTGCGTCAGAATGTACCTACTTACTTCAGGAACTCTTTTTTAGCTACGGTAGCAAGTAAGCATTGCTATAATAGTAAAGTGGTTTATTATGACAGCACCACTTATTTGCTCTAATATGTGGGGTGGCCCAAAAAAGAAGCCGTATATTTTGTTGAATTTTTATTATACTCTAGAGAACATATTATGCTTAATAACACATTTATATAAACCAAATTTTTTTACTTTAAATACGTAAGTTTCAAAAAATTTTGATTCATTTAAAATTGTGTTATTAAAAATAATATTTTCCATGCTATATCAAAAATTAAACATAGTCTAAAGCTTATTTTTCAGGTAACTCCATCATATTTTATATCATGCAACTCCCCACGTCTGAATAGGTTGTCAAAGATTTGAAACTAAAAAAAAATGTTCTCTTTATTATTTAATACAACAGAAAACAACACTTCATAACCTAAAAATAGTTTCAGTTTTAGCTGCTTAAAAAAACAATAATATTTTACTGCTTTTTTCTTTGAGTGGTTAAAACATATCTTATTAAAAAATATCTGTTCACTTTAAATTTAAACAAATATCCAAAAGGGAATGCCGAAAAAACTTTTTTCTGCGTTTAGCTCGAATATTAGGTAAAATAATAATTACATTGTATTTTATTTAGAAAAAGAAAGTATTTTACTTTTGAGATATTTCTTAAAATCTTCCTTTTAAAAATCATACCGTGTTTAAAACTTCGGTAAGTTGTATTTTAGTTTAAGGACTTTTAATATGAATAGCATTTGCTAAAGAATTACTAATTTTCTTTTCTCTAAAACTTGACTCACACAAAAATTATTATTAAATAAACAACAGTTTAACTAAACACATAACATAAAAAAATTAACATAAAACTAAAATAACTTTGGTTTTTTAACACTGATATTAAAAATCTACACTGTCATTGATGTCACAATCCAATAAAGCACTGCACACTGGAAACATTTTTGAGCCATGACAATGTTTATTGGAAAAAATTAGACAAATGTCGAGTCATAATGGTCACCAACAACAGCCACCGATGCGACGATTTTACTTTATGAAGGAACGAGCATCTAAATATCAGAAAAAATGAATACCTGAAGACATGTGGAGACAGGAACGGGACGACTGATGCTCAATATAAAAATTGGCCCAATCAGACCGAATTTGTCACCACGAAATAATCCGATTCGAACCGAACAGTTACGTTTTTTCCAATTCCAACAAAAAATTTTGCTACCCCTTTAAACACTCTTTAGAGCGCTAGAAAAAATTTTTTTTATAAAGATTATTTTCAAAAGCAGCAAACTGCATTACTTCCTCAGCAAAGCAAATAGTAGTCCTAGAAAATTATTTTTTATAAATACTTACTTAGCTGTTATCATAATGTAAGTTTTCTATAATAGCAAAGGTTTTTGTAACCGATAGAAAGAGTTTTCAGGTAAATTGTTTCTTTTGCAATAAGAAATTCATTTTGCTATCGTAGGTTGAAAATTTAATATTACAGCCAAAATAATCTTAGCAAAGAATTTCTTGCTGAAGCTTTTCTCAGTGTGGGCATACGTACAATAAAAAAAGTATGTCCGAAATTTAGTGGATTTAAGAATGCAGGGAAGAGTGTAAAAGGTATAATCTCTTAACCCACCCCATTCACGCCGATAACCAGACCGGATGAGTAAGTTGTATTAAATGATTTTAATTTTTTAATTTTTGTAAAGAAGAAAAGAGATTAGATTAAAGAAATGTGGTTAAACCTATTTCTTACCTGAGGAACAGAAAAAGCAACGTCATAAATTTATTTACATAATATAATTAAAAGAAAATTAGACAAATAGAAAGGTTTTTAGGCCTAGAATATAACTTTCTGGAACATTTGAAATTTAATTTTTGAATTGATAGTCAAAACGTGTTAATGGTCAAAGCACAAAATGGAAGATTGAAAGGTTCAAAAAGAAATTGTGAATGCAATATCAAAAGCTAACAGACTTAAGAGTAGTTAGGAGTAACAGTTTATTTCTTTTTATTGCACTGTGTAAATAAATTTACGATTTTTTTTTCTGTTCGTCAGATAAGAAATAGGCTTTACCACATTTCTTTAATAATATTTTTCTTTTTTACAAAAATTAATCCATTTTCTATTTTAATTTTAAACCTTGCAATGTCGAGAGCCTCTTGTCATGTAATATATTAGTAATATTCCGCTGATGATAAAGGTTTTTACCTTCGAAACATGTATGGCTTAATATTGAGGTTGTTCTGAAAATAAACCCTTTTAATAAACTAGTGGAGCAGACTATGTGTTATAATTTCTTTATTTATATTATGTAATATCTCCCCCTTCCAAAAAGTTTCTTCGGACGCCCGTGATGTCGCCCTTTTACGCATTCCGCCCAAGCGTGGGGTACCTATACAAGGTGTTTCATTAAGGTCGACGAGCGGCCATATCTCGAAAACTACTGGGCATAGAAATTCAGGAAAAAAAATGATAACTAAAGTGGCCATGAGAAAATCCTGGAAATAATTTTAAGTTTCGCATTTTGCCGCAAGAGGGCGTAATTGAAAAGTATATTTTAAAATTTTACGTACCTCCGAAAATTCCACATTAAGATATATTTGATAATACCATTAAAAAGCTTGGAAAATTATGCATCTTTTTGGTCGTATGCTTATTGGCGTAACGACTTTAATAAGAGTGGGGAAAGCTGTTGAAAGTGTAATCATTTAAATCGCTGTAACCTATAAACGACTTATTCGATTTTAGCAAACTAAAGAATGCTTGGAAGAGAAATGTATGCACTTTTACCAATCGTATTTAGTTGTCCATAATAGTTCTCAAAAAAAATGCTAGAGGGCTCAATTTGCAATAATAACACATTTTTTTGATTTTGCTCCGAAAATATAAATCATGCGGTATAATTATGATACCATAATCAAAAAGCAGCTGAAATTTGTTAGAAAAATATCAAAGCCGCAGCTCGATATCTCCGTTCGTTTCAGCGATAGAATAGTTTTTAAAACTTTAAATGAAGAAGCGATTGTTTTTATAGTTTCGTAGATTGGTAGATTGATTTAGTAATAACAATAAATACAATTAATATTTGACCGGTACCCTCAATCAAGTTAAAAAAAACATATTTGTATACCGTCAATCTTGAGCATGAAATTTTCTTAACAAAAGTGTCTGTATATAAGAAATTTCAAAATTTTCTTACTTATTCACGATTAAATAATACTAATATTCGTGGAGGAATCAATACATTGATATTGTATTTTACCGTCCACTAAAGTATATTTTATTATTTTTTCATGACCAACTTTCGTCCCGATGTACTTACCCTTAACCTACTTATTTTTTGTTGGTAAATAAATAATTCATACAATTTTGCTCAATACTTCTGCTACCTTCGTTGAATTTTTAATTTATTTTTTATAAGGGGGATAATCATATAATAAAACAAAAAATTGAATAGTTTAGTTAATAATAAATATAATATAATTTAGAGTAAACAAAATTTTACCACAAAATTTAGTCTCTGTGGCTTAGTTTTTACTAGAATTCAATGGCGTAGCCAGAAAATATATGCTGCAAGCTTTCAAGGTGTTTTATTAATTGGATATATGACCGAGACATTAGTAAATTATGGTATTTTTATTATCGTCAACTCCATGCCAGCAAGAAAACAGTTAGAAAAAATTAAATTTTAATTTTTTTGTGTGAAAAAAAAGTTTATCCGACTTAAGTTGTAAATTTTTTTAAATATATATATTTTTCTTTCCTTTTATACCGTCGTCAAATAATGACCTTATTACCGTTTAGAGTAGAATTTATTTTATTTTCGCATTTGACAACTTTCTTTTTTTGTATAATTTTCATTTTTTTCTAAATACAAATCCTGGTCTAAATCTTTCTTACCGGATTTAACCGAAATCAAGGTAAGTTAGTTTGGATTATCGGGATCCACATTTTTACAACAATTCTTCTATGGCCTCCAAACTACGGTTTTGTAGCATACCGGGTGTTGCATCGTCGATGGGGGTCAATTATTGGCTTCCCTAATTATTTTAGAGAAAAATTCTATTTAGGTTTATTAAATAGCACTAAAACCCACATTCAAAAGAATAACTTTAGATATTTTTAATGAGCCCGTTTACGGGTTATCGCCGATTTCTTTTTAACTATTTCTCCTTTTTATGGACCCGTATTTGCGGGCACCAGTCAAGGTAAAAGATGACTGTCAAATAAAGTGGTTATTTTGAAATGTGTGCTTTATTGTTATAAAAACTCGTACATCGAAAATATTAAAGGTGTATTTATTATTATTATGAGTACAAATTAATCTAAATAAAACTAAAATAATGTATCCAATTACAAGGTTAATTATGACATTTTACATGTTTCAATATTTTACTAATTAATAGGTAGGTACTATTAAATTGTTAGAACTTTAGGATTCAAGAAGATGTTCAAATATTCCTCCATTGACTGCTAGACAATAACCGAGGCGATCATAAAATTCTCTTCTTACATTCGCTTGTTGGTAAACTGAAATTCTATTGCATTCGGCAGAAATAGCATTTTTAACTCGTCTAGATTTGGGTATTTTTTATCTTTGTATATCCTGTTTTTTAAATGGTCCCAGAGAAAGAAATCCTTTGGCAATAAATCAGGAGACCTGGCTGGCCAATTTACTGTATGATTTAAGCCAATAACATTTCCATTAAAAGCACGGTTTAAATATTCCCGGACAGCTAGGGTACTATGTGCCGGGCAGCCATCCATTTGGTATCAAACTTCCTGATTTTCCCTGGCGGCATCATGTAAAGTAGGTAAAATATGATCTTCAAGTAGTTCCAAAAAATATTCTGCATTTAAATTTCGTGTAAGAAATAATGGCCCGATAATATTTTCTCCGAAAATCCCAGCCCAAACATTAACTTTTTGTGGATATTGCGTCCTTGTTTCGACAAACCTGTGTTGGTTTTCTTTGCTCCAATATCGATAATTTTAAACATTGGGTTCATTGTTTGTGCATTCGTCAGTGAAACAAATGTTTTTGAAAAATTCCCTATCCATGTTTGCTCTTTCAATCATACCGAAACAAAACTCCTGTCCTTGTATTTCGTCCCTATCTTTTAGCTCTTGGTGCTTTTCATATTTGTATGAATAATATTTATGTCGTTTCAAAGCTTGTAACGCTGTGGTGTGATCTAATCCTATGTCATTCTCAAGTTTCCTTGTGCTGATCTTCCCATCATTTTCTTCAACGCACAATAAAACTTGCAAGTCCTTATCACTTCTTGCATCTCTTCTTTGTTCCTGCCTTTG
This sequence comes from Polydrusus cervinus, assembly GCA_935413205.1. Lineage (NCBI taxonomy): Eukaryota > Metazoa > Arthropoda > Insecta > Coleoptera > Curculionidae > Polydrusus > Polydrusus cervinus. The sequence continues at coordinate 45,241,027 of OW284516.1, read as the reverse complement.
CAAGTCCCTATCATTTCTTGCATCTCTTCTTTGTTCCTGCCTTTCTTCACATCTGCAGTTATTTATTACAGTGCCTTTGGTCTCAAATTTCTTGATAGTCCTTTCGACTGTAGATTGTGCAGGTATCGGTCTATGCGGATACAGAGCAGCAAACATGTCTGACACATTTTGATAACTATTTCTTTGATAATACCATTTAATCATCAATATTTTTTCTTCAGAAGTGTAATTCATGGCTAATATTTTCGATGTACGAGTTTTTATAACAATAAAGCACACATTTCAAAATGACAACTTTATTTGACAGTCATCTTTTACCTTGACTGGTGCCCGCAAATACGGGTCCATAAAAAGGAGAAATAGTTAAAAAGAAATCGGCGATAACCCGTAAACAGGCTCATCAAAAATATCTAAAGTTATTCTCTTGAATGTGGGTTTTAGTGCTCTTTAATAAACCTAAATAGAATTTTTCTCTAAAATAATTAGGGAAGCCAATAATTGACCCCATTTAAAATTACATGGGATTTCCTATGTCCCGCTCGACGATGCAACGCCCGGTATATCTATTTTCATTAAGAACTTTTACGGGGATCCGGAAACCTGTTAAATTTACTGCAATATAGTTCATACGCTAAATTTAAAAAGGATCAAATTTTGTATGTAACCCGAACACTAAGCGAAATTAGATTTATAGCGGAATTAAACGAAACTAAAGGTTAAAAGATATTCGATAGTAGGGAACTGTTTCCTACTCTCGAATAATTAATGAACAAAAATTGACAACGAAGTACAAAAATGCAAATAATACAAAAACAATAAAGGGGCGCTCATACTACGACGAGAAAGCAAAGATAGACTCAGCATTTTCCTTTATGAAAATAAACCGACAAGAACTAAAATTTATGCTACCACTTAGTTCCTGACGAGTTCCATGAAAGATTTTCATATTGTGGGTTTTATTTGGGCTCATATAGGTATATTCTTTTTTCGCCGGTGATTTCAACCAGTGGTGGAACTGATGAACTTATGATTGACAGCTGACGGAATGACGTCATCAACCGGTTGGTGAATTATTTGACGATCTCTCTTTCTCGTTGACGTTGATAGAAATCATTAGAAATGCACCATGAATAAAAGTACATGATTTATATCCAACCGGTAATACAATAGGCAATTTAAGAACGCGATTTGGCTCAACCGGTTGACTCGGCGGGGAAAAAAAAACAATAGACGCTAGGGTTACCATCCGTCCTCTTTTCCTGGGACACTGTCCTCTTTTTTTAGCGGTCCGGGGGAAGTCCGGGGAAATTTTTACAAGCGTCCGGGATTAATATAATTTACAAAATTTCCACACAATTCATGTTTACCAAAATATAATCATCAAAATAAAACCATCTCGATCACTGTGAATAAACATTTTTATCAAAATGATAAATTAGATGGGCGGAAGCTTTCCTATTAAGTGAAGGTGGTCATTTCCAACAATTTTTATAAAACAAAATTTTTTAGTATCAATGTTAATAATAATAAATAGTCGAGCTAATTTAATTTAATTATTTTAATTAAGAACGGTGTGCCTGAGGAGAAAAACGCAAGAGACCATTTTTATGCAGAATTGATCAGGCTAATCCGAAATAATATCCACATGGAAAAATATCAGTGGCGTTCCACTTTTTTTCTAAAAAATATATAACCGCTTCTTCATTTAAAGTATAAAAAAGTATTCTATTGGCGATAATGCTGAAACGAACGGAAATATCGAGCTGCGGTTTAAATATTTTTCCTGGCAAATTTCATCTACTTTTCGATTATGGTATCATAATTATACCTTATGATTTATTTTTTCGGAGTAAAATCAAAAAATGTGTTATTATTACAGATTGCGCTCTCTAGCATTTTTTTGAGAACTATTATGGACAACTAAATACGCTTGGTGAAAGTGCATACATTTTTCTTCCAAACAGTCTTTAGTTTGCTAAAATCGGATAAGTCGTTTATAAGTTACAGCGATTTAAATGATTACACTTTTAACAGCTTCACCCCTCTTATTAAAGTCGGTACGCCAATGAGCATAAGATCAAAATGATGCAGAATTGTCCAAGCGTTTTAATGGTGTTACCAAAGATATACCTTAAAGTGGAATTTTCGGAGATATGTAAAAATTTACTTTTCAATTACGCCCTCTTGCGGCAAAATGCGGAACTTAAAAATTATTTCCAGGATTTTCTCATGGCCACTTTAGTTATAATTTTTTTCCCCTGAGTTTCTATGCCCAGTAGTTTCCGAGATATAGCCGGCTACCTTTCTTATTGAATCACCCGGTACATAATATATAAAATACAAGCATTTTTATTTTAAATATATATTTTGTGAGTGCAGTTGTTTGCTCGGTTGTTTGTTAATTTTATTTATATATTAATATATGTTTTTGAGTTAATGTGTTTTTATGCATATTTTTCACAAAAACTTTTAAAATTTATTTTAAAAATATATTTGACAAATATTTTGTATCTATATTTTACTTTATTTTAAATGCGTCATGGTGAGTCCGGGGCTTCAGGCGAATTGTCCGGGGCTTCAGGCGAAATGTCCGGGGATTTAGTGATTCAGGTTATAGTTTCGTAAATTCTAAGATGGCAACCCTAAATATACTTAATTAAATACATCGTTGGATTGCTTAAAACATATTCTCACCTCAAAGATTTTGAGAAAGTTTCTGAATTAGAGCTATGAGAGCCTTTGTGACTGCCACCAGAGGTGGTATTCCTAATAATTTACCACATCTTCATGAAGTACCTATAAACTTACATAAATCGACCTGGATCCACGTAACTCTCGAGTGCGATATGGACAATCCATTCGAATTGAGCAGTATATTTTTTCTACGACCGAACTTACGAAGCTTATGTTAAAATTAAAAAATAAGTAAAGAAAAGAAGCTTAGCGGCAAGCGGACAGAGTAGTGCGTCTATCTTTTGCATTAAAGTACAAAGGGACGCCAAAGGTAAAATGGGTTTCCTGGGGCACAGGTAGACAATGACAGGCTGTTTCGTTCTTATTAGAACTCATCAGAAAGTCATAACCTATAACCGACCCCCAGTACAGCGAGACTATACTTTCAAGGCATTTTTAAGAAATAAAAACGCGATGAAAACCCAGTAACGCCATCTATAGGAATCAACTCCGTGCAAAAGATAGTCGTCGACGAAAGCAACAATAAACCAAATACGTTAGGCCAGCACACCAATATAGGAAACATTTTACGCATCCCCATAATTTTTCTACGGATTTGTATATTCAGATATAGATCGCGCTGCAGTAACCCACTAAGCGCTGCCAATCCGTAATACAATGCCGTGTTTTTAAAAAAGTAGTAGAGTTTAGTGTCCGTATAAGTAAATAGAAAAGAAGGTTTTTAGCGGCAGGCCGACAAAGTAGTACATATATCTTTTGCATTAAGTACACAGGGACGCCAAAGGTAATGGGTTCCCTGGGGCACAGGTAGACAATGACGGGCTGTTTCGCTCTTGTTAGAACTCATCAGAAAGCCATAACCTGTAAGCAACTCCCAATATAGCGAGACTGTTCTTTTCAAGGCGTTTTTAAGAAATAAAAACGCGATGAAAACCCAGTAACGCCATCAGTAGGAATCAACCCAATGCAAAAGATAGCCATCTAACGTGAAAACGTAGAAATAAATAAATTTAAATCAATCAAGCACGGAACGGCCACTTCACCAGTATAGGAAACATTTCTCGCTTCTCTAATACCATCGCCACGGTTTTGTGGATTCAGATCCAAATCGCGCTGCAGTCGCCCACCGGTTTGTAGCACTATTCCGTAAAAAATAAGTTTGCAGGCTGCCGGGTTTGAACTCACGGTCCTTGGATATAAAGTTTGCCGTTTTACCATTTCGGTCAAATGATTATATTAGAAATTATAGTAAATCTAACTTAATTATATATCAAATTAATTTTCTATGTACATTCAGTAGGTTGCATTATTTTTAAAACTATCATATCTATTTTGTTATATTGAACAAATTAATAACATATTGTACTTTATACATATGAATTATATAATTTAGTGTCTTGAAAAAAGGCATAACCTCAGTAAATATAATAAACTGTGATTCGTTAGTACTTTATAAGGACTCCACAGAAGAATTTAATTTTAAAAAATCGACATATAATTTTTATTGTCAGCAGTTTTAGTTGCAGCTTTCCCAAAAGACTCCATTAGGCCATATACGCTGAGTGAGCAGCTTCAAGCTACATAAAATCTACTTTATCCGGTACGCGGTTTTTATGATGTTTTAAATTCCCTTTAATTGCATCTTTATTACCTACGATAAAGCCATAGTAGAGGGGCAAATGGCAACATTTTTAAATTTGTTCACGTAAAGAGTTGTCGAGGTAGCTTACGGGGGAGATATGGCCAATTCTCCATTCTTCTAGAAGCAAAAAACTATTTATTCTGTATATTTTTTAACAATGACAGTTTTAGAAAAAACATAAATATGGAAAGATTTTTTTTTAAAGGTATACCTAGTTCATGTCAAAGGAAATCAATATTCCACTAAAAATTTCCAGGTTGATAGCCAAACAAACACAAATGGCTAACTATGCTACAGCATGTGCTGATAAGGATAATTTTTAAGTATCTCTATTTATTCCTTAAGTACACTCTTAAAAATGACTTGGTATTAATTTTTATTTGTTCTCGTGTTAACGTTAACAGAAATAACTACTTTTTTAGGAAAACAAAAAAGATTTCTTTCTTGGTTATATAAAAATGATGCCATCAGAACAAAAAAAATATCTTGTTTTTATATTAGTTGGTAGAAATAAAATATTTTGTTTAGCTGAATTTTACTTCTTATATATTCTATTTAAATGTTACATCAAGGTTCCTACAAACTTGTATTTATCAATTAAGATTGTTGTAATAACACATTATGAATTTGTAGTCCCTATCATTTTGTTAATTTTGATTAGGATAGGTTTTTAGGTACCAGAACTAACTTTTCTTTTCAAGTAATATTATTCTTCATATGTATAACTAACGGCATCGCTATTTTCTGTACTCACTTTACAACAGAGACTTGACGGTGGGTAACATCATTCTAGTCAGGACTGCCAGAGGTTATGTTATGTTAGGGTGTTTTTGCTGTTCCGTGTCCATTTTTTCGGCCATTTTCATGTTGATTTCCTGGTTATTGCACGCATGCTTGGATGTGACAATATTTGGTGTAATTTATTTGTGTTTATTGTCTTTCTTGTGTACGTTCTTATTGGCAGAAGGAAGTTAAATCATATGTAAGTAAACATTTTATTTTTTATCATTGCATGGAAATTTAAATGAGTTTTTTATAAAGCATGGCAGGGTGACCCGATGAGAAATAACTTAAAAATATTTGTTTTTTGTTTTTGTTCTATGCTTTATTTCGATAAAAGAACGTCATATTGATGACTTTTTATTCTGACCAAGTATAAACAATTTCCTATAGCTGTATATTTTAAATATAAAGTCCAGGGTATATTTTTGGTTTTTACGCCACTGACTGCCATTAAAGAAGTATTTTAGCTTTCGCTTTTAAAATATATGGTGATATGACTACTTTTTTACTAAAATTTTCATTGCTTGGTGTTTGCTGGAAAAATGATTGAAAAAACCAGCATGAGCCTAATAGACATAAATTTGTCTGTTTAAAGGTTGGAGACAATGACGTTTCTTAAACGGCAGTGGAGTTTTGGACTTGCAATATCTTTATTTGTTTATAATCACTACGTTTCAACTGGTAAGAATCTCCAGTCGTCTTCAGGTGAATACTGTAGGCTGTATTCACCTGAAGACGACTGGATACACTGAGAAAAGCTTCAGCAAAAAATTCTTTGTTAAGATTATTTTGACTGTAATAATAAATTTTCAACCTACGATAGCAAAATGAATTTTTTATTGCAAAAGAAACAATTTACCTGAAAACTTTTAATACCCATTATAAAAACCTTTGCTATTATAGAAAACTTACATTATGATAACAGCTAAGTAAGTCTTTATAAAAAATTATTTTCTAGGACTACTATTTGCTTTGCAGAGGAAGTAATGCAGTTTGCTGCTTTAAAAAAAAATCTTTATAAAAAAATCTTTTCTAGCGCTTTAAAGAGTTTTTAAAGGGGTAGCAAAATTTTTTGTTGGAATTGGAAAATTCGTAACTGTTCGGTTCGAATCGGATTATTTCGTGGTGACAAATTCAGTCTGATTGGGCCAATTTTTATATTGCGCACCAGTCGTCCCGTTCCTGCATCCACATGTCTTTAGGTCTTCATTTTTTCTGATATTTAGATGCTCGTTCCTTCATAAAGTAAAATCGTCGCATCGGTGGCTGTTGTTGGTGACCATTACGACTCGACATTTGTCTCATTTTTTCCAATAAAAATTGTGTTGGCTCAAAAATGTTTCCAGTGTGCAGTGCTTTATTGGATTGTGACATTAATGACAATGTTGATTTTTAATATCAGTGTTAAAAGACCAAAGTTATTTTAGTTTTATGTTAATTTTTTATGTTATGTGTTTAGTTTAACTGTTGTTTATTTAATAATAATTTTTGTGTGAGTCAAGGTTTAGAGAAAAGAAAATTAGTAATTCTTTAGCAAATGCTATTCATAATAAAAGTCCTTAAATTAAAAGACAACTTACCAAAGTTTAAAACACGGTATGATTTTTAAAAGGAAGATTTTAAGAAATATCGCAAAAGTAAAATACTTTTTTTTTCTCAATAAAATACAATGTAATTATTATTTTACCTAATATTCGAGCTAAATGCAGAAAAAAGTTTTTTCGGCATTCCCTTTTGGATATTTGTTTAAATTTAAAATGAACAGATTTTTTTAATAAGATATGTTTTAACCACTCGAAGAAAAAAGCAGTAAAATATTATTGTTTTTTTAAGCAGCTAAAACTTAAACTATTTTTAGGTTATGAAGTGTTGTTTTCTGTTGTACAATAAATAATAAAGGGAAAAATATTTTTTTTTTAGTTTTAAATCTTTGACAACCTATTCAGAAGTGGAGAGTTGCATGATGGAAAATATGAAGGAGTTGCCTGAAAAATAAGCTTTATACTATGTTAAATTTTTGATATAGCATGGAAAATATTATTTTTAACAACACAATTTTAAATGAATCAAAATTTTTGGAAACTTACGTACCCAAAGTGAAACAACTTGGTTTATATAAATGTGTTATTAAGCATAATATGTTCTCTAAAGTATATTAAAAATTCAACAAAATGTACGGCTTTTTTTGGGCCACCCCACATATTATAGCAAATAAGTGGTGCTGTTATAATAAACCACTTTACTATTATAGCAATGCTTAGTTGCTACCTTAGCTAAAAAAGAATTCCTGAAGTAAATAAGTACATTCTGACCCAGCAAAGTATCTTTCTTGAAATAAATAAAAAAATCTTTCCAATAGAGCAAAATGTTATACTGTTATTAAAAAAGAAATTCTTGTTTCGAAAACGATGCGGATGGCGTAGAAAAGTATCTTTATTGTTCTAGCAAAGTCTCTTCATAGCCGATGGTCAGTTGCTTTGCTAATACAACATTTTTGTTTACTTGAGCTAAGAGATAATTCTTTATAAAGTGACTTTATTACGACAGCAAAGAAATTACAGCCAAATGGATTTTACTGTCTCAGGTAGTTTTTCTTTTGTCCCCTATGTTAGCATTTTTCTTTATAAGCGGTATAAAGATTTTTATAAGGACAGTGTATGCTTACCAGTTGAAACGTAGTGATTATAAACAAATAAAGACAATGCAAGTCCAAAACTCTATTGCCGTTCAAGACATAAATTTGATTCATGTATAAAAATTGACTATGCCCTCAACTCGTGTTCGCAGACTATGTATTACAATATTACAAGATTGTATCCAAGATATCAACTAAGATTTATTAATGGTTTTAATAGCAGTCGTAACTACTGACACATTTGTGTAATGGCCATGTTTAAAGGCAAAAACGTTGGAAAATAACGCATAATAGGGAATAGTGGAGTCGAAAACCTTGTTGTCCAAAGCCATAAAAACTTATTTGGAGTTACCCAGAGAAATTAATGAACTATGCATGGGACTATTAAGCAATGCTTAATGTCATAATAAATGGCGTACCCTAAAATTAGTTAATAATATTTGCAATATCTTTAAATTTTGGTTTTTTACTATACAACATAAAGCCAGAAAAACCAAAATTTTCAACGGTATCAGTTTTAATAGTCTTATAGTTATTTACGATATAAGTGTTGTAAAGATTCATATTACAACACGAGATGTTAAAGTTGTCAAACGAGGCGTCAGCCGAGTTTAATAAAATATCGAGTGTAGTAATATAAATTTACAACAAGAATATTATACAAAATTTTATCTACTTTCATCTATGAATAAAAATATTTGGCAAAAGGCATTTTTAAAAATAAAAATGCACCTGTTTATTAAGTTTACTAATCAAGTTTTTTATGTTACCTTTCGCATAGTTACTGTTTCGCATGGTTACTGTCGAAACTTTGTCAAACAAATTCAAAAATATAAAAAGCGTTTTTCAAAATGAGCGATTCTGATGGAAGTTTACCCTCTGATATAGAAGCAGCGGCAAGCGAAGCGACCTCAAGTTTAGTTCCGACAAAATCCAAGGCGCGGTATAAGTTGGAGTATCAGAAGTTTGAAGATTGGTGCAAAGCTAACAAAATAAAGGAGGTGTCTAAGAAAATCCTTTTGGGTTATTTTTCCGTAAAGCAATGCTCCTAGAAACCATCTACACTATGGGCTCACTACTCAATGTTGAGAACTATTATTTCAGTCAAGAAAAATCAAGTTATAAGCAGATTTTCTCAACTAATCGCATTTTTGAAAAAAAGTTCAGAGGGTTACAAGGCCAAAAAGTCCAAAGTTTTCCCAAAGAAAGACGTGTGTAAGTTTCTTAGTACTGCAGATGATGAAACATATTTACTTATGAAGGTTGTTATGATAATCGGCATTTTTGGGGCTTGTCGTCGCAAAGAACTAGCTAAGTTAATGTTGGATCATATTGAACACAATGATTTGTATATAAAAATTGTGATTCCATTCTCGAGAACCAAAATTATGCGAGAATTTGTTATAACAGAAGGAAATGTGACTGGTGTCAACTGTTTAAGTATTTTTCGAAAGAATGCTAAACTTCGTCCTCTTAATGCTCACAGGCGGTTGTTTGTATTCTATGGAAAAGAAAAATGCACCTCCCAGCCTGTCGGAATTAATAGTTTTGGAAGTATACCAAAAAAGATTGCAACAAAACTTGGATTGAATAATCCTGAAGGATACAGTGGACATTGTTTTAGGAGGTCCTCAGCCACGATTCTAGTTGATGGTGGTACAGATGTTAAAGCGTCATGGGGGCTGGAAATCCTCTTCTACGGCAGAAGGCTACGTTGAGAATTCTTTAGAAAATAAGAAACAAATAGCAAAGCAGATCATGGGGTCAGACACGGATTTAATGATTGAAAATTCGAACGTAAAGGGCTCCATCACATCCACTTCTAATATACTAATTTCTGACTGTAAAAAGTGTATTATTAATGTTTATAATAAACCTTAAGTGTTATATTTTAATTAATAATTGGTAATTAATTTTATAATTGTTAATAATAAATCATTCTTCTAAAAAGTGTGTTATTTAACAGCAAGATTTTAATCAAACCGTTTTTTTTTATTACAGCACTAGTACTGTAATAGATGTCCGCTGTAATAGATGCCCTTACAAAACGATTTACAGAACTGTAAAATTCATATTACTAAATGAAAGTAGATAAAAACAATTTATTTAATAATTATATTGCACTACTAAAATGTTAATCCAGAAGATTCTCCCAAGATTCATTCAATTGGCTTTTAATCTTAACCATTTCCCCGCCTGATGGAAAGAATTTAAAATACAAAGACGACTTTAACTGTCACAACTTTAAATCCATTCAAAATTTCCCAAAGAGACCACTTAAGCCGCTGTTAAAGCAAATTTGAGTTAATAAACTTCCCAGTAAAACACGATGTAATTTTAAAAACTTTTAAAAATCTTATTAATAATATGAATTTATCTAATTTGTGTTTCTGGGGTAAGGTTTTGGTATTAGTTCTTAGCAGGTTGGCTGTTTGTGATTTTCGAATTCAGTTAATATTTATTTTAATTGAATAATATTTATTTAAAATAATAGTAGTTTGTGCAACAAGAGTGGATATGACGTCCATATCGCACGAGGAAGTAAATTTAGCACGACGCCGTAGGCGGAGTGCTCAAACTTCCGAGCAAAATATGGACAATCCACTCGAGTTGAACAGTATATTTTTTCTACGACTTAACTTCCGAACTTCATGCTAAGAATTTTAAAAAATTATTTAAATTAGGCATTATAACTTGTCTTTTAAGTTGGCCATGAACTTGTGAGAACGGTAATAAGAAACAATTGAACAAAAACTCATTTTGATGGACAAACCCATTGACCAAATTATACTGTACCATATTTATCGATTTGGGTAAGTTCTTATATTTAAACAAACTCATTTTTTAATATATCTATCTTTCTCACATTCGGCTTCTTGCTGAATAACAGACAAAAAGCGATATATGTATTAATAAAAACGAACAATTTATTTTCTCAACCAGGTATTTTGATTAATTATTGTTTTAATAAAATGCACATAAGAAAAATATGTTTGTTGGGTTTATTTCTGCTTGCGTAAGAATTATAACTCCGAAAGTACAACAAAATAGCTGTAGAATTCGTTTTAAACAGTTAAAAATGGATTTGTGTTAACGTGGAAATAGGTGGCAATACTGTAAGTAGAACTAATATAACCTAAACAATTTTAGTAAAAATGGATTTTTTTCTAGAAATCTTATAATTTCGTCTGTTTTATCGGGTTATTTTTATGATCCACCATTAAAGAAAGAATTACCAGTTAATTTTCTATGTTTGTTGCGTATAATAAAGGTTTTAAGATCAATTGGGGTTGGATCCCCGTTCAAAATATATCGGAAAATATCCCCGTGCACAAATATTTATAATAATATATTATTTATATGAAAAAAATAATCAAGGTTAGTAAGAAAACGTTCATTTGGTAGATATATAGTACATTTTATGCAAAGCTTGTAGTAATTGTCTAAAAATGAGTGAAAATAAAGATATTTTTGAAATAAGAATGTGCGTCTGTGCGCAAATCTTTAGTTTGGTCAGAAAATAACAATAATTTCATAGAAATATATTTTGGTATTCATTTTGTTATTATACCTTCAATTTTCGCACTATTTCGTGTACTCTTTAGGAAAATATTGTGTGTACATAGAGTCTGGGATAAATGTTTTGATTTAAATTTAAAAAGAACAAATTTCATTCAAGTGCAGGTAGTACCACCCGGGATTGGGTCAATTTATGGGTTTTGCCCATTGTTATCCATTCACAAACACTAAAAATGGTGTGACAAAGGCGTGCATTATGTACATAGTATTAGGCACACTTATTTTTTTTTTGATTAAACATTATTAAAAAATACAAAATTCAGATATTTTTAATTTTTAAAAAATCATAATATTCTTCGTCATCTGAAGAACTGTCATCTTCTCTTGACGTTATAATTAACGGGTCGACGGTCCGATCGATCAGGTGGTCAAGATCCCACATTTTCTCCTCTTCGTTAATGACATGATAGACTGCTTTTTCGCCTGTTCTCTGGTATCACTTTCTTAATGGCTTGATCAAACAGTAGCTTAACGTCTTTCATTTTGAATGTCGTGTTGTGGCTTGCTACAAATCCTTTCACTTGCGCCCATATAGGTTCTATAGGATTAAATTCGCAAGGATATTGCGGTGTGCGCAGCACAGTTACACTATGTATCTTTCACGGCATATTTCATAAAACGATGTTTGTGTAAATTTGATATAGCTAATAGTTCCTTCTTTACCAAATTATCTTGTTTTTTTCTTTGGTTAGTTATCATAACTAATTTAATGCAAAAAATTTACCTGCACCTATGGCCGACATCGAAATTAAGCCGAACTGGACTATTTTATTACTCTACACCCTTTTGAAATAGACTATAATGATTTCTTCCAATCATTTGGAAGCTCCTTTCTGGCCATATTATTTTCTATATCTCTAACATTATTGTCTCCCTTTGAGTTCTATGTGTTTGATCATTTGCGTCGTTATTTTATCGACGTTCACAAATTACTAGAATTGTAAAATATTTACATTATTTGATTACATACGAATAATACCACCCTTTAATCAAGTTCAATGAAATCGAGTCCCAGTAAAACTATTCAAATTAGGTTCATCGGTGACGAGCTATTATTTTATTTATCGCACAGATAAATTTAGGTGGGCTTGTGTAGGAGAGAATCGAATATATTACTTCTATAAAGGAAAAATAAGTCTAGACAGAAAACATGGCGTGTCTTAGAACTTGTAATACAAGGTCAGGTCGTTAGGAGAGCTGTAAACTGTGATCTCCGATCAGCTGATTTAGGTTTGGCATATCAGAGAAAAAAACAATCTATACCGGGTGTTGCATCGTCGAGCGGGACATAGGAAATCCCTTGTAATTTTAAAAGGGGTCAATTATTGGCTTCTCTATTTATTTTAGAGAAAAATTCTATTTAGGTTTATTAAAGAGCACTAAAACCCACATTCAAAAGAATAACTTTAGATATTTTTGATGAGTCCGTTTACGGGTTATCGCCGATTTTTTTTTACCTATTTCTCCTTTTTATGGCCCCGTATTTGCAGGCACCAGTCAAGGTAAAAGATGACTGTCAAATAAAGTTGTTATTTTGAAATGTGTGCTTTATTGTTATAAAAACTCGTACATCGAAAATATTAGCCATGAATTACACTTCTGAAGAAAAAATATTGATGATTAAATGGTATTATCAAGGAAATAGTTATCAAAATGTGCCAGACATGTTTGCTGCTCTGTATCCGAATAGACCGATACTTGCAAAATCTACAGTCGAAAGGACTATCAAGAAATTTGAGACAAAAGGCACTGTAATAAATAACTGCAGATGTGAAGAAAGGCAGGAACAAAGAAGAGATGCAAGAAATGATAGGGACTTGTAAGTTTTATTGTGCGTGGAAGAAATGATGGGAAGATCAGCACAAGGAAACTTGAGGATGACATAGGATTAGATCACACCACAGCGTTACGAGCATTGAAACGACACAAATATTATTCATACAACTATGAAAAGCACCAAGAGCTAAGAGATAGGGACAAAATACGACGACAGGAGTTTTGTTTTGGTATGATTGAAAGAGCAAACATGGATAGGGAATTTTTAAAAAACATTTGTTTCACTGACGAATGCACATTTATCTTAAACAATGAACCCAATGTTCAAAATTATCGTTATTGGAGCAAAGAAAACCAACACAGGTTTGTCGAAACAAGGACGCAATATCCACAAAAAGTTAATGTTTGGGCTGGGATTTTCGGTGAAAATAATATCGGGCCATTATTTCTTACACGAAATTTAAATGCAGAATATTTTTTTGGAACTACTTGAAGATCATATTTTACCTACTTTACATGATGCCGCCAGGAAAAATTAGGAAGTTTGATACCAAATGGATGGCTGCCCGGCACATAGTACCCTGGCTGTCCGGGAATATTTAAACCGTGCTTTTAATGGAAATGTTATTGGCTTAAATCTTACAGTAAATTGGCCAGCCAGGTCTCCTGATTTATCGCCAAGTGATTTCTTTCTCTGGGGCCATTTAAAAAACAGGATATACAAAGATAAAAAAATACCCAAATCTAGACGAGTTCAAAATGCTTTTTCTGCCGAATGCAATAGAATTTCAGTTTACCAACTAGCGAATGTAAGAAGAGAATTTTATGATCGCCTCGGTTATTGTCTAGCAGTCAATGGAGGAATATTTGAACATCTTCTTGAATCCTAAAGTTCTAACAATTTAATAGTACCTACCTATTAATTAGTAAAATATTGAAACATGCAAAATGTCATAATTAACCTTGTAATTGGATACTTTATTTTAGTTTTATTCAGATTAATTTGTACTCATAAATACACCTTTTATATTTTCGATGTACGATTTTTTATAACAATAAAGCACACATTTCAAAATGACAGCTTTATTTGACAGTCATCTTTTACCTTGACTGGTGCCCGCAAATACGGGGCCCAAAAAAGGAGAAATAGTTAAAAAGAAATCGGCGATAACCCGTAAACGGGCTCATCAAAAATATCTAAAGTTATTCTCTTGAATGTGGGTTTTAGTGCTCTTTAATAAACCTAAATAGAATTTTTCTCTAAAATAATTAGGGAAGCCAATAATTGACCCCATTTAAAATTACAAGGGATTTCCTATGTCCCGTTTGACGATGCAACACCCGGTATAGGTAACACAAAAAATTTAGCATTTTTTATCTTGTTAACATTTTATACACAGTAAAGAACACGGTATTTAATAGACTGCAAATTTATACTCAATTTCAGAAAGGTGTAGAGTAATAAAACGGGAAATTCCGTCCAGTTCAGCTCAATTTCGGTGTCGGCAATAGGCGCAGGTAAATTTTGTGCAATAAATTATTTATGATAGGTAACCAAAAAAGTTAGAGAATTAGGTTAACTGGTATTAAGATAAAATAGTATTGTTTATAATATTAAGATTCCAAGTAATTTTTTGAGGACTATCTTGGTTAAATGATAAAATATCTTCCAGCTGATTCAGTAGTAGTTATGGATAACGCAAGCTATCATTCATGACGCACAGAGAAAACTCCATTCATTTTGGAGAAAACAAGAAATTATCAACAGGTTAATAACCAGCAAAAGTATTGAATTTGAAGATAATTTGATAAGGAAGGAACTATTAGCTATAGCAAATTTACACAAACATCGTTTTATGAAATATACCGTGAAAGATATTGCTGAAAAACATAGTGAAACTGTGCTGCACACATCGTCATGTCGTTGGAATTTAAATCCCATAGAACTTATGGGCACAAGTGAAAGGATTTGTAGCAAGACACAACACGACATCCAAAATGAAAGAAGTTAAGCTACTGTTTGATCAAGCCATTAAGGAAGTGTTACCAGAGAACTGGCGAAAAGCAGTCCATCATGTCATTAAGGATGAGAAGAAAATGTGGGATCCTGACCACCTGATCGATCGGACCGTCGACCTGTTAATTATAACATCAACAGGAGATGACAGTTCCTTAGATGACGAAGAATATTATGATTTTTTATAATTTATTTTCTGTATAATATATTTTTTGTATTTTATATTTTTTAAATAATGTTTATTAAAAAATAAGTGTACCTAATACTATGTACATAATGCACGCCTTTGTCACACCGTTTTCAGTGTTTGGGAATGGATAACAATAGGCAAAACCTATAAATTGACCCAAACCCGGATGGTACTACCTGCACTTGATGAAAAGAAATAATTTTGCAATAAAATCAATGCGAAATTATGAAAGTGGCTTAAATATTCGTTGAGTCACTCTGTAGTCCCTTTGCATACCTAATAAGCTTTTATTACTCTACACCTGTCTGAAATAGACTATAAAAAAAATAAAGCGATGCGGCATGTTTAACACGACACTTAATTTATTTTTTAGAAAACAACATAACTTACCTTCTCAGTGGCGGCTCATGAGTATGAGTATAAGAGGGCACAGATCTAGGTACGCAAAATTGAGTGCCTGCGGATATTTTTCTAATTTTTAAGGAAATGTCTAAAATGCATGACTTACAATTTATATCGAAAATTGACCAAGATACGATTCTCGATTCTTTATTTTTTTAAGAGCAACCGAACAATATTTCCAAATTCTTCTCCAAAGTTACCAGCTCCAAGCGAAATTATATTTATAATATTAAAACATTGGGTTTGGTTATTAAAGGATTTTTGAAAAAAAGTTTAGCCTTAGCTATTGGGAAGCGTGAGAAAATCACATTTTTTACAATACAATGAAATTAAACAATATTTTAAATAGAAAGACGTTTTTATGCATCCCTACAGGCGCTTCTGACGAATCTGACGCGACCAAGCGACCACTTGCCGAAGCACGCGGAAGCCGAACAGCCGAACTAATTAATTTCCTGCCACTGCGGGCGGGTAATTCAATTCAAAAAGTTCCATCCCAAAGTTTTTTTACATATAGCGGCAAATTTTATAGAAAAATGTATATTAAATATATTATTATCTTATATCATATACTAATACTTATATTATATAATTATTTCACATTAGATATTCCAACGTTGTGAAATGAAAATGACTTGACTTTCTATTAATACTTTATGTTGGATTAGGCCTGGGGGGGGTAAACCCCCCCCCCCCCCCTCCCCGTGGCTGCGCCACTGCATCCCTACTTTTTTTTGCTTGTAGATTCAAATGAAGATCGCGCTGCAGTAGCCCACCGGGTGCTGTACTAATCCGTAATACAATCCTTGATTAAAAATAAAGTAGTAGAGTTTAGTGTCCGTATAAGTAAAATAGAAAGAAAGTTTTAGCGGCTATATATTTTAAAGGACACTAAATTCCACTATTTTATTTATTTCTTACACGGCAGTTTTACGGATTAGTGCTGCACACCAGTGGGCGACTGCAGCGCGATCTAGAACTGAATCTACAAAACCGTAGAGATGTGTAGGAAAGTGCAAATTATGTTTCCTATACTGGATGGGTGGCCGTTATAGTTCTATGTTTTCACGTTAAATGGCTATCTTTTGCATTGAGTTGAATCCAACAGATGGCAATACTAGGTTTTCATTATATTTTTATTCGTAAAAATATCTAAAAAACATTTTCGCTGTACTGGCAATTGCTTACAGGTTATGGCCTTCTGATGAGTCCCAATAAGGACTAAACAGCCTGTCATTGTCTACCTGTGCTCCCGGGGAACCCATTACCTTTGGCGTCCCTGTGTACTTTAATACAAAAGATAGACGCACTACTCTGTCCGCTTGCCGCTAAGTTTCTTTCTATACGGCGTGTTATGGAATTGCCTTAGTATATTTAAACCTGGAAAGCCTGATATGATAACCTTCTGAGAAAAAAATATTTTTAAATGTCGCTTGGCTTTAATAAGTGAGAAAATTTATCATTTGTGTTTTTGATGCCGACGCCTTCACTGCCTTACCCACGTGCGTTTGTTTTGATTTTAAACTGTCAAACAAAAAGAAGAAGGTCAGTGACTTTACAATGTTACATGACAGTGACCTACTAAAAAAAAATCACTGACCTTATATCATTAGGTTTATTCAAACTTTTTAGAAATTAAAATTAACGTACCTCAGCAAGAATCCTTAAAAATTGGCATACCTACAAACCATACTAAAATAAACAAATTCTTTTAAATCGAATCTGCTGTTCACACTTTGAGAATTAACTCGTAGGTATTTCACAACAAAAAAACACGTTATTTAAGCAAGTACACAATAAAAATTCTTTATTAAACTTTTTACTTCATATAGGGTCCTTACGCAAGCACTTATTTTTGTTCATATTTCTCTTTTTTCTACAATAAAACATACAAAAACCTTTCGTTATTCCCCTAACGCAAACAAGTTTAAGTTGTCAATTACCTACAGTTACAAAGTACGTCGCTAGCGATGGCGCTGATTTAGTTAGTGATGGACGATATGTATCGATGATTTTCTAAACATCGGTGTTTTGTTACCGATGTTCGATATTTTGCCATCGATAATAATAAGGGTCACAAACAACGATTAAGGCATTGATGTTTAACTCTCGAAGTTTGACACTGCGTTTTAATATTTGACGCCACCTTTTTGTTTAGAAATTACTTTGGTGAGGCGGAGTTTCAGCACGCCAGGGACTGGCGGAACAAAATACCGATGAACCTAGCTCATAAATAATTTAATTTGCAGTCATGGACAATATAGCATTAAATCTTAATCTTGGAACAAAAATAACCTTTTCGTATCTTTTTCGTGTATTATGTTAAAACGTGTTTTTATTTCGTCTGGTTGTCTCCGTGAAACGCGAGGGTGTAATTTTCTCCGTGGAAGAACAACTTCTTTTGAGAAGAAATGCGATCGTAAAAAGTCAAAAGTGACAAAGCAGAGTTCCACACTATCATCGTCTCGAGATTTTTGGCGAGTGCCTCTTTTAGAATGTACCTAAAACATTAAAAACTGGTAAATAGGCACGGTTACTAGTGGTAAATAGCTATACTCGTTATTATTTATTAATGCTTTTATTCTAAATTTTGAGTACCTATTTTACTTATGTTAGGCTGCTTATGATGCCGTATTTATTTTATTATTTCTATTTAGCTAAAAAGTGAAGCAGTAAAAAAATAGTTTCTTGCTTACTAAACACACACAGCTGATGTATAAATTCATCTAAACCCATATGTTTTATTTACTGTACACCTGATTTTGACAGTTTGATATTTGGCAACGTTGCGAAATCCATCTCTCTCACTCGCGAGGCTATGCTTTTGCTCATATCTCTTCTCTTTTACATTGAGAACTTCATGGCTTTTATTCATTGGCGTCGGGCTGATTTTAGGAGCCTTACCCCACTTTTTAGATGGTCGATTAAAAAAAACAAACTATGGAGTGTTTTTCTACACTGAGAAAAGCTTCAGCAAGAAATTCTTTGCTAAGATTATTTTGGCTGTAATATTAAATTTTTTACCTACGATAGCAAAATGAATTTCTTATTGCAAAAGAAACAATTTACCTGAAAACTCTTTATACCCGTTACAAAAATCTTTGCTATTATAGAAAACTTACATTATGATAACAGCTAAGTAAGTCTTTATAAAAAATTATTTTCTAGGACTACTATTTGCTTTGCTGAGGAAGTAATGCAGTTTGCTGCTTTTGAAAAAAATCTTTATAAAGAAATCTTTTCTAGCGCTCTAAAGAGTTTTTAAAGGGGTAGCAAAATTTTTTGTTGGAATTGGGAAATTCGTAACTGTTCGGTTCGAATCGGATTATTTCGTGGTGACGAATCCAGTCTCATTGGGTCAATTTTTATATTGCGCACCAGTCGTCCCGTTCCTGTCTCCAGGTCTTCATGTCTTTAGGTCTTCATTTTATTTAAGATATTTAGATGCTCGTTCCTTCATAAAGTAAAATCGTCGCATCGGTGGCTGTTGTTGGTGATCATTACGACTCGACATTTGTCTCATTTTTTCCAATAAAAATTGTCTTGGCTCAAAAATGTTTCCAGTGTGCAGTGCTTTATTAGATTGTGACATCAATGACAGTGTAGATTTTTAATATCAGTGTTAAAAGACCATAGTTATTTTAGTTTAATGTTAATTTTTTTATGTTATGTGATTGTTTATTTAATAATAATTTTTGTGTTAGTCAAGTTTTAGAAAAAAGAAAATTAGTAATTCTTTAGCAAATGCCATTCATACTAAAAGTCCTCAAACTAAAAGACAACTTACCAAAGTTTTAAACATTGTATGATTTTTAAAAGAAGATTTTAAGAAATATCGCAAAAGTAAAATACTTTCTTTTTCTAAATAAAATACAATGTAATTATTATTTTACCTAATATTCAGGCTAGATGCAGAAACATATTTTTTCGGCATTCCCTTTTGGATATTTGTTTAAATTTAAAGTGAACAGATATTTTTTAATAAGATATGTTTTAACCACTCAAAGAAAAAAGCAGTAAAATATTAATGTTTTTTTTAAGCAGCTAAAACTAAAACTATTTTTAGGTTATGAAGTGTTGTTTTCTGTTGTATTAAATAATAAAGAGAAAAATAATTTTTTTTTAGTTTCAAATCGTTGATAACCTATTCAGACGTGGGGAGTTGCATGATGTAAAATATGATGGAGTTACCTGAAAAATAAGCTTTATACTATGTTAAATTTTTGATATAGCATGGAAAATATTATTTTTAATAACACAATTTTAAATGAATCAAAATTTTTTAAAACTTCCGTACCCAAAGTGAAAAAGCTTGGTTTATATAAATGTGGTATTAGGCATAATAAGTTCTCTAGAGTATATTAAAAATTCAACAAAATATACGGCTTATTTTTTGGGCCACCCCACATATTATAGCAAATAAGTGGTGCTGTCATAATAAACCACTTTACTATTATAGCAAATCTAAGTTGCTACTTTAGCTAAAAAAGAGTATCTGAAGTAAGTAGGTACATTCTGACCCAGCAAAGAAACTTTCTTGAAATAAATAAAAAAATCTTTCCAATATGGCAAAATGCTATGCTGATATTGAAAAAAAAATTCTTGTTTCGAGAACAATGCGGATGGCGTAGAAAAGTATCTTTACTGTTCTAGCAAAGTCTCTTTATAGCCGATGGTCAGTTACAACATTTTTGTTTACTTGAGCTTAGTGATCATTCTTTATAAAGTGACTTTATTACGACAGCAAAGAAATTACAGCCCAATGGATTTTACTGTCTCAGGTAGTTTTTCTTTTGTCCCCTATGTTAGCATTTTTCTTTATAAGCGGTATAACGATTTTTATAAGGACAGCAAGAATCTTCTCTCAGTGTAGGACACCCAAGGAGTCACCCATTTAAATATAATAAGGCTATTTCATAACACGCTGTACCGGGTGTCCCATTATGGATGGCCACCGGCTTTATCTCGGAAACTGCTAGGCATAGAAACTCGGGAAAAAAATGATAACTTAAGTAATTATGAGAAAATCCTGGAAATAATTTTTAAATTCCGCATTTTGCCGCAAGAGGGCGTAATTGTCAAGTAAATTTTAAAATTTTACATATCTGCGAAAATTCCACATTAAGGTATATTTTTGGTAACACCATTAAAAAGCTTGGACAATTACGCATAATTTTGGTCTAATGCTCATTGGCGTACCGACTTTAATAAGAGGGGGGGAAGCTGTTGAAAGTGTAATAATTTAAATCGCTGTAGGTAACTTATAAACGACTTATCCGATTTTAGCAAACTAAAGACTGTTTGAAAGAGAAATGTATGCACTTTCACCCATCGTATTTAGTTGTCCATAATACTTCTAAAAAAAATGCTAGAGGGCGCAATTTGTAATAATAGCGCATTTTTTGATTTTACTCCGAAAAAATAAATCATACGGTATAAGTATGATACCATAATCGAAAACTAGATGAAATTTGCTAGAAAAAATATTAAAACCGCAACTAGATATCTCCGTTTGTTTTAGCGTAATCGCCAATAGAATAATTTTTAAAACTTTAAATGAAGAAGCGGTTATATATTTTTTAGAAAAAAAGTGGGACGCCACTGATATTTTTCCATGTGGATATTATTTCGGATTAGCCTGGTCAATTCTGCATAAAAATGGTCTCTTGCGTTTTTCTCCTCAGGCACACCGTTCTTAATTAAAATAATTAAATTAAATTAGACAGGCGGACGCTTGCCTATTCAGTGAAGGTGGTCATTTCCAACAATTTTTATAAATAAAATTATTCATTATCAATGTTAATGATAATAATAAATAGTAGAGCTAATTTAATTTAATTATTTTATTAAGAACAGTGTGCCTGAGGAGAAAAACGCAAGTGACCATTTTTATGCAGAATTGACCAGGCTAATCCGAAATAATATCCACATGGAAAAATATCAGTGGCGTCCCACTTTGTTTCTAAAAAATATTCTTTATTTAAAATTTTAAAAATTATTCTATTGGCGATAACGCTGAAACGAATGGAGATATCGAGTTGCGGTTTTAATATTTTTTTCTAGCAAATTTCATCTACTTTTTGATTATGGTATCATAATTATACCGTATGGTTTATTTTTTCGAAGTAAAATCTAAAAATGTGTTATTATTACAAATCGAGCCCTCTAGCATTTTTTTTAGAACTATTATGGACCACTAAATACGATTGGTGAAAGTGCAAACATGCATTTCAAACAGTCTTTAGTTTGCTAAAATCGCATAAGTTGTTTATAAGTTACAGCGATTTAAATGGTTACACTTTCAACAGCTTCCCCCCTTTTATTAAAATCGGTACGCCAATGAGCATTAGACCAAAATGATGCATAATTGTCCAAGCTTTTAATGGTGTTACCAAAGATATACCTTAAAGTGGAATTTTTGGAGATATGTAAATTTTTAAAATTTACTTGTCAATTACGCCCTCTAGCGTCAAAATGCGGCACTTAAAAATTATTTTCAGGATTTTCTCATGGCCACTTAAGTTATCATTTTTTTCCCCCGAGTTTCTATGCCCAGCAGTTTCCGAGATATGGCCGGTGGCTATCCATAATGGGACACCCGGTATATTTTAACGGACACTAAATTCCACTATTTTATTTGTTGATGAATAATTTTTAAAGGGGCGTTTATTGGCATTTCACTAACCAAATTTATTCATTTGATAAAACGCTACTTCAAAAAACTTAACGTTAAATATGAAAGTGTTTTAATTTTTTTTTTAATTTGCGTGGTAAGGCAATTTAAATACAGATAAGGGTGTGACAGTTTCTGGAGGCGCCATACCTCACAGTTGATTCTATTATATTAAAAAAAACTTTTTCAGAAAGTAAATACTTTTTCTCGTTTATTTTTCATCTTATACTGACGTTAAATATAATGTGGCGCTTCTGGTGAAAAAATATTAATTTATAACTTAAACAACTTCAAATTGTCAATATAAGGTTCCTTAAATCAATGTTAAATCTGAAATATCAAAATAAATTTATCCGGGCAACTAAACTGCTGGACAATTGCTTTCGAGCAAGAAAAATTTCGCCTAAATTTAACAGATAATATTTTCTGAACCAGTTAAAGAAAATCCAACATTGACAATTGTTTCCCAAGGGATAAATCTATCAACCATTCAAAATTGTAGGTCGATATCATATCTGGTTCAGAAAATATTAACTGGTAAATTTAGGCGAAATTTTTCTTGCTCGAAAGCAATTGACCAGCAGTTTAGATGCTTCAGCCATGAATGAAAAATATTGAAACAGCTGCACAACAAATACAGGGTGATTCACGGTGGATGGTAAGTTATAGTCTATTTCAGAAAGGTGCAGAGTAATAAAATGGGAAATTCCGTTCAGTTCGGCTCAATTTCGGTGTTGGCCATAGGCGCAGGTACATGTTGTGCATTAAATTATTTAGGATAACTAACCAAAAAAAAGAAGATAATTTGATAAAGAAGAAACTATTCGTTATAAAAAATTTACACACACATCGTTTTATGAAATATGCCGTGGAAAATAATAGCTGAAAAACATAGTGTAACTGTGCTGCGCATACCGCTATATATTACGGACTAAATCCTATATAACTTATATGGGCGCAAGTAAAAGGATTTGTAGTAAGACACAACACGACATTCAAAATAAAAGAAGTTAAATTACTGTTTGATCAAGCCATTAAAGAAGTGACACCAGAGAACTGTCGAAAAGCAGTCCATCATGTAATTAAAGAAATGGAATCTTCACCACCTGATCGATCGGACCGTCGACCCGTTAATTATAACATCAAGAGGAGATGACAGTTCCTCAAATGACGAAGAATATTAATTTAATTTCTGTATAATGTATTGTTTTTATAATAGAAAAGAAGGTTTTTTATCGGCAGGCGAACAAAGTAGTGCATCTCTCTTTTGCATTGAGTACACAGGGACGCCAAATGCAATGGGTTCCCTGGGGCACAGATAGACAATGACAGGCTGTTTCGTTCTTATTATAACTCATCAGAAAGCCATAACCTGTAAGCGACCCCGAATACAGCGAGACTCTGTTTTCAAGATATTTTTAAGAAATAAAAATGCGATGAAAACCCAGTAACGCCATCTATAGAAATCAACTCAATGCAAAAGATAGTCATCGGCGAAAGCAAAAAAAAAATATTATTTTGAAAAATTTTACTATAGCGAACGTTAAAAATCATATTAATGCACATAATCTATTTTTAACTGTTTAAAACGAATTCTACAGCTATTTTGTTGTACTTTCGGAGTTATAATTCTTACGCTAGCAGAAATAAACCCGGACAAACCTTTTTTCTTCTGTGCGGTTCAGTAAAGCAATTTATTAAAATACCTATGGTTGAGAAAATAAATTGTTTGTTTTTATTAATACATATATCGCTTTTTGTCTGTTATTCTGCAAAAAGCCGAATGTGAGAAAGATAGATAGGTATATTCAAAAAATGAGTTTGTATAAATATAAGAACTTACCCCAATCAATAAATATGTTACAGTGTAATTTGGTCCATGGGTTTGCCATCAAAATAAATTTTTGTTCAATTGTTTTTTATTATCGTTCTCACAAGTTCATGGCCAACTAAAAAGACAAGCTATGATGCTCAATTTAAATATTTTTTTAAAATTCTTAGCATGAAGTTCGGAACTTAAGTCGTAGAAAAGAATATACTGTACAACTCGAGTGGATTGTCCATATTGCGCTCGAAAGTTTGAGCACTCCGCCTACGGCGTCATCATATCCACTCTTGTTGTACAAACTACTATTAGAGCAGTATAAATATTTTGTTGCAATATTCTAAGAGATCGTTAAACGGGCTGTTGTATGCAGATCGGTTTAGTTCGCTCCCGTAATGCATTGTGCTGTATTTGGTTGTTGTAGTGTCAACAAAAAAAAAACGATCAAAAGCTATATAAAATGTCGATATTTTTTATTTCCCAAGAACAAGAAAATGTTTAAGAAGTGGATTCATAAATGCTATTAACGGCACAAATTTAATGTTAAGACTCTCAGCTCTTAACATTTTTTAGACGATAATTATTTGTTAAAAAAAGGATATTGAAATTACTAACAGTGACGGCTCGCGGTCGTAAAAAATGGCGAAATGGCGAATAGCTAGGTATAGTGCGGGTACTTAAACAAACATTGACTAAAAACACGTGTAACAAAACGTCTCTCTTATACTCCTCTGTCCAACGACTGAATGGAGTTTCCAACAAATTATAAACTATGTCATTAATTGGGTATTTGCACATTTTTTGCAATTTTGTCCGATAACGAGAAAAACCCTTGAAACAATTGCATATATTGCATACAAATAAGGTTTTATACTTACATCATTTTGGTTGCTCGGGTCTGTAGCTGTAGTAGACTGCTTCTTTATTTTTTGTTATAGTTTCTTCTGGAAATGCAATGGATCTAATCGACAACCTCTTATAGATGGACAAATACATTGATATATATATATGTAGCCATAGATTCACAGAATAAGTAATTACTATTCCTAAACTGGCGTAGCGAGATAAATTTGTTCCTTAATATATTTTGGCATAATATGTGTGATGGACGTCAATAGGGAAAAAAATACGTATATACTGGGAATTCACTTTATGTTTATAGTATATTATACATATTTATACAGTATAGGTACTTCATCCCCTTACTTATGTAAGAACGGCTTAAATCTCAATAGAATAATAATTATTGTGGTATTAATCAGTTAAATGACTTAGGTGAGCCGCTGTTGTCTAGAACAGTGGTGCGCAAACTAGGGGTCGCGAGAAAATTTTTGGGGGTCGCCAAATTCAAAGAAATTCAATTTTATGTAACTACGTTGACGATGAAAAAAAAACGCCTACTGTCTATTCAGGGGGTCGTGACAAAATTTTACACAAAATAAGGGGTCGCAAATGAAAATAGTTTGCGCACCACTGGTCTAGAATGAGACTAGAATTGACAGAATACGTGTGAAAAATAATATTGGAAGAAGAATCAGCCTATTTTTGACACACAATACAATATCTAACAATTGTTCATAATTTTACGCACTAACGACACTAATCAAATCACAAATAAACCCAAATGTACCAAATTATAACCTAAATTTGACAATTTGATAAATATCAGTTCGTTGGTTTGGATCGGCTTCATTCGGATCAAAATTGGCGCTCTTCAATTAAATTTATATTGGCTGTTGTCGATTGTCGACATGGTCAAGCTTATCAAAATAAGTACCTATACTTAAACTGAACAAATTTATTTTTGGTTAAACGATATTTTTGTAGGTTTAAATTTTTATGTAAAATATGTAACATTAAAAACTATTTACATTGACACTTGCTAATTTACATTTATTGTATAAAAACGTCAAATTGATTTTTTTGCATGTTTCAAAAACAATATTCCCTGGAGGATAAAACAAAAGTGCTTAGACTGATCGCTAATAATAGCGACCGGCATAGATAAACTATCTGGGTCCATCTATAATAGGTTGTTGTACCTTATAATAATTATTGAGTAATTTGTTGTTTTCGGGATTGTTAGGGTCCAATTTAATTCTTCTTTTTCATACAAGTTAAAGAAAATACTTAAAAGGGGAACCAATAAAGAAATAAGGAAAGAAATAAAAGCTTTCTAGAAATGTTAAGTGGTTTGTTCGGTTTTCGAATTTGGAAAATTCGATTTTTGTTAATAAACTTAAAAAAGATAAAATACAAAGCTTTGCAGAACTCACACGATAGTTTAGACTGAAAGTCTTAATAAGGAAAAACAAAATGGGAAAGGTTACACACCCAAGAAATCTGCGATTTTTACGAGTACAAATATTAGTGATTTTTTAAATAATGCTCCCGATGAAGTTTATTTAATGGCCAAGGTTGTTGTTTTACTTGCGATTGCAGGAGCTTGTCGAATTTGCGAAATCAGCCAGGTAACATTAGATGATATTGAAGATTCGGGAACGTTATTAATTGTGAAAATTAAGCAAACAAAGAATGATGTCAACAGGAGATTTGTAGTTACTGAAAAATATATTTAATTTTACCGAATGTACATAGCCCTTCGTCCAACAGCAGCAAAGGATCGCCGCCTATTTTATGCATATCACAATGGAAAATGTATCAATCAAGTTGTGGGTAAAAATCAGTTTTATAAGGTACCCCAAACAGTAGCTAATTTTCTTCAACTTGAAAATGTTACCTTATATACGGGTCATTTATTTCGAAGATCGTCTGCTACACTTTTGGTGGAATCTGCTAATAAAGTGTTAAGAACCTGTGGCAGTGCTGAAAGAACACCCGATTTGCGACCAGGTACATCAACGACAGTTGTGTCCATGGCAGAAAATATAATTACAACACGAGAAAATGCGACTGTACCGAATAGTAAAATGAACATGTCATGCATGCAATGCACATTTAATAATTGTACTTTTTGATTTAAAGAAAATGTAACTTTTTGTATAATAAAATATATTCTAAAATTAAATATTTACCTTTACTTTCCCGGGGAAAAAAGTAATCACATCACTTTTTTCCCGGGGAAAAAAGTAATTTCACAAAAAGTGACATTTTATTACCTGTCAACAGAGATAAAATGTCAAACTTTTTTCCCGTCACAGAAAAAAGTATTTTATTATTTTAATTTGAATAAAATCTAAGTTTATTACTTAATAATATATTAATCAGAGAACAGTAGTAGAAAAAATTTAATACATTACACGATGCGAAAGCCATTTTTGGTGGTCAGAGGTAATAAATCACCTCGGCTTCGCCTCGGAAAATTCAAAAACCTCCTCACATCAAAAAATTAACTTTCGCATCTAGTAATGTAATAGTTATTTACGATATAAGTGTTGTAAAGATTGATATTACAACACGAGTTGTTAAAGTTGTCAAACGAGGCGTCAGCCGAGTTTAATAAAACATCGAGTGTAGTAATATGAATTTACAACAAGAATATTGTACAAAATTTTATCTACTTTCATCTATGAATAAAAATATTTGGCAAAAGGCATTTTTTAAAAATAAATTTGCACCTGTAAAAATGCACCTGCTATTAAGTTTACTAATCAAGTTTTTTATGTTACCTTTCGCATAGTTACTGTTCCGCATGGTTACTATTGCAACTTTGTCAAACAAATTCAAAAATATAAAAAGCGTTTTCTAAAATGAGCGATTCTGATGAAAGTTTACCCTCTGATATAGAAGCAGCGGCAAATGAAGCGATCTCAAGTTTACTTCCGACAAAATCCAAGGCCCGGTATGAGTTGGAGTATCAGAAGTTTGAAGATTGGTGCAAAGCTAACAAAATAAAGGAGGTGTCTGAGAAAATCCTTTTGAGTTATTTTTCCGTAAAGCAATGCTCCCAGAAACCATCTACAGTATGGACTCACTACTCAATGTTGAGAACTATGATTTCAGTCAAGAAAATAAATCATTCTTCTAAAAAGTGTGGTTTTATTTAACTTCAAAATTTAAATAAAACCGTTTTTTTTTCCATTACAGCACTAGTGCTGCGATTTACAGAACTGTAAAATTCATATTACTAAATGAAAGTAGATAAATAACTATTCTATACTTTAAAAAATGATTGTTTGAAAACAGAAAAAATTTACGCCACCTTAAAAGCAAGTGTGACCCATAAACTTTGTGATGACATTAAAAGTGTCTCACAAGAAAACCGAAAGAAAACTTAAAACCCGGCCTTTCCCTTAATGAGAACGACCTTTTTAAACGTAAGCGGTGAAGTGTTTGAAGGGCTTAGAATCGGGCGTCATCGCACCGAGAAAAATCATTACTACTCGCATGACATCACAGCATCCTACATTTATTTCAGTATTATGTTTACAAGCCCTTATTTTAATGCTAAGGATGCAATAAAAACAGAAAAAGGGTTGGGTATTGGGTAGATATATGCCAACAGTGCGTTTTAAAATGAGTGCGGTTCATTTAAGGGGATTCTTACATAATAGATATAAATTTGAAGGATTTTTAAAATTAATGGATTGATATTTTATTTATTTATTTAAATCACATCAGCAGTCACACGACTTGTGATTTACAAATTTAATACGAAGTACTTCAGAATATACAATACAATATCTTAGTAAATAGTAACAATCAGTGGCGTTTTTAGGGGGGGGGGGGGGGCTAGCTGCACCCCCCCCCCCCCCCTCGAGCCTAGGAACTCGGGGTCTAAGAGTCTAATTGCAACCAAATATTTCGTCTCACGATTGGAGTCTTAATTAAAATTTTGAAATAATGTATTCTTGGCTTAGATTTCAAAGGTTTTGTAGGAAACGTTAAGTTTTTAAACTTTACCTTCTAAAAGTCCTTTTTCATATAGAGCTTAAGGTTAGTTACGCATATCGTTTTAGTTATTGATTGACGATGCAATTTTAAAGGAAAACGAGAAAAAAGAATAATATTTTCTGTTATATACAGAAAATTCGAAATACCAGCATTGGAATCTCGGAAACCATAGGAGTTAGAGAAACGGTTAAATGGGGACAAAACTGTGCAATTCGGTGCTGATTATAATGCCGCTTTAAAAGTTTTCAAATTCCGAATACTTCCGATTTTATTAAAAAAAAAACGAAATTTTGCAAAATGGTTTTTATTTTTTACTGAGTTCATTTGACTAGCTATTTAAAAATAAATGACACTTTGTCATTGCCACTTTTTCTCCTCTACAAAATGACGTTACTAAACTAAAGATCCGCCGTTTCGTCTCTGAGCGGCCATCACCAACTTTACTCTTTTATGGATATCCGGATGAAAACTCCTTTAGCGTTACCCCATGTTTGGCTCCAGCAAGATGGGGTGCCGCACAATACCAGGGCAGTAAAATTGTTCTTAAATGAACAGTTTCCTGGTAGGCGGATCGGAAATGGTGGGGAATAGAATAGCCAGCGAGGTCGCCAGATATTTCGCCACTGGATTTCTTTTTATCGGGGCTTTAAAAAATGTTACTTATAAAAATGACGTAGATACCTACCATGGAAGAACTGGAAAAACGCATACAGGTTGCATTTGGTAGATTAAGGAGAAGATCGGTTGAAAGGGCTGTCGCCAAAATTGAAAGAAAAATCGATCGTTGTATTGAGCAAAACGGCAATCTATTTAAACATTTAGAAAATTAGGATTTATAATTAGGAAATTTAGAATTATTAGAAAATTCTTATAAAATAAATTATTTTACTTATGGATGAATGTTTTAAATGAAATAAAGTTTTTATTTATTATTGTGATTCGTTACCAGGACCGGATTGACAAGAAGTGTAAAAAATACGAATTTAAAAAAATAAGCAAAGGACAATTCATCATTATGAGAAAGTAATATCGCCATTACATTTTAAGGATAGGGGGGTTTAAAAATCCGTTAAAAAAATCCAGGTCCGTATTTAAAAAAGTTAAGTTGGTGATGGCCGCTCAGAGACGAAACGGCGGATCTTGATAACGATTTGATAACGTCATTTTGCAGAGGAGAAAAAGTGGCAATGACAAAGTGTCATTTATTTTTAAATAGTTAGTCAACTCAGCTTAGGAAAAAATAAAAACGATTTTGCAAAATTTCGGTTTTTTTCAAATAAAATCGGAAATATTCGGAATTTAAAAACTTTTAAAACGGAATTATAATCAGCACCGAATTGCACAACTTTGCCCCTATTTAACCGTTTCTCTAACTACTATGGTTTCCGAGATTTCAATGCTGGTATGTCGAATGGTGTAACACCCTGTATTTGTCTGTTCCGTCTACTTCTTGTATACCTACTATCCAGTCCTAAATTAACGTAGTAAACTTAATATAAGAAACAAAACTATATTATACAAAACATGCATACGTCCAGTTCTGCTTTAGGCAATACCAACCTGGTCAACATTATGCAACACAGGAAAAATAAGTTACAAATATTTCAAAACGAGATCCTAAGAATTATAACAAATGCACCAGGGTTGGTCAGAAATGTAGCCATACACAGGGACTTAAAAGTTGAAAACTTAGAAACAATTATAAAAGATCAAAAAACAAAATATTTCGAATCAGCGGACAGAAACCTAAATCCGTTAATAACCGCATCTTATTCACCCAATCAAAACGCCAATAACGGCTATAAAATGCCGAGATAAAAACTTAAGCCAGCCATGTCAAGGTTCGTACACACACTTCTAGCCATGTAGCAGTTTAACTGCATATTCAGGTCCATTAAAATAAGTAAAAGGCAGTGCCTAGCTTAAAATATTCATTGAGGACTCCAGTATACTATGTCCATCTATAATAGGTTGTTAGATTTGATGCGGACAGGTTTAAATTGCAACAATAGTATATTGTTTTATTAGGAGTAAAAGCGATACTTTTCTGACGAGTCTGTAGGTTTGCGGGACGAACAAAGTGAGTCCGGCAATTATTACGGACGAGTCATAAAAAGTTGCTTTTACTCCGAATAAAACATACTTTTTTTCTTCAGACGTTGTTTAAATATGAAAACACAAAGATACAAAATGTTTTAATTGTTTTATTTAAAAATTTTAAGTTTTGAGTAGGGGCTAGCGTTACTATGGATTTATTATTATATTGTTTGATAGCGACGTGCCATTCGATTTGACAAGTGTCAGCATTCATTATTGCGTAACTTTATTTAATTTTTATCCTTTTAAAAATAGAATTTTTTAAAACTACATTTACTTCAAATTAAAATGTCAGACTCAGAATTTACCTGTACGCCCCCGGAGGTTGCCAAAATTGCAGCAAATGTTGCAAACAATTTGCTGCCAACAAAATCCAGTGGTGTTTACGAAGCTGCGTTTAAAAGATTCCAGGCATGGTGCAATGAGAAAAACACCAAAAATAATTCTGAAAATGTACTCTTGGCATATTTTTCGGAACTAGCGAGCAATCAAAAAATGAAAGGTTCAACAATGTGGTCACATTATTCTATGTTAAGATCAATGCTAAATATCAGACAAGGAATAGACATAAGCAAGTATTTGAAGCTACGAGCTTTTTTAAAGAAGCAAAACGAAGGCTACATTCCCAAAAAAGCTAAAGTATTCACCAGGGAACAGTTTGAAAAATTTCTATCTGAAGCTCCTAATCAGCAATATTTGGGAATTAAGGTATATTTAGGTATTACCTCAAAGTATACAAATTTTTTATAATGGTAATATATATAATTTTTAGATTGTTTTGGTTATTGGAATATCGGGTGCATGCCGATGTGAAGAAATGGTGAAAATGGTCGTTGATGACATACAAGACTTAGGATCTGCGATTCACATAAGAATTCCCAATAATAAAACTAAGAAACCGCGGTCATTTACTATTGTTGGGGAGCAATATTTAAGCATTTATAAATGTATCATTACGCTCGGAAGGTATGCGCGAGAAGAGATTTTTTTAAAATTTGTAAATGGTCGGTGTTGTCGCATGGTAATGGGAATTCATAAAATAAGTGCTGTTCCTAAGGAAGCAGCAGTGTTTTTAAAACTACCAGGTGCAATAGAGTACACCGGCCATTGTCTAAGGAGAACTTCAGCTACACTGCTTGTAGATGCAGGGGCAGACATTACGTGTTTAAAGCGCCACGGGGGGTGGAAATCGAGTACTGTAGCTGAAGGGTACATCGACGATTCGATGACCAATAAGAAAGATATTGCAAAAAAAATTTTACAACCAAATAATAATAAATCAATTACTAATAATTTAAATACTGCAATAAATTCGACAGAAAGTGGTTTCACTGAGAGTTCAACACTAGAAAATACCGAAACAACCAACCAACAGGCCATCGTAACAAGCAGTCTTAATTTTTCTGGGGCTACAATTAATAATTGTACTTTTAATGTTGTATTTAAATAGTTATGTAGGGCCAATATGGGTAAACGCACCTCCTTAAACAAATTTAACTTTATTATTATTATTTATTATTATAGGGATTAACATAGTTTTTGAATGCTAGTGCTATTACCCTAAAAGTACATTTACCCTAAGTCACATTGCTGTACTTTATTTTTATTAAAATAAATAAAGTATGTTTATAACTTTCTGGTATTATTTAATATATATTTAGTCATGAGAACACAGTCATACTTTTACTTCCGCTGCTATTGGCAACCGCCTTCTGACGAAAAAGTAGAACTTTAACGTCAAAAAATTAGTAGAAAAACGTCAAGTTTATTGACGTTTGAAGAAAAATACATTTTTAGGTCAATAGAATTATTTAATTATTATTTTTTTTCCTAATTTTTTTTCTTTTGTAAGTACTTTCGCGTGGTGTTTTGTTGAATTATTTTCTCAGTGAATAATTTAAGACCAGTGGCGGTTCGTCAGGTGAAGTATGTGAAGGGGCGCTTTACCAAAAAAAAAAAAACCAGAAGGAAAGTTTTTCGACAATATTATATATTAATGTAGGTACCAATGTACCATTTTAGCCCTTAAAAAGTAATTATGTTCGAATTAATAATATTAATTGAATCCGAATGTAGCTATGCATAATAGGGCCACTGTTAACTCCGATGGATAATAATTTTAAACACTCGTGCATTTTGGCGCACTCCAGCGACCGTGTCCGTTAGCTCACAGCAAGTGAAGACCCAACGCCCATCGTTGTTATGGTTACGTGACGTCAGTCACAGTATAACAAATTGCATTATGATGAAGAGCAATTTAAAAATAGATCATTCGTCTGCACAAATGTTTTAGCATTGGTTCGCCTAACCTTAAGGTATTTATTTTGAGGCTTCGCGAAACCTACGGTTATACTGAGCGGCCATGTCTCAGAAACTACTGGGCATAGAAATTCAGAAAAAAAAGTGATAACTAAGGTGGCCATGAGAAAATCCTGGAAATAATTTTTAAGTTCCGCATTTTGCCGCAAGAGGGCGTAATTGAGAAGTAAATTTTAAAATTTTACATATCTCCGAAAATCCCACATTAAGGTATATCTTTGATAATACCATTAAAAAGCTTGGACAATTATCCATCATTTTGGTCCTATGCTCATTGGCGTACCGACTTTATTAAGAGGGGCGGTTGAAAGTGTAATAATTTAAATCGCTGTAACTTATAAACGCCTTATCCGATTTTAGCAAACTAAAGACTGGTTGGAAGAGAAATTTATGCACTTTGACCAATCGTATTTAGTTGTCCATAATAGTTCTAAAAAAAAATGATAGAGGGCGCAATTTGTAATAATAACACTTTTTTGATTTTACTCTGAAAAAATAAATCATATGGTATAATTATGATACCATAATCAAAAAGTAGATGAAATTTGCTAGAAAAAATATTAAAACCGCAGCTCGATATCTCCGTTCGTTTTAGCGTTATTGCAAATAGAATAATTTTTAAAATTTTAAATGAAAAAAGCGAGTGGGACGACACTGATATTTTTCCATGTGGATATTATTTCTGATTAGCCTGGTCAATTCTGCATAAAAATGGTCTCTTACGTTTTTCTCCTCGGGCACACCCTTCTTAATTAAATTAATTAAATTAAATTAGCTTTACTATTTATTATTATTAACATTCATAATGAAAAATTTTGTTTTATAAAAATTGTTGGAAATGACCACCTTCATTTAATAGGCATGCTTACGCCCATTTAATTATTTCAATTAAGAACGGTGTGCCTGAGGAGAAAAACGCAAGAAAACATTTTTATGCAGAATTGATCAGGCTAATCAGAAATAATATCCACATGGAAAAATGTCAGCGGCGTCCCACTCGCTTCGTCATTTAAAGTTTTAAAAATTATTTTATTGGCGATAACGCTGAAACGAACGGAGATATCGAGCTGCGGTTTTAATATTTTTTCTAGCAAATTTCATCTACTTTTCGATTATGGTATCATAATTATACCATATGATTTATTTTTTCAGAATAAAATAAAAAAATTTGTTATCATTTCAAATTGCGTCCTCTAGCACTTTTTTTAGAACTATTATGGAAAACTAAATACGATTGGTGAAAGTGCATACATTTCTCTTTCAACCAGTCTTTAGTTTGCTAAAATCGGATAAGTCGTTTATAAGTTACAGCGATTTAAATGATTACACTTTCAACAGCTTCCCCCCCCCCCCCCCCCCCCCCTCTTATTGAAGTCGGTACGCCAATGAGCATAGGACCAAAATGATGGACAATTGTCCAAGCTTTTTAATGGTGTTATCAAAGATATACCTTAATGTGGGACTTTTGGAGATATGTAAAATTTTAAAATTTACTTTTAAATTACGCCCTCTTGGGTCAAAATGCGGAATTTACAAATTATTCCCAGGATTTTCTCATGGCCACTTTAGTTATTATTTTTTCCTGAATTTCTATGCCAAGTAGTTTCCGAGATATGGTTGCTCCGTACCCTTAACTGATCACGCTGTAGATATCGTTTTTAAGTAATTTGCTGTGTGATTAAAAAGTTTTGTTTTTATTTTTCAGTTAATTCAGTAGTGTACGTACATACTTAGTTGGGTGTTTAAAAAATGTACCCAATTAATGACATAGTTTGTAATTTTTTGAAAACTCCATTCAGTCGTTGGACAGATGAGGATAAGAGAGACGTTTTGTTACACGTGTTTTTAGTCAATGTTTGTTTAAGTACCCGCACTATGCCTAGCTCTTCACCATTTTTTTAGACCGGGAGCCGCCACTGTTTAAGACTTTAAAAACTGACACTATTGAAATTTTATGTTTTTTGCTGTATACGATATGGTCAAAATCAAAATCAAAATTTAGTGAAAAAGCCCATTTGTCTAACGAAGGAAAACAACTGTCTGTGGTTTTTGTTGAAATATGCATTAAAATTCTACAGAAATCCATAGAAACGTTTATTGGAATGTATAATATTCTGTCATTTTCGTAAATAATTGAAAATTACAATTAAAATGTTTTTGAACCAACTTTGTATAAGCTAAATCAATACTTCATTAATTAAGAACTTGTATAATTACTTTCACCAGGTTGGTATTCAATGAAGTAGCATTAATAAAGTTTTAATGAATTTTGCTTATTTTCATTGTACTTTAAGAATCTTAATAAGCTAAGTCACATGTAAGGAAAATTCAGTTGAAATCGAAAAATAATAATTGTTTACTGTGAACATGAGATAAAAGTGTTTTTATAAGTAGAAAACCTTTCGAAGGAAAAATAAAAGTAATTGTTTGTAGATACAAAAATTGTTAAAATATTATCTTTGATAAAGACAAAAAAAAAAAATATTTAAACATATTATCCATTTCTATTAACCGACTTTTAAAGATTATTTTATTAATTAACAAAACTATGTCAACATTTTTTCAATTTAACTTTTATTAGTAAGACCCAGATTCAATCAAATTAGTGAAAAAGAAGGCAACGGCACACTGTGTTCCCAAGCGGTCACCCATCCAAGTACTAACCGTGCCCGACGTCGCTTAACTTAAGTGATCAGACGGGAACTTACTTACTAAAACCCTTTATTTCTCATATTTTACATTTCACAACTTCATTATTACATTGTACAGAGGATAATATATGATTTGATCTACTAGGCATCACCTATTGCTGATGGATTGTGTCATGTATGTATAGACCAATACATCTGGCAACATGTTATAGGTCAGTACATATATGACACAATTCAGAAGAATTTTTAAATCTAATACATAAATCACACCAAGGAGTAGTAGCTTGTAAAAAACTTGCCCAAGAAGCAATTTATTACCCTGGATGGTCATCAGACCTGGAAAAACTAGTTTTGTCATGTCCTGTATGCCAATCTTACTCCAAGGCGAACCAAAAAGAACATTTAATACCACATCAATTACCCGATTTACCATGGCAAAAGGTCGGCATTGACTTCAAGTCCCTGGGCACTCAGGATTTTTTAGTTATGATCGACTATTTCAGCAAATTTATTGTTGTAAACAAACTTTTCAACAAGACAGGTGGAACTGTAATATCTACTCTGAAAAATATATTTTCAATTAATGGTATACCACAAGAAATATTTTCAGACTGTGGCCCTCCATTCACGTCGTTCGAGTTTCAAGACTTTGCCCAGAAGTACGACATTTTACTTTCCACCTCTAGTCCCCACTATCCTAAATCTAATGGGATGGTCGAAAGAGCCATTCAAAATGTAAAAAGCTTACTTACCAAGTGTCTCCAAGATGGTGGTGATCCATTTTTAACGATATTAGATTACAACACGACACCAAAACAAAACTTACCTGCACCTTGTGACCTACTAATGGGCAGAAAGCTTAGATCTACAATTCCAGTAAATCAAAAAGTCCTTGAACCAAAGTTTTCAATATATGGCATAAAAGAAAAATTAAATCTTCTGCAAGCAAAGCAAAAGGAATATCATGATACACGCACAAAAAAACTTGTTGAGCTTCAGCCAAATCAATCTGTTTTAGTTCAAGAAAAATGTCGTCAATGGAGACCTGGAGTAATCTTAAATAAATCAGGACCCAATGATTTTATTGTTGAGGCTGGAGACGCCCAGTACCGAAGAAACAGGCATCACCTTAGACCAATACGTCATAAATCCTTATCCATGTTTCAACCAGAGACTGTAGTGAGAAGCGAGCCTATCAGTGAACCAGAATGTGACATTAATTTCCCGAGTCCCATTGTAAACAGACATACTTTCCATACCCGAAGTGGTCGTGCGGTTCGAGCCCCAGATAGGTTAAATATGTAAACTCTAAAAATATAATTTTCTTTTTTTATAAGGGGCGTGTCATGTATGTATAGACCAATACATCTGGCAACATGTTATAGGTCAGTACAATAACGCAGTAAAGCCTGAGTGACACGCGTACGGCATTGTCTTAAGTAAAGTGTATTTCTGAGTACTACTAATAAACCGGTAATCATTAAAGCTAAACTAGTGTATTATTTATTACGTCCTGGTCACTGATAAACAGTAGAACATCACAGATTGTACCTAGGTTACACCCGTATCCATCAACAATTATTTTTTCACTATCAGTCGGTTAAGATTCTTGTCTGTCTGTTAAATTCTATTCTTGTATTCACCATTGGATTTTAAGCCTTATCAGAGAGTTAAAATTAACAGTGAAATTTTGAGCTGATAAGAAATAACAAGCTGTTAAGTTTTAAAATTATTATTAGATTTATAACAACTTGACAAATAATAACAATTATTAATAGGTTTTTCGTTTAAGAATTAATTTAGACTATCGAATACATTTTCCACGTTTACTATAGACTCCGATGATGAGGAAATCGTGCGTAACAATGTATTTGAAAAAATAGACGATATTGAATTCAAAAACGGTTTAGAAGAAATAAAAACACATTTGAACAATTAGCGAATCGGTTAGATGGAGTAGTTGAACCAGTAAATTATAGAAATCAACCTATTTCAAGAATATATTAAATAGGTACTAATTTGTTAGGTATTATGTTACAGGATCATTTCAAATAAATATCGAGGATTTCCGATTTTAATGTACTTTTGTTCCAATGAAATTAGAGTTCTTCTCCCGAATAGTATAATTACTGGATGTCTTCATATATCCTGTTTTGTCCATCATTAAATGTTACTACTGGATCCGTAAAATTTAGTTTATTAGCGTAAAGTGACGTAAAGAACGGATTTAATTGATAAAACGATAATTCAGAAGATATGAGGTTGGAATATTTTACTCTAAAGTTAGTTATAAACTAGAATTGTCAGCTCTGACGTACGCACATCAACCTAACTCTCTGTTTGTTAGTAAAGCGTCCCTGATTTATGGTGAATACGATATTTCATTAGCAGACTGTTAATCCTTATACCGATGTTAACTATCAGACTGTTAAGTTAAAGATGGTAAAGGTTTTCATCACGTGCAGGTAGTACCACCCGGGTTTGGGTCAATTTATGAGTTTTGCTTATTGTTATCCATTCACAAACACTGAAAATGGTTTAATAAAGGCGTGCATTATGTACATAATATTAGGTACACAAAAAATTATAAAAAAATCATAATATTCTTCGTCATCTGAGGAACTGTCATCTCCTTTTGACGTTATAATTAACGGGTCGATCAGGTGGTCAAGATCCCACATTTTCTCCTCTTCTTTAATGACATGATTGACTGCTTTTCGCCAGTTTTCTAGTGTTACTTCCTTAATGGCTTGATCAAACAGCTTAACGTCTTTCATTTTAAATGTCGTGCTGTGTCTTGCTGCAAGTTCTTTCACTTGCGCCCATATAAGTTCTATAGGATTTAGTTCGTAATGATATGACGGTGTGCGCAGCACAGTTACACTATGTTTTTAGCTATATCTTCCACGGCATATTTCATAAAACGATATTTGTGTAAATTTGCTATAGCTTATAGTTCCTTCTTTATCAAATTATCTTCTTGTAATTTTAAATTTAAACTGCGGGTCAGCCAGGATAAGTCTCATTTAAACATTTTTCCATGGTCGAAAGTGTACATTCTACTTAAGAGTTTTATTGTGTCCTTTTTGTACTTATTATTACTTATTATATAATATATAAGAAATGTTATTTAATAATAGTGTATATACTCTAGGGTGGTCCTTTATTACTAAGAAAAAAAAAATCTTTTTTTTTACGGGGCACCACATAATTTGGTTATATACCCTAAGAAACTATTTCAGTTTTTTTTTCAAAAATTTTAGGTCACATTTAAGTGTTGCTACCAAGGTTTGAATTTTAATAAGAACTCAAAATCACTACATAAGTTTGAATTTTTTATTCATAACACAGGACAGTATAAATGCAAAATTATTGTTATTATTACAAATAAAGATATATTATAGAAATATTAAAATCATTTATTTTTAAGATACAAGGGTTGATTTGTTAGTATTAGGATATTTTTTCCTATACTCTTTCACCAACAAAAGCAGAAATTGCTTTTGCTCTTCATCGGTTGTAATCAATTTATTATATTCCTCCATTAGCGCAACACCACGCTCAGCTGTATCGTTCACTACTCGCATAGTATGAACTATTTCTTTTGCAGCCACAAAATCAGGGTCCTCGTTCCAAGTTTCCACAGCTTTATTCAAAAACTTTGATGAGATACCCAGGATCTGGAAAAATCGTAAGGAGTTGCTAGTCACGAAGTCTTCAATGTTTTTTTCGTGGATGTGTTTGACATCAATGTTTTTTCTTTTTGGGCAATCCCCTATGCCTTCGATTGTCAATGCATCTACCATTTTCTTTTTATCTTGAACTGAAAGTTCGTTGTCGAAAAATGCAAAAGATACTAACTCTTCCGACAAATACCACAAATGTCTCAGTATTTTTTGCAAGGCAACAGCAGCCATTTTTTGGTTTATTTTTTCAAAAGCTGCAAGGTCTTTTAATAATTGTAAATCGTTTCTTAGTGCTGACCATCCAGTAGACGCTTGAAACCAAGATTTTATATATATCATCACTGTAAAAATGCATATTTCTTTAACAGCTTGCTGTTCCTTTTTACTCAGCTTAAACTGATTTTTAAATAGAAAAATTTTTAGGCAGTACAAGGCTTTTGCCATCCATCTAGCTCGGTGTAGACCAGTAGGTATCCTAAATGAAACATCTTTTTCGGTATCTTCACCCAAGAAAATAATCGTAAGATTTAAAAATTCCCTGAGTCATCTCGAGGTTGATGTGCTTGTAGTTGTTTTTTCGCAAAATAAATCCTGTCTGCGGCCACAAATCTTCTAATTTTTGTTGCCAGTCTTCTTCTTTTTTCTTTAACACTTCCGATCGTTTTTTCTTGTTCTCTTTATTTTTTTTTATGTTCTGCCACTCTTTGAAATGTTTTTCAATTTTATTAATTATATGTTTTTTTAATCTCATTGGTATGCTAGCTTTTTCCCACAAATTTATCACTTCGCATGCTGCAAAAGTCGCAGATTCATGAATTGATTTTTTTTCTTCACTTTTGTAGTAAAAACCAAACGTAATACTTCACCAATAGACGGCAACTTTGACTGGTTTAGTTTAGGCAGTAATTGACCGATTAGCCAAATGTTTTATTTCTGGTAGGTAACTATACTGACTCCACTACTTGTAGACGCTATTGCAGGTTGAAACAAGTTTGTATGTTTTTTGTAACAAAACGCGTGCGTTCTCTTGAACTTGAATTGCGGGGCGGATTTAATCTCGACGCGTAGGTACTTGGGGTGGGGGCAGACAGGTGGGGGGAGGTTGACTATGCGAGGCCCTGCGTGTTTTACTTTAAAAACGCAACATATACCCTTATTTGAATCAATTGGTGAGACTTCTAGTTGAAGTGGTCATACAATGTATTTTGTTAAAGTTTGACAACTGGTAGCGACCCCTCAATTTTGTCTAAAAATTAAAAAAAAAATACTGTTTCATATTTTATGGTACAGTATCATATGGCAAGGTGCCGCGGTAAGATTTCAAAAGTCGAAAAATAAGGACCACCCTAATATACTCATTCAGTAATTGGATTTTTCTGTAGAATGGTGTATCTTTAATAAATAAATAAATAATTTAATGCACAAAATTTACGTTCCTATGGCCGACACCGAAATTGTGCCGATCTGGACGGAAATTGATTACTCTACACCTTTCTGAAATAGACTATAGTTATTATTTTTTAGCATTTCAAGTATCTAGCGTAAATATTAAATTAAAATTAATGAAACAATAACAACACCGATAAAGTTTTCTCGATTTTTAGGCCTGCTTATCTACAAACTTAAATTAGAGGTCATTATATTTCTTTTCAAACTTTCTTATTAATTAAAAGCTTTTTTACAATAGTTCGATTTTCTTGTTGTCTCCATTTTTCCTTGTTAAATAAATTTAGAAAACTTTTTAATAAATCTGTAAGTATACTTTTTTAGAAATGGATATTAAATATAAAAAAATAATTCAATTTACCTGGAAAATTACTTATTTCTCTCTTCGTACTGCTATTTCAGGCGTAAGTTATTAAATTTTAATGAATGCTGTTCGAGTGATGATGTTACTTGTTGAGCATCTTAAAAATATTGCTTTTCTACTTCCACAAGAAAATTAGCTGTACACTTAAGTGATGGAAAAAGTAGGCTATTCCAGTTAACTGCTCGGCAAAATTTCATATCCATCTTAGTTAGGATATGAAACTGACCAATTAGAGTGGTCAATTACAGAGAAACCAAATATACATGTTGTAAACTTGTTTTCTGAGAGTTGAGAGGAGTTAGGTTAACAATATGCTTCGAAAATACACAATTTTTTCCTAATGAGTACACGAAATGGTGCGAAAATTGAAGGTATAATAACAAAATTAATACCAAAATATATTTCTACCAAATTATTGCTATTTTCTGACCGAACTAAAGATTTGCACACAGACGCACTTTCTTATTTCAAAAATATCTCTATTTCCACTTATTTCTAGGCAATTACTACAAGCTTTTCATAAAATGTACTATATACCTACCAAATTAACGTTTTCTTACCAACCTTGGTTAATTTTTTTTCATATAAATAATAATATATTATTATTATTATTATTATTATTATTATTATTATTATTATTATTATTATTATTATTATTATTATTATTATTAATAATAATATTATTATTATGACTTAGCCTTACGGCTTTGCACTCCCTCGCAGGGGAACATTCACTTATCCCAGATATCTTAGATATCAGAAAGATTAAGCTCTGTGGGGGCCCTTTCCCTGGTATCGGGCCCACGGCGACGATCGTCCTTGTTGGATCCCACAAATTTTCTGACGGTTCGAGCTGTGGAGAGTAGTACTGCCTTCTGCAGAACCTTGTAAAGATGGTCGTTAAGTCCCAGTTCTTTGATGTTTTTCAGGAGGCTCTTTGGGACCACCCCAGTTGATGACATCATAATTGGCACTGTTCTGACCGTATTCATCTGCCATTGTCTTTGTAAGCGTCCTTTAAGTTCTCGATATTTTGCGATTTTTTCAGCATTCTTCAGAATCAAGTTGTTAGTGTTTGGGATGGCTATTTCTATAAGCGTAGTATTTCTGGCTCTTCTATCTACTAAAACAATATCAGGTCTATTATGATTAACAGTTTGGTCAGTTAAGATGGTGCGGTCCCAGTATAGTCTGAAGTTATTTTTTTCCAGAATTGATTCCGGAGTATACTGGTAGTATGGTATTTTTCCTCCTGTAGAAGTTGTAGTTTAATTGCCAGTTCTTGGTGAATAATTTTTGCTACAGCATCGTGCCTCTCTTTGTATTCGGTAGACGCAAATACCTGACATCCTCCTGTAATGTGCTGGATGGTCTCTGATGTTTGACATCCATACCTGCATCTATCGTTCTCAACTGTCGGGTCTTTCACTGTATATTATTATTATTATTATTATTATTATTATTATTATTATTATTATTATTATTATTTATATTATAAATTAATATTTGTGCACGAGGATATTTTCTGATATATTTTGAACGGGGATCCAACCCCAATTGATCTTAAGACTTTTATTATACGCAACACACATAAAAAATTAACTGGTAATTCTAGGGTTGCCAGATCTGTTTTAGGTCAAAACGGGACTGAGGCTGTATGTTTGAAACATATATTTAAAACTATAAAAAGGTATCATAATTATTAATCTAACAATAATACATTGACTGTTAAAACGTATAGAGGAGCAAATATATCAATACTATGCATTTTTACGCAAACGTATATTAAAAAAAGTTTTATCTTTTTTTTTGTTGTAGTTGGATTGTTGGAATTACACAATTATTGTGAGATAAATTGGGAGTGGACATAAAGTTTTAAATATTCCTGTCAAGTGAGAAAAACGGGACAAATGGCGTACCGTTAATAGCTTGCCCGGGACGCGGGATAAACCCTTGAAAAACGGGACAATCCCGGAAAATACGGAACGTCTGGCAACCCTAGGTAATTCTTCCTTAATTGGTGGAACATAAAGATAACCCAATAAAACAAACGAAATTAGATATAAGATTTCTAGAAAAAAAATTAATTTTTTACTAAAAATTTTAAGGTTATGTTATTTCTACTTACAGTATTGGCACTTCTCCTTCCACGTGTAGGGTGTTGCTAGTTTGTAAATTGGCGATTATTTTGATAAATATA
The DNA here is from genome assembly GCA_935413205.1 of Polydrusus cervinus. Taxonomy (NCBI): domain Eukaryota; kingdom Metazoa; phylum Arthropoda; class Insecta; order Coleoptera; family Curculionidae; genus Polydrusus; species Polydrusus cervinus. Next base: position 45,197,194 of record OW284516.1, on the reverse strand, counting down.
ACCATAGCGAACGTTAAAAATTCATCTTAATGCACAAAATACATTTTAAACTGTTTAAAACGAATTCTACAGCTTATAAGAATTATTGTCCTTTCGTGGTTATAATTCTTACGCCAGCAGAAATAAACCCGATCACACCTTTTTTTTCTTCTGTGCATTGCAGTAAAACAATTAATCAAAATACCTATGGTTGAGAAAATAAATTGTTCGTTTTTATTAATACATATATCGCTTTTTGTCTGTTATTCTGAGAAAAGCCGAATGTGAGAAAGATAGATATATTCAAAAGTGAGTTTGTATAAATATAAGAACTTACACAAATCGATAAATATGTTATATTGTAATTTGGTCAATGGGTTTGCCACCAAAATTAATTTTTGTTCAATTGTTTTTTATCATCGTTCTCACAAGTTCATGGCCAACTTAAAAGACAAGTTATGATGCCTTATTTAAATAATTATTTAAAATTCTTAGCATGAAGTTCGAAAGTAAAATCGTAGAAAAAACATACTGTACAACTCGAGTGGATTGTCCACAGAAAATTAAAAGAAATACACTAAAATATAATCGGAAGACCTGTTTATTCAAATGCAGGCTGAATTCAGTCCTGTTAGTATAGAAAACAGCTTAGCCGGCATCTACTTGGCCCGACAAGATAAACAAAAATGGGTTATTCTAAAAGAAATTCTGTTTTACTGATCGAAAAGCCAGAAAAACGTTAAAATATATTTTTTTCGGCGCTTGGTTAAAAATTTCTCTCTTCAGAGAATTATCCATATATTTAATATTTTTGTCGATGGCCCTATAGGACTCACACACGATGACGCAGGTGTGGATATTTCGACGAAAATATTTTTGCTTTTTTGTTTTTATGCGGCTTCATCAATAAAAATAAATTTTCGATAGTCTCTTCTATAATACCAGTCTAATTGCATCGTTGCTGGTAGACCAAGTAGAATAGTGAGGAGTGATCAACCGATTTCGTGGTTAGGTTTATAATTGTTTACTGTCGCTGCCAATTAAAAATAAATATACCTACATTTAAAAGCTTTAAAATTCACATTTTTACTTCCAACAATTATGATTTTTTTTTTCGTCACACAATACACAAACTAATTAGCAACGTGTATACGGTAAGTCTATACAAAGCCAGCTAAGACAATAATTCAAAATAATTCAGCGTTCAAGCGAGTGAGTAGAAACGTCGTTTTTAACAAACTAACGGTGCAACTCGAGTACGGTGCATAGCCGACTTGGCGGACAGCTCGAGTATAGTTGTTAGTGCCACTATAACGATCGAGAAACACTGTTGCCAGAAGTAGCAAAATTCGACTGTTGATAACAGTGAATTATAAATATTTGTTAAATGCTTGCGGAGTGTGGCCGAATATAAAATAGTAAAAGGTGTAAGACGAAAAATAAGTTTGCAATTAGATTATTAGACCCCGAGGTCTCCTAAATACGCCACTGATGAGAATGACAATGACATTAATATGACGTCGATAACGCAACCCTTTTTAAAAGTAAAATTTGGAGTTAAAACCTTCCAAGTCAGATTACCTTTATAATAAAGTGTGGGTGTAAAACTGTTTAAAATGCTGACATTTAGTTGCCATTCATTCTATTTTCTGTACAAATCCAGCACGGCCGTTATGCAGTAATGGTAGTCGTAATTTGTTCAAATTCAAAAGCATTTATTGTCATACAAATTCTATAGGACATTGACAACGTCAAATTAAAAAAAGACAAATATTATTTAATAAAAAAGTTTCAAAAGACAGACCCTCAAAACATCTAAGTATAAATACACTACACAGTTGAACAGTTGCTATTATTAAGACCGAAGATAATCTTTGTTGAAATTCAAGGTGTGAAATGATATTCATAGATTCCTCCTTATTTACGTAAGTGCCATTTAAGTAAGGGTGACTTTTTGATTTTTGTCGTTTAATATACAAGTAATAAAAACCAATGTTTGCACTAAGAAGATCGGTATTCACCCCACGTTTTGTCTCCACAATGGCTAAGGCTATGGAAAAGCACAAAATTGTTCCTGATGTAATTGACGTAGCTCCTGAGAAAGTTTTAGAGGTTAGTTACCCCAGTGGAGTAAAAGTGGATCAAGGTAATGAACTGACACCAACCCAAGTAAAACACCAGCCAATGATCTCATGGCAAGTAAGTGCTAAAACGTTCTATACTGTGTGCTTGACCGACCCTGATGCACCATCACGCAAGGAACCAACTTACCGTGAGTGGCACCATTGGTTGGTTGGAAATATCCCAGGAAATGATGTCTCCAAAGGTGAAGTCTTATCTGCTTATATCGGTTCCGGTCCACCACCAAACTCAGGCCTTCATAGATATGTATTTTTGGTGTATGAGCAAAACGGAAAATTATCTTTTGACGAACCTCGTTTAACCAATAATAATGCAGATAAAAGAGGTGGTTTTTCCATCAGAAAATTTGCAAAGAAGTACAAGTTTGGCCAACCGATTAGTGGGAATTTTTTTCAAGCTCAATATGATGACTACGTTCCAGTTTTATACAAGGAACTGGAAGGTTAAATACGTTAAGATGTAAAATAGTGTCAAATTTGTAATTCTTTATTTTAAATTGTTTTCTTTAATATAACTTTCTTCGCTTTTTTCTTCTTTTTATTTAAATAATAAACAGTTGAATTGAAAGAAATCAAATAACTGAATTATTTCCCATTAATATATGAATAAAGGGTTTAAGTTGGCTAAAGTAAATTTAAAATATGGCTACATCCATGCTCTTATATAATTATAGTTTTCCATATTATATTGTTTAAATATGACGATATGTATTTGACTACGATAACCATTTAATTTTCTAAAATTTGCTAGATGTGACAATAAAAATAGTAGATATAATAGTTTTTCTACTCCCACATGGAAATTTGCTGTTTCCTTTACACTTTAGTGGCGAGTAAACTAGGCTATTCCAGTTAACTGTGCGGCAAAATTTTATATCCATCCTAGTTAGGTTATAAAACTGACCAATCACAGTAGTCAATTACAGAGAAGCCAAATTTACATATTGTAAATTCGTTTTCTGACAGTTAAAAGAAGTTAGGTTAACAATATGCTTCAAAAATATGCAACTCTGTCAGATGAAATTTGTTCTTTTTAAATTTAAATCAAAACATTTATCCCAGAGTCTATGTGTATACACAATATTTTCCTATAGAGTATACGAAATGGTGCAAAAATTGAAGGTATGATAACAAAATTAATACCAAAATATATTTCTACCAAATTATTGTTATTTTCTGCCGAACTAAAGATTTGCACACAGACGCACTTTCCTATTTCAAAAATATCTTTAATTCCACTCATTTCTAGTCAATTACTACAAGCTTTACATAAAATGTACTACCTACCAAATGAACGTTTTCTTACTAACCTTGGTAATTTGTTTCCATATAAATAATATATATTATTATAAATATTTGTGCACGGGAATATTTTCCGATATATTTTGAACGGGGATCGAACCCCAATAATTGATCTTTTATTATACGCAACAAATATAGAAAATGAACTGGTAATTCTTCCTTAAATGGTGGAACATAAAGATAACCCGATAAAACAGACGAAATTATAAGATTTCTAGAAAAAAAACATTTTTTACTAACATTTTTAAGGTTATGTTATTTCTACTTACACTATTGCCACTTCTCGTCTTCTCTTTCCACGTTAGCAGTGTTGCTAGTTTGTAAATTGGCGATTATTTTGAAAAATTTGACCATAGCGAATGTTAAAAATTCATATTAATGCACAAAATCCATTTTTAACTGTTTGAAACGAATTCTACAGCTATTTTGTTGTACTTTCGTAGTTATAATTCTTTACGCAAGCAGAAATAAACCCGAAAAACCTATTTTTCTTCTGTGCATTGCAGTAAAACCATTATTGATCAAATTACCTGGTTGAGAAAATAAATTGTTCGTTTTTATTAGTACATAAAATATCCCTTTTTGTCTGGTATTCTGCAAAAAGCCGAATGTGAGAAAGATAGATATATTGAAAAGTGAGTTTGAATAAATATAAGAACTTACCCAAATCGATAAATATGTTACAGTGTAATTTGGTCGATGGGTTTGTCATCAAAATGAATTTTTGTTCAATTGTTTCTTATTACCGTGCTCAGAAGTTCATGGCCAACTTAAAAGACAAGTTATGATGCCTAATTTAAATAATTTTTTAAAATTCTTAGCATGAAGATCGGAAGTTAAGTCGTAGAAAAAATATACTGTAGAACTCGAGTGGATTGTCCATATTGCGCTCGGAAGTTTGAGCACTCCGCTTACGGCGTCATGCTCAATTTACTTCCTCGTGCGATATGGACATCATATCTACTCTTGTTGTACAAACTACTATTGTACTACAAGAGTGGATATGATATCCATATCGCATAAGGAAGTAAATCGAGAACGACACCCACCGTAGGAAGTTTTTAGATAAGAAAGATTTGTGTATGGTTGGATGAAATTTTTTAACCATAATTAGCTAACTAGCAAGTTTGACTGTGACACAAATGACGTCGATATGCAATATTTATTCACAATCAAAGGTTAAAGATTAATAAATTAAAAATTAATGTAACTAGGCAAGTATGATTGTGGGAAAACTAATTCTGCCAATCTCATATCGTCACAATTATGGTTAATAATCTTTATACGACCCGACATTGATTCAATTTTTTGTGATCGGTAATCGTTTAAAAATGTTGACTTTGTAAAACTGACAAATTAGATATAATCGCTTATATTCTGTTTCATGGTTATAGTCTAGTTTAGAAAGGTGTAGAGTAATAAATTGTGAAATTCCGTCCAGTTCTGTTCAATTTCGGTATCGGCCATAAGCGTAGTTCGAAAAAGAGTTCACTCTTATTATATTTATATATAAAATTCTATTGAAACTAGGATGACAGTATTCCGTTAATAGCTATAAAACTTTTATGGACCACCTAAAAAAATATGGATTTTGTCTGGGAAAAGAATAAGCGTAAATTACTTTTACTTACAAGAATATCAAGGAGCTTACAGGTAGACAGCAGGGGGGTCACAGCGGAATATTAAGAGGTTCCAACAACGAAATACTTATACGAGTGGATGAGAAACTGAAACGCTGGAAAGAATACACCGAAAATCTTTTTAATGACATGAGACCAGACTTACCTCCAGATCCAGACAAAAACATATGAATACGTCCAAAACCAAACTATTGGTATTCTCAAAATCACAAAGAAACGCCACCCTAAGGCTCCATGGGGAGATTATTGAACAAGTACCATCTATAAGATACCTGGGCACGCTCGTCAACCAGCAATGCAACCCAAAACTCGAAATCAGATCAAGAATTGAGCAAGCGCGGAAAACTCTGAACAGCATGAGGACACTTCTGGCAAACCGAAACCTCAACCTGGAACTCCGGACCAGAATACTTCGCTGCTACATCTTTCCCGTTCTTTTGTACGGATGCGAGAGTTGGACCAAGGAGAATCGACGCGTTCGAAATGTACGCCTACCGGCGAAAGCTGCGAATATCTTGGACGGAACATAAGACAAACATAGAGGTCCTGTAGCAAATGGGTAAACATAAAGAACTCCTCACGACAATCAAGGAGAGAAAGCTGCAATACCTGGGACATATCATGAGGGGCGAACGATATGAGATTTTCCGCCTGATAATTGAAGGGAAGATCGAAGGAAAACGGTCGGTCGGTCGTAGACAGAATTCATGGCTGAAAGACTTGCGCAGATGGCTCGGACAGACGTCTATAGAAATTTTCAGAGCCGCGGTTTCTCGTACGACAATAGCCATTTGGATCGCCAACCTTCGTAGGGAGTCGGCGTCATAAGAAGAAGAAGACTTTTACTGGAAAAGGATGAAATTGTTTGCTTACGACGAAAATACTTGAGATATCTTGATGAGACGTAGATTAATGAAGGTTATAAGTATAGTACCAAAATTGTGGCAAGACAAAAATATAACCAGTGCTCGCTAAGCGAAGAGACTAATAATCGTCCATATTGGAAGCGAAGAAGGATTTTTAAAAGAAGGCTTGCTAACCTTGCAGGACATGAATTCGAATGTTTTTGAGGAATATTTTGGTAAAATGATAAATTATCTTCCAGCTGATTAAGTAGTAGTTATGGACAACTCAAGCTATCATTCACGACGCACAGAGAAGACTCCAACTTCATCTTGGAGAAAACAAGAAATTATCGACTGGTTAACCACCAAAAGTATTGAATTTGAAGATAATTAGCTATAGCAAATGTACACAAATATCGTTTTATGCAATATGCCGGGGAAGATATAGAAAACATAGTGTAACTGTGTTGTACAGGGTGTCCCAAATTCGAGCCTCATCATGGGGATCTCGGAAAGTATAAGAGATACAGCATCGGTCAAATGGTGGCAAAGTTGCGGAATTTTGGGCCCAGTAATATCGTAAAAAAATATTTTAGCTATTTTTTTTAGTTTTAAAAATATTTGAAAAAAACTAAAATATTGAGATTTTGTTTTTTTAAATTGGCCGACTTATTTTGGCCGCTATTAAAAAACAAACATAACATTGTTAAGGCAACTTTTCTTGCTCCATATCGTGGTGTTTTTAGAATTTCGTTGCAACGTTTCGTTTTTGTGGAACCATGTTCAACTTTAATTTTTTAAATACGGACCTGTATTTTTTATTTTATTTTTTGAAATCTTTTTAGGCCCTGAATTCAACCATGTATCACACTTAATTATATCAAGACGTTTTAATGTCATCATTTCATCATCTGCAATGTGATAATTGTTTTTAAATAAATACGGCCCTGGTGTTAGTTACTTAATTATTTTTACACAAATACAACATGTAAATAGATCCGGAATTTATTAGTTACAGGATTAATTTACTTACTATACAACATAATATTTTAATTTTTATATAACAAACTATAAAATAAAACTAAACAAAACAAACGTGGCTAAGACGCAAACTTTATGAAATCATGTGACAACCAAATGAAAAAAAGGATTTATTCTACGTACGACATGAACTCTTAAGACACCTTTGTTTTGTTTAGTTTTATTTTATAGTTTGTTATATAAAAATTGAAATATTATGTTATATAGTAAGTAAATTAATCCTATAACTAATAAATTCCGGATCTATTTACATGTTGTATTTGGTAAAAATAATTAAGTAACTAACACCAGGGCCGTATTTATTTAAAAACAATAATCACATTGCAGATGATGAAATGATGACATTAAAACGTCTTGATATAATTAAGTGTGATACATGGTTGAATTCAGGGCCTAAAAGGATTTCAAAAAATAAAATAAAAAATACAGGTCCGTATTTAAAAAATTAAAGTTGATCATGGTTCTACAAAAACGAATCGTTGCAACGAAATTCTGAAAACACCACGATGTGGAGCAAGAAAAGTTGTTTTAACAATGTTGTGTTTGTTTTTTAATAGCGGCCAAAATAAGTCGGTCAATTTAAAAAAACGAAATCTCAATATTTTAGTTTTTTTCAAATATTTCTAAAACTAAAAAAGATAGCTAAAATATTTTTTTACGATATTACTGGGCATGAAATTCCACAACTTTGCCACTATTTGACCGATGCTGTATCTCTTATAGTTTCCGAGATACCCATGATGAAGCTCGAATTTGGGACACCCTGTACACATCGCCATATGATTGCGAACTAAATCCAATAGAACTTATATGGGCGCAAGTGAAAAGATTTGTAGCGAGACACAACACGACGTTCAAAATGAAAGACGTTAAGCTACTGTTTGATCAAGTCATTAATGCCCGTATTCTCAGTTTTTTCGTAAAGCGGACTTAATTTAAGCTCCCTTAAATTTTAAAGCTGGCTTAAATTAAATTTGATAAGCACCGTAGAAAATTTTTGGTTACTTAACTAAGCCTTATTTTAAGGCGGCAACAATGCGGTTATTCTCTTTTTTTTAAAGAGTTAATGGCTGCAGCAACGAACGACAATCTACGCCTACTTTGTTTTATCGTTACTAACTTTGTGTTGTGGGTTTTTAACATTAGCTTTCAAAACATTTTCAAATTTCAACTGACATAAAATTTTCTTTCTTTTATAATTTTCCTTTTCCTGCTAAAATGGAGGAAAAAAGGTGCTGTAATTTAACATAATATTCAGAAAAATTATTCCTATTCAGATGAATCGCTGACAAATATGCGATAACTCTTAAGGACAAAAAACCGACCGTGCTTCCGTACAAAAACGGGAAGAAGTGTGGAAATTCTTTGAGGAAGACTTTAATACGGTAAATCCTTCAAATAACTATCGGGATGCTAATCAGCTAAAAATACTATACTGTAATAAAAAGAAAGAGCTACGTAAAAAAGTGGCAGAGGAGAAAAACAACATTTTTTTGATTGGCGGTGGACCGCCCACAAAAACTACTTTTACAAGATGATGTTGATAATATACTTCTCGTTCGCAGATTCTTTTGGAAAATCCAAGATCTATAACATCCAAAATATCTCCATCGTTCTCAATAAATATTTCATCTTTTATTTCCATATTTAACTTCGAAAAAAGACAAGACAGGAAAAAAGAAAAGTCAAATACGGCGCAGACGCGTAGTTAAGCCTGCAATATTTAGGGCTTAAAGTTTATTGAGCTTAAGTCTCCAAATAGCGACCGCGAATACGAAATCAGCAATTTAAGCTGTATTAAATTTTAAGCCGGCTTGAAGCGTTACGGAGAATACGGGCATAAGTAAGTGACACCAGAGAACTGGCAAAAAGCGGTCCATTATGTCATTAAACAAGAGGAGAAAATGTGGGATCCTGACCATCTGATCGATCGGACCATCGACCCGTTAATTATAACGTCAAGAGGAGATGACAGTTCCTCAGATGACGAAGAATACTATGATTTTTTATAATTTAATTTCTGTATAATGTATTTTGTATTTTTTTTATGTTTAATAAAAAATAAGTGTACCTAATACTATACATAATGCACCCCTTTGTCACACCATTTTCAGTGTTTGTGAATGGATAACAATAAGCAAAACCCATAAATTGGCCCAAACCCGGGTAGTACTACCTGCACTTGATGAAAAAAAAACGAATTTTTCAATTAAATCAATGTCAAATTATGAAAGTGGCTTAAATATTTTTTTTTTTTTTTTTTTTTTTTTATGATAAAACACCTGCACTGTAGGAAAAATCCTTTAAGGCGCTCTGGGAGCGGTGCGAGTGCGAAAAAAGCGATTAACGTTGGTCTTGAAACGTTGAAGATTGTATTCATTGGGAAACACGACCTCAGGAAGATCATTCCACAAAGATGACGTTCTCCAGATGAAAGAATTCTTGAACAATGAAGTTCGAGGAGTACTAAGCTGAACAACATATGGATGAGCGGCAGTGGTTTGCCGTGTATTTCTGTTTTGAATTGCTCTAGGTGGAATCAAGTGGGCAATGTCAGTCGAACACCTGCCATGAAAATATCTGTAAAAGAGAGCCAAATCACCAACCTGTCTTCGATGCTCCAGGCTATCGAGGGTCTTGGTCAGCTCGGGGTCGCCGATCAGACGAATGGCTCTCCTTTGAATGGAATCCAGTAGCCGAAGGGTGTGCTTGGGTGCAGAGCTCCAGACATGAGAGCAATATTCTAATGATGGTCGAATCTGGGCTTTGTAGAGTGTCAAAAGTTGATGAGGTGTGTACAACCTTTTGGTGCGGAAAAGTACACCAAGTTTCTGTGCAGCTGCCTTGGCAATTGCGGCAACGTGATCATGCCAAGACATATTACCTCCCAGATTGACCCCCAGCAAATTAATAGACGGTGCCAGGGGAATTGCGTGTCCTGCCATGACTATATCCGGTTCTGCAATGTTAACCTTTTTGGAGAAGACTGCTGCCTGGGATTTCTTAGCATTAAATGCGACTTGGTTACTGTCACCCCAAGCCAAAATTTCTTCCAGGTCTTTGTTGAGGCGCAATACTTCATGCTGCCTGCGAAGATGTGCGTCGGCAGCGGATGTTTGGGGAGTCAAGGTAAAAGATGAGACAAGTGTGCTGTCATCAGCAAAGCTATAAATTGGATTTTGGGTTTTCACTAGAAGGTCGTTAATATACAGTAAAACGAGGGTAGGCGACAATATGGACCCTTGAGGAACACCGGCATTGATGGTGAAGGTGTCTGAGAGAAACCCGTCAATCGCCACTTGCAGAGAACGGTTCTTAAGGAAGCTGGTTAACCATAAACAGAATCCATTAGGCATACCGTAGGATCGCAATTTACTTGGGTAGAGCTTTTATTACTCTACACGTTTCTGAAATAGACTATAAATGTTGTTGACCTTAAAGATCTAATTTTTTTGCAACCTACGCAAAGTTTGTTTTTAATTTATTTATACACTCCTTGATTGTTTCGGAAATAATTGGACAAAGGTCATTGTAGGGTTGGGGGATTAAAGACGATCTTGGAATAATAAAATATCAAGGGCAAATCATCCTAAAAATAGCTGTAGGTAAAAATATATCGAGGGATTTTTGTAGTTTTTTCCGAATTAAACGGGGCTAAGAAATGGTTTATTTGAGCTTTCGCATTTTAGGGTTTTCTTTAAAAGATATTTATTTCAAATAAGTAAAAAAAGGCTTTTTAAGAAATTGTTTTTTAAATAGGGGGGAAACCGTTTCATTTTTAACAGAAGTAATATTCTTATTTGACCAAAAAAACCTGCTCTAAAAAGTATAAAATAATATTGTGTTAAGGATTTTATACCCGATTCTTACGAGGACTCCGTGCACCTTTAAAACGAGATTTCGTTCCATTGTTTAAATAAACAAAGAATGTTGGAAAGTCCGTTTGGTTTGTCATAATACCGGGTCCACCAACGTGGCGGGGATGGAAGATTAAATCATTATCGAGGAGCTTATCAAAAATACTAAACCAGCATAAGGTATCGACTTAAAAGCGGCATATTTTAAAAATATTTTACATTATACAGGGTGGCTCAAAAAAGTGTGGCGGACTAAACTTGCATTTTTTTAAATGGAACACCCTATATATTATATTATTTTCTAATTCCCTATACAATTCCACGTATATTTTGTATAAAATGTCATATGTCTAAATTCAATTGTTTTCGAGATATTGACGTTTAAAACATGACGTTTTCAGACTTTGAGAGACTGTAGCATTGGAACGGCGCATTTTAGAGAAAAATGGTTTTCACCTCCCTATCTTAGTTTTTCATTCTCTATCCAAGGAAACCAACCTCCGATTTACTATGTTAAACCAAAAAATGGTTTTAACGGTTTAACATAGTAAATCGGAGGTTGGTTTCTTTGAATGGAGAATGAAAAACTAAGATAGGGAGGTGAAAACCATTTTTCTCTAAGATGAACCGTTCCAATGTTACAGCATGTCAAAGTCAAAAAATGCCATATTTTAAACGTCAATATCTCAAAAACAATTGAATTTAGACATATGACATTTTATACAAAATATACGTGGAATTGTATAGGGAATTAGAAAACTATATATTATATAGGGTGTTCCATTTAAAAAAATGCAAGTTTAGTCCGCCACACTTTTTTGAGCCACCCTGTATAATGTAATATATTTTTAAAATATGCCGCTTTTAAGTCCATACCTCATGCTGCTTTAGTAATTTTGATTCCTCGATAATGATTTAAATTTCCGTCCCCGCTTCGTTGGCGGACCCGGTATATGTATTATACCGGGTGATACAAAAAAGTACCCCCCAATTTTTTCCGTAATTTTAAAAGTAAAGATTTTAAAATTTTGAGGAATGAATAAATTTACCACTTTTCGGCCAATTCAAACTTTCAAATCTACTTCCGGTTTAACCGGATGTGAAGTTAACGTTTAAATTTGAAATGGAAACCACCAATTTTATTCAAAGTTTGAATTCTATAAAAGATGACATATTATTGGATATTGATTGGTATCCTTAAGGATGGATTGATCATCTAATACTTCGCTGTAAAGTTAAGACTCTAAATGGGTGATAAATAGGTATAGTGGAAAGATAGACCAAAGACAAGAACATTTATAGTTTTGTAGGAGGAGCCAGTAGATACTCTATAGGCATTCCAACTCAATAAGGGCTGTTTTCCCATGTAAATCCTCATAAGAAAATTTAAGGTTCGATCTGCATTTTTATATGGTTTTTAGGGCGTGGTCACTTATTCCCAGGAGTCAGCTACAGAGCCTCTACTACAGGCGCCGAAGGCACACGGTGACAGAAGCCGCTGTCGCGGGACCCTTCACATATTTCGCGAGGTTAGTTCAGACAGGGCAGTGACCTAGAGCGCTACCCGCGACGCTATGCCATTAAAGGTGCGAGCTAAAAAAGGATGGTGATAATTATTAACATTTAGAAAGTAGGTGGCCTTGGCAATAGACCTGGTAGTCTCACAATATAAATTATAATAATTGTAAACATAAGGGGTGCTTTTACAACCACCCCCACCAAAATAGATAGTAATATCAAATAAAAGGGAAAAATTTTAATAGACCGATTGAATTAGTTATTTGTTTTAAATAATTTCAGCAATTAAAAAATACATTTCTTGTCACATCGCTACTAAATTGACCAGTTATACCGCAAATATTGCCACGGTCATAAAAGGATAATATTATATACAAACAACAAGTCAAATGTATATAAAAAAACCACTAGTAACCACTATAAAACCAGAATTTATGACCGTGGCAATATTTGCGGTATAACTAGTCAATTTAGTAGCGATGTGACAAGAAATGTATTTTTTAATTGCTGAAATTATTTAAAACAAATAACTAATTCAATCGGTCTATTAAAATTTTTCCCTTTTATTTGATATTACTATCTATTTTGGTGGGGGTGGTTGTTAAAGCACCCCTTATGTTTACAATTATTATAATTTATATTGTGAGACTACCAGGTCTATTGCCAAGGCCACCTACTTTCTAAATGTTCATAATTATCGCTTTAGCTCGCACCTTTAATGGCATAGCGTCGCGGGTAGCGCTCTAGGTCACTGCCCTGTCTGAACTAACCTCGCGAAATATGTGAAGGGTACCGCGACAGCGGCTTCTGTCACCGTGTGCCTTCGGCGCCTGTAGTAGAGGCTCTATAGCTGACTCCTGGGAATAAGTGACCACGCCCTAAAAACCATATAAAAATGCAGATCGAACCTTAAATTTTCTTATGAGGATTTACATGGGAAAACAGCCCTTATTGAGTTGAAATGCCTATAGAGTATCTACTAGAGCCAGTGGACAAATGTTTATAAAAATAACTGTTTGTAATTGGTTAAAGAAAGGATTCCATTTTGAATAGTACCGGGTGTCCCATCGGCCGTATCTCGAAAACTACTAGGTTTAGAAACTCAGGGAAAAAAAATTGTAATTAAAGTGGCTAAATAATTTTTAAAATTCGCATTTTGCCGCAAGAGGGCACAATTAAAAATTAAATATTGAAATTTTAAATTTCCCAGAAAATTCCCACATTAAGGCATAACTTTGGTAACATCATTAGAAAGGTTGGATAATTCTACATCATTTTGGTTTGGGGCTTGTTGGCGTACCGATCTTGATAAGAGTGGGGGAAGCAATTGAAAGTGTAATCATTTAATTTACTGTAACTTCTAAACAACTTATCCGATTTTACTAAACTTAAGCTTGTTTGAAGTAAATATGTAAGCACTTTCAATTGTCGTATCCATTGGTACACGATAGTTCCTAATAAAATAGCTAGCTTGTGATAGTAACAGTTTTGATTTTATCCCGAAAACTCAAATCACACGGTATAATTATGACATCATAAGAGGAAAGTTGATTAAATTTGCAAGGAAATGTGTAAATCGCAGTTTAATATCTTCTTTCGTTTCAGAGTTATTGCCAAAAGAATAATTTTTAACACTTTAATTGAAGATGTGATTGTTTTCATAGTTTTAACAATTATTATTATTAGGTAAGTCTGTCACTCATTATTTCTATGGCCCAAAACTACTTATTAATCATATAATCATCAAATAATTCTAATTGAGATATAATTCGAATATGGTGTTTAAAAAATTAATCTAGATTGCTGTAAAACAAAATTGGCAGGTTTTTATGAAGATAAATAAATTAAAAAGGTTGACAACTGATTTAATTTTGACAGGGTTTAATTTTGTTTCACGGCTATCTAGATCTATTTTTAAAAACACCATATTAGAATTATACATATAAATTATAAATTTTCCCTAATTATATTATTAATTCTTAAGTAGTTTTTGTGCCATGAAATAACACTTGCACAATCATAAAGTTTAAAAATACTTTTTGTCGTGGATTGCTTGTCAACGAAACTATAAAAACAACCACTTCTTTAATTAATTGGTAAAAGTTATTCTTTTGGCAATAACTCTGAAATGAAAGAACATATTTAACCGGGGTCTTCACAGTTTTTCTTGCAAATTTAATATACTTTCCGATTATGATGCCAGAGTTCGGGATAAAATCAAAAAACTTTTATTATTATAAAGAACACCGAATCAAACAAAGATATCGGACTGCGGTTTTCACGTTTTTTCTTGAAAATGTAATCTACTTTCCGATTATGATGTCCTAATTATTCCGTATGATTTAGGTTTTCGGTATAAAATCAAAAAAACTATTATTATTACAAATTGTGCCTTCTAACAATTTTTATAGGAAATATCGTGTACCAATGTATACGACAATTAAAAGTACTTCTCTTTATCTTCCAAACAAGCGTAAGTTTCCTAAAATCGGATAAGTCGTTTAGAAGTTACAGCAAATTAAATGATTACACTTTCAATAGCTTCCCCCACTCTTATCAAGGTCAATGAGCTTTGGACCAAAATAATGCAGAATTATCTAGGCTTTCTAATGATGATATCAAAGGTATACCACAAAGTGGGACCTTACGGAGAAATTTATAATCTTAATATATAATTTTCAATTCTGCCCTCTTGCGGCCACATGCGGAACTTTATAATTATTTCCAGGATTTTCTAATGACGATTTTTTTCCCTGAGTTTTATGCGCAGTAGTTTTTGAGATATGGCCGTTATTGAAACACCCTGAACTTTGTACTTTTTGAAAAGGTACTAATAAATAAAATCGCTCTGTACATTTTATCTATAAGAAAATAAAAAAAATTAATTTCCATTCTCGCAGCAGTAGGCGGAGTGTTGTCAGTGTTTTCACAAAAACAATTGTTTAAAACCAGACGTTTTCAAAAGAATCATATTTTGCTTTTACTTTTGGACCTTTTACAAAAGAAACTGTAGTTTTCTATGCGGAGATAAACACGAAAAAAGCTTTTTATTTTTTTATATGTCATTCTTCTTTAACATGGCACAGCTTCTATATTTAAGATGGAGAGCAATCATCATATAAAGTAGGATTTTAAAGGAATATTTGTCATTTTTCTTTCACAACTGTTACTTTTAACAGGATAAAATGATTGTATCAAATTTATATTACGAAACACTGTCTAAGAATACTCTTTTAGTATGTTAAGTTATGACATGTAAAACCAGACATTACCTAAAAGTTCATTATCAATATAAATTGTGATGTAATAGTCAATTATGCTACAAGTGCATAATATTACAAGGATTATGGTCTTGTAAGTTTATGGTCAATAAGGCCTTACTATTATACTTGATTAAAATTCATTATGGTAAGGGTCCAAATATCACTATTTATATTATATTCAAACAAAAAACACAGGAACTACAAAAATTATTATTAATATTTCAGTGTTCGTTTCACAGCATGTTGTTGGTATTGCTGGTGTTATTTACAGTAGGTATAGAGAAGAAATTCATCTTAACCTGTACTGTTTAGAAACTTCCGTACTATATGGCAAGTTTAGAGGATGACGCTTTTCTGAATTAGTCGGTATAAATAACCTGACCAAGTTTTTCCAAGTTGGGCTTGAAATTTTTCGTCATAGCTTCCTCCACCGATATTATAATCGGAATGATGTCTATTTTATCTAGCTCTCATATATTTTTTTATCTCTATCGCCCAATTCGAGTACTTGGTCTTCTTCTCCAATTTGATTTTAGAAAGGTTGTGTGTTAGTGGGCAACCTATATCTATCATGAAAGCTTTCTTGGTGTTTTTTTCGATAAGAAGAATATCCGGACGGTTGTGGTCTACTGTTCTATCCGTTATTATTGGCCTGTCCCAGTATAAGAGATATTCAGGCGATTCAAAGACTGGCTCGGATGAGTATTGGTAGTATGGTGGGAGTTTTTCCCTTGGTCCTAGTTTATGGGCCAGTTCCTTGTGGATGATCTTTGACACCTGATTATGTGTCTCCAGATAAACGTTGGGTGCCATAGCACCACAACCCGCCGCAATATGCTCTATCCTTTCTCCGGGGCAATTGCATTTTCTGCACACATCTTCCACATTTCTTTTCAAGATGACCATTTCATAGTTTCGAGTTCGAATGAGACGGTTTTCAATAGAATGATAAAACCTTCTGTTTTAGCGAGTAGCTGCCTTTTTTCTAACCAATTTAGTGGCCCTTTCTCTATCTAAGTGGATTTTGAAGTGCAGTAGGGTATTTACTATGTAGAGCTTTCTCTTGCCAAGTTACAAGTTGTGAACTTGGGAGCGAGCAGATTATGTTGGATAATCCATTTTGCTGTAAATTAGGGGCTATATATCCAGCGTCTGCTGCTACTACTTTTTGTAGCATTTTACCATACAACTCTTGGAAGTATTCTCTCATAGAGGTATCTTCTGACTTGCACAAGTTATACCGTATTGGCAATCTCAAATTTAGGGTGCTGATATAAACGCATCAGACAGAGAATATTAGTAGCGTTTAACACGTTAAACAGAGAACACGCTATCCCCTACCTCCCACACGCGGTCAAAGCAGGCACAGGAGCGATCGATACGTCGACTCGGCCACACCACACACATATCCCCCTTTCAGAAATGTAGGAGAATGGTTGGGTGTCTCTTTTTAACTGAGGGTTTTGCCCATATGTGCCTTCTCTCTTGGTTGCATTAGAGATTTCGCTCCCTAGATTCGAATTTGCCAATACGGTATATATTAATGAGACCCCTTAATCCTTTCCTTTTAGGTAGATTTTTATAAGTTCAAATCGTTGGTGGTTGAATTCTAATTTTGTTAATAGCCTGCGTGTAAATCTATCTTATCATCATCATATTGTCTCCACTGTTGTTCAACATATACTCCGAGTACATCTTTCGTGAGGCACTGGATGAGGCAGGGGTTAACCTGAATGGACAGAGGCTAAACAACATAAGATATGCAGATGACACATCGTGTTCACAGATAACCTAGACGATCTGCAAAACCTGATGACACAAATCACACTGATCAGTCAGCAATATGGTCTTGATATAAATGTTGAAAAAACCAAATTAATGATCATCAGTAAAAGAAATATCCCGGATGACCACCTAATTATAAATGAAAAAAGTGTGGAAAGAGTACAAAAATACACATACCTGGGACCATTCACAGGAAATCAGATGCAGGATAGAGAAGGCCAGAGCAGTGTTCAATGAAATGACAAAGTGCTTCAAGAGTCATGACTTGAACATAAACCTAAAGATCAGGTTGTTAAGATGCTACGTCTTTTCTGTTTTGTACTACGGAGTAGAGGCTTGGACACTGACTGCTGCTACTGAGAGGAAGCTGGAAGCCTTCGAAATGTGGCTGTATCGAAGGATGCTAAGAGTGTCGTGGACACAGAGGGTAACCAATGAAGAAATCCTACGCCGCATGGGGAAGGAACGTGAGGTCCTTTACACCGTTAAAAGCAGGAAATTAGAATATCTTGGGCACATAATGCGCAATGAAAATCGATATCATCCCCTTCAATGCATCCTACAAGGTAAAGTTTACGGGAGCAGAGGACCAGGAAGAAGGAGAATCTCATGGTTGAAAAACCTAAGAGTCTGGTTCGGAAAGTCAACCACGGGACTGTTCAGGGAAGCAGTCAACAAAATTATGATCATTCAGATGGTCGCCAGCATCCGACCCGGATAGGCATACGAAGAAGAAGAAGAAATCTATCTAACTAGTTCGTGCAAATCCGTGTCTGAGGACTTAATAATTCCGAATGATTGGGCCTAATTCGAAAGAAGGACAAGAAATGACATATAACTTGTATTACTTCTACTAAGTGCCGCCTAAAAGGTTATTACATTTTAAACAGGAAATTAATTTAAATGGTCCATAGTCGAAAAAAAATAATTAATAAAAATATCAGTCCAATGAGACGAGTGAAAAACGTGTCAATAAATATTACATGTTAAAAGAAATTAATTTTTTGTACATTGGAGCGTGACAAAGTAAATTGGGAAACATAATAACAATAACTATTAGACAAAACAAACACATAAATAATTTAGTCCAACTTTCGTGTTATCAGTATCAGACACCTAATGCCATGTCAATTAAAATAACAATATACAAGGTAAAAGATCTATATTATGTCAACAAGAATTGATTTTTGATAAGAATTAAATTTAATAATTAAGCTACAGTGGTAACAGATCCCTCTAAATTCATTATGGTTACACCTACCGTGTACTGACGAAAACAAAAGAGTTCGAAACCGGTCTGCAGGTGGTGACATCCTACCAATGTAAAGTTTCATTTCTTGGTAGAACTATGCAATCTTATTCGAATTTCATTATTTAACTGTATTAGACGAAATGCAACCTTATTGTATAAGGAATTTTTAGGTGGTTTGAAAAAAAATTATTTTTTATGCTTTTTTAAATATCTACCGTACATAAACTAGAATTTATATGACTCATATTCTTACTGTTTAGTGCTGCACAGCGTTGCGACCTTTAAATATAAATATACCCATTTTTAAAGACATTTTCACAAGGGCACACAATACTGAAAAAGTATTTTTTTAGCAGATCATAACCACAAGTAGTGATCGTATAGAATTTTCTACGAATATAACACTGAGAAAAATTTCTCTTTCCCCTTTGGGGACAGCGCCAACCTATCATTACCGTCATTTTCAACCTGTGCTTTGTTCTCACGAATTTGGAAATTTTCCATTAGTTGACAACTTTGTTACAAAAATTAGATTTCTCTGGCATTCTCATAAAGTACTGACCAATCACAGTTTCTTGTATTTACTGAGGCTTCGCCTTTTTTTTCAATACAGTAAATTATATTATTTAAAATATATGGTACAATATGTTATTAATTTGTTCAATATGACAAAATATAGGTTTATCAATACTTACTTACTTTTTCGTGTCCAAAACAACAACTCATAGTTTTTGCGCCCAATATTGGGCGACGTCAATGGCGTTCTGTTCTGCATTCCATAAATCATTTAGAGAGCAGGTGTTGGGGCAGTTCCTGCAGTTCGTAAGATGTGCCATGTCCTGTACTTCTCCGCAGCCACAGAAGGCGTCTTGATGGTCGTAGAAAAAATATACTGCTCAACTCGAGTGGATTGTCCATATCGCACTCGATAGTTTAAGCACCCCACCTACGGTGTCGTACTCAATTTACTTTCCTTGTAAGATATGGACATCATATCCACTCTTGTTGTACAAACTACTATTTCTGTATACCAACTCAGTGGGCATGAAATTTACCAATTGAATTCGCAAATTAATTTCAAAATGTTAAATGTTATCAAACAAATTAGAACCTGGCCGTTCAATTTATCGATAGCCAGTGTATAATTATCAACAGTAATATACCGATAGGGGAGGCGTCTTATCGGTAATACCGCTGTTTTTTTACAAGAAATTGATTTTTTGACAAATTTTCACGAAATGTAATTTTTACTTATAATCTGATATGATCCCGAGAGCTTTAGCTCGAGAGTCTTATCTTTGATTATAGGTTAAAATTATATTGAGTGATAATTTTCTTAGAAAATCTAGTTTCGAGTGAAAAACAAAGGTATGAAGATAAGACGCCGCTTCTAGAGGTGTATTTTATTGGATAATTTACTGAACCCAAAATAAAATCCGTTTGTGATAGAGGAAAATATACAAACACATTATGATTTTCTTTTAAGTTTATAAACGCGCTACAACTTATTATTAATTAAAAATCCAAGACTAAATTAGACGCGTGGAACGTCGAAAATCAAAATCGCTTGTTGCCATCACGGTTGCCATGAAAACGCCAACATTTCTTAAGCTCACGTCAAAGCAAAGCACACTGGGTTTAATATTGCATACATTTTGTAATAAAATATTTCTTTGAAAATGTCAAAATTAAGTTAAGTTTATGGCCTACAATCACTTCAAATACGGTTATGTTTTACTTTTATTTTGTAGGGGTTATAATATTTCTTTATTAAACTTTATTTCTGGAAATAAAATACTATTTGTTTGACAAGAAGCTACAGGGCATCTTATCGAGCTAGCGGTATATCTTATCGGGTAAGACTGCCGTTATCAAGGTGGTCGCTATGAAAATTAGCATTCTGATTGGTTCTATATACAGGGTCCTGCGCCTCACCTCCCGTCTTTTGTAGCTCACTTATTAATTAAGTTAGGATTATGACGTTTTGCAGGCTTTACCTGTATCCTAGGGTGCATTTTAGGAAAATATTTTTGTTTATACAGGGTGTGACGTCATAAGGATATGTTTTTTTAGATTTCATACCATATATTTTCTTACTTATCTGGATGCATCTTGTAGTTGCCTACATACCCCTAAAATTTTAATGAAATCGGTTCAGTATTATAGGCCAAAAAAAAATAAAAACTAAAAAAAATCAGTTTTGCACCACTGGTTTTAAAAATTAATAAAAATTAAAAATAATGTCTCGTTAATAAAATTATACAAAGGTACTTAATAAATAAGGTCTCATAGTTTCGTTAACCAAGTTTGATTACTACGAATTGTATAGGGTGTCCAAAGTTTAGTGTCAAACTTTGCAAACTTTAAAGCAATTTATTTTTCTTATTTCAAATTGGAACCCCTGTATATTATTATGTCATTCGATGCAGAATTAAAATTCAAACATTTATTCTAATTACAACCCTATCGCAATTTCTAATGCATTTAGACTTATTTGCAGAAAACTCATTTTATCAACTATTCCAACCAGTCATTAGTATATAATAAATATCAAAGATGGCTTTAAAAAACAATTTATTGATATTAAAGTTTACTAAACGGACAAATAAAAATTCTTTTAGCATGCTCCTAATATGAAAATCATATCTACGAGCGTTTCTTGGTTGTATTCCATCACAAAAAATAATATAGCTTAAATAACTAATACTAATCTAATAATATTTGAAACTATAAAATAACTTAAGTCAAAATGAGCTTTTGTCACTTTAATAAACTTTAATACCAAAAAATTGTTTTTCAAAGCCACCTTTGATATTTATTATATAATAATGACTGGTGAAAAGGTTGATTAAACGAGTTTTCCGTAAATAATGCGTTAGAAATTGCGATAGGTTTGTAATTAGAAAAAATGTTTGAATTGTAATTCTGCATCGAATGACATAATAATATATAGGGGTTCCAATTTGAAATAAGAAAATAAGTTGCTTTAAAGTTTGCAAAGTTTGACACTAAATTTTGGACACCCTGTACAATTCGTATTAATCAAACTTGGTTAACGAGACTTTAGGACCTTATTTATTAAGTACCTTTGTACAATTTTAATAACGAGGCATTATTTTTATTTTTTATTAATTTTTAAAACCAGTGGTGCAAAACTGATTTTTTTTAGTTTTTATTTTTTTTTTCGCTTATAATACTGAACCGATTTAATTAAAATTTTAGGGGTATGTAGGCAACTACAAGATGTATCCAAATAAGTAAAAAAATATATGGCATGTAATCTAAAAAAAGATATCCTTATGACGTCACACTCTTTTGGAACTCCCTGTATAAACAAAAATATTTTCCTGAAATGCGCCCTAGGATACAGGTAAAGTCTGCAAAATATCAAAATCCTAACCTTATGGTTGTAATTTTTCGAAAATTGCATACAATACACTTAAAGGAGAAACCGAAAAATCAGGTGCAGCTAACCATGCCTGGACACACGGTTATCACATCAAGTGGGAAGAAGCTCAAATTATGCATAAAGAAACACATTAGAGGAAGAGGAAGTTCAAGGAAGCTGCTATCATATACCAGAACCCAGATTGTTTTAGTAAGCCATCATTAGATATAAGAAATATCTGGAAACCTTTGCTAAGTAGATGTAAACTTAAAATACCGCACACGAACTAAACGCATGACTGCACCCATCTCGGTCATGTTCCAGTGCATCTAGCTAGTATAAATAGAGCTGTAGTTACTTTACTTATTAAGTATTCACCTGAAGACGACTGGAGATACTTACCATTTGAAACGTTGTGATATAAAACAAATAAAGACAATGCAAGTCCAAAACTCTTCTATCAGTCAACGCTTGCTTTGTAACGAGTCCTTATTTATTTTACATCACTGATCAACTATTCGTTGACTGGTTCGCCAGTTACTTCTAACGTGCCGGCCCACTGTAAATCACCTGGAATAAGGAACACTAAAAAGCTTTGTAAAATATTATAACGTAGCTTATTTTCTAAAAGATTGTTTCCTAAGACTGTATTGGATACGTGCGTTCCTTAACCGACTATTTCAGTCCAATTAAAGCATCCATAATTTTTTTTATATTTTGACATACCAAAACCTCCTGGGATTAAAGTCGAGTGGTAAACTTTAATAAATGGGATTTTTCTGAATGGATGCCACAAAGCAAATAACTTGTTATTAGTGGCATTACCTTTGAGTATATACATCCTCTGGGTGTGGTTTAGAAAAAACTTTGCCAAAATAAAGCTTATTGACCTGTTTTTACGTTACGTTTTTCTATGAGCATGAGGAAAAAGCAAAAACTGTACGAATAGTTACTTTTTTCTACTCCCACATGGTAATTTGCTGTTTCTTTTACATTAAAGTGATTGGAAAATTGGGCTATTCCGGTTAACTGAACGGATATGATTTCATATCCATCCTAGTTAGGATATGATCCTAATTTGAATGGATATGAAACTGACCAATTACAGTGGTCAATTACAAGGACACCAAATTTACATGTTGTAAATGATACCCGTCGTTTTCTGACATTTGGCAGAAGTGAGGTTAAGAATATACTTCAAAAACATCCAAATCTGTCAGATGAAATTTGTTCTGTTTAAATTTAAATCAAAACATTTATCCCAGAGTCAATGTGTATACACAATATTTTTCTAAAGAGTACACGAAATGGTGCAAAAATTGATGGTATAATAACAAAATTAATACCAAAATATATTTCTACCAAATTATTGTTATTTTCTCACCGAACTAAAGATTTGCATACAGACGCACTTTCTTATTTCAAAAATATCTCTATTTTCACTCATTTCTAGACAAACTACAAGCTTTGCATAAAATGTACTATATACCTACCAAATGAAGGGTTTCTTACTAACCTTGGTTCTTTTTTTTCATATAAATAATATATATTATTATAAATATTTGTGCACGGGGATATTTTCCGATATATTTTGAACGAAGATCCATCCCCAATTGATCTTAAAACTTTTATTAAATGCAACAAACATAGAAAATTAACTGGTAATTCTTCCTTAAATGGTGGAACATAAAGATAACCCAATAAAACAGACGAAATTATAAGATTTCTAGAAAAAAAATCCATTTTTTACTAAAATTTTTAAGGTTATGTTACAAACCTTTTTTTCTTCTGTGCAATTCAGTAAAACAATTAATCAAAATACCTACGGTTGAGAAAATAAATTGTTCGTATTTATTAATACATGTATCGCTTTTTGTCTGTTATTCTGCAAAAAGCCGAATGTGAGAAAGATAGATATATTCAAAAGTGAGTTTGTATTAATATAAGAACTTACCCAAATCGATAAATATGTTACAGTGTAATTTGGTCAATGGGTTTGCAATCAAAATGAACTTTTGTTTAATTGTTTCTTATTATCGTTCTCACAAGTTCATGGCCAACTTAAAAGACAAGTTATAGCATGAAGTTTGGAAGTTAAGTCATAGAAAACATATAATGTACAACTCGAGTGGATTGTCCATATTGCGCTCGGAATACTTCCTCGTGCGATATGGACATCATATCCACTCTTGTTGCACAAACTACTATTTTAAACTAACAGCGGTAAAAATGGTATTATACATACGTATATAATATACATTATAAACCCAAATTAAAGGAAAACTGAAATAAATAGGTCAAAATTAATAATATAGCAGAGTGCTTCTTCATCCAGTAATGACAGCTTTTCAACCGGGTTTCTGGTACAGCAGGGTAAACCTTTTAAAGTTATTTTTAAAACCTTTTATTTATTTCATTTTTTATTTACACAAAGTTCAGCAACAGCTGGCAGTTTTAAACATCTACAACCTCTTTTAGATATTTTTCACTCGTGCCTTGCTTTTTTACCGTTTAATCAAAAAAATAGGAGTATATTATGAACATACACTTAAGCCTGTTATTTTATTGCAAAAATTTACTATACAAATTATGGTTAATATTCATATTACATTTACTTTAAAATTTATCTTTAAAAAATAAAAATGATTAATGTACAAGAACTGTTTTACAAATTTTCTTCTTTTTGTATCTGGCCCAAAAGAACTTTAATTGCAAACTTGAATTATTAATACTCAACAAGGAGTAAAAGTAATAATAATGTATTATAACCAAAGTATTATTTAACTTTAATGCAACAACATTCTTTTTACATTATTAGGTATAAAATTATTTAGTTTGTTTCAAAAAAAAAATTAATAATCAACTTAGTTTTAAGAAAAATATAAAAAGTTGGCTACTGAGCAGTGAGGAGATTCAAAATTATTACATAATTAAAGTCAATAATCTAAAAAACAAAACAGCTATGCAGGATGGGGATTGTAAATGGAACGCTGCATTTAGCGGCTCTGTGAAAAAGTTTTCTCTAATATCCAAAAATACGTCCTCAATGATTTTTATGGGCCTTGTTTTTGTCATGTAAAAAAATGGGATTCCAAGACGGGGGCGCAGCCCTAACAAACATTTTTTTTTTAAATAGAGGATACCACTTGTAGCACCTATTTGGAAAGCTTATTGAGAAAGGAATTTGTCCATATCAGGGTGGCCCATTTGTCTGACAAAGTAATATACCGTCTCTACTATTAAAGATATCAAAAAAAAAGTTTTTATAAAAGTTGTGAGGTATACAAAAATATATGTTTTAAAATTATTTTTAAACATACAGGATGGTCCAAAAAAGTAGGACAATAAAAAGATACATTTTTTTAATTGGCAAAAACATGTAAAAAATTACCTGTATTTCTCAATGAGAGTATCGAAAATCGAAAATTTCTTATAAGCTCTTAAGTTTAGGGATAGATAAACTGTAATTTTTAAGTACCGAAAATTTTGTACAGGGTGTTTTCTGTTGACATCCAAATATACAAAATTTTAAAATACAATAACTCTGTTTTTTCAAATGAAACACCCTATATTTATTAGGCTCGTCTGATAGATATTGTAAGTATCTTTTATTATTGTTAAGTCATACCTATACCTAAATTTACTAGTTTTGGCAATATTTCGATTTTTATTTAAATTTTGGTGAAAAAAACTATAGTTTTTATTTTTCTAGTAAGCCATGACTAGCTAAGTCAAAACAAATGTAATTGAATATAATGTCATATTTATAATTATTATATTTATATTTATAATGTTTGTAAACTGATTTTCAATATCCAGTTGCGTAATAAAAACAAATTTTTATTAAATTAAATAAATACGTAACTAACTATGGTTATTAATTTATTTTAATATGGGATAATATTTAATTACATTTGTTTTTAGTTTGTTGGTCATGGCTTACTAGAAAAATAAAAATTATAGTTTTTTTCACCAAAATTTAAATAAAAATCGAAATATTGCCAAAACTAGTAAATTTAGGTATAGGTATGACTTAACATTAACAAAAGATACTCACAATATCTATCAGACGAGCCTAATAAATATAGGGTGTTTTATTTGAAAAAACAGAGTTATTGTATTTTAAAATTTTGTATATTTGGATGTCAACAGAAAACACCCTGTACAAAATTTTCGGTACTTAAAGATTTAAGACAGTTTATCTATCCCTAAACTTAAAAGCTTATTAGAAATTTTCGATTTTCGATACTCTCATTGAGAAATACAGGTAATTTTTTACTATCATGTTTTTGCCAAAATTTTGAGAATTTTGCATTTTGTTTGGCAACGTTGCAAAAAATTAAAAAACTAAATATGGCGTCATATGGACAATTTTTTAAGGAAACAAAAAATGCTAAAATATATAAGGTGTTCCATTTAAAAAAATGTATCTTTTTATTGTCCCACTTTTTTGGACCATCCTGTATGTTTAAAAATAATTTTAGAACATATATTTTTTTATACCTCACAACTTTTATAAAAACTTTTTTGATATCTTTAATAGTAGAGACGGTATTTCTTTTCTGGAGGAAGGGTAGTCGGGACTACATATATTTCATGATTTTGTACTTAGATGGGAACACGGAAAAACGCTGCAGGTGACAAATCTTCAGGGCCAAGTCCAAAGTTCGTCAAAATATCAAATTTTAAAAATTAAATTGTTACCTTTACCTATTCTAACTAACCCATGGTTGGATTAAATTTGGTTTTGTGGATGTTATTTTTTAACATTTTTCTTGATATTCCTAGCTGGCTCTCTAATTTTAAAAAAGAAAAATATTTTTTACATTTGTGAAAAATATGACTGTTGTGTTTCAATCCAAAATTTTCACAGTAGGTGTTGTATGACTCTAACCAGGGTTTTCAGGCTCGGGTTTTCATGTTAAAAAAAAGAAAATATTTTTTATACGCTCACCATGCCACAATATAATTGATGATAAACAAAAGAAGCTTAGCGGCAAGCAGAGTAGTGCGTCTATCTTTTGCATTAAAGTACACAGGGACTCCAAAGGTAATGGAATCCCTGGGGCACAGTAGACAATGACAGGCTGTTTCGTTCTTGTTAGAACTGATCAGAAAGTCATAACCCGTAAGCGACCCCCAGTATAGCGAGCCTGCTCTTTCAAGGTGTTTTTATGAAATAAAAACGCGATGAAAACCCAGTAACGCCATCATAAGGAATCAACTCAATGCAAAAGATATAGCCATCTAACGTGAAAACGTAGAAATATAAATAAATCTAAATAAATCAAGCACGAAACGGCCACTTCACAGAACGAAACAGCCTGTCATTGTCTACCTGTGCCCCAGGGAACCCATTACCTTTGGCGTCCCTGCGTACTTTAATGCAAAAGATAGACGCACTACTCTGTCCGCTTGCCGTTAAGCTTCTTTTGTTAATATATTTTAACGGACACTAAATTCTACTATTTTATAATTGATGATGTTTCAGAAATTATATATTTTTTGGACATTGATTACGAACAGGGCCCGCTCTAGGGGGCGGCAACCTGGGCCCCTGCCCAGGGCGGCAAGTTGGAAGAGCGGCATGAAAAATCCAAAAAAACACCATAAATCCCCGTTCTGCCTACCTACGTTCCTAGGTATATATGAAGTTTGAACCATTCCAATTCCCAGTTAACAAATTTAATTTCCTTTGTTTTGCCGTGCCGTCTTATTTTTAAAACAGTGACAATTTCGACGGATCCCTTTTCTTTTTAATATTATAATATTTTCAAGCAATTCCGCGACAACGCAAGCAGAACAACGCCGGCACCGGCACCGGTACTTTTTTTTGGTCATGGCGGCGTCGCAGCAAAGGACAAGCCGGCGAGCGGCGAGGAATAGACAGACAATTTGCTGTTGTGGTAGGTATAAAACGAAGAAGGGATGAAAAAGACGGAAATATCTTGTTTTGCCCAGGGCGGCGTTATTGCTAGAGCGGGCCCTGATTACGAATCTAAGAAGCGAAATATTCATTCTTAAAGTACCTACCGTTTTGTATGAAGGTTAGGTTTTGGATTAATAATGAATCATTCTCGTTTCCTTCCGAACTATTTTTCTTATTGTAAGTTATCACACTTTTTCAATAAAAGAGAAGTACTTACTATTTTTAAGTTTTTTTAAATTAAAATTTTTTACTTTAGTTTTCGTATTTAAAAATAAATAAAAGAGACTGATGGTTGTTATTTTTTTTTGTTGTAAAAATATTTTATTTCATTTGGTTATATTTTTGTTGATTTAAAATAGGAAAAAGGTACAGGAAAGTATATAATAGAAATGAAATATTATTCTCTTTGCTCGTTTTTCTTTAAAATTGCATCTCAAACCAATAACTAAGACGATATGCATTCGAACCTTTAATCTCTATACAAAACAGGACTTTTAGAAGAAAAATTTTAACAACTAAGCATTTCCCATAAAAACTACATCGTAATCTAAGTCAAAAATAAATCATTCCTTGTAGAATCATTAATTTTGGCTTAGTGAACGTATAATACCAAAGGACAAATTAATATGTTGATTTTGTGCTGTGTTAATTTTAGATTTTTTTAATAAATATTTACAGATTTAGATAGGAGTTCAATCGTTGGACGAAAAATTAGGTTGCAATTAGACATTTAGAACCGAGTTCGGATGGGCTGCAACCCGACACCCCCTTCCCCCACCTCGTGGTTGCGCCACTGTCATTAAATGTAACAGGACCTTTATAGTAGTTTGTACAACAAAAGTGGATATGATGTCCATATCGCACGAGGAAGTAAATTGAGTACGACGTTGTAGGCGGAGTGCTCAAACTTCCGAGCGCAATATGGACAATCCACTCAAGTTGTACAGTATATTTTTTCTACGACTGAACTTCCGAACTTCATGCTCAGAATTTAAAAAAAATTATTTAAATTAGGCATCATAACTTGTCTTTTAAATTGGCCATGAACTTGTGAGAACGATAATAAAAAACAATTGAACAAAAATTCATTTTGATGGCAAACCCATGGACCAAATTACACTGTAACATATTTATCGATTTGGGTAAGTTCTTATATTTATACAAACTCACTTTTGAATATATCTATCTTTCTCACATTCGGCTTTTTGCAGAAAATAGACAAAAAAATATGTATTAATAAAAACGAACAATTTATTTTCTTAATCAAAGTTATTTTGATTAATTGTGTTACTGAAATGCACAGATAAAAAAAAGGTTTAGTCGGGTTTATTTCTGCTTGCGTAAGAATTATAACTCCGAAAGTACAACTAAATAGCTGTAGAATTGGTTTTAAACAGTTAAAAATGGATTTTGTGCATTAATATGAATTTTTAATTTTCGCTATGGTCAAATTTATCAAAATAATCTCCAATTTACAAACTAGCAACACTGTTAACGTAGAAAAAGAAGTGGCAATACTGTAAGTAGAAATTAATAACATAACCTTAAAAACTCTTGTAAAAAATGGATTTTTTTTCTAGAAATCTTATAATTTCGTCTGTGTTATCGGGTTATCTTTATGTTTCACCATTTAAGGAAGAATTACCAGTTAATTTTCTATGTTTGTTGTTGTTTATAAAAAAAGTTTTAAGATCAATTGGGTTGGATCCCCGTTCAAAATATATCAGAAAATATTCCCGTGCACAAATATTTATAATAATATATATTATTTATATGGAAAAAATAACCAAGGTTAGTAAGAAAACGTTCATTTGGTAGATATATAGTACATTTTATGCAAACCTTGTAGTAATTGTTTAGAAATGAGTGGAAATAAAGATATTTTTGAAGTGCGTCTGTGCGCAAATATTTAGTTCGGTCAGAAAATAACAATAATTTGGTAGAAATATATTTTGGTATTAATTTTGTTATTATACCTTCAATTTTTGCACCATTTTGTGTACTCTTTAGGACAATATTGTGTATACATAGACTCTGGGATAAATGTTTTGATTTAAATTTAAAAAGAACAAATATCATTTGACAGATATGCATGTTTTTAAAGTATATTCTTAACCTAACTTCTCTCAACTGTCAGAAAACGAATTTACAACATGTAAATTTGACTTCTCTGTAATTGACTACTGTGATTGGTCAGTTTCATATCCTAACTAGGATGGATATGACATTATGCCGCACAGTTAACTGGAATAGCCTACTTTTTCCGTCACTTAAGTGTTAAGGAAACAGCTAATTTCCTTGTGGGAGTAGAAAAAATTATTAAATACATTTAGACTCGTTAGTGTCCTATTTTATGAAAATGGCTGTATTGATGTTAACAGAAACCAAACATTATACAACACAGTGAAAATGCGCAATTTGGTGTTATTGAATAAATCTAATAATTATACCTGTAGCAGTCCTAATGGCCAACAATCACGCTTCTATGTGTAAACAAATTGATTGAAAGAATATATTTTAGTCTGGTCAAAACATGCAAACATTCCATTTTATAACAAATGTGTTAAAAATCCAGTTGGTGGTATTATTTGTTTCGGTAAAAGGCCTGCTGTCGTAGCAAAATTATTGAATCTCCAAAGCTTTACACTAATTACTGTTTCCGTCTGTCTTTAGCCACTTTACTGGTAGACTATGATGGTGCATACCTGAGAAATATCAAAAAGAAGGTGAATGAAATGGCAGAAAAATATATTGAAAACTCACTGGAAAATAAGAAGAGATTTGCGAAAAGCCTTCTTGCGACGTCGTTCAGTACTATCGTTTCCATTCTCTCCACAAGCAAACCAATAAGAAACTTGTCAAATTATAAAGGTCGCTTTTGATTTAATTTTCAGATTCGAAATATAGCTCTAGGATGCGTTCGAAGAAACTTTTCCAGGGCAGGTGGAAATTTTTTTTTTACGGAAAATCAATTGCTTAAGAGGGAGAGAGGGCACGATGTAAAGCAAAATTATATCAAAAAATAAGAAAGTATTTTCATATTGTGTAAAATGTTTCTTTTTATAAAAAATTTTGTATTAATCTATTTATTTAAAAAAAGCAAGCTAAAGTATCAGAAACTATTTTTTAAGCAATTTTAATTCAAAATAGTGAAAACTTTTATATTTTCACGTTTTACTATATAATAAAAATAATATTTCCAAACTCGGGTTCTATAAAAAATGCGCCGCATGCTAAAGTGTAGGATATATTTTAATAAAATTAATTATATGGGATTAAAATCAAAGTTTTTCTAGAAAATGTCGACACAGTTACGATATTTTTGTAAGAGCTGATCATTTTTTAGCCTGCCAGAAGTGCAAGTGCCCCTTTTTACCTCCCCTCTTTGGACGCCCATGAATATTAAAAAGTATTAGTTGAGAAATTCTAAACAAATTCTTAGGTATAGACCTTTATGACCGTCTAACGATAGATCGAGAAGACTACTTTAGTAAAAGAGGACAGAGTGATTTAATAAGCAACAACTTTAAAGCTCAATTTTATTGTCTTGTAACACCGAAGAATAATTTTTACATCATAGATATGTCAGAAATAATTGATTTACAATGTGGGATTGACAGCAAAGTACAATTTAAGGGTAATCAACCTGATCATAACTTGTTATCTTATGTTACATTATATTAAGTTCTGACCAGGTACATTACTGTTAACTCAAACTTGGCTGTCAAACCCCAGTTTAATATAAAGAAATGTCAAAAATGGTCATATTATAATGTGGGATTGACATTAAAGTTCGAGTTAAAAGTGATATGTGATTGATGATACTTTTTTTTTTTTTATGATAAAACACCTGCGCTGTAGGAAAAATCCTTTAAGGCGCTCTGGGAGCGGTGCGAGTGCGAAAAAAGCGATTAACGTTGGTCTTGAAACGTTGAAGATTGTATTCATTGGGAAACACGACCTCAGGAAGATCATTCCACAAAGATGACGTTCTCCAGATGAAAGAATTCTTGAACAATGAAGTTCGAGGAGTACTAAGCTGAACAACATATGGATAAGCGGCAGTGGTTCGCCGTGTATTTGTATTTTGCATTGCTCTAGGTGGAATCAAGTGGGCAATGTCAGTCGAACACCTGCCATGGAAATATCTGTAAAAGAGAGCAAAATCACCAACCTTTCTTCGATGCTTCAGGCTATCGAGGGTCTTGGTCAGCTCGGGGTCGCCGATCAGACGAACGGCTCTCCTTTGAATGGAATCCAGTAGCCGAAGGATGTGCTTGGGTGCAGAGCTCCAGACATGAGAGCAATATTCTAATGATGGTCGAATCTGGGCTTTGTAGAGTGTCAAAAGTTGATGAGGTGTGTACAACCTTTTGGTGCGGAAAAGTACACCAAGTTTCTGTGCAGCTGCCTTGGCAATTGCGGCAACGTGATCATGCCAAGACAGATTACCTCCCAAATTAACCCCCAGCAAATTAATAGACGGTGTCAGGGGAATTGCGTGTCCTGCCATGACTATATCCGGTTCTGCAATGTTAACCTTTTTGGAGAAGACTGCTGCCTGGGTTTTCTTAGCATTAAATTCGACTTGGTTACTGTCACCCCAAGCCAAAATTTCTTCCAGGTCATTGTTGAGGCGCAATACTTCATGCTGCCTGCGAAGATGTGCGTCGGCAGCGGATGTTTGGGGGGTCAAGGTAAAAGATGAGACAAGTGTGCTGTCATCAGCAAAGCTATAAATTGGATTTTGGGTTTTTACTAGAAGGTCGTTAATATACAGTAAAAAGAGGGTAGGCGACAATATGGACCCTTGAGGAACACCGGCATTGATGGTGAAGGTGTCTGAGACAAGCCCGTCGATCGCCACTTGCAGAGATGATATAACTTAATATAATGTAACATAACATAACAAGTTATGATCAGGTTGATTACTCTTAAATCGAATTTTACTGTCAATCCCATATTAGTCGTTCATTTCTGACATTTCTACGATATTAGAATTATACTTCCATACTTAAACCTAGGTTTAAGCTTAGGTTTAAAAGGACTTTATAAAATTGGGCCTAAGTGCAGTTTTTTTTTAATATTCACCGAATATGTATGTTAAACAGTACAAAACTTCCCAGTGAAACATTGTCATAATTGTAGTACAAATACTGGTCGTGTGAGATTCAAAATTTGTATCACAAGTATTGTTTAAAAATATATTTTACTTAACAACGTCGTAAGCGGACGGAAGCAACCAAAAAAGGGTTATAAACCTACCGATTTTTAAAAATATGGTTTATTTGGTTTTACGTTATTAGCGGTATTACGTGTGTTTATAATTGTGTTTAATTTGAAACAAATATTATTTTACCAAAACTTAATAAT
Organism: Polydrusus cervinus; assembly: GCA_935413205.1. Classification (NCBI taxonomy): domain Eukaryota; kingdom Metazoa; phylum Arthropoda; class Insecta; order Coleoptera; family Curculionidae; genus Polydrusus; species Polydrusus cervinus. The sequence continues at coordinate 45,163,881 of OW284516.1, read as the reverse complement.
TTGCACGATGTTTCACATGGAAAGCGATATAGAATTTCGTGTTATTGAACGTATTAAATATTGCAATGCACTAATGAAGCGCAAGCATGCTAGTCAAAATTACAGGAATGCACGAAATCAAGAGGAAATTAAGCAAGTTTGCCGAAGTTTGATGTCTATATTTCGGGAGGTAAAGCGTGAAATTCGTATGGTTTGTACCTACGTATCTCAGCTTGTGGAAACGACTTTTGACTGAGAAACTGGCGAGATGAAAAAATAGCGGTTACATAATATAATAGAAAATACATACACAGTTATTAACTCCTAAAGTATTTAAATATTTACTTAGGACAATATAAAATTTCTAGCTGTCTGTATAAAACCATAATATCTAAGTTTATAACAAGAAGGTTGAGTAGCTGTACTAGGTTCTTTCTAAAACCACATTGTACTTCAGGAATAATTTTATTATCGGCAAACGATAACATACATGTATTTGCGGATAACATAGAAAACATAGTCTTACTCATACGTATTGCAACAATCAGTCTAGAATAAGATTTGGAGCTTAACATGAAGAAAACAAATTACATGATTATCAGCTAAAAGCAAATAAACAATTAATAGAACAGAAAAAATAATACTACTTAAATCAAGTTATCCTCCACTGGTATGTTAATTAATACAAATTAACAATCAACTCAAACAATAACACGAGCCTTAAGTTAGATACTGGGTCCGCCAACGAAGCAACGACGAAAGATTAAATCATTATAAATAAATAAAGCAGCTTTAATTATCTAGCAGGACATTACGATACTATTTATAAGAAAATCTACTTTGCCTAGTTATCCTATAAGTATAAGTAATTTTGTATACTGTTTTTAAATACCCAGTATTATCTTCTTAATTTCATTTTTATTTGTAAAAAATAAATGTATTTTGTTAGACAACGAATGGTAACTTGTGCACATGCTGTGTATTGGGGATTTGTATAAAATGTTTGTGTTTGGGGTATGCAGGTAAAACAAATTGTTTTTTGTTCGTAGATGTATGCTCGGAGCAAAAATTTAATTTGACTGAGTATGATGAGTCAATTTTATTATTATTCTGAATAGAATGAACAAATACTGTAAAATCCAGATAAAAATTAAACGCTGAAAATCCAAATACAGGCCGCATTATGAAAAATTAGCAAAGCTATGGAGTGCGGCTGTTTATTCTACAAGGCAAGATGTATAAATTATAGGCGAGACCCTGGAAGAAAGAGAAATTTACATTACAATCTAAGGAATTGAATTTTTACAAGTACAAGGCTCTTCAGAGCAGCAGCCGATAAAGTTAGAATACCCTTGATGGTCGCCAACATCCGGAATGTATGACACCATCAGAAACAGAAGATTGTTATTTTGTAGACGATAATCATTTAAAAGAAAATATTGATGTATATTCTGGAGAGTAAGATTTTTGATATGATATAATAACGTCGTGGCATCACAAGGAAGCGACTGGGAAAATTATGATAAAAACTAAAACTATCATATATAATATAACAAGTGCATTGATAATTATCGGTAATTTTGGGAAAATATGCTTGAATGCAATTTGGAGCGACTGCTTGCTCCAAATTGCATGAAGGCATATTTGCCTAAAATTACCGATAAATTATCAAAGCCCTCGTTATATTCGTAGGAGAATTTCATAAACTGATTTTGCTTTACCCCGTATAGGTAAACGTTTTATGTCATTGTCACAGAAGATCACCTGGTATAACATTGTTAGGTTTATTTTGTTGTTTTTAGATGCTTAAAAGTAATCAAATAACATTTCAATGGTATGTCAAAAAAATGTCGCGATTTGGAACTCAGTTAATGCAAAATATAAATGAAAATATTGAAAATATAACGCCCATAAATACTAAACAATCAAAGCAGTCCATATGGTCGCAGTTTTAACTATTCTGCGAGGATAAAAAATATAATTAGGTCCAGACACTATCAAAAAGGGGAGTAGATGCAGTTATGAAGAGAGTGGCCACTCAAATGTAAGTTCCATCAAGCCTTATCTTCAGATAGACCCAGAATTTCTTTTTTTTTTTTTTTACGGTTCGCTGACTACGTAGGCCATCTTGAACCGGTCATCGACCACAAATATGATCTACCGACTGGGGAGTGTAAAACGGCACCTTCATCCTACGAGATATCCGATCTCATCCGGCCTGTCCAGTGTGAATAGGATGGCTAGGTATCGATTCATTTTACACTCTTCCCTGAGGCAAGAGCACGCCGTGTTCCCAAGCGGTCACCCGCCCAAGTACTAACCGCGCTCGACACAGCTTAACTTTGGTGATCTGCGGGAACCGGTGCTTAATATGTCGACAGGCCCTTGCCCTAAAACCCAGAATTTCACAACTTGTTAGTTATACTAAAATGATATTTACTGGAACTTCATTGGAATTGGAGAATGTGTCTTCAGATTTTTAACAAAAAGGTCCTGTGTCTATCAATTATAAGAACTGCATATTTAACATTCAAAATTAAATTGTTCATCTTACAAAAAAATAACATGCCTGTTATTTTTTTATTAACATTAAGTATAAATGCAATGAATGTTTTGTTTTTGTATCATTATTTTAAAAAAATATGTCAAAAAATTATCACGATAATTTATATCGTGATAATTTTTTGCAACAATAGAATAACCATGGTAACACACAATACAATTATGGTATTTAATTGTTAAAATATGGAGTTTGACAGGTGAATGAAATTCTCATAAAAATTATTGTTTGTTTAATCGTTAGGGGAAAAAAAATTTTATATTGTACCTCGTAGTTCCCATCAGTTATAAATTATAAAGTATTGTCTTATGACAGTCTTACAGACAATAGTCAATCTGCCCACCCTGTATCAAATCTAACTGATGTCTATGACAGTGGAGAGATAGAAATAATAATTGGCGTCTAAATTTAGCATACTCATTCGAATGACAATACATAATTCGGAGAGACTGATTAAAATACGACAAGAGAATCTAATATCAAGGATGGGATGCGGTAAGGGAATAAATAAGTGATATACCTGGTTAATAAACTATTTAACACAGTAATTGCGGAAGTGAGCATGGACACAGATTAAATCTTACTAGATTATTAATAATTTATTAGAAGAAATATCCCGATCTACAGGGTTTTACACGATCACTGAAGTACCCAAGATTTTGTGATGGTAGTGGTGGTTAGGGGGGGGGGGTCCTCTATTAAAAGTCACTCAAAAAAACAACTTGTGTCTCCAGCCAGAAACTTCTTCTCTGATGCAAAGTGAAAAAATACCTGTCTTTCTCCCAAAACTTCTAAAAAAAAACTTGTCTCCCTCCAAAATCTTCTCCCCCTATAAAAAGTGACTTCTAAGGAGAGGGGGGGGGGGCACAGCTTAACGTGAAATCCGAATCACGTGTATGCACTAGTTATCCTTTTTACGTCCCCAGAGGTTGTCGCGTACTTTTTAGGGGTAAATTAAATTCACCCTCAAAAGGTACTTACGGTTTACGGCAGCTTTTCATCGGTGAGCAGATGGTCGTAGGCAAGCGACGCTTATTTATTTGATTAACCCGAAACGCCTTATATATCTATATATACATAACCATTCTTTGCCAAAGATACCCCCTTTTATGTACACTATGTACAGTAAATAACCTGTAAGTTAAAAAGGCTGAAATACGGAAAAAAGTAGTAGGTAGTAGTAGCATACTGTATTCTCTTATCCACTAAATTTCGGACATACTTCGTTTATTATGCGTATGCCCACCCCGGGTATCGAACCCGGACTGCCGCGGTGGGATATTTAATATCGTTATTATTAAAGAAAATATTTGGAGAAATGGGCAGTGTAATCTGGACAATCAATTATTGAAACTATACCGAGTGTGTGTCCCGCTAACTTCGCCAAACAACTGTATCTAGCAAGCTATTTGGCCTAATAAAAGTTATCCAGAGGAGTCTATTAAAATTATTTTTTATTTGAAATATTACAGCAAGATGATGTACTGAATCAAAATTGAAAAAACAAAAGCTTCCCTATAAAATCAATTGAAGCCCTTATTAGAACTCTAAAAATGATGTATATGATATTTTAGCCCTCAAAGGGCAAAGGAAAGAGCGGAATTGTATTGAAGAGAAAGTTGGATAACTTTGTGCAACGTCAACCGATTTAAACAAACTTTGTCTTCTTTTAATGCAAGTTGATTATAGTCAAATAACAGCCTGTAATAATATACCTAAGCTTTTTTCAAGCCTGAACGGCCAGAGATCTTTTTTGGTCGCTTCAGAAATTTACTTATAATGTCGTATATGGATTGGTATCCTTAAGGATAGATTAGTCATCTAATACTTCGCTAAGATTCTTAATATGTCATAAATAGGTGTAGTGGAAAGATAGCGCATAGAACAAGGACAAGCACATTTCTAGTTTCATAGGAGGAGTCAGTAGATGAATGTTTATAAAAATAACTGTTGTTAATTGATTGAAGAAAGCGTTTCATTTTGAATAGTACATTTAGGAAGCTTTACCCCTAATGTTAATAATTCCTGACACAGCAAGAAAGAACCCCTTCTCTAATTTGGTAGGGGTTACAAAATATTATAAAAACTCAAAGAAACAACGTGGAGTTGTTTAACTTTTTCAAGTGTCAAGGGCTTTTTACATTGGGTGTAATTGCAAGAAAAAATTGCCTGAAAGCATGCGCTTTGTCGACGTTTTAAACAGCTGATGCAGGTTTTAAATGGGAAAACGTGCATCAGCTGATTAAAACGTCGTCGAAGCGCATGCTTCTAGGCCATTTTTCTGGTAATTGCACCCAATATAAAAAGGCCTTTAGGGTAACTTCTGCCCATTTGGTCACTTAAGTTAAGATATAAAAATACTATCTCAGAACCAGAGCAGTTTCCAGCCAGTGAATAATAATAATAATAATAATAATAATAATAATAATAATAATAATAATAATAATAATAATTGTTTTTATTGTTGAAAAACACATACATTTTCCAACAAGGGCAGAGTTGGCACTCATCTGTCGAGACAGTGGGCAGCGCTTTTACATTCAACCCAGCAATACTTATTTACTAAATTATACTAACAAAAAAAAATATATTTTAGTAAATAAAATATTTTAAATAAATCTTAACAAAAAACCAAAATTTCTAGTACATAAATAAATAAAAAAAACCATAAAACATGTAACAAAAGTGAATATTACCTTAAATTCTAATTTATGACATGACATAAAATTTACTCCAGTAGCACTTGTTTTAGTTTGCATTTAAAGTTGGCCAAATTTAAAGACTTCAAAGATTCAGAAAGTTTGTTATATTGCTTGGTGACGTTATAAGAAAAAGATTCTCGAAATTGGGTGGTTTTATATTGTGGGTGTGATCTTGGTAATGTTTATTTGATTATTAAATTGTTTATTTTTATTTTTGGCTTGAGTTGACTGTAAAGCGGAGTTGTTTTTCTTGAACTTACTTGATATAGCGTCGTATGTGAGTTCTAAGGTAACAATTCTTTTTTAGAGGAAACTCTTTAAATTTACTGATGTAATAACTTTATTTTTATTTAAGACTTGTATATTATTTATCATAATGTAATCGTCAATAGTTGCTTTGCTTTGCTTCCCTTTAATAAAACTATTAAAAACCTTTGGTGTTTCAGTAAATAAATAGCGCACAACAAATTAAATAATTTAAAATGTAATTTTAAACTATCTAAACTACACCTTCCCGTCGCGTACCATTTTTATATGCGACAATATTTCCTAAATGAAAGGCTATCTTTTATATTTTATATTCCGACGTGACATAATGACATTATTATGGATTTTATTTTCAGTGTCAAAATGACATACTTTATAGGACTCAGTAATATAATGATTTCATTATAGGACTGAGTACAATGAAAAATAGACGCAAAAATGAAAAAATGTATTTAAAACAAAATGGAACAAAATTTAACGATTAAAATTAAAAGTAACATTATTACAATTCGTTAAATTGATGTTGGACATAGGAGTTGAAATTGTTGCATTGTTATGATTTTTAATTTCTGTGGTTTCTGTTTCTTCTGAGGGAACGACAGTCGACGAAACACTCGATAATGATTTCTTCCCGAGAATGGCTGATGATATTCCTTTCTTGTTTTCGCAAGAGCTCTCTATATATCCTTCAGCAACTGTGTCACTTTTCCAGCCACCATGGCGTTTAATAGTGTGAAGATTGACTCCTGAATCAGCCAGCAGTGAAGCTGAAGACTTCCGGAAACAGTGACCTGTGTATTCGGCGGAATGGGGTAACTTTAAAAAAACAGCGATCGTTTTGCACATATTTCCGAAAGTATGTATACCCACTGGTTGCTTTGTACATTTGTTGTTTCTAAATAATAGAAAAAAACGAGAAACTTCGGCATCGGGGGGTCTCATTGCTGCATAGGTCCGAACAAGCTGCACCATATTTATTCCTTCGACATCGCCAGGCGTTACGTAAAATTCTCGGGGAACGTTGGTTTTTGTACTAGGTATGAAAATTCGAAAAATAACCCCCTCATCGTGTACTTCTTCTATCCTTAAGTTTTTTAACTCAACTCTTCGACATGCTCCACTTATACCTATTATCATTGTCACTTTTAATAACAAGTATGTTTCGTTGCATGCCTCTTGTAAAAACTTTGCAATATTTTCTTTAGTCAAAATCCTGGATTTTTTGAGTGTGTAAGAATCAGATTTTCGTTTTAAAACAGCTATCAATTGATTGAACTTACTTATGTCGACGTTTTTCTTAAGTAATAGTGTACTCCTTAACATAGAGTAATAACTCCATAAACGCGAAGACCATTTCTTCATTGATTCTTCCTTGAAATATGCCATAAGTACCTTTTCGTGTACAATATTGACAACCTTTTTCTGGGAACAGCAAGTTTTGTAATTGGCATAAGTTTTTTCATATATGCCTTTAGACTTTTCGGGCAACAAACCAACAACTGCTTTATTGGCCAATTCTTCGATATCTGATTGCAAATTATCCATAGTATATTATATAAATGTTAAAATTCAATTCTGACAATGACAATACAAACAAATATTTCTATAGTTACCTGGTTTTATTAAAATCAAGCTATTAGTTTACTGACAAAAACTTAAAATTTATTTTAAAAATACACAAATCGTCGAAATATAAAATATTGTATGAAATTCGGATCATAATAACGATCATTATGGTACACGCCGTGTTATTAGATTCGGCTGACGCCTCGTCCAATAATACTTACGGCTAGTTCCATAATGATCGTTATTATGATCCTTATAACATAAATATCTATTATTGTCTTGTTGTATATAATATTATTTTAAAATTGTCAAAAACCGGAGGTAGCCACCGTTTTTCAAACTTAAGTTATAAGCGAAAATCTTTCTGCTTACTTAAGTTTGAAAAACAATAGAGACCAAATTAAGTGCTCTGTTTGGCGAAAGTTTTATCTCTAAATTCTTTAGCCCATTTTTCTTGATTTCTCGAATCCGTTGCCGGTTTCGCACGAGATATCATACATTTTAATGGTCTAACAACGGTAGACTGGCTTTAGGTTTTTTATTATCCCGGCACTACTAAACAAGCTGCGGATTTAGTTTTAACGTGAAAATGGGCTCCCTTAAGGCAAAAAAGAAACGAGAGCCAACATTTTTTTGTAAAACGAATTGAGTTATATGCTGATGAAAGTGGTTTCATAGTGGGAACTTGAAAAAAAATATTTTTTTATTAAAAAAAAAATCTTTAGTAAAAAGCAACACAGTTACCTGTGATAAAAAGATCAGGATTTTTATTAAGATTTCTTGAAGGTTATGCACCAAAAGCAACAAACGGCTGTAAAGACGAGGCTTATCAATTAAATTAATTTTACTTATTAGTGTTTATAATTAGAATACAATCTTGTAGTAGAACTCGGACCGGAATTTAACGACCCGAGCCGAAATTTTGCTACGCGGCCCGGGCCGGCCCGTCAATAAAAACTGAGCCCGGCAGGGCCGACAAGCTCGGTAAGTCCGGCAGATCCATCAGTCCCGATAAAAATTATTAGCGTTTGAAAATTATTTTACAAATATTCCTTAAAACCCAAAAGACCGATTGGCTACAAAAGTCCGGCATGCCCAGAAGGCTCGGCAAGTCTGACAGGACCCGAAAAAAATTGTTAGGGCCCGAAAACCCGAACGTTTATTGACTAAGTGGCTCGGCCCGACCCGAGCCCTAAAGTCGGGCCGGGCCGCGTTAAGACCCGAGATGAAAATCCGGCTCGTGCTGGCCTCTATCTTGTAGTCGGTTTTTTTTAACATGCAATATTATGACATGAAATCTGAACTTATATTTGTGCAGTTGTACCGGGTGATTCATTAAAGGTGACGAGCGGCCATATATCGGAAACTACTGGGCATAGAAATAATTTTTAGGTTGAAAAGTAAATTTTAAAATTTAACATATCTCCGAAAATTTCACATTAAGGTATATCTTTGATGACACCATTAAAAGAGCTTGGACAATTATGCATCATTTTGGTCTTATGCTCATTGGTGTACCGAATTTAATAAGGGTGGGGGGGAGCTGTTGAATGTGTAATCAGTTAAATCGCTGTAACTTATAAACGATTTATCCGATTTTAGCAAACTAAAGACTGTTGGAAAGAGAAATGTATGAACTTTCACCAATCGTATTCAGTTGTCCATAAAGTTTTCAAAAAAAATGCTAGAGGGCGCAATTTGTAATAATAACACATTTTTTGATTTTACTCCAAAAAATAAATCATACGGTAACCGCAGCTTGATATCTCCGTTCATTTCAGCGTTATCGCCAATAGAATAGTTTTTTAAAACTTTAAATGAAGAAGCGATTATATATTTTTTAAAAAAAGAGTAGGACGCCACTGATATTTTTCCATGTGGATATTATTTCGGATTAACCTGGTCAATTCTGCATAAAAATGATATCTTGCGTTTTTCTCCTCAGGCACACCGTTCTTAATTAAAATAATAAATAAAAATATAAATAAATAAAAAATAGTATGAAGTATATGTTTTGAAAAGTAAATAGAGCACTTGTCCCGTTATAAAACTCGCCGCAAGCTGCTCGCTGGTAGCCTATTTTGTCAACTGTCAGTGTGTTAGTATCCAAGTCTAATTTTACTCACGCAATAAAGTCGTAATAATATATAATCTGAGACCCAATTGTACAAAAAAATTATATTCTGACTTTATATGCCGATTATGTTAACGATGTTCCATTACTCGTAAAAATATATGAACGGTCAATTGGGCCGTAAACGATAAAAAGCGAATAAGGAAAGACGGAAAAAGGGAAAATTGGCGTGGATATTTTCCAGGTTTCAGGTTTGGATATTGCCTATGTACATAATATATTGGAGGTTAACTCAATTTTGTATTCATGCATATAATATGTATGTAAGAAGGGTAGGTAAGTTCAAAGTTTTTAACGAATAAATGAAATAAAGATGGTAAATATTCCTTGTGAATATCTAAGTAATTTGCTTAGGACAAAATAAGTGTTACACTTTTTCATTAAAAATTAAACATAAAATATTAGACGTGCTGAATTGGTGGTGTTGAAAAAAAGTGCTTCTGAGTCTGAGGGAATGGAGGAGTGAGCGAGGATGATAAAATGGTAATATCAAGAACCAGCAATTAAAATTGACTAGCGCTGTTTATAGCGGGCATCCTATCGATGATTTTAAAGTTATTTCGTGTAAAATTACATTGTAATATGTAATATTTCACCTTGCGGCTTTAAGTGAAATTATATATAGTATACTTACTAGGTATCAGTGGCGTGGCCAGAGAATATGCTCCGCGTAAGGGGGGGGGGGGGGCTCACTGGGAATAAGTAGGACTTTTTTTTTCTGGAGAGAGGGACAGTCGGACTGCATGTATTTTATGATATTGTACCTAGTGGCGAATAGAAAATTTTCGGTACCACGCCTAAAGTTCGTTTAAAATTCACTTAATTACTATCAAATTTCAAACATTAAATTATTACCTCTCCCCCTCTGCATGGTTGGATTAAATTTGTTTTTGTAAATGTTTTTTTTCTTTTTTTCTTGATATTCCTAGCTCTTTATAAAAAAAAACATTTTTTTATATTTGTGAAAAATATTTTAACAGAAGACGTATGTATGACTCTAACCAGCGTTTTTCGGGCTCGGTTTTTCATGATTAAAAATAAAGTAAATATCGCTCACCACGCCACAATTGATAATTTTGTCAGAAATAATGTATTTTAGGAGCGTAGATCTAAGAGCAGTCTTTGGTGAGCATGCTTTTTCTTCCATAAAAAATGTTTCAATTCAAATTTTTATTTTAATTTTTCTTTTTAAAAATAAATACCTAATTGTTTTTTGTTTTTGTTGTAAACATATTTTAACGCATCGGGTTATATATGTGTTGATTTAAAATAGTTTTAAAAAAAGGAAAACGGAACAGACGTATAATAGAAAAATACTATAAAATATTATTCTTTTTACTCGTTTCCCTTTAAATTGCATCATAAATCAATAACTTAAACAATAAGAGTCCGAAACCTTAATATCTATAAACAACCGGACTTTTAGAAGGAAAAGTTTAAAAACTTAATGTTTCCTACAAGATCTTTGTAATCTAAGCCAAGAATACATTATTTAAAGATTTAAATTAAGACTCCAAGCGTGAGATGAAACATTAGGTTGCAATTAGACTATAGACCCGAGCTTAGGGGCTGCAGCCTCTAAATACGCCACTGCTTCGTATATACTTACCTATTATATGAAATTGTGTACAGTACGTACTATGTATAGTACTATATATACCGGGTGTTGCATCGTCGAGCGGGACATAGGAAATCCCATGTAATTTTAAATGGGGTCAATTATTGGCTTCCCTAATTATTTTAGAGAAAAATTCTATTTAGGTTTATTAAAGAGCACTAAAACCCACATTCAAAAGAATAACTTTAGATATTTTTGATGAGCCCGTTTACGGGTTATCGCCGATTTCTTTTTAACTATTTCTCCCTTTTATGGCCCCGTATTTGCGGGCACCAATCAAGGTAAAAGATGACTGTCAAATAAAGTTGTCATTTTGAAATGTGTGCTTTATTGTTATAAAAACTCGTGCATCGAATGTAAGAAATGATAGGGACTTGCAAAGGCAGGAACAAAGAAGAGATGTAAGAAATGATAGGGACTTGTAAGTTTTATTGTGCGTGGAAGAAAATGATGGGAAGATCAGCACAAGGAAACTTGAGGATGACATAGGATTAGATCACACCACAGCGTTACGAGCTTTGAAACGACATAAATATTATTCATACAAATAAGAAAAGCACCAAGAGCTAAGAGCTAGGGACGAAATACGACGACAGGAGTTTTGTTTTGGTATGATTGAAAGAGCAAACATGGATGGGGAATTTTTTAAAAACATTTGTTTCACTGACGAATGCAGATTTACCTTAAAAAATGAATCCAATGTTCAAAATTATCGATATTGGAGCAAAGAAAACCAACACAGATTTGACGAAACAAGGACGCAATATCCACAAAAAGTTAATGTTTGGGCTGGGATTTTCGGAGAAAATATAATCGGGCCATTATTTCTTACACGAAATTTAAATGCAGAATATTTTTTGGAACTACTTGAAGATCATATTTTACCTACTTTACATGATGCCGCCAGGGAAAATCAGGAAGTTTGATACTAAATGGATGGCTGCCCGGCACATAGTACCCTGGCTGTCCGGGAATATTTAAACCGTGCTTTTAATGGAAATGTTATTGGCTTAAATCATACAGTAAATTGGCCAGCCAGGTCTCCTGATTTATCGCCAAATGATTTCTTTCTCTGGGGCCATTTAAAAAACAGGATATACAAAGATAAAAAATACCCAAATCTAGACGAGTTAAAAAATGCTATTTTTGCCGAATGCATTAGAATTTCAGTTTACCAACTAGCGAATGTAAGAAAAGAATTTTATGATCGCCTCGGTTATTGTCTAGCAGTCAATGGAGGAATATTTAAACATCTTCTTAAATCCTAAAGTTTTAACAATTTAATAGTACCTACCAGACCTACCTATTCATTAGTAAAATATTGAAACATATAAAATGTCATAATTGACCTTGTAATTGGATACTTTATTTTAGTTTTATTCACCTTTAATATTTTCGATGTACGAGTTTTTATAACAATAAAGCACACATTTCAAAATGACAACTTTAGTTGACAGTCATCTTTTACCTTGACTGGTGCCCGCAAATACGGGGCCATAAAAAGGAGAAATAGTTAAAAAGAAATCGGCGATAACCCGTAAATGGGCTCATCAAAAATATCTAAAGTTATTCTTTTGAATGTGGGTTTTAGTGCTTTTTAATAAACCTAAATAGAATTTTTCTCTAAAATAATTAGGGAAGCCAATAATTGACCCCATTTAAAATTACATGGGATTTCCTATGTCCCGCTCGACGATGCAACACCCGGTATATTGATATAGTTAAAATTACTGGTAAAAACATGGTACGAACGTATAAGTTTTTAAATGTAATATTTAATTTATAATTAAATAGATATAGCTTTAGATTCATGTGAATTTACATATATCTTATGATATGTAGGGGATTTCTTGCGAAACCTAAAAAATATTTCATCTTATCACCATTAGTTTTCTACTAGTTAAATCGAAGTGATGGATACCTGTGCTATACGTCTATCCAGGCGAGGCTTGTCCATAACTCCATGTCATTTGAGCAATAACCCACCTATAAATTTGCCCCACCTAATTAAATAATGTTTTAAAATAAATAAAAATGATTATCCTTCAAAAAAAGTAAATATTTCAAAATGTCCCATGCAAAAATTCCCCAATATAGATCGAAACATTCCGCTCTTGGCCGTATTTTTCTTTAATTCATGATTTACCTTATGGGTTAATATCTAATTAGGAGAATATATAAATGAATTGGAAACTAAGAGCATAACAGACATACGCGCTCTCGGAAGTTAAAAAGAGACATATTCGGTCGTCGAGTTCGCGTTCAATCGGTCAGAGGTTAAATTACGTTTAATAGTCATTTATGGAAAAACACTACTATTCTTATGTAATACTTATATTATTAACCCATTTATTCCCAAGGGTAGAAAGATTAGAAAAATTTAACAATTGTATTTATTTTATTTATTAATTTAGCTTCTAGAAAGATATTTCAGTGCAATTTTTTTAAATTTTTTTTTAGTTTTCAAAAACTTGGGTGTTGCGAAAACGCATCACTGGGACGATAAATGAAAATATTTTTTTTTGTGTTTATTTTTACCTCTTTATTTATATAAAAAAACAACTACAAAATAAGTAAACTAAACCTAATATGACACTCAAATAAAAAAAATATCGAAAAAAGGAAATTATAAAAATATATTTAAATTTTTAAAGTGTTGCGATAACGCATCACTGGGACGATACAATATAAAATCTATGATTGCCTTTTAAGGCGCCGTGTGATATTCGGCAAAACAAGTAGTGTGTAAGTGAACATTGCACCTTTGACAGGTGTAAACAGTTTGGCTGTGACATATTCGACACCTCCGTCTATTTTCAGGAGAACGGACCACCACATGGCATATATTGTCATACCGTATTTCGTCGATAGCGCTTGCAAGATTTCTAATTATTGCAGTCCTTTCAGTTTTTATAAGACGTAGTGCTACAAAGGATTTAAAATCCAGTTGAGACATTGAAGTGTCGTTAACAAGATTGTAAAATTTTAATGCATTTATTGCATTTACCACTAAGCTGTCAATAGCATTTACAAATATAGGCCACCACCATTTTTTTTTCAAGTACCCTGCATCTATAATTGGCAATGCCATTATCGTGTAAATCTACCCCACCCATGTACATTGGACCAATACAACGTCATTTGAGGAAGGCTATGATACCCATCAGAGAAAAGAAGAATACCAATAAAATTTAAAAGTTCTTCTTTCTGCAATGAAAAGTTATGGCGGTTATTATCTTTAGCATATTTCATCGTAAAATGTAAAATAAGAGTGCTAACTTGGTCGTCAAAAAATTAAAAGAAAATTTCTAAAGGAGCCTTTCCACTATATCCATTTTTTAAGTTTTCTTTGTGGTCATGTTCCACTGAGGTGGCGGAGTGAGTAGGTATACCTGGATCTCGTCGTTTTCTCATTTCACTGAATCAAGTGGATCCTGACGCGCAGCTGCAGCTCCAATTATCTTTTTCCTTTTGAAAGCTAGTGTTTCATCATCCGATGAGTCACTCAAATACTGTTGAGCTTTTTTTTGAGTTTGAAGGGCCCGCTATATTCTTACGAGACTCTTGTACACTCACAACCTTGTCTAAGGAAATATGCAACTCAAATGTCCCAGCTATATCTTCAGGCTCCCCCGTTTCGCGTAAATTTGTCTCATCATCAAAAGTTTCTTCGTCGGTAAGGGTGTCAACATTTGGTGGTATATACATACCATCAACATAACCTAAAGAAAAACAAATACCATAAAATCTACTAAGTGGTAAAATAAAAAAATTATGTAATTACCTTCCACTTCAAGTTCATCTATAGCCTCCTCCATGGACTCTTCTAATTGTTTTTGAGTAAGAAACCGTTTGAAAGACATTTTAAACACTATCAACTTTAGTATGATCCGCACAAACCGCAAACTCAAGCTAAACTGCAGACATAATGAATTTTCTTTCTAATCTTTATTTGGGTTTTGACGGGTTCTAACACGAAATTGACCTAGTTTTGTTTATGTAATATCCCAGTGATGCGTTTTCGCAACTTTGTATTGTATTTTTTTATATAACGTTACTTCAAGATTTATTATGTAACCTATTTATCGTAAAGAAGTAGGTCCATACTAAGAGATTATATTGTTATTTTTTTTTAAATAGAATTTTATATATTTTTAAACAATTTTCTAAATAAACAAGAAAAAAAACTTTTTTTTTGGAAATTTAGGGCACGGTATTTTTTGTTTGTTTTAGTAAAACTTAAAATGTATTAGACTTTTATTAAATATTTACCCTTGTTCTCTTTGAAGAAATGTTAAAAAGTTAACAAAAAAAAAATTTAAAAGGCAAAAAAAAATATTGATTTAAGTGTTGCGTAAACGCAACACTGGGAATAAATGGGTTAAATTCATATATTAAAACTGATACTTGTGAAGTTAATTTACTTATTTACACGTTACATCAGGGCCGGACCGTCACCTTTGGGGGCCCTAGGCTTACGATATCTGGGGGCCCCACGAAATAATATAAATTAGGCACAATCCTAAAAAATGTTTTATGCAGAAAAATTTAACATTCGAAACTTAAAGTTTTTTATTTCAAACGAAAATATATTATAAACTTAGGTAAAAGTAGTTAAAATAAACAGGTACCTTCTTTATCTTTGGTAAACAAAAAATTAAAGCCATTAATTCTTAACCTAAACATAACTTAAACAAGACAGAGTTGAGAGATTGTATGAATCTTTTTCTGTTTATCTTAACGGGAAACGGGGCCCGCAACCCAGAGGCCCTGGGCTGCAGCCCATTAAGCCCATACGTAGATCCGGCCCTGCGTAACATTTATAAAATAGAAAGTCTCGAAAATCAATTATTTTTTAAATGTGTGAATGACAAGCGAAAATCATTAATTCTATTTTATATCCCGATAAAATTCTCCTCGCAAATAAAAATCAGAAAAGTCGGTAATAAAGACGTCCTAAGCGTGACATCGCGAAGCGGATTCGAGGGAAGGCTCATTAGCCAGGAAAATATATGGGGCTTAAACACGTCCGAGATATTTTAAAGTATGAAAAGGAAGGCAGCTTTATGTTACGTTATCTCGAGTGTTTAACATTTTCTTTAAGAGTTCACCATGTTTTTTGCCTTTGGTTGTCGCTAAATTTTTACTGGAACTTAAGGATATTGAAATACGCACCCTTGAAATACAACTGATTTTTAACAGTAATATACCGATAGAGGAGGCGTCTTATCGGTAATACCGCTGTTTTTTACAAGAAATCGATTTTCTGACAAATTTTCACGAAACGTAATTTTTACTTATAATCTGATATGATCCCGGGAGGTTTAGCTCGAGGGTCTTATCTTTGATTATAAGTAAAAATTATATTGAGTGATAATTTTCTTAGAAAATCTAGTTTTGAGTGAAAAACAAAGGTATGAAGATAAGACTCCGCTTCTAGAGGTGTATTTTATTGGATAATTTACTGAACCGGAAATAAAAGTCGTTTATGATAAAGGAAAATATACAAACACATCATTATGATTTACTTTTAATTTTATAAACGCGCCACAAGTAACAATAATCAAAAATCATATTCGCTTGTTGTCATCACGGTTGCCATGAAAACGCAAAGATTTCTTAAGCTCACGTCAAAGCAAAGCATACTGAGTTTAATCTTGCATACCTTTTGTGATAAAACATTTCTTTAAAAATGTTAAAATTAAGTTACGTTTATGCCCTAAAATCACCTTAAATACTGTTGTGTGTCACTATTATTTTGTAGGGGTTATAATATTTATTTATTAAACTTGATTTCTTAAAATAAATTACTGATTGTTTGACAAAAAGCTACAGTGGTCTTACCAAGCTAGCGGTAGGTCTCATCGGGTAAGAACCCGTTTCCAAGGTGGTTGCTATGAAAATTAGCGTTCTGATTGGTTCTATATATGTGATGTAAATTATCAGATTTAACATTATTTTTTGAAATATACATCACTGGTGATGTAATAAGCCGTTGTCCTAACTCATTTGTATTAAAAAAACACCAATTTTCTATAATTCTTTAAAAAAATTCTTGTTTATTATAAATAAGAAAAGTAAAATTAATACCTGATGCTGATGACATCACCTGGTCTGGGTCTTAGATAAAATGTTGTATATCACACGTACGGTAAGGTTCATTACAGTACTCGTGTGGTTATTTCCTACTCGTTAGTGTATTGAAGCTCATACCATACTAGTTATATAAATAACATGGGGCTCTTACCTAAACTGGTGCACTGACTGTATACCAGAGTGGTAAGACTCGCAATCACATATGCAGCCCTGGTAGGATGGCCAAAGGTGCAGCAGAAAACCACGATATCAAAGCTAGGAAGCCTGCAAAAACTGGCCTGCTTGGGCATCACAGGGGCCATGAAATCAACCCCCACGTCCGCAATGGAGATTCTAGACCTTCCTCTGCTTCACTTGGTGATAAAAGGATAGGCCAGAATGGGACTCTATAGACTGCAGAGTTCGACGCCGCTTCTTGGCAGGCAGATAACTGGACATGAACTTTTAAGTGAGACTATAGGTGGAGCTGAGCTAAAATTGAGATTACATCCAAGGTTTCGCTATGACATCTCATACGCGGTCGTAATTAATGAACGAAACGCATGGAAAAACAAAATACCAGAAACTATTTCTGAGGCAATAATCTGGTACACAGACGGCTCTAAAACCAAAAAGGGGACCGGAGCGGGGATACACGAAGTAAGACCAGAGGAAAACTTAGTTTTACCTCAGAAAGTCTTCCTCAGTGATCCAAGCAGAAATCTAAGCCATATTTCAGTGTGGGTATAAAAGCAATAAGAGAACTAACTCCAATATCGGGTCCATATATACTCTGACAGTCAAGCAGCCCTTAGATCACTAATATACCACAAGGTAACGTCAATACTATTATGGGAATATCAAATGGAATTGGAGACCCTGGCAAAAGTAAACAAAGTCAGTGGGTACCAGGACACGAAGGTATTACAAGGAATGAAAAAGCCGACGAACTTGCAAAAATAGGCTCAGAAATTTCATTCATTGGTCCAGAACCGGCACTTGAGGTACCAAGGTGCCCGGTACGAGATGCCATAAACCGATGGATCAAGAGTGAACACAAAATCAACTGGAATAACGGACAGGGATTACATCGTAATAAAAGCTAAAGAATACAACTGTACAATGGAGACCTTAACTGCAGATTTTCCAGACAAGCTAGGGAAACAGTACAGCACATAGTTTGCCATTGCAGGTCACTAGATCGGAAGAGGCAACAAATACTCGGGCAACCAAAACTGGAACCAGAGGACATCCTTACCCTCTCCTCAGTTGACCTACACAAACTAGTGCAAGGAACTGGGATCACGGAGTGGGTGTAACAACCAAACAGTGTAAGCACAATGGGCCAAACCTGGCCTAAGTGGATCCAGTACCTGGACAGGCCCTTCCTTTGCAAGTTTATCGGCTTTTTCATTTCTTGTCATATTTTCACTCTTAAAAATGACTTGGTATTTGGTACTAATTTTTATTTGTTCTCGTGTTTACGTTACCAAAAATAACTATTTTTAGTTATCAAAACAAAAAAGATTATTTTCTTGGTTATATTTACCAAAAAATGATGCCATCAGAACAAAGAAAATATCTTGTTTTCATATTAGTTCGCAGAAATAAAATATTTTGTTTAGCTGAATTTTATTCTGTATATATTCTATTTAAATGTTACATCAAGGTTCCTACAAACTTGTATTCATCAATTAAGCTTGTTGTAATAAAACATTATGAATTTGTAGTCCCTATCATAATTTTGATTAAGATACATTCTTAGTTACCAGAACTAACTTTTCTTTTCAAGTAATATTATTCTTTATGTTTATAACTAACGGCATCAACAGAGACTTGACGCCCTTTGCCCGGTGGGTGACATGTGACATCATTCTAGCCAGGACTGTCAGGAGGTTATGTTTATGTATGTGCTTTTGCGGTTCCGTGTCCATTTTCTTGTGTTTTTAAGGCAATAATTGGCCATTTTCATGGCCGTGCCCGTGTGGAAAATGGATGTGACAATATTTGGTGTAATTTATTTGTGTTTATTGTCTTTCTTGTGTACGTTCTTATTGGCAGAAGGAAGTTAAATCATAAGTAAGTAAACATTTTATTTTTTTCATTGCATTTGTACATTAGAAAGTTTAAATGAGATTTTTATAAAGCATGGCAAGGTGACCCGATGAGAAATAACTTAAAAATATTTTTTTTTGTTTTGTTTTTGTTCTATGTTCCGTTTCTATAAAAGAACGTCATATTGATGACTTTTTAATCTGACCAAGTACAACAAATTTCATATAGCTGTATATTTTAAATAGAAAGTCAACTTCTTTCTTACAATTAGAAAGTACAGAAAAAAGATAATAAACACAATGTTGTGACTACATACGTAATTGTTACTCTATGAAAATTTCAAGTTTGGCCCAAATAAATGATTGCTTTGGCAATATTTGTAGATTGCATCATAAACAAAAACAATATTGCCTTGAAAAAAAATTTTCAATTTTCCATATTTACGCATTAGTTGTGACAACTAATTTTAAAAGCGGTAGTACCATATAAATTTAGTTATCCGTATATAAAATTTCGCTGTGACAACTAACATTTGTAGGTTGGGTTGGTTAATGTTATTAATTAGTTCAACAGTTCAATAACGACAATTTTTTTTCGTTGTATAAACTAACTTTTGGGTTGAGTCCGATTTCACGAAAATAAATAGTTGTCAGAACCAAATTTTAGTAATCCATACCATGTTATTTTTAAGAGTGTTGGTGTCCTGGTACCTACTGCAGTATTACTTTGTTTACTTTTGCCAGGGCCTCCATTTCCTCTTGACATTCCCATACCAGTCTTAAAGTTACCTTGTTGCATATTAGCAATCTAAGAGCTGCTTCACTGTCAGAATATATATGGATCCGCTTTTTGAGGTAAGCCCTCCTATTGTTTTCGTACGCACATTGCAATATGGCGTAGATTTCTGGTTGGAACACTGTAGGAGACTTTCTCAGAGAGAAAAACGTATTTTTTCTACCTATGCTCAATGGGGATAGAGGTAATCGTCCCCAATATAGGGCCTCTAGACTTAATGACGCTTTGCAAAAATTAAAGTTCTAGTAATAAATATTTTTCGTTTATTAAAAATAATGTAATATCAATTAATCTACAAAATTACATACATCAATCAAGTCATGCATATCATCAGTCATGATGGATTGCTCTAGACTTACATATTTTAAATAAACGCAATTAAAATGACTGCCCATGCCGGCCTAAAACAACAAACCTTCCGATTAGAAATACTACAAATTTATTAATAATTCAACACGGCAGGACTATTATATTCCCTAATAATCTCCGATTGGCAGTCTAAAACCGAATATTGATTTTAAACAGTAGAATAATAAGCAATTTGGTGTATATTTGAGAAATTTCATATTTATTTCAAGCATGTTGTATGCCTAATATTGCCACTGTTAAGAGTCCCATTGTATAATAAAAATAATTTTGCAAACTCTTCTGAACCTTAAAAATTTAATAGCTTTGTGATTAGTACAAGAGTGCGGGGAGTAATTAATAAGTAGGTTATTTTTTTCTTCATTAATAATTTTTTTTATATATACAGGGTGTTATAGTTGATGAAGTATATTTAAACCCAAGGATTTTTAAACAATGGGGGATACGAAGTTGGGTCACAGTCTTTGAAGCACAAATAATGCCCATTATTAGCTCTGTTGTAGACAACTTTTTAAAAAAACACTCGGGGGAATTCTGAAAATTAGTATAATATACCTTTGTCGTTTTGTGTTAATTAGATAAGGACGTCAAGTTGCGTTCAAAACGTATTTTCTATTAAGCCCTTTTTGGGACGCCAGTCTTTCATAAATGTTTGACGTTTATCAGTACCTGATTTACAGTTGTCTTGTTTGTTTTCAGTGTTTCTGTGCTAAATTTAATTATTGTTAAGTGGAAAGAGCAACTCGACATAGTGTGTGTAAATTAGAAACGAATGAAAAAAAAAAAAGTGTGCTTAAAGATTTTTTCAAAAACCCAAGATCGACTATCCGTAATTGCCCTTCACCATAAGACCTATTTTTCACGATGCAGACCTACCAGTACCGACTGCCTCTTTAGATTGGCAAGATATTGTTTTGGGAGACAATGGAGATAATAACACATCATCAGGTAGCGTCGAAGAACAGTGTACCGACCACAGTTTTACTCCAGGTCCCAGTTCTGGCGAGCCACATTTAATTGTTCACAGCAAATTTAGTGGGACTTCAGGGAGGATTTACAAAATATTGATTTGTTTGTGGGACAGTCGTGCAGTGAATTAACATTGTGTGATGAAAATTTGGCAGGATAGGAGTGAATTTTAAGCGGGATTCTAAAATTTTTAGGTAACACAAGAGGGTATATCAAAAAATATAAACTGCCAAAGTTTCAACAAAATAATTTCAATTAGATCACTTTCTGTTCCTTTTATTATGGTTATGATTCAATATAAAATAATATATTTTTTAAATCAATTCTCTTAGTATCTGTAAATCTTGATAACATATTTTTGCCTACGGTGGTTCTTTCCCGTCTCGCTATTTTCTCGGTCGAAAATCGTTACCACGACTTGAGGTTTATAAATGGATTAAATATTTAAAAAAATGTAACTGAAATAGGTGCAATGTGCTCCTGAATATTTATTTCACACTTTGAATTAGGAAAAAAACTTTGAAGTTCAACCCGATAATAAAGAGGGGCTAGATGATTTAACTACAAATCATCTTAATGGGCGATATTAATGAATTGAAGTTTCATAGGGAATGGTATGAATAAAACAAACATTTGAAAAGTTAAAACTTAAAATGATGCTTTTATTTCGGCATTAAAAGCAAGTATTCGCTTAAAACTTGTTCAAATCGACATAGGATAAATACTAATTTATAATTAAAAATACATAGCAACGATCTGCATTCATTAGTGATCAAATACTAAATGTTACAGTTCTTCAGCGGTACACAACCTTTATTTATTATCGCGTATGTTTTCGACGACACGAAAACATTCGGAATCACTATTTTTGCAGAAATATATTACTTATCGAAATTTCGAACGCACAACCGTAAGAAACAATTTTCCATTGATACCTCCTAATGGAGCGGTTTACATTTTTATGTGTCTTTGCATGGAGAAAAACTTCTTAGGAATAGAGCTGAACTCCTCCTTATTGATAGTGAAAAACTTAATCTTAGTCTATCATACCTTACATCGGGATGGTAAGTGCACATATTGCACAATTATCGAACACCGTCAAACTTCAAAGGCGGTTGTTCAACGGTAGCATCTAGTAGGTTGCACTGTTTGTGTAGTCCCAACAAAAGGGTGGATCGGCTTCAACGATCGAGAAATACGTGTACCACATTGAGTACTAAATACATGCCATATTTTGACGAGAGTAGCGTTTGGTAATAGTCACCAAAAGGACTTTAAAAACGGAAAAACTTTTCGTTGTCAACCAATGTTAACAAAACATAAAACGTTAACTTCACTTTTAAAAACTTTTTTGATTGTTGTTATAACTGGTGCGCGCGCAGTGCCTCCCCAAACATTTCACGACTTCTATACTCATTAGAAAAGGTATCGGTTTTCTAACCGACCAATAAAAGTATTCTTTTAAGAACGAAATCCCTATAATACCGGCATTTGCTTTTTGTCTAAATAAAGATAAGGACCCTTAAACAACTTGGTTAAAATCAAATTGCCAGGTTTGTTTTATTTTATGATGCTTATAATATAATGATTTAAAACATAAAATTCGATCTGGTTATGAGCTTTTAATTTACTATATCAACGTTTTTGCCAATTAAAATTTTTATAAAATAAATTTTATTGAATATGGACTCAATAAAGCAGTAAAATATATAACTGGAAAATTAGCTGTGGCTGTGTACACGTTGAAGGAATGGAAGAAAAATACTTTGTATTATGTGTAGATGCCTCAATAAATCAATTTTGTAGCAGGGCGCGTTCGGCTTTCATCATCATCAGTGCTAGCTGAAAGTGAGGATTGAAATTTTATGAATCTACAAAAGTCGCTCGAAATTGTGTGACTTTTGTCATTGTTCAAAACATTCTGTAGATTCACTTCTAAAACAGAAAAATTCCAACTTGTCTTAAGGTATTTTCTTGACTGAAGAAGACGAACCGAAGTCGAAACAAGTATCCAAAATTAACAGGTTTTCGAACCAAAGAATACTTTTGTTTTTTTGAATTCTAAGACTTTTGCCTTTAAACAAAAGGAAAACGCGCCACAAATTCGAGGAGATTTGCGAAATTCCAAAAGTTCTTTTGCTCTTGTCAAATAGAATTCGAAACAGTAAACTGGTATTCGGGTTATTCGGGAAATTAATAACGAATAAATGTAATTTCTGACCCTTATAAGCCCTAAGAAGTGTTGTCAAGACCGGTCTAGTCTGCCGTGGGAAACAAAAACATTGTTTCTGCTTATAGACCCAAATGTTAAATGGTATTTAATAATAATTACCTACCTACTAAGATTGAAATAAACGGCATTCCACGGTATACTTGACATACCTTCTGATGCCTTATACGGCTATAGAAATTGCATTTCTCCACGATCATTACTGAATGCAATAATTCCAAAATCATTTTTGATAATATAATATAAAAATTCTCGCCCTTGAGTTGGAATATTTATTCTGAAACACTTGCTTCTTATGCGTTTTGCGTGTATTTTCATTCCATAACAAGATAAGGAATGAATATACTGTAATTGATCTAAACGACATAGGTTGCCATGAACTGTCAACAATCAGCAGACAAATTTTAGTGCAAGTCAAAATATGAGTGAAAAATCGGATATGGAACTGGATAATACTCCACCTGAAATTACAAATATTGCGAATAGTATTTTTGGTCGTGGAGAAAATATAGTCTGCTACTCGGCTAGAATGAAAATTCGATACTCGTGGTTCCACTCGGATCAAATTTTCATTCCAACCTCGTTACAGAATCTACTATTATGATATTTCTTGTTAATTTCTACTATAAGTTACTTAACAAGTAACTATTTTTGACTTGTAATACATCCTTAAAAAACAGTTTTTAATAATATTACAAATTGCTGTTTAAAAAATCGAGAATATCCGCCTTGTTTTTTTAAAAAGTAGGCTGTGAATGAAATAGCCCTAACTGATAAATTTTCTTAAACAAGTTGATCTTATACTACAAGGTAGGTTGAAATGAACCATTTTCCATGGCATATTCTTTACGATATACCAAGTTTTATAGACTCTTTTGAAAACATTGTAAAATTAATCTACATATTTGGCCATTTTGAAAACAAATAATAAAGTCTGTGAAAAAAGAGTTTTCTGTAGAATTTAAGCATCTAATAAAATAGCAGGTTTTCATTTAAAATTTAAAAGTTGACTTAAGTTTCGGTTGAACAGAAAGTTGTTTTGAAGGTTTGAGTTGGCCAAAAAAAAGGAATTTATACACTAATGAAATTCTAAAATTTTTAATCTTTACTTTTTCAAGTACGGAATAATTGTAAATTTGTTTTTCCACTAACTTTAAAATCACTCATTATTGGCCGATTATTAACTTTAGAATAATAGAGGCTTCTGGCGAAATCAATATAAAACAGGCAACTTGACCCTTTTTTTATTTTAAAAATATATGAAAACGTCATGTTTAGACAAATCGACAAAAACCGACAACTAAGAATGCCATTTGACAAGATAAAAAAAAATGCTGCAAATTTCAAAGCAAAGGTAACTTGACTGAAAAAACAGAAGCAACCCTAAAAAGGTGTGTTAACTTTAATTAATAATTTAATATTGTAAATGTGTTGGTAGTGGAAAAAATAATATATTTACCACGATTTAGACAACTATTATTATTCCCCTTAAGTCTTTAATCCCTTGTCGCTGCGGTCCACGGGATTTAAAATCGACGCTCGGTCAATTATAGTATCTGCCTAAACCTTGGTCAATAATATACTATTATTTACTAACAGTGTCTAAAATTTGCTTTTAAAACCTTACGCGATGGAAAAAAATTGAAATCAAATATAACATTTAACAATTAATTATAAAAATTCAATTTATATTTTATTAGCTTATACATATTACTAAACTACCTATGTTTTGACTTGTAGATAGGCGGTCTAGTTCAGCAATAAACATACCATATAATTTATTTTAATTTTTCACCGGTGTAAGCTCATTACATTGTTTGTCAAGCTTTATCTGGCCGGATGACACCAGGGTGCAATGCACCCTGGTAAGCTGACATTAGCATACATATATTGTCTAGGACTATCAGATGCCTTATATAAATTACCAAAAAATAGAGAACTTCGCTAAAATAACTAGAAAAACTATTTTTATTTTTTAAAGATAATGAATTACCAGCAAAAATTAAGTATTTTTTTTTACGGTTCGCCGACTACGTAGGCCATCTTGAACCGGTCATCGACCACAAATGTGATCTACCGACTGGGGAGTGTGAAACGGTACCTTCATCCTACGAGATATCCGATCTCATCCGGCCTGTCCGGCGTGAATAGGATGGCTAGGTGTCGATTCATTTTACACTCTTCAAACTTTTGAAGTAGTTTAATTTTTTTATTTACCTCTACACAACAGTATTTACCCGTATTTTCATCCTATATGACAGTGAATTTCTTAACCTACAAGAGTAATCTTTGTTGAATACATTCTCATACAAAGGCAGTAAACGCAACATTAACGTGCGGTTTGGTGTAGGTAACAAAAAACTTATTATTAGTCCAACATATCCTTTTTAAATAAGAACCTTAAAAGGCGTTGTATTGTAAATGAAAATCAGTTAGGTCTTATTTTTTAATGTCTTCTTAAAGTTGGGTTTAAACTGAAGAATAATTTTAAAATCGTAGAAATGTTAGAAATGGTCAATGTTTAATGTCGGATTGACAGCAAAGTTCAATTTAAGAGTAATCAACCCGATCATAAATTGTTATGTTATGAGTTTTGGACTTGTATTGTCTTTATTTGTTTTAGATCACAACGTTTTAACTGGTTGGTTGAAGGTGGGGGTCGGGCGTTCGGCCCAAGCTTCTTGCACTGCAGCCTAGTGGCTTATTGTGCTCCCCTATCTTGCTAGAAAAGATTTGTTCCTTTTATAAGGTCCAGCAAATTCCTACCAAGTTTGTCATGTGGGAGGTTATCCCCATATTGGATATCTCCGAAGATTCTGAGTCTTCCTCGGGTCAGTGCTTCGCAGTTATATATGATATGTGAGGCGGTTTCGTCCTCATCGCCGCAAAGCCTGCATTCAATGGGACCATTGTAAATTCCTACTCGGCGTAGGTGTTTCCTTAAGCAGTGGCCTGTTAGTAGGCCGACCACTTGTTTTAGCTGGGTGCGCGTTAGGGGCATCATTTTACTTGATAACTTTTTGGAGGGTTTCCCAGTTGTGGCTCTCGCTTGGGTATGACCATCGGGATAGGTGTTGTTGTTGTGCTCACCTGTCTGATGTTGCTCTGGTTGCCTGTTTTGATATGCCAAGGGCGGGTTCAGGGCTCCTGAGTTTTTGAAATGATCCGGCCCTAGCCAGTTCATCGACCTTTTCGTTGCCTGCTATCCCCTAGTGGCCAGGAACCCATAGGAGTTCTACCTTGTTATTCCTTGCGGCCAGGTCTTTCAGGTAAAGGTAAGTATCTCTGGTTGTCTTCAGGTGAATAATATATATAAGTACAGTATGTGAAGTACATACGTTCAGATCGTGCGCGATAGTTCAAGTGTACATTTACTTAACAAAGATTTCCAGATATTTTTTAGGAGGGAATACTAAAACAATCGAAGTTCTGGTGTATGATAGCAGCTTCCTTGAACTTTCTCCCTTGTGGTTCTTTATCCTGGATTTATGCTTTTGTCTATTTGATATGATGGCCATTTGTCCAGACATGGTCAGCTTCACCTGATTTTTCGCTCTTTAGTTTTAGCGCGTTGTTTCTGTGTTCTTTAGTCCTTGTTTCGAGTTGCCTTAGTGTCTTACCAATGTAAGATCGGCCGCATTCGCAGGGAATTTGACAGACACAGTTTTTTCTGTCTTATTGGCTTGTTAGTTTCGTCTTTATCAGGTGGCTTCTTAAAGTGTCTCTCTGAATACCGTATTGATGTTGTATCGTTGTTCTAGTCTTCTAATTCTCTCAGATACAGGAATGTTGAGTGTTTTACGATTTTGCAATAATTTATTAACTGAATGCATGGGGTAGTCATTTTTGTTGAGGTCAGTCTTGATGTAGATAGTTTTTCTTTAAGGGCTTCATTTGAGTTACAGATAGTATTTGCTTAGTCCACAAGCGTTCTTACTGTCCCATATACCATGTTTTATTAGAGTGATTTTAAGTGTAGTTGAGATGTTGATCGTCGTATTTATAAGGTTTCCTGTACACTGAAGTTTGGATGGTGTTGCCATTTTTCTTTACGTTCGCCTCTAGGAAAGGTAATAAATTGTTTTCTTCTCTCCCCTCTAAATTTGATTGTCAGTGTCAGGCTATTAATGTGATGCAGGAATTCCTCCATCGCTGTTATGTTATATTACATTATATTAAGTTATAACTGTCAATCCCACAGTATAAAGGGACCATTTTAACGTTTATTTAATTTAAACTGGACTCGGTTTAAATAATAGATGTTTTTCTCCAATTTCATAAAGTTGATTTCAGTTAAGGTCCAGTTTAAATCAAAAAAATTTCAAAAATTATCATTTTATTATGTGGGATTAACAATAAAGTTCAAGGTAATAGTTATTTACGATATAAGTGTTGTAAAGATTCATATTACAACACGAGATTTTAAAGTTATCAAACGAGGCGTCAGCCGAGTTTAATAAAACATCGAGTGTAGTAATATGAATTTACAACAAGAATATTGTACAAAATTCTATCTACTTTCATCTATGAATAAAAATATTTGGCAAAAGGCATTTTTAAAAATAAAAATGCACCTGTAAAAATGCACCTGCTATTAAGTTTACTAATAAAGTTTTTTATGTTACCTTTCGCATAGTTGCTGTTTCGCATGGTTACTGTCGAAACTTTGTCAAACAAATTCAAAAATATAAAAAGCGTTTTTAAAAATAAGCGATTTTGATGGAAGTTTACCCTCTGATATAGAAGCAGCGGCAAACGAAGCAATCTTAAGTTTAGTTTCGACAAAATCCAAGGGGCGGTATGAATTGGAGTATCAGAAGTTTGAAGATTGGTGCAAAGCTAACACAATAAAGGAGGTGTCTGAGAAAATTCTTTTGGGTTATTTTTCCGTAAAGCATTGCTCCCAGAAACCATCTACACTATGGACTTACTACTTAATGTTGAGAACTATGATTTCAGTCAAGAAAAATCAAGATATATTTTAATTAATAATTTGTAATTAATTTTATAATTATTAATAATAAATCATTCTTCTAAAAAGTGTGGTTTTATATAACAACAAAATTTTAATAAAACCATTTTTTCTTCATTACAGCACTAGTGCTGTAAAATTTATGAACGGCAGTAGAGTTTTGGACTTGCATTGTCTTTATTTGTTTAGAATCACTACGTTTCAACTGGTAAGTATCTCCAGTCGTCTTCAGGTGAATACTGAATAAGTACGGTAACTACAGCTCTATTTATACTAGGCAGGTGCTGTGACGCATGACTAGTGGGCGGAGTCATGCGTGTTGCTAGGTGATGACGCATAACTGGATGAGTCATGCTTGATGAGTCATGCTCGATGACGTCATGCTCGATGAATCATGCGTTTAACTCTTGGGTGGTCTTATTCTAAGATTACATTTACTTAACAAGGGTTTCCAGACGTTTCTCATGTCTAATGAAGGCTTACTAAAGCAACCTGGATTTTGGTGTATGGTAGCAGCTTCCTTAAACTTCCTCTTCCTCCAGTGCGGTTCTTTTTGCAGGATTTCCGCTTTTGTCCACATGATATGATGGCCGTGCGTCCAGGCGTGGTCAGCTGCACCTGATTTTTCGGTCTCTCCTTTTCGGGTATTATTCCGATGTTCTTTAATCCTTACTTCTAGTGGTCTTAGTGTCTCACCAATGTAAGACTGGCCGCATTTGCAGGGGATCTGGTAGACACAATTTTTCTTGTCTTTCTGGCATACTGGTCTCGTCTTCGTTAGGTGGCTTCTTAAAGTGTCTCTAGAGCTGAATACTGTTTCGATGTTGTATCGTTTTCCTAGTCTTCTTATTTTCTCAGATACTCCTTTGACATACGGAATATTGAGTATTGGTTGTATCTCTTTCTCTGCTTTACGTGTGTTTGGCCGATTCTTGCGATTTTCCAATATTGTGTCAATCAGTTTCATGGGATAGCCATTCTTGTTGAGGTCGGTCTTGATGTGGTTAGTTTCTCTTTTGAGAGCTTCGTTTGAGTTACAGAGAGTAATTGCTCTATCCACAAGGTTTCTTACTATGCCATGTTTTGTGTTGTTTGAGTGGTTTGATGTATAATTGAGATATTGCCCTGTATGTGTAGGTTTTCTGTACACTGAGGTTAGGAAGGTGTTGCCATTTTTCTCTACATTGACGTCTAGAAAAGGTGATTGGTTGTTCTCTTCTTTTTCCATGGTGAATTTAATTGTCGGTGCAAAGTTATTAATGTGATGTAAGAATTCTCTGAGTTCGTCCTCGTTTCCGTTCCAAATAATGAAGGTGTCATCCACATATCTAAGCCATATTTTTGGTTTCTTCTTTGCTTGTTTTATTGCTTCGGATTCGAACCATTCCATATAAATGTTGGCGATTATGGGCGAGAGAGATGAGCCCATTGGTAGTCCGTCCTCTTGGCTAAAGAATCTATCTTTTTCTTGAAAATAAGAATTGTTAAGGCAGCATTCCAATAGTTCCATGATGGCATTTGTAGGTAGCGGTGTTCTTTCTTGTAGGGTCAAGTCTTCCTCAAGTCTGCTCCTGATGACCTTAAGTGCGTCTTTTATAGGGACGTTGGTGTAAAGACTTTCGACGTCAAAGCTGACCAGTTGGTCTCCTGGTTGTACTTCCTTTTCTCCTATTATTTGTGCAAAGTGTTGCGAGTTCTTTACAAATGACGTGCTGTTTCCTTGAAGTGGTTGGAGTAGGGGAAGTAAAAATTTTCCTAGTTCATATGTAGGGGAGTTACGGGAGCTTGTAATTGGTCTTAGAGGCATATTATGTTTGTGTATTTTTGGCAGGCCATAGAGGTGTGGTGGTTTACTGTGGTGTGGTGTCAGGCGTCTCCGCGTCTTTTCTGGAATGTACCGCTCAAATTTCTTAAGTGTTCGGTAGACTCTTCCCTCGATTGTGCCGGTCGGATCTTTGGAAATAAGGGTGTAGTTTCCTTTTTGCACAACTTCCTCGATTTTGTGGTCGTATGTCTGAACATCCATGATGACAGTTGCGTTTCCTTTGTCGGCTGGTAGAATCTTGATATTAGGATCCTTACGAAGTTTTGTGTGAGCGATTGTTTCTTCCTTACCGATATTATAGAAAGAACACCGCTACCTACAAATGCCATCATTGAACTATTGGAATGCTGCCTTAACAATTCTTATTTTCAAGAAAAAGATAGATTCTTTAGCCAAGAGGACGGACTACCAATGGGCTCATCTCTCTCGCCCATAATCGCCAACATTTATATGGAATGGTTCGAATCCGAAGCAATAAAACAAGCAAAGAAGAAACCAAAAATATGGCTTAGATATGTGGATGACACCTTCATTATTTGGAACGGAAACGAGGACGAACTCAGAGAATTCTTACATCACATTAATAACTTTGCACCGACAATTAAATTCACCATGGAAAAAGAAGAGAACAACCAATCACCTTTTCTAGACGTCAATGTAGAGAAAAATGGCAACACCTTCCTAACCTCAGTGTACAGAAAACCTACACATACAGGGCAATATCTCAATTATACATCAAACCACTCAAACAACACAAAACATGGCATAGTAAGAAACCTTGTGGATAGAGCAATTACTCTCTGTAACTCAAACGAAGCTCTCAAAAGAGAAACTAACCACATCAAGACCGACCTCAACAAGAATGGCTATCCCATGAAACTGATTGACACAATATTGGAAAATCGCAAGAATCGGCCAAACACACGTAAAGCAGAGAAAGAGATACAACCAATACTCAATATTCCGTATGTCAAAGGAGTATCTGAGAAAATAAGAAGACTAGGAAAACGATACAACATCGAAACAGTATTCAGCTCTAGAGACACTTTAAGAAGCCACCTAACGAAGACAAGACCAGTAAGCCAGAAAGATAAGAAAAATTGTGTCTACCAGATCCCCGGCGAATGCGGCCAGTCTTACATTGGTGAGACACTAAGACCACTAGAAGTAAGGATTAAAGAACATCGGAATAATACCCGAAAAGGAGAGACCGAAAAATCAGGTGCAGCTGACCACGCCTGGACGCACGGCCATCATATCATGTGGACAAAAGCGGAAATCCTGCAAAAAGAACCGCACTGGAGGAAGAGGAAGTTTAAGGAAGCTGCTACCATACACCAAAATCCAGGTTGCTTTAGTAAGCCTTCATTAGACATGAGAAACCTCTGGAAACCCTTGTTAAGTAAATGTAATCTTAGAATAAGACCACCCAAGAGTTAAACGCATGATTCATCGAGCATGACGTCATCGAGCATGACTCATCAAGCATGACTCATCCAGTTATGCGTCATCACCTAGCAACACGCATGACTCCGCCCACTAGGCATGCGTCACAGCACCTGCCTAGTATAAATTGAGCTGTAGTTACCGTACTTATTCAGTATTCACCTGAAGACGACTGGAGATACTTACCAGTTGAAACGTAGTGATTCTAAACAAATAAAGACAATGCAAGTCCAAAACTCTACTGCCGTTCAAGAAACGTCATTGTCTCCAACCTGTAAAATTTATATTACTAACTGAAAGTAGATAAAAGTTAGTTTAGTTTATTTCGTTGAAAAAGCTTTGTTACCATTTGTTATTAAATACCTATGTTCGTTGCTTATCTATTTTTAATTTTTAAAGTCAAAAATAAAATCCCAGTCGAAGCCTTCTTTTCAAAAATAATGTCGCATTAACACAAACAGAAATTTTAAGATGTTTTATGTAAATTGCTCACAATTCCAAAACGACTAAAAATGTGGATTGTAACATATTTGGCTTTTAGATAGGAAATTTAATTCTCTACGCGGCAGTATGCTAAAAAATAGGATGTTCCATTCGCAAAAATTGACTTATGCACATTTCTTTATATGTAAAAATTGACACAATTTTAAGAACTCCCTGTATAAAAAAAGTGAAACCTAAGTAATTTAAACTAAAGATCTATGTATTACTTGAAAGCTTATAAAATTTTAAATGTTTACCTTTATTAGTTTCAGACTTACTAAACTTTCTTCTCGGAGCATTTTTACACAAAAAAATCCTTTTATAATTCATATCTCAAAAACAGTTAGACATAGGAATAGATTATTATCAACAAAAGTTCTTAAGATTTTAATAAGGTAATCAAAAATGCTAAAATATATACGGTGTTCCATTTGAAATAGCAAAGTTGGCA
This sequence comes from Polydrusus cervinus, assembly GCA_935413205.1. NCBI lineage: Eukaryota > Metazoa > Arthropoda > Insecta > Coleoptera > Curculionidae > Polydrusus > Polydrusus cervinus. The sequence continues at coordinate 45,131,388 of OW284516.1, read as the reverse complement.
TTAACTTCCGGTACAACCGGAAATAATAAAAACGTCAAAATAAATTAATATTATATTAATTAAAAATTACTAGGTACCTATTTAAATTAAAACAAAATGTATATTTCATGTTATAACCTTACATTTGCTTTTCTTAATAGTTTGAGATAATGGAAATTCCTAGTTTTTCCTTCATTAATTAAAGTCAAATTGCAGATTCCAAAGTTTGCGGTTCTAACACATGAATCATTTATAATATGACATACCAAACCTGCATGGAATTGAATAGTTGTTCGGTAATAATATCAGATTGTTGGCCCCAATGTGGTATTGATTTTTCACCAGGATATAATATATCTAACGAGCAATTCGATATAACCTGATATATGAAGACTGAAGTGAAAACGATACATAAATAGATTCTTTCGGCATCTATAATAATCATATTGTATCAGATGTCGGAAAATAATAATAGTTATTTTTTTAAAAGAATATCATCATATTATGGCTTGGCAATTTCAAAATAATTCATTGTATTACCCATTCATTTTTTAGCAAAAGTTATGAAGTTACCTTAAATTACATCACCCTTAAATTAAAAGTAATTTAATCATTACCTAGAAAAAAAAATCAAAAAATTAAATTACTTTTGAGGTTTGGAATAAAATAAAAACACAATAATATATTTGCTCTTTTTAGTAACAAATAATATACTTTACAGCTTAAGGAACATTATTATTATTATTATTATTATTTTTCTCAATGTTAGTTTTCACAGCTTTTTGTTGGTATTGCTGGTATTATTTACAATACAGAGAAGAAATTCATCTTAACCTGTACTGTTTAGAAACTTCCGTACTATATGGCATGTTTGGAGGATGACGCTTTTTTGGATTAGTTGGTATAAATAAATTGATCGGCCCAGTTTTTCCAAGTTGGGCTTGAAATTTTTCGTCATAGCTCCCTCCACCGATATTATGATCGTAATTATGTCGATTTTATCTAGCTTCCATATATTTTTTATCTCTATAGCCAAATTCGAGTACTTGGTCTTCTTCTCCGATTCGGTTTTAGAGAGGTTGTGTGTTAGTGGGCAACCTATATCGATTATGAAAGCTTTCTTGGTGGTTTTTTCGATGAGAAGAATATCCGGACGGTTGTGGTCTACTGTTTTATCCGTTATTATTGGCCTGTCCCAATATAAGAGATATTCAGGGGATTCAAGGACTGGCTCGTGTGAGTATTGGTAGTATAGTGGGAGTTTTTCCCTTAGCCCTAGTTTATGGGCCAGTTCATTGTGGATGATCTTAGCCACCTGATTATGTCTCCCCAGGTAAGCGTTGGGGGCCATAGCACCACAGCCCGTCGTGATATGTTCTATCGTTTCTCCGGGACAATTACATTTTCTGCACACATCTTCCACATTTCTCTTCAAGATGACCCTTTCATAGTTTCGAGTTCTAATGACACGGTCTTGGATAGATATTATAAAACCTTCTGTTTCAGCGTGGAGCTGTCTTTTCTCTAACCAATTCAGTGACATTTCTCTATCTATGAGTGGATTTTGGAGTGCAGTAGGGTATTTGCCGTGTAGGGCTTTTTCTTGCCAAGTTACAAGCTGTTGACTTGGCGGCGCGCGGATGATGTTAGGTAATCCGTTTTGCTTTAAGTTAAGGGCTGTATATCCAGTGTCTGCTGCTACCACTTTTTTAAGAATTTCCCCATTCGATTCTTATTATTATTATTATTATTATTATTATTTGTTAATATTTAAAGAAAACATTGTTGAGACAATTGTTACCATAGAAATTATCTGGCGGGTAAAGTTACCAAGAGATTGATCTACTGGACCTTAGTGAATACTGGAATAATGTTTACAAAGTAATTTTGGTCAACAGAGAATTTATATTTTTATATAATTTATCATATTTTTTAACGCCCTCGAGCACAGGCCCTTAAGAGAGATGAAAGACTGGAAAATTTTAGCCATATTTTTGTTCTAAACTAAACGTTTTAAATTTGACCACCATCAATCTTTCTGGCCCCATCGTTGGAGACAAGAAAAAATTATTTTTTTGAAATCCCATAAAATATGAGGGGTTCCTAAAAATACTTCCTATAATTTTTTAGAGGTTTAGGTGTGAAAAAATATTTTCTTATCTCCAAACATGGTAGTAGTAGCCCAGTAGTTTGATGGTTTTTAAATTTAAAATTTTTATTTTAGAATAGATATATCGTTAAAAAAATGAATTTTAATGCCCTGCAGGCATGTGAAACTGTTAACACCAATTTTTTCCATTTAAAACATTTAACTTAAAATAAACAAAGCCGTATAAAAACGATTCCAATAGTTTATAAAGGGTGTCCCAGATAATGATGCACACTACAGGGATCTTGTAAACTATAGAAGATACAGAGATGGTTAAATTAGAAAAAAGTTGCCTTCTACTAAATTCTGCAACATTGTGTACTTAAATTTAAAAAAGTCTTTCGAAGATATTTGGGCAAAACCAAATTTTCGCGATTTCGTTTTTATTTTTGTTTGACTCTATTTAAAGAGATATGTTAAAATTAAGTGTACATTCTCATATTCACTCCAGTGGCGGCTAGTCAGGTAAAGTAGGTGAAGGGGCTCTTCACCAAAAAAAATAAATTTTTAAAAATGGGGAAACTCAAAGTCAAAATCTCAATCATGTCTTAATATGTAATCAATGGGTGACATGTTACGCCCTAAACTATGGGCATCATCAGACCTAAAAACTATACAAATAAAGTAACCAATTAAAAATATAAAAATTTCTTCCTACCTAACATTCAGAATAAAATACAAAAATTAAAATTAACACGTAATATACATGACTTTGCAAATAAAGTGACAGACTATTTGGTCAATAACCCAAAAATAAAACAAGAGCAGTAGGGTAAGGGATTCGGTTGTCATTCGATTTAAATAAATCGCCCATGTTCTTAAAACCTCCATAAAACTTTAAGAAGAAGAGACAAGTGTCAAGGATAACATTTCGCACGCATGAAAAAGAAAGGAAAATATAAGGTTAAGTATATTTACTAACTAATTGTGTATATTGTTAAAAATAAAATAGGGTTCAAAATTTTTCAGGCTCGATTCTTCATGATTAAAAATAAGGTAAATATCGCTCACCACGCCAAAATTGATGATTTTTTCAGAAATCATGTATTTTAAGAGCGTACATCTAAGAGCAGTATTTGGTGCAAATGCTTAGGTTTTGAAATACTCCTTCTTACGTGCCGTTTTGTATATTCATATTAAAGCATTCTCGTTTCTTCTCGCCCTATTTTTTTTATTATAAATTAATTATCAAACTTCTTCCATAAAAAATGTAAAGTAAAATTTTTACTTTAATTTTTTTTTTAAATAAATACCTAATTGTTTTTTGTTTTTGTTGTAAAAATATTTTGGGTTATATTTTTGTTGATTTAAAATAGCTCTAAAAAAGGGAAAACAGAACAGACAAGTATATAATAGAAAAATACTCTAAAATATTATTCATATTCTTTTAAATTTGCATCAATAACTAAAACGGTATGCGTCTGAAACCTTAATCTCTATATAAAACAGGACTTTTAGAAGGAAAAGTTAAAAACTAAACGTTTCCTACAAGACCTTTGTAATCTAAGCCAAGAATACATTATTTAAAGATTTTAATTAAGACCCCAAGGGTGAGACGAAAAATTAGGTTGCATTTACACTTTTAGACCCCCCCCCCCCCCCTTCCCCTAAATACGCCACTGTCTGTATCTAATGTGGTAAGCGGGATCCCTGTAGTGTGCATCCTTATCTGGGACACCCTGTATATGTAAATTATTTGCATACATAAGTTCTAATTAACTAACCACAACGAACCTAAAAATAAACGTATTGATGTTTTTAAAAAAATAACATGTAAATCCCCGTATTTTCGATTTGCGTAGCATATAACAGAGCAGCAGACAAACAATATGCAAATAGTAGACAATCAAACTCATTTGTCAGTCTAGAATATACACACGGATTAACTGATATTAGGTACTACAGTGTGTACTAATGCTGAACTAAATAGGATTATTATACCAGTAATGCTCTGGAGATATACATACATAAATAAATATTACAATATTGTAATCACGAAGGAGAATAGAAAATTGTTTTTCTTATCAATAAAAAAACCAGCAATACACTTGTAAAGTAGTCCATGTACTGTAGTTGGGCTGGCAGGATCGCCATGTAAGGTAACTACTTGGTTCGATGAAGTAAAATACTTGTATTACTGTTTAGGTATAAAAAGGGTATATTTTTGTTACTTGTAGTTACATTATATCTGACTATAATTGAACCTTATCTAACCTAATAGAAGCTAACTTACTATATTATAATCAGTCTTATTTATACTACGTACTAACCTTAAACTACGATAATAACCTTTGGTTTAGAAGAAATATTATTGTTATAAATATTAAGAGTGATTACCACATCACATCTGACAATGACTATAACCCCTGACTTAACCTTGTTATGGTGTTTAATGTTAAGCAGTAACTTATAACAACAATATTAAACAGTTTAATAATAAAGGTAAAATAATGGATTTGGTAATTCTACCATAATGTCGTTATTTTTACCCTACAAAATATAGCCAAAGTAAATATTTTGAAACTAAGTAGTATTGTTAAAATAGTCACGAAAGGGCTCTTTCACTCAATTATGATTTTGGTTGTAGTGTATAAAGGAACAAAGAGCAGGTGCATTTGTGCATAAATCTTTAGTTCGGTCAGGAAAAACTTAAAAATTGTTCGATAAAACTATATTTTGGTTTTATATCTGTAATTTTCGCACCATTTCGTGTCCCCTTTGGGAAAAATTGGTGAATGCATAGGCTCTGGGATAAAATGTTTTTTGTGCAGGGTTGAATAAAAAGTTTAACGATAATTAACTAACCAGCATCTTTGACCGTGCATGCATGACATTGGCAGAAATAGTTTTTTCACAATTAAAGTAGTCGGGTTAAATTAATTATTAATTTACTCATCAGGCAACTTTTATCGTAAGAAAATAATGCCTGCTAATGTCAATAGTGTTAATTGTTCTTAAAAATGTATACCCAACCCAAAAATATCTGAAATAATAATATTAAAATTTTATACGTTTTAAAATGTCAAGATTGCCTTACCTTACTAACTTTAAATTCATTTAAAAATTATCTTATTTTTAAGGTCGATTAAAAATAACAAAAGGCGACACTTCATTGGGCATAAAATGTCATTCAATTTTTAGTAATATTTATATTGATCAAAATACCTCTCGCTCTATATTCGGGGAATGTTTTGAAACGTAAATAACTAATAAGGTTAAATGAGAGTCGGGCCTTTATTAATAACTAAATAGTGAAAGGGAAAATAAAATTAATTTTTCCGTCTCGAACTGCCACGCTGAAGTAATTAAAAACTCAGGAGAATATTTCGTTTTCGTTTTAAAAATTAAAACTAGAAAAATTAAAAACTTTTTTTTTTAATTTCAGAAATAGTTCGTATTTGGAGTAGAATAAGCCAGTGGCGGCTCGCAGTCTTAAAAAATAGTGAAGAGCTAGGTACTTAAACAAACATTGACTTAAGACCCGTGTAACAAAACGTCTCTTTTATCCTCATCTGTCCAATGACTGAATGGAGTTTCCAACAAATTACAAACTATGTCATTAATTAGGTTCATTTTTAAAACACACTACTAAGTAGGTATGTGCACTACTGAATGAACTGAAAAATAAAAACAAAACTTTTTAATTACACAGTAAATCACGTAAAAACGGTATCTATAACCGTAAGTTTCGCAAAGCCTTAAAATAAATAGCTTAAGGTTAGGCGAACCAATGCTAAAACAACGGTGCATACGACTGATCTAGTTTTAAATTGCACTTCATCGTAATGCAAATTTTTACATGCTGTTTGCGTGGCTGACGTCACGTAACCATAGCGACGGTGAATATTAAAGCCATGTTGGGAGTTGGGTCTTCACTTGCTTTGAGCTAACGGACACGGTCTGCTGGGGCGCGCCAAAATGCACGAATGTTTATAATTTTCTTCTGGGCATTTCAGTAAAACAATTAATCAAATTACCTATGGTTGAGAAAATAAATTGTTCATTCTTATTAACACATATATTTAGAGTGATTTTGTTTAAATATAAGAAATTACCTAAATCGATAAATATGTTACAGTATAATTTGGTCCAAGAGTTTGCCATCAAAATTAATTTTTGTTCAATTGTTTTTTATTATCGTTCCCACAAGTTCATAGCCAACTTTAAAGACAAGTTAGTCGGAAAACGAAGTTGAGTCGTAGAAAAAATATACTGTACAACTCGAGTGGATATGATGTCCATATCGCACGAGGAAGTAAACTGAGCACGACGCCGTAGGCGGAGCGCTTAAACGAGCACTCTTGTTGTACAAACTATTATTACCATGTTGGGTTGCATACTTTTTTTGACATGCTATAACAAAATAATGAAAATATTAAAGGTATTTTAAAAGTAAAAGTTAGCCTAGAGACTAGAGCTATGGCCTACAGATCGAAAGGTCACAGGTTCAAATCCCATTAGGAGTATTTGACTCCAGAAAAGTAAAAGTAAGTAGGTATATTAATAATGTGCAAGTGTGTACCTGTATGTCAATTTAAATAAGCCCCCAAGAGGACTACGCCCGGCGCTGGGGCACCGCCTTAGTCACGACACTGTATATGTAAATATACTGCAGTGAAGGAATCTTGGCCTGTTTATACCTTTCATTTAATTGTCGTGTGTGTTGTTTACTTAAACATATCAGTGGCTACATACGGCCCCACGTCCATTAAAATTTCAGTAAAACCCAAGCAAAGGTTGTTTTTGGGGTAGTCAAATGTGGTTTAATACTTATTATTTATAAATGGGTTAAGGCACTGGATTTCGTAACTTAATTTACATGAATACAGAGTGTTCTAAATGGAAAGTATTAAAACTCGTTTCAAAAAGTGATCTAGCAAATCTTGGTTTAGTATTTTTATGTCAATAAGAGTCAGTAAGTCAGTCAGCCTCCAACCACAACAATAAGAAAGTTCTGCACAGTTTTATTCATAAAAAAAGCGTAGATACACGACTTAGAATGAGAGAAAGACAAGAGTCTGTGGACCAGACGGATAGGTGCACCGAAAGAAGCCGAACTCCGGTGCCCGGTGCCGATCGATCGAATCGAAAGAAAACCGTTTGACATAACTTATTGGCGCGAAATTCATGTGTTTTACCAGGCACGTTTGATAAACGATAAACGCGTACTTAGTATTCATTGTGTGACCTGTGACCTGTGCGAGACAATCTAGGACTATAAGGTACATTATAATATATATTTTGAATTATGTACGAGTATACAAGGGAGGATTAAAAGCCACTTATACACATTTTTTAAATGGGAAATATTTAGAATAATGTCTATATCAGTCTATCATTTTTGAATGAAAGTTTATTCTACAGGGTCGTGTATCTCATCACCTCCCGTCTTCCCTAGCTCACTTAAAAATTAAGTTATTATTTTGGCATTTTGCGGACTAGACCTGTATCCTATGGCGCATTTCAGGAAAATATTTTTGTTTATACAGGGTGTTCCAAAAAAGCGTGACGTCATAAGGATCTATTTTTTAAATTACATGCTATATATTATGTATCTGTGTGTGCATATGTCAGTTTTTGTGAAATTGATAATATTCGCTTTAAAAGTTTAAACTTTTAAATAGTTAATAAATGACATAAGCATTTTTTTTGTTTTTGTAAAATGGGGTTTAGACATTTTACCCTCATAAAATTTACATTTTTTATTAGTACTTTGGCATATTTATCTCAAAAACGCAAAATAGTGACATATAATATGCACTTCTTGTACCAGGCCACAGATACAGGGTGGAATTTTTAACTGGAATAAATTCAGTATTAGAAAGTATCTTTATTTGCGGAGAAAATACGGAAATACGGGTGCCTTTATTTTTAGTTTGTTAAACTTTTTTCGTCCCGTCATAAAATTTACCCCTCTTCTGGGGGTAGAAACCCCCCTAACATTTCCAACAATTTTTACAATAAAAAAAATTGCGTCTAGATTATCGAAATGCAAAAGTAAATAGTGGGTCGTTTTCCTTTTTTTATGCCCTTTCCAACGAGCTACCGCAATACGTTTGAGAAAAAAAAGTTAGGGGCGGTTTCTACCCCCCAGAAGGGGTAAATTTCATAACGGGACGAGAAAAGTGTACCAAACTAAAAATAAATGCACCCGTATTTCCGTATTTTCTTCGCAAATAAAGCGGCTTTCTATTACTGAATTTATTCCGGTTAAATATTCCGCCCTGAATATTCTGATATATGGATGCCTTTTATAGTTGCCTTCAAATTTTAATGAAATCGGTTCAGTATTATATACAAAAAAAAATAAAAACAAAGAAAAATCAGTTTTGCACCACTGGTTTTAAAAATTAATAAAAAATGAAAATAATGCCTCGTTAATAAAATTATACAATTTGTATTTAATAAATAAGGTCGAACAGTCTCATTAACCAAGTTTGATTAATACGAATTGTACAGGGTGTCCAAAGTTTAGTGTCAAACTTTTAACTTTTTTTTCTTATTTCAAATGTCATTGTATGGTATCTACCTAAGTATGTATTTCTAAATAAATATTATCAAGTTCACCATTCCATCGAGAAATCTATTACACTTTTGTTAATTTTATACGTTTGTGTTTGTAAAAAATTGGCATTTAGCTTCACCGTTTTGTCAAGAAATCTATTACATATTTGTAAAATAATTAAAGTTTACCACCGTACCTACGGAATTACTAAATTATTATTAACGGCAGAATGTGCCCAGATATTTATTGATTTTTTTTTATATTTATAAATATAACGTAATTTAATATAATTTATTTATTACCTAATATCGTTTTAAAACAACATGTAAACTTGTAAATACGCCTACATCTTATTATTGTTTCGGACGACATGTAAACGCACATAACCTAGATTGACACCGCGGCGTTCGGCTTCTTTCGGTGCACCTATCCGTCTGGTCCACAGACTCTTGTGAGAGAAAGCCTTAACCATATTTGCGTAAAACCGGCTTATCGCATGTTAAAGGTTATTAAAAATGCAAAACATTGGCGTTGGGCGTTAGTTCAATAGAATAACAAAAATTATTTTTTCTTCAAACGTCAATAAACTTTACGTTTTTCTACTAATTTTTTGACGTTAAAGTTCTACTTTTTCGTCAGAAGGCGGTTGCTTTTGGCAACGGAAGAAAAAGTAAATACTTTTTCACTTTGAGGTAATAGCAGCGGAAGTAAAATTATGATTGTGTTCTCATGACTAAATATATATTAAATAATACCAGAAAGTTATAAACATACTTTATTTATTTTAATAAAAATAAAGTACAGCAATGTGACTTAGGGTAAATGTACTTTTAGGGTAATAGCACTAGCATTCAAAAACTATGTTAATCCCTATAATAATAAATAATAATAATAATAATAATAAAGTTAAATTTGTTTAAGGAGGTGCGTTTACCCATATTGGCCCTACATAACTATTTAAATACAACATTAAAAGTACAATTATTAATTGTAGCCCCAGAAAAATTAGGACTGCTTGTTACGATGGCCTGTTGGTTGGTTGTTCCGGTATTTTCTAGTGTTGAACTCTCAGTGAAACCACTTTCTGTCGAATTTATTGCAGTATTTAAATTATTAGTAATTGATTTATTATTATTTGGTTGTAAAATTTTTTTTGCAATATCTTTCTTATTGGTCATCGATTCGTCGATGTACCCTTCAGCTACAGTACTCGATTTCCACCCCCCGTGGCGCTTTAAACACGTAATGTCTGCCCCTGCATCTACAAGCAGTGTAGCTGAAGTTCTCCTTAGACAATGGCCGGTGTACTCTATTCCACCTGGTAGTTTTAAAAACACTGCTGCTTCCTTAGGAACAGCACTTATTTTATGAATTCCCATTACCATGCGACAACACCAACCATTTACAAATTTAAAAAAAAATCTCTTCTCGCGTATACCTTCCGGGCGTAATGATGCATAGTTTTTATAAATGCTTAAATATTGCTCCCCAACAATAGTAAACGACCGCGGTTTCCTAGTTTTATTATTAGGAATTCTTATGTGAATCGCAGATCCTAAGTCTTGTATGTCATCAACGACCATTTTCACCATTTCTTCACATCGGCATGCACCCGATATTCCAATAACCAAAACAATCTAAAAATTATATATATTACCTTTATAAAAAATTTATATACTTTGAGGTAATACCTAAATTTACCTTAATTCCCAAATATTGCTGATTAGGAGCTCCAGATAGAAATTTTTCAAACTGTTCCCTGGTAAATACTTTAGCTTTTTTGGGAATATAGCCTTCGTTTTGCTTCTTTAAAAAAGCTCGTAGCTTCAAATACTTGCTTATGTCTATTCCTTGTCTGATATTTATCATTAATCTTAACATAGAATAATGTGACCACATTGTTGTACCTTTCATTTTTTGATTGCTCGCTAGTTCCGAAAAATATGCCAAGAGTATATATTTAGAATTATTTTTGGTGTTTTTCTCATTGCCTGGAATCTTTTAAACGCAGCTTCGTAAACACCACTGGATTTTGTTGGCAGCAAATTGATCGCAACATTTGCTGCAATTTTGGCAACCTCCGGGGGCGTACAGGTAAATTCTGAGTCTGACATTTTAATTTGAAGTAAATGTAGTTTTAAAAAATTATATTTTTAAAAGGATAAAAATTAAATAAAGTCACGCAATAATGAATGCTGACACTTGTCAAATCGAATGGCACGTCGCTATCAAACAATATAATAATAAATCCATAGTAACGCTAGCCCCTTCTCAAAACTTAAAATTTTTAAATAAAACAATTAAAACATTTTGTATCTTTGTGTGTTCATATTTAAACAACGTCTGAAGAAAAATAAGTATGTTTTATTCGGAGTAAAAGCAACTTCTTATAACTCGTCCGTAATTGCCGGACTCACTTTGTTCGTCCGGCAAACCTACAGACTCGTCAGAAAAGTATCGCTTTTACTCCTAATAAAACAATATACTATATTTTGAATAGAAAAAAGTTTTTTAGCGGCAGGCGGACAAGTGGTGCATCTATCTTTTGCATTAAAGTACACAGGGAGGTAATGGGTTCCCTGGGGCACAGGTAGACAATAACAGGCTGTTTCGTTCTTGTTAGAACTCATCAGAAAGCCATAACCTGTAAGCAACCCCAAGTACAGCGAGACTGTTCTTTCAAGGCATTTTTAAGAAATAAAAACCGTGATATACAATGCCGTGTTTTTAAAAATAAAGTAGAGAGTTTAGCGTCCGTATAAGTAAATAGAAAAACGTTTTTTAGCGGCAGGCGGACAAGTGGTATACGGATTGGATCGGCACCGCCAGTGGGCTACACAGCGCGATCTATATTTGAATCTACAAACCGCAGAAAAAATTTTAGTGAAGCGTAAAGTTTCCTATACTGATGTTCGTTTGTCACCGTACTTTAGTTTATTAGTTCTATGTTTTCACGTTAGATCGCTATATCTTTTACATTGAGTTGATTCCTACTGATGGCGTTACTGGGTTTTCATCGCGGTTTTTATTTCATAAAAATGCCTTGAAAGAACAGTCTCGCTGTACTTGGAGTTGCTTACAGGTTATGGCTTTCTGATGAGTTTTAACAAGAACGAAACAGCCTGTCATTGTCTACTTGTGCCCCAGGGAACCCATTACCTTTGGCGTTCCTGTGTACTTTAATGTAAAAGATAGATGCACCTCTTGTCCCCTTGCCGCTAAAAAACTTTTTTCTATTTACTTATACGGACGCTAAACTCTCTACTTTATTATTTATTTTATTTTATAATATATCTTAACACTTTTATATAAATTGCAATAGAAACAAAAAACGTTTAACAACAATAAATAAAATCAAATATTTGGTCATATATCCCTGTTTTTCTATTACTTGAGCCAGTCTATTTGGAATTGACTGAATTATATTTGATACAATATTTGGATCAAGCTCTTTCCAGCACGCATGTATTATTCTCCATAAATCTTCTGAATTTTTTAACCTAAAATTTCGATTACATATTTTTTTAAGATTATACCCCAAATATTTTCGATTGGATTGATATCCGGACTATAAGCGACCCAAGAAAGCACTTCCACATTATGGAGTTGAAACCAGTGGGTTACAGCATTGGCAGTGTGGACTGGACAATTATCTTGTTGAAATATGAAAGTATATTGGGATATATTTACTCAGCAGATGGTAACAATATGTTTTCTGAAATGTTAATGTAATTTCCGGCAATAAATCTTCCCTCTATTCGCCAGCAAATACCAGGTCCATGAACACTTCTCCAGCCCCATACATTTACAGAGAAACGCCCATGTCTAGAAGTGAGGAGGTTAGTATATCGCTCTTCAAACCTGGTATTGTTTGGACGGTACACACGAATTTGGACGTTATAAGTTGACTGGAACGCCTTTTCATCCGTAAAATTGACCCTGGTAAAAATTGAGGATTGCTGTACATATATTTTAAAGCAAAAATAACCATTGATTCACTCTTAAAAATGACTTGGTGTTTGGTACTAATTATTATTTGTTCTCGTGTTTACGTTACCAAAAAAAAACTACTTTTAGTTAGAAAAACAAAAAGGTGTTTTTCTTGGTTATATTTACCAAAAAATGATGCCATCAGAACAAAGAAAATATCTTGTTTTCAAATTAGTACAAACTTGTATTTATCAATTAAGCTTGTTGTAATAACACATTATGAATTTGTAGTCCCTATCATTTTGTTAATTTTGATTAAGACACATTCTTAGTTACCAGAACTAACATTTCTTTTCAAGTAATATTATTCTTCATATGTTTAACTAACGGAGTCGCTGTACTCACTTTACACAGAGACTTCACGCCCTTGACGATGGCGGTGGCATCATTCTAGCCAGGACTGTCAAGAGATTATGTTCATGTTAGGGTGCTTTTGCGGTTCCGTGTTAATTTTTTCGTGTTTTTAAGGCAATAATCGGCCATTTTCATGGCCGTGACAATATTTGGTGTAATTTATATCTGTTTATTGTCTTTCTTGTGTACGTTCTTAATGGCAGAAGGAAGTTAAATCATAAGTAAGTAAACATTTTATTTTTTATCATTGCAGTTTTGTACATTAGAAAGTTAAAATGCGCTTTTTATAAAGCATGGCAACGTGAACCGATGAGAAAAAATTTTAAAATGTTTTTTTTTGATTTTGTGGTTATTCTATGTTCCATTTCTATAAAAGAACGTTATATCATATTGATTACTTTTTAATCTAACCAAGTACAACAAATTTCATATACCTGTACATTTTAAATAGAAAATCCAGGGAATATTTTTTATTTTTCAATAATCGCAGTTGTAGAGATGAAAATTTAAATAAGAACAATTCAGTTCTATAAGCAATTGAACAACCCAAAAGGTTGATTAAAATAAGTTAAAAATCTAGTGTTTCTGTTCATCATTAACAATAACAATATTTCCTTGAAACAAAACTTTCAATTTTCCATATTTACACATTAGTTGTGACAACTAAAATTCGTAGGTTAGGTTGGTTAATGTTATTAATTAGTTCAACAATTCAACGACAATTTTTTTTGGTTGTACAGACTAATTTTTGGGTTGAGTACGATTTTGTAGAGGAGTGCGGCAGGGGTGTGTACTGTCGCCGCTTTTGTTTAATCTATATTCGGAAGCCATTTTTCAGGAGTCGCTTGAGGATAGGGAAATTGGGATCAAGGTCAATGGAGTCTGGATAAATAACATACGCTATGCTGACGACACTGTTCTGATTGCGGACAACATGGACGATCTGCAACGGCTGGTTAGTATAGTGGGAGATTATAGTCAAGACATGGGATTGAACATGAACACAAAGAAAACTAAATTCATGGTTATCACGAGAGAGATAGATGCATTTAGAAACGCCAGCCTAACATATAATGGAAAAGTTATAGAACGTGTGGAAAAATTTAAGTACCTAGGAAATTGGCTTTATGAAGAATGGTCATCAGACAGATAAATTGAATGCAGAAATGAACAAGCCCGAGGCGCATTCCTAAAATTTAAAAAAGTGTTCACTTGTGGCGACTTTGACCTTGGTCTGCGATTGAGATTTGTTGGTTGCTATGTTTGGTCAGTGCTTTTGTACGGTGTTGCAGACTGGACCCTAAAAGTAAAAGCCATAAACAAATTGGAAGCATTTGAGATGTGGGTATACCGAAGAATTCTTAAGATACCATGGACAGCCAGAATGAGGAACGAGGACGTTCTCAGGCGCATTAACAAAGATCGCGAACTCTTCAACATTATAAAAAAAAAGGAAGACTACATACTTGGGTCACATAATGCGCAATCATAAATATCAATTTTTACAACTGATTATCGAGGGCAAGATCGAGGGTAGAAGAGGACTGGGACGGAAGAGAATGTCATGGCTAAGGAACGTGAGACAGTGGACTGGCATACGTGACATTCAAACATTGATCCACACAGCCAGAGATAGACAAGCTATGGAAAATGTGGTCGCAAACATCCATTAATGGATAGGCAGAGGAAGAAGAAGACAGACTAATTTTTGGGTTGAGTACGATTTCACGAAAATAAATAGTAGTCAGAACCAAATTTTAGTAATCCATACCATGTTATTTTTAAGAGTGTTGTAGCCGTTCTTCGGTAAGAAACATTTTTTTCGCATATAAATAATTTAAAGCAAAAATAACCATTGATTGTCGCCGTTCTTGGTAAGAAACATTTTTTCGCAACTGGGCGACATTTTAGTTCAGATTCCTTGATTCTCCTACTGGCGATAGGTTGGGAGCCAGGATATGCTGTATCAATAATACCATCCCTTGCAGTAGTTGCAAATGGATTATTTCTTAAATATCCCAAAAAATTTGAAAGATACCTATAATATATTTAATATTTTATTGTTGACCGATAAAATGTACGTGTAAGTAAATTAATTCTTAAGAAACTTACACTCATTAAAACAGTTCTCAAAAAACATCAAATACTAAAAAAGGCACAAATATAACCTTTTCTGCAAAACGATTTCTGTATAAAAGGATAGCAAACAAATTTGAATTAATTCTTTTTCCCACCGGTCCGTCCTTTTCATCTTCATTGAACTGCAAATTCTACCTTTTCAGATTTCCATTAAATTTTTTATTTTTGTTCGATTATTTTTGCTTTTTAATGCAATTTAAGGCCAGAAGGGAAACGTGAAGTAAAAAAATTATCTAAAACCGACAAAAGTAATATGGAAATTTGATTATTGTTATGCCAGCTCTTGTTATTTCGAAAAAGTTTGAGATTTTTATGCTGAGAGTGTACGTGTTTTTAAAGATAATGGAATGCAATTTGGAGGATTTTTATACGGCATAAAATTGCATTTTTTTACAGGTGACTCAATTTTATGGAAATTTCAGTTTAACCAAAACTGTCTGACATTCTAAATAAAACCATTGTCACTTTTGTTGTATACAGGGTGATTCCTAACTTGATACTTCTTTTTCAGCTGTGTATAGAACGCATTAAAATAAACAACATTTCCAAATACCTTTTTGCAAAAAACTTAAAAATAGCCGAGTTACAGAAGTAAAAAATCTAAGTGCGAGCTTGGTAATCAAAACGTAGCCCTTTACTTTATATTGTTTATTCCGTTTTTTTTGTATGTTAGTCATGCATTTTACGGATCGGTCGTCAGTTATTTATTTTGGCAATTCGCGGCGCGGTGTGGTTTTCTCAAGCAAATTAATTTTAATAAATTGGGGAAAATGGTAAAATTTGAAAACAATGAACTAATTATGGTGCAAATTTATTGTGAGTTTCGTAAAAGTGCGGTTGTTTCTTCTCTACGCCCAGAAGTTTTCCTAATGTTATTTAACTGGCAAGTTATTCAGAACCGTATTTGATTTGTAGTGTAATAAATGAATATTAGTACTTTATTTTTGGGTTTTTTGAAAAAAGGTGTTTGAAAATGTTGTTTATTTTAATGCCTTCTATACGCAGAAAAGAAGTATCAGCTTAGGAATCACCCTGTATAATATCATAGGAGAGAAAATTTTACCGGTAAAATTTTTGACTGGTATGAAAGTTTGTTGCTAGGCAATTTCGCGAATGAAATTTTTGACAAAATAAAATCACGAGCCGTTTGACGAGGGATTTTTGTATCAATTTCAATTATTTCACTGAAGTTTTGGCCAATAATATACTGTATTTATTCCTAGTGGAGTATTTTTGCACGAATTTTACAAGAACAAAAATCAATTATGTATTTATTTTTAAAGAGAAAAATTTAAGTAAAAATTTTAATTGAAACATTTTTTATGGAAGAAGTGTGATAATTTATAATATAAAAGATAGTGCGGGAAGAAACGACAATGGTTTATTATGAATATACAAAACGGCATTTAAGAAACAGTATTTCAAAACCTTAATTTTATTATTTAATTAATTATTTTAATTAAGAACGGTGTGCCTGAGGAGAAAAACGCCAGAAACCATTTTTATGCAGAATTAACCAGGCAAATCCGAAATAATATCCACATGGAAAAATATCAGTGGCGTCCCACTTTTTTTCTAAAAAATATATAACCGCTTCTTCATTTCAAGTTTATTAAAATTATTTTATTGGCGATAACGCTGAAACGACCGGTGATATCAAGCTGCGGTTTTAATATTTTTTCTAGCAAATTTCATCTACTTTTTGATTATGGTATCATAATTATATGATTTATTTTTTCGGAGTAAAATCAAAAAATGTGTTATTATTGCAAATTGCGCCTTGTAGCAATTTTTTTAAGAACTAATAGGGACAACTAAATACGATTGGTGAACAGTCTTTAGTTTGCTAAAATCGAATAAGTCGTTTATAAGTTACAGCGATTTAACTGATTACGCTTTCAACTCTTAATAAAGTCGGTAGGTACGCCAATGAGCATAAGACCAAAATGATGCATAATTGTCCAAGCTTTTTATTGGGTTTTCAAAGATATACCTTAATGTGGAATTTTCGGAGATATGTAAACTTTTATAATTTACTTTTCAATTACGCCCTCTTGCGGCAAAATGCGGAACTTGAAAATTATTTCCAGGATTTTCTCATGGCCACTTTAGTTACAATTTTTTTTCCTTAATTTGTATGCCCAGTAGTCGCTGGGCAGTATGGCCGCTCGTCACCCTTAATGAATCACCCGGTACATAAAACAATGTTTGCTAATAAAGGAGTAGAAAAAATTAATTTTTATATGTTAGCTGCAGTTTAACCATATGGTTTATATGCCTTCATCTTGACATATTGACGCATTTTAATCTGGTATTATTTAAAACAGTTTATGTATTGAACCATTTACATTATTTAGTAATTTAATTATATTGATTAAGATATTATGCAATGAAGCTGACTACCGAATCCATAATGCACAATGACTAAAACGACACCTAATTTAAAAGCAAATATGAAAAAATTAATAAGTAGTTACATTTACGTCAAAAAATTATACAAACCATTCCTTTTACCTTTCCATTGTCGATATGAGTCATTGAGGATTGAAGTGAATAACTTTGAACTTTTGGACTAGTGTCTGTAATAAAAACACTGACCCATGTAAATGCTAAAATTGACTTGCAAATTTATTTTTCAAGCTTTCCACTTATATTATATTGGTATTCTGAAAATACCCGGATGTAAAATAAGTCACTAAAATGGCTGTAGTTTAAATTTGAATACAAAATAATACTATTGTGTTTGTAATACGTTTTACAGCGCTGTAAACTTTTTAACTTGAGCTAGTTACATATTTACCGTTATTGCGCTATATAACGTAATGTTATATCTATAATCTAAAATATACAGGGTGTTATGGATAGTGTTTCACTTTCGTCTTGCAAGACCGAAACTTTTAAGGGTTAAGGCTAGAAACATAATGAAGCGGCTACGTACCTAGCGCGTAGTTCTGCTAGTATTTCAAGAGACGACAACTTTTGCACACATAACATTGTATGGATTACTAAAATTTGGTTCTGACAACTATTTATTTTCGTGAAATCGGACTCAACCCAAAAATTAGTCTGTACAACCAGAAAAAATTGTCGGTATTGAACTGTTGAACTAATTAATAACATTGACCAACCCAACCTACAAATTGTAGTTGTCACAAGGACATTTTATATACGAATAACTAAATATTATATGGTACACCCCTTTTTTAACCATACCTATTAGTTGTCACAACTAATGTGTAAATTGAATTTTTTTTCAAGGAAATATTGTTTTTGTTAATGATGCAATCTACAAATATTGCCAAAGCAATAATTTATTTGGGCCAAACTTGAAATTTTCATAGAGTAACAATTACGTATGTATTCACAACATTGTGTTTATTATCTTTTTCCTGTACTTTCTAATTGTAAGAAAGAAGTTGAATCATAAATAAGTAAAAATTTTATACTTTTGTTATTGCAGTTGCATATTAGAAAGTTTGAATGAACTGCATATAACGCATGGCAAAATTAGCAAGTTGATTTGATAGAAATAACTTTATAAAAAAAGTATGTTTCATTTCTAAAAAAAAATGTCATATGTAATTTATACGTAGTAACGAAAAATACTCCTTCCTAGAGTCCCTATTAAAATAAAAAAATACCAACCCATTTTTCAAAAATTATTATAACATACATATACAAAACTTTAACTAAAAACTACTAATTATTATAAATAATAATGTTATTTATATATAATATTTCTCTTTACACCATGTAACAAAATGGTCGTATTGCTTTTCATAAGTCTGGATTTGGCAGGTAACAGCTCGGAATTAGCTTCATCTGCAGCCTTCAAAATGGCTTCGGGAAGTTCTTTGTCGGATGAATCCATTAATATTATTGCTTCGGATTCGGTTTAATGTGGTATAATTTAGAAGAAGATTGTATTCGGTCACTTCGAAGACGCTTTGAACAACTTTGACGTTTTAGTAACAATTACACGCCTGGGTTATCATAGCAACTGATATCAAACCCGGTGGTTTGATAGTTGTTTTGTGACATTACTTTAAAGAATGTACAGGTTTATATAAAAATATCTTCATTATTTTATATTTTCAAAAAATTAAAAATTCAACAAAAAGCTAGAAAAGATGTAGATTTTATTTGATGAACTATTTCGTAAATATTTATTTACCTGTTGTAACAATAGTTGCAATTTCCGAAGTAAAAAACTATCTAATAAGGTGAAAATTTGCATTATTTTACTTTCCCGCACTAGTGCAGGAAAGTGACACTTTCAAAACTAAAATGCGTGCGGAAAAATGGGTTAAAACGCACGGTCGTAGAAAAAATATTCTTAAATGTCTTTTAACTTAATCATCTCTTGTTTCCCAATACCTTGTTTAAATAGGGCAGACACAGCGGAAGATAAATAAGAATAATTTGTTATTTTATTCTTCTTTGTATCAATTCCAATTCTTTTCGCTGAAGTTTTGGTCCACTTAGATACTGTAGTTATTCCTAGTGAAGTAATTTTGAACCAACATCCCTTCTGCCAGTTTGGATGAACGAAGAGAAATAGTCTGTCTGTGGGAATGTTTGGTCCCCTTTCTTCCAATAATTTTTAAAATAATCTTACAGGGCATAAGTCTTTGTTTGATGAATTTCTTACCAACCATTTGCTATTTGCCAATCCTTTTGACCCACCTTGAGCTGGAAAATATGCTGTTATATTCAATTCGTCCGGGAAATTTTTCCATGGTATCAAACTTTTTTTAAAAATATTGAATTTTGTAATTTACGACCTTATTGCCTCTTCAAGCTAGTTCAAATGAGCAGAGATGGAAAAACTTTTTTTTGTGCTTTATCGGGGTTTTCTTTATGGTAGCTTTACATCTTTGTTAGTAAATCTTTGGTAGATAATGCTTTTGAATTTACTTTCCTCTTTTCCTGACAACTTTGGAGCTGCTTTCTCTTGTTTTTCGCGCATATGTAAAGGAAATATCCGTAAAAGGGTCAATCTTTATTTCGTATTCTGTCAAATACATTTCCTGTAACTTTTTTGCTGTAATGTTCCATATATCCTTTACAGAAGTTTCTTAATATATTTAAATCAATAACTAAAATGATATGCATCTGAAACCTTAATCTATATATAAAACAGGACTTTTAGAAGGAAAAGTTTAAAAACCAAACGTATCCTACAAGACCTTTGTAATCTAAGCCAAGAATAGAATATTTAAAAATTTAAATTAATAGTCCAAGCGTGAGACGAAAAATTAGGTTGCGATTAGACTTTTAGATCCGAGCTCTTAGGCTCAGGGGGGGGGGGGGGGGTTGCCTAGCTGCACGTCACTGAAATCAATTGCCCTTACTAAAATATTTTTTCTTTTCTCCATTTAAATAAAACACATATATTTACAGTGCAAAACCTATGTGACTTTTTCTGACACTTGCATTTTAAACCCAGCACTGTCAATTCAGGACGGTTTAAAAGTTTTAAGTTCCAGAAACAGGCCGTGCATAAATGTTACACTTGACATTTTTAATTCTTATAAAATGAAGGTATTAAAACCTTAATTAGAACGCCCCAATAGTTTATCTTTTAACTCAGGAACGAAAATAGAGCAGGGATCCAAACTGACAAAGTGGAATTTTCCGCTACGACGGTTTTATCGTAACACGTCAGGCTCTTCCATCTTCCGCCATTTATTTTCGAAAGGTGTTTAAATTTAACATTACCACAGCCAGAGCTTTAGGAATTTGACCAGTTTTTTGTTTTAAATAATGCTGGGGTAAAAAACTATTAATGTTAATTCCTATTGCATTTTACGTAAACCACGAATATCACGCAGGACTAAAGATGAAACCATGAATTTCTTTTAAATCATAATTTAAAAAAAAAATATTTTGTTTAATATTGAGACAGAATTATTTATATTGGGCTACACAATAGGGCGGGTTGAAATAGTAGTTTGTACAACAAGAGTGGATATGATGTCCATATCGCACGAGGAAGTAACAATTGTTTGGAAAAAAACCGAATAATTTGATTTTAAAAAAACTGTACAATAGTTTGAAATTATGTTAATTCTTAATTAAATGTCCAAAGAAACCACCATTTAGTGCTAAATAATCGTAGAACTGTCTACAAATATTTGCGAGTTGGTACTGGGGAATTCTTTTAGATTGCATTAAAATTTAATTTTTTAAGTGCACTAATTTTTCGAACCTAATACTTTTCTAAAGAAAATTGAGTGGTCAGGAGACCTAGCTGGACAATAAAAGGCATTATTTAGATATTCGCGTACCACAAGCGAATTGTGGGCTGACTTCCTCCAGTGCGGGTCCAATTTGATTTTGAAAAACACCTAAATATGTTAGACCGTAAGATTTTTGTTAAAAATTCACTTTTTGAGGGTATTGAGTTCGAGTGCATGCAAGACGACGTTTATTTTGTCGGTGCAGTACTAGTCTGGTCAAATTAGACCAAAAAATGAGAGTGAAGGTACATCAATTTACAACAAGCTGAAAATCAGTAAAAATGTTTAAAATACAATTATAAATTAAATTTGTAAGTACCCCATAACGGTAAGTTTTATCATAAAAATACCTTAAACAAAAATTGTAGATCATAAAATTATCTATTTTTTTTTTTCGGTTCGCCGACTACGTAGGCCATCTTGAACCGGTCATCGACCACAAATGTGATCTACCGACTGGGGAGTGTAAAAACAGCACCTTCATCCTTCGAGATATCTGATCTCATCCGGCCTGTCCGGCATGAATAGGATGGCTAGGTGTCGATTCATTTTACACTCTTCCCTGAGGCAAGAGCACGCCGTGTTCCCAAGCGGTCACCCGCCCAAGTACTTACCGCGCTCGACACCGCTTGACTTCGGTGAAAATTATCTATAAAAAATGTATTAATACTTTGTTTCCTACGAGTCACTGTTTCTGAGATATAACGACCGTTTAGTAGTTCAGATATGACTTTATTTGCAAAACTACACATATATGTATAAAGTAAATTTAATTTAAAAATAACACCGTGCACGAATTTCTTTTTCTCAAATTCGTGTTTATCAGAGGTCTAATATCAAATATCGGCTATTTTAAACGAACTACAAAACGGTCGTTATATCTCAGAAACGGTGCCGGTGGCTCGTAGGAGAAAAAGTATTAATACATTTTTTATAGATAATTTTATGATCTACAATTTTTGTCTGGGGTATTTATATAATAAAACTTACCGTTTGGCTCTCATTTTTTTGACCTCTGACCTCGAGTCAAATTTTTTCCATACACGGGAATGATGGGGAACTTACAAATTTTATTGTGAACATTTGTACTGATTTTCAGCTTGTAAATTTATGTATCTTCGAATGTCTAATTTGACCGGACTATACCGATAATTTTGATATTCGGATCATTATTTTTATTACACATATCTGTTATTGTTAGCACGCTCCATCATTTCAAAATAAAAAAGTAATCTTCGCTCTGCATCCCCTTCTAGCAATTATTGATGGTTTTGATAATTATACAGGGTGGCCCATTTGTCTGACAAAGTAATATACCGTCTTTACTATTAAAGATATCAAATAAAAGTTTTTATAAAAGTTGTAAGGTATAAAAAACTATATGTTCTAAAATTATTTTTAAACATACAAGATGGTAAAAAAGTGGGACAATAAAAAGATACATTTTTTTAAATGGAACACCCTATATATTTTAGCATTTTGCATATGACGCCATATTTAGTTTTTTAATTTTTTGCAACGTTGCCAAACAAAATGCAAAATTCTTAAAATTTTGGAAAGAACATGATAGTCAAAAATTACTTGTATTTCTCAATAAGAGTATCAAAAATCGAAAATTTCTTGTAAGCTCTTCAGTTTAGGGATAGATAAACTGTCTTAAATCTTTAAGTACCGAAAATTTTGTACCGGGTGTTTTCTGTTGATATCCAAATATACAAAATTTTAAAATACAATAACTCTGTTTTTTCAAATGAAACACCCTATATTTATTAGGCTCGTCTGATATATATTGTAAGTATCTTTTCTTATTGTTAAGTCATACATATACCTAAATTTACTAGTTTTGGCAATATTTCAATTTTTATTTAAATTTTAGTGAAAAAAACTATAGTTTTTATTTTTCTAGTAAGTCATGACTAGCAAATTCAAAACAAATGTAATTGAATATAATGTCATATTTATAATTATTATATTTATTTTTATAATGTTTGTGAACTTATTTTCAATATCAAGTTGCGTAATAAGAAAGAAATTTTATTTAATTAAATAAATACGTAACTAACTATGGTTATCAATATATTTTAATTTGACATTATATTCAATTATATTTGTTTTTACTTTGCTGGTCATGGCTTACTGGAAAAATAAAAACTATAGTTTTTTTCACCAAAATTTAAATAAAAGTCGAAATATTGCCAAAACTAGTAAATTTAGGTATAGGTATGACTTAACAATAATAAAAGATACTTACAATATCTATCAGACGAGCCTAATAAATATAGGGTGTTTCATTTGAAAAAACAAAGTTATTGTATTTTAAAATTTTGTATATTTGGATGTCAATAGAAAACACCCTGTACAAAATTTTTTGTACTTAAAGATTTAAAACAGTTTATCTATCCCTAAACTTAAGAGCTTACAAGAAATTTTCGATTTTCGATACTTTTATTGAGAAATACAGGTAATTTTTTACTATCATGTTTTTTCCAAAATTTTAAGAATTTTGCATTTTGTTTGGCAACGTTGCAAAAAATTAAAAAACTAAATATGGCGTCATATGGATAATTTTATAAGGAAACAAAAAATGCTAAAATATATAGGGTGTTCCATTTAAAAAAATGTATCTTTTTATTGTCCTACTTTTTTAGACCATCCTGTATGTTTAAAAATAATTTTAGAACATATATTTTTTTGTACCTCACATTTTTTATAAAAACTTTTTTTTGATATCTTTAATAGTAGAGACGGTATATTACTTTGTCAGACAAATGGGCCACCCTGTATGAATGATATTTATTCTTTTTCAAAGTTCGCAGTACCATAGCGTGATGTTTTTCTACCTCCTGCCCAAGAGTTCTAGTAGTCTTAATAAATAAAAATAAAGTTATTAAATCATGAGAGTTTTCTCCAAAGAATAGAAAACTCACATACGATGATATTTCAAGTAAGTTTAAGAGAAATAATTTCCACTTTAAAGTCAACTCAGGCCAAAAGAGAAATAAACAATATTACACTTAAATTAACATTACAAAGATTACCTACTCAGTGGCTGGAAACTGCTCTGATCCTGAGATTTAGTTTTTACATCATTTCGAGAGACTTGGGTGACCAAACGGGCAGAGGTTACACTTACACTTGAATACGTTAACCAACTCCACTGAGTTTTTATAATGTTTGTAACCCTTACCAAAATAGAGAAGGGGTTCCTTTTTGCTGTATCAGGAATTATCAACATTAGGAGTAAAGCTTTCTAAATAGACTATTTAAAATAGAACCCTTTCTTCAACCAATTACAAACAGTTCAGTTACTTTTATAAACATTTGTCTAATGACTCCTCCTATGAAACTAGAAATGTTCTTGTCCTTATTCTATGAACTATCTTTCCACTACACCTATTTATCACCCATTAAGAGAGTCTTAACTTCACAACAAAGTATTAGATGAGTAATCCATCCTTAAGGATACCAGTCCATATCCGACAATATGCTTAGTTAAGCCTTATTAAAAATGTATTTTTTTTTTATGATAAAACACCTGCACTGTAGGAACAATCCTTTAAGGCGCTCTGGGAGCGGTGCGAGTGCGAAAAAAGCGATTAACGTTGGTCTTGAAACGTTGAAGATTGTATTCATTGGGAAACACGACCTCAGGAAGATCATTCCACAAAGATGACGTTCTCCAGATGAAAGAATTCTTGAACAATGAAGTTCGAGGAGTACTAAGCTGAACAACATATGGATGAGCGGCAGTGGTTTGCCGTGTATTTCTGTTTTGCATTGCTCTAGGTGGAATCAAGTGGGCAATGTCAGTCGAACACCTGCCATGGAAATATCTGTAAAAGAGAGCCAAATCACCAACCTGTCTTCGATGCTCCAGGCTATGTATTATAATCTTGTAAAACATAGGAGCAACTTTATTTAAGTACCTTTTGCTCCAGCTTCTCCAGTGAAGAAGTGCTCGTGTAGGGGAAAGACAAACATTTTCTTGGAAAAAATTAAGCATTTCATTTAGAAAAAACAATGATGAATCTTGGTCCGGTAAAAAAAAAATGGAATTGTTTTATCATTTGTATTACAATATTATGTATTTTTAGTTTCTGCGGTGGTCTCTAGAGGAAGCCCATTAAAATTTCACTAAAACTTATGAAAAAAAACTTTGCTGAAACCATATGTTGGATTTTACATAGAAAAAGGAAAACTAGAATTGGATGAATTCAGTGTTGTACACGATCTTAATGTGATTCCCTTATTAAGATTGTCAGTCTGAATAATCCTATAGGATCTGCATTAGGGCTCATACTTTTCTAGGTTGTTTGAGAAAAAGAATATGTTTTTTTTGTTTCTAACGATGGACAAAATGGCACCAAAGATTTACATGTAACCAAATTTTAATTTTAAAACACCAATATCGTCAAAAACCCTAAAGCACATACTTAAGATATGAACTCGAGAGTAACTTATTGTTTAATCAGATACGAAAATAGAGCATCAGGAAATGTCTTATAAGCACCTTAACCGATAAAGTTGTATTTTCCCCTAGAGCGAATTTGTCGTTACGCGTTTGTCTATCTTTCGAAGTTTATGTTAGAGGGGCCTTTCAAATCATAAAATAAATTTTCCGGTAGATGTTCATCAAAGCGAAGATTTTCTAATATTTTATAATTAAGTATAATTATATAATTGGTGAATATATGTATGAGAAGAAAAAATTTAATAATACCAGCTGCATTAGAAATAATTTTAATATAGCAAAATACTTTCCTTTTGCTTCGTCAGATTCATCTCCAGGCGCGATTCGCCATGTTATGACTTATCAGTGAGGCTACAGAATCTACGAAAGAAAGGAACTTGCACGCAACTATATCAAATAATTAAGGCGTCCCTCAGAGTCAAAGTTGAACACTACCAAAGCATACAGAGCCATTCAACAAACTTATAAAAATAAGCATGTGCTAGGAAAAATCACCTGTAAAGACATGAGTCACGCTACACTTTTAATAATAATAATAACGTCACTCAGCCCTTAGATCGCTAATATACAACAAGGTAACCTCAAGACTGGTATGGGAATGCCAAGAGAAACTGAAGGCCTTGGCAAAAGTAAACAAAGTAATACTGCAATGGGTACCAGGACACCAAGGTATTACAGGAAATGAAAAAGCCGATAAACTTGCAAGGAAAGGCTCAGGAAATACATTCATTTGTCCAAAACCGGCACTAGGAGTACCAAGGTGCACAGTACGAGATGCCAAAAAACGATGGATCAGGAGTGAACACAAAATCCACTGGAGCAACAGACTGGGATTACACCACAGCAAAGGCTTCATTGGGGATCCAAACCCAAGACTTACGAAACAGTTGCTTCAAATAAACAGGAACCAGCTAAGAACTATTACAGGAATTCTGACAGGACATATGGCTGTCAAGAACCATCTGCACAGAATGCAACTATACAATGGAGACCTTGACTGCAGATTATGCAGGCAGGGAAACTGTACAGCACATAGTTTGCCATTGCGAGTCACTAGATCGGAAGAGGCAACAAATACTCGGGCAACCAAAACTGGAACCAAAGGGCATCCTTACCCTCTCCCCAGTTGACCTACACAAACTAGTGCAAGGAATTGGGATCACGGAGTGGGTGTAACAATCAAACAGGGTAAGCACAATGGGCCAAACCTGGCGAGCGGCCGGGTTCTCGGAAAAAAGAATGACAAAAATATTAATTGAAAATATTTTATTTTTTGTTTATCAATTATTTAATTATAATACCTTAGTCGAAAAACGTCGAAAGAAACATATGGAAATACCTACAAAAATTTCAAAACTTGGTATCACATTGTGAGTGTTAAAAAAATTACAAAAAACTCTATACTGGCCTACTTTGTGGGAAAATCAAAGATCATCAAGTCCCCTGCAAGTTTATGTAGTGAGTAGGGTCCATGCTTTTATCCACTTTTTTTTCATTGAAGACAACAAGGATATCTCAAAGTTTCTACAATTAAAGGCTTTTCTTAAAAAATAAAACATGATGGTTATAAGCCAAAGAAGTCCTATGTTTTCACTCAAGAAGAACTGGCTACATTTTTGACAGAGGTCGAAAATAGAAGTTTTTTATTAATGGAGGTGATAATGATAGTTGGGATTGTTAGGCATATCATTCTTAAATGTCCAAGAGGTAAAATCAAATTTTTTAAATTGCAATTCATGAAATCCTACACAAATATTATTCTAAATTAAAATTTTATTTTCAAAAATATTTTTAGTGCAGTCTATTTTTTTTTACTTACCTCAGTCTAAGTATTTACTTACCTCCCTAGGAAAGTAAAATGTAATAACCTTCTGTAAATCAGTGTCAGTGAAGAGTCCTTACAGGTAGACTGCTGGATTTAAGCGCGTTATCTAGCAGTGGCGGCTCGCGGTTTTAAAAAATGGTGAAGTGCTAGGTATAGTGCGGGTACTTAAACAAACATTGACTAAAAAACCGTGTAACAAAACGTCCCTCTTATCCTCATTTGTCCAACGACTGAATGGAGTTTCCAACAAATTACAAACTATGTCATTAATTGGGTTCATTTTTATAACACACACAAGTATGTATGAACGTACTCTACTGAATTAACTGAAAAATAAAAACAAAACTTTTTAATCACACAGTAAATCATGTAAAAACGATATCTATAACCGTAAGTTTTGCGAAGCCTTAAAACAAATACCTTAAGGTTAGGCGAACCAATGCTAAAACATTGGTGCATACGACTGATCTATTTTTAAATTGCCCTTCATCATAATGCAAATTGTTACATGCTGTTTGCGTGGCTGACGTCACGTAACCATAGCAACGGTGAATATCAAAGCCATGTTGGGCGTTGGGTCTTCACTTGCTTTGAGCTAACGGACACGGTCGCTGGGGTGCGCCAAATGCACGAGTGTTTATAACTATTGTCAATCGGAGTTAACCGTGGCCCTATTATGCATATGTACATTCGGATTAAATTAATATTATTAATTCGAATATAATTATGTTTTAAGGGCCAAAATGGGAGCTGTATTGGTACATTAATATTTAATATTGTCGAAGAACTTTCCTCCTGCTTTTATTTTTGATTTTTTTATGAAGGGCCCCTTCACCTACTTCACCTGATAAGCCGCCACTGTTATCTAGTACATTTCTAATACCATTTGTCGGCTGTTAATTAATTAATGTCCTAGAAACTCACTGGTTGCCTTAATTTATCCAAAATATCTGTGCTCCGAACTTGACTATCACACTGTATGATATGTGTGCAGTGTATAAGTCAATTTACAAACTGCAAAGCGAATTACTACTGCTGTATGTCAGATCCTGTAACAACATGATTCAATTTAGTTGTGCGCTTTACAGCTCTGGTCTTTATTACCTCGTACTGACTCAGATTTATAAAATTTAAATTTATTTAGACAGAGCGAAATATGCTGAAAGGTAAGATTTATTAATTTTAAATAAAATCCGACATTTGATTCAATAACCATTTTGGTACAAAGTTTACAATAGAGAAACTAAAACAGCTGAAACCGTGCAATGTTAAGGGTTTCGTTACACGTTGCCTGTCAGTAACGTAGCCGGAATTTTAGTTTGGGGGGCCCAAAAGGGTAGGGAAAGCGACCAACCAGCGTCGCAGGCACATCGGAAAACTTTTTTGGTGCCCCGCCCAAAAAACCCTTTATTGGATAATCAAAAAAAAATTTAAAATAAAAAAATACCTATATTTATGTAGTGAGTTATACAAATACACTAATATTATAAAACAGATATTATACAAAAACTTCTTCATGAAATAAGCATAATTTGAGCAAAAAAATATTAAAAGTAAGGTATAATTTTTATTTATGGAAAAAACAAAAATTAACCATAAAGTAAAAGCACAACATATTTTTTTGCCTAAAAATAAACCGTAATTCGCCGCCTGTTTTGACAAAATATATTGATTATTTCATATATTGATGTGGATTTTTTGATAAATACTTATTAAAGCTAAACTTGTTGTACGCTCTTCGCCTGAATGATTTTTTAGATATATTTTTAATCTTTTTAAAGTGGAAAAACTTCTTTTTGCTGAAGCTGTAGTTACTGGGAGGATGATTTGTTATTTTATTTGGCGCGTTATTGATAGCGTTGCCGTCAAAGATTTTTTTTATGTTGCCCAATTATATTTTATATCGTCTTTTTTTTCGGTATAAGTTTTTTATATAATTCTCTTACATTTATGATGTAGTTGTATGTTTGTATATTAAATCGATCCTTCTTTCCTTTTGTTTAAAAAAATATTCATCACTACGTCATTAACATTATAAATAGGTACTTCTAATAAACGCGTTTTCAAATCTTAACTCTCTGCTTATTTTAAACTGTAATAATTCTTAAACTGTTGAAGTCATATCATATATAAGTATATGTTAACAACATACATAAATGAACTAAATAACGGCATACTACAGGCGATTTTGCATTCCTAATGAAACCAAAGATTTATGCAAATGTTTCAAATACAATTCGCATATTTTGTAAAAGGTTTTTCTTTGCCCAACGCAAAGTTTTGATTGAAATAGCATGATTCACAGAGTTGTTAGACTGTGTTTCCCATAAATGAGCGTGATTGCACCACTGATCGATTGAACGCCAAGTAGACGGCCGAATTTGACTCTCTTTAACTTCCGAGAGCGTGTATGTCGCTCTTAGTTTTCGATTCATTTATTTAATATTCTAATTTAATATAAACTCATAAGGTCAACCTTGAGCCAAACTAAAATACATTTGGGAAAACTTTTTTTGAAGAAAGTCGCTAAGAGCAATCGCTGGAAATTATTAAGTTATTTAGATGGCCGCTAGAAGGCGTGTAATACTAATGCTCAACTAAGGGTTCTTTTTAATAGGCCTAGTTTAAGCCTTATTAAAAATGTATGTATTTTAATTTTGAAAAACTTGCAAGCAACTTTGTTGAAGCATTTATTATATTATACACATTACTTCAACTTCTCAAACCAAGGGGTGGGGAAAGGACAAACATTTATTGGGAAAAAAATTCAATAACATCAGCTTAGGTCTACGGAAATTACCAAACTTTGTTGGAATCGAAATTCAATTATTTTATCATTACCGTTATAATATAATTGTTTTTCGTTTCTGCAGTGGTCGCTAGAAGGTGCCGTTAATTATATTATTGAAATTTGCTGGTTTCCTTAAAAATTTTAAATACAAATTTTTACGTAATTACAAGAACCACTAAAATTGGTAGAAGTTAATATCACAACAATCTGAAAAGAGAAAAATTTGAATACCAGTATTTAAGGTATTAATACCGACATATAACTGTCGAAACTGTAAGTGAGTGTGTGTTAATTTGTTACTCCTAAAACATTATTTTATATTTTTATCACTTTCAAAATAAATAAAATAATCTTAATTAATCATGAAGGAGTGAAATGTTAAATCATTTTTTAAAAAGTTTAATGGTATCTACTTATACAGGGTGGCTCATTTGTCTAACAAAGTAATATACCGTCTCTACTATTAAAGATATAAAAAAAAGTTTTTAAAAAAGTTATGCGTGTAAAAAAATATACCTATATGTTATAAAAAAAATTTTAAACCTACAGGATGGTCCAAAAAAGTAGGACAATAAAAAGATAATTTATATATAACGGAGATCGAACCCCAATTGATCTTAAAACTTTTATTATACGCAACAAACATAGAAAATTAACTGGTAATTCTTCCTTAAATGGTGGAACATAAAGATAACCCGATAAAACAGACGAAATTATAAGATTTCTAGAAAAAAAAAACATTTTTTACTAACATTTTTAAGGTTATGTTATTTTTACTTACACTATTTCCACTTCTCGTCTTCTCTTTCTACGTTAACAGTGTTGTTAGTTTGTAAATAGGCGATTATTTTGAAAAATTTGACCATAGCGAACGTTAAAAATTCATATTAATGCACAAAATTCATTTTTAACTGTTTGAAACGAATTCTACAGCTATTTTGTTATACTTTAGGAGTTATAATTTATACGCAAGCAGAAATAAACCCGACAAACCTTTTTTTCTTCTGTGCCTTTCAGTAAAACAATTAATCAAAATACCTATGGTTGAGAAAATAAATTGTTTGTGTTTATTAATACATATATAGCTTTTTGTCTGTTATTCTGCAAAAAGCCGAATGTGAGAAGGATAGATATATTCAAAAGTGAGTATGTATAAATATAAGAACTTACCCAAAACGATAAATATGTTACACTGTAATTTGGTCCATGGGTTTGCCATCAAAATAAATTTTTGTTCAATTGTTTCTTATTACCGTTCTCACAAGTTCATGGCCAACTTAGAAGACAAGTTATGATGCCTAATTTAAATAATTTTTTAAAATTCTTAGCATGAAGTTCGGAAGTTAAGTCGTAGAAAAAATATACTGTACAACTCGAGTGGATTGTCCATATTGCACTCGGAAGTTTAAGCACTTCGCCTACGGCGTCGTGCTTTATTTACTTCCTCGTGCGATATAGACATCATATCCACTCTTGTTGCACAAACTACTATTTACATCATAATATACAGGGTGGCCCGCTCTCAACGCGGAATTCCATAGCATCTAAAGTACTCAACTATTTAATATTTTTCAAAAACAGAGCCCCAAGGAGGCATTAGGTCTAGAATTTAAAATTGTATTAAATTATATAGGGTGTCCCAAATAGTCAGGGTATATCAAGCAAAAAAATGTTTAAATTACGTTTAAGATAAGGTATTTTCAGAATTTGACAGACTGTAGCATTGGAATTTCCGGTTTAACATGTTAACCCAAAAAAATTGGTTTAACTATTTAACAGCATAGAACATCGTCAAAAAATATTAATAAAAGTGCGTATCTTTAAGTTGGAAACAAAAGATGATCGACAATTTTCATGAAGACTAAATTTCCCCTTAAAAATGGTTCTAATAAATAGTTTAAATATCTCAAAAACAAAATGTTTTGAACAAGTTCTAAAAAATATTTTTTCTACTAGCGTGCGAAAAAACGCATTTTCCGCACATGTTTTAGTGTGGAAAATCCACTTTTCCGCACCGTGCGGCAAAGATTTTTCCGCACTGTTATATTTTGAAATTAAATTTAATTAAATTTGGAAAAATGCCATCTGAGGTAGCAGCCTATTTACGATTGCCGAATCCAGAAGGTCTTCTGCCACTGCCCTTGCAAATGCCGGAGTGAGCATAACCAACCTGAAGCGTCATGGGGGGTGGCAATCCACAAAAATCGCCGAAGGTTATCTAAACGAATCCTTGGAAAATAAAAAACTAATAGCAAGTAAAATATTGAAATCAACCCCAGCCAGTGCTTCCACCAGCAGCTCTGTAGCCCTTTCTTACTCCCATCCAGCAACAAGTACACAACATGAACAAACTGATGGGCTTCAGGACTCAGAAAACGAGCTGCAACCTACTGAAATATCAATTATTCCTGCACCCCAATCTTTACTGGAGAACCGCAACCAACTGGCTTCTGCTATTAATTTAAGTAGTGCTAGTAATTGTACGTTTACAATTAATTACAATATAAATAAGTAAATTAATATTGTAAAATTTTGTTCATTGTAATAAAAATTTAAAAAAAAACTCCGTTTTTTGAATTATTTTCAATTTGTTTCCTCACGCTAGTAGAAAAACTATTGTTTCTAACACGTGCAGAAACCTATTTTTTCGCACTTAAATGCTTGACACCACTCCGCTACGCGTCGTGCTGTCAACGGCATTTGCGTGCGGAAAAATCGATTTTCTGCACTTGTTAGGAAAATAGCTATTTTCTACTGAGGTTTCATAATAAAAAACTTAATTTATTTTACTAAAATTTTATTACCTATGTTTCATTTGCCCCTTTCAAAAATTGACACTTGCCAAAAAAAATTAAATTATACCTAGTCTGTGGTTACGTTTTAATTGTAAATAATTACCTGCGTTACTTTTAAGCACGCTGCGCCTAAAAGGAGGTTATTAAAAAACTATAATGACAATCAAAAAGATGTTCTTATAAAACGTCAGTAGAAAAAAAAAAAATTTATACAACTCGTTACGAAACAATGTCTTTTAGTTACTTGTTGTACAAATAGCTATTTTAAATCTGCTTAGAATTCTCAAAAACTTTATTAATTTAATATCTTTTTAATGAATGGTATATAATTTTTTGGTATGTATTATTGGTATAACAGGATTTAAAGAACTTAAATGACATTTAATATTGTGTATCTTTTCCATTTTTAAGAAAGTAAAACTTTTTTAAAACCTTTAGAATTTGCCATTGCTTTTTTAAAAGAAAATCCAGAAAATCTAAAACCGATTACTTCTTATGCGTCTCAGATCGTTTTACAATGTTTTCCTTCTTGGGTTTTTTAACTTTTGTCAATAGCATTTGTCACAAATAAAAATATATCCCTTCAGATCCCTCAGCTTTTTTGGTAAATCAAAAGTAGATCTACGTTGTTGGTATTTAATTTTTAGTTTACATAAAAAGTTTTTCGTTCCCTTTCTTTGGATTATGTTTTTACAAAGAATTCAGTCCTTTTTATACAGGGTGATTCCTAAGATGATACTTCTTTTAAAGCTGCGTATAGAAGGCATTAAAATAAACAACATTTTCAAATACCTTTTTTCAAAAAACCCAAAAATAAAGTACTTCCATTCATTTATTACACTACAAATCAAATACGGTTCTGCCTAACTTGTCCGTTGAATAACATTAAGAAAACTTCTGGGTGTAGAGAAGAAACAACTGCACTTTTACGATACTCACTTAGCACCACAAACAAATAACAAACAAAACAAATCAAATAGGGACAATGCAAGTTCCTCAAACTCTTTTATATTTTTCTATATCTCCGGCTTGACTTAAGCGGTTTTCACCACTTTCCTTCAAATATATTTTTTATCTAAATAAATATTTATATACGGTTCTTTCAAAATTTAATAAAAAAATTTAAAAATGTGATGATTCTGCCAATATCTTTTTCTGGCGGCGACGGACGTAACAAAGAATAATCCAATATGATTTTAAATGGTACTATAGAATAAGCTCTTTCAAACGAGATCAGGTTTGTTCAATTTGGTTAAGGTCAACCGAAGTTATGAGTATTTCTTTTAAAGGAGGCTCCCCCTCATCCCCTCAGTGTTTTTTGGAAGTTAGAACAAAATATATTAAAGTAAAGTTATAGTATATATTTCAAAGAAGAAATACTCTATTTTTGACATCACCTTATTTGACATATTATCTATTAAAATGCGAAAATCATTTTAGTCATAGATTGTACGCCCTCTAGCGGTAATTTCAGGAACTTGAAAATAATTTCCAGCAATTTCTCTTATTTAATTATAGTTTTTTTAATTTTAAAAACTTTGTGACAAACGGTTCCTGAGATATGGCCGGCGTCCATTCTTATTTGGCCACCCGGTACTCCTGTAACTTATCTATATCCAATTTTTGATAATATTTATATTAAAAGCACGGCTGGCTAAATCTGAGATATAAGTCTTCTTTTTAAAATATACGTATGTAAGTAGATGTATGTATTTCTCGTTTTCAATCTCCTATACATATTTTCTATATTCGCCGATATTCTGATATTCTTTTATAACGAATTCGAAAATATTTGAAGCGGAGGATAATATTTACACTATTGTCATATCTTGTTTCCGTATCGTTTTGTTTTCTGGGATTGAGGATTTTGGTGTTCAAAGCGCCCCAGTCATTCAATATTCGTTTAAATAAGCGTTATTTGGCATCATTAAAATAACAAAATACTTGTTTATGCGACAAGTGTCTAAAGTAGTACTTTTTTACGAATGGAAAATTTCACGAGCAGTAGGCGTGTGCGCAAATCTCACAAGTACAAAAAGTCACTTTATGCACGCATTGCATGAATTACTCCTAAGATTAAACCTAAGTTAAAACAGAGGAATAATTCTAAGTTTAGGCCACGGCCCTAAAATGTCAATTTTATGATCAGGTTAGTTACTCTTAGGACCAATTTTATAAAGTCCTCTTAAACCTTCGTTTAAACCGAAGACTAATTCTAAAACTATTAATGGTCGATTTATAATGTTGAATTGACAGCAGAGTTCAACCTGGTCATAACTTGGTATGTTATGTAACACTATATGTTATGACTAGGTAAATTACTTTAATCTACTTTCATGTAGTAATATGAATTTTACAGTTCTGTAAATCGTTTTGTAAGGGCATCTATTACAGCACTAGTGCTGTAATAGATGCCCTTACAGCACCAGTGCTGTAATGGAAAAAACGGTTTTATTAATATTTTGCTGTTAAATAAAACCACACTTGTTAGAAGAATGATTTATTATTAACAATTATAAAATTAATTAAAATATATCTTGATTTTTCTTGACTGAAGTTCTCAACATTGAGTAGTGAGTCCATAGTGTAGATGGTTTCTGGGAGCGTTGCTTTACGGAAAAATAACCGAAAAGGATTTTCTCAGACATCTCCTTTATTTTGTTAGCTTTGCACAAATCTTCAAACTTCTGATACTCCAACTCATACCGTGCCTTGGATTTTGTTGGAACTAAACTTGAGATCGCTTCGTTTGCCGCTGCTTTTATATCAGAGGGTAAACTTCCATCAGAATCGCTCATTTTGAAAAACGGTTTTTATATTTTTGAATTTGTTTGACAAAGTTTCGACAGTAACCATGCGAAACAATAACTATGCGAAAGGTAACATAAAAAACTTGATTAGTAAACTTAATAGCAGATGCATTTTTATTTTTAAAAATGCCTTTTGACAAATATTTTTATTCATAGATGAAAGTAGATAAAATTTTGTACAATCTTCTTGTTGTAAATTCATATTACTACACTCGATGTTTCATTAAACTCTGCTGACGCCTCGTTTGACAACTTTAACATCTCGTGTTGTGATATGAATCTTTACAACACTTATATCGTAAATAACTATTAACTCGAACTTTGCTGTCAATACCACATTAAATAAAAGGACCATTATTCAAGGGCGTAGATATGGGGAGGGTAAAGGGGGTAATTACTCCCCCCCCCCCAGGACCATAATAATGAATAAAAAATGTAGTTTAGTTGCATCAGTTATTGTTTTGTCAAATTGCAATAAAAATACTTTTGGAAAAAGAATTTGCAAAATTACTTTGGGAATCAAGTTTCTGGCTGGAGACACAAGTTGTTTTTTTGAGTGACTTTTAATAGAGGACCCCCCCCCCCCCCCAGAAAAAAATAATATCTACGCCCTTGCCATTATTAACATTTCTTCAATATAAACTGGACCTAACACAGCTCTATTACCTAGTCGGTAAAAAAATATTCGCAATACAAGAAGGGAAAAAAATATTTATTATTTAAATGACTTGCAATGAAATGTGGAAGAATATAATCCCCTTTACGTCTTTGAGTTGGTTGGTGGGAACTAAATCTATTCTAAAAAAAGTCTTGGTTAACCCCCTCCCTCCGTCATATTTTGAGAGGCTCTTCATCCGCCGTAAACTGCTGTTATTATATTGTTTCAATTTCTAGCGCCAGTGCCTCGAACTTTGAGTTAATAAATCCATCTTTGTTGTCGGTCAATTTTTGCCCATTTTATAGGTTAGTAGTAGAAAAAAGGGTTTTAAGGACTTAAAAGATGTTTGCATTATTTGATATTGGGTAATATTTCTATTCCTAATATACATAGGATTTTCTCTAAAATAAAATAAAACAAAATAATCTTTATCAAAACAAAGTAAATTAGTTTTAAGATCTCTTATTGGTCTGACGAATATTGACAAGTAATCGAGTTGATTTTTGTTTCGTGATTGGCTTGCCGGCCAAATGGAGTGGAAAATAGCTTTCACTTGATCGAGATTGAAGGTTTATATGATGCGGTCATATAAAAATCATCGCCGGCTTTATTCCGAGCGGAAATGTGAAAATAATTTAATTTCATGGTTATCTGGAGTTTTTATTTAATTAATCTTTAACAGATGGATGGCCGGAAAGGGGCTTTGGTATTGACTGAAACCCTACCTTCTCTAAAATTAAATTAAAGTCAAGCACGGGAATAAGCTATTTTTTTTCTAATTTTAGGTCTTGCAAATATTTTCGCATTCACATTATTTTCTCTCTTTCTTAGATTTTACCTTCTTTTGATAAGAGAAAAAGAAACCTTAATAATTATCCCCCATTCAAGCATTAAGTTTTCCATTAGACATGGTGTGACTCTAACCTACTGTCTTTTAATGTCACCAAAGCCAGCATATTATTAGCCTGAGAAAATTGAACCTATTACACACATTTACTCAGTGTGCTGTAGTAGCATCTATTGTTATTTTTTATTTGAAAAATATAAACAAAATCTTGACCTCTGTTAAGTTTTATATTTATGGGTAAAAAAAATAGGTTAAAACTTTTATTAGTTTTTTAGAATTTTAGTTATTTTTCTAAACCGCCCATTTTAAATAGTCGTGGTAACTTGCTTAGTACACCGAGAACATAATTTGTTGGGTCAAACAATAAATGTTTGAAACTTAAAAATCAAATGCCAGAAAATGTTAAACTATACTAATTAATTTTACAATCAAACACTGTCTATAGGACCACGGCAATGGCTCAGAGGTAAGTTACTGACATTCGACCGTGGCGGTCCGAGTTCGATTTTCGGAGTGGGCATTCGCATAATAAAAAAAGTATGTCCGAAATTTAGTAGGTTTAAGAATGCAGGGAAGAGTGTAAAATGTATCGTTTTCCAATGCACCCCATTCACGCCGGTAACCAGGTCCGATGAAATCGGACATCTCGTGGGGTGCGGAAGAAGGTACACACTCCCCAATCGGTAGGTCATGCAATGGCAATAAACCGACGGTTGATAGCCCTTGGGGGTGTCGCATAACTGAGTATCGTGGTTAGGAAATCACGTTAAGATGTAGGTCCGAAAGCAAGGTGGCTGAATGTTGGAAACGATAAATGGCCACCAGTAACCAAAAACACACACATTTCAAACTACGGCGGTGGCTCAGCGGTGAGTCACTGACATTCGACGGTGGCGTGTAGGGTAAAAATAAGGACATTATGGTAGAACTACCAAATCCATTATTTTACCTTTTTATTATAAAATAACAAATTGTTTAATATTATTGTTATAAGTTCCTGCTTAACATTGAACGCCATAACAAGGTTAAGCCAGGGGTTATACTCATTGCCAGACGTGATGTTGTAATCACTCTTAAATACTTATAATGATAATATTCTTTTTAACCAAAGGTTATTATCATAGTTTAAGGTTAGTACGTAGTATAAATAAGACTGATTGTAATATAGTAGAGCAGGTTTCATTATCGTTCAGATAAGATCAATTTTAGATTGTTATAATGTAACTTCAAGTAACAAATATACCCTTTTGATACCTAACCTGTAAAACAAGTATTTTACTTCATCGAACCAAGTAGTTACCTTACAGGCGTTTTGAGTTCGATCCTCGGAGAGGGCATATGCACAATAAAAAAAGTATGTCTGAATTTTAATAGGTTTAAGAATGCAGGGAA
Source organism: Polydrusus cervinus (assembly GCA_935413205.1). Lineage (NCBI taxonomy): Eukaryota > Metazoa > Arthropoda > Insecta > Coleoptera > Curculionidae > Polydrusus > Polydrusus cervinus. The sequence continues at coordinate 45,092,441 of OW284516.1, read as the reverse complement.
GAGTGTAAAATGTATCGTCTTTCAACGCACCCCATTCACGCCGGTAACCAGGCCCGATGAAATCGGACATCTCGTGGGGTGCGGAAGAAGGTACACACTCCCCAATCGGTAGGTCATGCAATGGCAATAAACCGACGGTTGATAGCCCTTGGGGGTGTCGCATAACTGAGTATCGTGGTTAGGAAATCACGTTAAGATGTAGGTCCGAAAGCAAGGTGGCTGAATGTTGGAAACGATAAATGGCCACCAGTAACCAAAAACACACACATTTCAAACTACGGCGGTGGCTCAGCGGTGAGTCACTGACATTCGACGGTGGCGTGTAGGGTAAAAATAAGGACATTATGGTAGAACTACCAAATCCATTATTTTACCTTTTTATTATAAAATAACAAATTGTTTAATATTATTGTTATAAGTTCCTGCTTAACATTGAACGCCATAACAAGGTTAAGCCAGGGGTTATACTCATTGCCAGACGTGATGTTGTAATCACTCTTAAATACTTATAATGATAATATTCTTTTTAACCAAAGGTTATTATCATAGTTTAAGGTTAGTACGTAGTATAAATAAGACTGATTGTAATATAGTAGAGCAGGTTTCATTATCGTTCAGATAAGATCAATTTTAGATTGTTATAATGTAACTTCAAGTAACAAATATACCCTTTTGATACCTAACCTGTAAAACAAGTATTTTACTTCATCGAACCAAGTAGTTACCTTACAGGCGTTTTGAGTTCGATCCTCGGAGAGGGCATATGCACAATAAAAAAAGTATGTCTGAATTTTAATAGGTTTAAGAATGCAGGGAAGAGTGTAAAATGTATCGTCTTTCAACGCACCCCATTCACGCCGGTAACCAGGCCCGATGAAATCGGACATCTCGTGGGGTGCGGAAGAAGGTACACACTCCCCAATCGGTAGGTCATGCAATGGCAATAAACCGACGGTTGATAGCCCTTGGGGGTGTCGCATAACTGAGTATCGTGGTTAGGAAATCACGTTAAGATGTAGGTCCGAAAGCAAGGTGGCTGAATGTTGGAAACGATAAATGGCCACCAGTAACCAAAAACACACACATTTCAAACTACGGCGGTGGCTCAGCGGTGAGTCACTGACATTCGACGGTGGCGTGTAGGGTAAAAATAAGGACATTATGGTAGAACTACCAAATCCATTATTTTACCTTTTTATTATAAAATAACAAATTGTTTAATATTATTGTTATAAGTTCCTGCTTAACATTGAACGCCATAACAAGGTTAAGCCAGGGGTTATACTCATTGCCAGACGTGATGTTGTAATCACTCTTAAATACTTATAACGATAATATTCTTTTTAACCAAAGGTTATTATCATAGTTTAAGGTTAGTACGTAGTATAAATAAGACTGATTGTAATATAGTAGAGCAGGTTTCATTATCGTTCAGATAATATCAATTTTAGATTGTTATAATGTAACTTCAAGTAACAAATATACCCTTTTGATACCTAACCTGTAAAACAAGTATTTTACTTCATCGAACCAAGTAGTTACCTTACAGGCGTTTTGAGTTCGATCCTCGGAGAGGGCATATGCACAATAAAAAAAGTATGTCTGAATTTTAATAGGTTTAAGAATGCAGGGAAGAGTGTAAAATGTATCGTTTTCCAATGCACCCCATTCACGCCGGTAACCAGGCCCGATGAAATCGGACATCTCGTGGGGTGCGGAAGAAGGTACACACTCCCCAATCGGTAGGTCATGCAATGGCAATAAACCGACGGTTGATAGCCCTTGGGGGTGTCGCATAACTGAGTATCGTGGTTAGGAAATCACGTTAAGATGTAGGTCCGAAAGCAAGGTGGCTGAATGTTGGAAACGATAAATGGCCACCAGTAACCAAAAACACACACATTTCAAACTACGGCGGTGGCTCAGCGGTGAGTCACTGACATTCGACGGTGGCGTGTAGGGTAAAAATAAGGACATTATGGTAGAACTACCAAATCCATTATTTTACCTTTTTATTATAAAATAACAAATTGTTTAATATTATTGTTATAAGTTCCTGCTTAACATTGAACGCCATAACAAGGTTAAGCCAGGGGTTATACTCATTGCCAGACGTGATGTTGTAATCACTCTTAAATACTTATAATGATAATATTCTTTTTAACCAAAGGTTATTATCATAGTTTAAGGTTAGTACGTAGTATAAATAAGACTGATTGTAATATAGTAGAGCAAGTTTCATTATCGTTCAGATAAGATCAATTTTAGATTGTTATAATGTAACTTCAAGTAACAAATATACCCTTTTGATACCTAACCTGTAAAACAAGTATTTTACTTCATCGAACCAAGTAGTTACCTTACAGGCGTTTTGAGTTCGATCCTCGGAGTGGGCATATGCACAATAAAAAAAGTATGTCTGAATTTTAATAGGTTTAAGAATGCAGGGAAGAGTGTAAAATGTATCGTCTTTCAACGCACCCCATTCACGCCGGTAACCAGGCCGGATAAAATCGGACATCTCGTGGGGTGCGGAATTGCCAATCGGTAGGTCATGCAATGGCAAGAAATCAAGGGTTGCTATAGCCTTTGGGGGGTGTCGCATGACTGAGGATCGTGGTTGGGAATCCACGTTAAGCTGTAGGTCCAAGAGCATGGTGGCTAAATGTTCGAAAGGACAAACCCCTAATTTAAAATGTCTCTTCTATCTCAAAATGGAGAGATATTTCATTATAATTATTTTGTTAAATTAAAATAAATTTTTATATAAAAATGTTATTTCAGAACTCAATCATCAGAGGTCTTTTAATTAAAGGATTTTCTATATTTTATGAAAAACCTTTTATTTCAGAGTTCATTTAAAATAATTTATATTTTAAATAAATGTTTGCATAAATATATTGATTTTTTTTTATCCTGATATGTATGATTTCACTTGCCCTGCCCATTATTTATTTTTTCCTAGGGGATTGGGTAAAAGGCATTAAATGAGATAATATATAAATTTGTGTACAGAGTGGCCCATTTGTCTGACAAAGTAATATACCGTCTCTACTATTAAAGATATCAAAAAAAAGTTTCTATAAAAGTTGTGAGGTATAAAAAAATTTATGTTCTAAAATTATCTTTAAACATACAGGATGGTCCAGAAAAGTAGGACAATAAAAATATACATTTTTTTAAATGGAACACCCTATATATTTTAGCATTTTCTGTTTCCTTACAAAATTATCCATATGACGCCATATTTAGTTTTTTAATTTTTTGCAACGTTGCCAAACAAAATGCAAAATTCTTAAAATTTTGGAAAAAACATGATAGTAAAAAATTACCTGTATTTCTTAATAAGAGTATCGAAAATAGAAAATTTCTTGTAAGCTCTTAAGTTTAGGGATAGAAAAACTGTCTTAAATCTTTAAGTACCGAAAATTTTGTACAGGGTGTTTTCTGTTGACATCCAAATATATAAAATTTTAAAATACAATAACTCTGTTTTTTCAAATGAAACACCCTATATTTATTAGGCTCGTCTGATAGATATTATAAGTATCTTTTATTATTGTTAAGTCATACCTATGCCTAAAATTACTAGTTTTGGCAATATTTCGATTTTTATTTAAATTTTCGTAAAAAAAACTATTGTTTTTATTTTTCTAGTACGCCATGATCAGCAAAGTCAAAACAAATGTAATTGAATATAATGTCATATTTATAATTATTATATTTATATTTATAATGTTTGTAAACTTATTTTCAATATCCAGTTGCGTAATAAAAACAAAATTTTATTAAATTAAATAAATACGTAACTAACTATGGTTATCAATTTATTTTAATATGGGATAATATTTAATTACATTTGTTTTTAGTTTGCTGGTCATGGCTTATTAGAAAAATAAAAATTATAGTTTTTTTCACCAAAATTTAAATAAAAATCGAAATATTGCCAAAATTAGTAAATTTAGGTATAGGTATGACTTAACAATAATAAAAGATACTTACAATATCTATCAGACGAGCCTAATAAATATAGGTTGTTTCATTTGAAAAAACAGAGTTATTGTATTTTAAAATTTTGTATATTTGGATGTCAACAGAAAAGACCCTGTACAAAATTTTCGGTACTTAAAGATTTAAGACACTTTATCTATCCCTAAACTTAAGAGCTTACAAGAAATTTTCGATTTTCGATACTCTTATTGAGAAATACAGGTAATTTTTTACTATTATGTTTTTTCCAAAATTTTAAGAATTTTGCATTTTGTTTGGCAACGTTGCAAAAAATTAAAAAACTAAATATGGCGTCATATGGACAATTTTGTAAGGAAACAAAAAATGCTAAAATATATAGGGTGTTCCATTTAAAAAAATGTATATTTTTTGGACCACCCTGAATGCTTAAAAATAATTTTAGAACATATATTTTTTTATACCTCACAACTTTTATAAAAACTTTTTTTTGATATCTTTAATAGTAGAGACGGTATATTACTTTGTCAGACAAATGGGCCACCCTGTATAATCATTAACTAGCACATTACATTTTACAAAATAAACATATCTGCGTCTGTTTAAAGGTTTGAAACAATGAATATTAGAAGAGTTTTAGACTTGCATTGTCTTTATTTGTTTTTTAGATCACAACTGGTAAATACTGCTCATTAAATACGTAGTATAGGTACACCTGAAGAAGATTGAAGCTACTTACCAGTTGAAACGTTGTGATTTAAAAATAAATAAAGATAATACAAGTCCAAGACCCTTCAATTCCAAAAATATCTGCTATAAGATGTATTTCAAGACTATGCTGTAAAAAATCAAAAAAATTGTTTTTACTCTTATAAGACCAAAATTTCGGCGTTAATTAATTATAATTATGATTATATAAATTAAGGCATTGTTTTCCAAGGCATACTAGACTTATCTTATGGTTTAAAAAGTAAAAAAAGTTTACTCCTTTAGATTTTGTTACTTAAAATTATCTGACTTATTTTACCGCTACAGAAAAAAAATACGCATTTGTGAAAGTAATTTTTTTAGCTCTATTCTACCGTGTTTTAAGAATTTCGGTACAACGTTTTATTTTTGTGGAACTGTTATTAACATTAGATTTAGAAATAGGGACCTGCATTTTTTATTTCATCTTTTAAAATCTCTTTAAGCCATTAATTCAACAATGTATCAAACTTAATAATTTTTAGACGTGTTTATGTTATTTCTACATAATCATGAACTTCATACGGCCCTCGAATTTGTTCACTTTATCCTTTTTAAAGCTTCAAATTGGCCGAAAAATGGTATTATTTACATACTTATTAACTCCTAAAGTTTTAAATCTTAACTTTAATATAAACGAAAAAAAATGTCTGTCACCCTGTATATATCCCATCTGTTTTATATGAAGTTAAAAGGAACAGCGTACTTTTAAACCGCACTGTCTATTTTACACAAAAGTTAAAATAAATGCTCTTACACATTTTATTTTATTTCACCTTCTATCAATCTTTCTATGTTTTGCATTTTTTACGCAAAGATTCTAGTCATATTTCTTCCTAAAAGCTCGTTATATCTTGACAGTTGTTAAAAGTAAACCCCATTTTTTTGGCACTACGTTTCAAGCATAATAATGTTCTTTTATGTTCACTAAAATAATGTCTTATTGACGCTAAAGTAAAATTCCAATTTAAAAGATGATAAAATATCGATAAAATCAAAATTCATGTCAAAGTAGAATTAAATTAGTCCCAGCATTTGCTTGAATAGTGCCTCTGAAAACCTAATCTTATTTTAAGATTTAGTTCCTTAGACATCTGCAATTTTATTTCATGCTCTATTTCTCTAGAGTTAATACAAGAGCAATCAGGTAGCATAATTTAACTTGAATATGACTTTTCTCTAAGGTTGATTCGAGATAGAAAATCGCGATAATCGGAAAAGCGCACCTGACCCATTTCTAGGTTAAATATTATTCTTTAATTCAAAAACCTGAACACAATGTAAGTCCAAAACTTCTCTATCCATGGGTAATTATTTCTTGTAAATCTAGCTCGTCTTATAGGGGCATGAAGATCTAATAAGGTTGTAATGGTATTATTAATATATTCTACTTTATCGTTAATGTTTTCAAGATCGTATATATTTCTCCACGGGATTGAATGCAGATGTGCCAGAAATTGTGGAATATTAATTTTGTTTATATCTCTATATTCTTTAAAGGTTATTTCTCTTGTCTTATTGAGCAAAGTGAGTTCGCAGCCAATAAACTCATGATCTGACATTGGCGGGGCGGGCAAAGTGTTACACTGTTTTACTAGATCAGGATTGGAGATTATGAAAAGATCAATTAGTGTGGTGGAAGTAGAAGAGACTCTAGTGAGATTATTAATTAATTGAGTGAGCCTTACGGACTCTAACAAGGAAGTTTGTATAACAAGAGTGGATATGATGTCTATACCACACGAGAAAGTAAATTGAGCATGACACCGTAGGCGGAGTGCTCTAACTATAGAGTGCGATATAGACAATCCACTCGAGTTGAACAGTATATTTTTTCTACGACCTTATGCTAAAAAATGTAAAAAAAAAGTTTGTAGGTTGCCGGGCTCGAACTCACTACCATTGGATCCATAGTAAAATGCTCTACCGTCTCGACTACTGAAGCATTTAGTTGATTATGGTAAAACCAACTGAATAATGATGCTACATGAAATTAATTTTCTATGCATATTCAGCAGGTTGCATTATTGATAAATCTATTATAAATGCGTATAGATTTTGTTATATTGAACAAATTAATAACATATTATACCATATACATTTAAACTATATAATTTAGTGTCTTGAAAAAGAAGGCGGAGCCTCAGTAAAAATAATATACTGTGATTGGTCAGTACTATTAAGAACAATATGTAAATTTGGCTCCTCTGCTGTAATTGACTACTGTGATTGGTCAGTTTTATAACCTAACTAGGATTGTTATGAAATTTTGCCGCACAGTTAACTGGAATAGCCTACTTTACTCGCCACTTAAATGTAAAGGAAATAGAAAATTTCCATGTGGGAGTAAAAATTTTTTTTATTAGTATTAAATTTAGTAATATTATAAATAATATGTATAAAAAATAGCTGTAATTGTACATAACAAATAGCCGAAAAAATATTTTTGGTTAGTAAATCTCCCTAAAAGTAATAAATTACCAATATCCATAATCCCTTGGTGTTGATATACAAAAATATCATAAATTATAAATTTTTTTGTTGCTGTTTCTATAGATTTAATTCATTTTTAAGATTAATACATATTATTTTATAAATCTTCCACAATCTATAAACATAATTTATTATGTGAAACACTTCCTAGGAGTCATTGTATTTCAACAGCAACAAAGACATTATTTTAATTTAGCCCTAATTCCTGGGGTTCCTAAAAACTGTCTTCAAGGTAGGTAATATCTGCATGAACTTATTTGTATTTTGTAAATTGCTTCTTTTTGCATGGTTTTAATGTTGTAAATTAACGCATTCGGCCGTTTTTTAAAATTATTTAAGGAAAAGCATAAAGCTTTGAATATCAATACGTCGATATTCAAAGCATAAAGTGACGAATAATTTACCATACACCAAATATTTACCTTTTTCTACAATTGAAGGTAAATTTTTTAACTGGAAAATATTTCTCAACAAAGAATCTATGTATTCCTTGACAAGCCAAAAATCAGATATACCTTTTTTTTATTAAATAGTTTTTTTAAATTTCCATTTCTTTATGCATTGATTTTTTTCAAATGCAAATCTATGTACCTAGGTATTGTTATATCTTCAAAAAAACGGCTTAAAAAATTAAATATCACCCACTATATTTACTTTCGAATTTCTGATACCTGATAAGCAACAAACTATTAAAAAACGTTAACCATTGTTTTCCTAGTTGGAAACTAAAAATAATTTGAAACATTATGTATCATTTCTAGAGTTATGTATCGGAATTTGGGTATTATTCATTGCGTAAGTTTCTCTAAATTTTCTGATTATGTAGGTAACATTAACTTAAATTTTTAATTTGTTCTAAAGAATAATGAATAATCAAGGAAGTTAAGATCTAGCGATCTGGCTGGTCACTCAATTGTATCTCTTCTTCCCATCCACCGGTTACAAATATTTTGCGCTTAATATAGCAGTACACAATCCTGCTAAAACCATGGACAAAAGAGCTAAAGATAGACACCGAATTCCCCTATATCAAAACAAGCCGTCATAAACTAAACTTCACGCTACCACTTAGTTCCTGACGAGTGCCATGAATAAAACCATATGGAAATGGAAGGCCATTTTTACGAGCGTGTAATACGCTGTTGACAAATGATAAAAAGATTCTCATATTTTGGATTTTATTTAGGCTCAAGTTAAACACATTGGATTGCCTAAAATATAATCAAACCTCTACTAATTATTCAAACTACTACTAACCTCAAACATTTTGAAAACATTTATCATTAAATGGAGTGGTGGTATTCTCGTATTCCAAATAATTTACCACATTTACATAAATCGATCTTAATCCACATAGCGAATTAAAAATTATACGAACACAGGGTTGCGTTCACAGTCGACGTCGGATGTGCTCTGGAGACTCGATTCTCGAGTTACGACGATATTTTCCTAAGGCGACATTTATGGACAGTTTTAAGCTAGATTCCAGAAAGAGCACGCCCGACAAACGACTATAGCCGCGTTCTCAAAGCTACGTTCTGTCGCCAGCGACATCATCTGGACCAATCAGGATCATTTACGTCGTTACCCCTAACCCCCCACCACCGTGTCGTTCGGTCGGTGTCGCTGTTGTTGAATTATTTCAACTTCACTTCGTTTACGTGTGGCGAGAAGAAGTGGGGTGTGTCGCCTGCGACAACCATAGCTCTGAGAACGCGGCTTATGAACGACAGGTATTGAGTTCGATTATGTTTTAAGGTCGAGTTGGTATATTTTGTAATTGTATCCATATCAAAATTTAAATGAAAACCGCAATAGAATCGAACTTGGAACGTAATTGTCAGTTTGACCTAACTTAACCTAACTTTTGACCTGAACTACTGTAGAAATTAATTATAAAATAGTTATCTTGTCAAAACGATTCGAGTATTCTACTTCGTCACATCATCACCTATTCTTCATGAATTCAAGAAGTAAATATATTTTTTAAAATACAGTAAATCAACATTACGGTAATATTTTAAAATTGCCTTTAACATACTAATGTCGGGTTGCACAAATAATTTTAATATTAATTAATTAACCAGCAAGTTTGACTGTGTCATGGCAGAAATAATTTTCTCACAATCATCGAGGCCCGGTTACCTTAGTTTTTAATTTACTAATCAAGCACCTTTGGTTGTGAGTACAAAACGCCTGTCAATAAAATTTATGTCACAGTCAAACTTGCTGATTAGAGCTAATTTTGATTAAAAATCTTTGAGCAATCCAACATAAGTGAAGAAACTGTCATAATAAATTTATTTTCCGGATTATTCCACACTGGCGCATATAATTCGCAAAATGAGAATCGTGGAAAACTTGGCAACGTTTGCCTCCTAGCGGTAGCAAGTGAAAATACTGAAACGAATGACAACTTTGACATTAAGAATATTAAACAATAAGTTATTTTATTTCCAGCTTTAGTAAATAAAAAAGTGGTGAGAATTTATTGGTTGAAGGTTTTGTAGGTTAATTATAAAAGACCAATATGATGGGACAGCGCTAGGTTTGTAAAATAACCGATTCAGTGCCTGGATTGTGTAGTCTAAACATGCTATCGCCCTCTTATAAACAGTGAGTTATAGGCTCGGCGCAAAAATAATTTTATGAATGAGATTCGGTGTCTATCTTTCAGCTCTTTTGTCTATGGCTAAAACCATATGCGATTAACATTAATGTCAGCATCTACATGAAAAGGAAATACAGCAACCAAATCTGGAATGAGTTATTCGCGAAAAAATTGAGATGTTACTTAGATTATCTTTAAAAATTATTAGCCCAATTACTTGATCACCAATAATTATGGATGCCCAAACATTAAGCTTTGTGGACTTGGAAGGTGACTTTATTGAATTCAGTGAGGATTCTCGCCAAAAATTGTTTGTAATTAAATTACGAATCCATAGAGGCTATAATAATATAATAATTATTTATGTACCAAGGCAGTAAAGTGATTCTTTATCGGATGAATCTGAAATTATGAGATGAGCGAGTTAAGCGAGTGAGGCAAATAACAGGCGAGTTCGAAAAAGACACTTTACTGACGTGGTGCATACAAAATTTTATCGTCAACCGTTTATCACCGTATTATGTAAGAGAGACCGCTCTAAGAAAATAGATGTTTTTTCCCCATGTTAAGTTAATAGAAAATACGAGCTGCAGACCTATTTTAGAATCGGGTCTACGTAAAATATTTAATAGTTCTTGCCTTATATTTGGTCAAAATGTAAAGTAGAAGTTTCATACTACCTATTTCATCCCATATTCAAACTCGAAAGGTTAAAATAGCTTCACAATCCGCCGACACAAAAACCCATTTTGGCATAAATTTGCCATGTCAGAAAATTTCGGCTGACCATGTGCGTATTCCAAAGCACCCCTAAAAAATTTGACCTACTATGAGAAATGGCAAATTTTGCCGGTTTGTTCGGCATAGAGTAAAAATTTGCGGAGGGTAATACTTTACCTGCCGCATTTGCCTGTGTACTAATCGTTACAATTTACTGGTTTTGCTAAAATTAACAGTAAACGAGATATCGTCCACCGGCACTCTAAATAAACATTTGGTATATGCCGATTATCAAGCGAGTATAAGAAAAAATAATTTAATTACAGTACTAGGAAATCTCAACTGTTTAATTTATGTTTTACCATTGTATGCCCTTAACTGCCTAATTAGAATGGGGTTGAAACTAGACATCCTTAGTGATTACGGGAGTAAATGTATTCAATATCAATTTCTCTAAACAAAGCTTTAACCGATGGCTTTAACATCTGCATTTTCGAATAAAATCAAATTACTGTATGCTGTTAGGAGCTTGCTGTCATACTGCCCCTGGTTAATTAATTTAAATACCTACTCCGTTTTGTCCTTAGGGGACAGCGTTACAGCTTGTCCGCGATCTCTGTAGGGTATGGATATTTAGTTTCACTTTACTTGGTTGCTACTAGTTATATATTTTATTTTAAATGAATAAGTTAATTTTCAACTTAACCCATTTCCGGCCAATGGTATACGCACCATGGTAATATTTATTTATTAAAAAAAAAACGGTTTCTTATTTATTAGATATTAATTTAATTGTGCATTGCCTAAAGTACATACGCATTATTACCAATATTTCGATTTTGTGGTGGGGTTTTATTTTCGTTGTTTGAATTTTTTAAAACAGTTAATTTTGACCCAGTCGGTATAAACATATTTATACCTGATAGTAAATTATAATACATACATTTATTGTGACTATTTTTATGTATTTGTATTACTTAAATACTATATAAAACAATTTTATATTGTTTTTGATGTAAATAAATTCAAGTTTCCTACAATTAGATCATAAAACGAATTGATGCGTACCCGAACCGTTGGCGGAATATGTGAATTGTAGCTTTCCGAATAATATCGCGCCGAAACTTGTCAGAGCTCGTTTTGATATGGATAGTTTATTTAGTTGTGCCTCGAATTTTACAGCGTAAACAGCTAAATTAATGATTCCAGCGCACCACCGAATTTTTTTTGATAATTACTTTTCGTCATATAAGTTATTTCAAAAACTACGAGAGCTAAATTATTTTGCCACTGGTACGATTAGAGATAATCGAATCAATAAAGCTTCCCTAGATAGTGCTAAAATCCTATCAAAAAAGGTCGAGGTGCTTATGACTATGCTTTTGATGAAAACACTAAAGTTACTCTTGTCAGATGGAATGATAATACTATTGTTACAGTTGCTAGTAATAATTTTTCTGTTCAACCTCTAGCAAGTGCTAAGAGGTACAATCGAAAAGATCACAAAGAAGTACAACTTCCACAACCTGACGTTATAAAACAGTATAATCAGTATATGGGAGGGGTAGATCTTCACGACAATGCATGCAATTGCGAATTATAGAACAAATATACGAGGAAAGAAGTGGTGGTGGCCTCTTTTCATCAATGCTCTGGATAGCGTCATAGCTAATTGTTCGAAAATTTATAGAAAAGCAAATGACTCGCGTATGTCCCAACGATTTTAAATCTTACTTAGCATTACGTTTGCTAAGAAGTGAAGAATCCAACGAAAGTAAAATATCTGCGGTAGGGCACCAAGAGAATCTGTGCCCAATGAAGTTCGGTTTGATAATGAGGGTCATTTAATAATAAGACATGCGGAAAATGCGCGAAGAAGATGTAAACTGTGTCAAAATCATACCATTTATCTATGTGAAAACATCCTGACTGTTTTAGAAACTATCAAATTAGAAATTAAAATAAGTTTGTTAAATTTAGTTCTTAGATTTGGCCAATGGCGCGTACACGCACCACGCTTTAAAAAAACAACTTCATATTGGAATTTTTTTTTTGTAAAAATGCCTGTTGGTATGACCTTTAAAATAATAAAAAATATAATCCCAACAAAACATAATGATGATTTCATGTCTTGGCCGTAAATGGGTTAAAAAAATAATAGTCCATACTTGAAGTAGAGTGAAAATTTAGAGGTAAGAAATAAGAACACACAGTCTTCCTCCGCTGTTATTTTAAAGAAATAATTTTTTGTGCAACTTCTCTACATGTTTCGAACGCAGAAGCATATATCTTCAGGAGAATAAATATATATAAAGAAGAAAAACCAGTAGATATCAACCTAACTAAGCAACAAAATTGTAGGTTCAATGGAAAACGGTTCAACGGTTCAAACGGTGAGAAAATCAATACACACGTTGCATTATGAAAAAGAAAAATATGTGGGTTTAAGGCTTAGGGCACTATAAGAGAATAAATGTAGAATTTAAGGTTTGGCATCTGTATGCGAGAAAAATTAAATGGCAGTCTTAGCTAGATGGAAACCTCATATTGGTAGTAAAATTAGATTATGAGTATATGTTGCAAGAAATGTAGTGGAATTACTAAATGTTACATTTCCCAATAGGTGGATAGGACTGAGAGCATTTTTAGAGAGGCCGCCCAAATCTCCGGATATTACACCCTTAGATTTTTGTAGTAGTTATGTTAGCGTCTGTAAATAATTTTTAAATTAAAAAATGTTTTTGCCGGCGTACAGACTCGATTAAAATTGAAAAAGTTGTATGCCTCCGCAGGGAATCGAACCCAGAACCTCTCGATTACATGTTAAGCGCGCTGCCAATTGCGCTACCGGTGACCTGAAATTCTCTCACCAACTTCGGTCATATAACTTATTCAATTTTATGTTAGTAGTGATAGTCTGGAATCTCCTGTGATTCACAGACCGGGGAGGGTGTTATAAAGGGAAAAGAAACTAACTCACTACCACTGAACATTAAGATCTATTTTTCTTTTATCCGTACATCGACGACATATAGCGTTATTAGCCGGAATCAGAAAGAGATCTCTGAACAGTGACATCTAGCCCTAAATAGTTTAAAGTAGTTATGTTAGCGTCTGTAAATAATTTTTAAATTGAAAAATGTTTTAAATTAAATTACGGCTAGATGTCACTGTTCAGAGATCTCTTTCTGATTCCGGCTAATAACGATATATATGTCGTCGATGTACGGATAAAAGAAAAATATATCTTAATGTTCAGTGGTAGTGAGTGAGTTCCCTTTCCCCTTATAACACCCTCCCTGGTCTGTGAATCACAGGAGATTCCAGACTATTACTATTAACATAAAATTGAATCAGTTATATGACCGAAGTTGGTGAGAGAATTTCAGGTCCCCCGTAGCGCAATTGGCAGCGCGCTTGACATGTAATCGAGAGGTTCTGGGTTCGATTTCCAGCGGAGGCATAAAACTTTTTCAATTTTAATCGAGTCTGTACGCAGGCAAAAACATTTTTCAATTTAGATTTTTATTTAGGAGGCAATTTAAAAAGAAGCGTATATGTTACCAGACCTAGAAATATGGAAGAGTAGGAGGCAAAAGTTATGGCAGAGACACGTTTAATCACGCCCGAAGTTTTAAAAAGAGTAAGGGAAAAGTAAAGGCCTTGCTAATTGCACCTAATGTTAGGGGCAATTTCAAGAAAAATTGCCTGAAAGCATGCGCTTTGACCACGTTTTAATCAGCTGATGCAAGTTTTCCCATTTAAAATCTTTAGAATAAAATAATAGTAAATAATATAAAGGTTTTCCTTTAAAAAAAATATGTTGGATATGCTTTGGCTATTTCGGACACCCTATATAATTTACAATAATTTTAAATAGTAGATTATAATTAAATAATATTAAAAAGTTTAGTTTAGATACTATTAAAAATTAAATAACGAGATAAGAATCAGTACTTACTGCGGCTCATTATTTACCTGCCTAAGTTTTCAACAATAATATGTAATACCATTTCTATTCACTTTAACACACGTTTTCGATTTTGAAATATTTCAATCGATATAGGCGTTTTACTGTTTTTTTACGTTATCACTATACATTATAGATCTATTGTCTCTACACTAGGTTGATGAACAATTTTAATAATTTTTAAAATGATAAGTGTTTGCCAGCGTGCAGACAAGAATAAAAAGTTTTATGCCTCCGCTGGAAATCGAACTCAGAACCTCTCGCTGCCAATTGCGCTACGGAGGACCTGATATTCTCTCACCAACTTTGGTCATATAACTTATTCAATTTTATGTTAGTAGTAATAGTCTGGAATCTCCTGCGATTCACAGACCGGGGAGAGTGTTATAAGGGGAAAGGGAACTCATTCACTGCCACTGAACATTAAGAACAGTGAGATCTAGCATGGAACAAGTACTGGTAATAAAATTAGATCTTAATGTTCAGTGGTAGTGAATGAGTTCCTTTATAACATCCTCCCGGGTCTGTGAATCGCAGGAAATTCCAGACCGTTACTACTTACATAAAATTGAATAAGTTATATAACCGACGTTGGTGAGAGAATATCAGGTCCTCCGTAGCGCAATTGGCAGCGCGCTTGAGGCTTAATCGAAAGGTTCTGGGTTCGATTCCCATCGTAGCCATAAAACTTTTTCAATTTTAATCCTGTCTGTACGCCGGCAAACATTTTTTTTTTAAATTATTTACTGACACCAACATATGTACCTAAATTGTATTAATGATCTTTGTATTCTTCTTTAACCAAATAAAAATCAAAAAATAATTATCCAACAGAATGTCTATGTACTTCTTCCGCCTGCACAACCTCCGAAGAGCAGCCGAGGAGGACAAGAAGAAGAAACAACAGCAACAGCAGCGTCGCCGTCGCGGCGCCATCGTCCAGCGCTACAACACAAACTCTGCATTAACTTTGGCACCCAGCCGATTATTCGAAAGACCTCCGCTCACCCCCTCCGATAGCCTTGACGAAGTGGCCTTGCAGATACCCAGGTGCTCTTATGTAAATATTATTATTTTCTGTTATTTCTAACATGTAAGTGGCGCACGTTAGATAGCTATACTAACCACGCATAAATGTAGTTGTTACACTTCCGAGCTAGGGTTTGTGGCGCATTTGCCATTTAATTTTTGATCCATATTTCGTTATTTTTTCGTTTTCAACCATTAGTGGTAAATATCATTAACAAAAGGTAGGCTAACGTTCAATAAAACTTGAGGCAAATACGGTTTTGTGCTTTTCCGCTGAAGCAGTTAATACTTTTGGCAGCGCCACCCGTGGTGCTAAATGAAATTCTGTGAACTTCGGAAATTTATATTTTTAAGAAAATTACCTACATTATTGTAATTTTATTAAACAAAACGCAAAAAAAACGTATCTTATCATTAACAATTTAAAAACTATAAATAAAACTAAATGAGATTAATGTTCACCTTCTATTTCCAAACATGTTAAATTTCTTCTTTTTACAGAATTGACAACATTAGTGAGCACTTATGAGGACTGTTAATTTCTAAAATGTATTGATAATTCTAGCTGAACAAAGACAGAGACAGAATTTCATTCATAAAAGTGCTTTCTCGCCCAGCCTAACATTGTATCTAGAGGACAGTCTATCGTATGACATGTATACAGTAGCGAATTTAGGGGGGAGGGGGCAGCCGGGCTGTGTATAGGTGGATTACAGCTAGACTAAAACTTGTTATGTACTTATGCTAAGTACGGTGAGATCAAATATGATAGTAGGGATTTTAGCATTAAGTTTGACCCGCCATGTTTCACTAGTGTCTGCGGATCCACATTGTACCGCATGCAATAAATCTAAACCACCATTTTTTAGCATACAGTTTAAAATTTAAGTGATAGTTAAACGTAAGTTTATATAGTAACATTAGCAGTATAATCTTAAGTTTAAGTTAAACCAATACAAGAGAATGATTTATACATGAACGCAAAGCTACATAATGTAGTGTGCCTTGGGACAAAAATATATCAAAAGCGAATAATAAACACCAGATAAATAACCCAAAGAGCCCACTGACATCAATTGTACGTCCTTCAGAAGTCCAGATATTGCCAAGAACACGTCCATAGGATGTTCAAATATTGTACATTTTTGGTCGAATGGATGCCCATTGGAATATTCATAGGCTGTCCCTTAAGGATGTCCAATAAAATATACAACTTTCACAAATTATTTCATTCATAGGACGTTCAAATCCTTCCGTTCATTGAATGTTCCGAATTGACATCAAATAGAAAAGTTCTATAACTCTTCCACAGGATATCATAGATAAATTTTAGGTTTTGTCCAAAGGATGTTTAATTAATAATACAAATGTCACGATTTATGACATCTGGGGGATCTGCCCTATTAGATGACGTCCAATGAAAATGTGCTTACCAAAGTCCCCGGACGTATGTAGGTCCATAGAACGTGGGTAAAATCCATTTTCGAAATGAAGGATGTCCAAATTTCGATTAGGTGAACCTTCGCAAAAGAACGTACTTGGATATAACATGGACGTAATTTGTATACATTCTATGTATGTACTATATTAAACGAAAAATGGACATACTGTGGACGTAAGCACGTAGTACAATGGACAAAACGGTAAAAAAGTCGAACCAAGGCAGCAAATCAAGATGGGCGGATAAGAGTTTTATTTCGCCAAACCCATTTCCAGATACATTTTATTACTATATAGCTCTTCAGTATGTCAACTATATATAAAAATATCAAAGGCATAAAGCCAGATGACGTATTTTAGGACGACATTAAATTTTTGTGTCATAGTTGGACACATATTAATGGCTTATTACTTTATTTCTTACTTAGCTACAAAATTACATGTCCATTGGCTTTCCATTAATGGATATCTATATGACCAACTTTAGAGGATTATGGATATTCTGGATTACCAATTAATGTACAAATGTACATGTCCATTGATATTCCTTAAGTGGATATCCATATGACCTCCTTTACAGGACCATGGATATTCTGGATTATCAATGGACGTACAAATTTGCATGTCCATTGGCATAACATAAATGGATATTCATATGACCTCCGTTACAGGACTATGGATATTCTGTATTACCAATGGACGTACAAATGTATATGTCCATTGGAAATCCATAAATGAATATCCATATTTCTTCCATAAGGGGTCCATGGATGTCGTGACCCTCTAATGGCTTTAAAATTGACATCCATTGGATGTTATGTGCTGTTTGGGAATAACATAATCAAAAGCATGATTACTTACCCCAGCAGTACGGAAAATAAAACAACGAACAAAGAACTTTATAAGCACAACGGTGGTGGATTTTTTGAGATGAACAGCGGGAGAAATTGGAGAAGATCTGAAATAAAAGAATTTGAGAAATGTTGTAAGTCAAACACACATTAGTGGAACACACCCAAATTTCGTAACTTAGATGGTACACGGTCCTCTCGAGAGAATACACGAGGATAGACTACCCAAGCGAGTCCTCAACTGGACGATATAAAGAAAAAGATAGAGGGAAGGACCAAAGGAGTTGGAGAGAGGAGATAAATACACAAATCCGAGATAGTAACCTGGAAAAAGACTCATGGAAAGATAGCGATAGATGGCGACTGGAGATCGAAAGACGTCGGAGAACGTTTTTACTCGATTTTTGTATAGGTATACCTTAAATTTGGTAAATGCGGTTAATTGTGCGCAGTCGTTTCTGCATAAAAACTACAAAAGAAAAGAGAATAACTTTTTCTCAGTAAGTAATTTTGTTGTTTATATGCTTAGGATATCAGGTCAGCTGATTGAGTTTATGAAATAAAAGACCAAGGTGGGAACCTGCAGAACTATTTTGCTGCATCTATAACTGTTTTTAAAAAGCAAAAAAAAATTAAATTTTCAAACATTCATATAAAAAATTAGGCATGAGACAAATAAGTATTTTATTCATATTATTCATTTTTTTATTCTTAGTTAAATTGATTCCAAATTATCCATATAAAACAAAACTAGTTAAAAAATCTATTTCTACGAAATTTTAAATAAATTAGAAAATATCTTTATAGTGTTATGTCACTGATTTACTGGAAATCAGTGGGTCATTTTGAAATACCATCCCAGAATCTAGGAGTTGTTAAAAACTCCTTCCTTTGAGTGCCTTTACTCAAACGGTTAAATCAATTTTTAGCAACTTGTTTCTATTTTGTCAGAAATAGCATTTTAGTAGTGGCAAAAGTCGAATAAACCAACAAATAATCTTTTCAAATAAAAGCGAAATTCGAGCAAGCTAATGAGAGAGACTGGCACAAAGGACTGGATGAAAGCACAATAAGTAAAGGAAACGGAATGAAATCATGAAAGTTTCTTTTGTTTGCACAAGAACTTACGCTTGATTTAGCTGCTGTAAGTTTCTTAATTCACATAACTCTTTGCCATATAGTTTTATTTATAAAATATATTTCTAAACATATCCTAGCCAAGCACAATATAAGTGTATGCCACAAAGCTTAATATTCATTAAAATCACCATTCACACGAATAAAAAGTCAAATACCTAAAATCCAATCTTATATATCCCATCCCGTGCTTAAATTGTCCTAATAAATATATAGGAATGACAACACAACTTTTAAACAATCTACTCGAAGGACACAAATACACTAAAAATACCACTACTGCTCTACACAAACATACAACTTTATCGATTCATACTTTTAATTTCAATGAAACTAAAATTTTATCCTAAGAGTCAAATTATCGAAAATTAACTATAAAGGAAATGATTGAAATAAAAAACGAAGATAATGCTGTCAATTACAAAACCGACAGAGAGAACCTTAGTCAAATGTACCATAATTTAATAAAATAAATATCAAACCCAAAACTTTTTTACATCTTGTATATGTAAATATAAACAAAACTTAATTAACATCCTGTATTCAATCTGAAAATCTTTAAAAAATAGTACGTATCAACAGTATCTAATTTTTTTTGGTATGTTTGTTATTTTTTTTATACTTATAGAGGACAAAAGAACAAAATCCTTGCTAAACGCATAAAATTAAACTCCATCAGTTCACTACAAAACAACAACTCCAAGGTACGTTTCCTTATTTTATTCAAATTTTATTTTGATATATTTTCTGAAGCAATTATTGTATATAAATAACAAAATATTGTGTAATATGTGTTATAGCTCTGAAGTGTTTGAATTTCTCAAAAAAAAACCTAAATATTTTAGGAAAAGAGTTTACAAAATGTTTTTCGATAAGTCAAAAATTGTGCATGTATTTTATATTTATGACTTTTATATTTTTAGATATTTTAATAAAAACTTGAAAAAGTACGATTCAAACGTGCAAAACATTGTAACATAACAATAAGTTGTTTATTAAGTAACCTAATATACCCAAGAATCACCAGATAAAAATTAAAACAAAGGTTTAAAAACACCCCATTAAAAATATATTTCTAAATAAACATAAGTCAGACAAAGCCAAATCTAGAATATACGTCGAGTTATCTAGCTCTAGAATTATTCATAACAATGACTAATTGATTTAAAAAGAACCGTGAATAATAGTGCCGGCTCTTTCTTAAAGCTTGGCGCGCACTTATGCGCGCCGAAGCGCGGCGAAGCGCGGAGAAAAACCGTGCATTGGATTAACTGCATGTATTCTTATAGAGCTCCGCTAACTTAAGCGAAGCGCGGCGCGGCACGTCGATGCGGTTGAGGTTGGAAGGTGCCACGCTAACTTATGCGCGCCGAAGCGTGGCGAAGCACGCCGAAGAAGGCGTTTTGGATTAAATTACATGTATTCTTATGGAGCTCCGCTAACTTAAGCGAAGCGAAGCGCTGCACGGCGTGTCGATTCGATTGGGATTGCAAGCCTAGAATCCTGAGCGAAGAAATTCTCTTCGGCGTGCTCAGTGGCGGCGCCAGAAAAATTATAATGGGTAAGCATAAGCGGGCTTAATGTTTTTAGAAAGAGCCCAGGATCAAAGGTGAATTCTAAAAAAACCTTCGATCATCGGCGACTTTACAGAAATTCCATATTTATTTAGAGTGGCGTCCCAAGTAGCATTTTTAGACAAAAGTTATTTGCTTTTTAGAAACTATTGCAGCACATTTTCGAATTCAGTTACTGGAAACATTTAAGCATTGCTTATTTCAAAATACTTTACCAACCATAGTGTCCATACATTAACGACACATGCGGATAGTGACTATTTTTCGAAACATTGTTAATTAAACTATATGAAGGTGTGGTGTGGGATTTTTTTGCTTCGAAATATTTACCAAATAATGGTATCCATCCATTTAGATACGAAACTTCTGAAGAAAATATTTTTCGAAACTTCCAGGAACCCACCAAACCCACTCTTTTATCACAGACCCCCCAAACAAAATTTCATAACCTAAAATTTTTACATTTTGTTTAGTTTGGTTTTTTGAATGATCCTTACCATTTTACATGTGTTTCTTTAAATATGGGAAGAAAACAGTATAAACATTTCCCAAGATTAAGCCACTAAAAAAATAATTTTAAATTGAAAAAAAAGTTTAACCACAGAGTTTTTTTTTATAGAGAGGTAATATGCCAAATACAATTATGTCAAAACTTAGACAATTATATCATAACTTTGCTTTACGACATTTTATTCTAACTCGCAAAATAAACTGAGGGGTGAAGGGGGGGCCTCTTTTGAAAGAATTACTCATAACTCTGATTTGCCGTAACCAAATTCATCAAACTTGGTCTCATTTAAAAAAGCTTGTCTTATGGTAACATTTAAAATGTAGTATGACTATTTTTTGTTATATCTGTCGCTGCAAGAGGGCGCTATTTGCGTAATCACAAGATTTTTCTTAAAATTTTTTATTAGAACGATATATAAATTGTCATTTAATTAAAAAATAGAAAGAAAACTGGTAAAAACCGCATGCCCTTATATATATATATAATATATATAGATACAGAGATAGGGTAGTCGTTGCTGACTAGTTAGGAATTAAACTAGGGAAATATTTGAATATGCAGCAAATGAAAGAGTACCTACTACTCTTTAAAGTTGGTCCAAGCTTTCGGAAAATTTGATTTCCATCTTCAGGGAAGAACTTTTGTAAGGTTATTCATATAGGTAGATGTAAAATAGGTATTGGACAATATAGTAAAAATATTGAACGGGTCAAGTGAAATTGGAATAAAATACAGCACTACATTTTAAAATAAGGTAAAATTTCTTAATAAAATTCAAATAGATTTTTTTCTTCAACGGACATTTTGTAACTCAGTTTCAAAAAATTCTTTCATCCTCCAGCAAATCCGAAAAAATAACTAAAATATTAGGTAGTACATTTTAAGTATAATGAATTAATATTTGTTTTTAAACGAATACATATCTAATTTGTGTAATTTAAGATGCTCTCATCTCACACTGAATTGGAAACGTAACTATACCAAATAAGGTGTGCAACTGCGTACACCAAACCGCGCTATAGTTAGCGGACTCTAGGCGTGCAACGGCGTGCAGCGCTTCGGCGTGCTTCGCCGCGCTTCGCATAAGTGCGCGCCAAGCTTTAAGGCGTCTCTGCGACAGAGCCTTTCATACGGACACGTAAAATCAACAACTTTTAGACGGCTCAATTCCACCATTCCCCTCGCTGTTTAACTAAAAATAGGCTAATCATGATGAATTTCAATGAAAAACCAACCGTATTCCTTTTCCAATAGGTTAAGATTGGGTTATTCAAAATTGGTCAAACTCCGCATGTGCACTCACCACACAGAGACCCTAAAAAAGTATTTCTACGACTCCGCTCTAAAATCAACAGGGGAGCAAATATTTGGGTAGTCTGAAACTTGCATGGGATTTCCTATGTTTCCAACTACGATGCACCTTTCTGTATAGTAATATTATTTTAAAACTGAAATTAAAGTTTTTCGAGTGATAATTTAATTTTACATTAGAAAACTTTCCGTTTCTGTACAAATTCGCTAAATCCATTAAGACCTCAATGAGATTAATACGAAGAAGGTGGCTGGGGGAAACGGTCGATTATTTCGTAAAGTAAGTTACCCAGCGAAGTAGGTTAAATAGAAAAGTTTAAGGCTTTTAAAGATCTATTATACCAAAAAAAAAACTTAAGTAGGTATACAGGGTGTTACAAATTAGTGTGCGTACAAGGGGATCTCGAAAACGGTAAGAGATACGAAGATGGTTAAATTAAGGCAAAGTTGCGTATTTTAAGGCTTATTAATTTGGTGAAAAAAAATTGTAAACATTCCGAATACCTTCGGAGAAATCCGCAAAAAACTCGAAATTTATAGTTTTGGTTTTTAAATTTTTGTGACTTCATTTTTGACTTGGGAAAAAACCAAAAACACTTTCTCATAGTCATTCTTTATGTTCTACAAGAGAGCATTATTAGTTTTTAAATTGGACGCTTCGTTCTTTAGATACCAAGTCAATTTTTTTAAATACGGACCTGGAGTGTAAGTCTAGTTATGTTACTGTGATGCGCTTAAGTTTGTTTCAAAAACAATTTCAATTTTTTTTACTGTTTATACGGTCTGATGATGCCAGTTTCGAACGTCGAATTTGAAAACTAATAATGCCACCTATAAGTAAAACATAAAAAACGGCTATGAAAGATTGTTTTTTACTTTTTTCATAAGTCAAAAATAAAGGCGCAAAAAATTAAAAACCAAAAATGTAAATATCGGTTTTTTTCGGATATCTCCGAAAGCATTTGGAATAATTACAATTTATTTTCGCCAAATTATTAGGCCTCAAAATACGCAATTACCGTTTTCGAGATATCCTTGTACGCATACGAATTTGGACCATCCTATATATGGTTTTTTGTAGTTTTTCTTCAGAAACAAGTTCTAGATAAGCCATATAGACATAATCGAACAACTGTATTTTTTAAAGTAGATATAATAAAAAAAAGTGTTTTCTCCCAATCACACACTTCTTCTCAAATAGGCTATACACCAAATTAGGAGCAATTCGATTCAGAAGTTTTTAAATTATTCTAAGGACATACAGACTGACAAAATAGCTTTTCTGATAGGATTGGTCATCAACTAAACAACGGTAAAATAGCAAAATTAAATTGTAAATTAATATACGAATATTTTTTTCAAAATTGATTAGCGCTAGGTATGCACCGCCATCTACTGTGCTTCAGCTGAACTTCTGAACCTTACAAATAAAGTCGATCAATACGTGTTGTTTAATTAAATGGATTTTCTTGTTTCGCCTTTAGTTTCGTAGATGTTTCTACCTATTTAAATTTTACTCTAATAGGCTTATCACAATTATACAGTGTGTCCCAAAATCTACAATCACCATTGGAATCTCGGTTGTTAGTAAAATTAGAGAAATGCATGAATAAGGAGTGTTTTAGAAAATTTTCTGTTGATATTAAATGCCTTTTGAAAATTGGCAAAAATCGTTTAGATTTTCAGATATTTAAAAAAAAAACTGACATTTGTTAACTTTGTTTTACATTAATACAACCTATTTATATGCCAATTGTCAAACTAAGACAGAAGAATATTTTAGTCCTCACCAAAATAGTCGTTAGTAATGCCTCCCGCGCACTAGCAACTTTTCCGAAGCAACTGTTTAATCACATAAATGGAACATATATAACTAAATATAATCTCGCGCACGGGCGATTTTTAAATCGAAGCAACTAAAAAATTGCAACACGTCCTATTTTGACGGCGATAAAACTGTTGCCGATGATTATCAGCCACGCTTGTTTAAACCTGTCGCCGCGCCCCCGGCGATTATTTAGTTGCTTTGTTAACTATTTTTACATGGTAAACTGTTACGGTTTCTTTCTTTCCTGTGGTGGTACAGCCAGACGAAATGTAGTATTTTAATATGAAATACGATCTGTTTGAAGGTTGGAGACAATGACGTTTCTTGAACGGCAGTAGAGTTTTGGACTTGCATTGTCTTTACTTGTTTAGAATCACTACGTTTCAACTGGTAAGCATCTCCAGTCGTCTTCAGGTGAATACTGAATAAGTACGGTAACTACAGCTCTATTTATACTAGGCAGGTGCTGTGACGCATGATTAGTGGGTGGAGTCATGCGTGTTGCTAGGTGATGACGCATAACTGTATGAGTCATGCTTGTGAGTCATGCTCGATGACGTCATGCTCGATGACGTCATGCGTCTAACTCTTGGGTGGTCTTATTCTAAGATTACATTTACTTAACAAGGGTTTCCAGACGTTTCTCATATCTAATGAAGGCTTACTAAAGCAACCTGGATTTTGGTGTATGGTCGCAGCTTCCTTAAACTTCCTCTTCCTCCAGTGCGGTTCTTTTTGCAGAATTTCCGCTTTTGTCCACATGATATGATGGCCGTGCGTCCAGGCGTGGTCAGCTGCACCTGATTTTTCGGTCTCTCCTTTTTGGGTGTTATTTCTATGTTCTTTAATCCTTACTTCTAGTGGTCTTAGTGTCTCACCAATGTAAGATTGGCCGCATTCGCAGGGAATCTGGTAGACACAATTTTTCTTGTCTTTCTGGCTTGCTGGTTTCGTCTTCGTTAGGTGGCTTCTTAAAGTGTCTCTAGAGCTGAATACTGTGTTGATGTTGTATCGTTGTCCTAGTCTTCTTATTTTCTCGGATACTCCTTTGACATACGGAATATTGAGTATTGGTTGTATCTCTTTCTCTGCTTTACGTGTGTTTGGCCGATTCTTGCGATTTTCCAATATTGTGTCAATCAATTTCATGGGGTAGCCATTCTTGTTAAGGTCGGTCTTGATGTGGTTAGTTTCTCTTTTGAGAGCTTCGTTTGAGTTGCAGAGAGTAATTGCTCTATCCACCAGGTTTCTTACTATGCCATGTTTTGTGTTGTTTGAGTGGTTTGATGTATAATTGAGATATTGCCCTGTATGTGTAGGTTTTCTGTACACTGAGGTTAGGAAGGTGTTGCCATTTTTCTCTACGTTGACGTCTAGAAAAGGTAATTGGTTGTTCTCTTCTTTCTCCATGGTGAATTTAATTGTCGGTGCAAAGTTATTAATGTGATGTAAGAATTCTCTGAGTTCGTCCTCGTTTCCGTTCCAAATAATGAAGGTGTCATCCACATATCTTAGCCATATTTTTGGTTTCTTCTTTGCTTGTTTTATTGCTTCGGATTCAAACCATTCCATATAAATGTTGGCGATTATGGGCGAGAGAGATGAGCCCATTGGTAGTCCGTCTTCTTGGCTAAAGAATCTGTCTTTTTCCTGAAAATAAGAATTGTTAAGGCAGCATTCCAATAGTTCCATGATGGCATTTGTAGGTAGCGGTGTTCTTTCTTGTAGGGTCAGGTCTTCCTCAAGTCTGCTCCTGATGACCTTAAGTGCGTCTTTTATAGGGACGTTGGTGTAAAGACTTTCGACGTCAAAGCTGACCAGTTGGTCTCCTGGTTGTACTTCCTTTTCTCCTATTATTTGTGCAAAGTGTTGCGAGTTCTTTACAAATGACGTACTGTTTCCTTGAAGTGGTTGGAGTAGGGGAAGTAAAAATTTACCTAGTTCATATGTAGGGGAGTTACGGGAGCTTGTAATTGGTCTCAGAGGCATGTTATGTTTGTGTATTTTTGGCAGGCCATAGAGGTGTGGTGATTTACTGTGGTGTGGTGTCAGGCGTCTCCGCGTCTTTTCTGGTATGTACCGCTCAAATTTCTTAAGTGTTCGGTAGACTCTTCCCTCGATTGTGCCGGTCGGATCTTTGGAAATAAGGGTGTAGTTTCCTTTTTGCACAACTTCCTCGATTTTTTGGTCGTATGTCTGAACATCCATGATGACAGTTGCGTTTCCTTTGTCGGCTGGTAGAATCTTGATATTAGGATCCTTACGAAGTTTTGTGAGAGCGATTGTTTCTTCCTTACGTCATCGAGCATGACGTCATCGAGCATGACTCACAAGCATGACTCATCCAGTTATGCGTCATCACCTAGCAACACGCATGACTCCACCCACTAATCATGCGTCACAGCACCTGCCTAGTATAAATAGAGCTGTAGTTACCGTACTTATTCAGTATTCACCTGAAGACGACTGGAGATGCTTACCAGTTGAAACGTAGTGATTCTAAACAAATAAAGACAATGCAAGTCCAAAACTCTACTGCCGTTCATGAAATACGATGTCCCAGTATTTTTAATAAGTTGTCAAAACTATCTATACTCATTCGAAAATAATTAAAAAATTTGTTTGGATGCTTTCTCAAGCCATCAAACAACTTATAGAATTGTCCATTTAATGGTCTTTGGCTTAGTATTGGATGAACCCAACATTTTTTGCTTTCTTTTTCTAGCTAAACTGAGAGCACAAACACATGCAATTTCTACAAAATCTATGGTTGAATTGATCTTTATAAGCAACTATACGCTAGATGCGCGCTGCCGGAGATAACGGACAACTTTTTGGGTGACTAAACTATTTAGTTGCTTATAACAAAAGTTGCTAGTGCGCGGGAGGCATAATACCACAAGTGCTTTAAAATTGCCGAAAACTTTTTACGAATGCGTGTTTTCTTTTAATTTCACGGCTCCGAAGGAGGAGTGAAATTTGTAAAGAAAATACGTATAAGTGAGAAATTATTCGGTTAATTTTAAAGCACGCATGGTATTTAAAAGAATATTTCACGTTTCTAAATGCATAACTTTAATAACTAAAAATTAAAACATGCATTTTTATTAACTAATATAACTATTAACAATATTTTTAGGTAAGTTTACTAACTTAAAAAATATTATAATCATAACACGGAAATCATTTATAAAAATTTATCAAGAAAGTGACACTGACAAATATTTGAATTGCCATACTGGGTTACCCTGATGACGGGGTATTTTCGTTTTGGTGTTTTCGATTTTGTATATCCGCTATAAGTTTTCGAAAATACCAGTATCCTTATGGGACTTTTTATACGTGAGTGAAATATTCGGGGGTAAGTGCACAAGTGCATCAAAATTACCGATAATTTTTGAATGAAATGTGTTTTTTTATAATTGCAAGAGTTTGTTTTCATATTTTCGCGAAAAAGCCCGACTCCGCAGGAGGAGGGCATTTTCGTAAAATGTGAAAACAATCGATTGCAATTTGTAAAAAAAACACATTGAATAAAAAAATTATCTGGTTATTTTTATGCACGAGTGTAATTTATTTGAATATTTCCCAAATTAATTAAGAACTCGAATCAAGTAAATTTAAATATTTTATTTAACAGAAAATACTAACAATAAAATTAAAATGCTTAAATAGTTATTTTTGTATTAAGTGCGTGAAGTGAGTGTTTTTTTAATGGCATATGAGAGTGTCAATTTCAAAAATTCTCTCGAATGTGCCATTAAAACACGAATTTCACAAACGAAATACAAACAACATTTTTTGTACAACTGAAAGTTTGAATTAATCGGTTAAATTGTATATTATAAAAAAATTTTACCATATAATTTCACATAATCAAGTTAACAGCCCTGTCGTTACTATAGAAATGGTTTGTTGGCACGTTGCTTGTTTTGTTGTCATACGTTGATAGCTGTTCATATTTATTGCAATTTTTTAAATAAATAGTATAAGTACTTAAAATGGATGTAGATTACGATAGTGATAGCGAGATTCCTTCAGATATAGCCGATATAGCAAATTCGGCTATAGCTAACATGTTACCGGCGAAATCAAGATTTATATACGAGAAAAATTATAACCAATTCCGTGAATGGTGCGGCAAGAAAAATATACAAAAAGTGTCTGAAAAGGTACTTATATGCTATTTTGGGGAGAAATCAAAAACTGTAAAACCTTCTACTTTATGGAGTGTCTACTCAATGTTGAAGAGTACATTGAATGTTAAAGAAAATATTGATATAAAGAAGTTTTCAAAATTGGTGCCTTTTATTAAGAACAAAAACGTCGGATACCGAGGGAAGAAATCTAAAGTTTTATCGAGAGACGATATTAATAAATTCATTTAAGAAGCTGATGATGAAACAAATTTACTTTATAAGGTACAGATGATCAAAATTTTGTATTATTTCAGTAATTTAAATATTTTTTTAATTGTAGGTTGCGTTAATTTTGGGAATCAGCGGTGCTTGTCGCCGTGAAGAATTATTGAAGGTAACTATTGATGACATTAAAGATACCGGGTCTATATTGATTGTTAAAATACCGGATACAAAGACCTATTGCCCAAGAATGTTTACCGTTTCAAATTCTGATTATATTGAGATATATCGCAAGTATAGACACACAAAAAGAGATTATTTTTAAAATATTCAAGAGGAAAATGTGTTGACCAACATGTGGGAATAAATAAAATAGGGGAAATTCCTAGCTTGATTGCAAAATGGCTGGGAAAAGAATTGCATAAGAGCTACACAGGTCACTGTTTTAGGAGGAGTTCTGCAACTCTCTTAGCCAATGCAGGGGGTAACATGACATCTATAAAACGCCACGGTGGTTGGAAATCTGCCGCCATAGCAGAAGGATATATAGAAGATAGTTTGAGTAATAAAATTGATATTTCTAATAAATTAAATTGTTCCTCTACTTCCAAACAAATCAATATAACTGATACAATTGTGGACTCAACTTTTCAAGGAATATCTAGCGTTTCTGATCAGCAGCAAGGTGGACCAGCTTCGGGAATTAATATTGGAAGCAATTGTTTGAACTTCACCATCAATTATTATTGTAACAAATGAGATTTTTTGGTAGTTGGTAATTAATTATTAGTAAATTTGTACAAAAAAATTCAATACATTTTTTAAAAAGTAATGTTTTATCGTTTTTTTTGTAAATCATTTTTCCAGTTAAAAAAAGTCTTTTTTTCAATGTTAAAAAAACAAAAGGTTTACGTATCGATAGCGATGAAAAAATGTCAACTTTTTTTGACAGTTGTACAAAAAATTACTTTTTTGTCTGCTGTCACTCAATAAGATGACGTTAATTGTCAGAATATTACATTTGTTGACGTTTGCTAACAATAAAATCCCGCTTTGACGTTTCGTCAACAATATAAACTTGCGATTCAATTTTCGATTTCTGGCGGTGCTGTTTTCGCTGTAATTTTGCGAAAATTGAATTTCTCTTATGGGAACTTTAACATAGGAGGGAAATATTTGGTCGTATTTTTTTTAGTTACTATCTTTTGCTTTTGTTTGACGCCATCTGGCAGTTTTATTGAATTGTGTAAACCTTGCAACAATTTTGTTATAAAAAAAAAATTAGATTTACATGAACCATTACCATATACTAAAAAGGGGACCACATAAACTCCAGCTGAAGCACAATGAAATATTTTTCAAAAAAATGTCAGAACATGACACAATTGCATATGTATAACACCAGGTTATTTAAGAAACAAATTTGTTGATTTATTGTCTAAATTGTCCAATGTATCATGTAGCTCAACACATTTTTGATATCAGTTGAACGGCGCTATTTTTGCGCTGGGGCCAGAAATGTTTTAGAATACGCTACCAGAATTAATTCTCAAATATTCAAATTTTTCATTTGAACCCTAAATATCATAACTATTATCATGTAAATGACGGTAGTTAGATATAGAATCTAATGAGGGCTTACTTTAGTAAAAAATATCTGGAAGCCTTTGTTAAGCAGATGTAATCTTAAAATCCCGCACACGAACTGAACGCATGACTGCACCCATCTCAGTTATACTTCAGTGCACGTAACTAGTACAAACAGGGTTGTAGTTACTTTACTTATTTAGTATTCACCTGAAGACGACTGGATATACTTACCAGTTGAAACGTTGGGATTCAAAACAAATAAAGACAATGCAAGTACAAAACTCTTCTATCATTCAACAAACATCATTGTCTCCAACCTTTAAACAGACACATAATATACTATTACATGTGTACAACAACCGAAAAAATAAAATAAATTCGTTCTGCTATCCACTAACATAGGGTATATACGTCTAACTGTATTCCTTTAAAAATGGTGAACGTATTTTAGAGGGTCTTTTTGAAATTTATCAACTCTTTTACGAACAAAATGCTGCCCTGTGCGAGTACACGTGCTGCACCCCACCAGGAACGGCCATGAGGTCTAACAATCTAAATCGATGAACAGCCTTCTCATGAGATAATTCGCTTTCCAGTCAGTGCCACATACGATTTTGAAGGTTTAAAACTAACTCCGCCAATTCATCTCATTAGAAGGCTGTTCCTCGATTTCGAGAGTTAGGCCTCTGGGGTGCAAATATGATTCGAATTCATAGAAATCCTTCTTTCTAAGCGATATTTTAAGCGTCGCCTATATCGATTTGTATCGACAACACCACCGATGTCGATTTTAAATTGCTTATATTATAATATTGAACCGATCACTCACTTGTTTAACCTCTAACCCAACTTTTAAAACATTTGATACCACAACAAATAACAAATTTTTTGAATCGTGAACCTCTTCTGCATAATAATGTTGTCCATTCATATTTTTCATCAAATATTATTGAGGGAGATGGAGAGAAGAGAAATTAGGAAGGCCATAAATCAACTAGAAAATAGGATTCATCATAAGAAAACTTCAATTTTTTTATACAGGGTGGGTAAAAACTGTAAAAATGTTATTTTGCATAAGAGTAAACATACTTTATTTTACTATTCACCTGAAGACGACTGAAGATACTTACCAGTTGAAACGTAGTGATTCTAAACAAATAAAGACAATGCAAGTCCAAAACTCTATTACCGTTCAAGAAACGTCATTGTCTCCAACCTTTAAACAGACACAAAAAAATGTAGTCACCGCAATCCAACGATGTGTCAAAATGGCGTCTGGATGGCAAATACTGTTTTGTAATTGGTACACGTGACCATAAAAATAATGTTGCTGGATTCCCTAATATAAGTATAAAATCTATACCGATTTTTGACAGAAAGTCGTTTCTACCGATGACACTCGAGTATTTTATCGACACATTTATTCATAACTATCGATAGCGATATCGCTAGAAATCGATGGCTTTTTTTACATAGTTGAACTCCTGGATATAGAAATTGCCCAACGAGATAAAACCAAAGCCTAATATTTGAATTCGTGACTAACGACTAAAATACCTATTTAATATAATTTGGAAAAAATATTCATTAGGCAAAATTACTAATAAATATTATAATTCTATTAAAAATTAATTGCCAGGCATTGAATTTCGGTAATTAAATATTTAATTAGTTGCAAAACACGGTAATTGAACTACATGGTGAATGGTTTTGGTAGATTTATGTTGGTTGTTGAGGTTAATTTTTGTAAATATTGCGTCATTGAAAAACAAATATTTGTACGAATTTAAATAGGCAGTAATTCATATATTCGAATACAATAATTAAAGGGTTTCCTATAAACACAACATACCGGGTGTCCGCGGAAGATGGCTCGCACCTAAAACTAAATTAAAAGATAATGCTGGCATGTAATTTGAAGCCCAACCTAAAAGTTTAGTGGTGTTGGAAATTTCCTAAATAATTTAGAATATAATTTATTATATTAATCTGTTTATCAATGATATTATAAGTTTTTTGTCTTGTAATGGTATTTTATTTGCCGACGATTTGAAGATCTATCTTAAGATATACTTATTTATTAATGCTTTAAACCTTCAAGAGCAACTAAACATACTTAGCACTTGGTGTAAGGATAATGGGATGGATTTGAATATAAAAAAATGTCATGTAATGCGCTTCCATCGCCTAAAAGAACCGTTAATTTTCCAATATCAACTCTCTGGCACTGAATTGGAGTCTAAATATATTACAAAGGACTTAGGCGTCATCCTTGATACCTTCCTAACTTGCTTGCCCCACATTAATATTATGGTTAATAAGTCCTTGAAAATGTGAGAACCACACAGGATTTTCAAAACATTAATTCAATTAAGCTACTGTATTGCACTTTGGTCAGGCCATGCTTAGAGTATTGCTCTTGTGTGTGGTCCCCCTATTATGCTAATCATATTCGCAATATCGAGAAGATACAGCATAAGTTTCTTAGATACATATCCTTTAAAAATAATTTTGTCCATGACCATCCCATAGATTACTCCATCCTGGAATCGAGTTTGAATCTGAGGACCCTTGAAGTTAGACGTCAGTTCAGGGACCTTGGGTTTATCTTCAACCTATTAAATAATAAAACCGATTGTCCTTATTTGCTCTCAAGGATTGGATTGCATGTTCCCAGTCGAAGCACCAGGTCTGAAACGGTATTTTATATACCATTTCACAGAACTAACTATGCATTCCATTCTTGTGTCCCTCGAATACTTAGACTGGCAAACCGCTCTGCCGTGGAGTGCGGTGTTGAGTTCTTTGGCATGCCCCCCCCCCCTCCAATTTTTTTCCGCGCGAGACCGAACATTGTACTGTGATAACTTTTAAAGTTTAATTTAGAAAATAATAAAATCTGTTTTTACTGGAGGTACTTTTTTAAATTGAAAATTGTCTTTTACTGTTTTATTTGTGAGCTAAGTGTTTAATGGTGAAATGTTTTATACCTGTTCCTTTACTTTACTTTACTATTTTTTGTTATAAAAATGGGATAAATCCCGTGGATTAATAAATAAATAAATAATATTATGCAGTTTCTTGCCCTACAAAATTCAGTTTCATAACATGATCGCTATTTCCTTGCATGTTAAACTTATACAAGGTCCTGCACCTCACCTCCCGTCATCTATAGCTCACTTATTAATTAAGTTAGGATTTTGATATTTTTCAGACTTTACCTGTGTATCCTAGGGCGCATTTCAGGAAAATATTTTGTTTATACAGGGCGTTCCAAAAACGTGTGACGTCATAAGGATATATTATTTTATATTACATGCTATACATATTCTTACTTATTTGGATGCCTTTTATAGTTGCCTTTATACTCCTAAAATTTTAATTAAATCGGTTGTGTGTTATAGGCGAAAAAAAACTTAAAACTTAGAAAAATCAGTCTTGCACCACTGGTTTTAAAAATTAATTAAAATAAAAATAATTCCTCGTTAATAAAATTATACAAAGGCACTTAATGAATAAGGTCGAACAGTCTGGGGTGTCCAAAGTTTAGTGTCAAACTTTGCAACTTTTAAAACAATTTATTTAACTTATTTCAAATTGGGACCTCTGTATATTATTATGTCATTCGATGCAGAATTTAAAATTAAACATTTGTTCTAATCTCATCTATCGCAATTCCTAACGCATCAAGACTTATTCGCATAAAACTCATTTTATCAACTATTCCGCCAATCATTATTATAAATAAATATCGCAGGTGGCTTTGTAAAACAATTTATTGGTGTTAAAGTGACAAGAGCCCAGTTTGATTTTAGTTATTATATAGTTTTAAATATTGTTAGATTATTATTAATTATTTAAGCTATATTATTGTTTGTGGTGGTATACAACTAAGAAGAGCTCGTAGATAGGATTTTCATATTAGGAGCATGCGAAAAGAATTCTTTATTTTCACTTTAGTAAACGGCAATTCCTACAAATTGTGTTTCAATGCCACCCTTGATATTTATTCATAATAATGACTGTTGGAATAGTTGATAAAATGAGATTTCTGTAAATAAGTTTTGATGCGTTAGAAATTGTGATAGGGTTGTAATTAGGACAAATGTTTGAATTTTTAATTCTTCATCGAATTACATAATCATATACCGGGGTTCCAATTTGAAATAAGAAAAATAAATTGCTTTAAAGTTTGTAAAATTTGACACTTAACTTTGGAGACCCTGCACAATTCGTATTAATCAAACGTGGTTTACGAGACTGTTCGACCTTATTTATTAAGTACCTTTGTATAATTTTATTAAGGAGGCAATATTTTTTTTTTTGTAAACCAGTAATGCCAACTTGATTATTATTTTTATTTTTGAATAGTTTTTAAAGCCATTGGTGCAAAATTGATTTTTCTTAGTGTTTATTTTTTTCGCCTATGATACTGAACCGATTTCACTAAAATTTTGGGGTATGTAGGCAACTATAAGAGGCATCCAAATAAGTAAGAATATTTATGGCATGTAATCTAAAAAAAATATATCCTTATGACGTCACACATTTTTTGGCACACCCTATACATATATTTTCCTGAAATGCGTCCTAAGATACAGGTAAAGTCTGCAAAATATCAAAATCCTAACTTAATTAATAAGTGAGCTATAGAAGACGGGAGATAGGGTGCAGGACCCTGTATAGCAAACTATTTTAGCAGTAAGTATACTATTGCAACAACATCACCTTTGACCTAAATGATATTGGCAGGCATTATTTACTTACAATCAAAGTTGGCTGATCAGTAAATTACGAATTAAGCTAACCGGGCCGCTTTCATTGCTAGAATATTATTTCTGCCAATTTTATCTGTCACCGTCAAAGTGGCTTGTCAGTTAATTCCATTTATAAGTATTTATGCAACCTGACGTTTAAGAGCTAAGTAAAATGAAAAATAGGTATGTATCATTTCCCATATAAAAGCAATCATTCACGTAAAACTAAAAAACGCTTTTAAAAACTAATGATAATAGATGAAGTGTGTTCACTGAAGCGAACGAAAAGTGCAGTAAAAAAATTAAATGACACAGTATATCCATTACTAATGAATGTGAACTACTACTTGTGGTAAGCAAATATTAGAATTTTTATGGGAATTGTCTATATTATGAAAATATTGAAAAACCTTTTGGGTGATATATTATGCAAGGAAATAATATATTAAAATACAATAATAAAACGAAAACGAAACTCCTTTGTAAGTTTTAATCAGTGCACGCTCTTCGGAATTGGCACTAGACGTAGACGACAGTCGTTATTTTACTTCCAACATCAAACAGGCTGGTATCTCAGTTTTTTAAATCATGCTATGTCTATCAGCATGGTTTTGAGAAGCATATACGGGGCGAATATACAACATCTATCTCTACCCCAGAAATAAATATAAAATAAAAAAATACAATAAAGAAAGAGTAGCACAAATGTCGGTTTTTACAGTTAATAAGTAAGCTATGTAGAACACAAATAATAATTAAGTAGTAGAGTTTAGTGTCCCTATAAGAAAATAGAAAAGAAGGTTTTTAGCGGCAGGCGGACAAAGTAGTGCATCTATCTTTTGCATTACAGTACACAGGGACGGCAAAGGTAATAGGTTCCCTGGGGCACAGGTAGACAATGACAGGCTGTTTCGTTCTTAATAGAATTCATCAGAAAGCCATAACCTGTAAGCGACCCCCCTGCACAGCGAGACTATGCTTTCAAGGTATTTTTAAGAAATAAAAACGTGATGAAAACCCAGTGACGCCATCTATAGGAATCAACTCAACGCAAAAGATAGTCTTCGACGAAAGCAACAATAAACCAAATACGTTAGGCCAACACACCAGTATAGGAAACATTTTACGCAGCCTTATAAGGGAACCCATTGTATTTGGTGTCCCTGTGTACTTAATGCACTTCTTTGTTCGCCTGCCGCTAAAAACCTTCCTTTCTACAAATAATAATGTTGTAAGTACAATCTGATGCGTAACTGGAGTAAATGCAAAGATAGAGAATAATTGTGGTAGCTGTTGATTCTTATGCTGTCACTACCACTTATCATCTTAGTAATATTATTATGCACACATGTGGTAAGTACGAAAGTATGTTAAAAGCGTCTAAAAGTAATTTTTAAAAAAATGGGCTATATTTATAATGAAATCGTATAACTTTGCTGTAAATTATCTAAAAAGATTTGAAAATTTGTATTCAATCCTCGATCGAAGGATATAAACTTTATACTGATCTTCTTATTCTTCGTTAAATATCTTATCTTTCGAATTTTTAAGATTTCAAGGCCATTTTAGAATTTATTATACATTATTTATATATGAGAAAAAGCGAATCCAACTACTACGCCTTTGCCTAAAAATAATTAATTGTAAAAGAAATACTGTTATATTAGTAAAAACTAAATGCGTTTAGTAACTTATTTTTAAATTATTGCGAATACCATACGCGTAAACGACGCCGCTGGAAGCAAGTCAAACTGTGTGCAATCAAACAAAGTGCTTTACTAATTAAGTTATGACTTACCGTTATTTCATTGGGCAATACCATCAAGGATATGACCTACAGTTTCTGTATCAGTTAGGATATGATATACATTTATTTATTTTCGCTAATCATAGAGCAGATCGATCATTTCTCTACGAAACAACGCTTTGGTTTGAAGCCAACGTTTCCGGTTGCAAAGCAAAAAGATAAAAATAGACGGAATATGGAGTGAAGATAAAATAGGGGGAACGTAAATTCTTATTAATTATGTCAACAATATTGTCATAGTCTTTAAGTATCTTTTATTATTTGCGATTGCTCTATTTAAAATCATTGGGGTGACTTGCTTTGTTTTAATTTCTTGCTGGCTGTTTATATGGATTTTCGTGCTTCTGATTCTATCTTTTATCTCTACGGCTTTGCGATTTCGTATTGTAATTTCCGTAGGGAAGTATTCTTGGCTTTTTTGGCAGTCGGCCTCTTGTGAATTCCTAATTTTTTTGTAATGGTTCTTTCGGTTGATGGTTTTCGTGTTTTTCCTAGTGATTAGTATTGGCTATACTTACTTGCCATGTGGTAATCAGATTGTGGGTCAATTATAGAAAACCACGTATTATGTTGATGTTGGAATTTCCAATATTTTCAAAATGTTAAAAAAAGGTAATGCAGCACTGCAGTGATAGAGTTTCTAGAACGGCATTAGAGTTTGGGACATGCATTGTCTTTATTTGTTTTGAATTACTACTTTTCAACTGGTAAGCATCTCCAGTCGTCTTCAGGTGAATACTGAATAAGTACGGTAACTACAGCTCTATTAATACTAGGTAGATGCAGTGACGTATTACTAGTGGGCGGAGTGATGCGGGTAACGCTTACGTGTTCTAGCTAGGTGTATGAGGCATAACTGAATTAGTTATGCTAATCTCCGATGACTCATGCGATGAACTCTTACGTGGTCTTATTCGAAGATTACATTTACTTAACAAAGGTTTTCAGACATTTCTCACTACTTATGAAAGCTTACTAAATGAACCTGGATTATGGTGTAAGGTGGCATCTTCCTTAAACTTCCTATTCCTCCAGTGCGGTTCTTTTTGCAGGATTTCGGCTTCTGTCCACATGATATGATGGCCGTGCGTCCAGGCGTGGTCAGCTGCACCTGATTTTTCGGTGTCTCCTTTGTGGGTGTCGTTCTTATGTTCTTTAATCCTTACTTCGAATGGTCTTAGTGTCTCACCAATGTAAGATTGGCCGCACTCGCAGGGGATCTGGTAGATACAATATTTCTTGTCTTTTGGCTTGTTGGTTTTATCTTTGTCAGATGGCTTTATAAAGTGTCTATTGAGCTGAATTCTGTGTTAATGTTGTATCGTTGTCATAGGCTTCTTATGTATGTTTAACAAACGGAATGTTGAGTATTGGTTGTATCTCTCTCTCTCTGCTTTATGTGCGTTTGGCCGATTCTTGCAATTTTCCAATATCACACATCCACTTACTTCCGCAGCCTTTAGCTGAATCTCGGGCACCTGCCAGCAGAATTTTACCATGACAAGTCATGGTAATTAATTTTTTATTAAGAACAATTTACTTGAAAATTCTATATATAAGTTAGTTGCGGACGAAAACCTCTGAACACAATATGTTTTTTAATAGAAAGAAAAGTCTCTTTCATCTGTCTTTTGCATTAAAGTACACAGTGACGCAAAAATGAAAGGTTACAGCTTATTAGCACTTATCAGAAAGTTAAACCCTGTAAGCCAGTCCAGAAACAGCGAAAATGCGTTTGAAAGACTCACTAAAGAAATAAATAAGTTGTGAAAATACAATATCGCCATCTATAGGAATCAACTTTAATGCAGCACAAAGCCACCGGTCGTGAAAGCTACCAAGACAGAGTAGGCCACACATATAGTATATGGCACATTATTTTTCGGTTCACTACAATTCTCGGCATTTCGCCGGTTCCAAAATAGATCATTTACATCCTTCTTTTTTAGTTGTAAGCAATCACTTTAAAAAAATCAACGTAACTGCCCACAAAATAAGTTACATTTCATTGTTATTGTTTTCATTTTTTGCTTTTTAATTATACTATAGATTTTTAAGATTCATTTGACTTATTTAGATCTAACTACATTAACCCTCCTTTATTAGATTTTACTGATTTTAAAATAAAACATCAATATGAGACTCAATCCAAGCTTGGAACATTATCAACATTTGTTTAACAGAACTGGAGCCTGACATAGAACTCTGTAAAGTTTGTTATTTACACAATAACAAGTATCCTGTACCTCTAATTGCAAGACCATTACCTGTACAGTGTACATTAAACATTTTGCATATACCGCCGCGGCGTCGGTGTGTTGTAGTAATACTTAGTGGTTTTGTTATTCAGGAAATATAACTTTTAGACGTTGTCTAGGTTTATATTAATTTATAGGTAGCATAATTTTGGGTTTGTAAACAAAATACTCGAAAAAAAAGTCTATATCAGAAAAATTGTAACGGGTTTAGTTTAACTTCAAATTAGGTGTAATAGGCAATTTTAATAATAATGACTCAAATATTGTAGTTATACATTTAAAGATACCTACTGAAACGTAGTCCATGGAGTAAGAAAAAGTCCAGTACCCTTATTATGAGGTGGTTTATAATAATGATAGTGTTTGACTAAGCCCGTATTCTGGTAACTTTACCAGCAAGGTAAGTTCCAAAGAAACCATTCTTTCCACAGACATTAGCTGGCTGGTAAAGTAAAGCCTTGGTCACATCAGCCGAGCAAAATGTTCATGAACGGTGTTACTATTTGCAAACTTAAGATGTGAATGTATTTAAAAATGGTGTTTATTTTAATGCCCTCTATATACAGCAAAAAAAGAAGTATCAACTTAGGAATCACCCTGTATTTAAATAATAAACGATTTTACAAAAACCAGAACCGAATTGAAAATTACTTTAGGACTTTTTTTTACATAAAATCCATGCCGAAAGAATTTAATGACGCGAAAACGCCAGGCTAAAGATTAAAGTATATTTAAATTTTATCGAAATACGCTTAAATGATTTATTGGCAGAAGAATTATTACGACTCGTTAATTTTAACAAACTCTTAATTCGGTCCATTAATTTTATAGCGAACTAAATTTGTATGTAATATAGACTGACATGATTGGTAATTTTGGCAAGAGTTAAAATGTACCTAGTCTTTTCATATACCGGATGACAACGAAATTAAAATTCCGCTTATAAAATAAAACATTTTTATGAATTTTGGATAGGTTATATGGTTACACTGTGCACACCTTTACAGTATTCAAAAGTCTGATCGTCACAGTGATGCGTTATTATGACTAGTTAGTATAAAAATAGAACACGTAAGAGTTTAACCCATGACTCCGACCACTTAGTTATGCGTCACTGCACCTAGCTAGTATTAATTGACCTGTAGTTACCATACTTATCTAGTATTCACCGGAAGGCGACGGAAGATACTTACCAGTTGAAACATTGTGATTTAAAACAACTTACTTTACTTTTTTTTTCTTCCGAGGGATGCACTTAGGCCAGGTTTGGCTCATTGTGCCCACCCTGTTTGGTTTTTACACCCACTCCGTGATCCCAGTTTCTTGAACTAGTTTGTGTAGGTCAACCGGGGAGAGAGTAAGGATGTCCTCTGGTTCCAGTTTTGGTTGCCCGATTATTTGTTGCCTCTTTTGATCTAGTAACTCGCAATGACAAACTATGTGCTGTACAGTTTCTCTATCTTGTCCGCATAGTCTGCAGTCAAGGTCTCCATTGTACAATTGTACTGTGCAGATGGTTCTTGACAGCCATGTGTCCTTTCAGAATTCCAGTAATGGTTCTCAGCTGGTTCCCATTCGTTTGAAGCAGCTGTTTCGTAAGTTTTGGGTCTGGGTTCCCAATGAAGCTTTTGCTATGAGCTAATCCCTGTCTGCTTCTTCAGTGGATTTTGTGTTCATTCCTGATCCATCGCTTTATAGCATCTCGTGCCGTGCATCTTGGCACCTTGAGTGCCGGTTCTGGACCAATGAATGTGTTTTCTGAGCCTTTTCTCGGCTTTTTCGTTTCCTGTAATACCTTCGTGGCCTGGTACCAACTGCAGTATTACTTTGTTCACTGTTGCCAGGGCATTCAGTTCCTCTTGGCATTCCCATACTAGTCTTGATGTTACCTTGTTGCATATTAACGCTCTAATGGCTGCCTGACTGTCAGAATATATATGGATCCGCTTATTGAGGTAAGCCTTCCTGTTGTTTTCCTACGCACATTGCAATATGACGTTGATTTCTGCTTGGAACACTGTGGAATACTTTCCCAGAGAGAAGACTTACTTTACTTTTAAAATGTTTTTATATGTATATTACATAATATAGTATAGTATTAGTAC
Organism: Polydrusus cervinus; assembly: GCA_935413205.1. Taxonomy (NCBI): domain Eukaryota; kingdom Metazoa; phylum Arthropoda; class Insecta; order Coleoptera; family Curculionidae; genus Polydrusus; species Polydrusus cervinus. The sequence continues at coordinate 45,051,372 of OW284516.1, read as the reverse complement.
CCAGGTCGTCCACCAGGCAGTGCTGTGGGGGCTGATGTTTGCCCACGGTTTGACAAATTGTCTTGTAATAAATTCTTGCTCAGACAGTTCCGTGATCTTTATTGCTATTAGGAAATTTATTTTACTCAAAGTTTAAAATGAAATTAGCTATTTATTTCTCGAATTTTATGGGTTGTGCATGAAGTCTACTGGAAAAAACGAGCGAAAAAACCAGCTTGATTTAGTCAGGTACAATGTAACGTTTTGCTGAATGCTTGAGAAGTTTTAGGGCACGGGGTAAGACATGAAAATTGGGAGTTTTTGGTTCTTTTAATCTCTATTTTGAAAATAAAGGGGAAATCTGTCATATATTGGCCTGATTCTAAGATTGTGTATATATCTAGTTTGTAATGTTTTGTATAATGATTGAATTTTGCGGCTGTGTTCGATAAAAGTTTATGTAGTAAGTCGTGAACATATTGTGTTATGCATGGTGTGTTTGTGGCCTGGTATAATATTCTCAGAGGTGTCAATTTTAGTACAGATAATACAAATCTAAGCATTCGGTTTTGCAATTTTTGTATTCTGTTAAATTCTCTGTCTGTTATACTACACCAGACAGGTGCTGCGTATATTAGTGTAGGTCTGATTATTTGTCTGTAAATTGTAAGATTGTTATAAGATGATTAGTATGATCTGTTGTTTAATAGTTTGTATAATTATTGGGTCGTATGAAAGTATTTTTGTATTATATGTGTCGCGTTGGGTATGAACATTAGTTTACTATCTAGGAAGGAGGATTTTAAGGTTGCAGGAAAGGTACTGCCAGGCCACGTTTGCATAAAAAGAAGTGGTATGCTTTAGTAGATCATCTACGAATATGCCCAGGTTTTATTTAGGTCAATAGGCATTTAGAGATTTCTCCATGTCCCTTTCTCCAGGGTAGTACACATAAGTAACCACACTGGAGGAACAGGAAATTTAAGGAAGTTGTTTTCATACATCAAAACTCAGGTTGTTTTAGTAATCCGAAAAATAACCAATTAATAAGACATAAGAAATATTTGGAAACTTTTATTAAACAGATGTAATCGTAGGGTAATACCGCGCACCCACTGAACGCATGACTGCACCCATCTCAATTATGCCCCAGTTCATCTAGCTAGTATAAATAGAGCTGTAGTTACCATACTTGTTTAGTATTCACCTGAAGACGACTGGAGATGCTTACCAGTTAAAACGTAGTGATTCAAAACAAATAAAGACAATGCGAGTCTAAAACTGTACCACCGTTCCTAAATGACTTTGCCTGACAATCAAAGTTGATTAGTAAATTATGTATTAAGTTAACTGGGTTATACTGATTGTAAGAAAACAATTCACTCTCAATGTTGTCTGCTTAGTTACTTATTGCTAAAACTCTTTCGACAACCCTACATTATTAATAGATCAAAAATAGATATTGCAGTATTGTTTAATTAACTTTTATCTAATCCCAGGCCCACTTAAATCAATTTTACTACCTAATATAAAAAAACAGCAACCACAAATAAAACGTCAAACAGACCCTGCATTTTTTAGATGCCATAAAGTGCGTCAAGCCCCATAAAACATCCAAAAATTCGAGGGAATATTTTATCTCGAGTTGTTTTAGCCGCTGGTTATTTTTGTGGTTACACTTATAATACGACACTACATGGTGCTACAAATTCGTGTGCAGTATGTGAAAATTAAAATAAATATAAGAACCTACTTTTCACATTATTTAGAAGTATTTCTAAAAAAAGTTTAGGTATTATACAGGGTGGCCCATTTGTCTGACAAAGTAATATACCGTCTCTACTATTAAAGATATCAAAAAAAAGTTTTTATAAAAGTTATGAGGTATAAAAAAATATACGTTATAAAATTATTTTTAAGCATACAGGGTGGTCCAAAAAAGTAGGACAATAAAAAGATACATTTTTTTAAATGGAACACCCTATATATTTTAGCATTTTTTGTTTCCTTACAAAATTATCTATATGACGCCATATTTAGTTGTTTAATTTTTTGTAACGTTGCCAAACAAAATGCAAAATTCTTAAAATTTTGAAAAAAACATGATAGTAAAAAATTACCTATATTTCTCAATAAGAGTATCGAAAATCGAAAATTTCTTGTCAGCTCTTAAGTTTAGGGATAGAAAGACTGTCTTAAATCTTTAAGTACCTAAAATTTTGTACAGGGTGTTTTCTGTTGACATCTAAATATACAAAATTTTAAAATACAATAACTCTGTTTTTTCAAATAAGACACCCTATATTTATTAGGCTCGTCTGATAGATATTGTAGGTATCTTTTATTATTGTTAAGTCATACTCATACCTAAATTCACTAGTTTTGGCAATATTTCGATTTTTATTTAAATTTTGGTGAAAAAAACTATAGTTTTTATTTTTCTAGTAAGCCATGACCAGCAAAGTCGATACAAATGTAATTGAATATAATGTCATATTTATAATTATTATATTTATATTTATAATGTTTGTGAACTTATTTTTAATATCAAGTTGCGTAATAAAAAAGAAGTTTCGTTTAATTAAATAAATACGTAACTAACTATGGTTATTAATTAATATGACATTATATTTAATTACATTTGTTTTTAATTTGCTGGTCATGGCCTACTAGAAAAATAAAAACTATAGTTTTTTTCACTAAAATTTAAATAAAAATAGAAATATTGCCAAAACTAGTAAATTTAGGTATAGGTATGACTTAACATTAATAAATGATACTTACAATATCTATCAGACGAGCCTAATAAATATAGGGTGTCTCATTTGAAAAAACAGAGTTATTGTATTTTAAAATTTTGTATATTTGGATGTTAACAGAAAACACCCTGTACAAAATTTTAGTTACTTAAACATTTAAGACAGGTTTTCTATCTCTAAACTTAAGAGCTGACAAGAAATTTTCGATGTTTGATACTCTTATTGAGAAATACAGGTAATTTTTTACTATAATGTTTTTTCCAAAATTTTAAGAATTTTGCATTTTATTTGGCAACATTGCAAAAAATTAAAAAACTAAATATGGCGTCATATGGATAATTTTTTAAGGAAACAAAAAATGCTAAAATATATAGGGTGTTCCTTTTAAAAAAATGTATATTTTTATTGTCCTACTTTTCTGGAACATCCTGTATGTTTAAAAATAATTTTAGAACATATATTTTTTTATACCTTACAACTTTTATAGAAACTTTTTCTTGATATCTTTAATAGTAGAGACGGTATATTACTTTGTCAGACAAATGGGCCACCCTGTATAATAAAAATAAAGACTTGCCAGTGGCTTAGATGCCAGATTGAGTAAGTTTTCGCCAGCTGAGCTATTTTTAACTAATCGAATATGTAAAATATAGTAAATTACAATAATTAATTAGTATTATTTGTAACAATCGCAGTTAGGATATTTTGCGCCATTTTTAATGTTGCAAAAAACGAAATTTTTTTATGATATCTGACTGATGAATTTTTTAACTTTAACTCTGTCGTCCAGACGTTCATTCAAAATCGTAAAATTAAAATATTTCTGTATTTACAGTCTTACAAGTTTTTATATTTTTCTTTTGGAAAACAATAAACAAAATTTTTTTTGTTTTTATTTGATTTTAAAAAACGCATTTTTACATCACTAGTATGCGTATCGGGACATTATGCGTTTCATCCGATTGGCGACTTTCCTATATACTATAATAAAACACCGGTTATTTACTCCTTAATGGGTTATCGCGAAAAAATTTTATATCAAAAAATATTAAGGCTTAAAAATTTGATAGATAAGTCGCCATATTCGTTTTTTTTTTAATTTTATGATAATCCTGCTGTATAGGATTTTTTGTTCAAACATTAAAAATTTGTGTAAGTATTTAAGGGAATGGGGAGAAGTATAGTCCTATCTACCTTCTTTATTTAAATCGCCCACACATTTAGGTTATTTTAAGCCATCATCAGGGCGTAGCTGTAAGTAAAGGAAGTAAATATATATATAGTCCGTCCATTACTGGCTGAATGCACGTCACAGATACTGATATCATTTTTTATTCGAATTATGTCTTTAACTTAGTAGAATAGTTTTTTAATTTTCTCAGGACTGAAGTAAACTTCAAAATTAGTATTTCTTCTTTTGTTGAATAATAAGACATATTTTCAGAATATGTACCAACTAACTATTTTTCGTTTTCAAATCACTTTTAACACGTAAAATTAAAGTTCTTCCAAATGACAAAGGTTGTCAAACAGAATTTTATGTCAATTGACAGGATTCTTTAATTAATAACAAATCTACTTTATTTTTTGTTTCTCTTATGATTATGTATTTGCGAGTTGTCACGGGCATCCAGTCAATTGTACGGACTTTAGTACATTTGATGTAAACTTTTAATTGCTGACGACGACGCACGTCATTTCTAGTAACATTCATTGTATAGAACTTAAAGTTTGGTCAGGACTGGACTTTAATTTTTATTAAAAGTTAGATGTAAAAATAAAATAATTTATTTGTAGTTCTAAATTAAATGATTCCTAACAAGCATTACATAAGCAATGATCTCTAAAAATATCAAAAACAACAACAATACCTCACTTATTCACAAAGTGAACGAATAAATGCTGGCTTTGTGATATTGAAAGAATGCAGAGAAGTCACACGGATTGATGAACTACGAAAAGATACATGCAAGGGCAGAAGTATAATAAAGAGATACACATACATCGAGGTCAGGTTCTGTAATAAAAACCGCTTGACAGGTTTCAGCTATGTATGTGGTTTATGAATATCTCACAATTTTTCACGTTTGTTTTGTATTAAAAAGTACTCGCCCCTAGATTAGGTAATTTTTTTTTTATTTTTTACTTTTTTATATCGCACTACAGGTATATTATATAGTTTGTTTACAAAATTTTAACAAAAATAATTTTTTTAATTTAATATTTTAGGAAACAATTTATTTATTAATTTCTAACTTTCTAACACTATTCCTAAAATTAAACTTACATTGAAAGATACTTTGATATTAAATATCACTAGCTGCTGTCAAACCAAACCCCGTCCATCCGAGGAGGGCCTACAAGGTATTAATCCCATTAAAATCAAACTAACGTTACTTAATTTTAAGGATCCCCCAATCGTGAAAAATTGTGAGATACTCGTAAATCATAGACATATAGGTACAACTATTGTTAGTAAACATAATCAAGCTTTTCATAAGGTATAATAATCACTCGCAAAGTTTGCACGATACAACGCACAGTAAGATCTAGCTACCAATAAGTTGAAATAGAGCAAGGTTTTCCAGAAAAATCGGTATTTCTTAAAGTATAGCAGATATCAAAAATTTGACAAATTACTTTCTTTGCTATAAACCAGGGATTCAATTAACGTAGGGTAATAAAATTTAAAAATATTATTGTGAAAGTTACACGCCTTTAAAATTAAAGCAAAAATCATCGTCTTCTTTAACACCCTGTATATAAAATTTTCTGACAGTTAAAGAAAATCCAACATTGACAATTGTTTCCCAAGAGATGAGTCTATCAACCATTCAAAACCGTAGGTTGATATCATATCTGGTTCAGAAAATAGTAACTGTTAAATTTAGGCGAAATTTTTCTTGCTTGAAAGCAATTGTCCAGCAGTTTAGTTTCAACATGCACACGATATTTTAAATTAATATTTTATTTATAAATATAAATGTCTTACTAAATTTATCATTTATCTGCTAAACCAGAGTTAAAAAAGTCCTTGAAGCTCTAATATTTTTTCGGACCTAAACAACCAAACAATCAACGACCTAACAGGAATGGCGCTACGAATACTACAATAGTCGGCCATGAAATGCGGGTTAAAAATCAACCCGGAAAAAACGGAGGTAGTTCTATTCACACGCAGAAATGTGATCGAGAACTTCAGACTCCCAGTACTCGACAATAATGCTTTAGTGCTTAAGGAAAAAGCAAAGTATTTAGGACTGGTACTTGACTCCAAGCTAAACTGGGGCATAAACTTGCAAGAACGAGTGAAAAAAGCGTCGGTAGCATTATATGCCTGCAAAAAAGCAATTGGAAAAAAATGGGGACTAAAACCCCACATAGTACACTGGATCTATACGGCTATTATAAGACCTATATTAATATACGGGGTCCTGGTTTGGTGGACCGTTTTGGAAAAAGCAGTGCACACTAAGTCAATAACAAAGATACAAAGGGCAGCTTGTTTAGGAATAACCGGAGCCCTTAAGTCAATCCCGACAGCGGCGCTAGAGGTCATGTTATATATACCCCCCCTGGATATCTATGAAAAAAGTATAGCTGCAAAAAGTTCCCTACGACTGAAAGAGTCGAAATTCTGGAAGGAAACTAACTACGGGCACAGCGGTATACTAAAGATCCACCCGGGGAATAATCTACGAGACCCGACTGATTACTCTGTCCCAATAACATGCTTCGATAGAAGGTATTCTATACTCATTCCGAGTAGGGAAGAGTGGGAAGGTAATCAGAATATAACGAAAACAGATCACGCAATCTTTACAGACGGTTCAAAAATGGACGTTGGTGTGGGAGCCGGGGTCTTTTCCGAAAATTTACAAATACAGAAATCGTATAGACTCCCCAACTATTGTAGTATTTTTCAAGCAGAAGTACTGGCAGTAGAGAAGGCGGTCAATATCCTGCAAGAACACCTTGGCTTGGGAGTAGCCTCGTCAATCACCATCTTCAGTGATAGTCAGGCGGCGATTAAGGCAATCTGTTCCAGCAGCGTTAAATCAAAGCTCGTAAAGCGATGCCGCAGCAATCTATGCACACTTGGCAACCAACATCGGGTTATTCTGTGCTGGGTTCCTGGACACTCCAAAATAGATTACAACGAGGCTGCCGATGCGCTCGCAAGAGAGGACACAAGCATGCCAGCTGATCTAGCAGACAATACAGTGAACAAACCACTGGGATTGGTCAAAGAGGAAATTGACTACAGGGCCAGCAGCTTGCACAGAACAGATGAACAGGGTTGACAACCTGTAGTACATCCAGGCAACTGTGGCCCACATTCGATAAAAAGAGAACCGCAGAGCTATTGAGACACAGTCGAAAAGACGTGAGAAATATTACTGCGGTTGTTACCGGACATTGCCTCTTCGGTAGACATGCCGAACGTATGCAAATACCCACTAACGACTTCTGCTAAAGTTGCAGAGATGAGAAAGAGGAAGAAAGTATTTAACATTTTCTGTGTGAATGCCCTGGCCTCGCAAGAAGGAGGTTCACTACACTGAGTGAACCATCTTTCGATGGCCTGGAGGAACTAAGCAACTTACAACTTGGACGGCTGAGCAGATTTCTGAACAGTAGTGGCTGGTTTGAATGAGTTGTTAAAATCCTTCTGCGGTGTACGCCGTACTAACATCAGAGATCTGATGGTGGGTTCTACGGAACACGTGTGGTATCATAACGAACCTAATCAGGACTACGTGAGACTGTTTGGTCAGAACCAAGGGTCTGCCACTCTTACCTAACCTAATCTAACCTAAACAACTTTTACAAAAATACCAAACGGCACTTTCCGTCTAGTGTCCCCTTAAAATAGACCCTAACGGGGTCCTCACATAAATATCTTACCGCACGCTATTGTCTTGTCGTACTTTGTTCTTAAAGTACAGACTTTCGTCTAACATCTTCCCGTTCTCTTTTATATATTATTATGTCTCAACGATAATGGCTTAAATTTATAAATTCAGTTCTCTCGGGAGCTAACTTGAGTTATCGAATGCAACTGAGGCGTTCTATTTTTTTTTTTGTTGCGAGTTTGTTTCCTTCATTCAATTTATGTACACGTATATACTTCGTATGTTCTTTACGAAATTCTTATGTTTTGTTGTTATATTGCTTACAGAGAAAATAAAGTAATAAAATAGTTCTTGAGCTTGAAAATAAACTGTCGGCGTTGAATCGTTACTTTCAATTTATCATGGAAATATTAAGGATATCGACTACGTTTTTTTAGTGGCGAAGAGACTATACTATTTATTTATTGTAAATTGACACACATTTTTAATAAAAAAGGTATTGTTATTTTTAGTTTATTTTTGTTTTTGTTTATGTAATATAGTTTTAAAAAGGAGAAACGGGGCAGAAAAGTATATAATCGAAAAATACATTATTTTCAAAATGCATTTTTTACTAGTTTTTCTTTAAAATTGTATCACAAACCAATAACTAAGACGATATGCATCGAAACCTTAATTTTTATACATAACAGGACTTTAAGAAGCCACATTTTAAAAATTAAACGTTTCCGACAAAAACTGCTTCCAAATCTAAGCCAAAAATACATGGTTTTTTATAAAATCATTAATCCTATCATAATAATTAATCCAAGCGTGGGATTGTGGAATTGCAATTAGGCTTGTAGACCCGAGCTGCTAGGCTCGGGGAGGCTGAAGCAATATAGTAGTTTGTACAACAAGAGTGGATATGATGTCCATATCGCTCAAACTTCCGAGCGCAATATGGACAATCCACTCGAGTTGTACAGTAAATTTTTTCTCCACGACCATTACTGAATGCAATAATTCCAAAATCATTTTTGATAATAGAATGTAAACATTCTCGCTCTTTAGTTGGAATATTTATTCTGAAACACTTGCTTCTTATGCGTTTTGCGTGTATTTTCATTCCATAACAAGATACGGAATGAAAATTCTGTAATTGATCTAAACGACATAGGTTGCCATGAATTTCGAAACTGTCAATGTCAGCAGACAAATTTTAGTGCAAGTCAAAATATGAGTGAAAAATCGGATGAATCAGATATGGAACTGGATAATACTAGACCTGAAATTACAAATATTGTGAATAGTATTTTTGGTCGTGGAGAAAATATAGTCTGCTACTAGGTTAGAATGAAAATTCGATACTCGTGGTTCCTCATGCTTGCTACGCTCGCGTTTGGAATCTTCCACTCAGATCAAATTTTTATTCCAACCTCGTCACAGAATCTACTATTTTACGACTTAATTTCCGAACTTCATGCTAAGAATTTTAAAAAATTATTATTATTTAAATTAGGCATCATAACTTGTCTTTTGAGTTGGCCATGAGCTTGTGAGAACGGTAATAAAAAAAAATTGAACAAAAATTAATTTTGATAGCAAACCCATAGACCAAACTACACTGTAATATATTTAGCGATTTGGGTAAGTTCTTATATTTAAACAAACTCATTTTTGAATATATCGATCTTTCTCACATTCGGCTTTTTGCTGAATAACAGACAAAAAGCGATATATGTATTGATAAAAACGAAGAATTTATTTTCTCAACCAGGTATTTTAATTAATAATGGGTTTACTGAAGAAAAATAGGTTTGTCCGATTTATTTCTGCTTGCGTAAGAATTATAACTCCGAAAGCACAACAAAATAGCTGTAGAATTCGTTTTAAACAGTTAAAAATTAATTTTGTGCATTAATATGAATTTTTAACGTTCGCTATGGTCAAATTTTTTCAAAATAATCGCCAATCTACAAACTAGCAACACTGTTAACGTGGAATGAGGTGGCAATACTGTAAGTAGAACTAACAAAACCTTAAAAATTTTAGTAAAAGATGGATTTTCTTCTAAAAATCTTATAGTTTCGTCTGTTTTATCGGGTTATCTTTATGTTTCACCATTTAAGGAAGAATTACCAGTTAATTGACCTATGTTTGTTGCGTATAATAAAAGTTTTAAGATCAATTGGGGTTGGATCCCTCTTCAAAATATATCGGAAAATATCCCCGTGCAGAAATATATTATAATAGAATAATATTTATATGGAAAAAATAACCAAGAATAGTAAGAGAACCCTTATAACAACCCTTATAATACCTCCCCCCCCCCCCCCATCTAACGTTAGATGGCTATATCTTTTGTATTGAGTTGATTCCTTATGATGGCGTTACTGGGTTTTCATCGCGTTTTTAGTTCTTAAAAACGCCTTGAAAGAACAGGCTCGCTGTACTGGGGGTCGCTTACGGGTTATGACTTTCTGATGAGTTCTAACAAGAACGAAACAGCCAGTCATTGTCTACCTGTGCCCCAGGGATTCCATTACCTTTGGAGTCCCTGTGTACTTTAATGCAAAAGATAGACGCACTACTCTGTCCGCTTGCCGCTAAGCTTCTTTTGTTTAAGTAGTTATAACTTTCGAAATAAAAAACTATCAAATAAGGTCAAAATTTGCATTATTTTACTTTCCCGCACTAGTGATCTTTTTTAGCTGTGTATAGAAGGCATTAAAATAAACGACATTTTCAAATACCTTTTTTCAAAAAACTTAAAAATAGGCGAGATGCAGAAGTAAAAAATCTAAGTGCGGGCCTGGTCATCAAAACGTAGCCTGCTATACTCTATGTTGTTTTGTCTTATTAGTCATGCAAGTTACGGGTCGATGGTCAGTTATTTATTCGGTAATCTGCTGCGGTGTGTTTTTCTGATAATTTTAAACTGGTGACACGCGAAAATGGTAAATTTTGAAATAATGAACTAGTGAGTGTAGACATGGTGCTAATTTACGGTGAGTGTCGTCAAAGTGCGGCTGCTGCCTTTTTCCTTGCGGGCTCATCCTACACCCAGAAGCTTTCTTAATGTTATTCAACGGAAAAGTTAGGCAGGACCGTATTTGATTCGTAGTGTAATAAATGAATGTAAGTATTTTTATTTTGAGTTTTTTGAAAAAAGGTATTTGAAAATGTTGTTTATTTTACTGCCTTCTATACACAGCTAAAAAAGAAGTATCAACTTAGGAATTCATTCACGACACAATTTAGTTTTAAGCAACAAGCAATAAAATGTATATTATAATTTTTATTTCTTATAATCCATTTCTTATTGCGTATTGCTTATAATTTAATGGTGTCTCGGCCTTAAGGAACGATTTTTTTTCTACAAAATTTCAAAAAAGAACATTAATTTCTAATTTTTTTAATAATGGTCATTATTCACTGGCAGTTTGGGTTCATGCAGGAGCAATAAATTTATTGCTTTTATTAAATTTTAGCATGGAAATACTTGAAGAAAAATAATACTTTCTGGATAACATACTAGTAAAAACACATTTATAATCTCTCTTAAATACCAAAAAGGGGATAAAGTAGATACAAAATGACTTTAAATCTTTTGTTTTTAAAAAATGTTGGGTAGAGAAATCAGAAACCAAATCAAAAACAAATGAAGCAGAACTTTTAATTTAAAAAAACAAGCGAAATCATTTTAGTGGGTATCGCTTGAGGTTTTATAAAAAAACTTATTGTGAAAGACAAAAGTTTAATTAAAAATAAATGACAAAAGCCCTTCTAAAAATATTGTTTTCCAGTGCGGTCAAATAAAGCAAAAAATAGATTTAAAAATAGCCCTTTTAAAGAATGACCTACAAATTTCTAATGTTTGAATCAAATATACGATTTATTTCTGGAATTTAAGAAATAAAATATGAAAAAAAAATAAAAAGGTAAAAAATTAAGATATGAGTACTTTTAAGTCTTTCTCCACTAATATAAAGAGTACTATAAATTTGTGTTGGTACATGAGAATCTCAAAAACGGCAAGAGATATGAATATTGTTAAAAAAATTGCGTATTTTAAGGCTTAATAATTTAATAAAAAAATAAAAAATTTTAAATATATAAAAAAAATTGATTTTCGGTTCTGGTTCTTAATTTTTTGCGCCATAATTTTTAATTTGGAAAAAAAAACAAAAATCAGATAAATCTCCGAATGCACTGTTTCGTCCTCTGCATATCACCGTCAAATTTTTTATTTCGGACCTGGAACTTAAAACAACTTAGGGCCGTTTGCACGGGTTCCACTTAAGACGTTTTAGGTGGGACTTAACTTAAGTGACACCTTAGTGTCACTTAACTAAAACTTTTCCGTTGCACAGTTGCTAAACCGGCATATAAGCCAGCCCTAAGTAGATATAAATTAAGTCGTAATAACGTTGGGCTTAATTTATATCTACTAAAGGGCTGGCTTTTGTGCCGGTTTAGCGACTATGCAACGGAAAAGTTTTAGTTAAGTGACACTTAGGGCCGTTTGCACGGGTTCCACTTAAGACGTTTTAGGTGGGGCTTAACTTAAGGTGTCACTTAACTAAAACTTTTCCGTTGCACATCAGTCGCTAAACCGGCACATAGGCCAGCCCGAAGTAGATGTAAATTAAGTCGAAGATTTTCACGGATTAATTTATATCTACTTAGGGCTGGCTTATGTGCCGGTTTAGCGACTGTGCAATGGAAACGTTTTAGTGACTTAACTTAAGTGACACTAAGGTGTCACTTAAGTTAGGCCCCACATAAAACGTCTTAAGTGGAACCCGTGCAAACGGCCCTAAGGTGTCACTTAAGTTAAGTCCCACCTAAAACGTCTTAAGTGGAACCCGTGCAAACGGCCCTTAAAGGTTTCCCTTATTTAACGTCCCGTCATCGAATAAGACATTTCATCTTACCTATTTATAATATTACGGTCCTGGAATTGGAATTGGAAAAGAGAAAGATTTGTGACGATTAGTCATATTTGTGTATTAATTTTAGAGCCTTTCATACCAGCATGAAACGCGGCATCGTTTCTTGGCTTGTCTACTTGAAAATTTTATGCAACAATTTTACTAAGGTATTCACAAGAGTTTCTAGTTCGGCGAATGATACCTTATTTTTTTTCAAATAAAAAATTGAAAATGTATTTTAAAGTTTTAATAATACAGGGTGCTACAAGTTCGTGTGCGTAGAAGGGGATCTCGAAAACGATAAGAGATACGAAGATGGTTAAATTAAGGCAAAGTTGCGTATTTTGGGGCTTAATAATTTAGTAAAAGAAAATTGTAAGTATTCCGAATGCTTTCGGATATATTCAAAAAAAAAAAGAAATTTCTATTTTTGGTTTTTAATTTTTGGCGCCTGTATTTTTGACTTGAAAAAAAAAATAAAAAAACACTTTTTTATAGCCGTCTTAATATGTTCCACAAGATAGCGTTATTAGTTTTCAAATTCAACGTTTCGTTCTTTAAATACTAACCTCAAGTCAATTTTTTTAAATTAAAACCTGGAATTTTAAAAACATTTTTAGGGACTTTTAAGCTTTACAAATTTAATACAATTTAAAGTTTTTGAAATTTTAACGTTTTGTCATTTAATAATACATTTTTTTAAGTTACCTTTTTATGTCATTACGGTCCTGAACATTTATAGCCAAACCAAAAAAAAATATTTCTGCTTTGAAAAATCCGTCCAGTTTAACTCAAAAAGACCTGTAAGAGAAAAGACCAAAAGTCTCGGCCTCAAATATTTTTCTGTCTCTTTATTTTTGTTACATGTTAAGCCTGAACTAGTACATAACATAACAGTAACAGTAACATAACTAGACTAACACTCCAGTTACCTTTTCTTTACGCGGGATCATACTTTTTTCTGTATTACAATATTTCGGTCTAGGTCTGAGGCAGCAACCTTAGGACTTAAGATATACGTTATATTAATAAAGTAAATAGAATACTAATAAAAAATAAAATTACTTCTCATGCCTTAAGAACTTGCTTACTTATATTGTTACCATAAATCTTATTGAAAAAATAAACGGCCTAAACACCACAACTTCCTGTAATGTAATTTTAACGTTTCAGTTATACTAACAATAATTTCCAGGGTCGTAATAGTAAGGAAAGAATAATTTGAAATATTAATGATTTGATGACAAAACGTTAAAATTTTAAACATCTTTAAATTGTAATCAATTTCCAAAGCGTAGAAGTGCCTAAAAATGTTTTTTAAATTCCAGGTCCGTATTTAAAAAAATTGACTTGAGGTCGGTATCTAAAGAACGAAACGTCGAATTTAAAAACTAATAACGCGATCTTGTAGAACATAAAGAACGGCTATAAAACAGTGTTTATTGTTTTTTCCCAAGTCAAAAATGAAGCCACAAGAAATTCAAAACCAAAACTAAAAATTTCGTTTTTTTTCAGGTATCTCCGAAGGTATTCGGAATATTTAAAATTTTCTTTCACCAAATTATTAAGCCCAAAAATACGCAACTTTGCCTTATCTTGGTATCTCTTACCGTTTTCGAGATTATCTTGTATGCACACAAATTTGTAGCACCCTGTATAGATTCAACTTATACCATCCGCCATGCAGAACATAGAAATATTACAGCTAATGTTAATTCCTTAGCTTCCATTAAAATAACAAACGATACCCCGATATTATCTTAAAAATCTCCACTGATGCCAACGCCACTTAATTCTCGTGAAATTCGTTTTTACAATATTTTGAATATAAAAAGAGACATTTTATTGCCATCGCCAGGCGCTAGTACAATATGCGCGATGTGATGAAAATGCACTATTTATTCGTAATGACTAGAGTCCGGATTTTATGCAAATATTTAATGCATATTTTGAAAGTTGGACATCCACAGCATATTTAGGGTATAGTTATAGGGCATAATTTGCATATTTTTCTAATTTAAACGGTAAAACCCAATTTAGGTACTCAGCTGATCAAAACGAAATATTTTATTTTCATTTATTTACTGATTATCTTAGATACCTATTTCCCTGTGAAAGGATTATAATTATTTAAGGGCGCTTTTATTTTATTATTCAGTAAACAACAATTTAACCTTAATCTGCATTCCTAGTAGGTAATTCTAATTTAATTTCTTAGTCCAATCGCCTATAAATATTTTTTATGATTTGATTCATTTAACTGTCTGGCCCTTGGATTAAATAGAGTTGCATAAACTATTAGAGCTTCCTTTCCTTTAGTCAATGACTTTATAGCCAAAAAAAAAATCCATAAAAGCTTTTTATGCAGAGCATTTTCAAAAATTAAAAGAGATTGTTTCTCAAATTGAAGATGATCCTCAGTGTATTAAAAAATGCAAACAAATATTTCAAAATTCTAAAGTTTAACAACAATTGATTTATATAAAATGTAACTATAGTTTTGTAGCTGAAAGTATTTTAAAACTAGAAAAAACATCTAGTAGTTTATTAGAGTCAATGGATATTGTAGAAAAATGCAATAATAATTGTAAGCAAGTACGAGGTGAGGTAGGAAAAGCAGTAAGTAATGTCGAAGTTAGAAGGAATAATAGAAAAGAATAAAGGTTTTAAATGTTTAATAAACGTTTCAAAAGTTTTGTCAGGGGAAAATGTAGATAATTTGGATTTTAAACTGAGCCTAGTTCCAAAGTTAAAATTTTGTCCTAAAACATCAGTAGATGTAAAAAGATCTTTTTCATTATATAAACATATCCTTAGTGATAGAAGACAAAATATTTTAGTAAAAAACCTTGAATTACATATTGCAACCAGTGCATTCTGCGTTCTGCGGACAAATATTAATGTTTTTATTTGAATTTGTACCATAATGCAGATTTAAAAACATCTTTACACGTTTACCTGGTTTTTAATGGTTTTTATTAAATACCCAATGCCTTAGTTTAGTAAAACTCTAATTTAATCCAACAATAAGTCATATTATATTTTTCGTATTACTGCATATTTCTTTGTTTTTTGCATATATTTTAAAAAAAATATATATATATATATATATATATATATGTGCATATCTCACACACTTTTGGTTGCATATAATCCGGTCTCTAGTGATAACTCATCGACTACTGTTCGCTCTTAATATGTTATAAGAATCAGTAATTATAAGCTGTGAAAATATTTCAATTTTGTAAATTCTGTCTTCACCTGAAGACGACTGGACCAGTTGAAACGTTGTGATTCAAAACAAATAAGAGAGAAATAGAGAATTTATGCGCATTAGAATATCGGTGTGTGTACATCCTGCTTAAGACCTAATATTTTAAATACATAATAAATCAGTGGAAAAACTGATTACAGGTACAACAAAACTGTGTAAGCCCTCAAAGGAAAATTGTAGTTATTCGAATTTTAGGATTTAAGATTTCTTCAATATCAAGCAATAAAGGATAGTGCATAGGCAATAAAATAACGAATTAAAATAAAATTTTACTAGCATCCGTAAAAGCAGCCTTGACAAATTCAGAAATGCTTACCAACATAAAACATTGTTTCAAATGAAACAAAGATGCATTGCGTTTACGGAAAGGTATTTTTCTATAGTCTATTTCAGAAAGGTGTAGAGTAATAAAAGCTCATTAGGTATGAAAAGTGACTACAGAGTGATCCAACGAATATTTAAGCCTCTTTCATAATTTGGCATTGATTTTATTGCAAAATTCTTTATTTTCATCAAGTGCAGGTAGTACCACCCGAGTTTGGGTCAATTTATGGAGTATTCATTCACAAGCACCAAAAATGGTGTGACAAAGGCGTGCATTATGTACATAGTATTAAGTACACTTTTTTTTATTAAACATTATAAAAAAATACAAAATACCAAAAATACATTTAACAGAAATTAAATTATAAAAAATCCGATCGATCAGGTGGTCAAGATCCCACATTTTCTCCTCTTCTTTAATGACATGATGAACTGCTTTTCGCCAGTTCTCTGGTTTCACTTATTTAATGGCTTGATCAAACAGTAGCTGTCGTCTTTTATTTGGAATGTCGTGTTGAGTCTTGCTACAAATCCTTTCACTTGCGCCCATATAAGTTTTATAGGACAGCTATATTTTCCACGGCATATTTCATACAACGATGTTTGTCTAAATTTGCTATAGCTAATAGTTGCTTCTTTATAAAATTATCTTTTTTTTCTTTTGTTAATTATCATAACTGATTCAATGCACAAAATTTACCTGCGCCTATGGTCGACACCGAAATTGAGCCGAACTGGACGGAATTTCTGATTTTATTACTCTACACCTTTCTGAAATAGACTATAATAACTTTATAATTATTGCCAACCTAACAGTAAGATTAAATTACAAACAATTATCTTAAAATAAAAGATAGTACATACCTACTTGAACGCCAGCTAGTTTATTTATGATTGATTTATTATTATGGAACTCTACTATATTATATTTTCCTACGACCACCTATGAAAATGAGAAAAAAAGCACGGTTAACTTGGCTCGAAAGCGCCGAATATCACACGCGTGTTGAAAGAAAATATTTCAACTCCAGAGTGGAAATACAAGGCACACTATTTAATTCAAACATTATGGTGCCAATTTGACAGACCACACCTATTTATTAAAAAGAACAAATTTTAGAAAGCAGTTTAGTTTATTTATCACGTATTTGTCGAGTGATTCAGAATTAGAGTGTGAAAATACGCCATCTGAAATTAGAAAAAAGTTAAGAATGTACTGGAAAATTTATTACCAGTCAAAACAAGCCCCGCTGAAGAAAATGTCATATATTACACTTAAGCAGAAAATGTTTATAGGTCGCCATAGCCTAGAGACTAGAGCCATCAGGAGCACTTGAGTTTTTTTATGAAAACATTAAATAATTTATAGAATTATTTTGAATTGAAATCTTCCTTCTTGGGTGAATTTTTTAAATTTATTTTTAATGCATCTTTCCTTGATTAAATAAAAAAATCATTCAAGAAGGAAGATTTCAATTCAAAATAATTTTATAATTTATTTAATGTTTTTATAAAAAAAATCAAGTACTCCTGATGGAATTTGAACCTGTGACCTTTCGATCTATTAAATTGGCATCATATGTTTAAATTAAATAGTGTGCCTTGTATTTCCACTCTAGAGTTGAAATATTTTTTTTCAGCTCTAGAGTTGAAATATTTTTTTCACAAATCAAAGGTTTTTTAAATAATTCTTTGTGGTCGTAGAAAAAATAGTGTACATGACTGTGAAAGTGATTATTCTAAAACGCGGAGAATTTCCGCACTTGGCTGACGCCTCGTGCTAAATATCTCCTCGTTTGAAAAGTATCACTTTCATCACTTGTTATGTAATATACTATAGTCTGACTCTTTACTGCATCTTATCACTTTCATCACTTGTTATATAATATACTATTTCAAAAATATGTTCAGTATCATTGACACCACCAACATTTTGATAATTTGGCTCTGAATTTAACAGTATAGTATTTTACCTGTGTATGTTTGATTATAGTTCCGCTTTCTAATTGCAATAAAGTTATCTCATTACGTCACTGAACATATTTTTGAATTTATAATATATTAAAGTTAATAAGCACGTAGGAGAGGAGAAATGTATGATAATATTCCATTAAGTTTATTGGAGTATTATAGTCTATTGTCGATTGATACTACCTACATAAATACATTATAGTATAGACTTATCGTCAATTCTGCCAACTGCATTATTAATGTGCATCTTAAAATAACTTTTACCGCACCTGAGAGAAAATTGCTTTCTATTTTCAAATAAATAATAAAAAATTTAGTATGTCATTTTTTTTATAAAAAAAACCTGATGTATTTATTGTAATTGTCCTTACACAGGGTCCGGTAACTTATGGGCCATAGAGCAACTGGAGATAGTAGATATAAAAATATGTCTTTTGAGCCAAATTTGCCCAAGTAAAATGTTAGAGGTTAAAGAGATACAGGGTGTTGAAAGTGAAAATTAATTTTCGAAAAATGATGATAATTTTGAAACGGTTTAAGATATCGAATTCAAAATCGGTATAACTAGGTTTTCGAGAGTGAGAAATTCGAATTTAATAAAATAATTTCAAGATACTCCCTAGAGGGCGCTTGCTACGTGCTTCATGTTGAACTAATTCATCCATATTTTTTTTAACCGTGCAGTTACTAGTATTTATACTTTAAACTGTAAAAGAACCTACCTTTTTACGTAAAAAAGGTACTCTTGGTCGATCTCGATATCTCAAGCCGTTACCCAGAATCTAAGACTTGATGATAAAAAGGCAGAAAATATTTGGTGCGGCATTGTCGACAATTTCTTGATCGGCCCATATCAGCTTCCGCAGAGACTTAATGGAGAACAATATTTGCAGTTTTTAGAAAACGATTTACTTTACCTTCTGGATGATATACCTCTGAACATAAGACACAATATGTGGCACATGCAAGATGGTGCCCCAGCACACTTTGCAGTTCCTGTTCGAAATCATTTAAATCAGCGTTTTCCACATCGGTGGATTGGTCGCGGTAGAGAATTTCCTTGGCCACCGCGTAGCCCAGATATTAACCCGTTAGATTTTTATCTGTGGGGTCACATGAAGGATTTGTTATATGGTGATGAATCCAATACACGGGAAGAACTTGAACAAAAAAATTCAAGAAGCCGCCATTGTTATAGGAGATAATCAAAATATCTTCCTGAATGTGAGACGTCATTTGTTAAAAAGCTTAAGAAAATGTATTGAAGTAAACGGTGGCCACTTTCAACATTTACTAAAGTGAATTAAAACAAATTCCTAATAGTTTCCAATATTTTCATTTTGTTTTTTTTTATCATCAAGTCCTAGAATCTGGATAACGGCTTGAGATATCGAGACCGACCCTTTTTTACGTAAAAAGGTAGGTTCTTTTATAGTTTAAAGTATAAATACTAGTAACTGCACGGTTAAAGAAAATATGGATGAATTAGTTCAACATGAAGCACGTAGCAAGCGCCCTCTAGGGAGTATCTTGAAATTAACACCAAATTCGAATTTCTCACTCTCGAAAACCTAGTTATACCGATTTTAAATTCGATATCTTAAACCGTTTCAAAATTATCATCATTTTTCGAAAATTAATTTTCACTTTCAACACCCTGTATCTCTTAAACCTCTAACATTTTACTTGGGCAAATTTGGCTCAAAAGACATATTTTTATATCTACTATCTCCAGTTGCTCTATGGCCCATAAGTTACCGGACACCCTGTATAGGACCCACATTATAATGAGCTTATTACGTAATCCATTTTAGCCTGTTTGAGTTACGTAATAAGTTGCATTATCGTACTAGTGATATAATGAGTTCATTACATTACTAGTGATGTAATAAACTCATTACGTAACACATTTTTTTTTTAAAACAGCAATTCTTTACAATTCATTAATAAAACAAATGCATATTTGTTCTAAATTTTAAAAGAAAAATGAATGCTGATGACATTAACTGGCCTGGGTCTTAGATAAAATATTGTATATAACACGTAAATAATGGTTCATTACAGTACTTGTGTGGTTAACACGACTTCGTCGTGGCTCACTCAAGCTCATACCGTACTAGTCATTCAGTGACGTAGCCAGAAAATATGTTGGGGGGGGGGGGGCGTCGGCTCAGTGGGCGTAAGTAGGACATTGTTTCGTGAAGAAATTAGTCGGGTCTATATGTATTTTATAATATTGTATCTAGTTAACACGTTCGTTACCGACTACCACTATAGTGGCGATCGGTGTCTAATGTGTGAAACCGACTACCACTTTAGTGGCAAAATTTATCATGTATTTAAAGCGAGTCTAAACCTGAGTCGGTTTGTTTCTATTGCATCGTTTGTATACAGCGGGTGTTAGGGAACATTATAAGTCACCTATATGCCATTATAGTGGTAGTTGGTTCCGGAAATGCACTAATTTTTGGCTTCTTCTGAATGTTTGTTTTCAGTTCATAAAAACCATTTGTCTAAAAGTTACAGCTTTGGTTCAAAACGTACAACGCAGTAAAAGCTTACGGTAACGAATGTGTTAAGGAGGCGGAAAAGCGCCACGGGGCCACGCTCAAAGTTCGTTTAAAATTAACCTAACTACTATCAAATTTCGAAAATTAAATTACTACCTCTCCCCCTCTGCATGGTTGGGTTATATTGGTTTTTGGTAAATGTTTGTTTTTCCTTTTTTGATATTATATTTTTTTAAAATATATTTTTTATATTTGTGAAAAATATTAATATTGGTGTCAATCCAAAATTTTAACATAAGACGTATGTATGACTCTAACCAGCGTTTTTCGGACTCGTTTTTTCATGATTAAAAATAAAGTGAATACCGCTTATCACGCCAAATTTGATGATTTTTTCAGAAATCATGTATTTTAGGAGCGTAGAGCAGTTTTTGGTATAAATGCTTCGGTTTTGAAATATTCCTTCTTAAGTGCTGTTTTGTATATTCATAATAAAGCTTTCTCGTTTCTTTCCACACTATTTTTTTAAATATGTTTAATTAAATAATTAATTTGTTTAAATCAAAATTTTTACTTAAAAAATTAATTTTTCTCTTTAAAAATAAATACTTACCTAATTGTTTTTTGTTTTTGAACGGCGATAGAGTTTTGGACTTGCATTGTCTTTATTTGTTTAGAATCACTACTGGTAAGCATCTCCAGTCGTCTTCAGGTAAATATTGTTGTTTTTGTTGTAAAAATATTTTATTGCATTTGGTTATATTTTTATTGATTTAAAATAGCTTTAAAAAAGGGAAAACGGAACAGACAAGTATATAATAGAAAAATACTATAAAATATTTTTTTTTAATTAGTTAAAATTGCATCATAAATCAATAACTAAAACGGTATTCGTCCAAAACCTTAATCTCTATATAAAATAGAACATTTAGAAGAAAAAGTTGAAAAACTAATCGTTTCCTACTGAACCTCTGTAATCTTAGGCAAGAATACATAATTAAAAAATTTAAATTAAAAGTTCAAGCGCGAGACGACAAATTAGGTTGCAAATAGACTTTTAGACCCGAGCTCCAAAGGGGGGGGGGCTGCAGCCCGGCAGCCCCCCCCCTTAAATACGCCACTGAGTCATATAAACAACTATGATTGGTTGTTAACTAATAACTCGATTTATTACTAATAATAGGTTACTAAAAAAAACGAACATTAAAGATTTCAAAAATGCTATAATAAACTAATTATTGAATCTGAATCTAACGATATCTCATAGTTTCTGAATTGAAACATCTGATTAGAGCTATGTGAAGTTTAGAATTCAAAATATACTATATTATAGTATACAAAGTTGATGATGGTTTGTTCGGGTTTGTTCGAAAACGAAACGTCGGATCAAAAGGCTAATTATACCAATTATTAGAATAGAAAAATATGGTAATAAAAATGTAAACTTTATTTTAACATATCTCTTCAAACGAAGTAAGAAAAAAATAAAAATGAAATCGCGAAAATTCGGGTTTGAAAATAACCTCGGAAGGGTTCGGAGTTATTTAAATTTGAAAACACAATGTTGCAGAATTAAGTAGGGAGTAACTCATTTCTAATTTAACCATCTCTACAGTGAGTTCCAGAAGTAATGTCTAAATTCATTTAAAATTCAGCGGTAAGTTTTTTGAAAAAACGCCCGTACCCGTCGATTTTTTTTTTTTGTGGTAATTTCATGTATACAGGGTAGCTCAAAAATAAGTTACGACCATCAACTTCATTTTTTCAAATGAAAACCTATTTTTTTTATTTCATTTTTGATTTTTGCATTGAATTCTAAGCATGTTTCATGTACCACGTCCTATACATAAACTCAACAATTATTGAAAAAATTAGGATTGAACATATCTATAAGTAACTGTTTATGAAAAAAAAACACAACAAAATCAAATTAAATGTTGAAAATGTGCGCCATTTACGGCTTGACAATATCTAAGACGATCAATAAACTCTCTTTGCACGTTTCCAACCATTTCCGAAGTTATGACACGCACTTCTCTTCGAATCCTCTCTTTCAACTCCTGCATATTGTTTGGCCTGTTAACAAACACTTTTGATTTGAGGTAACCTTACAAAAAAAAGTCCAGCGGTGTTAGCTCTGGCGACCTAGCAGGCCATTCGATAGGTCCTCTCCTTCCTATCCACCGATTGGGAAAGGTTTTATCCAAAAATGTGCGGACAGTGGCAGCATAGTGTGGAGGAGCACCATCTTGTTGGAATATCAGTTCTTCGTCAGGGGAGTCTGAATCCAATGGATTCGGAAATAAAGCCACCAATGCTGGAATTAATTCAAGTTGGAGAAATTCGAGATATACTTGTCCAGTTAAAGACTGTTCAAAGAAAAATGGACCAATTACTCTTCCGCGTACGATTCCACACCAAACATTTATTTTTTCAGGGTACTGGCTACGAACCTCTATCATCCAATGCGGATTTTCTGTTGCCCAATATCGACAATTTTGTCTGTTCACATTACCATTCAAATAGAACGTAGCTTCATCCGAAAAAATAATATTTTTTACTAAATTATTATCTCGATTGCACATATTTTGCATGCGTTCGCAAAACTCATTTCGCTTATCGAAATCATCTTCAAATAACTTATGCACTGGAATAACTTTGTATGGGTGATATTTATGCTTTTGAACTACTCGGTGAACAACAGATTTTGGCAAGTGTAAATCGGCCCCAATGTGCGACAGGGGAGTACATGGGTTTTCTTCCAAAGAAAGCAAAACGTCAAGTTTTTCATTTTCATCTCGAGTAGGACGACCAGATTTAGACAAATCTCTAACATGACCGAATTCTCTAAACTTAGCCTCTATTCTACTCACCATCTTTTGACATATGGGAGGACGAATTTCATTAAATAATTGGGCTGTTTCTATTTGAGTACGTGTTTTATCACCAAACCCAACCATGCATAGAATTTCAATTTTTTTCCGTTCCGTTAACTTCACCATTACTTTTGACAATAATTATACTTATTTAAAATAAAATTGTCATACAGTTTTTATAGAAATAAACGGTGACGGTGACACTCTTACTTATTAGGGAGCCCAAAATGCCATATTGCCAGAAGATTTGATAGATCGTTGGATTCCCTAAATGATATGTTCAATCCTAATTTTTTCAATAACTGTTGAGTTAATAACGAAGTCGTATCTACTCTCCAGAAGGGACATGATCATGTAGGGTTGGGAACAGAAAGCCCTATCGTCCTTCTTACAAAAAATATTTTATTAACTACAACCTACACGTTTCGGCCTACAAGGCCATCATCAGGGCGTAAAGTAATAAGGTCAACACATAGAGACCACAAGCAGGACGCACCCCAGTCAACAAATCAATTAATAAAAATAAACACTTGACACATTGTTTTACATGAAAAACACATTTACACTTGGTAAAAAAATTAAAATTTGGAAAACAACGACAATCAACAGAGTCTGTTCGGGTC
The DNA here is from genome assembly GCA_935413205.1 of Polydrusus cervinus. NCBI lineage: Eukaryota > Metazoa > Arthropoda > Insecta > Coleoptera > Curculionidae > Polydrusus > Polydrusus cervinus. Next base: position 45,027,284 of record OW284516.1, on the reverse strand, counting down.
GGTTCTGGTGTTTTTCATGTAAAACAATGTGTCAAGTGTTTATTTTTATTAGTTGATTTGTTGACTGGGGTGTGTCCTGCTTGTGGTCTATATGTGTTGACCTTATTACTTTATGCCCTGATGATGGCCTTGTAGGCCGAAACCCGTAGGTTGTAATTAATAAAATATTTTTTGTAAGAAGGACGATAGGGCTTTCTGTTCCCAACTCTACATGTTGAGTTTATGTATAGGACATGGTACCTGAAACATGCTTAGAATTCAATGCAAAATTCAAAAATGAAATAAAAAATATATGTTCTCATTTGAAAAAATGAAGTTGATGGTCGTAACTTATTTTGAGATACCCTGTACACATGAAATTACCACAAAAAAACACATTAAAAAATAAAAATCGACGGGTACGAGCGTTTTTTCAAAAAACTTACCGCTGAATTTTAAATGAATTTAGATATTACTTCTGGTCACTGTATATCTTATATGGTCTACGAGGTCCCTGTAGAGTACCTACATCCTTATCTGGCACACTCTGTATAAATACCGAAAATATTTTCCTACTAGCTTTGTAAACGTAAATTATTTAATATCAAATGCGGGATTTTATAACAAATTTAGCGCGAAATTCGCCGCGAAATCCTTTTAATCTACTCCGTTTTGATTTTACGCTGAGTGCCTTGCTTAAGCTCGTTTGGAAAAAACAGTTTTAAGGCTATCAGCGGTGAACATCGTAAAAATATTTTTTGCATTTACGTTTTAAAATAACACAGGCCTGCGTTTTGATAAAATGTTATTTGACTTTTGTAACTGAATTTAATAAATTATGTGGAACTGATTTAGAATAAAACGTAAAATAATAATAGTAAATATGCATTATGCATTACAAAGATCAAAAGATACTAGTGGCGTGCAAAGCTGTTTGAAACAGGGTAGGCAAACATTTTATTTTCCTACGACCACCTATGAAAATGCGAAAAATGCACCATTAACTTGGCTTGAAAGCGCCAAATATCACACGCGTGTTGAAAAAAAATATTTTAACACTAGGATTAAAATACAAGGCACACTATTTAATTTAAACATATGGTGCCAATTTGAGAGACCACACCTATTTATTGAAAATAACAAATTTTAAAAAGCAGTAATTGTAAAGTGTTCAACTTATTTATCATGTATTTGTCGATTCGATTCAGAATTAGAGTGTGAAAATACGCCATTTGAAATTATAAAAAATGTTTAATATACTGGAAAATCTATTACCAGAAAAAACAAGTCGCGCTGAAGAAAGTGCCATGTATTAAACAACAATTCTTTATTGGTATCGATAGCGTGGCGTTGAGAATAGAGCTGTAGCCTACAGATCGTAAGGTCACAGGTTCAAATCCCATCAGGAGTATTTGCTTTTTTTTATAAAAACATTAAATAATTTAAACAATTATTTTGGATTTAAATATTCCTTGTTGGGTGGATTTTTAAATTTATGTTTAATGCATCTTTCCTTGATTAAATTTAAAAATTGTCATTCTGGCTAATCTAGAAATCACTCCAGAATTAGTTCTTCCTATAATATATAAAATATGAAAATATTAAACTACAAATAAAGGAAAAGCCTATTGACAAACTATGAAACCAGATATTAAGTGGAACACAATCCTTAGTATGCTCATTTCAACACTAGTGTTGAAATATTTTTTTTACAAATCAAAGGCTTTTTTAATAATTCATTGTGGTCGTAGGAAAACTCTTGTGAAAGTGATTATTTTAAAACTTGGAGAATTTCCGCACTCAGCTGACGCCTCGTGCTAAATCTCTCCTCGTTTGAAAAGTATGACTTTGATCACTTGTTATGTAATATAGGTACTTGGATAATACCAAACAATTGTCTAATTTTCAACATAGGTGGCATCGCCACTACACTTAAATTACGTGTACGTGGATATGTCCATTTCTCCAGTTTTTGTCCGACAACCAACGGCGACACACGACGTTTATAGCAAAAGCAAACAAAGGGCGAAAACACTAATATACAGGGTGTTTTTTAATTGAGTGCCGATACTTAAGGTTGTGAATCCTTGGGTGATTTTAAGAAGAAAAGTTAATATTAACATATGTCCTAAAGCTCTTTATTTTTTTTTTCAACAAAATATCGACAGCAGTCATAATGAACCGAAGAAAAAAATTGTTTTTTTGGTTTTTATGGTTTTATGCAAAAAGGGTGCATCATACGAAATTAAGTCTATAGACCAAATATAAGTTTGGTTTTTAGAAAAATCATTGGCGTACTATTTTTTTCTTTAAAAATATTTAGTTCAAACCCCGTACGGACGTCACTGTTAAAAATTTAAAAAAATCTTTTAAGTCAAAAAATGCTCCCTAATGATTAGGATGTGTGTACAAAATTTCAAAAAAATATGTAAGAGTTATATAATAATTATGATAAAAAAGGTATATTTAAAAAAAAAATGTTAACACCCTGTATCTCAAAAATTAAGAGCTTTATGACATATGTTAATATTAACTTTTCTTCTTAAAATCACCCAAGGATTCACAACCTTAAGTATCGGCACTCAATTAAAAAACACCCTGTATATATTATGAAATAATTGCATCTACATGAATTATACAGGGTGTCCCATAACTTATGGGCCGTAGAGTAACTGGAGATACTAGACATCAAACTAAGCCGATTAAGTCTTATAAGTTTTTTCGGATTGTTACTCGTTCTAGAGATACAGGGTGTTGAAAGTAAAAGTTTATACTCGAAAATAAGCCATAATTTTAAAACGGTTTATTGAATCGAATTGGAAGTTGGCAATTTTATGTTTTTATGAACAAGAAATAAGAATTTGTAGAAATTTTTAAGTTTTAAACTAGAGGGCGCTAGTTGCATACACTGGGCTTCATAAATCTATGATTTTTTTCTTACCTGTAATATTAGGTGTTTTTTAATTACAGTTTCTTAAAGAAGGGCATTTTCTGAATCAAAAAGGTGTACCTAATTGATCTTAATATTTTTAACGGTTTTCGAGATATTTCCCTTTAAACATCCCAAAGCATAAAAAAACATAGTAAAAAAAAATTATATGACATAATCGGCTTAGTTTGATGTCTAGTATCTCCAGTTACTCTACGGCCCATAAGTTATGGGACACCCTGTATATTTAGATTTTAAATTTAATATTGACTTGATTGAACCCATATATTGCTAAAAAAAAGTTAATTTTTATGTAAATAATAATTATTTTAAACCATCATAAAAGTACTTCTTATTTACGTTACTAATTAAGATCTTAACTAACCTAATAATTAAACTATATAGGGATGTGTTTCATGTTTATATCCAGAACGCGTAATATTTTTGAAACTACGACAAAACTTGAAGTTTGGCACCAATGCACTTAACAAATGCTGGCGGATAGTTGACGGAGGCTCAGGTAGCGAGTTCTGTAGATTTATTGCATCTCTATCTAGCTTACTGTTTATTTTTCCAGAAACGGCTAATATAATGTGAAATCTCTGCTTTTTCGACGGTCATACGGAATGCTTATACAGCGATCCAATTTACGATTAATCGGTAACGAATGTAGTTGTGGAAATAATCTTTCAACTGATATACGATTAACTTTTCGGTCACGGTACTCTACATACACAGAAATATTGCCGGATACCTATTACACGGATAAAAAGTTAAATATAAAGAAATACTTTTGTTGTTTTATTGTTCTCAGGGTAGGCAATGCTTTTTTGCTTATATTGTATGCACACCACTGTACCATACCTACAAAGAGTCAAAAATATAGTATATTACATAACAATTGATGTCAAAGTCAAAATATTCTTTAATGTCAAAAAAAAATATCTTTATGACCCGGTATATTGATCTCCTGGTTACTTTACTGCCAGATAATTTCTATGGAAACAATTGCCTCAGAAATGGTTTCCATAGAAATTAGCTGGTTACCAGGAGATGAATATAATAGGTCCGCTAGATTCATCTCTTGATAACTTTACCGACAAGACAATTTCCATCACGAGAAAAGGCTCAGAAAACACATTCATTAGTCCTAAACCGGCACTCGGAATGCCAAGATGCAAGGCACGAGATTCTATAAAGCGATGGATCAGGAATTTACAAAAAATCCACTGGAGAAGCAGACAGGGATTAGTTCATAGCAAAAGCTTCATTGGGAACCCAGTCCCGAGATTTACGAAACAGCTGCTTCAAATGAATAGGAACCAGCTGAGAACCATTACAGGAATTCTGACAGGACACATGGCTACCAAGAACCATCTGCACAGAATGCAATTGTACAATGGAGAACTTGACTATGCGGACAAGATAGAGAAACTGTACAGCACATAGTTTGCCATTGCGAGTTACTAGATCGGAAGAGGCAACAAATACTCGGGCAACCAAAACTGGAAGCAGAGGACAACCCTACCCTCTCCCCAGTTAACCTAAAGAAACTAGTGCAAGAAACTGGGATCACGGAGTGGGTGTAACAAGTAAACAGGGTAAGCACAATATGCCACACCTGGCCTAAGTGCATCCGGCATACGGACGAGCCCTCGGAAGAAAAAAAAACAATTTCCAAAGAAAACACCGGCTCGTATATCACATCTGCATCTGCTCGCACTGCTTGATTTTTTTCAAAACCGAACACAGTATGTATAGCTATAGAAAAACGTTGCCTAGTACCTCATCTATTAACAAAGTTAGAGACATTTTCAAATCATTATTTGCCAATTTCGTTTTACGAAATCCAGTGTCTTCACTAATCAAGTTTATTATGCAGGTATTTTTAAATCAATTTTAAATAAACACTCTAATAAGTTAAACATTGAATTAAAAGAGTGTAAAATTTATTCCAATCAAAAGGCAAACTTCGGAAAGAGTTTCGGATTAAAAAAATGTTTCGACGAAGAATTTACTGCAGACAATTTTTAAGCCTCTTACGGCAAGAGATTTATAAAACCCCAGAAGTGCCATTGACTAATTTTGAAAGAGCCATTTATCTTCTCCGCATTGATTTTGTATCAGATACATGTTTTAAAAGTGTTTTTTTGTCAGTGGCGTAACGATTTAGGAATGTAAATGAACCCTTTTTGTCAGGCAGGATGATACTTGTCAAATTTCTATATTGCGGATTTGGCAAAAATTGTTCATCAATATTTTTGTGAAGGAAATTCTCCATGTTCAACACGAACAAACCCTAGATTGCCAATATACGTAAAATTTACGTACCGGGTGTCCCACTAAGAATGGCTCTCGGCCGTATCTCGGAAACTACTGGGCATAGAAACTCAGGAAAAAAAAATTATAACTAAAGTGGTCATGAGAAAATCCTGGAAATAATTTTTAAGTTCCGCATTTTGCCGCAAGAGGGCGTAATTGAAAAGTAAATATTAAAAGTTTACATATCTACGAAAATTCCACATTAAGGTATATCTTTGATAACACCATTGAAAAGCTTGGACAATTATGCATCATTTTGGTCTTGTTCATTGGCGTACCGACTTTAATAAAAGGGGGGGAAGCGGTTGAATGTATAATCATTTAAATCGCTGTAACTTATAAACGACTTATCCGATTTTAGCAAACTAAAGACTGTTTGGAAGAGAAATGTATGCACTTTCACTAATCGTATTTAGTTGTCCATAATAGTTCTAAAAAAAATGCTAGAAGGCGTAATTTGTAATAATAACACATTTTTTGATTTTACTCCGAAAAAATAAATCATACGGTATAATTATGATACCATAATCGAAAAGTAGATTAAATTTGCTTGAACAAATATTAAAACCGCAGCTCGATATCTCCGCTCGTTTCAGCGTTATCGCCAATAGAATAATTTTTAAAAGTAAGCGATTATATATTTTTTAGAAAAAAAGTGGGACGCCACTGATATTTTTCCATGTGGATATTATTTCTGATTAGCCTGGTCAATTCTACATAAAAATGGTCTCTTGCGTTTTTCTCCTCAGGCACACCGTTCTTAATTAAAATAAATTAGCTCTACTATTTATTATTATCATTATTAACATTGATAATGAAAAATTTAGTTTTATAAAAATTGTTAAAAATGACCACCTTCACTTCCGCCTGTCTAAGTTAATTTAATTATTTTAATTAAGAACGGTGTGTCTGAGGAGAAAAACGCAGGAGACCATTTTTATGCAGAATTGGCCAGGCTAATCAGAAATAATATCCACATGGAAAAATATCAGTGGCGTCCCACTTTTTTTCTAAAAAATATATAATCGCTTACTTTTAAAAATGTGGACAACTAAATACGATTGGTGAAAGTGCATACATACCCCCCCCCCCCCCCTTTACTAAAGTCGGTACGCCAATGGATAATTGTCCAAGCTTTTCAATGGTGTTATCAAAGATATACCTTAATGTGGAATTTTCGGAGATATGTAAACTTTTAAAATTTACTTTTTAATTACGCCCTCTTGCGGCAAAATGCGGAACTTAAAAATTATTTCCAGGATTTTCTCATGACCACTTTAGTTATAATTTTTTTTTCCCGAGTTTCTATGCCCAGTAGTGGGACACCCGGTACAGTTTTTTTTAAATCTGAAATAAATGGCCTATTATTGGTATCCTCGTTCTGCCGCTCAAGCAGTGCATCACCATCACCACAACATTTGGCGGCCGACGTGTTTCTGATGTGGCAGTTGTGGGTTGTATGGGACCTAATAAAAAGTGATTGTTGGCCCGTAAATTTTACGCATATGTGTTATAAATGCGCTGAATTCGTATAGATATGTTATGAATGCGCTAAATTCAACTAATCTTTTTATGTATATTTTTGGGTTATTTTGTTTGTTTTAGTTTAGTTTTAGTAAATGTTTGTTAGTTTTCAATCAAAATAAGTAATTACTTTCCCTGCCGGTGTTTTTTTCTGGCGCGGTAGCCACGGTGGTAAAGTATTTTTTAATGGACGCGTCTCGAGGATCCCTTTGTCGTATATCGATGATAAAAGAAATCTCAATAAGTTGAGAAGCGTTGTTGTCAAGTGACTAAAATATTGTAATATTATAAAAAACTTAAAACAGTTTTGTGCATGAAAATAGGTACTAAAATAGAGGACTTATAATTTTTATCAGTTACTAAATTAGTTTTAATCGAAAAAACAGTTTCAAAAACCAGCTAAAAAACCCTTTAAATAAAAGAAAAGATTCACACTTCAACTTTTAACTAATCAGAGGAATTTTCTTGGTATTTTTTCCGGTATAGTGGAAATCGCATCAAAAAATTACTCTCAGAAGTCGTTCGTCGTTCCATTTGAATTGTATCATTTATTGGTTTGAGATTTCAAAGTCACAGATAGGAATGATAGATTATTTTATATTTCGACAAATGATTTATTTTTGTTTTTCAAGCCTTATACTCTAGTTCGTTACCAAGTAATGGTTATTTAGTAGCGGTATTTTTCTGTCGCGGTATAAAATGTAACGTTCCATATCGTAATAGTATTTCCCACCACTACTTGCCTGAACTTTTCTTCGCGCCATTCATGCAACAGCTGTCGCGTGAGAAAAAAATATCATTTGGTGCACTTGTTAGGAAAATAACTATTTCTTACACCGTGTTTACTAAAACATTTAGGTGTGCTATATTTATGTCTATATCTATTTCTTATTAAACTATAAGAAACCCACAGCACAAAACTCTTACTCAGCACAAATAATAGGCAATTACCAAGTTTTATTCGCCTGAATTTGCCATACGATGAAGTTCTAATGGACAGGAAACATGAGAAGAAAGAATTCATATACACTGAATGATGTTAACAACCCGTAATCAAAAACGTAAAGCGTCCATCCAACCATCCTGTTTATTTGAGAGTTCTGCCTGTTCGTGCTCTTGGCGGATCTGAAATTTTAGCTAGTAATATAGAAAGTAATATAGGACCAATAAAGGAAGAGCTATATTATAATTTAAGGGAAATAAACCTAAATAGTAACGTTTTGAGTATGTGTCTTTTGCATTATAGTTTACAGGGATCCTGCTCGTCGTTGACAGAGCCCAAATTCTCAGAGAAAAATGATAAATGGAAATGGAGAAAGCGAATTTTTAATAACATAAGGCAACCAAGTTGTTCGTAGTTGACAGTCATATTGTGGCCTAAAAATCCTCCTTTCTATAAAATTAACATCGTCCTGTCATTTTCTAATTTATTTATAGTTCAATAAAAATGCCAAATCACGTAAAATTGTTTAACTTAATTTAAACAAATAAATGTGGCCCCCAGAAACTGAAACCTGGAGTAAGGCGGTCGATGCGAGGTCAGTAGACTGTTCTTCGAAGCTACCTGATGATGTGTTATTATCCATTGTATTTAAAAAAATATATTGCTAGTCTAAGGGCGCATCGTGAGGAATAGGTCTTATGGCAGAAGGCAAATTTGGATATTCGATTTTGCGCTTTTCTTTTTTGGAACGACCTTTAATCTTTGTCATACAAAAATAGTAATCGTCAAAATGATTGGTGGGTTTTCGCCATACCATGGCGCAAAAGACATACTTTTTCTCTTTCTTGTCAATTCTAATTTACCGCACACTTTACACAAACTATGTTTAGTTGTTTTTTTCACTCAACAATACTTAAATTTAATACAGAAACACTTAAAACAAACAAATATATAACAAACATATGACAGCTATTAATCAGGTACTGATAAACGTCAAACAGATATGAAAAACGGGCGTCCCAAAAAGGGCGCAATAGAAAACACATTCTGAACGCTCGAACGCAATCTGACGTCCTTGTCTCATTAACAAAAAAAGACAAAGGTAAATTATACTAATTTTCAGAATACACCGAGTGTATTTCTGAAAAGTTGTTTACCACGGACCTAATAATGGGCAATATTTGTGCTTCAGACTGTGACATAACTTCGTATCCCCCTTTGCTTTAAGATCCTTGTTAAATTAGATAAATGGTAGGGAAAAATGAACGCTCTTAAGCACTCAATTAAGAATGTATTTAATCTTTAATTTTACAACCTACATAAAATGTCCACTATTTCTTAAAAAATTCATCATTTTTATACCCCGATAATATCAATATTTGAATAAATCATTGGAACAAAAATCTGTTTAAATCTTAGATATGCTCAAGCATAACAAGTGTTTTTTTTTGCACCGTCTTTGTAATATTTTTTTTATTAAAAAAGATTGAGTTGAGGCCTACTTTCTCGTAAAGTTCGTTTGGATTGTGTTTGTTTTTCTTATCTCGTTAAGTTAAAATTCTTGACTTAATCAAGCAGACACTTAAAAACAGCAAACCTCTATAATAAATTTGTATTTGAAAATTTGCAATCTTCGCACTGAGATAAAAGCACTGAAAAACAGATTGCTTTATTTAATTTAAGAAAAGCGTTTTTACAGGAATAATCACATATATCTTTCGAGTGATTACCACCCAGCAATAAAAACCAAATAATAGGAAGCTGACAGCCTGACATGGAATTAGATGTAGATTGGATCTATTATTAATTGAAACAATATTTTTTGTAAAGATGAGTTTTTAAGTTTAAGCGTAATTTTACAACATAAAATATGTTTTGTTAAAAATGTGTTAGTATTATTTCTAAACGAGGTCACTTTTCATCAGTGGCGGCTCGTACAGTAGGGCCACAGTGCCATGGTCCTATCTACCTGTACCCCAAGCTATTTATTCATTCACGCTCATAACCATTGCTTTGTATCTTTACGCTTCATTCTTTTTGTAAATGTGAATAATTTAAAATTCAAGACGTTGCATTTGATATCTGATAACGCTTAACGGTGCAAAAACTCCCTGCTGCCGCGAAAATTTCCTAGCGCTACCCAACGCCGGCCAATTCTATGTATGGTTAGACTGTTCATCGCTTACGAAAGAGATAATAGATATATCGCCCACTCTTACTGACGCATAAGGAATTCGGAAATTTTGTGGCGGGCCAGATTCTCAGATCCATCCGGGATTGGAGGATTTACACGCGCTTTTTTTTGTCAGGAGTGCAAAGTTCCAATCGGGTTAGGCCTTCGTCATTGCTACCACTACTCGATACTAGTATGGCAGCTGTATTCAATACGGTTTTTCCTGTCGAAATATTAACTTTTAACATATATTTCTTTAAACAGATTTTAATATGGGACATAACTTACTTTTGTAGGTTAGGTTGACACCCTTGCCCGGTGGGTGATATGTGACATCATTCTAGCCAGGAGGTTATGTTTATATTGGGGTGCTTTTGCGGTTCCGTGTCCATTTTTTCGTGTTTTTAAAGCAATAATTGGCCATTTTCATGGCCGTGCCCGTGTGGAAAATGGATGTGACAATATTTGGTGTAATTTATTTGTGTTTATTGTCTTTCTTGTGTATGTTCTTATTGGCAAAAGAAAGTTAAATCATAAGTAAGTAAACATTTTATTTTTTATCATTGCAGTTGTAAATTAGAAACTTTAAATGAGCTTTTTATAAAGCATGGCAGGCAGCGTGACCCGATGAGAAATAATTTAAAAATATTTTTTTTTGTTTTATGTTCCATTTCTATAAAAGAACGTCATAGTGATGACTTTATAATCTGACTAAGTACAACAAATTCCATATAGCTGTATTTTTAAATAGAAAGTCCAGGGGATAATTTTTGTTTTTTAATAAGTTGCAGTTGCAGTTAAGAAAATTTAAATAAGAACAATTCAGTTCTATAAGCAATTGAACAACCCAAAAGGTTGATTAAAATAAGTTAAAAATCTAGTGTTTCGGTTTTGTATTGCATAAGTATGTATTAAAAAAACATGAGAGAACAAGGACATTGGAAATAATTTTTTTTAAAGAAACCATTATATCCCTGATAATTTATTCCAATTAGTTTACCCATACCTAATAGGTAGAGTAGTAATACTAAGGCATTTTTTTATTTAAATAGGGACTCTAGGAAGGAGTATTTTTCGCTACTAAGTATAAATTACATATTATGTCATTTTTTTTAGAAATGAAACAGACTTTCCTAAAAGTTATTTCTATTAAATCAACTAACTAATTTTGCCATGCGTTATAAGCAGTTCATTCAAACTTTCTAATGTGCAACTGCAATGACAAAAATATAAAATTTTTACTTATTTATGATTCAACTTCTTTCTTACAGTTAGAAAGTGCAGAAAAAAGATAATAATCACAATGACTACATACGTAATTGTTACTCTATGAAAATTTCAAGTTTGGCCCAAATAAATTATTGCTTTAGCAATATTTGTATAGATTGCATCATTAACAAAAAGAATATTTCCTTGAAAAAAAAATTTCAATTTTCCATATTTACACATTAGTTGTGATAACTAATTTTAAAAGCTAGAGTACCATATAAATTTAGTTATCCGTATATAAAATTTCGTTGTGACAACTAAAATTTGTAAGTTGAGTTGGTTAATGTTATTAATTAGTTCAACAGTTCAATAACGACAATTTTTTTTGGTTGTACAAACTAATTTTTGGATTTAGTCCGATTTCACGAAAATAAATAGTTGTCAGAACCAAATTTTAGTACCCCATACCATGTTATTTTTAAGAGTGTAGTTAAAGATAAATTAAGATTTAAAAGTAAGAGAACGGGTAATTTAGAAATAAAGATTCAGTTTGTAGAACTAAGATTGCACATGAACAATATCTCATTAAAATCAATTAGATATTAATGAAGACTCAAGTTCATTTTGGCAGTTTATTAAAAGTAATAAAACTACAACTGGCATTCCAAACAAAATGTCTGCAGATGGTGTTGAGTACACGGAAAGCGGGACTGTATCGAATGCTTTTGCATCCTTTTTTAGTTCTGTTTATGTCAAGGATAATCCTAAACACTTTGGGAATCCTCAACCTAAAATATGTGAGATATCTGAGGTTTTTTGTGTCAAGCAGGTTAGAATCAGTGTGATGCTATTCAGGATCTCAAAATCAACAAGGCAGTTGGAACTGACAATATACCGTCATTTATTTTTAAAGGTTTAGTAGGTTTTCTTGCTGATCCCCTTAAAACAATATTTAATATTTCATTAAGAACAAATACTTTTCCACATTAATTATGGAAGGAAGTCAAAATATTTTCAATATTCAAAAAAGAGGATAAATCTGATCTTTAAAATTATACACCAGTCGCTTATTTCTTCGATTGATTCGTACGATTTTAATGACGTATAAGTAATGTTATGACCCAGAATAAAAATGGTTACTCCTATTATTGTTTGAATACAAAGGTTTAGATAGAAGTTTCGCGTCTCATATATCGTTAGTTTCCACAAAACCCAATTAGTAATCAAAAATTAATTTAAAAAATTCTGTTTTAAAAAACGTTAAGTTTGACCCAAATCGAGGTAACGAATCAATGTTTTACAGCTGCCACAGTCTACATTTTAAATTGTTCGTCTGAAACTCGATTCTTGGATTTCCGATTAGAAAATTTATGATATCGGCGATGTTCCATATTGATTTCGGAAAACACAAGAAGCTAAGTGAAGTTTTCAATTTTATGAAATAAAAAATGGCTAATTGACCTGCAATTCTAATAAAGTCAAGTTATTGTCGAATTATTAAAGTCATCTTTATGTAACGATTATTTATTCTTGCATAATTTTTTTTTTTTTATGATAAAACACCTGCACTGTAGGAAAAATCCTTTAAGGCGCTCTGGGAGCGGTGCGAGTGCGAAAAAAGCGATTAACGTTGGTCTTGAAACGTTGAAGATTGTATTCATTGGGAAACACGACCTCAGGAAGTTCATTCCACAATGATGACGTTCTCCAGATGAAAGAGTTCTTGAACAATGAAGTTCGAGGAGTACTAAGCTGTATTTCTGTTTTGCATTGCTCTAGGTGGAATCAAGTCGGCAATGTCAGTCGAACACCTGCCATGGAAATATCTGTAAAAGAGAGCCAAATCACCAACCTGTCTTCGATGCTCCAGGCTATCGAGGGTCTTGGTCAGCTCGGGGTCGCCGATCAGACGAACGGCTCTCCTTTGAATGGAATCCAGTAGCCGAAGGGTGTGCTTGGGTGCAGAGCGCCAGACATGAGAGCAATATTCTAATGATGGTCGAATCTGGGCTTTGTAGAGTGTCAAAAGTTGATGAGGTGTGTACAACCTTTTGGTGCGGAAAAGTACACCAAGTTTCTGTGCAGCTGCCCTGGCAATTGCGGCAACGTGATCATGCCAAGACATATTACCTTCCAAATTGACCCCCAGATGAGACAAGTGTGCTGTCATCAGCGAAGCTATAAATTGGATTTTGGGTTTTCACTAGAAGGTCGTTAATATACAGTAAAAAGAGAGTAGGCGACAATATGGACCCTTGAGGAACACCGGCATTGATGGTGAAGGTGTCTGAGAGAAACCCGTCAATCGCCACTTGCAGAGAACGGTTCTTAAGGAAGCTGGTTAACCATAAACAAAATCCATTAGGCATACCGTAGGATCGCAATTTACTTAGAAGCCCATCGTGCCAAACACGATCAAAAGCCCTAGAGATGTCCAGTGCAACAGCCCGGGGTTCTCCATGATGTTCGATGGTGTTGCTCCAAAGATGGGTGACATATGCCAGAAGGTCACCTGTTGATCTGGACTTTCGAAAACCGTATTGATGGTCGCTGATAATGTTAAGCCCTTCCAGATACTTTAGGAGTTGTTGGTTAATAGTTAATAATATTAAAACTATACCAGAAAAAGTAACTAGAACTAGATATACAGGGTCCTGCACCTCACATCCCGTCTTCAATAGTTTACTTATTAATTAAGTTAGGATTTTAATGTTTTGCAGACTTTGCCTGTATTCTAGGGCGCATTTCAGGAAATAATTTTTGTTTATACAGGTTGTTCCAAAAATATGTGATGTCATAAGGATATATTTTTTAGATTACATGCTAAAGTTATTTATACTTATTTGGATGCTTTTTATAGTTGCCTTCATACTCCTAAAATTATTGAAATTTAATAAAATCGGTTCAGTATTATGGGGGGAAAAATAAAAACTGAAAAAAATCAGTTTTGCACCACTGGTTTAAAAAAAAAAAATAAATATTGCCTCCTTAATAAAATTATATAAAGGTACTTAATAAATAGGGTCGACAGTCTTGTTAACCAAGTTTAATTAATACGAATTGTATAGGGTGTACAAAGTTTATTATTAAACTTTGTAAAATTTAAAGCAGTTTATTTTTCTTATTTCCAATTGGAACCTCTGTATATTATTATGTCATTCGATGCAGAATTAAAAATTAAACATTTATTTTAATAAGAACCTTAACGCATCAAGACTTATTTGCAGAAAACTCATTTTATCAACTATTCCACCAGTATTATCATAAATAAATATTGAAGATGGATTTTAAAACTATTTATTGGTATTAAAGTGACAAAAGCCTGCTTTGACTTTAGTTATTATATATTTTCTAATATGCTAATTCAATTAGATGGGCGGAAGCATGCCTATTACGAAAAGGTGGTCATTTCCAATAATTTGTATAAAACAAAATTTTGCATTATCAATGTTAATAATAATAAATAGTAGAGCTAATTTAATTTAATTATTTTAATTAAGAACGGTGTGCCTGAGAAGAAAAACGCAAGATACCATTTTTATGCGGAATTGACCAGACTAATCCGAAATAACATTCACATGGAAAAATATCAGTAGCGTACCACTTTTTTTCTAGAAAATATATAATCGTTTCTGTATTTAAAGTTGTAAAAATTATTCTATTGGCGATAACCCTGAAACGAACGGAGATATCGAGCTGCGGTTTTAATATTTTTTCTAGCAAATTTCATCTACTTTTCGATTATGGTATCATAATTATACCGCATGATTTATTTTTTCGGAGTAAAATCAAAAAATGTGTTATTATTGCACATTGCGCCCTCTAGCATTTTTTTTTTAACAACTAAATACGATTGGTGAAAGTCCATACATTTCTCTTCCAAACAGTCGGTACGCCAATGAGCATAAGACCAAAATGATGCATAATTGTCCAAGCTTTTTAATGGTGTTATCAAAGATATACCTTAATGTGGAATTTTCGGAGATATGTAAAATTTTAAAATTTATTTTTCAATTACGCCCTCTTGCGGCAAAATGCGGAACTTAAAAATTATTTCCAGCATTTTCTCTTGGGCACTTTTGTCGTAAAAAAATTTACCCGGATGCTGTAGGATTACTAGTTTCTGAGATATGGCCGGCGGTCATTCTCACATCTGACCACCCGGTACATTATGCACGCATTTGTCACACTATTTTCAGTGTTTATTGATAACAATAGACAAAACCAATTGACCCAAACCCGGGTGGCACTACTTGCACTTGATAAAAATAAAGAATTTTGCAATGAAATCAATGAAAAACTATTAATATGGCTTAAATGTTCATTGGGTCACTCTGTAGTCCCTTATGAGCTTTTATTACTTTACACCTTTCTGAAATACATAATATTTATGCTGTGTACCTACAATAAGATAGGTCTGCTTTGGTTTAATTACAAAAAACATTAATACAAATAAAAATGTTTATGTTATCAGCCCACTAAGAAATTTAAGAACCTCATTAACCTCGCTCTAAGCTCTATAAATTGAAGGTCGGCATTAAAGGAAAACAATATTTTTATTTTTTGAAAGCAGCATTTTTACAAACAATGGGGTTGTTAAAAAAGATATCCAGATACATAAACGTTTCATGTATTTTTATTAAAAATCTAATTTTGTTTTAATAATAAAAAATTATATTATTGATAATGCTTGTAAAATGGGTTTAAGAAAATATTTTTTAACCTTTCTTCCATAATAGTATAATTATATCATTAAAAAAATTATTAAATATAATAATTTTGTTTGTGTTAATTATTTACAACAATTTATTAACTTGAAGCAAATACAAGACAAACAAGTATAAAATATTTAAAATAAAAAGTAAATATTTTTTTGAAAGAAAATATTTTGCTATCATAAAAATTCACAATAATTTTTTTTCTTCTTCCAGAGATTTTCGCTTCATCCCATTTTTGAGCACCACCTTTAAACTTTATTTTTTAAAAAACAAATAAAGAATAGGAATAAACTAAACTAATTGCCTTTTTTGACAATTTTTCGTCAGATAATCGAATATTTAACGAAGAGGAAGTAGATAAAAACTGTCTCAAAAATTAGAAAATTATCAAAAATATTTTTGTACTTCAAATATTTTCTTGCTTAGTTTAGTTAAATAAACTGTTTTTACCTCTAAAAAATTGTAATTTTGTATAATAATTTTAAAAAAATACTAAAAAAGAACAACCTAAGTTTAAACCTAGGTTTAAACCAAAGAATTATACTAAAAATCATAGAAATGTCAGAAATGATCGATTTATAATGTGAGATTTACAGTAAAGTTCAATTTAAGAGTAATCAACCTAATCATAACTTGTAATGTTATGTTACAATATATATTTTAAGTTATGACCAGGTAAATCACTTTTAACTCGAGCTTTGCTATCAATCTCACATTGTAAAATTACCATTTTTGATATTTCTTCGATTTAAACTGATCCTCGGATTAAATCGTAGATGTTCTTTTGCCCAATTTTATAAAGTCGATTTAAACCGAGGTCCAGTTTAAATCGAAGAAATATCAAAAATGGTAATTTTATAATTTGAGATTAACAGCAAAGTTCCAGTTAAAAGTGATTTACTTAGTAATAACTTAATATAATGTAATCTAACACAACAAGTTATGTCCAAGTTGATTACTCTTAAATTGAACTTTGCTGTCAATTCCACATTATAAATCGAACATTTCTGATATTTCAACGATTTAAGAGTTATCATTTGGTTTAAACCTAGGTTTAAACTTGAGTTTAAGAGGACTTTATAAAATTGGGCCTTAAGGCAGTACTATCCGCCCTCAATGGTTTGTATTTGGAAGTAAACCAGTCTCATTCTTACTTCTTAATCTGGGTATATATTTTTATTAAGCGTACATCCATCCAGCGATCGAACCCAAGTCACCTGTGGCCAAATACGACAGCTCTACCATTGAGAGGCCATAAATTGTTATGAATAAAAAGTTGAGTATAAACCTGGGCTGCTTGGTGATGAATTTGAATAATAATGTATTAATGTTATTAAGTTGAATATCAAATACAATTAATTAACAGAAATGAATAAGGACTTGTACGACAGATACTTATGAACGGACGAAATATCAAATAAAAATATGGACTTAAAGTACAACAATCATTACATTATCTGTTCGGAGGTTGGAGACAATGATGTTTCAAGAGTTTTGGACTTACAATGTCTTTATTTATTTTGTATTCGCCTTAAAATGACTGGAGATACTTACCAGTTAAAACGTTGTCATTCAAAACAAATAAAGACAATGAAAGTACAAAACTCTTCTGTCATTCAATAAAAAAACAAAAATATTATGTCAGTAACACAAAATACAATCGTACGCCAATGTCCTCTTCCAATTATCATATCAGAAATATTTTTTAACATACCTTAGCCTTAAAAAAACGTAAAAAAGTATTGTAGGTGCGTGCGTACGGGGAGGAGTCGAGGAGCGCCACTACAAAACACGACGCTCAACGTCGTCCGGCAGTGGCGTGTGGCGCCTTGTGCTGTGAATATGAGGCGCTCAAAGTTCGCGTCGCGGAATACGCTTATCGCCGACGTCGTTGTGTTAACCTAGTTAATATGGGTTCTTCCAGTAGGTACTCTTCGTACAACTGCTTAACAAGTTGGGATAGCTACGACAGAATTCCGAGGTTTGGATTTTTATGTTAACATTTTCAATAAAAAATTGTCTGTTCGCTAAAATATGACCAAAACAAAGTTTTTGCGAAGACATTTTATGTAACTTTCTGGGTTATTTTGCTATGATTTCACTAACATAAAGTGTGGTCCAAATGTTTGTAGCGGATTCATATTTTTTAGGAGATATTGTTATTATTCGCCTTGAGTTAATTTAATATTAGAAAAAGTAAATTTCATTGGATTTTTAAACTTTAAAAACTTTATATTTTCAGTATTTTAATTGATATTGTTGCAAGGTATAAAAAACATATTAAATTAAACTTATCTATTAAAAATTAGAAATATACCGTACAATTATTGCGCATCTTAATTGAAGAATAAAAATATTATGTGATGTTTATTCGGTTTCGAGTTTGTTATTATTTATTAATTGATTATACCGTAGTTAGAATTTGTGTTTAATGTTTTTATTTATATTCGTTTTATTAATTGTTGTAATTAGAGTAGAAACCATTTATGAAAAGTACAATGATGTAGGGGTGTCTAAATGCCTTTTTACATTATAATCTATTTCAGAAAAGCTCATTAGGTATGCAAAGGGACTACAGAGTGACCCACCGAATATTTAAGAAATTTTCATAATTTGGCATTGATTTCATTTCAAAATTCTATATTTTCATCAAGTGCAGGTAGTACCACCCTGGTTTGGGTCAATTTATGGGTTTTGCCTAATGTTATCCATTTACAAACACTAAAAATGGTGTGACAAAGGCGTGCATTATGTACAGGGTGCACAACTAAGAATGCGAGGTACTGTATCTGGAAAACTATTAATCGTAGAGGCTTGCGGCAAAAAAAATTATTACTAAAACGGCCAAGAAAAAAACCTGGAAAATATTTTTAATTTTCTGAAATGGCCCCTAGGGAGCGTAACTGCAATCTTGAATCAAAAAAGTAATATTTCTGTAAATTCCGCTATATTAACCTAATTAAAAAAATTCTGATCTTTAAAGTTGAGGATAATGTGAATCTTTTGTGTTTAACACTTTTTGCAGTATCTCTAAAAATAAAGTGGTGGGGGGTATTCAAACATTTCCGTAAATAACATCCTGTATCTTCGAAATGGCTAAGCCGATTTGAACAAACTTGAGCTCGTTAAAAGGAGCTATTCTTGGGCTATAAACCTCAATATATTTAAAGTTTTGAAAGTTTTACATATCACCGCTAGAGGGCTTTTTTCGACATTCCTACAGAAATGCCTAATTTTCTCAACAAAATAAAATGCATTGGTATGATTTTTTTCTTATGAAAAAGTAGCTAAATAATGCCTAAACTAGCTCGCGAAAACCGCATCTCCATATCTTATTCCTAACCCATAATATCGGCATTAGAAAATTTTATACGAAAATCCCTTAAATTTTTATTTTATTGTAACTTTATTTTTCTGAAATTCTTTCTATTATGTAAGTTGTGGCCCTAAAAAGACAATTAACAGAAGCAGGCCATGGAAACAAAACCAAAACTTAAATAATCCAAATTGTCAATAGTTGTCAAAGTTTTGCGTTACTTTGAGTAATTTTTGTGTTTATAAAATGCATTTTACGAATGATGAAGCTGTTGATATGCTTGCGGTTTATTTTGAATGTCTTCAGAATGCCGCAGTAGCTAAACAGTGGAAGATGTGCGTGCCTTTGGAAACAAGGTAAAACTTGTTTTTGCAGTTGGATGGTTGCCCAGCATATTTTGGCGATAATGTGCGAGAGCATATTAATGCAGTATTTCAACAGCGGTGGATTGGAAAAGGAAGTCCCCGATTACCAGACCTAACTTGCCTGGATTTTTATTTATGGGGGCGGTTAAAGGACATCGCATTTCAGACTTAACCTACGACTAGAGAAGATTTGAAAAACCGGATTCGTAATGCAATACGTAACATACCGAGAGCCAATATTGAAACTACAGTTTTGTCTACCCATGAGAGGCTTCACCAATGGATAGAACGTGATGGTCAGCTTTTCGAGCATTTGCGGGGGCATTAAAAATCTTCCTTTTACAAATCTGTCTTTTTAGGGCCACAACTCACATATTAGAAAGAATTTCAGAAAAATATAGTTACAATAAAATAAAAATTTAAGGGATTTTCGTATACAATTTTCTATTGCCGATATTATGGGTTAGGAATAAGATATCGAAATGCAGTTTTCGCGAGCTAGTTTAGGCATCATTTAGCTACTTTTTCATAAGAAAAAAATCATACCAATGCATTTTATTTTGTTGAGAAAATTAGGCATTTCTGTAGGAATGTCGAAAAAAGCCCTCTAGCGGCGATATGTAAAACTTACAAAACTTTAAATATATTGAGGTTTATAGCCCAAGAATAGCTCCTTTTAACGAGCTCAAGTTTGTTTAAATCGGCTTAGCCGTTTCGAAGATACAGGATGTTATTTACGGAAATGTTTGAATACCCCCCACCACTTTATTTTTAGAGATACTGCAAAAAGTGTTAAACAAAAAAGATTCACATTATCCTCAACTTTAAAGATCAGAATTTTTTTAATTAGGTTAATATAGCGGAATTTACAGAAATATTACTTTTTTGATTCAAGATTGCAGTTACGCTCCCTAGCGGCCATTTCAGAAACTTAAAAATATTTTTCAGCCGCAAGCCTCTACGATTAATAGTTTCCCAGATACAGCACCTCGCATTCTTAGTTGGCCACCCTGTACATAGTATTAGGTATACTTATTTTTTTATTAAACATAAGTAAAAAATACAAAATACAAAAATACATTATACAGAAATTAAATTATAAAAAATCATAATATTCTTCGTCATCTGCGGAACTGTCAACTCCTCTTGACGTTATAATTAACGGATCGACGGTCTGATCGACCAGGTGGTCAAGATCCCACATTTTCTCCTCTTCTCTAGTGACAAGATGGACTGCTTTTCGCCAGTTCTCTGGTGTCAATTCCTTAATGGCTTGATCAAACAGTAGCTTAACGTCTTTCATTTTGAATGCAGTGTTGTGTCTTACTACAAATCCTTTCACTTGTTTCCATATAAGTTCTATAGAATTTAGTTCGCAATAATATATCGGTGTGCGCAGCACAGTTACACTATATTTTTCAGCTATATTTTCCACAGCATATTTCATAAAACGATATTTGTATTAATTTGCTATAGCTAATAGTTCCTTCTTTATCAAATTATCTTCTTCTTTTTTTCTTTGATCAGTTATCATAAATAATTTAATGAACAAAATGTACCTGCGCCTATGGCCAATACCGAAATTGAGCCGAACTGGACGGAATTTCCCATTTTATTACTCTACCATATTTCTGAAATAGATTATAGGTGCAATTTCAAGCAAAATTGCTTGAAAGCCTACGTTTTGATGCTAGTTAAAACGACCATTTACTTGAAATTGCACCCCTAATGCAAAAAGGCCTTACGGTGATATTATTGCAATGATTGATTGCATTACTTTCGAAACCTGCTTGAAGTCTTCATAGACAAGTAAAGAAATATAACTTAGGCCTTATTACTACACATAAAATATTGATTATTTTAAATTTTATCGCAGCTCTTTAAGTTTTCTATCCGCTGTCCCCTAAGTCATTGTACTTTATATGATTAATTTTAACTCTAGAGCTATCATTTTATAAAAAGACAGATTATGCCAAAAATATCCCTTAAATTTAAAGTTTTTTTAAATTTTTTGACTTGACAAATAATACGTAAAAATATGAACATTATTTCTATGTTCCCTTTTTGAACTTCTTCTGTAAGAATGTATAGAGGACAAAAAGAGACACATGGTATGACCATTTATTAGAAAACAGGCACTTTATTTCAGTTTACACTGTCTTCGATAGATTTTTTCTTGAATCGGCCGTAAAAATAGATCTTTCTAGCTGATTATAGGTCAGAAAATAGCATATTATCACCCAGAATAAAAAATGACAAATGAGTTTGGTAAAAATCAATTACTTCAAACAGTTTGCGAAAACATTGACACATGCCGTGCAAAAACTTGACGCGAGAACGATTATTATGCCCCCAGTCATGCGCTACCCATCCATACCGGGGTCCAGAAACCTTTTGCTGGAGTCGCGCCAAAAAATCATATGTTAGTGTTTTTTTTACAAGAAATAATGTTTATAATGTAAGGAAATTCTAGAATTAGATTCTAGTAGCAAGAGATATCCCTTGATATTCGTTGATTTTGTATTTAAAACTTTTTTGGGCACTTAAATTAATAAATTATTTATTTCAGAATAATTTGTCAAAAAAAATTACATTTGACGTAAGTAAAAAACTAGTTGAACTAATTTTACTAAGTTTAATTTTCAAATTTTGGGCCGGTGTGTATGTCGACCACAGTTTTTGAATCACACTATTAAATAATAATTTAAATAACACTGTTTTATTCTTATTGCGTTCGATTTTGAAAAAATCGCGCAGAGCGAGCAGATGCAGATGAAATGTAACGTGATCTTCAAGCCAGGCGAGCGCGTAGCATTTAGCTAAGCCATGTTTTTTGAGATTTAGAGTTCTATCTGACATTTCTAAATTAAAACTAACCTCACTCTCTTACTCAAAAAGTGTAAATCCATCTTTATGTTTAAGATTAAACTAAATACAAGACCAAGCTAGGTTATTTTCTATTTTTAAAATTTTTTTGATGAGGCGAACAGGTGAGATGCTTGATTTTTATTTTTTAGGTTAGGTTATCTGTCAAAGCATCAATTTGCTCGGTTTGCCCTGTTAGATCGGTATTTTCACGTGAGGCGATACGTCTCACTCAGGGTGCTCGATGTTCCAAATACCGAACGGCGGGTAGATGCACCGGCGAAACGAACGCGAACGCAAAAATCCACCAATAGGTAGACCGAGGAGAGGGATTTGCATTACTCGAACGCAGTAAATATTGAACAGAAATTGGGAAATCTTGTAGACAAAACTTATAATTTGTCAGCCTTCTTCTATATTTTTGTCTGGGTATAAGTGAAATTTTAGCAAAATGTCTTTTCACCAAATGTGAAGGCCACTCCTTCACCTTCATGTTTGAAATGTATTGCACATTACACTTTTTCTGTACAAATTTTGACGTAAGCGTGCGGAATTGTTTATTTTTCTACTCCCACATGGAAATTTGCTGTTTCCTTTACACTTAATTGGCGAGTAAAGTAGGCTATTCCAGTTAACTGTGCGGCAAAATTCATCACAATCCTAGATAGGTTATGAAACTGACCAATCACAGTAGTCAATTACAGAGAAGCCATTGTTGTTCTTAAAAGTACTGACCAATCACAGTATATTATTTTTACTAAGGCTCCGCCTTCTTTTTTAAGACTCTAAATTATATAATTTAAATGCATATGGTACAATTTGTTATTAATTTGTTCAATATAATAAAATCTAGATAATTTATAATAGATTTATCAATAATGCAACCTGCTGAATGTGCATAGAAAATTAATTTCATGTAGCATCATTTATCAGTTGGTTTTTCCATAATTAGTTTAACGTTTCGATAGTCGAGAGGTAAAATAGTAAAGGTATTGTACTGATGTATTTTACCCCTAAACTATTTTTTTATATGAAAAAGGTTAAATAAACAACCTTTCTTTCTCCCCATGGTTTCCGGGATGAAAGTTCTTGACCTGTGAATCTCCACTTTTCTTACATTTCTTAATTTTTTTTTCTCTTTGCCCAAACGGGCCTCCTCTTACCACTGTTACCTGTTGCCCATGGTCATCAGTGTTAAGACTTAATCATACCAATTTTTTAATCATTATCCCATTTCTCAATATTTGATTTTCCATGGCATCGAGGTTCACTACCATTCACCATTTAGGTCTGTTCCTCTCACTTATAAATATTTTCTCTTTATATTTTATTCCTGATGATGGGTGTTACTACACCCGAAACATGTAAAATATATTCCACTTTTTAACTTTACTATTTAATAAACCAGTGGAGAAAGACTTCATGTTTTTATTTATTCCTAAAACTGTTCCGTGGCACAGTCGCTAAACCGGCACACAAGCCGGCGCTAAGTAGATATAAATTAAACCGTAAAAATCTTCGGCTTAATTTATATCAACTTAGGGCTGGCTTATGTGCCGGTTTAGTTACTAGAAGTGGAACCCGTGCAAACGGCCTTAAGTATTTGAATTTAATTTAAATGCTATTGTACTAACGGTTTCTATTTTAACATTAACTAGATATCCATAAGTTCTTTAAGTGCTAAAGAGTTCAGCACAACAAAGTAAATTTTTTTGATCTTATGTCTACTAACTGTCAGTTTATAATGGTTAAGAAACTTCTGGCATAAATAAACGTATTTCTGACCGAATCCTTGCTTTCAACTCTTCCTGATATCTGGTGACATATATCCTTCTTTTTAAATCGCCTCATACATAAATATCTAAGGGTGTAATATCCGGAGATTTGGGCGGCCACTCTATAAATCCTCCCATATATACAGGGTGATTCACGTTTAGTGGCCTATTAGAAGATCTCGGAAACGAGTAAACTTATCTTTCTAAAAATTTGATAGCAGGCATAATTGGCTTTGAGCTTTTAAAACATTATATTTTGACGTTTTTATTACTTCCGGTTACACCGGAAGTTAATGCTAACTTTACTATTCAAATGAAACACCCTATATATTTTAGCATTTTTGATTACCTTATTAAAATCTAAATACTTTTATTAGTAATAATTTATTCCTAACTCTAACTGTTTTTGAGATATGAATTATAAAAGGTTTTTTTTTGTGTAAAAACGCTCAGAGAAGAAAGTTTAGTAACTCTGAAACTAATAAAGGTAAACACTTTAAATTTTGTAAGCTTTCAAGTAATACATAGATCTTTAGTTTAAATTACTTAGGTGTCACATTTTTTATACAGGGAGTTCTTAAAATTGTGCCAAACTTTCAATTTAAATAAATGTGCACAAATCAATTTTTGCAAATGTAACACTATATTTTTTAGCTTACTAACGTGTAGAGAATTAAATTTCCTGTCTAAATGCCTAATATGTTACAATTCACATTTTTAGTGGTTTTGGAATTATGAACAATTTAAATAAAAAAATCTTAAAATTTTTGTTTTTGTTAATGGGACATTATTGTTAAACTGAGATTTTCGTTTGACTTTGAGCTTTGTTACCATTTGTTATTAAGTGCCTATGTTCGTTGCTTAGCTATTTCTGATTTTTTTAAATAAAATTATTTTAATAATTATGATTCGCCATTCTCAGATTACCAAGAATGAACATAATTTTAAATAATATGACAACAGGGCTAAGATAAGTGTCAACTTTCAAATCATTTTGGTCAAAGCCTACTTTACAAATTGGCAACAAAGCTTAAAGTCAAACGAAAATCCCAGTCGAAGCCTTATTTTCAAAAATAATGTCGCATTAACACAAACAGAAATTTTAAGATTTTTTATTTAAATTGCTCATAATTCCGAAACGACTAAAAATGTGGATGTGGAGATACAAAATTTAATTTTCTACGAGTTAGTAAGCTAAAAAATAGGGTAATCCATTTGCAAAAATTGACTTATGCACATTTATTTAAATGGAAACATTGGCACAATTTTAAGAACAAAATTGCTAAACTATACAGGGTGTTCTATTTGAAATAGCAAAGTTGGCATTAACTTCCGGTATAACCGGAAGTAATAAGAACGCAAAATATAATGTTTTAAAAGCTCAAAGCCAATTATGCCTGCTATTAAATTTTTGGAAATATAAGTTTACTTGTTTCCGAGATCTTCTAATAGGCCACTCAACGTAAATCACCCTGTATATATATCCTAACTATGGATCAACGGATATTTTTTCAGCAGGATGGAGCCCCTCCTTACTTTGTAAGAAATGTAAGAGAATTATTGTTATTATTATAATATGCCTATAAATTAAAATATTTAATAGGTATTCTTTAGTTACTTTTGTGTAGTTAAATCCAAAAAAAAAATAGTTTTTGTTCAGAAAACAAAAAAAAATTGAAATTTGTTTCCCAGTGTTATAAGCACTATTTACAGAATCATAAAAATGGTGTTTATCTTGCATGCGGTTATGCCAATTATGAACTGTGAACTACTAATTTATTTTTTCTCAAAACATGATCACATAACTTTACTCCACATAAAAAAAACACCCACTTTATTTATCGTTGGTTCATTATTTTCTCTTTACCGCTTTAGTATAGATCGATGTAATTTTTTGTAGTTAATTGTAGTAGAGCACAGGGATATTTATAATTCTTGGGATATTTATAATAAAAGTTAACAGAGTTTATTTTCATCAGAAAACCTTACAAGAAAATATTCTAATTGGCAAATTAATCGTAGAGATTTACGCATCGCCTCCAGGAACATTTCAAACTTTATTAAAAGTTTGAAATTTAGAGGGTGAAATTATTTGTAACTTTCAACTCAACCATTTGTTGCTTAATATACCGGGTGTCCGCCTAAGGTAGCTCACTTCTATAACTTTCTTGTTTTTATAGATAAATGGAATTAAATTTAGCGTTTTTGTGAATTAACTCTTTAATCGGATGTGACAAAACTATCGTTTTTCTAATGTTACAACTATAAATTTTTTTTTTACTTAAATCTTTAAGTACCTAAAATTTTGTAAGGGTGTTTTCTGTTGACATCCAAATATAGAAACTTTTAAAAATACAATAACTCTGTTTTTTTAAATAAAACACCCTATATTTATTAGGCTCTTCTGATAGATATTTTAAGTATTTTTTATTATTGTTAGGTCATACCTATACCTAAATTTACTAGTTTTGCCAATATTTTGATTTTTATTTAAATTTTCCTGAAAAAAATTATAGTTTTTATTTTTCTAGTTAGCCAATAATATCATCCCACTCCACAAAAAAGGGGACCAAATGTAGTGTAAAAACTACCGAGGTATTGCTCTACTAAGCCACGCTTACAAAATCTTCTCCAATATTCTCCTTCACCGTTTTTGTTTTTCGCAAATATCGTCAAAATCATAAATTCTAAATACCATTTGAATTTTTTTACAAAACTTGCCCATTCTAACTATCCTTATCACCTACGCTAATAAGAACCGAGATCCGAATGATTTATTACAAATTTGGGACAAGTTATATGCTAGACCTTGTTGCCTTAAATGTGTCTGTTCTCTATTTTAATTTTCTTTTATAGTCTACGTTGCTCCCAAGAAGATCTTACATTTTCTCAAACAAACGGCTTTTTTTAGAGGATAAAAAGCTAAAAGCAACTGTACAAGAAAATCACATTGTGTTACTGACAGGTAAAAAGAGCCGCTTTGAATTTTATATCCAAAATTATATTGGATAAAATAAGAAATTATTAACTGACAAAATTTAGGTATTGTTAGGTTTTCCTAAAAATTCAATGAAATATACACTTCAGGCCCAATTTTTTAAAGTCCTCTTAAACTGTTTAAACCTAGGTTTAACCAGAAGAATAATTCTAGAAACAAAGAATTGTCAGAAATGGTCGATTTGTAATGTGAGATGATAGCAAAGTTTAATTTAAGAGTAATTTATGTGGTCATTACTAGTTATGTTACATTATATTAAGTTATGACCAGGTTAATCACCTTTAACTCGAACTTTGCTGGCAATCATATACAGGGTGTCCCACCGGGAACCGAATCGATCTATATATAGAAAACTATACATAGGAAAATTTTGAAAATTTGACAGTATGCTGATGCTGATAGGGGCGACCGGACTAAAATATTTTCATAATGGTGGCACTTCCGGTTATACCGGAAGTAAGTGTCAACTTGCTTATTTTAAATGGGACACCCTATATATTATTACATTTTTGCATTCTACGCAAGATTCTAGGCAGATTTTGAATACCATGTCCTATACCTATGTCTAAACGTTTTTGACATATTTGAATTTTTATGTCAAAAATATGTGTAGCTATACAGGGTGTGTCAGTAAGGTGTCTGTCTTAGATAGCACCTAAACTATCAAAGATAGGGAAAAACGTGTAATACAAAAGTTAAAGGGTTTTTTAGGATGCATAATCTAAAAATATTTTCTAATCTACAGGGTGGTCCTAAAAAGTGGTACTGAATAATAAAAAAGAAAATTAAATGGGACACCCAGTATAACTTTCTAGAATAGGATTCAATGGAATAAGGACTTTACAACCCAATTAAAATGTTTGAAGTGAAATGCAACGTTGCCAAGTAATTAATTTTTTTCCGAAATTTTAGTAATTTTAAGGGTATCGTTAAAAAATCATAGCAACTTGTGGATTAACCCTAGGCAAATATAATTTACGTTGTAAGTACTTTAAGGTACGATATATTGATTTATAATAATGTTTTTTAAATTTCTTATACAGAGCGTTCCTTACAAGTTGGACAACTCGATAGTTTTAAAAATGCTTTATTTCAATTTTTTTAAATGGGACTCCCCTAATTTTTTTAAGCAAAAGAATTTATCTTTCGAAAACCTTACTTTTTTGTTAAACATGTCATATGTCTAATCATCATAGTTTGTGAAATATTTTAGGATTTGTCTTAAATCAGGGTAAAAAAGGAAAGTTCTAATTAAACTATTTAGTCAAGATTGCTTTGGAACAAAAAATAAATAATTTTCTTTGTCACAGCTGTCATTGCAAAATTATTTTACCAATATTTTGTGCTCTATTAGAAATAGAAAAATATGAGTTATGATAAAGTTAGTTAAGGAAACTAAAATTTAAACAGTAATAAAGCACAAAATGTTAGCGAAATAATTTTGCAATGACAGCTGTGACAAAGAAAATTATTTATTTTTTGTTCCAAAGCAATCTTGACTAAATAGTTTAATTAGAACTTTCCTTTTTTACCCTGATTTAAGACAAATCCTAAAATATTTCACAAACTATGATAATTAGACATATGACATGTTTAACAAAAAAGTAAGGTTTTCGAAAGATAAATTCTTTTGCTTAAAAAAATTAGGGGAGTCCCATTTAAAAAAATTGAAATAAAGCATTTTTAAAACTATCGAGTTGTCCAACTTGTAATGAACGCTCTGTATAAGAGATTTAAAAAACATTATTATAAATCAATATATCGTACCTTAAAGTACTTACAACGTAAATTATATTTGCCTAGGGTTAATCCACAGGTCGCTATGATTTTTTAACGATACCCTTAAAATTACTAAAATTTCGGAAAAAAATTAATTACTTGGCAACGTTGCATTTCACTTCAAAAATTTTAATAGGGTTGCAAAGTCCTTATTCTATTCAATCATATTCTAGGAAATAATACTGGGTGTCCTATTTAATTTTCTTTTTTATTATTTAGTACCACGTTTTAGGACCACCCTGTAGATTAGAAAATAATTTTAGATGATGTATCCTAAAAAACCCTTTAGCTTTTGTATGACACTTTTTTCCCTATCTTTGATAGTTTAGGTGCTATCTAAGACAGACACCTTACTGACACACCCTGTATATTCTGTGTTATCGTTCTTTTGATTTATGTTTTCTTTTACATTTTTGTACCTTTTTCTAAAAATAGTTCTTTTCCGAGTTTTTATCATCGTTCTCTTATGCTAGCTTGAGTAGTTTATGATTGAAGTATTTATTTATTGTAAAAAATAGTGACTTTGATGGTATGTCGCGAAAAAAATTACGGCGGTGGCTAAAGTGCTCTAAATAAAGATTTAAAATATTCATGTATACTTTGTTGATAAAAATATTGTGCAAAGTGCTTGTAAACGATCTATTAAATGTATGGATTACATTGATATTCTACTAGACTTAAATTCTTGACTCAAAACTTTAAACAACATTTAGGAATCCGTACATCGGGACATTAGGCAGTTCTATTATAATATTTATGAAATTAGACGTTGATTTTACCTTCCTTTAATTTTATTCGTACGATTTTAATGACGTAATATTATATTACATAACGAGTGATGAAAGTAATACTTTTCAAACGTGACGTCAGCCGAGTGCAGAAATTCTTCTAGTTTTAGAATAATCACTTTTACACAAGTAATGTACACTATTTTTCCTACGACCACAAAGAATTATTAAAAAAGCCTTTAATTTGTGAAGAAAAGTTTCAACACTATTGTTGAAATTTTTTTTATCAACACTAGTGTTGAAATTAGCATACTTAGGATTATGTTTCACTTTATATCTGGTTTCATAGTTTGTCAATAGGCTTTTCCTTTATTTGTAGTTTAACTTTTTTATTTTTTTATATTTTGTATATCATAGAAAGAACTAATCCTGGATTGACTTCTAGATTAACTAGAATGAAAAATTTTAAATTTAATCAAGAAAAGATGCATTAAACATAAATTTAAAAAATCCACCCAACAAGGAAGGTTTCAATTCTATAAATTATTTAATGTTTTTATAAAAAAGAGTCAAATACTTTTGATGGGTTTTGAACCTATGACCTTGCGATCTGTAGGCTAGCGCTCTATTCTTTAGGCTATCGCTACCGATAAACATTTGTTGTTTAATACATGACACTCTCTTCAGCGAGATTTGTTTTTTGTGATAATAGATTTTCCAGTATATTATTAACATTTTTTATAATTTCAGATGGCATATTTTTACACTCTAATTCTGAATCACTCGACAAATACATGATAAATAAGTTAAACACTTTACAATGACTGCTTTCTAAAATTTGTTCTTTTCAATAAATAGGGGTGGTCAAATTGGCACCATATGTTTAAATTAAATATCATGCCTTGTATTTCAACACTATTGTTGAAAAAGTTTTTTTCAACACGCGTGTGATATTCGACGCTTTCAAGCCAACTTAACCGTGCTTTTTTCCTCATTTTTATAGATGGTCGTAGGAAAGGAAAGGTTATAACGCATGGGTAATCATTAATCATTCACTGAGAATACTGTATTATTGTCTGAAATTATTTTCTATTCTAGGGTAATGTCAACAATTTTAACACATAATATTTATATATTTTCACATCTTTACGAAAATATAACATTTTAACAAGTTCTGTAATTTTTTGTATAAATTTATGTAGATTACACTTCCAAATCAATAGTAGCCTTGATAAATTAATTAATTATTTTACGTGGGCACAGAGGGATGACAGGTCGGCGCTTCTTCTTTTTTACTTTTTTATGTCTGGTTGTTTTCACCTGGAGATTTTATTAAAGGGCATACTAGGTCATGCCATAAGTCAGTAGCATAAAACATTTAATTTAAACATAATTACCAATTTTAAAACATAAAAAAAGTTACCTAATAAACTCAAAACGATATTGAAATGGTTTTGATATAAACGTAAAAAGAAACTTATATGTAATTAGTATATTACATAACAAGTGATGAAAGTGATACTTTTTAAACGAGGAGATATTTAGCACGAGGCGTCAGCCGAGTGCGGAAATTCTCCGAGTTTTAGAATAATCACTTTCACACGAGTAATGTACACTATTTTTCCTACGACCACAAAGAATTATTAAAAAAACCTTTGATTTGTGAAAAAAATATTTCAACTCTAGAGCTGAAAAAAAATATTTCAACTCTAGAGTGGAAATACAAGGCACACTATTTAATTTAAACATATGATGCCAATTTAATAGATCGAAAGGTCACAGGTTTAAATTCCATCAGGAGTACTTGACTTTTTTTTATAAAAACATTAAATAAATTATAAAATTATTTTCAATTGAAATCTTCCTTCTTTATTGATTTTTTTTTATTTAATCAAGGAAAGATGCATTAAAAATAAATTTAAAAAATTCACCCAACAAGGAAGATTTCAATTCAAAATAATTCTATAAATTATTTAATGTTTTCATAAAAAAAAGTCAAGTGCTCCTGATGGGATTTGAACCTCTGATCTTTCGATTAGTAGGTCATGGCTCTAGTCTGTAGGCTATGGCGACCCATAAACATTTTCTGCTTAAGTTTAATATATGACATTTTCTTCAGCGGGGCTTGTTTTGACTGGTAATAAATTTTCCAGTATATTTTTAACTTTTTTATAATTTCGGATGGCGTATTTTCACACTCTAATTCTGAATCACTCGACAAATACGTGATAAATAAACTAAACTGCTTTCTAAAATTTTTTCTTTTTGATAAATAGGTGTGGTCTGTCAAATTGGCATCATATGCTTAAATTAAATAGTGTGCCTTGTATTTCCACTCTAGAGTTGAAATATTTTCTTTCAACACGCGTGTGATATTCGGCGCTTTTGAGCCAAGTTAACCGTGCTTTTTTTCTCATTTTCATAGGTGGTCGTAGGAAAAGTTATTATTAACTACGGTAAGTTATCAGTATATTTAAATCTGTTAATAGTTATTTACGATATAAGTGTTGTAATCAGTTGTAACTCGATGTTTTATTAAACTCGGCTGACGCCTCGTTTGACAATTTTAACATCTCGTGTTGTAATATGAATTTACAACAAGAATATTGTACAAAATTTTATCTACTTTCTACCTATAAATAAAAATATTTGGTAAAAGTGAAAAAAAAGAGTTTTGCTTTGGTATAAAACAACTAAAATGTTGGAAATCGAAAATAAAATGGGTACATTATCCAAGCAAAATCCCAACGTTTGGGTGTCGCTGATAAAAAATACAAGTATAACAAATAGGGCGGTAATAAGAACTTTGAACCCCCTTCAAATCAGCAGACCCCCAAACACGCCCTGCAAGAATACCCCCAATCAGCACCTACCTATAATCGACCTAAGATCCACGCTGCTCAAGGTACTCTCAAAACGCTAGCTCATCTCAGGGGGTGGCTCGACTATTTTATTCTATATTTATAATCTCGAAACGTTTATAGCAAGTCACTATCAGTTATAATTATTTGTCAAATCCAAAGGCGCCACCTTAATTTTATTTTATATTTAGTGGCCCATAAATGTTATCAGGTCTGGCCCCAGTTATAAAAAAAAATCAGGAAAAAAAACTATAAGACGAGTCCGGTGATTAATTTAAATCATTCAGTGTTAGCAAAGCTCGAAAGCTACTCTTCAAAAATAAAACACTAGATTAAATCAACACATTGAGGCCAATATATTTATTTATTGATTGGAGTCAGGAAACAAACCTGAAGGTGAGCCTCTGCTACAAAATCAATGAAATAACAAAAGCTCCTTAGTGAGGTTAGCTTAATAAAAGTCACTATTTAAATGGTTATGTACAAAGAAATGCTAGCCAGTTTGACTTTAAGATGAAACTTTAAATTGAAGAAGCAAAATGTTAAAACGATTACCAAAAATTGAATTTAATGTTAAACGTCAAACTGTTTTGGCAGGGCTTCGCACAGTGACGGCAACTACCTCCTAAATACCTTAAAATCAAATGTACAAATTCACAAGGCAGCCACATAGACTAGAACCTAGGTAAATGAAAGATAATACAATTTCAACGTAGGCTAGGTTCCAGAATTTCCGCAAGGTCACTGGTGCGAAGACATGTCAAATATACTAGGTAAACGCATGAAGTTACTTATAAAAATCATAAAGTGATATGCTACCTATACATATGCTTAACACTGGAGAAAGTAAAAATTCTAATGTAGAATTTAAAATGTCAAAATCATTAAAAGTAAGAGGTCAATGACCTTCCCATGTTATCAAATTTACAAAATATTTACAACATGGACACTTTTGTGAGTTAATCACCTGTAAAATGCGAGCTAAATGAAACCTGGGGTACCTCTTAACACTCTAGAGGTAAACGTTAACGTTTGTCGACAAAAGCTACGCCCTTACAAACTCAGGTTTATATCATAAATAAGAAAATATCAGTTTAATGCATTATCCTGGGTGTTACACCATATAGTTTCAATAATCGTAGTTATAAAAAAATATGACCGATATTCCAAAATATTACCGTAAAACTGTTAAGATATTAAACCGTATTCAGTGAAAAATTATTATCAAAAATTCGGAAAAGTCAGCCAGCACTGCCGAACAACTCTGAGCGAAGCCACCAAAATGAAACAAGGCCAAATAGCCCAAGCATAAACTGCTACTAAAACAAAGACTCCCTCAGAAATTGTTCCCGGTGCGTAGCCGAAAGCATTATAAAAGGTTACAGTTAGCACTCACACTGTTGAAGCGTATGATCACAGCGAAACGATGGAATTTTCTAAAAAGGAAAACTACATACACTCCAAGAGGTCAGTACTAAAAGTTTTGGCATATATATACTTAATAAGTTATCACTTAGCTGTAAAACCACAAACAACCCCTGCTGTTCGTAACCCCTTGGCTCACAAGCACATGGTCCTAAACATCCCAAAAGTCCATCATCTGAATAGTACGTCCAGATTCAATGTA
Source organism: Polydrusus cervinus (assembly GCA_935413205.1). NCBI lineage: Eukaryota > Metazoa > Arthropoda > Insecta > Coleoptera > Curculionidae > Polydrusus > Polydrusus cervinus. The sequence continues at coordinate 44,993,173 of OW284516.1, read as the reverse complement.
TCATGGCATCCGTACACCCAAAATACTCGCCACAAGGTTGTACCATAAAACCTACTGGCCCCAAACTTTATATCCCATCAAAAAACATTAAGCCATTATTCCGAATCGGCACCAAAAAAAAGGAAGGGTACGTCTGTACGCCTTACACAAAAACCCTAAAATCGAATACTTTATTCACAATGTGTAAAATCACACTTCTGCATTTTTAAGCAGACAAAAACTTATTTCAAAAAAACTATTATACATGAGGTTACAACCTAACCTAAAACTTACCCCTTAATTAAAAGGAGGTTGCCTTTTAAACCCACAAAGCCATGTGGTTGCACACTGCGGTCATAATCGGCCCACGCCGTGGAAGGAGTCACCAAAAAAAATTCCCAAAAAGACTCTTCCAATCTTGGACACGTTAACCCTTCATCGGCACATCTAAAGGCCTTCCCAAATTACCAAAAATCCAAACTTATGGGTATCATACATTAACGGCCCATCCGCCTTGTCCCATGGCTTGGTTTAAAAAGGAAAGAAGCAAGGCAAAACTCTCAAAAAAAACCCAAATCCAATAGTACCAACTGTACATAAAACCCATCATAAAAAATCTTAGTAAGAAACCTATTCATAAAAACATGACTACCAATGACTTCCCAAAATCCCCTTCGAAAATCCTGGCTTAAATCGCCTTTCAATCTCAGAGCGCCCACAACCCCGCTAGTGTGGTACGCCTGTACGTCAACTGTCCCAACTGACAAGTGTCACTCGCAGCTTTCGACTATTTCACACAGCTGATTGTCAAAATTTCAATACTAGTGACCTAATTTAATTGTTATCAAAAATCGATATAAAAATATGCATAACCTCCAAAATTCGTAAAGAAGGCAAGCGAAAATATCTCACATCGATTCCCTAATCAATGTAGGAAGCCTTCATAACTTATGTCACAAAAATACCGAGAGCCCATCAAAACACCAGCAAGCCAGCAATACAACAAAAGGGCAAATCTCTTAAGGATAAAGATAAATGAACGAAATAACTGGCACTCGGCCTCTAGGTAGGTAAATACCTTTAATATATATACTGGGTGGCATGAAAAAATTAATTCCCACTATATTATAATCTTTAAATTGGGACTCGAGAGGTTACGAGTACAAAATATGTACTTTTTGCTGTAAATGAAAAATAGACAATAATTTTGGTAAACTAATTTAAAGAATTTATATACTATTAAAATTGAATGTCCCAAATGGCAAAACAATATCTGAAAACTTATATACACCGTGTTCCAAAAATGAAAAACCTGATAATTTATGTCAACATACCTATTTCTTATAAAAGACCAATTTTAACCCGTAACAAAAGGCATTTTTTAAAATAAAAATGCACCTATAAAAATGCACCTGCTATTAAGTTTATTAATCAAGTTTTTTATGTTACCTTTCGCATAGTTACTGTTTCGCATGGTTACTGTCGAAACTTTGTCAAACAAATTCAAAAATATAAGAAGCGTTTTTCAAAATGAGCGATTCTGATGGAAGTTTACCCTCTGATATAGAAGCAGCGGCAAACGAAGCGATCTCAAGTTTAGTTCCGACAAAATCCAAGGCGCGTTATGAGTTGGAGTATCAAAAATTTCTAAAAGAAAAAGTCAATATTTCCTTACACTTAGTGGTTGCTAGGCAATGGAAGATAACTGTAAGGAAATATTATTTCTGTACGGCTACAGGTGAACTAAAATGTGTTAAGCTTGACAACTCAATATTACTGTGTTTCCATAGTTACAACACAAATGTTTAATGGCATTTTTTATTTGCAAACAAAGTTAATAATATTTATTTCAAAATTTTAACAAGTTGATTGTAATAAGTTATGTCCTTTTAATAATTTTCGATTTACGGAAAAATAGTATATATATCTCGTAGAAAAAGCCACATTCCCGGACTCCGTATTGTCACTCTCGGCTTGCGTCTCGACATATAATCTTTACGGTCGTTCCTGAATATTCAACTTGCCCTAATACAATGTACTATTATTTCAAATGAGATGGGACTTAATACATATACACTTCTTTGATTGCCTGAAAAAGTTTATACAAATATTTGTTAAAAACTGATCGCCATCGACCTTCAATACAAACAAAATGTAACATTGTAAAAACACAGAATCTCTTACTAACTGTGTTAGACAAAATACACCGTATAGTATAAGGCACTTTCAGGTGGTTTGAAAATTTATTTTTCATGCTTTCTTAAAATGTAACATACTTCCACAGCATGTGTGTGCATTGTCAGCGAAACACTTCAGCCCTGTTTCTAATATTCGTTCTTTGAAACTCGTAACTCTTCCAATATAAAGTCTTTTACCTTTGTTCGCGCAGTTGGCAAAGCGTATCGCATATGTTTAATTTCCAAAAATATATATGCGTTTCATTATAAATACGATACGTGGCAGGGTAAAATTCATATTCATAAATGCAAATCTTCAGGCTGTTTATGTATAAAATGTTCTGTTATTATAAAGGGTGTAGGAAGAGATGGCGATATATCTAGTATGTCTATCCTTCACCAAAAATATAACCATACCAGCTAATAGCAAATATTATCTCCTGACGTAGTGACACATCTTGCTACTACTTACATATACAGAGATGGTTAGGTTAGGTAAGGTTAGAGACCTTTGGTTCTGAACAAACAGTCTAACGTAGTCCTCCGTGGTGTTACCACACGTGTTCGGTAGAACCCACCTTCATCAGATCTCTGATGGTTAGTGCGGCGTATAATATAGAAGGATTTTCACTCATACAAACCAGCCACTACTATTAAGAAACCTGCTCAGTGGACCAAGTTTTAAGTTGCTTAGTTCCTCCTTCCTTCCTTAGAAAAATGGTCCACCCAGGGCAGTGAACTTTCTTCTTGCGAGGCCAGGGCATTCACATAGAAAATGTTGAAAACTTTCTTCCTCTTCCTCATCTCTGCAACTTCTGCAGAAGTCGTTAGTGGGTACTTGCATACGTTCTGCATGTCTACCGAAGGGGCAATGTTCGGTAACAACCGCAGTTATATTTTTCACTTCTTTCTGACAGTGTCTCAATAGCTCTGCGATTCTCTTTGATGGCTCAGAGATGGTTAAATTAGGACAAAGTTGCTTGAGTTAGTGTTTAAGAAAACACCGTCGAAAATTTTTGAAAATTCCGTTTGGATCTAGATAATTGAATTACTTCAATACGATTTAATCAATGACAGGACTCGAATTAAAAATTACGTCAGAAGCTACGACGTGCATCCAGCCAGTACGGACTTTAATATTAATCTACTTGTAATACCTACTCAAATTTGCAATTTAGTTACACCCATTCCTAACGGAGACGACGATAAGGAAGAATCAAATACTTAAGCTGTAACCAATCATAAAACATGATTTAAAAAAATATACATATTTTTAATGTAAAATCAAACCTTTGATATTTAATATTCTAAATGATTACAAAATAAAACCTTATAAATGATGAACGACCTGAAATTATACGAAAAAGGCAAAAAAGTTATTTCTCCATCAGGAGAGTAGCATGAGATACCCCTTGGGGCAAGACAAAATTGACATATAACTTTTTCCGATCATTGCCCTCTATCAGTTCTGCATTTACATTTTCCGACGAAATAAAAGGTTTAAATAGAAACCGCACCTAAAATATTTATGGGGTAAGACGGAGTATCGGGGGTAAGAGGTACCCCATCTTACATACTCGAGTTTCTCTCAAAAAACTAAAATAGTTTTCAAGCATACTCTTGATATTCAAAAAGAAACAGATTCTTACCTAATTACTTATTTGTACTTCATCAGTCAATGTCCCTTCATTTGGAAAATCAATGTTACGAACTCTTGTTTAATAAATTATAAATAACCTCTAAAACACTGAAAATGGGGTGACAAAGTCGTGCATTATGTACATAGTATTAGGTACACCAATTTTTTATTGAACATCATAAAAAAAAATACATTATACAGAAATTAAAATATAAAAAATCATAATATTCTTCGTCGTCTAAGGAACTGTCATCTCCTCTTGACGTTATAATTGGTCGACGGTCTGATCAATCAGGTGGTCAAGATCCCACATTTTCTCCTTTTATTTATGATATGATAGACTGCTTTTGGCCAGTTCTCTGGTGTCACTTCCTTAATGGCTTGATCAAACAGTAGCTTAACGTCTTTCATTTTGACTGTCGTGTTGTGTATTGCTACAAATCCTTTCACTTGCGCCCATATAAGAGCTATAGGATTTAGTTCGCAATGATAGGGCGGTGTGCGCAGCACAGTGACATTATGTTTTTCAGCTATATCTTCCACCGCATATTTCATAAAACGATGTTTGTGTAAATTTGCTATAGCTAATAGTTCCTTCTTTATCAAATTATCTTCTTTTTTTTTCTTTGGTTAGTTATCATACATTATTTATTGTAGAAAATGTACCTTCGCCTATGACTGACACCGAAATTAAGCCGAACTTTCCTATTTTATTACTCTACACCTTTCTGAAATAGACTATAGAGAAAACAATTTCAGTGTATTTTTAAAACTCTAGTAGAACAGTTATTTTTATAATTTTTTTTTCTCTGACTTGGTCTCACTATGAAAGCAATGAGTTACTGACAGCAATTTTGGCCCGGGAGTATGGTCGTTGATACTAGGCGCGGTTTAATCACGTGATCTGAGAGATATTTTGTCTTGCCTTCCTAGCCTATCTTGCCCCGTTCTCCTCTATGTGGTGTTACGGTAAATGTATGGTAAGAATTTTATCTTTCTTCAAAACATACGACCGAAGTTGTTTATCATCATATAAATCTAGAGAAAAGGAATAACCTTTGTACGTGAGCAAACTAGTGATATTATACGTGTCCCTTTTATTTTGGCTCCAGTTAATTTTCAAAAACTGGCACAAGGATATTTTTTTTTATTGGTTTTCGGGTGTTTTGCGGTAAGAATGGTTTTTAATAAACTTGGTGCTGTCGTTGCTAAATTTACTTAATTTTTGTTAATAACTATAACATACTGCTTTACCTTTGCACCTCTTTTAGTCCCGGCTCAGAATCTGAGCTATTGGCAGGAAAAATCTAATGGTTATAATAAAACCTTAAAAATGATATACTGGGTGTGACACAAATGAGAGACAATATTTAGTGTGTAAATTACCATTTTTCGACCAATTTAAACCTTCGAAACCACTTCCGATTTAACCTGAAGTAAAGTCAACTTTTAAAGTTTGTATAAAAACCCCTTATGTTTAATGGAGGTTTAAATTCTATAAAAAATTCTCTTTTCAATGACATATTACACACACTTTATTAATTGTCTTAAAAATGTCCGCATGGATCAATATTCCTTTGTTTTCTAAAATGTCCATACCTTTGGTGAAATGAGGTAGGAGTAGGCCATGGAAACGTTAAAATGGTTCATTTCAACCTGCTCTGCTATTTTAACTACAACCTATTTAAAAAAAAAACAAAGCAGAATTTCTCGAATTTTTCAAATGGCAACCCATCTTTGTTTTATTATAATAATGTTTTTACTATTTTTTTAAAAGTAGTTTTTGTTACGAGTAGTCTAGTGTGCTGTGGAAAACAAAACATTATTTCTGCTTAATTTTATTAGACCAAAATGTTAAATGGTATTAAATAAAATGACAAAAACTGAAATAAATGAATTGTTTTGTACGTCATACTTGACATAATTTCTCATGGCTTATACGGATCTAAAAATTATAATTATCATAGTTATTGTTAATTTCTACCATTAAGTACCTAATAAATTATGTAACATAATCTGAAATAAAGAAATTAAGTAAGTAAGTAATTATTAACTTGTAATACGCCGTTAGAAAGAAAATTAAATGAGGAATTTTATTATACTTATTATACTTATTATAGTAAAACAAAGATGGGTTGTCATTTAGAAAAATCAAGAAATTTCGCTTCGTTTTTTTCTAGGAGGTTGTAATTAAAATAGCCCTAACAGATACATTTTTTTCAAAGAAGTCAATTTTATATTATAAAGCAGGTTGAAATAAACCATTTTAATGTTTTCATGGCCATCTTCCACTTACCTTGTTTCCAGAGCTGTGAAAGTTACTTCAGAAAAGTAACTAGTTACTTTTTCGATACTTTTGCACAAATGTATCTAGATACTTATAAGGAAAAGTTACTTTTACCTAAAAGTAACTTAGTTCTTAGTTACTTAGTTAAAGTAACTAGTTATAGTAATTAAGATACTTTTACATCAATGTAACTAGTTACATTGATTGTAACTACCATAATTTAAAAGTAACTAAGATACTTTTAAAGTAACTAGTTACATTGATTGTAACTAGTTACTAAAGGTAACTAAGATACTTTTGAGTAAGTACTTAGTTATTTTAATTTTAACTACGAAATTCTAAAAGTAACTAAGATACTTTTAAAGTAACTAGTTATATTGATTGTAACTAGTTACTAAAAGTAACTAAGATACTTTTGAGTAACTACTTAGTTATTTTAATTGTAACTATGAAATTCTAAAAGTAACTAAGATACTTTTAAAGTAACTAGTTACATTGATTGTAACTAGTTACTAAAAGTAGCTAAGATACTTTTGAGTAACTACTTAGTTATTTTAATTGTAACTACGAAATTCTAAAAGTAACTAAGATGCTTTTGAACTAGATCCCATAAATTTACCAGGTAGTGATAACTCATTTTCCTGTACACACTACCACTATTACCATCAGAAAACTAAACTAAGAAGTGTTAATTCGAACAACGAACAAGTAGAATAAAATGCTTTCCAAGAAATTTCGCGTTCCTACCAGTTTGCTGTTTGACGCTCGCGACTCGCCGCTCGTCCCTTCGTGAAAATCTGATTAACGGCCGCCGATCGTCCCTTGGTCATCATCTGATGGACGGCACGTGTGCATAATTGGTATCCTAGGGGAACTTTAAAAGTACCTAACTTAGTTACTTTAAAAGTAACTTAGTTACTTTAAAAGGAACTTAGTTACTTTAAAAGTATAGTTACTCCTAAAAAGTAACTAGATACAAGTTACTTTTCAAAAGTAACGAAGTTACAGTTGCTTTTGGCATGATTCAAAAAAGAACTAAGTTACTAAGTATCTAGTTACTTTAAGTAACTAGATACTAAAAAGTAACTAGTTACTTCAGTTACTCACAGCTCTGCTTGTTTCATCAAAGCTAAGGACATTTTAGAAAACATACAAAAATTGATTTAGGCCGCCAAAAAAAAAATTATAAACATTGAAAACAGAATTTTCTATAGAACTTAAATATCGAATAAAAATAAGGGATTTCCTTTTAAAAGTGAAAAGTTAACTTAACTTGGGTTTGAAGGTTTGAATTAGCCCTAGGATTGCAAATCATAGACTTGTTAACACTTCAAGTATTTAAATCTTTAATTCTTGAATTATGGAAAAAATTTGGGGTAGCCCTTTATTATGTCACTTTCTTTTCTTTTATCTCAACAGCCCAATTCTCACTATCATACTATGTTCGCCACAGTAGTTTGAACAGTTTTATTGTTCCTAGTAAATAACACTATCAATTAAAATAGTGGATGTTAGTGCCCGTTAAAATATATAAAAAGAAACTTAGCGGCACGCGGACAGAGTAGTGCGACTATCTTTTACATTAAAGTACACAGGACCGCCAAAGGTAATGGGTTCTCTAGGGCACAGGTAGCCAATGACAGGCTGTTTCGTCCTTATTGAGACTCATCAGAAATCCGTAACCTGTAAGCAATTCCCACTACAGCGAAAATATTTTTTAAAGATATTTTCACGAATAAAAATTTGATGAAGAAAACCTAGTATCGCCATCCGCTGGAATCAACTCAATGTAAAAGATAGCCATCTAACGTGAAAACATAGAAGTCATAGAACTATAAATAAATTAAGCACGGAACGGCCACCCATACAGCACGGGAAACATTTTTTGCGCTTTCCTACACATCTCTACGGTTTTGGAGATTCAGATCTAGATCGCGATGCAGTCGCTTACTGGTGTGCAACATTTCGTAATTACCGTGTTCACGGTAATTACGGAATAGTGCTGCACTACTGCTAGGTTTTTAAGAACAATTAAAAAAAACTGAAGGGTTGAACACTTAAATTAAATAAAAATTCCAAATTTGGATTTTCAGAAATCGTTTATCGGAAATAGGTACGCTTTCGGAAGAAACATCCACCCAACACCAAATAGTCTTGATTTTCGGGCTTTAAAAAAGGTATAATTGTCAGCTATAATATCCCTGGGTCGTTGCTAATGTACGAGATAATTTTATGTCAGTAATTATTCAACTTTATAATATTTTACCCAAAGCAATATGGGGCCAAAGTAATACTCTTTTAAAAAAGAAACTCAAAACATGTTTATTAAATAGGGTCATTTACTCCATTAAAGGGTTTTTATGGGAAGCCGTTGCTTTGAACATCTGACTTGACAATGTTGTGTGCTATTCCGTTCATTTTAATTATAATTTTGTACCATGCATGTGTTTGCGAAATAATTTTAATATTTTTAACAATACAATGAAATTAAACAATAATTTATCAATGGCTTATATTCTTTTTTCGTGGAATTCTCTTTTTGCATGAAAATTACTTTTTCACACATACATAGATATCACCATTCCATGGGTAAAAAACAATTTCAATATCTTGATTATTTTTTTTTGTAAATCGAGTAAAACACCGCAATTTAACATGACAACTTTAAACGCTGGCGGATCCACTTAAATCACTATACAGGGTGCTACAAATTCGTGTGCGTACAAGGAGATCTCGAAAACGGTAAGAGATAGGAAGATGGTTACATTGAGGCAAAGTTGGGTATTTTGAGATTTAATAATTTGGTGAAAATTTGTTTAAATATTCCGAATGATTTCGGAGATATCCGAAAAAAAAACTATTTTTGGTTTTTAATTTTTTGCGCGTTCATTTTTGACTTAGGAAAAAAACAATAAACACTTTCTCATAGCCGTTTTTTATGTTCTACAAGATGGCGTTATTAGTTTTTAAATGAGACGTTTTGTTCTTTAGATATAAACCTTAAGTAAATTTGTTTAAATATTGACCTGGAATTTTAAGTACACTTTAAGGGACTTCTAAGCTTTAAATATTTAATACAATGTAAAAGTGTTTGAAATTTTAACGTTTTGTCATATAATAACACATTTTTTTAATTTTTTTTTCATTACGGTCCTGAACATGAAGAGCCAAACTAAAAAAAAAGATTTCTGGTTTGAAAATTCCGTTCATTTTAACTTACTGGGTCCTGATATTTGATATATTGTAAGAAAAAAGATCTAAGTCTCGGCCTCTAATATTTTTCTGTCTGTTTGTTTTTTTCACATGTTTTGCCTGAAACGAGCATCATTAGATCTTATAAACAGTAAAAAATGTTAAAATTGTTTTTGAAACAAATATAAGCGCATCACAGTTCATAACTAGACTGACACTCCAGTCACCTTTTCTTCACTCGGGAGCATTTTTTGTTCTGTCTTACAGTATTTCGGTCTAGGTCTAAGGCAAAAACCATAGGACACAAGATGGTATGTTAATAAAATACTAATAAAAATAGAATTACTTCCCAGGCCTTAAAAACTTGCTTACTTCCTAGAGTATTGTGACGGTAAATCTTATGGAAATAATAAACAACATGATTTTTAATATTTAAGTAAGCCTTCAGCTTAACAATTTTTTCTCTGTGTTCTCACCTAACTTCAGACATGTAAACTGTCACCAAATTTATCTTTTTGGAAACGTGGTGGCGATCGTGCCTAATTTTATTTAATCCATAAGATTTTTTGAAAAAAAAGTTCTTTATTCTACAAAATGCTAAATAAAATTAGCAAAATCTACATTTTCCAATTTTTTTATTCTTAAGTAATAAATCGACATGTGGTAAGTTTTCACAATTTTTGTCCATTCGATGTAACCTAAAAGAAATCTCTCTTTTTCAGGTATTCATCTGACGAACCTTGTCAGAACTGCCACTTTAAACAATAACCCAAATATTTTAACATAATTTATAATTTCATCTTCCTCACACTTCAGTTTTCTGTTATGACCAACCTTCAATTTCTCGATTAATTATTAACTTTTCTTTTCCACATTTTTCCAACCATTCTTCTCAGACAGAGATGTTATATTTTTTATTCTGCATATTATAAACTTTTACAGTGCCATGAGCCTGAACCCCATATATTTTTTATTGTTACAATACCACGTGTGTATTAGTTTTCTCACAGTTCTATTTACTGAACTTACTATTTTGATGCTCCGTTAAGGTGATATCTATTAGTTTCTTCTTTTTTCATTCATTCTCCTGAAGATGAATGCTTCTGCATTCGAAACATGTAGAGATAAAAAGTTTCTCTGAACATACGAGATTCTTTAATTTAATATAATAGTGGAGGAAGACTTTGTGTTCTTATTTCTTTCCTTCTGACAGTTGAAAAAGACTAAAATCTAGTTTTATAACCGGTATAAAAGTCTTTATCTGCCAATATAAAACGTTTTTATACTGTTTGCCTATTCAAATTTTGCACTTACGCATTCAGAATATTAATTTTTTACAAATTTATCGATCACTTATCTCTTTACGCAAACTCCAAGCAACAAGCGAATTTTTGGATGATTGTATGTTTTAAGACCAAAAAATAATAAAGGTAAAGAAATGATATTTTACTATATTTATATTAGTATTGACAAATTTCATTTTTTGATTTTACCATGTAACTACTGCTATTTTTCGCTTTAAAACATGTGCAATCGTATATCCAGAATTTAAACTAAACAGATAAATGGCCGATAATATAAAAAATTGTAGAAAAATAATAAAAATCATTTTAAAGGTATTTATTTAACTAAAAAAAACAAATAAGGGTATTTACCCTCAACACTTTCTAATCAAGAAACAACAAAAAATCTGAGATCATAAACACAGCTCTTAGGTTACAAAATACTGATAATTTTACACCACCACAAATAAAGCTTAATAATAACCTCACAACACTGTTCACAAAAAACAACAAACATCTGAGACAACCCGCACAGCCGAACAAATGCAAATGGCATCGTAAAACACGTCATGTTACGTCGAACTCTCCCCCACTCTTGCCAATTAAAAGTATGTTGCATAAGGGTAAATAAATGTTTAATATCGAATAATAATTTAATTAATACCCCCAAAAAAGCGTTTAATTGTTGGTATAATCTTTATGTTGTACAAAACCATTTTTATTACCAAAAAGAATGTTTTATTAAAATACATTCTTACTATTCTGAACTTATATTCATAATTATTTCGTTTTATTGTCCGTATAAATAAAGAGGTAGTAATTCTGTATACAGTTCGTTAGTTAACTTTTTTGCTATAGTAATAGATTGTTTAATAGTGATTTAGAGACCGGATTATATGCAACGAAAAGTCTGTGAGATATGCACATATATATGCATATATATTTTTAAATATATGCAAGATATATGCAAAAAACAAAGAAATATGCAATGAATATGCAGTAATACGAAAAATATAATATGACTTATTGTTGGATTAAATTAGGGTTTTACTAAACTAAGGCATTGGGTATTTAATAATAAACCACCACGCCGACTACGTAGGCCATCTTGAACCGGTCATCGACCACAAATGTGATCTACCGACTGGGGAGTGTGAAACGGCACCTTCATCCTACGAGATATCCGATCTCATCCGGCCTGTCCGGCGTGAATAGGATGGCTAGGTGTCGATTCATTTTACACTCTTCCCTGACGCAAGAGCACGCCGTGTTCCCAAGCGGTTCACGCCCAAGTACTAACCGCGCTCGACACCGCTTAACTTCGGTGATCTGCGGGAACCGGTGCTTAATATGTCGACAGGCCCTTGCCTCAAAAAAAAAACAGGTAAACGTGTAAAAATGTTATTAAATCCGCATTATGGTACAAATACAAATAAAAACATTAATATTAGTCAGCAGAACCATAATATGCACTGGTTAAAATATGTAATTCAAGGTTTTTTACTTAATAATTCTGTCTTCTATCACTAATAATATGTTTATATAATGGAAAACATCTTTCTACATCTACTGATGTTTTAGGACAAAGTTTTAACTTTGGAACTAGGCTCAGTTTAAAATCCAAATTATCTACATTTTCCCCTGACAGAACTTTTGAAACATTTATTAAAAATTTAAAACCTTTATTCTTTTCTATTATTCCTTCTAACTTCGACATTACTTACTGCTTTTCCTACCTCACCTCGTACTTGCTTTCAATTGTTATTGCATTTTTCTACAATATCCATTGACTCTAATAGACAGTAGTCTAAAAAAACATTTAGTAAGATGTTTTTTCTAGTTTTAAAATACTTTCAGCTACAAAACTATAGTTACATTTTATATAAATCAATTGTTGTTCCACTTTAGAATTTTGAAATATTTGTTTGCATTTTTTAATACACTGAGAATCATCTTCAATTTAAGAAACAATCTCTTTTAATTTTTGAAAATGCTCTGCATAAAAAGCTTTTATGAATTTTTTTTCACATTGGCTATTAAGTCATTGACCAAAGGGAAGGAAGCTCTAATAGTTTCTGCAACTCTATTTAATCCATGGGCCAGACAAGTTACATGAATCAAATTTTCATAAAAAATATTTATAGGCGATTGGACAAAGAAATTAAATTAGAATTATCTACTAGGAAAGCAGATTAAGGTTAAATTGTTGTTTACGGAATAATGAAATAAAACTGCCCTTAAATAATTATAATCCTTTCACAGGTATCTAAGATAATCCGTAAATAAATCAAAATAAAATATTTCGTTTTGATCAACTTAGTACCTGAATTGGTTTAACCTTTTAAACTAGAAAAATATGCAAATTATGCCCTAAGTACTCTAAATATGCTGTGGAAGGCCAACTTTCAAGATATATGCAAAATATGCATTTGCATAAAATCCGGTCTCTAGTGATTATTAAAAATGTTGCTACTGGTATAAGACTATTTTTAACAATTCTGTTTAATTAGTCGATTTTGCTCTGTGTAAAGGACGAAACGTTTAATATATTTACCATTTTTTTTCACCAAATTATTGAGCCCTAAAATACGCAACTTTTCCTCAATTTAACCATCTTCGTATCTCCTACCGTTTTCGAGATTCCCTTGTACGCACACGAATTTGTACCACTCTGTATAGTGTATACTAAGTTTTATAGACGGCTGGATAATATGTCTATCCAAGGATCATATTATTTATGCGATACTAGTACATTACTGTATTTTTATTGCCCAATTACCACCTACATAATAGTGTACTTTATGCCTGTGCGGGCATAAAGTGCTCTTTATAGCCCGAACGAGCCATAAGAAATAGAAATACAGTTATTGGATTAGTTATTATTATTAGTAAAATTACGAAGTATGAGATTAAATTATTATTTCATTATTTTGGCCATCAGGTTTGTAAAATAAAACTGGGAATTCCGGAAAGATCCAGTGATTGTTTGCAATCATTGATTCATCTTTCAATATCAGATGGCTGTAGGGAAGAAATCATTCAGAGAGCACTGGAAGAAACAACAACGGGAGTAAAGGTTAATGGAATACCCATTAACAATATCCGGTATGCAGACGACATCATACTTATTGCCGAAACAATAGAAGATTTACAGGGCTTGGTTGATCAAGTAGTGACGAGCAGCGAGGAGAGCGGACTTACCCTAAATATCAAAAAGACAAAATTTATGACCATTACAAAATCAGTTCAACAGCAGGAAAGCCTATGGATCAACGGAGAGCTGGTGGAGAAAGTAAGTAAGTACAAATACCTAGGAACAACTGTCAATGAGGGTAATGAGTACACCGAAGAAATTAAATCAAGAATTGGACAAGCCAGAACCATATTTAACAAAATGAGAAATGTGTTATGCAGTAGAGATCTTAACTTACACCTCAGAGTCAGAATATTGAGATGTATATGTTTTTTCGGTGTTGCTGTATGGGATGGAGTCCTGGACATTAAAGAAATATATAAGTGATCGACTGGAAGCATTTGAGATGTGGTCATATAGAAGGATCTTGAGAATAAGTTGGGTAGACATGGTGACAAATGAAGAGGTACTGGGAAGAATGAAAAAGGAAAAGGAAATATTGAACACAATTAAAATAAGGAAGCTGCAATACCTAGGTCACGTGATGAGGGGAGAGAAATACGTATTGTTACAGAATATTATGCAGAGAAAGATCCAGGGAAAAAGAAGTAGAGGAAGAAGACGCATCTCCTGGTTAAATAACTTGAGAAACTGGTACAACTGTAGTTCCGTTGAGTTGTTTAGAGCTGCAGCATCGAAAGTGAGAATAGCTATGATGATAGCCAACCTTCTAAGAGGAGATGGCACCTGAAGAAGAAGAAGTAGGGAAGGGCTAGACATAGAAAGTATACCTGCCAACATCCTTGAATTTTTGAAGATACTGTCTTCTAAAAAACCTTCAGCAACCGATGTACTCTTTCGTCTACAAAAAAAAGAGAACCGCAAAGCTATTGAAGCACAGTTAGAAAAAAGACGTGATAAATATTACTGCGATTGTCACCGGACATTGCCTCTTCGATATACATGCCGAACTTATGCAATTACCCACTAACGACTTCTACAGAAGTTGCAAAGATGAGGATGAGAAAGAAAGTATTCAACATTTTTTGGGTAAATGCACTGGCCTCGCAAGAAGAAGGTTCACCTCCCATGGCGAACCGGGTTTCAATAGTCTGGAGGAAATAAGCAACTTGGTCGACTGAGCAGGTTTTCTGAATAGTAGTGGCTGGTTTGAATGAGTTGTTATAATACTTCTGAGGTATATGTCACACTAACCATCAGAGATCTGATTAAGGTGGGTTCTACGGAACACGCGAGGTGCTAATAGTGTTGCTGTACATGCCAGTTTCTTTAAAATTAAGGAAACTTAAGAAGTTATTCTGTACAATTTCCAATCTACTTCTATAGATATTGTATTGTGGGTTCCAGACCACTGATGCGTAATTCAGCTTACTCAGTACGTATGCACAATATAACGTTTTTAGAGCAGTTAAAGAAACAAATTGTTTGCACTGTCTTAGTATTAAACCTAGTGTTCTATTTGCCTTACCCACGATATAATTTATATGAAGAGAAAATGTCATTTTGTTATCCAGCACAACACCTAAGTCTTTTATAGAGTCCACCTGTTTTAATGGAAAATTATTAAGTCTATAGTTGTACACAAATGATTAAATATTGCGCGTAAAAGAGACAAAATAGCATTTATCAATATTCAGAACCAGCCCGTTATCCCTGCAATAGTCACACAATCTATCAAGGTCATTTTGAAGTAAGAAGCAGTCGCTTATAGTTTTGATGGTTAAGTAGATCTTCAGGTCATCAGCGTAGATAGAAAAATAACAGTGCTTAAAACATAGAACTATATCATTTAGGTATATCAAAAATAAAAGAGGACCCAAGTGTGAACAAGGGTACACTTGAAGTGACAGTGTAAGGCTTTGACTGGTGACCATTAACAACAATTGACTGTTCTGTTAAAAACATAAGACGCTATCCAGCACAGAAGGTCCCCGTGCACGCTGATTTGAGCCAGTTTCGGCTGTAATATATTAGGTATATGACATTGCATGTCGTTGAACCAAATCTGGTCCAAGTTTATTGACAGATTTTTAAAAAAATTTAAATTTGTACTCTACAGATATTGAGAATGTTATTTTTATTAAAAAAAAAAGAATTTCTAATAATTTTTCAAATCAAATTAACTTTTTTTTTAGAATTTTTATTGGCCTCGATATTTTCTTCTGCACCAAAAAAACTTTTTCACATCCACATAGATAACACCATTCCATTCGTGAAAGCAGAAATTCAAAATCTTGTTTAGTTTTTTTTTTAATTCGGTTAAAAAAAACGCTATTTATTATGATCAATTTTTCGCTCATTCCAATCCACTTATATTAAAGTAAATTAAATGACTAATTTGGCGAAATTCAGCGAAGACAGTGAGCAAAAAAGGAAGTTTATCTAACAAACGTTGATCAACTCTTAACAGATTTATTTATATTTTTTTAATAGGTTATAATATTTGTTGTATGAAACACACTATAATGAGCTTATTACGTAACCGATTTTAGCCTGTTTGAGTTACGTAATAAGTTGTATTATCGTACTAGTCATGTAATGATCTCATTACATCACTAGTGATGTAATAAACTCATTACGTAACTAATTTTGATTTAATAAAACAAAAAAAAATTACAATTTATTTATGAAAAATGTTTATTTATTATAAATATCAAAAGTAAAATTAATATCTGATGCTGATGACAGCATCTAGTCTGTGTTTTGAACGTTTTAGAAAACCAGAAATATGGGTCTTAGATAAAATATTGTATATCACACGTACGGTAAGGTTACAGCACTCGTGCGGTTACCACGACACGGTCTACGTAATTGTCGTAACAACATGCTCCTCTCGTTACTGTAATGAAGCTCATAAGGTTCTAGTAATAGAAATAACCATAAATCAGTTTCTTAATACTAAAAATATTTTAATGAAAAGTGATTAATGCGGTTTTATGAACATTTTCTAGAAATAACTGTTATTTTTAAATAAAATTTTCCGCGTATTCCCAACCGCAGAAAAAACCATCGATCCTTTTATAATTTAACGAATTGGCCTCATTCTCCAAACACGACGGGTTATAAAGTTATAAAGAAACTTTCAGCGCCCGTGTTCACACAACGGTCATGTCTACACCCTTAAAATGTTTTTCTTATCATTATTTGTAGAAATAAAACTGTTAAATTGTTTGCTTAGGATACAGGGTGATTCCTAAGTTGATACTTCTTTTTTAGCTATGTATAGAAGGCATTAAAATAAACAACATTTTCAAAAAACTAAAAAATAAGGCACTTACATACATTTATTGCACTATGGATTAAGTACGGGCAAGGGCCTCTCGACATATTAAGCACCGGTTCCCGCAGATCACCGAAGTTAAGCTGTGTCGATCGCAGTTAGTACTTGGGCGGGTGACCGCTTGGGAACACGGCGTGCTCTTGCCTCAGGGAAGAGTGTAAAATGAATCGACACCTAACCATCCTATTCACGCCGGACAGGCCGGATGAGATCGGATATCTCGTAGGATGAAGGTGCCGTTTCACACTCCCCAGTCGGTAGATCATATTTGTGGTCGATGACCGGTTCAAGATGGCCTACGTAGTCGGCGAACCGTAAAAAAAAAAAATTAAGTACGGTCCTGCCTAACTTGCCCGTTAAACAACATTAAGAAAACTTCTGGGTGTAGAATGAGCCCGCAAGGGAAAGCGTTTTGCATATAATCTTGAAGCAGCAGCCACACTTTGACGACACTCACGGTAAATTATCACCATATCTACTAGTTCATTATTTTCAAATTTTACCATTTTTACGTGTCACCAATTTAGAATTAACTTGCTTCAGAGAAACACACCGCAGAGGATTGCCAAATAACTGACCAACGACCTGTAAATTGCATGACGAATAAGACAAACAACATAAAGTATAGTAGGCTACTTTTTGATGACCAGGCCCGCACTTAGATTTTTTACTTCTGTATCTCGCCTATTTTTAAGTTTTTTGAAAAGAGGTATGTGAAAATGTTGTTTATTTCTTTCTTCCTGCCTTCTATACACAGCTAAAAAAGAAGTATCAACTTATGAATCATCCTGTACTCAAACATTTGTAAGTGAATCTGTTTTTAGGAAAATAGTATTTGTAACTACTGGAGATCGGATAATATGGATAGTTGATACCAACAAAGTAAATAGTTACAAAAATGATAAGAAATAATTTTCAAATGTAGGTTATTATTTAAAGTTACTTTATAAATAAGCATTGTAAATGAAGGCAAGGGCCTGTCGACATATTAAGCACCGGTTCCCGCAGATCACCGAAGTTAAGCTGTGTCGAGCGCGGTTAGTACTTGGGCGGGTGACCGCTTGGGAACACGGCGTGCTCTTGTCTCAGGGAAGAGTGTAAAATGAATCGACACCTAGCCATCCTATTCACGCCGGACAGGCCGGATATCTCGTAGGATGAAGGTGCCGTTTCACACTCCCCAGTCGGTAGACCACATTTGTGGTCGATGACCGGTTCAAATTGGCCTCCGTAGTCGGCGAACCGTAAAAAAAAAAAACAAAAAAAACATTGTAAATGAAATGTGTAAAAAACGAAAATATCACTTGCTTCGAATTAAGATACCACAGATCAATTTAGACAGTGCCTTGTATTCAAGTGCTTTATTAATATTTCTCTAATTTACTAAACATCTTGGTTAGCGGGCCACGGTAGATTTGGAGATGTTGAACTAAAATTTTATATAAACATGGATTATAAGTAAACAAATATCAATGTTATGTTTTATTTTAAAATCAGTTAATCGAAATTGATGAAGTGGCTTCTGCCATCTTTGCCCAGAATTTGATAAAGGAGGAACTAGCTAGCTATAGCAAATGTACACAAACATCGTTTCATGAAATATGCGAAAGTGAAAGGATTTGCAGCAAGACACAACCCGACATTCAAAATGAAAGACGTTAAGCTACTGTTGGATTAAGCCATTAATGACAAAAAACTGGCGAAAAGCAATCCATCATGTCCATCATTAAAGAAGAGGAGAAAATGTGGGATCTTGACCACCTGATCGATCGGACCGTCGACCCGTTAATTATAACGTCAAAAGGAGATGACAGTTCCTCACATGACGAAAAATAATATGATTTTTTAGAATTTAATTTCTGTATAATGTAGTTTTTGTATTTTGTATTTTTTTTTATAATGTTTAATAAAAAATAGGTGTACCTTATACTATGTACATAATGCAAGCCTTTGTCACACCATTTTCAGAGTTCGTGAATGGATAACAATAGGCAAAACCCATAAATTGACCGCAACCCGGGTGGTACTACCTGCCCTTGATGAAAATAAAGAATTTTGCAATGAAATAAATGCCAAATTATGTAAGTGGCTTAAATATTCGTTGGGTCACTCTGTAGTCCCTTTGCATACCTAATGAGCTTTTATTACTCCACACCTTTCTGGAATAGACTATAGTAACTACCATATTTCGCTTTTGAGGATTTTCAGCTAGAGACCACAGTTTACTCAAAAATGACTGAAGCTATCGAGTTTATTTCAAAATAGACATAGTTTTGTAAGCATATCAATACTCTCCTCCTTGTTTAATGCTTACGGCGTCACAACAAACAACTTCCAGAAAAATTAGTTCTTAACACACCCCAGTTCAAAGTAGAAACATCTCAAATGAATTCAAAATAGAAATATTTAAGTATATTTCTTTTTTGAACGCAAAAAGAGAAAAAAAATCATGAGTTCTTTAAGAAAATATTGATGTTTATTATAAAGACATGACACTTTTAAGTTGTTTCTCTTTTGAAACGGATAATATTAATTCCTTTAAATAATATTACCGTAATATCTAATTTTTGAGAAATTTGAAGTCATTTCGTTTTTGAACTAGGGTAGCGATATATTATTATTATTATTATTATTATTATTATTATTATTATTATTATTATTATTATTATTATTATTATTATTATTATTATTATTATTATTATTATTATTATTATTATTATTATTATTATTATTATTCAAATCTCTTTACAATACCTGTTCTTAACATTGATTTTTTGATTCAAAACTTTTTTCGCCCTGAAAACATGTAACAAGTACTCATATTAACTATTTCCAAAATACCATTCAAATCACAATTTGACACAAATGTCCCCTATATCACTTGTAACTAATTCATAGGAACACGAAACTGTTATTACAGTAATTGCTTTTTTGTACAGGTTGTTTGCCCTAGTTTCGCTTTGTCAATAGCCTGTTGCGACAAAAATACTCATTTAATTATTAATCCGTCGTAGCCTGATAAATAATAGTGGAAAAAATACTTCCGCCAAATTAAAAGCATTAGGCAAATGAAGAGTAAACGATAAAAATAGAGATGCTTAGGCGAAACTGAAGTAGTACTTATACTCGGAGATAGGACGACTAGGTCATCCAGCATGTACATTTAAATGACGCTACTCACACGGCGCTACCCAACTTGCAGCGACTGGGAGACCCGGCAACCAGAATATCCGCGACTCGGAATGCTAGTCGCCACGCTTATTATTATGTGCAAGCTGCTTGGCCGTGTAGTCAATCTCCTCTTTCACCAATCCCAGTGGTTTGTTCACTGTATTGTCTGCTAGATCAGCTGGCATGCCTGCGCCCTCTCTTGCGAACGCATCGGCAGCCTCGTTACCATCTATTTTGGAGTGTCCAGGAACCCAGCCCCCCATAAGTACGCCACTGTTTTCAGGTATGCATCATCATTATAAGCATTAAGCTAATTGCACATCGTTCAATATTCCAGAGTAATCAATTACTCATTTTGTGTGATGAAACTTACGTAATAACTGGGTGCGGAATAAACATAAAAAGTTATATTTAAAAAACGTAGACAATACACAAAAAGAAAAATCCTAGACCGGCGGCAGTGACTCAGAGGTAAGGTACTGGTGGTCCAGGTTCGATCCCCGGAGTGGGCATACGTATACTAAAATAGCAGCAGGGGGGTGTCGCATAACAGAGAATCAAGGTTCAGAACCCACGTTAAGCTGTTGGTAGTAAGTACACTGAGAGAATATACTTGCTGTCCCTATAAAAATCTTTATACCGCTTATAAAGAAAAATGCTAACATAGGGGACAAAAGAAAAACTACCTGAGACAGTAAAATCCATTGGGCTGTAATTTCTTTGCTGTCGTAATAAAGTCACTTTATAAAGAATTATCACTTAGCTCAAGTAAAAATAAATGTTGTATTAGCAAAGTAACTGACCATCGGCTATAAAGAGACTTTGCTAGAACAATAAGGATACTTTTCTACGCCATCCGCATTGTTTTCGAAATAAGAATTTTTTTTCAATATCAGTAAAACATTTTGCTATATTGAAAAGATTTTTTTATTTATTTTCAAACGGTTACTTTTCTGGATTAGAATGTACCTACTTACTTCAGGAACTATTTTTTAGCTAAGGTAGCAACTAAGCATTGCTATAATAGTAAAGTGGTTTATTATGACAGCACCACTTATTTGCTATAACATGTGGGGTGGCCCAAAAAAGAAGCCCTATATTTTGTTGAATTTTTAATATACTCCAGAGAACATAATATTATGCTTAATAACACATTTATAATAACCAAGTTTCTTCATTTTGGGTACGTAAGTTTTAAAAAATGTTGATTCATTTAAAATTGTGGTATTAAAAATAATATTTTCCATGCTATATCAAGAATTTAACATAGTATAAAGTTTATTTTTCAGGTAACTCCATCATATTTTACACCATGCAACTCCCCACGTCTGAATAGGTTGTTAAAGATTTGAAACTAAAAAAAAGTATTTTTCTCTTTATTATTTAATTCAACAGAAAACAACACTTAATAACCTAAAAATAGTTTTCAGTTTTAGCTGCTTAAAAAAACAATAATATTTTCCTTTGAGTGGTTAAAACATATCTTATTAAAAAATATCTGTTCACTTGATATCTAAAAGGGAATGCCGAAAAAACATTTTTCGGCATCTAGCCTGAATATTAGGTAAAATAATAATTATTATATTGTATTTTATTTAAAAAAAGAAAGTATTTAACTTTTACGATATTTCTTAAAATCTTCCTTTTAAAAATCATACCGTGTTTAAAACTTTGGTAAGTTGTCTTATAGTTTAAGGACTTTTATTATGAATAGCATCTGGTAAAGAATTACTAATTTTCTTTTCTCTAAAACTTGACTCATACAAAAAGTATTATTAATTAAACAACAGTTAAACTAAACACATAACATAAAAAAATTAACATAAAACTAAAATAACCTTGGTCTTTTAACACTGATATTAAAAATCATTGATGTTACAATCCAATAAAGCACTGCACACTGGAAACATTTTTGAGCCAAGACAATTTTTATTGGAAAAAATGAGACAAATGACGAGTCGTAATGGTCACCAATGCGACGATTTTACTTTAAGAATAATTATGAAGGATCGAGCATCTAAATATCAGAAAAAATAAAGACCTGTAGACATGTGGAGACAGGAACGGGACGACTGGTGCGCAATATAAAAATTGGCCCAATCAGACTGAATTTGTCACCACGAAATAATCCGATTCGAACCGAGCAGTTACGAATTTCTCAATTCCAACAAAAAATTTTGCTACCCCTTTAAAATCTCTTTAGAGCGCTAGAAAAGATTTTTTTATAAACATTTATTTCAAAAGCAGCAAACTGCATTACTTCTTCAGCAAAGCAAATAGTAGTTCTAGAAAATAATTTTTTATTAAGACTTACTTAGCTGTTATCATAATGTAATTTTTCTATAATAGCAAAGGTTTTTGTAACGGGTATAAAGAGTTTTCAGGTAAATTGTTTATTTTGCAATAAGAAATTCATTTTGCTATCGTAGGTTGAACATTTAATATTACAGCCAAAATTATCTTAGCAAAGAATTTCTTGCTGAAGCTTTTCTCAGTGTAAATGCTAACCTTGGCACACGGTTCTTTTTTCAAAAATAAAATTGATATAATTTATTTAAATAACTTATTGGGTTTATTCCTTTCCTTTCTTTTATGTAGGTTGTTTGACCTACTTTTCCTTTATTCTTATTATGACAAAACAACGAATTAATTATTTATATCCGCCTAATAAATAATAAATAAAATAATTTTAAGGCATTAGGCGAATGGCAAAGCAACAAACATTTTTGCATATCATTACGTTTAATGAATGCTATATAGAGCTGGAGAAGAATAATTAAAGCTATTGACCCAAAAAGGGGTCTATCAGGACCCCATTTTAGATATTGTTTAAAGTAGGGGAGGGCTAAGCTTATGTATACACTGAGAAAAGCTTCAGCAAGAAATTCTTTGCTAAGATTATTTTGGCTGTAATATTAAATTTTTAACCTACGATAGCAAAATGAATTTCTTATTGCAAAAGAAACAATTTACCTGAAAACTCTTTATACCCGTTACAAAAACCTTTGCTGTTATAGAAAACTTACATTATGATAACAGCCAAGTAAGTATTTAAAAAAAATTATTTTCTAGGACTACTATTTGCTTTGCTGAGGAAGTAATACAGTTTGCTGCTTTTGAAAGAAATCTTTATAAAAAAAATCTTTTCTAGCGCTGTAAAGAGTTTTTAAAGGGGTAGCAAAATTTTTTGTTGGAATTGGGAAATTCGTAACTGTTCAGTTCGAATCGGATTATTTCGTGGTGACCAATTCTGTTTGATTGGGCCAATTTTTATATTGCGCATCAGTCGTCCCGTTCCTGTCTCCACATGTCTTCAGGTATTCCTTTTTTCTGATATTTAGATGCTCGTTCCTTCATAAAGTAAAATCGTCGCATCGGTGGCTGTTGTTGGTGACCATTACGACTCGACATTTGTCTCATTTTTTCCAATGAACATTGTCTTGGCTCAAAAATGTTTCCAGTGTGCAGTGCTTTATTGGATTGTGACATCAATGACAGTGTAGATTTTTAATATCAGTGTTAAAAGACCAAAGTTATTTTAGTTTTATGTTAATTTTTTTATGTTATGTGTTTAGTTTAACTGTTGTTTATTTAATAATATCTTTGGTGGGAGTCAAGTTTTAGAGAAAAGAAAATTAGTAATTCTTTAGCAAAATGCTATTCATAATAAAAGTCCTTAAACTAAAAGACAACTTACCAAAGTTTTAAACACGGTATAATTTTTAAAAGGAAGATTTTAAGAAATATCTCAAAAGTAAAATACTTTCTTTTTCTAAATAAAATACAATGTAATTATTATTTTACCTAATATTCGGGTTAGATGCAGAAAAAAGTTTTTTCTGCATACCCTTTTGGATATTTGTTTAAATTTAAAGTGAACAGGTTTTTTAATAAGATATGTTTCAAAGAAAAAAGCAGTAAAATATTATTGTTTTTTTAAGCAGCTAAAACTGAAACTATTTTTAGGTTATGAAGTGTTGTTTTCTGTTGTATTAAATAATAAAGAGAAAAATATTTTTTTTTTAGTTTCAAATCTTTGACAACCTATTCAAACGTGGGGAGTTACCTGAAAAATAAGCTTTATACTGCGTTAAATTTTTGATATAGCCTGGAAAATATTATTTTTAATAACACAATTTTAAATGAATCAAAATTTTTTTAAACTTAGGTACCCAAAGTAAAAAAACTTGATTTATATAAATGTGTTATTAAGCATAATATGTTCTCTAGAGTATATTAAAAATTCAACAAAATATACGGCTTCTTTATTGGGCCACACCCCTCATATTATAGCAAATAAGTGGTGCTGTCATAATAAACCACTTTAGTATTATAGCAATTCTTAGTTGCTACATTAGCTAAAAAAGAGTTCCTGAAGTAAGTAGGTAAATTCTGACCCAGCAAAGTAACTTTCTTGAAATAAATAAAAAAATCTTTCCAATATAGCAAAATGTTATACTGATATTGAAAAAAAAAATCTTATTTCAAAAACGATGGAGATGTCGTAGAAAAGTATCTTTATTGTTCTAGCAAAGTCTCTTTATAGCCGATGGTCAGTTACTTTGCTAATACAACATTTTTGTTTACTTGAGCTAAGTGATCATTCTTTATAAAGTGACTTTATTACGACAGCAAAGAAATTACAGCCAAATGGATTTTACTGTTTCAGGTAGTTTTTCTTTTGTCCCCTATGTTAGCATTTTTCTTTATAAGCGGTATAAAGATTTTTATAAGGACAGCAAGAACCTTCTCTCAGTGTAAATAAAGGAGAGAGACGAAGGGAAAATTTTAGAGACGCTAACCAGTTATAAATTCTGTCAGTCTGGCAAATTGATACCTAAAGATCAGAAACCAATAATAACACACGCAAGACAAGACAACTCTATCAACGTCGCATCTGAGACCTGGGGTTCTGTAATATATTGCATTAGGTGTGGCAACGGGTGATAAGCAGTGCCTCTGCCAGATATCACCTTCCACAAATATCATTATACAGGGTGTTCATTTGAAAACTTCCCACCACGGATTTATCGAAAACCACTGATTAAAAGGAAAAACGCCGAGACACGTCAAGAGATGTGCCAAAGGGGACAACTTTTTAACCAAAAACTACTTCACCCCCTTTTACCCTCTGCCCCCCGGGGGAATCCCCTTAAAAATTTTAAATGACAAGGGTATCAAGTAATAGCTTATTTGAAAGGTCTTTCAAAGTACTTTATTTTGATGTTCGATTTTTTTAAATCGGTCGATTCGTTTCCGAGAAAATTAGAAAAATCTTTATTTATCTTAATTGGTTCAAATAGAAAAAAAAACACACGAAAATATCACTTTTTATTTCAATAAATGTTCAAAAATCAACATAAACAGCATTTTGGAAGATTATACGTAGCAACAACCAAATAACAACCAGAATTTTTTTTCTGCCTTCTTTTTATCAACACAGATAACATGGGCGAACTGTATTTATTCGTATACCTATTTAGTTTTTTATAGTTGCTAAGGAAAAGAAAGAATTTAATTTGCTGTCAAGTTACCTTTGTGACAATCTCGGGATACTGAAAATTAATTTATTGATTCACATTTTACTTCCAAAATGGTTTACACACTAGCCGAAACAGTGGAAATGATTCTGCCCAAAATCAATGTGCTCGGCAAAGTGCCGTCACATTTAACGCCAGACTTTCGGAAAAGATAACTTCGCATAGGTATGTTTTGGACCTTGTTACTAAATTTACTCAAGCTGGATCTGTTCGGGTCTGTTCGGATCTGTTCAAATAAAAAACGTAATCATCGTAGAGTTTTGGATGAAGTCGCTCAAGTTGAAGTTTTGGGTCATTTTGGCATAAATTCTAATACTTCATTACGCAAAGTTGTTGATGCGACTGGTATTTCAATAGGCTCTGTACACACAGTTACTAAATTACATACATTTCATCCATTCAAAATGAAAATATTGCAAGAGTTAACCGAAGATGATTTCGATAGGCGAGTTGAGTTTTGTGAACAAGTGACTGCAGCAATTAATGATAATACCATTCATAGAAAGAATATCTGCTTCAGTGATGAATGCACATTTTATTTAAATCGATTTGTTAATAAGCATAACTGCAGGTAATGAAGCAATGAAAATCCTCATGCTTTTGTAGAAGGGCATACTCAGTACCCCCAAAAACTTAATGTATGGGCAGGCATTTTAGTAATTGGGCCATTGTTTATTAATGAGAATTTAAATGGAGGCATTTATTTAGATATGTTGGAAAATACCATCAATCTGCCTATCACTGAAGCCATTGAAAACCAAATCGAAGACGATGAAAACCCTATACATGATGAGGCTGAAATATATTTTCAGCAAGACGGCGCTCCTCCTCACTATGTTCTTCCGGTTCGGCAATGGCTAGACGACGAGTTTCCAAATAAATAGATAGGGCGAAGAGGGCCTATAGAATGGCCTGCTAGATCTCCTGACTTGACGCCATTAGACTTTTTCTATGGGGCCATTTGAAATCTATTGTGTTCACAACCCAAACTGAAACTTTGGATGAACTTCGTCAACGCATCATCGAAAGCTGCCATGATCTCCCAAAACATGTTTTTGAAAATGTCCGTCAGGAATTTGAACATCGCCTATATCATTGTTTGGCCAATAACGGGCAACATTTTGAACACTTATTGAAATAAAAAGTGATATTTTCGTGTGTTGTGTGTCTGAACAAATTAAGATAAATAAAGATTTTTCTAATTTTCTCGAAAACGAATCGACCGATTTAAAAAAAATCAAACGTCAAAATAAAGCTCTTTGAAAGACCTTTCAAACAAGCTATTACTTGATACCCCTTGTCATTTAAAATGTTTAAGGGGATGACCCCGGGGGCAGAGGGTAAAAGGGGTGAAATAGTTTTTGGTTAAAAAGTTGGCCTATCTTTTGACGTATCTCGGCGTTTTTTCTTTTAATCAGTGGTTTTAATTAATCCGTGGTGGGAAGTTTTCAAATGAACTCCCTGTATATTTGAAACTCAAAAAACGTCGTGTTCGTAAAAGTGCCTCTTATTTCTTCCCTTCACTTGCGAACATAACAGTTTCCATGTTCATTGTTCATCTTCCTGGGCGATGCCGGTTCGAATTTATTGCTGAACGCACTATGTTCATAAGAATCCTCGCTTTTAAGTGATTTTTTAAGAGCCACCTATGTCGATTTTTTATCAACAACTCCACAGGCGTCGACCGTGAAAACATACAACTTACGTTTGATGGCTATCTTTTACATTGAGTTAATTCCTACAGATGGCGATACTAGGTTTTCATCACATTTTTACAAATGTATTGTAATTTCGCTGTACTGGCAGTTGCTAACCAGTTTTGGCTTTCTGATGAATCCTACCAAGGACAAAACAACCTGTCATTGTCTACCTGTACCCCAGAGAATCCATTACCTTTGCGTCCCTTTGTACTTTAATGCAAAAGATAGATGCACTACTTTGTCAGGCTGCCGCTAAAAACTTTCTTTCTATTTACTTACACGGACACTTAACTCTACTATTCTAGTCCAAATTAATATTTTTTTTATTTTACGACTAATGAAACGACCAGGGGAGCACAATAAGCCACTAGGCTGCAGTGCAGGAAGCTTGAGCCGAACGCCCGACCCCCGCCTTAAACCAACCAACGAACCAAACGATTAATATATTTCGATAAAACATCAGCTTGTTATTTTATAAAATACTATTTGGTATAGCCATTATTTATTCGACAAAACTTTGCCAGCCGTAATTTTATTTTAATAGTAGTTATTAGCTTTCTTAGAGAAACGAATACATAAACTATTTATAGTACAATCGTTCTATTAAGGTAATACTATTACTCCAACTATGTGGGTAGAAAGAAGCAACTAGTGAAAATTGTATTAACGAAATACGTTGGTAAAATTTTGAATAATAGATAATAATAATAATAATGATAATAATAATAATAAAAATAATAATAAAAAAAAAAATATATATATATGGAAGCTAGATAAAATCGACATAATTCCGATTATAATATCGATGGAGGGAGCTATGACGACGAAAAATTTCAAGCCCAACTTGGAAAAACTGGGCCTTTCAGGTTATTTATACCAACTTATTCAGAAAAGCGTCATCCTCCAAACTTGCCATATAGTACGGAAGTTTCTAAACAGTACAGGTTAAGATGAATTTCTTCTCTGTACTGTAAATAACACCAGCCTTACCAACAAAAAGCTAAG
The DNA here is from genome assembly GCA_935413205.1 of Polydrusus cervinus. NCBI lineage: Eukaryota > Metazoa > Arthropoda > Insecta > Coleoptera > Curculionidae > Polydrusus > Polydrusus cervinus. Next base: position 44,964,766 of record OW284516.1, on the reverse strand, counting down.
AAACAGAACACTGAAAACATAATAAGAATAATAATTTTATGAGAAAATAGCAGCAGACCCTTAACTTAAAACAAAACGGATTACCTAACATCATCCCCGCGCCGCCAAGTCAACAGCTTGTTGTTGGCAAGAGAAAGCTCTACATGGCAAATACCCGACTGCACTTCAAAAGCCACTCATAGATAGAAAAATGTCACTGAATTGGTTAGAGAAAAGGCAGCTTCACGCTGAAACAGAAGGTTTTATATAATCTCTATCCAAGACCGTGTCATTCGAACTCGAAACTATGAAAAGGTCATCTTGAAAATGTGGAAGATGTGTACAGAAAATGCAATTGCCCCGGAGAAACAATACACCATATTACGGCTGGTTGTGGTGCCATGGCACCCAACGCTTATCTGGGGAGACATAATCAGGTGGCAAAGATCGTCCACAAGAAACTGGCAAAATAAACTAGGTCTAAGGGAAAACCGCCCACCATACTACCAATACTCATCCGAGCCAGTCCTTAAATTCCCTGAATATATCTTATACTGGAACAAGCCAATAATAACGGATAGAACAGTAGACCACAACCATCCGGATAATCTTCTTATCAAAAAGACGACCAAAAAGCTTTTATAATAGATATAGGAGTACTCAAATTTTGCGTTAGAAATCAAGAATATATTAAAACTAGAAAACATAGACATAATTCTTTTCGATAGACTTCTTGGACAATTTTTTTGAATCTAGTTTTTAATTCTATTTGATGAGGCATTAAACAATTTGAAATATATATAAAACATAACCATTAAATACAGAGAATAACAGTTTTGTAAGATCCATCCCTAGAAGCATTTCGCCATATCATGGCTCATCAGTAGAGCTAGGATCCGACGAAAAAAAGGATAACCTAAAGCTGCTTATGCAGCACTTGGTGGGACACACCGGTCACACCATTAAACATTCCTAAACACATATCGCGTAAACTGTCATTCATTGAGGGAACCAACAGTATTATACAATATCTAGTATCTAAAGCCTTTTAGAACCTTACTCCTAAAATGCTTCTAAAATTGTATTAACTATAAACGAAGCCAATACTTGAGTATGTCCAGAGTGTTTGGTACTCATATTACTTAAATGATATTGAATATTTGGAAAGAATACAACGTAGAACCACCAGGCTAACCACGGATTTATAAATCTACCTTATCAACAAAGATTGCAAGGACTAAACCTTTCAATCGTCTACCAAAGAAGGTTTGGAGTAGATCTAATTGAGACCTTTAAAATAACCATCGGCCATTATTCTTGCAACCTAGGAATCTTCCAGCCATCGATAAATCAACAACTCAGGGCCACACGAAAAAACACATGAAATATGTGCCAAATTTCTACAAAGAAACTTTCTCTTGAACCATGTTGTGTAAAACTGGAATCTACTAATTGAGGAGACAGTTAATGTAACTTCAATTCAACATTTAAAAAATAAAAAAATTAAAAAATAAAAAAATAAAAATCCTTTATTTCCTTTTGACTACTGTATAGGTAGTATAGGATATTGTCACTATACATTAATAATATATAGGTATAAAAAATAAAACAATATTTAAAATGAACAGGTAAACAAATACATAAAATAAACAACATCATACACAATCCCATCAGTTTGGACATTATTGAATAAATAATCAAAATTTAAATTTAAGGTACTCATTAGTGGAGTAAAAAGCGTTTCCAAGTAAAATACCTTTAACTAACTTATTAAACTTTTTTGGATGATGTAGTTGCTTAATTCCTTGTGGCAGTTTATTAAATAACTTAATTGGTAGGACTAAAGGACTGTGAGCCACAGCAGACAATCTATGACGTGGTATGTCAATATTAAAATTCTGTCTTAAATGATAATGTTCATTTGATTCACGAGTCAGAGAAAATACGTCCAAGTTTGCCTTAGCATAAGTCAGACAATTCAATATAAATGGAATGTTACAACACCTAGCCGGAGAAAAAGTTCACGGCATGAAAAAGTAAGTCTTTTAAATGTCATGGTTCTAATTATTTTTATAAAGATTTCGTCAGCCCTAGAGCAACCTCTCCAGACCAAAATTCCGTAACTCAAGCAAGAGTGGACATATGAAAAATATTAAAGCTTCAAAAGATTTATATTGATCTTATCGCGCAACTGCCAAATGACAAAACAATACACAGCGAGCTTCTTCAGAACAAAGTCTATTTGTTGACTCCACGATAGCTTAGAATCAACAAAAACTCCCAGAAACTTTACAACGTGGGACTGATCAATGGTTTGGTTATTTAATTTTACTAATAGGCTTTTATTTAGATCTCTAAGATAAAAATAAAGTAAATCAGTTTTACCTTCATTAAGGATTAACCCATTTTTATCGCAATATCTCTGAACTAATAAGACTGCGTCACAGGCACTGTTGCTAAGCTCATCGACTGTAGATCCAGCACAAGCGATCGAAGTATCGTCGGCAAACAACGAAAGATAAAGATCTTCAAAGTTATCAAAGGCAATGTCATTAATAAAAATTATAAACAACAATGGTCCCAGCAAACTACCCTGCGGCACGCCACTGGTAACATTTCTGCTACTGGAAGAATAAGATTTGTGAAGATGCTTAAGTACTACCTTCTGTGACCTGTTTGATAAAGAAATCCCCTACCGCGAATACCATAATTATTAAGTTTATTAAGTAGAAGATCTATGTTAATTGCATCAAAAGCCCTTTTTAGATCAAAAAATAGACATGCTATATGCTTGTTCTTATCAAGATTTTCCATGATTTTATTATATAAAACAACAATTGCGCCCCTGCGAAACCCGAATTGCCATGGAGAAAAAAAAATTCTCTGTTCAAGGAACGCAACAAGACTTTTATAATATGCCCTTTTGAAAATTTTCGAAAAAACTGACAAGAGCGCCGAATAGATAGGCGCATTATGATTCATTCGCTACGTAAAAACCGACGTGACTTCGGAGCGCGCCGTTTTTTATTGCATAAAATAATACAATATCTTGTGTCTGAAATCGATCGAAAATGGAGACAAATATTAGTTCCTCTCCAAAAACATTTTTGCACTGATCCGTCGTTGTTTAAATATTAAAATTCAAAGATACATGTGATGCTTAAATACAATTCAAAACTAATTTATAAACGTTAGAGTGGAGATAGTCTTAACCCCCTATATCTGCCTTTGCAAATCTTTATTATTATCTTCTGTTTATACTAACTTTTCCACTAATAATATTAATGTATTAAGTTTGGAAACAAACAAATAGTTATATTTTTCACGGTCTACAAGTGGGTATCATTATCATTACCTTTACTAATGGGTTATCAATTTCCTTCAAATGTTTTAGAACATTAACGTAGTTAATATAATTGGTAAATTTTTCTTTGTTTGAAAACAATCAAATATTTTTGTACATTAGATAGCTAACATTTTCCTTAACTATTACTGTGGGTGAATGTTTTATTGAGGATATTATGATGCTATATGATGTCCATTTACATATTAACTTAAGTTTTACCTGCCAAGCAGGCGTGTATGATTCAGACAAAAAGAAATAAAGGGTAATCCAGATTAGTCAGTAGACATTACGAAATAATGGCCATTTTTTTATTCTGAACTAGACTCACATGATTATATGTTTTCAAGGTCACTTAATCCGAGTTCGACCTTCGTATTATGTTGGAAAAGGCCAATACCCCTAAAAGTTTCCCGAAAATTTTCGGTGGGATGGAAAAGAAAAAAGTCATATTCGCTGGAGTAGATCCCCATGTCTACATGTTTTCAAGGTCGCTGATTCCGATTATGACCTTCGTTTTGCTCTATCAGGTCTAATGGGGATGAAACCACCATTTGAGGGGGTGAAATCCGTTTTTTATTCAAATTTATATTTGTATACAGGGTGCTACAAATTCGTGTGCGTACAAAGGGATCTCGAAACGGTAAGAGATACGAAGATGGTTAAGGTTAAATTGAGGCAAAGTTGCGTATTTTGTGGATTAATAATTTGGTCAAAAAAAATTCCAAATATCCCGAATACCTTCCGAGATATCTGAAAAAAACCGAAATTTTTAGTTTTGGTTTTTAATTTTTAGCGCCTTCATTTTTGAAACAAAAAAAAACAAAAACCACTTTCTCATAGCTGCTCTTTATGTTCTACAAGATGGCGTTATTAGTTTTTAAATTTGATGTTCGTTCTTTGGATACCAACCTCAAGTCAATTTTTTTAAAAACGGACTCTTACGGGCCTGAAAATTATTTTTAGGATAACTTAAATATTAAAATTACATTACATTTATGGTGTTTGGGCAGTTTATTATTTCAATAATATTTATTATTATTATTATTATTAACATTGATAATGCAAAATTTTGTTTTATAAAAATTGTTGGAAATGACCATCTTCACTTAATAGGCATGCTTTGCCCATCTAATTTAATTTAATTATTTTAATTAAGAACGGTTTGTCTGAGAAGAAAAACGCAAGAGACCATTTTTATGCAGAATTGACCAGGCTAATCTGAAATAATATCCACATGAAAAAATATCAGTGGCGTACCACTTTTTTTCTAAAAAATATATAATCGCTTCTTTATTTAAAGTTTTAAAAATTATTCTATTGGCGATAACGCTGAAACGAACGGAGATATTGAGCTGCGGTTTTAATATTTTTTTCAGCAAATTTCATCTACTTTTCGATTATGGTATCATAATTATACCCCATGATTTATTTTTTCGGAGTAAAATCAAAAAATGTGTTATTATTGCAAATTGCGCCCTCTTTCATTTTTTTTGAGAACTATTATGGACAACTAAATACGATTGGTGAAAGTGTATACATTCTTCTTCCAAACAATCTTTAGTTTGCTAAAATCGGATAAGTCGTTTAAAAGGTACAACGATTTAACTGATTACACTTTCCCCCTCTCTTATAAAAGTCGGTACGCCAATGAGCATGAGACCAAAACGATGCATATTTGTCCAAGCCTTTTAATGGTGTTATCAAAGATATACCTTATTGTGGAATTTTCGGAGATATGTAAAATTTTAAAATTTACTTCTTAATTACGCCCTCTTGCGGCAAAATGCGGAACTTAAAAATAATTTCCAGCATTTTCTCTTGGGCACTTTTGTCATAAAAAAATTTACCCGGATGCTGTACGATTACTAGTTTCTAAGATATGGCCGGCGGTCATTCTTCACCCGGTACTCACAATTCCGATAATGACCTGAAAAGGATCGAAAAACGTGTCAGGATACTGAATAAAAATGATAAAACATACCAAATAATTAATTTTTTATTTTTCGTAAAAAAAACGAGCAGTTATCAAATATTTTTTTAACACATATTTTTATAAACAGTTAATTATGACTAATATATCTTAATTACCTTATTTGACAAAGTACGAGCCTATACACACTCTTTTCTATAAGAAGACTGGCCAAGCAAATTGAATAGATGAAAAGGTCATTTACTTAAAAAGGTCTTTTACCCTAAAATGGTAAAACTTTTTTACTCAATAAGGCGCCGCCTTATTTGACGCACGGCTCAAAGTAAAATTAGATTTTATGTCGAAACACGTTGAATTTATAGCAGATAAAAGCTTCAACCTTCACGTTTCTCTATAAACATATAAAAATAAAAGGTGTCTTAAATTGCATGCCTACAATATTTTAGGATTTCTTTAAAAAGAACACATTCTTGTTAACACTATTTTTTCAGTGTGACTAGTTTTTCAGAAGTATGAACGGAAATAAATATTTTTTTTTTGGAAGTAGGTAGTCCATCTCTCAGTGAAGTGATATTATAAATAGAGGAAAAAATACACACAGTCTGTTCCACTAGTTTATTAGAAGGATTTCTTATTTAGAAAAACCTTAGTACCATATCGTACATGTTTCGAAAGTAAAAATCATCATCATCAGCGAAATTAAATTATTGTGTTACATAAAGAGAGACCCTCGACATTGCATATTTAAACTGAGGAACAGAAAAAGAAGAAAGAAAAGTTTTGAATTAATTTACATGATTATATATAATTAAAAGTTAAAAATTAAAAAATTAAAAGAAGAAATTAGGAAGTAGAGTATTTTAACCTATACTTCGGAATGGTTATAATACTCTACTTCCTTTTTTTTTTTTTTAAACTTTTTAATTTTTAACTTTTAATTATATGTAATCATGTAAATTAATTCAAAACTTTTCTTTCTTCTTTTTCTGTTCCTCAGTTTAAATATGCAATGTCGAGGGTCTCTCTTTATGTACCTAACATATTAATTTGATTTCGCTGATGATGAAAGTTTTTACCTTCGAAACATGTACGATACAATATTAGGTTTTTTTTTGAATAAGAAATCCTTCTAATAAGCCAAAGGAGCAGACTCTATGTATTTTTTCCCCTACTTGGAAATAAATATGTTAAAACCCTTTTAAATATGTTTAAAAAAAATCAGGTATTATTATTCCACTTATTAATAATAATGGCTGTCTACTGTATACTTCCCGTCACTCTGGTGATATTTTGAGTAATAGAGTCGGTCTGTTCCTTAGAAAATTGAACCTATAGAATGAACAGTAAACAAGAAGAAAATTTGTGAATGTAAATTGATTACAGGTTATAGCTTTCTAATGAGTCCCAATAAGGACGAAACAGCTTGTCATTGTCTACCTGTGCCCCAGGAAACCCATTACCTTTGGCGCCCTTGTGTACTTTAATGCCAAAATAGACGCACTACTCTATCCGCTTGTTGCTAAACTACAATCGTATTTTCGGGAGGGAGCACCCAGCCACGTGGTCACGCAACCTCATAGAGGAATCACCACTGACGTAAAGCATCCGTACCGCACATTTTATAATTGATAAATATACTTGCCATCCCTATTGAAAGCATTAAGACCCATACAACATTAAAAGTAAGAAAAGAAGATTCAAGAAGTAGTCCATACTCACAGTGGTTAATAATTATATGATAGGAATAAAAGTCGGTCTAAACCACAATATCTTTAATGAGAAAATATGTTTATGGGTAATTTACATGGATAAAAGAAGAGAACATGTTTCGACCTTAGAAAAGGTCATCATCAGCTCTAACTAGAAAAGTTTCGTAGACAAGCTAGTACATTAGTGCAAAAATGGTGATGTAGAAATTAAAGCATAAAATTTAAACAGGGGTAGAGGTTTTTAAAGCATAATATTATCAGACCTAGTCTGAAAAATATGGGGGTGGACAGAATGAGTGGTAGAAAATATTGGAAACCCTTTGTTCACCCTTGGTTGGGTAAGAATTACATTTTTTACATTTTGTACTATTTCAGTACTTTAGGAAGATTTAAAGATTTCATAAACTCATAAATAATAATTATATATGCTTGAAGAATATATTAAAATTTTAAAAAATTTTAAAAATTTAAAATAATAAATAATATATAAAAAGATAAAAAAAAAATTGCTTTGGTTTATTAACAAAAAATTTTTCTTTTAATTACAGAATTATAAATACGCTAAGATGATGGCTTCTCCTACACCCTGTTTATCTCTTCAAGCAGATTGAATATTTTATTATAAGAATTTTTTAAAATATAATAAAAATTACCACATATCTATGAGTCTTGAATCACGACCTTTAAGGTTTAAGATTTCGACTTTTTACTAAAATTAAAAAAGAAAAAAGAATATATTTTTGTGAGAGAGTGTATATTCTTACCCAACCAAGGGTGAACAAAGAGTTTCCAATATTTTCTACCACTCATTCTGTCCACCACCATATTTTTCAGACTAGGTCTGATAATATTATGCTTTAAAAACCTCTACCCCTGTTTAAATTTTATGCTTTAATTTCTACATCACCATTTTTGCACTAATGTACTAGCTTGTCTACGAAACTTTTCTAGTTAGAGCTGATGATGACCTTTTCTAAGGTCGAAACATGTTCTCTTCTTTTATCCATGTAAATTACCCATAAACATATTTTCTCATTAAAGATATTGTGGTTTAGACCGACTTTTATTCCTATCATAAGAAAAGAAGGTTTTTTAGCGGCAGGCGGACAAAGTAGTGCGTCTATCTTTTGCATTGAGTACACAGGGACGCCAAAGGTAATGGGTTCCCTGGGGCACAGGTAGACAATGACAGGCTGTTTCGTTCTTATTAGAACTCATCAGAAAGCCATAACCTGTAAGCGACCCCCAGTACAGCGAGACTATGCTTTCAAGGCATTTTTAAGAAATAAAAACGCAATGAAAATCCAGTAACGCCATCTATAGGAATCAACTCAATCCAAAAGATAGTCGTGACGAAGCAACACCAAATACGTTAGGCCAACACACCAGTATAGGAAACATTTATCGCATCCCCCAATTTTTCTACGGATTTGTAGATTCAAATAAGTTCGCGCTGCAGTATACCCGCTGTGGCTTTCTGATGAGTTCTAATAAGAACGAAACAGCCTGTCATTGTCTACCTGTGCCCCAGGGAACCCATTACCTTTGGCGTCCCTGTGTACTCAATGGAAAAGATAGACGCACTACTTTGTCCGCCTGCCGCTAAAAAACCTTCTTTTCTATTTAATTTCTTTTGGATTGAGTTGATTCCTATAGATGGCATTACTGGGTTTTCATCGCGTTTTTATTTCTTAAAAATGCCTTGAAAGCATAGTCTCGCTGTACTGGGGGTCGCCTACAGGTTATGGCTTTCTGATGAGTTCTAATAAGACACTAAACTCTACTACTTTATTTTAAAAACACGGCATTGTATTACGGGTTGGCAGCGCACAGTGGGTATACTGCAGCGCAAACTTATTTGAATCTACAAATCCGTAGACAAATTGGGGGATGCGATAAATGTTGCCTATACTGGTGTGTTGGCCTAACGTATTTGGTTTATTGTTGCTTCGTCACGACTATCTTTTGGATTGAGTTGATTCCTATAGATGGCATTACTGGGTTTTCATCGCGTTTTTATTTCTTAAAAATGCCTTGAAAGCATAGTCTCGCTGTACTGGGGGTCGCCTACAGGTTATGGCTTTCTGATGAGTTCTAATAAGACACTAAACTCTACTACTTTATATTAAAAGTAAGATTTTTCAATAATATAATAAAAATCTTTTACTATTATGTTTTCATTCGCGTTTACGACTTTCCGTCAACGACTTGCAAATATCTGAAAACATCACCAAACACATTTTACAACTCTTTTATGTATCACGCTATGACTAACAATTTTATCACTCTGAAGTAGAATAGAATTTCCTTAATGCAATCCTAGAAAATTGTATTTTAGTATATACTTAAAGTTTTATTTCCTATTTTTTATTTACAGACTTTAAATATAGTTTCAAAATTTCCACCATTTTAGGTAGATTGGTTATGAGTTTTGGAAAATATCTATGTGATTTATTTGCCGCATACTGTAATTTCTTTAATTTCGTGATTATAGAATTTTTGTAGATGATATGGGTGTTTAAATAAAGAGATAATGAAATATCAATAAAAAAACATTTTTTTTATTGTATACCACAGGGTGACTCCTAAGTTGATACTTCTTTTTTAGCTGCGTATAGAAGGCATTAAAATAAACAACATTTTCAAATACCTTTTTTTAAAAAACTCAAAAATAAAATACTTACACTCATTACACTACGAATCAAAGACGGTTCTGCCTAATTTACCCGTTAAATAACATTAAGAAAACTTCTGGGTGTTGGATGAGCCCGCAAGGGAAAGCGCTCTGCGTATGATCTCGAAGCACTTTGCCACACTCACAGTAAATTAACACCTTATCTATTAATTCATTGTTTTTAAATTTATTTTCACAATTTTCACGTATCAGTAATTTCAAATTAACTTGCTTCAGAAAAACACACCGCACCGAATTGTTCAACACTACCCGTATGACTAATACTAATAAGAGATAAGAAAAACAACAGAAACTATAGAGGGGTATGCAGGGACGTAGCAAGTTACAACCGGGCCCTGGTGCAAGACCACAGCGGGCCCCCTTCATCATTAAAAAAAAATAGTCTACTATGGGTTAAAAATTTTATTGCACAAAAAATGCATGGCGAGTGCATGGTGGGTAACATAACGAAACGAATTAAACGAATACAAACCTAATTCTAAATAACCTTACTTATTTTATTTACGCTGAAAAATCTACTTTTCTTGCCTTTTGATTAGCAAACAATGAAATAATTTTACTGATATCTAACGTTCTGGCTGTCTGATTTTCAATGGATAAAATTGCCAAACTAGAAAGTCTGCTTTGCGACATTTTATTTCTCAAATAATTCTTAATCAACTTTAAGATTGAAAATGATCTCTCCGAAGTGGCTACCGATACGGGAATCGTTAGAAAAAGTATAAAAGCACAGCATATTTCTTTAAATGAACTCGAAATCATTTCATCGCAAATAACTATAATTTTGCCAAGTCATGTGATAAATCGTTGGAATAAAACTTAACTAGATTCTCAGATAGAAGTACTAGATTAGCATCAGAGGACTCTCTTAAGGTAGAAGGAAAAAGTGCTTTAAACTTTAGAACTACGTTGTTTAAACCTTTAAATCGATTTTCCAGTTGTGATATAATAACGTCCAACGTTAAATTAAACACTGACACTTGGCATTGGACAGTCGTTCGTCACACGACAACTCATCGAATTGTTTTTTTACTTTGCGAATTCTGTTATTTTTGAAACTTTGATCAATTCCCCAACTAGGAGCTCTAATGCGGGTCGTAGCGTCGTAGCGTAGCTCGTTTTCGGCGCGTGGCTAGAAGAGAAATTGACAAACAACGGCAACGGTTGGCGTGAACGGCGTCGAGCCAGCAAGCAGGCAAGGTATACCCACTTCGTGATCCCAGTTCCTTGCACTAGTTTGTGTAAGTCAACTGGGAGAGGGTAAGGATATCCTTTGGTACCACGGCCTACAACCTATAGTATCTAAGAACCTTGACTCATGACAGCCTCGTAGCGCGCGGCGTTGTCGCTTGTTTGTTTAGCTCGCGGCGTTGTCGCTTTTTTTGTTTCGCATTATGATTCCGATCGGATTCGCGGGCCCCGTAGGGGCCCGGGCCCTGGTGCGCGGCACCACTCGCACCCCCTGTTGCTACGTGCCTGGGGGTATGTTTTGATGCAAGGCCTGTACTTAGATTTTTTACTTCTCTATCTCGCCTATTTTTGAGTTGTTTGAAAAAGTTGTTTATTTTAATGCCTTCTATACACTGCCAAAAAAGAAGTATCAACTTAGGAATCACCCTGTATAATTTATTTACAAATCCACAATATTCTTGTTAAAAAGCAGAGTATACAGCTCTCATTTTTGTGTGAATATTTTGGGGATTAAAAAACATAAAACGCCAGTAGAAACTATTGGGTACAGACCTTAGTTTTAATACTCTATCCAATGAGAATTGTCGAGTTTTGTAACTGAATTTAAGTAACTTAGTGGCGCTTACTTAAAATTTGTAGCCAGGATTTTTCGTGTAACGCAGTGGCGGATCCGGAATTTCGCTTGAGGGGGGCGGGCACTAAAAAAGTGATTTCTAAAAAAAATGTGTATCCCGGTTCTAAAAACTGAAAGTGACCTCTAAAAACTGATGCTCTATAAGCCGCACAACCCTTGCCCCCTTCCCCCTGGATCCGCACCTGGTATTACGTAAGGGGCTTAAACAAAATATATAGCGATATTAGTAAATATGCTAATTCAGTTATATTTTGAATATAAATGAAAATTAAAAGCTACAACAAAATATTTACAATACAAAACTTAGTTGACTTATTCTGACACCCAGAACTGATAATTTGGGTCGGTTTTAAACTTAAAGCCCTTTCGTGCAGCATTACTCAAAGTGTGCTTCGCGGAGCTCCGGTGCTCCGTAAAGCCTCCGGTAGGGCTCCGCCAGCAGTCATAATAAAATAAAAGGGATCTTATTTTACTCCAGCATTGGCTGCTTTATTTCCTCATTACTCAGAAGCATCTATATATGAAGGATAATGATTTGATCATGTTAGGACTATTTTTTTGTTTTCCTACGACCACCTATGAAAATGGGAAAAAAGGCTCTGTTAACTTGGCTCAAAAGCGCTGAATATCACACACGTGTTGAAAAGAAATATTTCAATACTAGTGTTGAAATACAAGGCACACTATTTAATTTAAACATATGGTGACAATTTGACAGATCATCCCTATTTATTAAAAAGAACAAATTATAGAAAGCAGTAATTGCAAAGTGTTTTTGTGTGGTGTGTATTTTGTCTAACAGTGTTAGATAATAAAATACAAATCGGATTGCATGGTTCTACCAAGAAATGAAAACTCTACATTGGTAGGATGTCACCACCTGCAGACCGGTTTCGAACTCTTTTGTTCTCGTCAGTACAGGGTAGGTGTTCATACCATACCAAATGAAAGTTTTAAAACCTAATGCATATAATATCAACCTTCTTCGGTCGTATATATACGTTAGCGCCATCTTTTGGTAGTCCCATGCAATCTATCTGCATATACCCGTCAAGGGATTTACAAGAATTGTAAAAACACAGAATCTCTTACTAGTCAGGTGGAAGCAAACATTTAAGAAAGCATGAAAAATAAATTTTCAAACCACCTGAAAGTGCCTTATACCATAAGGTTGTATTTTGTCTAACACTGTTAGATAATAAAATACAAATCGAATTGCATGGTTCTACCAAGAAAAGAAAACTTTACATTGGTAGGATATCACCACCTGCAGACAGGTTTCGAACTGCGAGATGGCGCTAACGTATATATACGACCAAAGAAGGTTGATATTATATGCATTAGGTTTTAAAACTTTCATTTGGTATGGTATGAACACCTACCCTGTACTGACGAGAACAAAAGTGTTCGAAACCGGTGTGCAGGTGGTCACATCCTACCAATGTAAAGTTTTCATTTCTTGGTAGAACCATGCAATTTGATTGGTATTTTATTATCTAACAGTGTTGGACAAAATACAACCTTATAATATAAGGCACTTTCAGGTGGTTTGAAAATTTATTTTTCATGCTTTCTTAAATGTTTGCTTCCACCTGACTAATAAGAGATTCTGTGTTTTTACTAAATATTTTTTATTAATATTGCAATTTCTGTTTTCTTTTTGTTATAATCAAATTAATATTTAAAAAAAAAATAATTATGTCCTATTGAACTTTTTCCTAAGCGAAATTATTGGATAACCTTAAACTTGAATGTCCATGCACGCAATTTAATTATACATGAGCAATAAACTAATACGGCAAAGTCCGCTATATAGAGCGCTTATGACTTTTAGTTAATTAAATGAATTTATTATTCAAAATATTGCGCAACGTAATTACGACAAATGTGTTCTTGCATGCAGCCAATTAGCAGGAGCTCAACTGTATTAAAGGGCAGTTTTCATATACAGGGTGCTACAAATTCGTGTGCGTAGAAGGGGATCTCGAAAACGGTAAGAGATACGAAGATGGTTAAATTGAGACAAAGTTGCGTATTTTGGGGCTTAATAACTTAATAATTCGGTGAAAGAAAATTGTAAATATTCTAAATGCTTTCGGAGAAATTTCTATTTTTGGTTTTTAATTTTTCGCGCCTTCTTTTTTGACTTGAAAAAACAACAAAACAAAAAACACGTTTTGATAGGCGTCTTTGATGTTCTACAAGATGGCGTTATTAGTTTTCAAATTCGACGTTTCGTTCGTTAAATACTAACCTAAAGTCAATTTTTTTAAATACGGACCTGGAATTTTAAATACAGTTTTAGGGACTTTTAAGCTTTATAATGTTATTTAAAGATTATTAAAATCTAACCCTTTTGTCATCTAATAACCAATTTTTTCAATTTATATTTTTATATCATTACAGTCCTGATCATTTAGAGCCAAACCAAAAAAAAAAAAGATTTCTGATTTGAAAAATCCGTCCATTTTTACTGAAACAGGCCTGATATTTGATATTTTGTAAAAAAAAAGACCTAAAGTCTCGCCCTCAGATTTCTCTAGGTCTGTTTATTTTTGTTACATTATGTTTCGCCAGAAACTGGCATTATCAGACCGTATAAACAGTAAAAAAAATTGAAATTGTTTTTGAAATAAATATAAGCGCATTACAGTAACATAACTAGACTAAGACTCCAGCTACCTATTTTTTAGTCGGGAGCATTAATTTTTTTCTGTATTCCAGTATTTCGGTCTAGATCTAAGGAAAAAACCATAGGACTTAAGATGTAATAGTAATAAAATAAATAATATACTCCTTGACTAAAAATATAATTACTTTTATCCCTTAGAAACTTACTTACTTACACGCTTACATCACGCTGTCAAATGTCATCCAGGCATTAGTTGCTAAAAACCGAAACCAACACATTGGAAAATTTGTTTAGAAATTTTCCTTTCATTCTGAAAATGCTTCTTGCTTCCTGGACAAATTTGACGAGTGAGTATTCTCAGCTGTACCTTTTATAAATATCATTTAAAGAAACCTTTTTAAGGAAATGTGTTATTCTAATATTATCAATATTTTGTCCCATAAGTAATGTGTTTACCTTTATATGTTCTTTTTACCTTTATATGTTCTTCTTGTAGAACCTAAGCCCTGATGATGGCCTTCAAGTAGGCCGAAAGCGCTAGGCAATAGAGAATAAATTACGCTGAATACAAAAAATACCTTTCATTTCACTTTACTTACTTACTTCCTAGAGTATTGTTATGGTAAATCTTATTGAAATAATAAACGGCCTAAACACCAAAACTTTCTGTAATGTAATGTAATTTTAATAATTAATTTATCCTAAAAATATTTTCCAGGGCCGTAATAGTAAAGAAATAATAAAAAAATAATGCACAGTTGTACGTTCTTAGACATCAAAACGCACAGTGGTGCGTTTTTATTCTTAACGAACAGCTGTGCGTTTTATTCCTTACGCGCAGTTGTGTGTTTTTATTCCTTACTCACAGATGTGCGTTTTTATTCTTTACGCGTAGTTGTGCGTTTTTGTTCTTTACACACAACTGTCCGTTATTTTTCTTTAAGCACAATTTTGCTTCTTTATTCTTTACGCACAGTTGCGTATAAGAATGGATTTACTTATAGAGTGAACTGTACGTAAAAAATGTCTACTAATATAGGAGTAGAAAAAATTAATAAAACGAATAATAATGCCCATTGGATTTGGCGTACAGACATGGTGTAGCAACCAAAGCAGCGAGAAAATGAGCAATAAGTGTATTATTAAAAGACAAATGAGCTATTTTAGCGAACCCCGTAAAAGGAAAGTATATGAAACTCTAGTATTTTAAAAATTGTAATAGAAATGTTTTACGATTAGGTATAAAAGTAATAGGGGTAGTTTTTAGAATAATAGACTTGTAGGAATTTTTAAGTTAAAAAAATTGTAAGAATGAGAAAGCCATTGAAAACGGCTCAGGAAAATATTCCAATTTTTTTAAATGTGCTTTAGGCGCAATTTATCAATTAAATTCCATAACAGAAATATCATATTTCATAATGCGCAGTTGCTTTTTATTTATTACTTTCTCTCTGTACTTTTTTTTATTAATAATCTCAGGGAAAATAATATTTTGGATCAAACTTTCTGCGTCCCCTTCAATCAGTGACGGCGCGTGGGTGAGTTCAATGGGGAGGCTACAACCGAAAGCAATTGCAGCAAGCAGAAAAGCGCTGCAGTGGAAAATTTTTCGAAGCCACGTAAAAAAATCTGTCAAAAATTCACTCATCTTCTATCTAATTTCGTAAATTAAAATAAATTTGATTGAGATTTTTTCCTTTAAATTAAAGTAGGTATGACTCACACATTGTGATTTGCGTTAGTTAATTTAGAGTTGAGGTCTTTCCATCACATTTTTAATTTCAACTTTTCAAAACGGTAAAAATACGATATAAGTGTTGTAAAGATTCATATTACAACACGAGATGTTAAAGTTATCAAACAAGGCATTAGCCGAGGTTAATAAAACATCGAGTTTAGTAATATGAATTTACAACAAGAATATTGTACAAAATATTATCTACTTTAATCTATGAATAAAAATATTTGGTGAAAGGCATTTTTAAAAATAAAAATGCACCTGTAAAAATGCACCTGCTATTAAGTTTACTAATCAAGTTTTTTTATGTTACCTTTCGCAAAGTTACTGTTTCGCATGGTTACTGTCGAAACTTTGTCAAACAAATTCAAAAATATAAAAAGCGTTTTTCAAAATGAGCGATTCTGATGGAAGTTTACACTCTGATATAGAAGCAGTGGCAAATGAAGCGATCTCAAGTTTAGTTCCGACAAAATCCAAGGCGCGGTATGAGTTCGAGTATCAGAAGTTTGAAGATTGGTGCAAAGCTAACAAAATAAAGGAGGTGTCTGAGAAAATCCTTTTGGGTTATTTTTCCGTAAAGCAACGCTCCCAGAAACCATCTACACTATGGTCTCACTACTCAATGTTGAGAAGTATGATTTCAGTCAAGAAAAATCAAGATATAAGCAGATTTTCTCAACTTATCGCATTTTTGAAGTTCAGAAGGTTACAAGGCCTAAAAGTCAAAAGTTTTCACAAAGGAAGACGTATGTAAGTTTATTAGTACTGCAGATGATGAAACATATTTACTTATGAAGGTTGTTATGATAATCGGAATTTTTGGGGCTTATCGATGCGAGGAACTAGCTAAGTTAATATTGGATCATATTGAACACAATGATTTGTATATAAAAATTGTGATTCCATTCTCGAAAACCAAAATTATGCGAGAAATGTGACAGGTGTCAACTGTATTTTTCGAAGGTATGCTAAACTTCGTCCTCTTAATGCAACTCACAGGCGGTTTTTTGTATTCTATGGAAAAGGAAAATGCACTCCCAGCCTGTCGGAATTAATATTTTTGCAAGTATACCAAAAAAGATTGCAACAAAACTTGGATTAAATAATCCCGAAGGATACAGTGGATATTGTTTTAGGAGGTCCTCAGCCACCATTCTAGTTGATAATAACAGACATGCAGATGTTAAAGCGTCATGGGGGCTGTGTGTCCTCTTCTACGGCAGAAGGCTACGTTGAGAATTCTTTAGAAAATAAGGAACAAATAGCAAAGAAGATCATGGGGTCAGACACGGATTTAATGATTGGAAATTCGAACGTAAAGCGCTCCATCACATTCACTTCTGGTATACAAATTTCTAACTGTAAAAAGTGTATTATTAATGTTTATAATAAACCTTAAGTGTTATATTTTAATTAATAATTGGTAATTAATTTTATAATTGTTAATAATAAATCATTCTTCTAAAAAGTGTGGTTTTATTTAACAACAAAATTTTTATAAAACCGTTTTTTTTCATTACAGCCCTAGTGCTGTAAAGGCATCTATTACATCACTAGTGCTGTAATAGATGCCCTTACAAAACGATTTACAGAACTGTAAAATTCATATTACTAAATGAAAGTAGATAAAATAGATTTATTTAGGTGTTACCACATTTTTGCCGATTAGGACTAAACATTTTATGATTTTAACGTAATTAAACGTGTTATCATTCGTTTAAAACTATTTCAAAAAATAATTAAAAACAAATTTTAAATGAAAACTAGGTACCTAATAGGTATCTTATTCTTAATTAAATAAAATAAAATATTATTCTTGAAAAATATAATTCATTAAAATGACCCCTATTTAAAGACCTTTTAGACTTGTGTGTCCTCAGAAACCTAGATCCTAAGACGGCAAATATAAAATATATCGATTAATTTTGTTAAGATTTCATGTTTTTCTCTGACCTTATTTGCTATTATGGTTTTCTATCTTACGTAATAGTGCGGAATCAATAACATTTATAATATTTTGTTTCCTTAATAATTTAAATTTAACGCTTGATGTTATGTGTTCTTTTGATTTTTTATGTCTCTCAAGCCCGCATACTAAATTTTTTAAATCGTTAGTATATTCTAATTTTCCCTAGCAGGACGATTTATCGGACGAGAATAGTAAAAAATACCAGCAAAACAATTTATTTCTTACCTCGGATTCAGTTAGCTATAAATATTTTTGATAATAATATGTTTTAAAACCACGGTTTTGTTTTCCTGTACTTACTACTAGGCTTTTTAATTCTGGCTCTGAACGTCTGTTTTTCACTACAAGTTTGTCATCGTAATTTAGGAAATTAAACGAGTTGGTTAAAAATTATTCCACTAAAATATACAGTCTAAATTAAAGCCGGCCGCACTCATTTTTAAATTATAGTTAATTCGAAGATCATTAAACGGCTAAACTAAATAAAATATCCAATCGATGCGCTGTCCACTTTACAAACCCGGCGAAACCGCGAAAACTCTAAACCCGAACAAACAACGGAAGAGCGAGCGCTAAAAAAGTGCACGACTTATGATTGGTCGGTTCTTGCCAGTAAACGTTGCCACTTATTGTAGTTAGAATGTTAGAAACTACTATTTCCGGCGGACACCTCGTATAACTGCTTTTGTTATATACAGGGTGCTACAAATTCGACACCAGCATTGGAATCTCGGAAGCCATAAGAGTTAAAGAAACGGTTAAATGGGGGCAAAGTAGTGCAATTCGGTGCTGATTATAATGCCGCTTTAAAAGTTTTCAAATTCCAAATACTTTTATTCGAAAAAAACCGAAGTTTGGCAAAATCGTTTAAATAAAAAAAATAAATGACACTTTGTCATTGCCACTTTTTCTCCTCTACAAAATGACGTTACTAAACTAAAGATCCACCATTTCGTCTCCGAGCGGCCATCACCAACTTTACTTTTTTAAATACAGACCTGGATTTTTTTTAACAGATTTTTAAACCCTCCTACCCTCAAAATATAATGGCGATATTACTTTCTCATAATGATGAATTATCCTTGCTTATTTTTTTAAATTCATATTTTTTACACTTCTTGTCAGTCCTAGCAACAATTTACAGTATTAATTAAAAACTTTATTTTATTTAAAACTTTTACAAATAAATTTCATGAAAAAGTTTGTCTAAAGTTCATGTATCAGTATCAGGTATATTTACATACAGGTTGCATTTGGTAGGATAAGGAGAAGATCGGTTAAAAGGTCTGTCGCCAAAATTGGAAGAAAAATCGATCATTGTATTGAGCAAAACGGCAATCTCTTTGAACATTTAGAAAATTAGGATTTATAATTAGTAAATTTAGAATTATTGGAAAATTCTTATAAAATAAATTATATTACTTATGTATGAATGTTTTAAATAAAATAAAGTTTTTAATTAATATTGTAATTCGTTGCCAGGACCGGACTGACAAGAATTGTAAAAAATATTAATTTAAAAAAATAAGCAAGGACAATTCATTGTTATGAGTAAGTAATATCGCCATTACATTTTAAAGGTAGGAGGGTTTAAAAATCGGTTAAAAAAAATCCAGGTCCGTATTTAAAAAAGTATATTTGGTGATGGCCGCTCAGAGACGAAACGGCGTATCTTTAGTTTAGTAACGTCATTTTGTAGAGGAGAAAAAGTGGCAATGACAAAGTGTCATTTATTTTTAAATAGCTAGTCAAATGAGCTCAGATAAAAATAAAAACGATTTTGCAAAATTTCGGTTTTTTTCGAATAAAAGTATTCGGAATTTGAAAACTTTTAAAGCGGCAATATAATCAGCACCGAATTGCACGACTTTGCCCCCATTTAACCGTTTCTCTAACTCTTATGGTTTCCGAGATTCCAATGCTGGTATGTCGAATTTGTAACACCCTGTATTATTAAAAAAATATTAATACTACTTTATTAATTAAATTATAAAATTATCGCGCCCAACCATTAATTGGAACCGCCGGTATTCTACTGACAAACAATATCTCATAATAATCGATTATTATCATATTTTGGTAAAGTTTGAAATCAGTTTGCTTTAACAAAGCCCAATAAACTGTTTGTTTCAAAACCGAATCGGAATAACAAAAGCTACAACAATATTATTGTTGCTTGATGCATATTCTAATAATACCATAGAACGCAATTTATAGAAGCAAACAGCATTATGTTCGTGGATAATAACATTCATTAATTAACTGACTAATAGATGCAATTATTACAAAAGGAATTAAACTTGGAAGCGTTGCATACCAGCGTAAAACGCGACATCGTTTTCTAGCTTGTATAAATACGGACTAAAATCGACTAGAAGCGTATACCGTTTAGAGAAAAATATAGATTTAGGGGAAAAAATTAAAAATTGAGATACATAACTCAAAATTCGTATTTGGGCAAAGTTTTTAATTAGCAACAGTATTTCTTGACTGATAAAAGAGTTTTGGACTTGCATTGTCTTTATTTGTTTTATATCACAACGTTTCAACTGGCAAGTATCTCCAGCCGTCTTCAGGTGAATACTAAATAAGTAAAGTAACTACAGCTCTATTTATACTAGCTACATGCACTGAAGCATGACTGAGATGGGTGTAGTCATGCGTTTAGTTCGTGTGCGGTATTTAAAGGTCACATCTAGCTAACAAAGGTTTCCAGATATTTCTTATATCCAATGATGGCTTACTAAAACAATCTGGGTTCTGGTATATGGTAGCAGCATCCTTGAACTTCCTTTTCCTCCAATGTGGTTCTTTATGCAGGATTTGAGCTTCTTTTCACTTGATGTTATGACTGTGTGTCCAGGCATGGTCAGCTGCACCTGATTTTTCGGTTTCTCCTTTAAGCGTGTTGTTTCTGTGTTCCTTGATCCTAGTTTCAAGTGGCCTTAGAGTCTTACCAATGTAAGATCGGCTACATTCGCAGGGGATCTGGTAGACACAGTTTTTCCTGTCTTTTTGACTTGTTGGTTTCGTCTTCGTCAGGTGGCTTCTTAAAGTGTCTTTCGAGCTGAATACCGTATTGATGTTGTATCGTTGTACTAGTCTTCTAATTCTCTCAGATACTCCTCTGACATACGGAATTGAGTGTTGATTGAAACTCTTGCTTCTTTTGTGTATTTGGCCGATTCTTGCGATTTTCCAATAGTTTATCAACTAAATGCCTGGGGTAGCCATTTTTGTTAAGGTCGGTCTTGATGTAGTTGGTTTCTTCTTTGAGGGCTTCATTTGAATTACAGATGGTAATTGCTCTATCCACCAGCGTTCTTACTATGCCATGGTTCTTTTTATCTGTGTATAGAAGGCATTAAAATAAACAACTTTTTCAAATACCTTTTTTTAAAAAACTTAAAAATAGCCGAGTTACATAAGTAAAAAATCTAAATGCGGGCCTGGTAATCAAAACGTAGCCCTTTACTTTATATTGTTTTTATCCGTTTTTTGTATGTGAGTCATGCATTTTACGGATCGGTGTTCAGTTATTAATTTTGTCAATTCGCGGCGCGGTGTGGTTTTCTTTTAATAAATTGGTGAAAATGGTAAAATTTGAAAACAATGAAGTAATTATGGTGTTTATTTATTGTGAGTGTCGTAAAAGTGCAGATGTTTTTTCTCTACATCCAGAAGTTTTCCTAATGTTATTTAACGGGCAAGTTAGGCAGAACCGTATTTGATTTGTAATGTAATAAATGAATGTAAGTACTTTATTTTTGGGTTTTTTGAAAAAAGGTATTTGAAAATGTTGTTTATTTTAATGCCTTCTATATGCAGTTAAAAGAGAAGTATCAACTTAAGAATTACCCTGTATAAATTTATAATAATAATAATAATAATAATAATAATAATAATAATAATAATAATAATAATAATAATAATAAACAATTTATTACTAACCAGAAGTGTACACTGTAAATGCAAATACTTCGTAACAAGAAATATGGTTAATAAAAGGCCTTTATTTGCAGACATCTGGTATTATAAAATAATACCAGATACTGGTTAAGCCTTAACTTAAATATCACCTAATATAACTTAAATACTTTAAATTAAAAGATTAGATTCATAGCAATTTAAATAATACATAACATATATACAATTAATATAATGAAAAATTGGCAAAATAACAAAATATTAGTTAATTAAAGAAAAACCCCTTCAGTGCAAAATCTTACTGACTCAATAGCAAACGGTTCTTATATTTATTTTTAAATACATTAGCCGAACTGTCAACATCACTGGCATCCAAAGAATTGACGCAAGAAGCAAAATTATACACAAAGGATCTCTTAAACGCCTCCTTTCTGTGCCGAGGAATAATAACGATATTATTCCTTCGTAGATTTAAATTGTGAATATCATTTCTAAAAATAATCTTGCGGAATAGATACGAAGGAGATTTAGTTTTCAATATTTTGAAGCAAAAAGAAGCAAAGTGTAGCCTTCGCCGGTTGTGCATGTTAAGCCATCCCGCGTCACGCAGAAAACGATTTATATAATTTAGTGTCTTGAAAACCAAGGCGGAGCCTCAGTAAATATAATAAACTGTGATTGGTCAATGCGTTGTAAGAACACGGCAGAAAAATCTTATATTTATAACAATGTTGTCAACTAATGGTAAATTTCCGAATTCGTGAGAACAAAGCACAGATGAATGATAGGTCACAGCTCTCTCAATAGGGAAAAGGGAGATTTTTACGCACAGTGTTATATTTGTATGATATTATTTAGGATCCCTTGTGGTTGTGATATGTTAAAAAGTACTTTTTTAGTATTGTGTGCATTTGTGAAATGTTTCTTTAGAAATGGGAAATTTTATTTTTAAAGGTCGCAACACTGTGCAGCATTAAACAGTAACATAAATAGGAAGACAAAAATTTGAATATTAAACAGTAAAAATATGAAAATTTGCCGTACAACTGGAAGAGCCTACCTTTCTCGTCACTTACGTGTAAAGAAAGCAGCAAATATCCATGTGGGAGAAGAAAAACTTCTTATTGTGATTATGTTATATATTATTATACAGCGTGTGTGACAGATGGGAAACTTTTTTATTATTTATTTTCCGACCAAAAGTTATTTTATATAAAAAGTTTTGCTGTCTTTCCAATACCGAACATTTTAACTGAAATTGACTTAGCTTATGATCGATAATAATTTTTTTTTTAGAAATTACAATTTTTTTTTCTTAAAAGTTTTTCATTTTATGTACGAGTTTGTAAGAACGAGCAACTATATTATTTAATATGGATTAACCAAGTGGCGATAAAGAACTTAAATTTTGTTAGAATATCAAGAAAACGAATAAATATAACGTGATGTTGACGTAGGAAGAAAAAATGTAAATCGAGGTCTTTTAGATCAAAGTTCCGCCTGCTGTATTATCAAACGATTTAGCTTAGAGATTTAATTCTTTCACACTGATATTAGAATTTATGATGGATTACCGATGACTTGCCTTTAAGATTTTTTTTTCAAACGCAGCCGTTTTTATGCCTAACGGCCCAGTGGGAAAAGTAGAAGTTTACATTACAATATTTTTAGATTTTAATAACCTTTTCTAAATAAAATCTGCACATATAGCTCCGAGCGCCATAGGAGTAAGTTACTTAGAAGCTATTAAATTCCATAATACTTAGAACTTTTGTAGGGATATTGGCGACGGAATATAACGTCATTTCAACCAAATATCTACAAAATTTTGTTTTCGGCACTTAGTGCCTTTGGTACTTCCACTCTTCAATTTACACAAAGCATTTATTGGCTATCGGACTATGTGTACTGTATGTTGCATTAAAGTACACAGAGCTTCAAAAAATGGACTTTCTAGGGCCAGGTTAGAGACTGACGACCGTGTCGTCCTTATTTGAACTCACCGGATTAAAATAAACCAGTTGCAACACCCTTGACCGCGAAAGCGCCACTAGGTAGGTATTAAACAAGCAGTATCGCCATGTATAGAAATCAACTTTAATGCAGAAGGCAGTTCACGTGTGTGTCTTAATAAAAAAAAACTGCAACAAATAAAACCACTGTGCAAACACGTCTAGGGAACGACATATTGCATCATCCTTTACACCAACGTATTAATGAGATTCAGAAAATGGAGATGCTACAGATTATATGGTGACTGCTTGTATTGGTTTAATAAAATATGTGCATCGTAACAGATTAAATTGTGAGATAAAAATATTATGTATATCGTAACAGATTATATTGTGAATGATAGAATAGTTTTGGACTTGCATTGTCTTTAATTTGTTTTACATCACAACGTTTCAACTGGTAAGTATCTCCAGTCGTCTTCAGGTGAATACTAAATAAGTAAAGTAACTACAGCTCTATTTATACTAGCTAGATGTACTGGAGTTAGTAGATATAAGAAATATCTGGAAACCTTTGTTAAGTAGATGTAAACTTAAAATACCGCACAAGAATTAAACGCATGACTGCACCCATCTCAGTCATGCTCCAGTACATCTAGCTAGTATAAATAGAGCTGTAGTTACTTTACTTATTTAGTATTCACCTGAAGACTACTGGAGATACTTACCAGTTGAAACGTTGTGATGTAAAACAAATTAAAGACAATGCAAGTCCAAAACTATTCTATCATTCAAGAAACATCATTGTCTCCAACCTTCAAACAGACAAATACACCTTTTTTATGGATAACTAGTTACCCAGTATTTTACTTCATCGAACCAAGTAGTTACAGTATATGTCAATCCTACCAGTGGATTAAGATCATATTGTGAGAGAAAAATATTATGTGTATCGTAACAGATTATATTATGACTGGTTGTATTGGTTTAATAAAATATGTGCATCGTAACAGATTATATTGTGAGAGAAAAATATTATGTGTATCGTAACAGATTATATTATGACTGCTTATATTGGTTTAATAAAATATGTGCATCGTAACAGATTATATTGTGACGGCTTGTATTGGTTTAATAAAATATGTGCATTGTAACAGATTATATTGTGAGAGAAAAATATTATGTGTATCGTAACAGATTATATTGTGACGGCTTGTATTGGTTTAATAAAATATGTGCATCGTAACAGATTATATTGTGAGATAAAAATATTATGTGTATCGTAACAGATTATATTGTGAGAGAAAAATATAATGTGTATCGTAACAGATTATGTTGTGACCGCTATAGTTGATCGATATTTTATAGCAAATGGTAAACTCCATTTTATATTAATTTACATTAACAAGTAGAGAAAAAGGTGTAAATATGGAATATTATTTTATTTGATGATAATTTTTTTTAGTAAATACAATTAAGTCAAATTTAGAGAAAAGGTACTAAGACAATTAGACATGTAAAAGCATATGTGTAATTAACTAAAAAAAAAATACAAGAAAAAGTTTGAATAAAAAAATTTAAAAATGATTATCTTAGGAAAAGTGGTGCAAATATGAAATGAAGTAACAAATGAAAAATGAAAGAACTTATGATTACTAAAAAATAAACTAACTATAAGGTTTAGACATATTACTTGCATCAGTCGCAAAAATACTTTTTTTTTCGGCGTAAAAAAAAGAAATGCAAACATGGAATACCTATAGTAGTATTCTATAATATAATTTTAATATAGTATTAAGTAGTATATAGTATATAGTAGTATAGTATTAGTAATATATTATAGTAATTATACATCTATATATTGTATTTGTTATTTATTTTTCAAAAATTGACGCATACTATGTTCCCTGTGAACCTATTGTAAGAAGGAATGAATAATAAATAATATGTAGTAGGTATTCGATATTTCTGACAACCCATGTCATCATTATTTCAGTTAAGATCTAGTATATCATAACAAACAAATTCAATATCATCATAAACTTTAATACGATTTTTACGCGTACGATTTACAAAATGAAAATTGAATTATTTTATTCTGCTCTTAAAGAAAGCTGAGACATATCATTTTGCAAAAGGAGAAGGGTACAGTATCATAAAATTTTAAAACAGGAATAATATAAAATAGAATTTGGAAAGGAACGACAAAATACCTCACTTTTGAAAAGGTCATATCGAAAATTTAACCCTAATAAAATATGAATCATAAAATTCATTATTGATATCTGCTATTCCACTGAAAGTAAATCGAGGTTTCCCCAATTTAAAAATATTGAAAAATATCTTTCGACCAGACACCTAATATAGTAATTTATAATGTAAATAAAATAGGAAGTTTACTTGCTTCTCAGGGAATAGCAACATACAAATATGTAACAAATAGAATTTTACTATATTTGTTTTGTAGTGTATGCTTTTTTACCGCTATTTTGTATCATAAAGTTCAACTTTAAATGCTAACATTTTATTTATATATTTTGGCAACAATAGTACACAACACATACCTAGTAGGAAAATCTAAACATTCCCGGACGATGTACCGGGTGGTCAACTAAGAATGGCTGCCGGCCATATTTCAGAAAACTGGTAATCGTACAGCATCCGGGTAAATTTTTTAATGACAAAGGTGCCTAAGAGAAAATGCTGGAAATTATATTTAAGTTCCGCATTTTGCCGCAAGAGGGCGTAATTGAAAAGTAAATTTTAAAATTTTACATATCTCCGAAAATTCTACATTAAGGTATATCTTTGATAGCACCATTAAAAAGCTTTGACAATTATGCATAATTTTGGTCTTATGCTCATTGGCGTACCGACTTTAATAAGAAGGGGGGAAGCTGTTGAAAGTGTAATCAGTTAAATCACTGTAACTTATAAACGATTTATCCGATTTTAGCAAACTAAAGATTGTTTGGAAGAGAAATGTATGCATTTTCACCAATCGTATTTATTTTTCCATAATAGTTCTAAAAAAAATGCTAGAGGGCGCAATTTGCAATAACACATTTTTTGATTTTACTCCGAAAAAATAAATCATGCTGTATAATTATGATAACATAATCGAAAAGAAGAATAAATTTGTTGGAAAAAATATTAAAACCGCAGCTCGATATCTCCGTTCGTTTCAGCATTATCGCCAATAGAATAATTTTTACAACTTTAAATGAAGAAGCGATTATATATTTTTTAGAAAAAAAGTGGTACGCCATTGATATTTTTCAATGTGGATATTATTTCGGATTAGCCTGGTCAATTCTGCATAAAAATTATATTTTGCGTTTTTCTCCTCAGGCACACCGTTCTTAATTAAAATAATTAAATTAAATTAGATGGGCTGAAGCATGCCTATTACGTAGAATTGACCAGGCTAATCAGAAATAAGTTCCACATGAAAAAATATCAGTGGCGTCCCACTTTTTTTCTAAAAAATATATAACCGCTAGCAAATTTCATCTACTTTTCGAATATGGTATCATAATTATACCATATGATTTATTTTTTCGGAGTAAAATCAAAAAACTTGTTATTATTACAAATTGCGCCATCTAACATTTTTTTAAGAACTATTATGGACAACTAAATACGATTGGCGAAAGTGCATACATTTCTCCTCCAAACAGTCTTTTGTTTGCTAAAATCGGATAAGTCGTTTATAAGTTACAGCGGATTAAATGATTACACTTTCAACAGCTTCCCCCCCTCTTATTAAAGTCGGTATGCCAATGAGCATAAGACAAAAATGATGCATAATTATCCAAGCTTTTTAATGGTGTTACCAAAGATATACCTTAATGTAGAATTTTCGGAGATATGTAAAATTTTAAAATTTACTTTTCAGTTACGCCCTCTTGCGGCAAAATGCGGAACTTTAAAATAATTTCCAGCATTTTCTCTTGGGTACTTTCATCATAAAAAAAATTACCCGGATGCTGTACGATTACTAGTTTCTGAGATATGACTGGCGGTCATTCTTAGTTGACCACCCGGTGCAAACAGTTCATTTAAATTGTTTGGGCTTTGAACCATTTTAAGGAAAAACCTACTTTCAACATAGGGTATAAATTTTTTAAATAGTAATTGTGATTGCTCTAGTCATCCGATGTTATAAAAAATATATACAGGGTGTCCCACTTATAATGGAAACAAGCTTATATATTCGGCATATCTGAATTGATTGTTTTTAATTTTGATGTGGTCACGGTGCACGTTTCTATTGTTTAAAATTTTAGTTACTTTATTGACGTACGGATTTAAAGCGGTTTCAAAATAATAATTTAAAGAGTAAAGGCTGTTTAACCATTATTTTATTTATTTACACTGGATAAGGAGTAAGATATTTGTTTTAATGTTGACTATTTAACTGTTTTATCTAAAAAATACTATACTTATAAGCAGTGGCGTAGTGTATTTTTTGCCACAAAAATTAAATGTTGAGCATAAGAAATATAATCATTTATTCTTGCCATGTAAAAAATTATGCATACATACGAAAATAAAAATAGTTGGCCATGTAAACAAAATAAGATTGATTTATTGATGGCGTTTAAAATAAAATTATGCGTATTCGATTATTTTCTAATTTGTCACATTACAAATTTAATTTTATGATAGAAAATACCGTATCTACGCGTATTAACGTATAGAATTTTTTTTATAACGCATTACATTATTACAATTACCTTCTTCGTTATCTTACGTTATCTTACGTTAACTTATCGCGCGTCATTTAAATGTAGATATTTTAAAAAATAAATAAAAATAAAATTGGTAATACGCATGCCACTGGTTGTGTCGGTTTATTGATATTTTATAATTAATAGTTTTGAGGGATGACAAATCGACTTCTTAAAATAAAATAATCGCCAACGGTACTTTACGCATTAATTTATTATTTAACCCCCTACAAATCCGTACGCCAATGAATTAACTGAATTTTTAAGCCACCGAAAAGTGCGCCGTAAGAATATACGTAACCTCACCAGAAATTCAAAACAATCAATTTACAAATACTGAAAATACAAACTTGTTTTCATTGTAAGAGAAGTGTAATCAACATACTTCTAAATAAGTTAAAACAATAGTTTCATTTAACAAAAGTTAATATTTGTTGTCAAGACAGTGTGTATCTGTACAGTTAGTTATATTTTATTAAGTCCTCTTAAACATAGGTTCAAACCGAAGAATACAAGGAAAACGATCAAAATAAATACTATTATATTTTATTAAAATAAAAATATAACAAAGTACTTAGTAGAGTTTAGTGTCCGTATAATTAAATAGAAAAGAAGGTTTTTTAGCGGCAGGCGGACAAAGTAGTGCGTCTATCTTTTGCATTGAGTACACAGGGACGCCAAAGGTAATGGGTTCCCTGGGGCACAGGTAGACAATGACAGGCTGTTTCGTTCTTATTAGAACTCATCAGAAAGCCATAACCTGTAAGCGACCCCCAGTACAGCGAGACTATGCTTTCAAGGCGTTTTTAAGAAATAAAAACGCGATGAAAACCCAGTAACGCCATCTATAGGAATCAACTCAATCCAAAAGATTACCCATTACCTTTGGCGTCACTGTGTACTCAATGCAAAAGATAGATGCACTACTTTGTCCGCCTGCCGCTAAAAAACCTTCTTTTCTATAAAAATATAACTTTAATTCTTCACAACATTTTGGACTCACCTGTATATCCCAAAAGTATCAGGGCCGTAACGTGACCTTTGGGGGCCCTGGGCTAACGATATCTGGGGGCCCCACGAAATTATATAAACTAAGCATTATCCTAAAAAATGTTTTATGCAGGAAAATTTAACATTCGAAACTTAAAGTTTTTTATTTCAATATACAAAATACATTATAAACTTAGGTAGATACCTAAAAGTAGTTAAAATAAACAGGTACCTTCTTTATCTTTGGTGAACAAAAAATTAAAGCCAATAATTCTTAACCTAAACATAACTTAAACAAGACAGAGTTGAGAGTATTAATAAATGAACATAACATAACAACAATAAGAAATTTATAATAGTATATTATACAACAAGCATATAATAGTGGCTATTATTCACGCGGATAAAGTATATGACACGAGCCGTAGGCGAGTTTCATAATTTTATCCAAGTAAATAAAAGCCATTATATGCGAGTAGAATACTATACTTTGTCCACGACTATCCAATAATAATAATTGTAGCCAGAATTACTAAACATCTTTATTTATTTAGAAATATTAATAGTAATATTTGTATTCACACAATGTGCCAAGTTAATTGTAGGAATTGAATTTAATTCTACATTAACATCTTGGTTATTGGTTGTAGTAGATGTAGATGTAGATACTGCCTCATTGCGTATATTCGGTTGACCAAAAGGATTTTTCTGGATCGCATCTAATATTTTTTTAGCTGTTTTCATTGAGTCATCAATATATCCTTCTGTTACCGCCGTGGATTTCCATCCACCATGTCTTTTCAATGCAGTTATATCCCCCCCCCCCTGCGTCTACAAGTATAATAGATGAAGATCTGTGAAAACTTTTCTTATCAATCCTCCATTGTACAAAAGAATCATAAGCAGACACATAAAGTGTTTTTGATTTTTCTGATAATAAACTTAAACATGCTATTTTTGCTGCTTCCTGTATATCTGGTGGGGTATAACACATCTCATCTTCACTATCTCTAATCATTTTGTAAGTTTTTTTAATACAATTCTTATTCAACTTTAAAGTTGATAAGTTGAACTATATTTTGACGTTTCAAATTAAAATTACAAAGCGCCTCGACTTGACATTTCATGGCATGCTTGAATTTTTCATCATACACACATAATCGTATTATGGATGGACCTTACAGGGAAATCGACCAATGATATTTTTTGATTTCAAATTGCATTACCTGTCGATTTCATTATTCACTAGTAAATAATGGGTATTATTATTATTATTATTATTATTATTATTATTATTATTATTATTATTATTATTATTATTATTATTATTATTATTGAGCAAACACATATATAATGAACATATTATACAATAGTCGTGGACAAAATAACTTTTCTACACTTTTGTGCTGCAAATTCTTTATCTGCTTATCACAAATCTTTAGTGAGATCAGCATTGAAAGAAAGAAGTGATAAATAATTAAGTCTTGTATTTGTCATTATTGCCCTATATTTGTTTTCTATATAGGAGAACTTAGAGAACGCACGCTCCGCTTCACAACTAGTAATAGGAAGCATTAGAAAAATCTTTAAGATGGTATATAAATTTGGAACAACGTCACAAAGTTTTTTTTTTCAAAAATTAAATTGAACATAATATCACTACAAGTATAGGACTCTAGCTCAGTTTGTTTTATATAAGGTTTGAATTGAATACATTCCTGTATTAAATGTTGGTTTAGTTGGTCCAAGTCATCTGAATAATAAATCAATAATAGCGTGCACGCTCTCCAGGTCGATGTTCTCCTCGATGTTTATCCTAACGGGATATGGGGCCCTTGGAACCTGGGGGCCCTAGGCTGCAGCCCATTAGGCCCATACGTAGATCCGGCCCTGCAAAGTATAGATATGCAGATTTTTAAAAGCCTTACAACTTTTATATAAGACATTTGTTGTTAATTCATGTACCTTTTAAAGTAATCGACCGTTCTGGTAATTTTCCTAACCCCGTGTATAAAACATACTTGGTTACTAAATCTAATCTGGGTTTTACAGATTCTGGGGCATTGGCATTCAATTGCCAATTTAGCCCAAAATCTAAAATTCTTAACCTCACTGGAACAAACACGCTAACATTTTATATTATTGATACCATGAAATCAAAATTCGAAAACTTTAGACGGACACAGCAGATCGTTAGCGAATGTCGATTACTCTAATTAGTTGGGAATTATCAGGGGATGCATAGCCTTCTAGGATTGAGAAGGTTACTGGTGAAGAATCCGCAATTTAAACTTCGGTTTAAATCTATGCTTTAAGAAGAGTTTATAAAATTGGGTCTTAAGGGATTAAAAATAAAGCTAAAAGTGACGTAGAAACCTGTAATAATATTACTGCATGCAGTTCATAAAATATGTCATTGTAGAACATGTCATTTTAGAACTTTGTACTGCATTAAAATAACAAACTATACCTGTAATTTACGGTAGCTCATTGCCAGTGTATTTACCTTTAGGGGGTTATTTTCTTTGACAGAAAATATAATTTTTCTTAGATGTTTAGTTAATAATAAGAAAATAGAACATTTCAAACTTCTATATGGATCACTTTTGACACAATCATTTACAAAAGTTATTTAACGACTGCTATAATTATTCTCGACAATTTTTTAAGATTAGGAATATATTTTTATTTATTATTCATTAACAAGACAGAAATTTCTGATTTAAATTAAAGTGCGCGAGATAATTAACATGAAAATTTCGCACCCATTTCTTCCAATTAATTAGAAGATTTCATGTTAAATCATTACCATGACAACGAAGAAAATTTCCGAAAATTCTCATGCTCTTTGAACTTTCGGCGGCCAATTTACACTGGAAATTTCCCTATCACTTTCGTCAAAATAATGACACGAAATTATTTTTCAAGGCAAAAAGGCATATTTTTGGTTGCGAAATTTTTTCACCGATCTTTCGCGAATTGTTTAGGAAATTTTCAAATAGTTAGTCACCTCGAAAAAATTTCCGGAAATAATTCATGCTCTAGGGAGATTATAAGTCAAAATTTGTGTCCACGGATAGAGTTTGGAAGAGGAAAAAGTTATTTATTAGTAGGTATAAAAAAAAGTTATTTGGATTTCGTTTAAAATAAATTTACGATAAAACAAACACCTATTTTTGCCTTCTTACTAAGAGTATGATTTTATATCTGTCTACTTTTGAAGTATTTTTTTTTTTTTTTACGGTTCGCCGACTACGTAGGCCATCTTGAACCGGTCATCGACCACAAATGTGATCTACCGACTGGGGAGTGTGAAACGGCACCTTCATCCTACGAGATATCCGATCTCATCCGGCCTGTCCGGCGTGAATAGGATGGCACGCCGTATTCCCAAGCGGTCACCCGCAAAAAGTACTAACCGCGCTCGACACCGCTTAACTTCGGTGATCTGCGGGAACCGTTGCTTAATATGTCGACAGGCCCTTGCCCTCTGAAGTATTTTTATTAATATAAATCATATTTATTTAATTTATTCAGTCATAAATTATAAAAATTAAAAAAGGTTTTCTGTCCAACCCTGTATAGTTATTGCAAATGCGATATTCGAACTTGTAGTTTCAGCACAAGCAGACGTTTTTATAAAGAATGACTTTTTCCTCTACTTATATCTAATAATAAAAAAAAACTCTATCCGTAGACACACTATGAATAATTCATTAAAAAAATTAATTTTTAGTAGAATATTAACTTGTTATTTATTGTAGAATACATATTTTAGACCACATCGCTTGAACAAACATCAATTTAAGCTAAACAGTAGATATTTCATCGCCATATATTTCAAAGGGTCATTTTAAATCAATATATCAGCTATTGTAATTTAATTATATACATCAAGGGGTGAAATTCAAAACAATTTAATTTAATACCTGATTGCTTTATCACGTCAAATATGCTGATATTTATCATTTTATATTATGAATTATGGGGGTAACTCAACATTTGATTTGTTAATAGAGAAGAGATGACCAAAATTGAACTTTAAATAAATTGTGGTTCACAGCAGGAGAATCGATAAATCGTACAGAATGTCTGAAATCGTGTTTCGTCAGCGTCTTGTTAAACGGATTCTTAAAGGACTCGACGTCAATAAAGCTTCTGGTCCAGACGAAATTCCTATCATTGTTCTCAAGACATGCGCCGATGAACTTACACCAGTATTTTGTAGACTTTTCAACTTATCCTACAAAAAAGGAATATTTCCATCCTGCTGGAAGTCGGCGCGTGTCCAGCCCATTCCAAAGAAAGGTAAAAAGACCCTGCCAAGCAACTACCGACCCGTCGCATTGCTTTCAGTAATTTCAAAAGTAATGGAGAAAGCTAATAACCAACAACTCCTAAAGTATCTGGAAGGGCTTAACATAATCAGCGACCATCAATACGGTTTTCGTAAGTCCAGATCAACAGGTGACCTTCTGGCATATGTCACCCATCTTTGGAGCAACACCATCGAACATCATGGAGAATCCCGGGCTGTTGCACTGGACATCTCTAGGGCTTTTGATCGTGTTTGGCACGATGGGCTTCTAAGTAAATTGCGATCCTACGGTATGCCTAATGGATTTTGTTTATGGTTAACCAGCTTCCTTAAGAACCGTTCTCTGCAAGTGGCGATTGACGGGTTTCTCTCAGACACCTTCACCATCAATGCCGGTGTTCCTCATGGGTCCATATTGTCGCCTACCCTCTTTTTACTGTATATTAACGACCTTCTAGTGAAAACCCAAAATCCAATTTATAGCTTTGCTGATGACAGCACACTTGTCTCATCTTTTACCTTGACTCCCCAAACATCCGCTGCCGACGCACATCTTCGCAGGCAGCATGAAGTATTGCGCCTCAACAAAGACCTGGAAGAAATTTTGGCTTGGGGTGACAGTAACCAAGTCGAATTTAATGCTAAGAAAACCCAGGCAGCAGTCTTCTCCAAAAAGGTTAACATTGCAGAACCGGATATAGTCATGGCAGGACACACAATTCCCCTGGCACCGTCTATTAATTTGCTGGGGGTCAATCTGGGAGGTAATATGTCTTGGCATGATCACGTTGCCGCAATTGCCAAGGCAGCTGCACAGAAACTTGGTGTACTTTTCCGCACCAATCCAGTATTCACCTAAAGACGACTGGAGATGCTTACCAGTTGAAACTTAGTGATTCTAAACAAATAAAGACAATGCAAGTCCAAAACTCTACTGCCGTTCAAATACTAAATAAGTACAGTATCTCGCACTGAAGCGTAACTGAGATAGGTGCAATCATGCGTTTAGTTCGTGCGAGGTATTATTGTAAAATTATATCTCTCCCGTACTTTGTTAAAACCTAGTAATTTGATTTTATAAGTTTTGGAAAAATTGCAATTTTCTCTTTTCTTTATTACCGTAGGAAACATAAGGAAATAAAAATAAAATTTAAAACTATTTCACATTAAAAAAGCTCATCTTTATAGTGGTAATATCGTTTTTGAGTTTAAAGCAAATCTTCTTCTTAATTCGTCGTCTCCTGTTGAAGGTTGGCGATCCATCTGGCAATCATAATTCTAGACGCCGCTGCTCTGAATATGTCTGTGGAAGTACAACCGAACCATCTTCTCAAATCCTTCATCCAAGAATTTTGTCGCCTTCCAACTGATCTTCTACCCTGAATTTTGCCCTCAATTATTAGTCTGAGGAGCTCATACTTTTCTCCCCTCATTACATGTCCGATATATCTTGTTTTTCTTTCTTTGATGGTAACTAGGAGTTCAAGTCGTTTTTGCATTCGATCAAGCACTGCTTCATTTGTTACTCTTTGTACCCATGATATTTTCAGCATGCGCCTATACAGATACATCTCGAATGCCTCCAATTTTTTCTCAATAGTTGGATCAAGGGTCCATCCCTCGCATCCGTACAGCAACACGGAAAACACGTAACACCTAATCATGCGCACTCGGAGCTCTAGGCTGAGTTCAGGCCTTATAAAGAACTGTTTCATGTCCGCAAACACTTTTCTAGCCTGTTTAATCCGGGACCTAATTTCCTTCTTAGTGTCGCACTGGTTATTAACAACTGTACCCAAATATTTAAAGCTTTTCACTTGCTCTATAGAAATTCCGTTTATTGTTAGGTTAGCGTTTATATTTGTTTTCGCATCTTAGTTTTAGATATATTTATATAGAGTCCTGCTCCTCACTATACTGTACTATGCGATCGATCATAAATTGTAGGTCCTCCATATTGTCAGCGAAGATTACAGTATCGTCTGCATACCTGATGTTATTCATTACAATACCATTCACCTTTATGCCCTTTATAACGTCATCTAGGGCCTCTCTAAAGATAGTTTCAGAGTAAATGTTGAACAGTAGTGGCGACAACACCCCTGTCTAACTCCCTTCCTTATCATAATAGTCTCTGATGTTTCATTTTCAATCCTAACCTCTGCTGTTTGATGCCAGTACAGTTGTGAAATAATTTTAACTTCCTCATTGTCGATACCGGTTTTATTAAGAATTTCAATGAGTTTGTCATGTTTTACACAATCGAATGCTTTGCGGTAATCAATGAAGCACGCGTATACGTTAACATTCATATCTCTGCACCTTTACGTCAGCACGTTCAGTGAAAAGAGCGCTTCGCGAGTACCATAGCCATTTCTAAACCCAAATTGTGTTCTATTCACCTGAGCGTCGCACTTTCCGTAAATGCGTGTATGAATAATTCTTAGAAAGATCTTAAGGACGTGTGACATGAGGCTTATCATTCGATATTCATCGCAATTTGATGCGTTTACTTTCTTTGGCAGAGTTATGAACGTCGATTTTAGCCAGTCGGAGGGTATGATGCTTGTTCTATGGATGGAATTGAATAGTGACGTTAGTATATCCAATCCTGTGCCCTCTTGATCCGCTATTAACTTAACTATCCCAGCGTGGATGTTATCCGGGCCAGTTGCCTTTTTGTTCTTTTGTGCTTTGACAGCGTGAATAACCTCGCTTTTCGTGATTTCTGGCCCTTTTTCGTTTGACTCGATGCTTGTGCCTGGTGGTGTCTCCGGCCTGTTGTCGTGGAAGAGCTGTTCAACGTATTGCTTCCATCTTTTTAACTTGGCCTCTATCCTTAAAATTATTTCATTGTTTTCGTTTCTTAGGATTGTCACGGGAGCTTTCCGACGTCGATTCGTCATTTCTTTAACTTTCCGGTGTACATTGAAGTGGTCATGCTTTTCTTGGAAGGATTCTATTTCCTTACATTTATCGGAGAGCCACATTTCTTTTGCTTCCCTACATTTTTTGCGAATGGTTTTATTGAGTTCTTTATATCTCCAGGGTATTGTTTTATTTTTTCTTCTTTCTGCCATGAGCTCTAGTATTTCTGAGGTCATCCATTCTTTCTTTTTCACGATTTTCTGGTAACCGATCTCTTGTTCCTGTATTTCTTTAATTACCGTTTTAACGTCTGTCCAAGTCTGTTCTATTTGTAACGGCTCTGAGATCGTCAAATTCTTCAACCTGTCTTCTAGTTTGATTTCTATGTCCCTCAATATGTCAGGATTTCTAAGCTTGTCCAGATCAATGTTTTTCCGGGTACCACTCTTTTTAATATTTTTAAAACGTCTCATCCTAAAGTCCATCACAAGTGGATTATGATCACTATTGATATCTGCCCCAGAATAAGTCTTCACTGATTTTATGTATTTCTTGTATGCTAAAGCAAATACTTAGTTTGAAAATTGACGTACTAGGATTATATTTGGTTTAATCGCTACTAAAAATAATAATATTCAATAATAAGTAAAGTTTTGTATAAGCACAAACATAATAAATCAAAGTAGAAAAGGTTTCATGGCGTAGTAGTATTATTTAGATTTAAATACCAGCTCTGATTGAACTGTAGAAGACTCCCTAAACCGCGGCTGTGGCTCAGAGGTAGAGCTACTGGCATTCGACCGCGGCGACCCGGGTTCGATTCCCGGAGTGGGCATACGTATAATAAAAAAAGTATGTCCGAAATTTACTGAATTTAAGAATGTACTTAACCAAAAAATATAAAAATATGAACAACATATAAGACTACATTCTTAAAAAAATACAAACTACTAACACTTCGACATCTAAAGCCAAAACTATTAAGGGGATCTTCTTGCCCCGGTCTCCCTAAATACATGGCATATTTTTAATATTGCGTTCTTTTGTTCATGGGTTTATTTACTGATATCAAATTAAATGTTTGAAGATAAACCTTCTTAAAAGTCTGAAAATTTAATATGGATCACCTTGTGTATAATTTAAAATGTATTATTGATTTATTAATAAAGGTGCCTATCTAACGCGGAAGAACGTATTTCTACCTGAATAACCCTGAAATGTGTCGGGGCTTTTTCCGTTTTCCCTACATAATGTATTACTTTCCAATCTTTTGGCAGACTTTGCCGGAAGAAACCAGTTTGCCTTTCAAATTCCTATTTCTGATAGAAGCGGTGATTGATTTTTAACATCTTAACTTTACACAATACCATGCAATTTTGCTTTTTTTTAACTACTAGGTATGAAACCCGTAAATCCTATTAAAAACATGTTTCCGAAACATATTGCTAAAATAATAGTGTGTTACATAACAAGTGATGAAAGTGATACTTTTCAAACGAGAAGATAATTAGCACGAGGCGGCAGCCGAGTGCGGAAATTCTCCGAGTTTTAGAATAATCACTTTCACACGAGTAATATACATTATTTTTCCTACGACAAAAACGAATTATTAAAAAAGCCTTTGATTTGGGAAAAAAAAGATATTAACACTAGGTATAGCGTTAAAAACAGTATCAACACTAGTGTTGAAATTAGCATAACTTAGGATTATGTTCCACTGAATATCTGGTTTCATAGTTTGTCAATAGGCTTTTCCTTTAATTGTAGTTTAACTTTTTCATTTTTTCATATTTTATATAATTATCATAGGAAGAACTAATCCTGGATTGATTTCCAGATCCACGAGAATGAACTTTTTTTAATATAATCAAGAAAAGATGCATTAAACATAAATTTAAAAAATCGATCCAACAAGGAAGGTTTCAATTCAAAATTTATTCTATAAATTATTTAATGTTTTTATTAAAAAAGTCAAATACTCCTGATGGGATTTGAACCTGTGACCTTGCAATCTGTATTCTCTATGCTTTCGCTACCGATAAAGATTTGTTGTTTAATACATGACACTCTTTTTAGCGCGATTTGTTTTTTCTGTAAATAGATTTTCCAGTATATTATTAATATTTTTATAATTTCAGTATTTTAACATTCTAATTCTAAATCACTCGACAAATACATCATAAATATATTAAACACTTTACAATTACTGCTTACTAAAATTTGTTCTTTTTAATAAATAGGGGTGGTCTGTCAAATTGGCATCATATGTTTCAATTAAATTGTGTGCCTTGTATTTTAACACTAGTGTTGAAATATTTTTTTTTAACACGCGTGTGAAATTCGGCACTTTCGAGCCAAGTTAACCGTGCTGTTTTTCTCATTTTCATAGGTGGTCAAAATTTAACATTTATTTTTTATTTGTATATCCCGTCGATGCCACTACTAAAAAAGTTCTAAAGAAAGAGTGACAAAAAATAACCCATGTGTTTGTTTTTAATTGAAATATCGAATAAGTGACACGTAATTTATGATTATGTTTATGATGAAAATTCACAGATTTCAAGGACACAATGTATAAATTAAGTTTTTTATCGTATCATTGAAGATTAAGTCATTTTTATATGATATCTTTATTAATAATTATTACCATCATAAACGTACTAAAACCTACATAACACCTTAGTTACTCATAATACATTAGTTACCATAATTTAATACGTTAGTTACGAAAGCATAATACGTTAGATACCAAATAATATTAGAGCTATTTTTCATGAACATGTAAAACAATATTTTGACAGTTTTCAAATTTGATGGATACACCTTTGTCTTTAACGTCCACGATCTTAGGTATGCCCTCTGAAGACTGATTAATGACCGAGCAAGCACTCCTTTCGATTTCGTGCGGTTCCCCAGTGCTTAATCCACTGCCGGAAACATCGCCGATTTGAATTTTGCGAGCAATGGAAACTTTCTTGGTCACACTTTCTTCTAAATACCCTCTAGCAACCTTCGCCGATTCCCATCCACCAAGTTCTTGTAGGTCTAATATATCTCCTCCAGCATTAACAAGAAAATTTGCCGAAGACCTTCTAACGCAGTGACCAGTATACAAATGGGGATTTTCAAGTGAGAGATACTTAGCTATTTCTTAAGGTATTTTAGAGAAGAAGTGAATGCCGCAGGGCTGTACCGTACATTTCCCTTTTCTATATGATACAAACAATCTTTGGTGAGTGACATTGTCTGGCCTTAACATTGCCTACTTTTTAAATAAAAGCACAGGATTGACTTGGCCGTCAAATATCACAGCGAAAATACGTTTCTTGTGGGTTTTTGAGTCGGGAATAGTAACATTCAGCTTATCCTCTAAAACGTCAACATCTTCCGTGGTCATCTTCGCTAATTCATTAGTTCGACAGGCTCCTCCAATTCCAATTAAAAAAGCTACTTTTATCATTAAAAACATCTCGTCCGAGGGAGAACACACAAATTCGTTGACTTGTTCTCTTGTAAGTACTTTTGATTTTTTTGCTCTATATCCAACATTTTTCTTCTTGATGAAACGTATTAAGGCGCCGTATTTGTCGATTTCCACTCTTTCCTTCAGTTCTAAAGTCGCTCGTAATATGGAATATTTCGGCCATCAGGATGAAGCAGAGTATTCCTCAGAGAGTTTTGCGAAATACGCCAGCAATACCGTTTCTTCTGCACCTTATACATGTACTTTGTTTCGCCACTCACAAAACTGCCGATATTCTTTTTCATAATGGATTTTAGATTTGTCCGGTAGCAAGTTCAACCTTATAATGTTGGCTGCAGCTAATATATCGTCAGGAATATCAAAATCTTGCATGATTTTACACACATAAAACCTTGTTTTTATTTTCGCATCGCCGTTATTAATGATACGATAAAGCTTTGAATACAACTCGATTATTAGCGATTTAACACCGTCTCGGATATTGCGGCTGTTACCTCGTCACCTAGTAATGTCCTCGACTATTATAAATCGCATGATAATCTGGTTATATTAATAGCTATAAATTGCTGTCCTCAACATTATTCTTTTTTGAGTTGTGACTCTGTTCTTCTTAGGTAGCCTTATTATTAACCTCGTTAAATAGGATTACAACTCCTAATAAGTTGTTACTATATTGACGAAGACGAAAGTGGTTTATTTATTAACATCTCGCTCTTTACTAACCGAAACCTAAGGAGAATTAATTAGTTTCAAACTAGATGTAAGTAGGGTCAGCGTTTATCTGAGCCCCGATACCTTCAGTAAATCTAATTAAAATATCGATTACAAGGGTAAATAATACGATTAGTGGTATTATATACCCACACCAGTATATAATGTTGTATAAGATTTTAGACGAGAATATCCTAACTTTATGAAGTCGTTTTACAAATTCGATTCCTAAACCCTAAGTACAAAACCAGCTTTCCTCGACAAAAATGTATTAAAAATGCGTGCAAGTGGACGACTTTAAAATAGTATATTGCTTATAAAAGTGGAAATTGTTTCATTATTATCGGGAAAAAAGGACGATTTACCGAGGCGCGAAGCGCCGAAGTGAATTATTTCTCTAGACAGGAAAGAAAATTTTCACCGAAGTCTTTATTTACAGCATTAATGTTTAAATGCAAATAATCTTTTTCCACAAGCGCGCGCGATTTACCGTTTTCCCGCACTTGTTTTGGTTCTGAAAGACCCATTTTCCCGCACGGTGTGGGAAAAGTTTTCCCGCACGGTGTACCAGAAAAATCTTTTTTCTGTAATTTTATAATAAAATACAACTTTAATGAAAAAAATATGAATTTATAGACTTATTTTAGTGAAAGTAAATGAGGTTTATTACAAAAACACTATTTTTTGACGTTTATTAAAAACATTTTTAAAAAAGCTGATTTAAAACGGTTTATTTCAAAAACCCCGTATATAGATGCTAACATGGTAACCACACATAACAACAGTTCACCGGAGCGTGGATTTGATTTTTAATTTCGTTTAGATTCTGATACAAATGTGTTGGAATTAATACCATAGGAAAAATTCCCTCTAACATTGCAGCTTATATAGGACTCAAATATCCAGAATTATACACAGGCCACAGTTTTAGACGTTCCTCAGCCACTCTACTGGCTAGTTCTGGCGAAGAAATAACAAACATTAAACGTTTAGAAGGATGGAAATCCACGTCTGTTGCCGAAGGCTATCTGGAGAAATTCATCACACAAAAAAAGACGTCTAACAACATTCTCAATCTCAATATTCCATCAAATTTGAGCTGTAGTTTAGAAGCGTCCACGTCTTCAAAAACTCCACAGTTTCCAAGCAGAGCAAACAACAGCTCGATACCTCTTTCTTTGCAACCATCGGCTCATCAGGATCAGTTGGCTTCAACCTGTAATCCGCAATCAATTTGTATAGTGCATCAAATTGTACTTTTAATATAAATATTATTTATAAGTAAAAATCAAATCTGTGTTTGTTTTTCAGTAAAATTACATTTTTAGAAATATTTTGTGGTAGTTTTTCTAACGCTTGTAGAAAAAATGTTGATCCTAACTCATGCGGAAAGACACTTCCCCGTACTCGGCTGCTTACCCGCTTCGCGTCGTTCGGTTAACGGCAGTCGCGTGCGGGAAAGTGGCTCTTTCCGCACTTGTTAGGATAATAACTATTTTGTGACAAATATATCAATATAAGAAATTAATAAAGTAAGCCTCTTGTATAACTACATTTTAGAGAAATTGCCAAAACCAAAAAGCCGGCAACGATTTAGTCCATTATCCAAATCCAAACTTATTAAAATTCTAGGGTATAAATCCAAAAAGTAAACTATTTTCTTCATCGAGAACGTTGAAGCATTTTTGAAGAATGCACCTGACGATATGCTACCTATAATGGTTGCACTTATAATTTGTGTATCAGGTGCATGTCGAAGTGACGAACTGTATGAAATATAAATGATTGATGTTAATATCATGGAAATAAGGGTCACATCAAAATTCCAACATCAAAAACCTACTATAGTCTATTTTAGAAAGGTGTAGAGTAATAAAAACTCATTAGGTATGCAAAGGGACTACAGAGTGACCCAACGACTATTTCAGCCACCATAATTTGGCATTGATTTCATTGCATAATTATTTATTTTCATCAAGTGCCGGTAGTACCACCAATTTATGGGTTTTGCCTATTACTATCCATTCACAAACACTGAAAATGGTGCGACAAGGGCGTGCATTATGTACATAGTACTGGGTACATTTATTTTTTATTAAACATTATAAAAATTATCAGAAAGTACAAACAATACATTATACAGAAATTAAATTATAAAAAATCATAATATTGTTCGTCATCTGAGAAACTGTCATTTCCTCTTGACGTTATAATTAATGGATCGACGATCCGATCGATCAGGTGGTCAAGATTCCAAATTTTCTGTTCTTCTTTAATGACACGATGGACTGCTTTGCGCCAGTTTTCTGGTGTGACTTCCCTAATCGCTTGATCAAACAATAGGTTAACGTCTTTCATTTTGAATGTCGTGTTGTGTCTTGCTACAAATCCTTACACTGGCGCCCATTGTTTTTATAAAAAAAGCTAAATACTCCTGATAGGATTTGAACCTGAGATCTGTAGGCTAGAGCTCTATTCTCTACGTTATGGCGACCGATAAACATTTGTTGTTTAATAAATGACATTTTATTCAGCGCGATTTGTTTTTTCTGGTAATAGATTTTCCAGTATATTATTAACATTTTTTATTATTTCAGATGGCGTATTTTCATATTATACTTCTGAATCACTCGACAAACACATGATAAATATTAGTTAAACACTTTACAATTACTGCTTTTTAAAATTTGTTCTTTTAAATAAATAGGGGTGCATGGTCTGTCAAATTGGCACCATATGTTTAAAATATAGTGTGCCTTGTTTTTCAACACTAGTGTTGAAATATTTTTTTAACACGCGTATGATATACGGCGCTTTCTAGCTAAATTAACCGGGCTTTTTTTTTCATATGTGGTCGTAGGAAAACAAATTCACAATCAGTTATAATAAAGCCAGTTTGCTTGGTGTA
This sequence comes from Polydrusus cervinus, assembly GCA_935413205.1. NCBI lineage: Eukaryota > Metazoa > Arthropoda > Insecta > Coleoptera > Curculionidae > Polydrusus > Polydrusus cervinus. The sequence continues at coordinate 44,921,049 of OW284516.1, read as the reverse complement.
TAACTCTTAGAGTTTTTAAATAATAAATGCAAGGCACGAATAGAAAATCCCCAAAAGCGATAATAGACATTAAAAACAGAACAAAGCTCAATATTATTAACAGAACAAAGCTCAATAATATTTTCCAAAAGCTTCATAATTAAAATAGTCCATTAGAACTCAATCTCGGCTACTACAGGAAGGAAATTAGTAATTTTTATACATGTTTTAATTAAGGTCGCCCTTATCCGGACCGTCACACCACTAGGAAATCTCGTTAAAATTTCCATCATGAACGGAAATGTTAAAAATGTTAAGCTTGACGTTACTTTGTTTGCCAGCTGTGACAATACCCTTTTTTGTGTTAAAGGGCCAAGGGCCATTACGAATAAACACTCTTTTGTTCTTCTTATTTTACAAACCAAAATTCATAAAATTTTATCATTGTTCTGCTGCTCTCAGTGTTCCATAATTGTACTTGCTTATATTCAAGTTATGTCGAAATAAAACACGTTTTGTTAATATTTTTTGGGATCCGTCTGGGCTTTAAAAACGTTTAAAATAGATAGTTTTTGGCAGCGCTGGGCAGTAGTTGCTTAGAAAGTGCTTGATAACGGTTTTCAAGCACAATAGTGCTTCGAGCACAGTACTTGCAAGTACTTTTAAAACAGTGCTCTTTAAATTGGCAATTGCAGCCTTTTGTAAAAAGTTATTTATATTTAGTAATTGAATTTTGCATTTCAAGACATTGTGCTTGCAAGCACTAAAGCACAACAAGCACAATTAGATTTGAGTACTTGTAAGTACTTTTGAAAGTGATCCGAAGCACTCTAGAGAGAAAAATCCTTAGTAACAAGTTAACAACGAACAAGATAACAATAATCTCTTATAGGAAAAAGTTTAGCGGCAAGCGGACAGAGTAGTACGTCTATCTTTCGCTTTAAAGTACACAGGGACACCAAAAGTAATGGGTGCCCTGGGGGCACAGGTAGACAATGACAGGCTGTTTCGTCCTTGATAGGACTCATCAGAAAGCCATATCCTGTAAGCAATTCCCAGTACAGCGAAAATATGATTTCAAGATATTTTTAAGAATAAATATTGTCACGCCCAAGTTTTAGGGTGCGACGAGGGCGTAAAGGTATCTACGGGACCTTAGCGACTATCAGTAAAACAAAGTGATATCAAAAATAAATTTATTAAAAAGATCAAAATAATATTCACCAGAAGGGTTTACAATAAAAATCAAAAATAATAAAAAACTCGGATTTAAACCTTTAACAATAAATTGAAAATAAAATTGTGCTTACATTAAAATTCGGCTCATCGCTAGCGTCTTAATGTCTTGAGGACCAGCAAGTTGTTACACAAATTTTAGACCTGAACGTGTCACGAACCCGAACACTAGTGCCGATAGATATTTCTTCTTCCAATAATGTGCCGTTTCGTCAAGTCAGCAATTTTTCCCACTTTAGGGAAACAACGAACTTAGGTCGTAAACCTCATTTCTGCTGACTTGATGAGTCGACAATAATTGATAGATCGGGAAGCCCGTATAACTTCAAACCGAGGATGAGTTGCGAAACCACATAATAGTTTCCTGTGAAGCTATAAGAAATCCTGTAAAAAAAAGTTCCAAAGAGTACGCGAGTCGGTGAAAAGGAGGGCTGAAGCGTGCATACTTACAGGAAGCGGATATTATTAACAGTTAATTTAATGTAGTTGTCCGCTTGCCGCTAATTTTTCTCTAGTTATTTTTTTTATCAAAATAGTTATAAGTTTTTAAAAATAGAAAATGTATTTGTATGCATATTTATTATTTTATTTGATTTTTTAAATCGAAAACCGTCCGCCTAATGAAAACAACACCATTTTTATGAGAAGATCGAGGCTAATTATAAATATAGTATTCATTTTTTTGATTAAAAGTATTTCAAGTAATGTTAACAATGATGAAAATTTAAAAAAACCTTTATTTTGTAAAAAAATTATTTTTATGCCTATACCTTGGAACGGTTATTTTATTTTTCGTATTAACCACCGACTAAAGGTAGATTTTTTAAATTTTTTGTTAACTTAATGCAACAAACATTTGTCTTTTAATAGTATCCCTGAATAAAATGAACCAACAATAATGTTGGCTCTAATTGCTGAGTATTAGAAATTTTAAGGCAAAGTGTTCCAAGGTACGATATGCTCATGTACCTTAAGACTTACCTCTTGTTATCAAAATAAAAGAATAATAAGGATTTTAAAGTATGAAAGAAATATAAAATAGCAAGAGACAGACACAAAATATTAAAATTGAAAATTTACATATTATTAAAAATATTTTATTTACCTGGGAATATACAAGGTATATGCATGTTTCTATGTATAAGGGGGTGCTATTAGAAATCAAAATTTGGCGCTAGCTGATAGGTTATGTTAAAAACTAAATATCATGCTGGCATTCTACTACATACATCGGGGAATCTAGTAAAACTTACTGTCTATTCACTAACCAGCAGTGAACGCTAATATTTAACCATAAACTAGAGGTAAAATATTTACTTTTTTTGTAAAACCTATTTTTTGAATGGAAAATCATAAAAGACGACATAAAAGACGAATTTGCAACTCTAATAGGATGGTTGGCTTGGCTTAAGGGTGAACCTCACTGGTTAGATGACGGTACCGATAAAAATTTGACAACGTTTTTAAATACACTATGCTCTAGGTACAACGATCTCCCCTACTTGGCATGTACCAAAATTTTAAAAATATATAAAGCGGGTTTAGAGATATTTGAGATATATTGTATCTCAAAAATAAAGTGGTTGCGAACCTATACGTTCATATGAAGAATTATTCTTAAAATTCGAATTAGCATTCAATTATAAATCACCCTGTATAAATATGAATATGAATTGAAATTAAAGTACTTTTTTACCTATTCTACAACTAATGGGCGCAGTGTATATCCGTTATCAGAAAAAATCGCATTAAAAATTTTTACTAACCGCTTAAATGTCCATCAGTTGCAACAGCGCACTTTTTTTATTTTTAGTGGCCGTCAGGATTAACACATTATACAAAATTGTATTTTGATGAGCCCGTTCCAAAAATAAACGAAAAATGTGGAATTGTTTTTAATTTAACATTAACCTAAAAAATATAAAAGCGTAGAAATCGGCAATTCTACATTTTCCATTTTTTTCTATATGAAAAATATTTTTAAAGCATAATGAATAAAACAGAAGCCGTCAAACATAATCTATCAAAGTCGGGACACATTCAAATTTTTAAAAAAATGTACTATTGTGCCGATAAAAAACTGGGACAAGAGATTTACAAAAACAATGTAAGAAATACATATCCCCTAGACTATAAAAGGTGTCTAGAGCTAAAAAGGAAAAACATTCAAAATTTAAAAAGTAACCTAGGTAACATAATGGAATGTTTTGTATTTTTCGATACGGGGTGGTTAAATTTGAGAGACATTATATAATATGGATAAAGTAAATTTATTAAATTTTTTTTAAGTCAAATATTTTATAAATTATTATATTTACCATTACCACAAAATAATAAATAAAGCTAATACAGGTAATAAAATACATTTAATAAAAAGAAAAAAATTGCGAACACAAAGTTTGTCAAAACAACACAAAATTAATATTTGGTCATAGAACCATTTCTGTTTATTACTTTTTGGAGCCTTTGTGGCATACTTAAAACTAAGTTTCTACATAATTCGACAGTTATTTCATCCCAAGCTTGATTTATCCTATGACGTAATTCATCCCTGTTTCTAGGTTGAAAATCATGTTTATACATAGATTTGACCATGGCACCCCAAATGTTTTCTATCGGGTTCAAATCGAGACTCTTCGAAGCCCAGGGAAGAACTGCTATGTTATTTTCTTGGAGAAAATTTTGTACAATGCGCGCTGTGTGTATTGGAGCATTATCATGCTGAAATGTGTAATTTTGACCGTATACAGCGTTTACCGATGGTATCATCACTTCGTTTAGTATATTAACGTATACTGCTGCAGTTAGTCTTCCTTCGACGATTTGGCAAAGTCCTGGTCCTCTAGCGCTAATCCAGCCCCAAACATTTATGGAGAAACGCCCACTTTGGTTGGTTTTGTGGGTGTATCTCTCATCATACCGCATGCCGGAAGGCCTATACACCCGAATTCTCCCATTATTGCATGACTGAAAAGTTTTCTCGTCAGAAAATATAACTGTTTCCCATAAATTTATTTGATTAATATATTCATGTGCAAATTCTAACCTGCCCTGTTTATTTATTTCCGTTAAAAATTTTTTATTGGCAGCACAACGGCTTCGTATATCGGAATTTCGAACCCTGTCTCTAGCGGTATTTGCAGAACCTGGAAAATTCGTCTCTTCTTTTGCCTTGATTGCAGTTTCGAAGGGATGATCCCTTAGATAATTAACCAGTCTTCTATCATGATCATCAGTAGAAATTTTAGGGGGACCAGAACCTGCATTCCTAATAATAGTCCCATGTCTTGCTATTTTTTGTTTTGCCAATAGCACGGTATTCTTGCTTACTCCCAGTTCATCTGCAATATCCCTAATAGCAACACTATCTCGCAACCGACTATAAATAATTGCCTTTTGCTGGGGGGTTAATTGTGGCATATTTACAAATAATATATGATTGTATGTTTGACGAGTCAATCATAAAGTGACAATCTTTATTGACATGCAAATTTTCATGACATTTTACTGGTACCAGGCTTGATGTAAAATTATTCTTAATAGTCTAGGAGAAAATAGAAAAATTTCCTGTCCCAGTTTTTTATCGGCGCGATGGTACTTGGAAATACAGAGTGAAAATTACTTATTATATTTAAGAGCATTCGACAATATTTCTAATATTTTCGACAAGCATACAAGCTGTTATATCTAACTAATTATATTGCTTTCTTTATAAAGGACCCCTCACAAAGCTTATGGAAAATGGCTTTCGGCTAATTTTTCTGATTTTTCAGTATTTTGTAGATTTTAAAGTCATGATTAAAAGTGTCCCTGGCCGTAATCCGATCGTATAACTAGTTTTTAAGTTATGGCCTTTTAAAGTTGGAACTTCTTAATTTCTTAAATTGAGATTTTCTGCATTGTCTGGAGTTTTCACTTGTTTCTTAAAAACTTTTTTAGTTTTCTTTATCGGTGAAAAATAATGCCTTAAGTTTTTTACTTATATAGAAATACAATCTATACAGATGTGGAATAATTTATAGGCGGATTAAATAATTATTTAAATTTAAAAATTATGAGAATCCGAATACAAATTATTACCAATTTTTTGATTTCGAAAATAAACGGCTAGATTTTGTTCATATTTTAATATTTAAAGCTACAGAAAAAAAAATAGATACAGGTAGATTCAGAGTATATTGCCTAGTATTTTATTTCTAAACAAAAACTAAAATTCACCTGAAAATATAATAAACGACTTTTAAATAATAAATAGCTATTTATGCCATCAGTTACGAAATGCCTAATTTTGTGTAACGCGTGAGACAACAACACTCGTTACACAAAATTTCATTTCGTAACGTATTGCATACACGATTTTTTCTAATTTTGAAGAAAGTAATAAAAAAATAAAATTTAATATAATTGCTAAAAATTTGGAAAACATAAATTTAGTTTTTCTAATTTTGACATATAACTGATGGCATAAATAGCTATTGTTGCTGTTACTTCATGTTAGTTATCAGTTTGACATTTTGTAAAACAGTCTAAACGGAAGGTTTTTAGCGAGATTGATATATTTTTAGTTTTATTTTTTTTAAATGAGTCATTCAAGTTCTGAAGAGCCTACCAAGCGATATTGAAGAGGCAGCAGGTAATGCTCTATTATCAATAATTCCCAAAAAGTCAAAGGCAGTTTATGATTTGGCATACGAAAAATTTGTTACGTGGTGTGATGAGAAGAAAATTAAACATGTTAATGAGAAAGTTTTACTTGCATATTTCGAGGGTAAGAAAGATCTAAAAGTTTCCACATCATGGACACTTTACTCAATGTTAAGGTCTGAACTAAATCTGAAAAGGAATATTGATATTAAAAAATATATAAATTTGGTAGCATATATTAAAAGGAAAGCGGACGGGTACAGTGCTAAAATGTCAAAAGTTTTTATTAAAAAAGATTTTGCCAAATTTTTATTGGAAGCTGATGACAAAGAATACTTAATGGCTAGGTTGCAATGATAATTGGAATGGCAGGAGCATGCAGAAAGGCAGAATTAACTTTTCTTCCAGTTGAAAATGTTATAGACGGAGGAAGCCATTTTCGTGTTGATATCCCACCTTCAAAAACAAAAGTTTTACGGCAGTGAGCAATTACCACTGGAGACATTGAAAATACGAATCTTGTTGAAATATTAAGAAAATATATTAAGTTGCGTCCCCAGATTCTTAAACACAACAGATTTTTTGTAAAATATGCGAATGGAAAATGTACCAGAAATCCTGTGGGAATTAACACATTTAGCAGTCTGCCAAAAGTTATTGCACAATTTCTTCGTCTTTCAAATCCTGTTCTATATACTGGTCACTGCTTCAGAAGAAGCTCTACCACTTTCCTAGCAGACAGTGGCGCTGATCTTTTCAAATTAAAGAGGCACGGAGGTTGGAAATCTAGCTCTGTTGCGGAGGGATATGTTGAAAATTCAATGAATAATAAAAAACCTATAGCGCAAGAAATATTTGGTGAAACATCTAATGCAATGTGCGTCGCTTCCCAAATAACAGCAAGTCCGAGCAATGAAAAAAATATGTTGTCAGGAATTAATTTGAATAATTGCAATAATTGTGTTATCAATATTTATAATAATTAATTAATTTATAATTTATGTTTTTAACTTGTATTATAACAGTTTAATAAATAGAATAATTCTTTTTGTCACTAATTTTGAAATACATTTTTCGTCACCAATTGCATAAAATTTTACTTTATGCAACTAGTCACAAAAAGTAAGACGTTTCATAATGTCAATCAGTTTTAAAAAGTGTCACTTTATATGTGAAAATTAGAAATATATTATTTGGACATTGATTGAATTGACCTTGGCTCTTGTACAAGATGCATTTAAACTTAAACCTTAGGGTCCTGGTTGGTTGGTTGGTTTAAGGTGGGGGTCGGACGTTCAGCTTAAACTTCTTGCAACGCAGCGTAGTGGCGTATTGTGCGCCCCTGTCTTGCTAGAAAAGATTTGTTGCTATTATAAGATCCAGTAAATGTCTACCAAGTTTATCATGCGGAAGGTTGTCACCATATTGGATTCCTCCGAAGATTTTGAAGCTTCTTCGGGTCAATGCTTCGCAGTTACATATGATATGTGAGGCGGTTTCATCCTCTTCGCCGCAAAGTCTGCATTCAATGGGACAATTGTAAATTACTATTTAACGTAGGTATTTCTTAAGTGGCAGTGGCCTGTTAGTAGGCCAACCATTTGTTTTAGCTGGGTACTCGTTAAAAGCATTGATAGCTTTTTGAGGGTTTCCCAATTGTGGCCCTCGCTTGGGTTTTACCTAGTATCCTGTTCCACCGGGTTAGGTATTGTTGCGCCCACCTGTTTGATGTTGCCTTGGTTGCCTGATTTTATATGCCAATGGCGGGTTCAGGGCCCCTGAGTTTTTGAAAAGATTCGGCTCTAATCAGTTCATCTGCTTTTTCACTTACGCCTGTTTGCACCAGTCACACTTAGCTTCACCCTAACTTTAAGTGACTCTTAAGTATGAGATTTGGTTTGCATTACTGCAAAGTTACACTTTACTGCCACCAATTTTAAGCCTCAGATGAACTTGGGTTTAGGTCCCACTTAAGAATTTTCTAACCTTAAAAAGCTACTACCGTTGACAGTTTCTACACTTTTGTGTCAGAAAATTATTGTAAACATAATTTAAAATGAATATTTTCGATAATCATCTTATACTTGAAGATGATGAGGACGACGATCCTATTATAAGAATGCCCAGGCAAATATGTGATGTTTTATGTACAAAAATATATTTGCTATTTCTGTAAACTTTTCCTTTTTTGGGAACATACGAAGAGTAATTTCCTAAAAATACATGCATGGGATCACTAATTTTGTATAAACCTAAAGCTATGTTTCCATAAAAGTAATGCGCAGAAAATTACCACAAAATATATTTTTATAAAACAAAAACAAAACACTAAAAACAATGTAACATTATGTATAATCACTAGAAATAAATCAAAATCCGAACTAGCAAAACATTTTAATGTTAGTGATGAAACAAAATTCTTTAGTATAAAATAACAAAAAATGTATTTCATTTTAACTTAAATGTAAAGAAAATCATAATAACTCAATTTTCAAATAATTGCCCTAACTCTTTTTTTTGTTTAATTTCTAATGAGAGTTTTTCCTTTTCTAAAAGAAATAATTCCTCTTTCTGTTGCTTTCGAGCTAAAATCCTATTTTTTTCTGCCATGTAACATTCCTTTTTTTCCCTTATTAATTCTAGATTCTCCTTCATCACTCCTGATGACGTCAACTGGTTTGGTCTACGTCGTTTTGCCCAAGTGTGTTTTAAACAATCAGACTTGCAGAATAGTATAAGTATGTTCTTTGGGGATATTGTGTTCTTCAATCTCCAAGATAATATTATCACTTTCCATAATGTGATTTCCACCAAACTCACTGTCGAGGTCAAAAACTGTCTTTTCATTCATTAGGCTGAGAGCCAATTGCTTAACTGGATCATCTTTGTATTCAAAGGATCCTCCTCCAGTTTTCTTAATTTCTTTTTTATCGTCGGCCACTTCTTTTCAAACTCTTTTTTTAATATTATTATATTTTTTTAGGGCTTCCTTCTCACTTGGGTATACTTCTGAAGTCTGGGAACCTTTGTGATTTTATCCCAGGCTTCGTCTTTCTCTCGTCATGTCTGAGCGATAGTTTTCTTATTTTCAACAATATCTTTAAAATGTTGCATAATGTTCAAAAGTTGAGTTTTCTCTCTAAAGGAAAAATTGGGTGCTCTTTTTCTTTCATCTTTTTTGCTTTCCTTGGATAAGCTCATTTTTTAGGAACTATATTTCACGAAAAACACGGCAAAATAAAATAGAATAACTAAATAGAAATAGACAAAAACAAAAAACGAGGTTATGATGACCAATGTTTCGGCATTTAACTAAAAGCAAAAAACAGCGTTGTTGCCAGGTGTATTTAATCCTTAGCCAAGAATTTGCTAAATGGAACCTGTGCAAAGCATTACCTTCTTAAAGTTAACCTTAAGATAAGATTCACCTTTATTTAGTTTAACTTTTAGGGATAACTGGTGCAAACAGGCGTTAGAGTCCTAATAAATTATCACTTTTGTCCGTTAGTAAAATAAAAAAAATTATTTACCAGACATTAAGATAGTTCAAATGCTTTTAGAAAAAGAGTCAGTTTGAATATTGCAGTAAATAAAAAAATATATTCATAAAACTAATACAAAAAAACTGATATTTTACTTTAACTTTCGATCAATACATAAATTACGAAAAAAAACTCTTATTAGGACTCTAACGTAGTTTAAATGCGTCTTATATAAAAGTTTGTTTTTTTGAGGCTTAATTTTCCACCAATAAAGAAAAAGAAAAAAGTGATTAATTTTTAAGAAACAAGTGACAACCCCAGACAATGGAGAAAATCTCAAAGTAAGAAGTTGCCAACTTTAAAAGGCTATAACTCCAAAAGTAGTCATAGAATTGGATTACGACCAGGAATACTTTTAACCAGGACGTTAAGATCTAGAAAAAAAAATCAAAAAATTCAGAATATTAGCCGAAAGCAATTTTCTATAAACTTTGTGAGGGGTCCTTTGGGAGTGTAAGAAATTTATTTTTAATAAAAAAAATTTAATCTTTGTTACAATACAAAAAACTGTAGTAATTATTTTTAGGGTTTTTATGGGCTTATATCTTATCTTCGATTATTTTTTAGTAACTGTGGAAAAATTATATTAAACACTTTTATTGTCAGCTTAAATGTCAATCCTGACCGTATATTCTCTATCAGCTATAACAGTTCAGTTTTCCTATTTTTAGCGACTATCGGGATAATAACGTTATACAAAATGCATTTTGCTAAGCTAAAAACTGATGGGAAAAACGGCATTGCTTTCAATTTATCGATTATCTAGACATAAAGGAAGGCTCCTGTCATATAAACTATAAACCGTTAAATTCTAAGGACTTTTTGTTCGTTTTTATTAATTAAATCATTTTAAAACTACAATGAGTTTGCTATATTTTCGTGTATCAAAATGGTAGGCGACTGAAACTGAAACGTGTAGCTTAGATGATTTGAAATTACGTTTTAATTTGCTGTGCAGTATCTATTTACTGAAACACCAAAGCTTTTTAATAGTTTTATTCAGGGCTCGCTCTAGGGGGCGGCAACCTGGGCCCCTGCCCAGGGCGGCAAGTTGGAAGAGCGGCATGAAAAATCCAAAAAAAACACCATAAATCCCCGTTTTGCCTACCTACGTTCCTAGGTATATATGAAGTTTGAACCATTCCAATTCCCAGTTAACAAATTTAATTTCCTTTGTTTTGCCGTGCCGTCTTATTTTTAAAACAGTGACAATTTCGACGGATCCCTTTTCTTTTTAATAATATTATCAAGCAATTCCGCGACAACGTAAGCAGAACAACGCCGGCACAGGTACATTTTTTGGTCATGGCGGCGTCGCAGCAAAGGACAAGCCGGCGAGCGGCGAGGAATAGACAGACAATTTGCTGTTTTGGTAGGTATAAAACGAAGAAGGGATTAAAAAGGCGGCAATTTCTTGTTTTTCCCAGGGCGGCGTTATTGCTAGAGCGGGCCCTGCTTTTATTAAAGCGAAGCAACGCAAAACAATTTACGATTACATTACGATGAATAACATGCAAGTCTTAAGAAATAAAAATAAAGTTATTAAATCGGTAAATTTAGAAAGTTTTCTCTAAAGAAAAGTTGTTTCCTTAAAACTCACATACGACGCTATTTCAAGTAAGTTCAAGAGAAACAATATCCGCTTTACAGTGAACTCGGGCTGTAAGGTAGTTACTGAAAATCCATGTACTGTAGTTGGACTGGCAGGATCGCCATGTAAGGTAACTACTTGGTTCGAAGAAGTAAAATACTTGTTTTACTGGTTAGGTATTAAAAAGGGTATATTTGTTACTAGTAGTTACATTATATCAGAGCTATAATGAACCTTATCGAACTTATAGAGTCTTATAGAATCTTATAAAATCTTATACTATATTACAGTCAGTCTTATTTATACTACGTACTAACCTTAAACTACGATAATAACCTTTTTTTTTAGAAGGAACTATTATTGTTATAAGTATTAAGAGTGATTACCACATCACGTCTGACAATGACTATAACCCCTGACTTAACCTTGTTATGGTGTTCAAAATTAAGCAGTAACTTATAACAATAATATTAAACAATTTGTTATTTAATAATAAAGGTAAAATAATGGAATATATAATATATAATATATAATATATAATATATAATATAATATAATATGGTAATTCTACCATAATGTCCTTATTTTTACCCTACAGGGCCAAAAGAGAAAGAAAAAATTTAACACTTAAGTAAATATTACAAATATCACTTACTCACTGGCTGGAAACTGCTCTGGTTCTGGGATTGTGTTTTTATACCATTTAGAGAGACTTTAGTGACCAAACGGGCAGAGGTTACCATTCTTTAACGGCTTTAAAGCCGTTAAAGAACTCCACTGAGTAAGGTTTTATAATGTATTGTTATCCCTGCCATAATATACAAGGAGTTCCTTTATGCTGTGTCAGGAGTTATTAAAATTAGGAGAAAAGCTTTCTAAATTAACTATTCAAAATTCAACCCTTTCTTCAACCAATAATAAACAGTTATTTATATCAACATTTGTCTACTGACTCCTCCTACGAAACTAGAAATGTTCTTCTTGCTCTATGCCCTATCTTTCCACTTCAAATATTTTTATCAAACCTATCACTCATTAAAGGTCTCCATTTTTTTTTTATGATAAAACACCTGCACTGTAGGAAAAATCCTTTAAGGCGCTCTGGGAGCGGTGCGAGTGCGAAAAAAGCGATTAACGTTGGTCTTGAAACGTTGAAGATTGTATTCATTGGGAAACACGACCTCAGGAAGATCATTCCACAAAGATGACGTTCTCCAGATGAAAGAATTCTTGAACAATGAAGTTCGAGGAGTACTAAGCTGAACAACATATGGATGAGCGGCAGTGGTTCGCCGTGTATTTCTGTTTTGCATTGCTCTAGGTGGAATCAAGTAGGCAATGTCAGTCGAACACCTGCCATGGAAATATCTGTAAAAGAGAGCCAAATCACCAACCTGTCTTCGATGCTCCAGGCTATCAAGGGTCTTGGTCAGCTCGGGGTCACCGATTAGACGAACGTCTCTCCTTTGAATGGAATCCAGTAGCCGAAGGGTGTGCTTAGGTGCAGAGCTCCAGACATGAGAGCAATATTCTAATGATGGTCGAATCTGGGCTTTGTAGTGTCAAAAGTTGATGAGGTGTGTACAACCTTTTGGTGCGGAAAAGTACACCAAGTTTCTGTGCAGCTGCCTTGGCAATTGCAGCAACGTGATCATGCCAAGACATATTACCTCCCAGATTGACCCCCAGCAAATAAATAGACGGTGCCAGGAGAATTGCGTGTCCTGCCATGACTATATCCGGTTCTGCAATGTTAACCTTTTTGGAGAAGACTGCTGCCTGGGTTTTCTTAGCATTAAATTCGACTTGGTTACTGTCACCCCAAGCCAAAATTTTCTTCCAGGTCATTGTTGAGGCGCAATAATTCATGCTGCCTGCGAAGATGTGCGTCGGCAGCGGATTTTTGGGGGGTCAAGGTAAAAGATGAGACAAGTGTGCTGTCATCAGCAAAGCTATAAATTGGATTTTGTGTTTTCACTAGAAGGTCGTTAATATACAGTAAAAAGAGGGTAGGCGACAATATGGACCCTTGAGGAACACCGGCATTGATGGTGAAGGTGTCTGAAAATATTACGTGTCCGTTCTTAACCTTCTTCTTTCTGATAAATAATCCATAATAATTACTTTTTGATTTCTTTAAGTTTTACATAGCGAAACACAGTGTAAAGTGTTCCCCTCCCATTAGCAATAATAAGTAGCACTAGGAGGTTGACTCGTATAAGGTACTGATGACTGATTATATCAATATTTTTCACATTATTTTTGTCTGGGTCACTGAAATTTACGCATCGGTTTAGGTAACTCTATTACTGAGACACCATCGATAGTAGACAAAATATACAGGGTGGCCCATTTGTCTGACAAAGTAATATACCGTCTCTACTATTAAAGATATCAAAAAAAAGTTTTTATAAAAGTTGTGTTTTGGCAATATTTCGATTTTTATTTAAATTTTGGTGAAAAAAACTATAATTTTTATTTTTCTAGTAAGTCATGACCAGCAAACTAAAAACAAATGTAATTAAATATTATCCCATATTAAAATAAATCGAAACCATAGTTAGTACGTATTTATTTAATTTAATAAAATTTTGTTTTTATTACGCAACTTGATATTGAAAATAAGGTTACAAACATTATAAATATAAATATAATAATTATAAATATGGCATTATATTCAATTACATTTGTTTTGACTTTGCTAGTCATGGGTTACTAGAAAAATAAAAACTATAGTTTTTTTCACCAAAATTTAAATAAAAATCGAAATATTGCCAAAACTAGTAAATTTAGGTATAGGTATGACTTAACAATAATAAAAGATACTTACAATATCTATTAGACGAGCCTAATAAATATAGGGTGTTTCATTTAAAAAAGCAGAGTTATTGTATTTTAAAATTTTGTATATTTGGATGTCAACAGAAAACACCCTGTAAAAAATTTTCGGTACTTAAAGATTTAAGACAGTTTTTCTATCCCTAAACTTAAGAGCTTACAAGAAATTTTCGATTTTCGATACTCTTATTGAGAAATACAGGTAATTTTTTACTATCATGTTTTTTCCAAAATTTTAAGAATTTTGCATTTTGTTTGGCAACGTTGCAAAAAATTAAAACACTAAATATGGCGTCATATGGACAATTTTCTAAGGAAACAAAAAATGCTAAAATATATAGGGTGTTCCATTTAAAAAAATGTATATTTTTATTGTCCTACTTTTTTGAACCATCCTGTATGTTTAAAAATAATTTTAGAACATACATTTTTTTGTACCTCACAACTTTTATAAAAACTTTTTTTTGATGTCTTTAATAGTAGAGACGGTATATTACTTTGTCAGACAAATGGGCCACCCTGTATTAATAAAGTTTAGGAAATGAATACTATTATTGTTCAGAAATTTGAACTCTTGTTTTCATGAATCTCAAACAATTGATAGAATATAATAGAGACGGAAAAGGCATAGTTCTAAATCTTTTGAAAACGGGCTGATAGTGATCAAAATATCCAGCACTATCAATCACTCGAATAGCGTCCTTTCGCTATATAAATGCCCGTATTATCCATCTCTTATTAACTTTACCAAGCAGATACTTTCTATAAAAACAATTATCTCAACGATGGTTAACATGGAAATTATCTTGCTGATAAAGATACCAGGAGATGGATAAGATGGGCCTTAACGGCTGATGCAGAATTACCTCATAAAAAGACAACAGACGTCATATGGGAATAAAAAAGTAAAAAAAAACTGCTGAAAGGGTAAATGGATTAAGTGTATCATTAAGTCTGCTCAGAACAAATATGGAGGATGCTAGTCGTTTTAAAAGACTATTAATATGTGCAGGCCAGTTTATTCAACAATTCAGTAATTTTGCGAATTTATCACATGTGACAGACTTATAAGAGAAATAATATTACTCCGAGTTTTATCGAGATTAAGCTGAAAACCATTATTTGTAATTTGTAGCGGGCCATAGATTCCAAAGTTAACATATTCCCTGGTATGCAAAAATTTTTTTTATCGGAAGCAACATTTGTCTGTAAACCGCGGTAGTGGCTCAGAGGATACGTACAATAAAAAAAGTATGTCGGAAATTCAGTGGATTTAAGAATACAGAATGCAGTATGTTATTAGTGATTCCTAATAACGGAACCGGGAAGGGCGTCATGGACTTCTGGGGGGGGGGGGGGGGGGGGTTAGTTTATTTATAATATCGAGTACTTTAGTCTCCGACACTGGACGTAGTAAAAAAGACAAAGTACAGTAGCATAGGTACGTTCTCTGTATTCTAATCGCATTATAAAAATAACAATTTTGTGTAAACACACCTTGATTTATTCGAAAACAACTTATATGTTTGTCTAAATAGTCGGGAGCCTTTTGAAAGAACGTTAACCTCTTCAAAAAGTAAAAATAACAATACATTTGATTGTAATCTAAGAAATCGATATACTATTACGTAATTTACGTGACTAGGAAGCCAAATGTTGTTAAAGCTTTACTTAACCGAATAAAAAGGAATTGGTTGATGAGAAAAGTAGACAGCAAAAGTTCAAAAATAAAAGATACAAGCACTATTATTATAAGACATATTCACCAAATAATTTTAATCATAAACTTAAAACTGTCCTAAATTAACATGTTGTTAGTTTAGAATAACAAAATATTTCGCTGCAGAAAGATGTTAAACAATAAATTAACCAACCGGCAACTTTGAATGTGACATAAATGATGTTTTCAGAACTTATTTTAATTCTTGATCTACCAATCACGCAATTTTGATTGTGGGTAAATGGGTTCTATCATTGTCATTGATGTCATAATCCAAGTTCTTTGGTTAGTTTATTATTGTTTAAAATCTTGATGCAACCAAATATAAGTCACAATATTTTTTTTGCAAACATTTTTTTTTAGTTTATACAGAGAAAATATTAAGTATTGTTTTCTGCTATAGTTCATTTCTAACAAGTTTTTAGTGCATTGACTTTTTTCTTGTCAAATACATTTAAAAAAGTTTAAAAATTATTTTAAAAAACATAGATATAATAACTCCGTTTATTAAAAATTCAAAAACTAAAAAAAAAGTGTATATTTTTGAGTAGTGTGTTTTAAAATTGAAAAAATTATCTATTTTCTTGGTACTAGAACTTGCGACTTTCTTCTTTAAACGCCGCTGATTTAGCTTAATCAACTTTAAGAATTTCCTTTCATTTCATCAGATCCATCCCTAGGCGCGTTTCGCCATATCATGGCTCAAAAGTAGAGCTAGGATCCGACGAAAGAAAGAAGCAACTCAAAGCTGCTTATACAGTATTTGGTAGGGCACATCAGCAAAATGTTGCACGGAGCGACATCTGTGTCGTTGTTTTGCCTTGCCCGAAGTTTTAAAATTGAGAAAACGAGAACAGACGAGGATTTATGCAACATTTTAAAATACTGGGCATGTGATATGCGAAAATCCGATGGAAGCGATTATAAAGAAGGTGCGGTCAAGCTTTTATAGAACAAAACGGCCAAAATGCTTTAGGAACTATATTTTTGAAAATATAATCGCCGCATAGATCCATTTAATGACATAGTTTTTCAAAGCGCCCGTTTTGCCCGAAATGCAAAACGTAAAGAGTTGCAGGCGGTACCTCGTGCACGAAAGGAGAGTTCCACAGCTTTGACGAAACAGAAAATAGAAAAAATGGCCTTTAGTTTGGATGAAAATACCCCAGATGGGCTTAAACGGAAATTTTTCCACATAGCTGCATCCGAACTAGCATGGAGGGGAAATGAAGCGTTTTTTTTTGTTATTGGAATATTTTTATGAGGAAAAATATAATAACGGGTCCAGTACCGGTCGTCTGGAATACAGCCCAATATTTGCTAAAACGGCACAAGGAGGGGCAAGTCAACATGCGAAAGTAAGTGGCTTGAAAAAAATCTTGTGAATCCGGATTTATGTCCAATACGATTTTATTTTAAGTTAATGTCCAAAAGAGGTGAAAACATTAAAATTAATTGATTATTTTTGACGGTCAATCAGAAAGAAAAACAGAATGATAATTCTTCATGATTAAAGAATTGTCTAGCACGTATTAACATTATAAGAAACTGGACAAAAATGGGAGCAATCAATATCGGCTTAGATATTAAAAATAAAAAAATCACGAATGATCCTTATAGAGCTTCAACAGTAGGTACCTACTATTAGCAGTTTAGGCGCTAATTTCCAGGAAATCATTAAAATACCGAGCCATAGTTCTATAAATTCTGTTACTCCCTTTATTCAGCTCAGCGAGCAGCATCATATGAAGATTTTGTCGTAAATGAGAGTCGCAAATACACCTTCATCTACTTCTAATGCTAAGACACAAATTCAAACACCTCCAACCTGATAATAATTCATCCAATGGTTCAAGTTTTCACTATAATAATTATTGTAATTTTATTATTTATTATTATAATAAAAATGTTTAAGATAAAAAGGATATACCGGGTGTTGCATCGTCTAGCGGGACATAGGAAATCCCATGTAATTTTAAATGGGGTCAATTATTGGCTTCCCTAATTATTTTAGAGAAAAATTCTATTTAGGTATATTAAAGAGCACTAAAACCCACATTCAAAAGAATAACTTTAGATATTTTTGATGAGCCCGTTTACGGGTTATCGCCGATTTCTTTTTAACTATTTCTCCTTTTTATGGCCCCGTATTTGCGGGCACCAGTCAAGGTAAATGATGACTATCAAATAAAGTTGTCATTTTGAAATGTGTGCTTTATTGTTATAAAAACTCGTACATCGAAAATATAAAAGGTGTATTTATGAGTACAAATTAATCTGAATAAAACTAAAATAAAGTATCTAATTACAAGGTTAATTATGACATTTTACATGTTTCAATATTTTACTAATTAATAGGTAGGTACTAGTAAATTGTTAGAACTTTAGGATTTAAGAAGATGTTCAAATATTCCTCCATTGACTGCTAGACAATAACCGAGGCGATCATAAAATTATCTTCTTACGTTCGCTAGTTGGTAAACTGAAATTCTATTGCATTCGGCACAAATAGCATTTTTTAACTCATCTAGATTTGGGTATTTTTTATCTTTGTATATCCTGTTTTTTAAATGGCCCCAGAGAAAGAAATAATTTGGCAATAAATCAGGAGACCTGGCTGGCCAATTTACTGTATAATTTAAGCCAATAACATTTCCATTAAAAGCACGCTTTAAATATTCCCGGACAGCCAGGGTACTATGTGCCGGGCATTTGGTACCAAACTTCCTGATTTTCCCTGGCGGCATCATGTAAAGTAGGTAAAATATGATCTTCAAGTAGTTCCAAAAAATATTCTGCATTTAAATTTCGTGTAAGAAATAATGGCCCGATAATATTTTCTCCGAAAATCCCAGCCCAAACAATAACTTTTTGTGGATATTGCGTCCTTGTTTCGACAAACCTGTGTTGGTTTTCTTTGCTCCAATATCGATAATTTTGAACATTGGGTTCATTGTTTAAGGTAAATGTGCATTCGTCAGTGAAAGAAATGTTTTTTAAAAATTCCCTATCCATGTTTGCTCTTTCAATCATACCAAAATAAAACTCCTGTCGTCGTATTTTGTCCCTATCTCTTAGCTCTTGGTGCTTTTCATATTTGTATGAATAATATTTATGTCGTTTCAAAGCTCGTAACGCTGTGGTGTGATCTAATCCTATGTCTTCCTCAAGTTTCCTTGTGCTGATCTTCCCATCATTTTCTTCCACGCACAATAAAACTTGCAAGTCCCTATCATTTCTTGCATCTCTTCTTTGTTCCTGCCTTTTTTCACATCTGCAGTTATTTATTACAGTGCCTTTTGTCTCAAATTTCTTGATAGTCCTTTCGACTGTAGATTTTGCAGGTATCGGTCTATTCGGATACAGAGCAGAAAACATATCTGACACTTTTTGATAACTATTTCCTTGATAATACCATTTAATCATCTATATTTTTTCTTCAGAAGTGTAATGCATGGCTAATATTTTCGATGTACGAGTTTTTATAACAATAAAGCACACATTTCAAAATGACAACTTTATTTGACAGTCATCTTTTACCTTGACTGGTGCCCGCAAATACGGGGCCATAAAAAGGAGAAATAGTTAAAAAGAAATCGGCGATAACCCGTAAACGGGCTCATCAAAAATATCTAAAGTTATTCTTTTGAATGTGGGTTTTAGTGCTCTTTAATAAACCTAAATAGAATTTTTCTCTAAAATAATTAGGGAAGCTCATAATTGACCCCATTTAAAATTACATGGGATTTCCTATGTCTCGCTCGACGATGCAACACCCGGTATGTACTTATACAACTCTATGTTTCGGGATTACCTCTATTACTTTAGGGGAGTAGTGTTGCCGGGTAACGGGTTTTGTGTCAGGTAAAAGTATTATTCGGTAATCCCGAAACATCTTGTGGTATTACATTTGAAAATCGTTATACAAACTTTTAAATTCACCTATGAGAATGCCCTTGATTGTCTTATCCTTTAAACCTAATATACGCAGAACTCTCACCCTTCATCAAATCAATCAATATAAATGCTGTAAACAAATTTATTACCTATATATGCTATATATATATATATATATATATATATATATATTTTTTTTGTTTTTGTTTGTTTTTTGTTATATATATATATATATATATATATATATATATATATATATATGCCTATAAAACAAGCAAAGTTAATTTACCAACAAAAGTTATTGGGTGTAAGGACCTGATATATTATCGATTACGACAACATCGCTTCGCTAAACCCTCCTAACTGACTATTATTTTATTTAAGGTAATCCTATCTTGATGCTCATTAACCAAATTAATCCTCTGGAAGCATGTGGAACTCGTTAGGAGAAACACGAACATGTCTATAATTCAATTAACTCTGGAATTAAATATGAGTAAGCCTCATCGGTGGATTTTAAACAATAATTTAACTTCCTCAGTTTTAAAACAAGCCCACGACTTGCAATTAACATTTACTAAAAAATGAGTGAACTTATTGATATTAATTTGAAGAATTAGTCCATACTTGAAGTGAAGTGGCAAGTTAAATAGGGAGAAATAATACTCAAAGTCAACCTTCACTAAGATATATTTAGTAAGAAACATTAGTTACTTAGTTCTACATGTTTCGAACGTAGAAACGTTCATCTTCAGGAGAAGTATAGTTATAGTAAAGAAAATTGTGAGTGACACCCTCATAGAGCTTTTGAGAAAGTTAAATACTTAAAGAGAATAATGCTTACATCGAAGTAGGGGAGAAAATGGTATTACCAGGTACTAAAGATAAATATGAGTCATCAAAAAAAATTAAACCAGGAGGAAAGTTTTTCGACAATATTAAATATTAATATACCAATACAGCTACCATTTTAGCCCTTAAAAAATAATTAGGTTCGAATTAATAATATTAATTTAATCCGAATGTAGCTATGGATGGACAATAATTATAAACACTCGTGCATTTTGGCGCGCCCCAGCGACCGCGTCCGTTAGCTCAAAGCAAGTAAAGACCCAATGCCCAGCATGGCCTTAATATTTATTGTTTCTATGGTTACGTGACGTCAGTCACGCAAACAACATACCTATAACAATTTGCATTATGATGAAAGGCAGTTTAAAAATAAATCAGTCTTATGCACCATTGTTTTAGCATTGGTTCGCTTAACCTTAAGGTATTTATTTTGAGGCTTCGCGAAACTTACGGTTATAGATATCGTTTTACGTGATTTACTGTGCGATTAAAAAGTTTTGTTTTTATTTTTCAGTTAATTCAGTAGTGTACGTACAGGGACATTATTTTAAGTGTCTCACCCGATTGGCGACTTTGCTATCGACCACATTAAAAAAACAATTATGTATTCCCTAACAGCTTTTAGTGAAGAAGCCAAATTTGATGTAAAAAAAAATCTATGTTTACAAATTTGACAGATACGACGCCATATTGGATTTTCTTAAACGGCAACCCTACCTTATAGTAAGCCAGCTGCATTCGCCTATTTGTTCCAACATTAAAAATATATAATTGTCAATATTTATTTTCAGCCGTTCCGGAGATACGAGGCTTCGAAGTTGGTGATTTTGTTATCATCGAATTAACAGAAGCTTTGAGATTAGAAATTCAATTTTTTCTGGAGATACGTAATTTTTTATAACGGAGCCACCCATGCTATTGTCAAATATGTCAGATGTCAAAAAATGACAGTTACGACGCCATTTTGAATTTTTTTAAATGGCAACCCACATTTATAACTACACCAATGTATTGCATTTCGCAATCCGATATCAAAAATATATAGTTATCGATATTTATTTCCAACCCTTAAGGAAATACGATATTTATTTTTCGATACGGTCGTATTTCCTTAAGGGATGGAAATAAATATCGACAACTATATATTTTTGAAATCGGATTGCGAAATGCAATACATTGGTGTAGTTATAAATGTGGGTTGCCATTTAAAAAAATTCAAAATGGCGTCGTAACTGTCATTTTTTGACATCTGACATATTTGACAATAGCATGGGTGGCTCCGTTATAAAAAATTACGTATCTCCAGAAAAAATTGAATTTCTAATCTCAAAGCTTCTGTTAATTCGATGATAACAAAATCACCAACTTCGAAGCCTCGTATCTCCGGAACGGCTGAAAATAAATATTGACAATTATATATTTTTAATGTTGGAACAAATAGGCGAATGCAGCTGGCTTACTATAAGGTAGGGTTGCCGTTTAAGAAAATCCAATATGGCGTCGTATCTGTCAAATTTGTAAACATAGATTTTTTTGGACATCAAATTTGGCTTCTTCACTAAAAGCTGTTAGGGAATACATAATTTTTTTTTTATTGTGGTCGATAGCAAAGTCGCCAATCGGGTGAGACACTTAAAATAATGTCCCTGTACCTACTTAGTTGTGTGTTTTTAAAATGAACCGAATTAATGACATAGTTTGTAATTTAATAAGAGAGACGTTTTGTTACACGGGTTTTTAGTCAATGTTTGTTTAAGTACCTGCACTATACCGAGTTCTTTAACATTTAATCCTACATGTTATTTAATTTTAGTGCTGTACTGTTCCCGGAATGTTTTACTTCCTTGAATGATTGTTGCCCTTTGGCAGAACTCTCGAGCAATTAACTTCATTCGCGGGATTAAATTAGTCCCTTAGTTGTGTCCATTAATTATGAAATAGTTAGAAAATTACTTTTATTTCAAAAGCCCATATTTTTATCAAAATTTAATCACTCCGTTTCATTTTCAGTTTACTCTCCTGGACCACTAAGTAATATGTATGTGACTTTACTTTATGTCTTTTGTATACAGGGTGATGGCTAAAATATCAATCTGTGTAAAATCAATCAATTTTAAAAAATGTATAAATTATGATATTACCAATTATGCTGCTATGGAAACCACTCTCCCTATCGAGGGGTGTTATGCTTACCGAATTATTTTTACAAAATTCGTTTTCTGATTAAAGAATACACAAAAACTCGTATGAATTCTCTAAAACTTATTCTCAAATCAATAGTGACTTGTGTAAAAATCCTGGGGAAGAGAACCTATCTTTGTCATTTAATAGCTTTCTCAATATATTTTCTTTATAAAATGTTTAAATATTCGGATTAAAAATCCTGCGAGGGGAGTAATTACCCCCTCACCCATCCCCCCGTATATGCATCCCTGCCTGAATCACCTTTCAGTTTTTCTTCGAAAGAAACTTAAATCCTTCCTTGAAAGTTTTTAAAATGTTCGTAATCACTTTATCGAAAGCTCTTAAACTAGCACTAACTGCTCTCTTTTTGTTTCAGGGTCCGAGTAGAATATTACGTCAATGAAAATACTTTTAAGGAACGACTGCAACTTTATTTTATTAAAAATCAAAGATCTAGTAAGTATACAAAATTATCGTACTATTAATAGTTGCACAAAATATTATAGACCTTGGGAAAATATTAAAAAGGACAATGTCAAATCCAACTATAATAGTAGTTTGTACAACAAGAGTGGATATGATGTGTACAGGCTGATTCCTAAATTGATACTTCTGTTTTAGCTGTGTATAGAAGGCATTAGAATAAACAACATTTTCAAATACCTTTTAAAATAACTCAAAAATAAGGTACTTACATTCTTTTGTTACACTATGGATCAAATACGCTCTTGCCTAAATTGTCCAGTGAATAACATTAAGAAGACTTCTGGGTGTAGGATGAGCTCGCAAGGGAAAGCGTTCTGCGTATAATCTCGAAATATCAGCCGCTTTTTGACGGCACTCAGAGTAAATTAGCACGTACCATATCTACTAGTTGTATTTAAATGTAAATTAAACTTCCGAGTGCGATATGCACAATTCAGTCGAGTTGAACAGTATATTTTTTCTACGACCAAACTTACGAACTTTATGTTAAAAATGTTTAAGAAAGTTTGCCAGGTTTTCGCCCACAATGCTCATGTTAGAAATTTAATTATGGTAAAAACAACTCGATAATAATTCTACATGAAATTAATTTTCTATGTAGATTCAGCAGATCGTATTATTGATAAAACTATTGTGGATGCCTAATATGGGTATATTTTGTTATATTAAACACATTAATGACATATTGTACCATATACATATATATTATATAATTTTGTGTCTTGAAAAAGAAGGCGGAGCCTCAGTTAATACAATAAACTGTGATTGGTCAGTACTTTATAAAGACACCACAGAGGAATCTAATTTTATTGCAATGGTGTCAACTAATGGAAATTTCTGGATTCGTGAGAAATAAAGATCCAAGGCACAGGGTAATGATAGAATAGCGCTGTCGCTGTATCCAAAGGAAAAAGGGAAATCTTTACTCACAGTGTTGTATTCGTAGCAAATTCTTCAGAATCACTTGTGGTAGTTATCTGCTAAAAAATACTTTTTCATTATGGTGTGCATTCGTGGAATTTTTCCTTAAAAATGGGTAATATTATTTTTAAAGGTTGCAACACTGTGCAGCACAGACAGTAATAAATATAAAATTTTGCCGTGCAATAAACAGCAATAGCCTACTTTTTTAGACATTTAAGTGTAAAGGAAACAGCAAACATCCATGTGGTAGTATTTTTGCTTTTATTTATAATATTAATCACTAAAGTTGACTCGTTTAGCTACGTTATAGCTTCTCGGGTGCTCACTCAGTGTTAACTAAATAAATATAATTAACAGTTCTTTGGTGTTAACAATGCTAAACTAATCTTAGTTATGTAATAGTCACAAGTTAGGTGTAAATAACAATTAAATTTTAGATAAATTTAAATTACATGTTTAATTATATTAATTTACCGATAGTTGACCGTACGCCTTGAAAATTAACAACAAATCCCAATTTTTTTAATATCACAAATTTGTCAATAGTGGGTTATGAAATTTTTATTAATAATTAATTATAATCAATAAAATAGGGAAGAAAAAGACTTTGTATTATGTGCTTTATTTAATTAATTTTGTAACAGAGCGCTTTCGGCTCTCGCCATCATCAGTGCTTGCTGAAAGTGAGGATTGAAATTTTAGCCATGGGTTAAACAATAGAAATTGATTTATTAAATTCTAAACATTAAAAGCTTTTTTCTACTCCCACATAGAAATTTGCTGTTTCCTTTACACTTAAGTGGCGAGTAAAGTAGGCTATTCCAGTTAACTGTACGGCAAAATTTTATAACAATCCTAGATAGGTAATGAAACTGACCAATCACAGTAGTCAATTACAGAGAAGCCATTGTTGTTCTTAAAAGTACTGACCAATCACAGTATATTATTCTTACTGAGGCTCCGCCTTCTTTTTTAAGACACTAAATTATATAATTTAAATGCATATGGTACAATTTGTTATTAATTTGTTTAATATAATAAAATCTAGACGCATTTACAATAGATTTATCAATAATGCAACCTGCTAAATGTGCATAAAAAATTAATTTCATGTAGCATCATTTATCAGTTGGTTTTCCCATAATTAGTTTAACGTTTCGATACTCAAGAGGTAGAGCGTTTTACTATGGAACCAATGGTCGTGAGTTCGAGCCCGGCATCCTGAAAACTTTTTTTTACCTTTTTTAACATAAGGTTTGTAAGTTTGTTCGTAGAAAAAATATACTGTTCAACTCGAGTGGATTGTCCATATTGCCATCGGAAGTTTGAGCACGACGCCGTAGGCAATTTACTTCCTATATATATGGACATCATATCCACTCTCGTTGTACAAACTACTATTTTGCTGATATAAACATGTGGAAGATGTAAACTTGAATCATTTACACGTAATACAAAGTATTTTTCTTCCAATCCT
Organism: Polydrusus cervinus; assembly: GCA_935413205.1. NCBI lineage: Eukaryota > Metazoa > Arthropoda > Insecta > Coleoptera > Curculionidae > Polydrusus > Polydrusus cervinus. The sequence goes on along the minus strand of OW284516.1, from coordinate 44,895,679 downwards.
TTAACGTGTACACAGCCATAGCAAAATTTTTAATAGAACGGGGGTTTATTGGAAAGTTTTACACGGTATAAATGTTATTGTTATAAACAATATAGTATTATTGTTTATCAACAAACATGTAATAAAACTTATAAAATATTAACTATCATTATGTAAAATAAACAATGTTCTCCTTCATATTCTAGGTATTGATAAACGTTTTCTTATATAGTGTGTCCAAAAAAGTATGCAACATACAGGGTGGCCCATTTGTCTGATAAAGTAATATACCATATCTGCTATTAAAGATATAAAAAAAAGTTTTTATTAAAGTTGTGAGGTATAATAGTTATTTATGTACCTAGGCAGTAAAGTGATTCTTTATCGGACGAGTCTGAAATTATGAGATGAGCGAGTGAGGCGAATAACAGGCGAGTTCGATAAAGACACTTTACTGACGTGGTGCATACAAAATTTTATCCCTAACCGTTCATCGCCGTTTTATGTAAGGCAGACCGCTCTAAGAAAATAGATGTTTTTCCCCATGTTAAGACGAGCTGCAGACCTATTTTAGAATCGGGTCTACGTAAAATATTTAATAGTTCTTACCTTATATTTGATCAAAATGTAAAGTAGAAGTTTCATACTACCTATTCCATCCCATACTCAAGCTCGAAAGGTTAAAATAGCTTTAAAATCCGACGACAAAAAAAACATTTTAGCCTAAATTTGCCACGTCAGAAAATATCAGCTGACCACGTGCGTATTCTAAAGCACCCCTCAAAAAATTTGACCTACGGCATAGAGTGGAATGCGGAGGGTAATAGTAGTTTGTACAACAAGAGTGGATATGATGTCCATATCGCAAGAGGAAGTAAATTGAGCACGACGCCATAGGCGGAGTGCTCAAAGTTCCGAGTGCAATATGGACAATCCACTCGAGTTGAAAGATTTATTTTGATGGCAAACCCATGAACCAAATTACACTGTAACATATTTATCGATTTGGGTAAGTTCTTATATTTAAAAAAACTCTTTTTTGAATATATCTATCTTTCTCACATTCGGCTTCTTGCTGAATAACAGACAACAAGCGATATATGTATTAATAAAAACGAACAATTTATTTTCTCAACCAGGTATTTTGAATAATAATTATTGTTTTACTGAAATGCACAGAAGAAAAATAGGTTTGTCGGGTTTATTTTTGCTTGCGTAAGAATTATAACTCCAAAAGTACAACAAAATAGTTGTAGAATTCGTTTTAAACAGTTAAAAATGGATTTTGTGCATTATTATGAATTTTTAACGTTCGCTATGGTCAAATTTTTCAAAATAATCGCCAATTTACAAACTAGCAACACTGTTACCGTGGAAAGAGGTGGCAATACTGTAAGTAGAACTAACATAACCTTAAAAATTTTAGTAAAAAATGGAATATTTTCTAGAAATCTTATAATTTCGTCTGTTTTATTGGGTTATCTTTATATTCCACCATTTAAGGAAGAATTACCAGCTAATTTTGTTGCGTATAATAAAAGTTTTAAGGTCAATTGGGGTTGGATCCCCGTTCAAAATATATCAGAAAATATCCCCGTGCACAAATATTTATAATAATATACCTATTAGAAAACGTTCATTTGGTAGATATATAGTACATTTTATGCAAAGCTGGTAGTAATTGTCTTGAAATGAGTGAAAATAAAGATATTGTTGAAATGAGAAAGTGCGTCTTTGCGCAAATCTTTAGTTCGGTAAGAAAATAACAATAATTTGGTAGACAGTGTGGTTCTTTATGCAGGATTCGAGGCATAAGGACACTAATCGCAATAAACTATATCTTCCGAACCAGTTGTCCGATCGACTTCGGGTTTCCTCGAAACGACTTATTACGTCACCCTGAACACGACCCACGTGTTAGATTTTAATTTTGACATTTGACAAATGACCTTGACATATCTTAATTGACAGGTGACAGCCGCCATCTTTTCCTAGTCGTAATATGACGTCATCCTAAACACGTGGCATATAATGACTATTATTGCCCAAGTAGCTAACGCCCAAGTAGCTAACGCCAAAGTAGCTAACGCCTAAGAGTGCGACGTTTGACAGTTGACAGATGACGTATGACAGATGACAGATGACGTATGACAGATGACGTATGACAGATGACGTATGACAGATGACGTATGACATATGACGTATGACAGATGACGTATGACAGATGACACGCGCCTGCGCACTGTCAGCGCATGCGCAGAAGGTTGTGATAAAATTGGCGCAGAACTCTCCATCTTTCCCTACTTCGGTCCACTTGATGTGATGAAGGTGTGTTCAGGCATGGTCAGCTGCACCTGAATTTTTCAGTTTCTCTTTTAAGCGTGTTATTTCTGTGTTCCTTGATCCTAGTTTCAAGTGGCCTTGGAGTCTCACCAATGTACGATCGGCCACATTTGCAGGGATCTAGTACACACAGTTTTTCCTGTCTTTTTGACTTGTTGGTTTCGTCTTCGTCAGGTGGCTTCTTAAAGTGTCTTTCGAGCTGAATACCGTATTGATGTTGTATCATTGTCCTAGTCTTCTAATTCTCTCAGATAATCCTTTGACATATGGAATGTTGAGTGTTGATGCACTCATTTCAGTTATGTACCAGTGCATCTAGAGTATTCTAGAGCATAAATAGAGATGTAGTTACTTTACTTATTTAGTATTCACTTGAAGACGACTGGAGATACTTACCAATTGAAACGTTGTGATTTAAAACAAATTAAGACAATGCAAGTCCAAAACTTCTCTATCATTCAAGACTCTGTATAAGGTTAAACTTTTATTTCTTATACTAAACCTTCGTTGGCGTTGTTAAATGTTTCTAGATATAATAGCAAATGAAGTGCCTGGTTTTATTTTTTTGTCTTTATTACTCAATTTCTGTTTTCACTTCAAAATTCCTCGATTTCAAAGAATAATCCCTGAAGATCCATTAGATTTACCCTCGTTTTTCCACCAATAAAACGAAAGTTATTTGGAATTCTGTTTATATGGGTCAGACTATTTTATATAAAAAAGCTTTTTTAGAAAAATGTTTTAATTAACTATAAAACGTGTTACATGTTATAAAATAAGACTACTATAATACAATAATTAATATTGATTACATTATAAAAATAGCCTATGTTTGAAGGTTGGAGACAATGATGTTCCTTGAACGATAGAAGAGTTTTCTTGCATTGTCTTTATTTGTTTTACATCACAACATTTCAATTGATAAGTATCTCCAGTCGTCTTCAGGTGAATACTGTAGTAGTATTCCATTTTCAAGTATTTACCTGAAGACAACTGGAGATACAAGTTGAAACGTTGTGATGTTAAACAAATAAAGTCCAAAACTCTTCTATAGTTCATAAAAATACCACTTAAAAAACTTGAAATATCATACACCCTATAGAAGAGTTTATTAATCATTAATTGAAGAGTGGAATGGTTAAGTCGGCTAAGTGCCATTTCGCTACTTTTTTGTTTTTATACTTAAAAATAATCTAAATGTCAACGCGTATGTATCCTAAAATAGGCTATGTGCTAAACCCATTATTTAACTACGTCACCCTACTAAAATACTGTAGCTCAGGAAATGTGCCATCGAAAGTTTCATTTAAAAGCGGCTAAGTGCCAACCGTAAATCACGTGTCTAGGCAATAAGTCTGAATCAGTCATAGTATCTAGTACTAAGCCAACCGTTAACGGTGTTGATCACGGGGTCTGTTCTTTTGGCGGGAAACATGGAAAACCCCATAAGAAATAGTGCTAACAAGCGAAAGAAGTACATGAGAGAACAGAAAAAGTTGCGGGTCAGTGGAAAAGCATATAAAACTGGATCATTAAATATACATATAGCCTTTTTTTAAATGCTGCCTTATAGGCACGTAGCCTGTTCTAATGATTAAGAACTTTAAAAATTATTTTTAAGATAATCATATAAGCTGGATGTCTACATTTTTGTCAGGGTATTCTAATAACACTAAAATATATAAAAAAAGAAATAAAACTTTACTAGCGTTTATATTAAGTCTCACAGACAGTTTTTTCCTTCTAGTTTAAAACTAAACTTTTGGCACTTATCCATTCCACTCTTCAATTTTCAATTTAAATTTTCTTTAATCTAATTTAGAAAAAAAATATCATTGATTTGTTAAGTCTCCCAAGCAGCATTTTCACAACGTCCGACTAATTTTGTAAAACTTGCGACGTCGCATTAAGTACAAATAATACACACCTCTTGACCGTTACTAGACGACGTTGAGTCGTCCTTTGTTTTGACCATATTTAATAACGTTGTACCGAAGTACAACATCCAACGTTAGATCAGCGTCCGATTTGGTCATAATTGATAACGTTGTACCGAGGTACAACATCCAACGTCAGATCAGCGTTAGGGGTTCTATATAATATTGCAACAACATGAATATTTTATCCATGTGTCCTTTTTCGGTATTGAATCAGCATTTGACTGATGAAGTCTCACTAGCTTTTTTGACGGTGGCCAAAATAAATAATGTCCATTTTCTTCCCACTTATGGGGAACTCGGCACTGGTTCCAGTTCTTGCAACTCCTAGATTAGTACCACTTTAAAGTAGTCACCCATTTCTTTTTTTCTTTAATTTGTACAAGAAAACTAGATGATTAACGATTAAAAACTCGACGATTAAGAACGACTACCCGGTGCGCGCGTTAATATTTTGTTAGGTTATGGATCGATTATCGGGCGTGATTACTATTACGTCCGTAGGGATGCTAACATATCCGTGGGAATTTTAGTTGCTGTTATTTTACCGCTAATGTTAAGCCATCCACGGAAAATGTTTTAATTTATTCGATAAAAAAATTAAGAAAACCTTAAATATTGATTGTTATAGCTAGCGTTATCGGAAAGGTAGCCACGGCCCAACAAAGATAAATTAGATAAGTAATCAGTTGATCTCGCCCGGTAATACAGATTCCTGTTGTTCTGAGTCGTGAATAGGTCGTAATTAGTAAATTTTCCGACCAAAGGTTGTGTTTGGTAAGCCATTGGGTTAAAAATAACCACTCGAAGTTATTGTTAGTAAAACTTTGGTAGTTTGTACGACTACGCCATTTGCAATAATGCATCTTTGGCAGCCATTGTTGTTCAACTTTAATTATTTCTGTTTTATATGATCAATACTTCAATGATACGTTTTAAAACACATTGAAACTTCGTAATAAAGCCACATAATTATGACTTTAAAGTTTAGAGCAAAAGAAACTTTTTTCAAAAAAAAGTATTTTTTTTTTATTTGTTTACAAAAACTGCGAATTTGCATGGCGCGCTTTTTATTTCCTATATATCTTACCCATAATTATCAGTAAAGTAGCTTGCGTCTACGTTTTTACTATGTCAGTAACACGAACGAAATTATTTAAAATTATCATTATGCTAAACGTTTCTACCATCTAATTTAATTATAACAATGCGACATGATTATTTTACAAGTTACTATTGTCTTGTTATATTTTATAGGTTAGCAAAGCTGTGATAATATAACCAGTTACTATATATATATATGCCGACTATTACTATCATATATCTAAAATTTTGCACTACATGGTCTAATTTCTTGTACTTCAAAATATAGTCGCCACTTGTCTTTAATAACAACTTTAAGTTGGTTTTCGACGTCAAAACGACCCTAAAATGATTGACCATATTGGCGCAAACAGGAGTTGTAACAAGGTCGTACTGACGTAGTATGCCGACGTCGGGTCGCATAGGACAACGTCGGCGCGACGTAAAATTGCTGATTGGGCTCTTAAAAGAACAAGTCTTAATAGTAAAAAAGTATCTGTTTAAAGGTTGGAGATAATGACGTTTCTTGAACTGCAGTAGAGTTTTGAACTTACATTGTCTTTATTTGATTAGAATAACTACGTTTCAACTGGTAAGCATCCACCTAAAGACGACTGGAGATGCTTACCAGTTGAAACTTAGTGATTTTAAACAAATAAAGACAATGCAAGTCCAAAACTCTACGGCCGTCCAGTAAAAAAGTAGTTTCACAACAATGGCCTTTTTCTCAATACAGAAAAAAACCTAAGTCCCATTATTAAGGTAATTGTCTTTTTCTGGATTACTAAAGGTTTTAAGGTTATGTTATTTCATTCTGCGGCCAAAGAATACATTTCATCAGAACAATTAACGAAATTGGCTATGATTTAGAGCAATAAATAGTCCATTTTTATTCTTAAATATATCGCTTTTTGTCTGTTATTCTGGAAATGACCGATTTTGAGAAAGATTTGTGAAAAATGTAATAGTAGATTCTGTAACGAGGTTGGAATGAAAATTTGATTTGAGTGGAAGATTCCGAACGCGAGCGTAGCGAGCTTGAGGAATCACGAGTATCGAATTTTCATTCCAACCTCGTTACAGAATCTACTATTACATTTTTCACAAAATCTTTCTCACAATCGGCAGACTATATTTTCTTCACAACCAAAAATACTTTTCGCAATATTTGTAATTTCAGGTGGAGTATTATCCAGTTCCATATCTGATTCATCCGATTTTTCACTCATATTTTGACTTGCCCTAAAATTTGTCTGCTGACATTGACAGTTTCGAAATTCATGGCAACCTATGTCGTTTAAATCAATTACAGAATATTCATTCCGTATCTTGTTATGGAATGAAAATACACGCAAAACGCATAAGAAGCAAGTGTTTCAGAATAAATATTCCAACTCAGGAGCGAGAATTTTCACATTCTATTATCAAAAATGATTTTGGAATTATTTCATTCAGTAATAGTCGTGGAGAAAAAAAAATACCCACATCGACAAATATGTTACAGTGTAAGTTGATTCCTCAGAAGTTCACGGCCAACTAAAAAGGCAAGTTATTGAGCACTCCACCTACGATATCGTGCTGAACTTACTTTCTCGTGCGATATGGACATCATATCCAGTCTTGTCGTACAAACCACCATTATTTTAGTAGCGCCAGCTTCTTGATCATCACGTAACGCAATTTTTTCTTATTGTGTCTTCTATTCAATTACATTAATAATAAATATCTACATTTTGCTGCATTAAAAAACAATAAAGTTAAACAGAAATAAATATAATAAATTCACATTAAACATGTTATATTACAACAGCATTACATTGTGTGAATACGACCATGTAAAAATTTACCATGTAAACTTGAGGCTCTTTTTAACGAGATTTACAAAAAACCAAGCAAAATATTAAATTTCTGTTTTGGCCAAAATGAGAAATTAATTTTACTAGTAGATAACAAAGACAGGTAGTAAGTAAAGATAAGTCTAGCCAGAAAGCTGGATATATCTAGAATTACAAAGTTCAGAGGTTAGAACTTCTTAGACAGGTCCAGAGTCGATAATTCCTAACTGTGGGTGGCATTCGGGACATGTATCTCGTTATTATCGATTCATAATTTACCCTTTATAGTAGGTGAGCCGAAATAAATTTTACGAATTGGTTCAGCCAGGAGTAAGGGGGGTTGCCAATGTAAATTAACCTAAAATTAAAATTTTAGTGTATTTTGAAATATTACAAACCCCTCTCTCAAACATTTGATTTAATTGGTCGCTAAATGAAAAAAGGTGACTGAATTATTAATTCCTGTTATTTGAAGATATTTTACGTTTCGTGGGGCGTCTCCAATTTTTTTTAATTATAAGCTACGGATTTATTACTTCTAAAAAGTTTTTTTTACCTCAGTTCCATTTGAGATTTGATAGGTTTATTGTGGCTTTTTTATTTTTTTTTTTTTGGTATAAATATTTATCTGTCGGGATTTGGTTGGACTTCGTAGCAAGGAAGTATTGTTCCAGCATATACTGTACCGTTCTAGTAATCATTGCGTATTACCAGTACTTACCTTAGGATTTAATAACATTTTCGGATTGTGGAATGTGTTCAGGTAATTCCTTATTTCGTCGAATATACAGGGTGATTCCTTGTGTTGTGATACTTCTTTTTTAGCTGTGTATAGAAGGCATTAAAATAAACAATATTTTCAAATACATTTTTTCAAAAAACTTAACCATAGACATATAAGGTTTATAAGTACGCCACTGTACACCATAACATTTAGGTACAACTATTGTTCCTGAACATAATCAAGCTTTTCATAAGATATAATAATCACTCGCAAAGTTTGTACGATACAACGCACAGTGAGATCTAGCTACCAATAAGTTAAAATAAAGCAAGGTTTTCCAAAAAAGTCGGTATTTCTTACAATATAGCAGATATCAAAAATTTCACAAATTACTTTCTTTGCTATGAACCAGTGATTTAATTGACGTAGAGTGATAAAAATTAAAAATATTATTGTGAAAGTTACACGCCATTAAAATTGGAGCAAAAATCATCGTCTTCTTTAACACCCTGTATATAAAATTTTCCGACAGTTAAAGAAAATCCAACATTGACAATTGTTTCATAAGGGATAAATCTATCGACCATTCGAAACCGTAGGTCGATATCATATCTGTATCAGACAATATTAACGGTTAAATTTAGGCGATTTTTCTTGCTCGAAAGCAATTATTGTCCAGCAGTTTATAAGGAATATCAACCTCGAGAGGTACTTAGTCTTAGAGGCAAGCACAACGAAACCCAAATTTAGGAGACTTTTAAACAAAAAATAAAGATAAACTTTTTATTTAAATTAAAAAAATCTGTGTGGCAAAAATACAAAACTTAAAATATTATTTCTGAGTGCGAGGTCTTATTTAGACAGAAAATTTTTAATGATCTTTTTAAAAAAATGATCTACCTGCGTTTTGATTAATGATTAAATGATGTTATTGAGTTTAAAACATAATATAATATATTATATTAGTTGCTTTGGGAAAATATTGTTGTTAGACCATTTTGCTAAATATAATCCACTTATCCTAAACAAGAGATTCCCGATCATCGATCTTTCGAATAGTCTGCCCTTGACAGCTGATAAAGTTGAATATACTACGTTTGTTATTTTAGATAATTCTATTAATATTATTATTGCTTGTCAGTAGTTATTATTTTCCATAAAGGTTTCTATTTCCAGGTATTAGAAATTTAGTTAAACGAAAAGAAAATGTCTTTAAAAATTTATTTAAATCTATTTCACAAGTTCTTGCAATGGGCTCATTTTATGCACTCTTAAAAATGACTTGGTATTTGGTACTAATTTTTATTTGTTCTCGTGTTTACGTTACCAAAAATAACTATTTTAAATTAGGAAAACAAAAAAGGATTTTTTCTTGATTATATTTACCAAAAAATGATGCCATCAGAACAAAGAAAATATCTTGTTTTCATATTAGTTGGCAGAAATAAAATATTTTGTCTAGCTGAATTTTACTCTCTATATATCTTATTTAAATGTTACATCAAGGTTCCTACAAACTTGTATTTATCAATTAAGCTTGTTGTAATAACACATTATAAATTTGTAGTCCCTATCATTTTGTTAATTTTGATTAAGATGCATTCTTAGTTACCAGAACTAACTTTTCTTTTTAAGTAATATTATTCTTCATCCATCCATTTTCATGGCCGTGCCCGTGTGAAAAATGGATGTGACAATATTTGGTATAATTTATTTGTGTTTATTGTCTTTCTTGTGTACGCTCTTATTGGCAGAAGGAACTTAAATCAGAAGTAAGTAAACATTTTATTTTTTATCATTGCAGTTGTACATTAGAAAGTTTAAATGAGATTTTTATAAAGCATGGCAAGGTGACCCGATGAGAAATAACTTAAAAATATTTTTTTTTGTTTTGTTTTTGTTCTATGTTCCATTTCTATAAAATAACGTCATATTGATGACTTTTTAATCTGACCAAGTACAACAAATTTCATATAGCTGTATAGTATATTTTAAATAGAAAGTCCAGAGGATATTTTTTGTTCTTTAATAATCGCAGTTGCAGATAAGAAAATTTAAATAAGGACAATTCAGTTCTATAAGCAATTGAACAACCCAAAAGGTTGAGTAAAATAAGTTAAAAATCTAGTGTTTCTGTTTTGTATTGCATAAGTATGTATTATAAAGAACATAAGAGAACAAGGACATTGGAAATAATTTTTTTTAAGAAACCATAATATCCCTGATAATTTATTCCTATTAGTTTACGCATATCTAATAGAGTAGTAATACCAAGGCATTTTTTTATTTAAATGAGAACCTAGGAAGGAATATTTTTTGTTACTAAGTATAAATTGCATATGAGATTTTTTTAGAATTGAAACAGACTTTTTTTCAAGTTATTTCTATCAAATCAACTTGCTAATTTTGCCATGCGTTATAAGCAGTTCATTTAAACTTTCTAATGTGCAACTGCAATGACAAAAATATAAAATTTTTACTTATTTATGATTCAACTTCTGTCTTACAATTAGAAAGTACAAAAAAAGATATTAAACACAATGTTGTGACTACATATGTAACTGTTACTCTATGAAAATTTCAAGTTTGGCCCAAATAAATGATTGCTTTGGCAATATTTGTAGATTGCATCATTAACAAAAACAATATATCCTTGAAAAAAATTTTGTAATTTTCCATATTTACACATTCGTTGTGACAACTAATTTTAAAAGGGGGAGTACCATATAAATTTAGTTTAGTAAATAAAATTTCGTTGTGACAACTAAAATTTGTAGGTTGGGTTGGTTAATGTTATTAATTAGTTCAACAGTTTAATAACGACACTTTTTTTGGTTGTACAAACTAATTTTTGGGTTGAGTCCGATTTCACGAAAATAAATAGTTGTCAGAACCAAATTTTAGTAATCCATACCATGTTATTTTTAAGAGTGTGATTATTTTAATTTAAAAAACAAATTCTGATCCTGAAAAAGTCCTACAAAACCATTAAAAGCGCATGCTGTGGGTATATAATATATGTAACGTTTTTATAACCTTTTTTCAATAAGTTAATTTATTTTTTAATTTATTGAAATAATACTTTTTCCTTTTTTCACATTATGTACGTAAACTGTATTACCGGTATTATAGCTTCCAGGAAGCTCAATAATCTAGAAGCGAGAACAAAAGTGAGGCCCTCAGTTCAGTCCCTTCCGTGAGCGCTATTACCAGAACTCACGATTTTTAGTGAGTATTCTCTGCTTTTCAAAAAGAGTTCCAGCCTAGGGCCGCTATTGCCTGAGTAGGACTAAAGTCCCTGCCAAAATTGAAATAGACCCACCTAGCAGCCCTCCTTTGCACTCGTTTAACCTCGACAACAAGGCCAACTTGCCATGGTTGCCAATCACTACAACAGTATTCCAGGAGGGGTCTTATCACAGTCCATTATTCTTTTATTCTTGCCTCTGGCCTGGCATTCTTTAAGTTTCTCATTACGAAATTAAGAGATTGGTACGCATGCGCAACCGTCTTATACACATGGTACTATTAACCCAAATTGGAAGGAAGAAAAACTCCCAGATACTTAACAACTCCAGAAGGCCTCAAGATACTGCTGGCAACAGCATAGTCATAAGATACCTTCTTTCCACCGAAAATAATTTTATGCAACATCATTGTCTCCAACCTGTCAACAGAAGATGTATAGAGTATTGTGAAGTACTTACAAGCTACTACAAACCCCATGTTTTTTGACAAAGAAAACACAACACATAAACACAATAGGTGTGCCTTCGACAAGTGCCCGATAGCGTGTGTTGGGTTCAATACCAAAGGCAGAATCTGAACGTTTTCGGAGGCAGAGCAACCAGCGAGTAAAACATAAATTAATCTGATGTGACTTCAAAAAAAAATTAAAAACCCACTTAACCACCACCTTAAACACAAAAACATCTCCTCCTGTCAGAAGTGACCTTCCTAAAACTTTCACCAACTTAAGTTTGCAGGAAAAAGCTAATCAAAATACAGACAATTGAGTGTCTAACAACGACACAGATGGCGCTCTGTGCCACATCTTACTGGTGTGTCCCACCAAGTGCTGCCTTAAGTAGCTTTGAGATCCCTTTTCTTTTCGTCGGATCCTAGCTCTACTGAGGAGTCATGATATGACGAAACGCGTCTAGAGATGGATCTGGCGAAATGAAAAGGAAAATCTTCTTCTTTACAGACAATTGAGTTCAAATGGTGTACTGGAATAGTGCAATGACTAATAACCTTTCTAATGGCGTAATTGAAGTTCTAAAATTAGATAATTCAAAATTTACTTTGCGTTTACTTTTATCCAAGTTACGCGATCCATGTGGAAAGAAGTCAATTAGCTCTCGGCTACTAATCCTTTTTTACGTTTTATATAAACACCGTCAAATTTAAACTTCACACTTTTTAAACTGCCAACTTTCGTAGATCACATCCCGAACGTTCATTTTAAAAAAAGTTAAAATCGATTTCAAATGGAGCAAGCCGAATGTTCTTTCCAGTTCATTGCAACTGTTCACTTGTTTATTTTCTTTCTAACTAATTTAATATTTTATGGCTACATGGCGAGACGTGATTGGCGAAAATGTATTAAAAAATGATATGCCCTTTTAATACAGTTGAAAGTATGGGTAGGTACCATTGGCGTGCAAAGCCGTTTAAAACAGCTATTATATTACTAAAAAATGTGAAATATTATGAAAATTATAATATACAGGGTGTGTCAGTAAGGTGTCTGTCTTAGATAGCACCTAAACTATCAAAGATAGGGAAAAAAGTGTAATACAAAAGTTAAAGGGGTTTTTAGGATACATAATCTAAAAATATTTTCTAATCTACAGGGTGGTCCTAAAAAGTGGTACTGAATAATGAAAAAGAAAACTAAATGGGACACCCAGTATTATTTTCTAGAATATGATTCAATGGAATAAGGACTTTGCAACCCTATTAAAATTTTTGAAGTGAAATGCAACGTTGCCAAGTAATTAATTTTTTTCCGAAATTTTAGTAATTTTAAGGGTATCGTTAAAAAATCATAGCAACCTGTGGATTAACCCTAGGCAAATATAATTAACGTGGTAAGTACTTTAAGGTACGATATATTGATTTATAATAATGTTTTTTAAATCTCTTATACAGAGCGTTCATTACAAGTTGAACAACTCGATAGTTTTCAAAATGCTTTATTTCAATTTTTTTAAATGGGACCCTCCTAATTTTTTTAGGCAAAAGAATTTATCTTTCAAAAACCTTACTTTTTTGTTAAACATGTCATATATCTAAATATCATAGTTTTTGAAATATTTTAGGATTTGTCTTAAATCAGGGTAAAAAAGGAAAGTTCTAATTAAACAATTTAGTCAAGATTGCTTTGGAACAAAAAATAAATAATTTTCTTTGTCACAGCTGTCTTTGCAAAATTATTTCGCTAACATTTTGTGCTTTATTACTGTTTAAATCTTAGTTTCCTGAACTAACTTTATCATAACTCATATTTTTCTATTTCGATAAAGTTAGTTCAGGAAACTAAAATTTAAACAGTAATAAAGTACAAAATGTTAGCGAAATAATTTTGCAAAGACAGCTGTGACAAAGAAAATTATTTATTTTTTGTTCCAAAGCAATCTTGACTAAATAGTTTAATTCGAACTTTCCTTTTTTACCCTGATTTAAGACAAATCCTAAAATATTTCAAAAACTATGATATTTAGATATATGACATGTTTAACAAAAAAGTAAGGTTTTCGAAAGATAAATTCTTTTGCCTAAAAAAATTAGGGGGGTCCCATTTAAAAAAATTGAAATAAAGCATTTTTAAAAGTATCGAGTTGTCCAACTTGTAATGAACGTTCTGTATAAGAGATTTAAAAAACATTATTATAAATCAATATATCGTACCTTAAAGTACTTACAACGTAAATTATATTTGCCTAGGGTTAATCCACAGGTCGCTATGATTTTTTAACGATACCCTTAAAATTACTAAAATTTCGGAAAAAAATTAATTACTTGGCAACGTTGCATTTCACTTCAACAATTTTAATAGGGTTGCAAAGTCCTTATTCCATTGAATCATATTCTAAAAAATTATACTGGGTGTCCCATTTAATTTTCTTATTTATTATTCAGTACCACTTTTTAGGACCACCCTGTAGATTAGAAAATTTTTTTAGATTATGTATCCTAAAAAACCCTTTAACTTTTGTATTACACTTTTTTCCCTATCTTTGATAGTTTAGGTGCTATCTAAGACAGACACCTTACTGACACACCCTGTATATAGATATATTATATAATTATCTACTTATTATTACTAGGCTATATAAAAAATGTGAAGCAGCCAGTGGGTCCAATCAGTTTGGATTTAAGAGTGGGTTTGGCACGAGAGAAGCTATATTTAGTTTACAAACACTGGTTCAGAACTGCCTCGACCAGAGAAAGGACGTATTCATGGTGTTCATTGACTACGAGAAAGCGTTCGACAATGTGAAACACGACCTGTTAATAAGATACTTACAGGAATTAGGACTAGACAACAACACTGAGAGAAGATTCTTGCTGTCCTTATAAAAATCTTTATACCGCTTATAAAGAAAAATGCTAACATAGGGGACAAAAGAAAAACTACCTGATACAGTAAAATCCATTTGGCTGTAATTTCTTTGCGGTCGTTATAAAGTCACTTTATAAAGAATGATCACTTAGCTCAAGTAAACAAGAATGTTGTATTAGCAAAGTAACTGACCATCGGCTATAAAGAGACTTTGCTAGAACAATAAAGATACTTTTCTACGCCATCCGCATCGTTTTCGAAACAAGAAATTTTTTTTTAATATCAGTATAACATTTTGCTAGATTGGAAAGATTTTTATTTATTTCAAGAAAGTTACTTTGCTGGGTCAGAATGTACCTACTTACTTCAGGAACTCTTTTTTAGCTAAGGTAGCAACTAAGCATTGCTATAATATGTGGGGTGGCCCAAAAAAGAAGCCGTATATTTTGTTGAATTTTTAATATAGTCTAGAGAACATATGATGCTTAATAACACATTTATATAAACCAAGTTTTTTCACTTTGGGTACGTAAGTTTCAAAAAATTTTGATTCATTTAAAATTGTGTTATTAAAAATAATATTTTACATGCTATATTAAAAATTTAACATAGTATAAAGCCTATTTTTCAGGTAACTCCATTATATTTTACATCATGCAACTCCCCACGTCTGAATAGGTTGTCAAAGATTTAAAACTAAAAAAAAAATGTATTTTTCTCTTTATTATTTAATACAACAGAAAACAACACTTCATAACCTAAAAATAGTTTCAGTTTTAGCTGCTTAAAAAAAAATAATATTTTACTGCTTTTTTCTTTGAGTGGTTAAAACATATCTTATTAAAAAATTTCTGTTCACTTTAAACTTAAACAAATATCCAAAAGGGAATGCCGAAAAACATTTTTTTGCATCTAGCCTGAATATTAGGTAAAATAATAATTACATTGTATTTCATTTAGAAAAAGAAAGTGTTTTACTTTTGAGATATTTCTTAAAATCCTCCTTTTAAAAATCATACCGTGTTTAAAACTTTGGTAAGTTGTCTTTTAGTTTAAGGACTTTTATTATGAATAGCATTTGCTAAAGAATTACTAATTTTCTTTTCTCTAAAACTTGACTCACACAAATATTATTATTAAATAAATAACAGTTAAACTAAACAAATAACATAAAAAAATTAACAAAAAACTAAAATAACTTTGGTCTTTTAACACTGATTTAATAATCTACACTGTCATTGATGTCACAATCCAATAAAGCACTGCACACAACATTTTTGAGCCAAGACAATTTTTATTGGAAAAAATGAGACAAATGTCGAGTCGTAATGGTCACCAACAGCAGAAACCGATGCGGCGATTTTACTTTATGAAGGAACGAGCATCTAAATATCAGAAAAAATGAAGACCTGAAGACATGTGGAGACAGGAACGGGACGACTGGTGTGGTGCGCAATATAAAAATTGGCCCAATCAGACTGAATTTGTCACCACGAAATAATCCAATTCGAACCGAACAGTTACGAATTTCCCAGTTCCAACAAAAAATTTGGCTACCCCTTTAAAAACTCTTTAGAGCGCTAGAAAAGATTTTTTTATACAGATTTTTTTCAAAAGCAGCAAACTGCATTACTTTCCCAGCAAAACAAATAGTAGTCCTAGAAAATAATTTTTTATAAAGACTCACTTAGCTGCTATCATAATGTAAGTTTTCTATAATAGCAAAGATTTTTGTAACGGGTATAAAGAGTTTTCAGGTAAATTGTTTCTTTTGCAATAAGAAATTCATATTGCTATCGTAGGTTAAAAATTTATTATTACAGCCAAAATAATCTTAGCAAAGAATTTCTTGCTGAAACTTTTCTCAGTGAAGGATATCAGAATAATAGCTAGCTTGTACTGGAACCAATCTGCCGAAGTAAGGTTTCAAAATTTTAAAACCACCGAAGACATTGTAATAAAGAAAGGGGTAAGGCAGGGATGTATTCTCTCACCTATGCTATTTAACCTGTACGTAGAAAGAGCGTTTGCCGAAGTAATGTCAATGTGTACAATTGGTATAAAAGTAAATGGCATCCCAATTAATAATATTAGATACGCGGACGACACAGTAATCTTAGCAGACAACGCAAACGACCTTCAGGCACTTCTGCGTATGGTTCAAGAGAAAAGTGAGCACCTGGGCCTAAAAATTAACTTAAAGAAAACCAAGTTTATGGTGGTTAGCAAAAATAACATCCTCGCCACCCCTTTATACCTAAACGGCATTCTAGTAGAGGAAGTCACTAAATTTAAATACCTGGGCTGCCTCGTTACCAACAAATGGGATCCAGAAGTCGAGATCAGAAGCAGAATTGAACAAGCTCGATCAACTTTCCTTAAACTTAAAAAATTCCTAACAAATAATGATCTCAGCTTTCAACTCAGGTACAGAATGGTTAAGTGCTATGTCTGGTCCGTCCTGTTGTATGGTGTCGAATCCTGGACTCTTAAAGTAACATCGATAAACAGACTGGAGGCATTTGAAATGTGGACTCTTAGAAGAATGTTTAGGATCCCTTGGACAGATCTGGTAAGAAATGAAGAAGTCCTTAGAAGAGCCGGTCTGACCAGCCGTGAACTATTCGACGCCATTAAGAAGAGAAAGACTTCCTATCTGGGTCACATCCTGCGTGGTCCTCGCTACGAATTCCAACGTCTTATCCTCCAAGGAAAAATCGAAGAAAGAAGGGGAATAGGAAGGAAAAAACTTTCATGGCTCAGGAACATTTGACAATGGACAGGAATACACGACTTTATGTCTCTCCAAAATGCTGCTCTAAATAGAGAAATCTGACAGGACGTAAATGGACGGTCGCCTACGCAGGAATCTGCTTGGCACTTTAAGAAGAAGAAGAAGATCTACTTATTAGCCAAACTTATCTTAAATCATCATAAAAGTACTTTTTATTTTACGTTATTAATTAAGATCTTGACTAACCTAAATTATTAAACTATATAGCGACATATTTCATGTTTTATATCGAGCACACGTATTATTTATTGAAATTATGACAAAACTTAAAGATTGGCTTCAATGCACTTAACAAACGCTAGAGGATGGCTGGCGGAGGGTCAGATTGCATATCATGTGTATTTATTGCATCTCTTTCTAGCTTACTGCCTACCGCCCCTCTCGCTTGTTTCGCTTCCACTCATATAAAAGCAGTGCTTTGCATTCCAATAGGGGGCAAATATAATGTGAAATCTCTGCTTTTCGGACGGTCATACGAAATTTTTATATAACGATTCAATTTACGATTAATCGGTAACGAATGCTTTCGTGGGAATGATCTTCAATGATACGATTAACTTTTCGGTCCCGGCGGTCTACATACACAGAAATATTGCTAGATATTACACGGATAGAAAGTTAAATATAACAAATAATTGTTTCATTGTTCCCAGGCTAGGCAATGCATTTTTGCCTATTTTGTGTGCACACCACTCCTTTTTAGTACCTTTTGATATCGATATATCAATTTTTTAGGACGACTAATAAAAATGGCACGTTTTTAATGTCGTAAGTAAAGGGACATTGTTAATAATTGAGTGTAAAAGGCAGTGGTGGCTCGTGACCTATTAATGATGCAGTGCTGCAGAGCATAGATATCAACAAAAAAACATAAAAACCGCCCTTTTATATATTGTGTTGACCTCAAATATTTTTCTGTCTGTTTATTGGTGTTACATGTTTCGTCCGAAACTGGCATCATCAGATCTTATAAACAGTTTATAAATTCAAAGTTATTGTAAAACTTAACATAAACACTTTCCAGTTACTTATTTTTACCTCGGGAGCTGTTTGGAATTTCCATGCTAAAGTTTAGTAAAGTTTGGTTAAGTTTAATAAAGTTTGGTAAGGTTTAGTAAAGTTTGGTAAAGTTTAATAATGTTTAGTAAGTATATTTACTTTATGGTTGTTGAGCTATCGATAAGAATTGGGGATATGTTATAGACTATTCTCTAAGCTATCTTTCTGCGCAAACTAGAATCGGCTACGCTATCCCGTTATATTTTTACAATTAAAATTAACTTGCTTCAGAAAAACACACCGCAGCAGATCGCCAAACAAATAACTGACCACCGACCCGTAAACTGCATGACTAAAAATGATCACCAGGCCCTCACTTAGATTTTTACTTCTGTATCTCGCCTATTCTTAAGTTTATTAAAAAAAGATATTTGAAAATGTTGTTTATTTTTATGCCTTCTATACATATCAACTTAGGAATCACCCTGTATACAAGGTCCTGCAATAGTGCGTCAGGCTTTTATAGCTTCCATACGAATTAAGTTAGGAATTTCATTTATATGCAGACTTATGTTGTATTATAGGGTGCATTTCAGGAAAAAAAAATTGATATACAGGGAGGTCCCACAAAGTGATAATAAAAAGTTATATTTTTTTAAAATGAAACACCCCATATTTCATTGCCTATTTAGATTTCTATAAGAGTTCTTTATAGTTGTTCAAAATTGTATTTATTTTGCTTTGTTAGTTTAAAAGAGGTATAAATTAAAAACTAACAAAATAAAGCCCTGAAAAAAAAATTTAAAAAAACATCTAAAATCATCTATGAAACCATGGGTTTGGGTTAGATTTATGACAAGTAGTCTAGAGATGTTATGAATCTAATAATGTTTAGTTATTTTTTACAGGGTGTTCATAAAAAGGTTTTAAAAACGACACATTTAAAATTATTTTTTCTCAAATTTTTCAAATTGAACACTGTATATTATTTGACTATGAGTAAAATTTTAAATCAATTTTTTTTTATTTTTTCTATTACAAGCTTATAAGTTTTCGAAAAAATTGCAAATTTCATAAATTATGTTTAAAAATATAGCTTTATTATGAAAAGTTTACATAGGCGACTAGACTAAACTATAGCAAATGTTCAAAATGTATTTCATTTTAATCTGTGCACAAGTAAATACGTTCTTAAAATGATCTATTTACATCCCTTAATATTTCATGTGAACTACTAGCAAAACTCTGCAGAACGGTTCATTTAATACTGGTTAGTCTTTATTTTTGAACTTAATTTATGAAATTTGCAATTTTTTCGAAAAGGGTTGGAAATAACTCAACTGTACCCACACGATACGAACGTGAACGATACTTGCCCACACCAACCAATCTCGCCCCAACTAGTAGGCAGCGTTTTCTATAAAAACACAACAAACCCGAACAAAACCCGAACATATAATATACAGGGTGATTCACGTTGAGTGGCCTATTAGAAGATCTCGGAAACGAGTAAACTTATCTTTCTAAAAATTTGACAGCAGGCATAATTGCCTTTGAGCTTTTAAAGCATTATATTTTGACGTTTTTATTACTTCCGGTTATACCGGAAGTTAATGCCAACTTTGCTATTTCAAATGAAACACCCTGTATATTTTTGTATTTTTGATTACCTTATTAAAATCTAAATAACTTTTGTTAATAATAATCTATTCCTATCTCAAACCGTTTTTGAGATATTAATTATAAAATGATTTGTTTGTGTAAAACCGCTCCGAAAAGAAAGTTTAGTAACTCAGAAACGAATAAAGGTAAACATTTAAAATTTTGTAAGCTTTCAAGTAATACATAGATCTTTAGTTTAAATTACTTAGGTTTCACGTTTTTTATACAGGGAGTTCTTAAAATTGTGCCAATGTTTCCATTTAAATAAATGTTCATAAGTCAATTTTTGTAAATGGAATAGCCTATTTTTTAGCTTACTAACGTGTAGAGAATTAAATTTCCTATCTAAATGCCTAATATGTTACAATCCACATTTTTAGTCGTTTGGGAATTTTGAGCAATTTAAATGAAAAATCTTAAAATTTCTGTTTGTGTTGATGCGACATCGACTGGGATTTTCTTTGACTTTGATCTTTGTTGCTCTTTATTATTAAGTGCCTATGTTCGTTGCTTAGCTATTTCTGATTTTTTTCAATAAAATTATTTTAATCAATTCTTCCAAATTGTTTATTGCTTAATGCTGGAATGTGGAAATGTGGATATCGTTCATTAAACACTCTGCATATTCGGCTTATGATACTTAGACACTTACCATGAATATAAAATATATTTAAAATATCGTTATTGGAATAAGTATTATTCGCCATTCTCAGATTACCAAGAATGAACGTAATTTTAAATAAGTTAACTAGAATATGACAGGGCTAAGATAAGTGTCAATTTTAAAATCATTTTGGTCAGAGCTTACTTAAATTGGCAACAAAGACCAAAGTCAAACGAAAATCCCAGTCGAAGCCTTCTTTTCAAAAATAATGTCGCATTAACACAAACAGAAATTTTAAGATTTTTTTTTAAATTTCTCATAATTCCAAAACTACTAAAAATGTGGATTGTAACATATTAGGCATTAAGATAGGAAATGTAATTCTCTACACGTTAGTAAGCTAACGACTGACTGACTTATAAACATTTATTTAAATGGAAACATTGGCACAATTTTAAGAACTTCCTTTATAAAAAACGTGAAACCTAAGTAATTTAAACTAAAGATCTATGTATTATTTGAAAGCGTGCAAAATTTTAAATTTTTACTTTTATTAGTTTGAGAGTTACCTACTAAACTTTCTTTTCGGAGCGTTTTTACACAAAAAAATCCTTTTATAATTCATATCTCAAAAAGGGTTAGAGATAGGAATAGATTATTATTAACAAAAGTTATTTAAATTTTAATAAGGTAATCAGAAATGCTAAAATATACAGGGTGTTCAATTTAAAATAGCAAAGTTGGCATTAACTTCCGGTATAACCGAAAGTAATAAAAACGTCAAAACATAATGTTTTAAAAGCTCAAAGCCAATTATGCCTGCTATCAAATTTTTAGAAAGATAAGTTTACTCGTTTCCGAGATCTTCTAATAGGCCACTTAACGTGAATCACCCTGTATGATATGCTTGCAAAAAAAATTCTTAAATATTTAACATTAAATAGTCTAATAATATATAGTGTGTTCTATTTGAAAAACTTGAAAAAAATGCCTTTAAAATGTGTCGTTTTTGAAACCTTTTTATAAACACCCTGTATAAAATGGATAAACACTATTAGATTCATAAAATCTCTAAACCCCTTCTCATTAATCTCACCCACTCCCACGATTTAAAAAATGATTTTAAAGGGTGTTTTGAATTTTTTTCAAGGACCGTAAAACTTTAGATTTTTAAACGGCAGTAGAGTTTTGGACTTGCATTGTCTTTATTTGTTTAGAATCACTACGTTTCAACTGGTAAGCAGCAGGTGAATACCTGAAGACGACTGGAGATGCTTACCAGTTGAAACGTAGTGATTCTAAACAAATAAAGACAATGCAAGTCCAAAACTCTACTGCCGTTCAAGAAACGTCATTGTCTCCAACCTTTAAACAGACACTTTAGATTTTTAGCTTTTAATTTATTACTCAACTATCAAAGCAAAATAAATACAATTTTGAACACAATTATAAAGGACTCTAATACTAACCTAAATATGCAATAAAATACTGGGTGTTCTATTTAAAAAAATCACACTTTTTTGGGCCATCCTGTACATGGTAAAGTATTTTCCTGAAATGCACCCTATGATACAGTGTAAGTCTGCTTATGCATGAAATTCCTAACTTAATTCGTATAGGAGCTATAGAAGCCTGACGCACTATTTCAGGACCCTGTATACTGATAAATAGTTATGAGCAAATATGAAAACGAAACAATGGGAAAATTTCTCTAAGTGTAAAACTATCCATTTTGTAGCCAGTTAATATCAAATTATTTTTAAAAACCTTGCCTTTGTTGTTGTCCTTTGTTCGATACTAAAATGGAAGCAAACAATTTGAACACGATTGTTTTGTATATATAACCTAATTATTGTGTTGTTCTTTTTTATTTTTGATCGTCAAATATTTCTGTGTGCTTGTTACTCGTTAACTAACTAGGAACTTTTACTGTGACATACGGCATTATTGACTCACATTTAAAGTTATCTAATTAGTAAATTTCGTTGACCCGGTCACTATGGTTGTGAGAAAATTATTTCTGCCAGTTTCATGTATATCGCGTTGTCAAAGTTGCTAGTTAATTATTCTAAAATAGTTATTATCCTAACAAGTGCGGAAAGAACCACTTTCCCGCACGCGACTGCCGTTCGGGTAAGCAGTCGAGTGCGGGGAAGTGTCCTTCCGCATGAGTTTTCAATCAAAATTTTACTACAGCTCAAATTTGATGGAATATTGAGATTGAGAATTTTGTTAGACATGTCTTTTTTATGTGTGATGGATTCCTCCAGGTAGCCGTCGGCAACAGACGTGGATTTCCATCTTCCTAAACGTTTAATGTTTGTTATTTCTTTGCCAGAATTAGCTAGTAGAGTGGCTAAGGAACGTCTAAAACTGTGGCCTGTGTATAATTCTGGATTTTTGAGTCCTATAGAAGCTGCAATGTTGAAGGGCATTTTTCCTATGGTATTAATTCCAACATATCGTGTACTGCATTTTCCATGTTAGTAGTTCAAAAAGAATCTAAGGTGTAAAGTTTGCTGTCGACGTAAGCTTGCATATTTTCTGTATAGATTTAGAAAACTTTTATTATTGACTTCTTTAGTTATTACAAAGGATCTAGCAGAATGGTTCTTGGAGTCCTTTATTGTGACAATTATAACGTCTCCTTTGTCGTAGGTATATGTCGTCAATAGTAAGTTTAGTTAGCTCCTCACGGCGGCAGGCACCAACCAGTCCAAAAATGGTTACCACTTTTTTTAGAAAGTAAATTTCATCAGGTGCTTCTTTAATAAATTTCGTAATCTCTTCTTGTGTAAAAACTTTAAGTATACTTTTTAACATGGAATATCGAGACCATAAGGTATTTGGCTTCTATGTACGGGGGTTTTGAAATAAACCGTTTTAAATCAGCTTTTTAAAAAATGTTTATAATAAACGGCAAAAATTAGTGTTTCTGTAATACACCTCATTTACTTTGACTATAACTGAGTCTAAAAATTCATATTTTATTCATTAAAGTTGTATTTTATTATAAAATTTACAGAAAAATAGTAGTTTGTGCAACTAGAGTGGATATGATGTCCATATCGCACGTAAATTGAGCACGACGCCGTAGGCGGAGTGCTCAAACTTCCGAGCGCAATATGGACAATCCACTCGAGTTGTACAGTATATTTTTTCTACGACTTAACTTGGGAACTTCATGCTAAGAATTTTTAAAAATTATTATTATTTAAATTAGGCATTATAACTTGACTTTTAATTTGGCCATGAACTTGTGAAAACGGTAATAAGAAACAATTGAACAAAAATTCATTTTGATATCAAACCCATTGACCAAATTGCACTGTAACATATTCATCGATTTGGGTAAGTTCTTATATTTATACAAACTCACTTTTAAATATATCTATTTTTTTCACATTAGGCTTTTTGCTGAATAACAGACAAAATGCGATATACGTATTAATAAAAACGAACAATTTATTTTCTCAACCAGGTATTTTGATTAATAATTATTGTTTTACTGAAATGCACAGAAGAAAAATAGGTTTGTCGGGTTTATTTCTGCTTGCGTAAGAATTATAACTCCGAAAGTACAACAAAATAGCTGTAAAATTCGTTTTAAACAGTTAAAAATGGATTTTGTGCATTAATATAAATTTTTAACGTTAGCTATGGTCAAGTTTTTCAAAATAATCGCCAATTTACAAACTAGCAACACTGTTAACGTGGAAATAGGTGGCAATACTGTAAGTAGAACTAACATAACCTTAAAAATTTAAAAATGGATTTTTTTCTAGAAATCTTATAATTTCGTCTGTTTTATCGGGTTATCTTTATGTTCCACCATTTAAGGAAGAATTACCAGTTAAATTTCTGTATTTGTTGCGTATAATAAAAGTTTTAAGATCAAATGGGGTTGGATCCCCGTTCAAAATATATCGGAAAATATCCCCGTGCACAAATATTTATAATAATATATTATTTATATGGAAAATATAACCAAGGTTAATAAGAAAACGTTCATTTGGTAGATATATAGTACATTTTATGCAAAGCTTGTAGTAATTGTCTTGAAATGAGTGAAAATAAAGATATTTTTGAAATAAGAAAGTGCGGCTGTGCGCAAGTCTTTAGTTTTGTCAGAGAATAACAATAATTTGGTAGAAATATATTTTGGTATTAATTCTGTTATTATACCTTCGATTTTTGCACCATTTCGTGTACTCTTTAGGAAAATATTGTGTATACATAGACTCTGGGATAAATGTTTTGATTTCAATTTAAAAAGAACAAATCTCATTTGACAGATTTGCATATTTTTGAAGCGTATTATTAACCTAACTTCTCTCAACTGTCAGAAACGAATTTACAACATGTAAATTTGGCTTCTCTGTAATTGACTACTGTGATTGGTCAGTTTCATAACCTAACTAGGATGAATATGAAATTTTGCCGCACAGTTAACTGGAGTAGCCTACTTTACCCGCCACTTACGTGTAAAGGAAATGGCAAATTTCCATGTGGGAGTAGAAAAACATTTTTCCGGTACACCCTGTGGAAAAACTTATCCTATTAGATCCGTTGTAATACCACACGTGTTCCGTAGAACCCACCTTAGTCAGATCTCTGATGGTTAGTGCGGCATACACCGCAGAAGGATTTTAACAACTTATTCAAACCAGCCACTACTATTCAGAAACCTGCTCAGTCGTCCAAGTTGTAAGTTGCTTAGTTCCTCCAGGCTATCAAAAAATGGTTCACCCAGTGCAGTGAACCTTCTTCTTGCGAGGCCAGGGCATTCACACAGAAAATGTGGAATACTTTCTGCCTCTTCCTCATCTCTGCAACTTCTGCAGAAGTTGTTAGTTCGGCATGTATAATGTAATAATGTATTAATTTGTTTAGTTTTTTTTTGTAATTAACTTTAAGAAAACCCGCAAAAGTTTAAGAAAGATGTGTGAATAATTGAACTTTAAAATTAAAAAGTCCGACTTCACTCAGTTGCGTTGGTCCTAATTTTCTATTTAATTTATTCAAAAGATTTAGGGATAATTGTAAGCTGATATCTGCAAAACTCGAAAACAGTATTTACTCAAGCAACAAAGCAAACAACGAAGTAAATTACAACAGACGTCGGCGTCGTAGAGCTGTTTTAGTGCAAACAATGGCCACCGTCTCTCGAGCATTGTTTGGTTGCTAACGCAGGCACATGAAACGCTACGCTTTTCATTTTGGAAATTTTTTTAACTAAAAGGCGATATTTTATTACGGCCACCCCGGGAGCTTATACAGTGCTCGCGGAAAAGTCTGCACTATACAGGGTGGCCCATTTGTTCGACAAAGTAATACAGGGTAAGGTTGCCTAAATCGTGCCACTTTTTGGTTTTAATTTTTTTTCTTTTAAATTGGTAAATAAAATAAATATTTTTTGGTTTAAAACAATAGATCGGTATATTGGACACCTAACTGCAATTTTTAAAATATAATTTTTTATTTAATTTTTAAAAAACAGCTGTTACCTAAATCGTACTAGTGGGTTCCTAAATCGTACCGCAGTGTTATTTTGGGGTATATTAAATAAAAATGAGTACACTTTGTTGTAAATAAAACAAATTACACAAAATTATCGTTTATATTAAGTATTTTATAAAAACAAAACATGAAAAAAATCTACCACACGTTTGAAAATAATTTTTTCTACTAGCGTGCGGAAAAACGCATTTTCCGCACATGTTTTAGTGCGGAAAATCCACTTTTCCGCACCGTGCGGCAAAGATTTTTCCGCACTGTTATATTTTGAAATTAAATTTAATTAAATTAAATGCTGTACGATTTGAAGTCACTGTTCATCATATTACCTTTGAAATATCTTAGTTGCTATGTTGTATATTATAACCAGTTGTTGATTTGTATGTCACTGTCAGCAGAATATTATAAATTTAAACTAGTTTATCAGTTTTTCTACTGGAGTTTTGCTGAATTTTTCGGCACGCAAAATTATTTCCGATGAAGAGATGAACGAAAATTTTATAGAAGAAGTACCGGAGGAGATTCTTTTGGCGGCTGAAAATCTCAAAGAAGATTTATTACCAGAAAAATCAAGAAAACGGTATGAAAAAGAATACACCCTTTTTTGCAAATGGAGTAAGGAGAAGAAAAATGTGAATTTTGAAAGAGAAGAAGTTTTTTTGACCTACTTTTACGAATTATCGAAATCGTACCAGCCGTCCACACTCTGGTCAAGATACTCAATGTTGAAAACTATGCTCAAGCTGAAAAAAAATGTGGATATTGGTATGCATTTTAAGTTAATTTCTTTTCTCAAGAAAAAAATGGTTGGCTTCAGACCAAAAAAGTCGAAAATTTTAACCACAAGTAACATGGAAAAATTTATAGACAGCGCTCCTGATGACACATACCTCCTAATTAAAGTGGCAACAATTTTTAGCCTAGCAGGGGCGTGCAGACGGGAAGAATTGACAAATTTGTTTTTTGAAAACGTACAGCTGGAAAAATGTTTCGTTTTAGTGAAAATAGCCGACAATAAAACGCACACAAGCCGAAGTTTTGTGGTCACTGGGGAGAAAAACTTGGCGTTGATAAGAAAATATGTATCACTTAGACCAAAAAATACTTCACACCAACGTTTTTTCGTACAATATCGCAAAGGGGAATGTACCATCCAATGCGTTGGCATAAATAAATTTGGAAAAATGCCATCTGAGGTAGCAGCCTATTTACGATTGCCGAATCCAGAAGAGTACACTGGCCACTGTTATAGAAGGTATTCTGCCACTGCCCTTGCAAATGCCGGAGTGGGCATAACCAACCTGAAGCGTCATGGGGGGTGGCAATCCACAAAAATCGCCGAAGGTTATCTAAACGAATCCTTGGAAAATAAAAAACTAATAGCAAGTAAAATATTGAAATTAACCCCAGCCAGTGCTTCCACCAGCAGCTGTGTAGCCCTTTCTTACTCCCATCCAGCAACAAGTACACAACATGAACAAACTGATGGGCTTCAGGACTCAGAAAACGAGCTGCAACCTACTGAAATATCAATTATTCCTGCACCCCAATCTTTACTGGAGAACCGCAACCAACTGGCTTCTGCTATTAATTTAAGTAGTGCTAGTAATTGTACGTTTACAATTAATAACAATATAAATAAGTAAATTAATATTGTAAAATTTTGTTCATTGTAATAAAAATTTAAAAAAAAACTCCGTTTTTTAAATTATTTTCAATTTGTTTCCTCACGCTAGTAGAAAAACTATTGTTCCTAACACGTGCAGAAACCTATTTTTCCGCACCACTCCGCTACGCGTCGTGCTGTCAACGGCATTTGCGTGCGGAAAAATCGATTTTCTGCACTTGTTAGGAAAATAGCTATTAAATGTACCTACAAACAAAAGTCGCACACGAACTCCGTATTAAGACGTGTCACGTTGGAACACTTTTCATTTGCGTGTGTGGTACGATTTAGGAAACTGTCAATCAAAATAATAAATAATACAATTCTAACCCCAATTTAGATCTCTCGGATTGGATCACAGCTTCTGATGTAATTTTTGACTCGAGTCATGTTGATGATTAAATCGTATATTTTTTGAATTCTATCGGGATTTAAATAAACTTCAAATAAGCATTCCTTTTTTACTGAATAATGAGACATATTTTCAGAATATGTTCCAAAACAAATCACTTTTAACCTGTAAAATTACAATGAATGAAATGACAAAGGTTGTCAAGACGAATTTTATGTCAATTGACAGGATCCTTTAATGAAGAACCGACCTATCTTATTTTTTGTTTCTGTTATGATTAAGTATTTGCGAGTTGTAACGTGCATCCAGCCAGTCATTGTACAGACTGTAACGTAAAATGTATATTCCTTAGGCCCATATTATTAATCTCCTGGTAACTTTATCAGCAAGATAATTTCCAAAGAAACCATTGTTAAGACAATTGTCTCCATAGAAATTATCTGGCTGGTAAAGTTACCAGGAGATGAATAATACGGGCCTTAGTAATAATAACCTAAATTCCCTTTTTAACAAGGTTTTTCTAAAAAATGAATTTTTCTTCAATTATTTTTTATCATCTTCCCCACAAGTTTACGACCAAATAAAATAACAAGTATTATTGCCTAATTTAATTTTTTTTAAAGTTTTAGTATGAAGTTCAGAAGTTGCGTCATAGAAAAATATACTGTACAAGTCGAGAGGATTTTCCTTATTGCGCTTGAAAGCTTAATTTACCTCTTCGTGCGATAGGAATATCATATCCACCCTTGTTGTACGAACTACTATTTTCACACATAAAAGGGAATCTTCCAAAAATATATAATTGCATTATTAGTTTTCACAAAATATCCCTTGCATATTGAAATAATTTTACAGAGTAGGGCCCCCTCAGTACTTGCTATGCTCCTGCTTACCCATTGCCTACACTGAGAAAAGTTTCAGCAAGAAATTCTTTGCTAAGATTATTTTGGCTGTAATATTAAATTTTTAACCTACGATATCAAAATGAATTTCTTATTACAAAAGAAACAATTTACCTGAAAACTCTTTATACCCGTTACAAAAACCTTTGCTATTATAGAAAACTTACATTATGATAACAGCTAAGTAAGTATTTATAAAAAGTTATTTTCTAGGACTACTATTTGCTTTGCTGAGAAAGTAATGCAGTTTGCTGGTTTCTAGCGCTCTAAAGAGTTTTTAAAGTGGTAGCAAAATTTTTTGTTGGAATTGGGAAATTCGAAACTGTTCGGTTCGAATCGGATTATTTCGTGGTGACAAATTCAGTCTGATTGGGTCAATTTTTATATTGCGGACCAGTCGTCCCGTTCCTGTCTCCAGGTCTTCATGTCTTCATTTTTTCTGATATTTAGATGCTCGTTCCTTCATAAAGTAAAATCGTCGCATCGATGGCTGTTGTTGGTGACCATTACGACTCGACATTTGTCTCATTTTTTCCAATAAAAATTGTCTTGGCTCAAAAATGTTTCCAGTGTGCACTGTGCAGTGCTTTATTGGATTGTGACATCAATGACAGTGTAGAATTCTTTAGCAAATGCTATTCATAATAAAAGTCCTTAAACTAAAAGACAACTTACCAAAGTTTTAAATACGGTATGATTTTTAAAAGGATGATTTTAAGAAATATCGCAAAAGTAAAATACTTTCTTTTTCTAAATAAAATACAATCTAATTATTATTTTACCTAATATTCAGGCTAGATGCAGAAAACTGAAACTATTTTTAGGTTATGAAGTGTTGTTTTCTGTTGTATTAAATAATAAAGAGAAAAATATTTTTTTTTAGTTTCAAATCTTTGACAACCTGATCAGACGTGGGGTGGGGAGTTGCATGATGTAAAATATAATGATGGAGTTACCTGAAAAATAAGCTTTATACTATGTTAAATTTTTGATATAGCATGGAAAATGTTATTTTTAATAACACAATTTTAAATGAATCAAAAATTTTTTAAACTTACGTACCCAAAGTGAAAAAACTTAGTTTATATAAATGTGTTATTGTAAGCATAATATGTTCTCTAGAGCAGTGCTACTCAAACTTTTTGAGTCGCGGACCAGTAATTATTTTGTCATGTTATCCGCGGACTAGAGTGAGCTCAGAGGCGAAAATTTTTTTGGGTGCCACGCCCCTTTTTTGGGCGTTTTAATGATATCCGATATCGATATTTAGTCAAAAATATAACATAAAGCCCCTGGGCCTCCCACGCCCTAAAATTTTTATGTAATTTATTTTCATTAATTAATCAATATTAATTATTACACACGTTTGTTTTTTTATTGTTTCTTGTTTACATTATTGTATTTGCAATTTTTTTTATATTGAATATTTACAAGACTACCAAAAGTACTATTTTTTACCAGAGTAGAGCCCAAGATTACTTTTACAAACAAAATAGGTAGAAATTTACTTTGAAAATATGGTATATTTCTCATTTTTGTAGCGTATCTTAAAAGAATATACCTAATATGTATATTTAGGGTGGGCTGTGCAATTTTATTAATGTTTAGTTAATTGATAGGATAGGATTCGCGAACCAGCTACTATCGGCTCGCGGACCAGCACTGGTCCGCGGACCACAGTTTGAGTAGCACTGCTCTAGAGTATATTAAAAATTCAACAAAATATACGGCTTTTTCTTTTTGGGCCACCCCATATATTATAACAAATAAGTGGTGCTGTCATAATAAACCACTTTACTACTAGAGCAATGCTTAGTTGCTACCTTAGCTAAAAAAGAGTTCCTGAAGTAATTAGGTACATATTCTGACCCAGCAAAGTAACTTTCTTGAAATAAATAAAAAAATCTTTCCAATATAGCAAAATGTTATATACTGATATTGAAAAAAATTCTTGTTTTGAAAACGATGCGGATGGCGTAGAAAAGTATCTTTATTGCTCTAGCAGAGTCTCTTTATAGCCGATGGTCAGTTACTTTGCTAATACAACATTTTTGTTTACTTGAGCTAAGTGATCATTCTTTATAAAGTGACTTTATTACGACAGCAAAGAAATTACAGCCCAATGGATTTTACTGTCTCAGGTAGTTTTTCTTTTGTCCCCTATGTTAGCATTTTTCTTTATAAGCGGTATAAAAGGACAGCAAGAATCTTCTCTCAGTGTATTATGTGTAAAGATCTTTTGGTCCTGATTACAAAAAAACCGTGGTTGTCGTTTACTCAAAATATCACCTTTGGATTGACTCTGTAATGTTCTCTATAAAAAACGGAATAATAGATTTTTCTGGTAATTGACTAAAACGATAAAACTCAGAAACTGGTGCGTACATTACGTCTATTGCATTGTTTGCTGTCATTTAACAGTCAAAATGACCTAAATTGCTGGATAGCAGGTAATGTTTTATTACTACGACGTCAAATCGAATTGCACGAAGGACATAAAACACCGGGTTTGTTCGGGACTTATAAAATGTTAACGCTTAAATTACAACAGCATGTACGTAAACAGGAAGTTTTAGTAAACACGAAAGCGATGAATGTATGTCTTTTAGAATGGATATTGTCTGTTTTGTTCAGGACTAGAGGACGAAATATATGTAAGATGCATACATAAATACTTTTTGCATATTTTGTCAATTTTATAATAAAATACATATTTCTCCAAAATTTATTTTAAGAGCATATTTTTATGTTTTCGGCTTTATAAAAAAATGTAAAACCCCCCGGGTTTCCGGGGTTTGCAGATATATTGTTAGTGGTTATTTATTGTCATTTAATAATGCCTTATTATTACATGCTTTCCAGTAAACACTAAGTAACAAAAATTTATTATTACAATAAAATATAATAATTTCACACTGGTTGTGGTGCTTATTATACTGGGTGTCCCATTATGGATGGCCACCGGCCGTATCTTGGAAACTACTGGGCATAGAAACTCAGGGGGAAAAAATCGTAATTACACTCTTAAAAATGACTTGGTATTTGGTACTAATTTTTATTTGTTCTCGTGTTTACGTTACCAAAAATAACTATTTTTAGTTAGGAAAACAAAAAAGATTTTTTTCTTGGTTATATTTACCAAAAAATGATGCCATCAGAACAAAGAAAATATCTTGTTTTCATATTGGTTGGCAGAAATAAAATATTTTGTTTAGCTGAATTTTACCCTGTATATATCTTATTTAAATGTTACATCAAGGTTCCTACAAACTTGTATTTATCAATTAAGCTTGTTGTAATAACACATTATGAATTTGTAGTCCCTATCATTTTGTTAATGTTGATTAAGACACATTCTTAGTTACCAGAACTAACTTTTCTTTTCAAGTAATATTATTCTTCATATTTATAACTAACGGCATCAACAGAGACTTGACGCCCTTGCCCGGTGGGTGACATGTGACATCATTCTAGCCAGGACAACTTTTTAGACTGACCAAGTACAACAAATTTCATATATGTATATTTTAAATAGAAAGTCCAGGGTATATTTTTCGTTTTTTAATAATCGCAGTTGCAGATAAGAAAATTTAAATAAGGACAATTCAGTTCTATAAGCAATTGAACTACCCAAAAGGTTGAGTAAAATAAGTTAAAAATCTAGTGTTTC
The DNA here is from genome assembly GCA_935413205.1 of Polydrusus cervinus. Classification (NCBI taxonomy): domain Eukaryota; kingdom Metazoa; phylum Arthropoda; class Insecta; order Coleoptera; family Curculionidae; genus Polydrusus; species Polydrusus cervinus. Next base: position 44,863,044 of record OW284516.1, on the reverse strand, counting down.
TGTTTTGTATTGCATAAGTATGTATTATAAAGAACATGAGAGAACAAGGACATTGGAAATAATTTTTTTTTAAAACCATAATATCCCTGATAATTTGATTCAATTAGTTTACGCATATCTAATAGAGTAGTAATACCAAGGAATCTTTTTATTTAAATGGGGACCTATTATAGGAAGGAATATTTTTCGTTACTGAGTATAAATTACATATGACATTTTTTTTAGAAATGAAACAGACTATTTTTAAAGTTATTTCTATCAAATCAACTTGCTAATTTTGCCATGCGTTATAAGCAGTTCATTCAAACTTTCTAATGTGCAACTGCAATGACAAAAGTATAAAATTTTTACTTATTTATGATTCAACTTCTTTCTTACAATTAAAAAGTACAGAAAAAAGATAATAAACACAATGTTGTGACTACATACGTAATTGTTACTCTATGAAAACTTCAAGTTTGTCCCAAATAAATGATTGTTTTGGCAATATTTGTAGATTGCATCATTAACAATAACAATATTTCCTTGAAAAATTTTTTTCAATTTTCCATATTTACACATTAGTTGTGACAACTAATTTTAAAAGCGGGAGTACCATATAAATTTAGTTATCCGTATATAAAATTTCGTTGTGACAACTAAAATTTGTAGGTTGGGTTGGTTAATGTTATTAATTAGTTCAACAGTTCAATAACGACAATTTTTTTTGTTTGTCAAACTAATTTTTGGGTTGAGTCCGATTTCACTAAAATAAATAGTTGTCAGAACCAAATTTGAGTAATCCATACCATGTTATTTTTAAGAGTGTAAAGTAGCTAAGAGAACATCCTGAAAATAATTTTTAAAATCCGCATTTTGCCGCAAATATTGAAGTTCTAAATTTCTACGAAAATTCCCACATTACGGTATACCTTTGGTAACTTCATTAGAAAGCTTAGATAATCCTGCATCATTTAGGTTTAGGGCTTATTGGAGTACCGACCTTGATAAAAGTTGGGGAAGCTATTGAAAGTGTAATTATTTAATTTGCTATAACTTCTAAACGACTTATCCGATTTTAGTAAACTTAAGCTTGTTTGAAAGAAAAAGGTAATAATAAATTTAATTGTTGTGTCCAATGGTACACGATAGTTCCTAGAAAAATTGTGAGAGGGCACATTTTGTACTATTAATAGTTTTTTTGATTTTATACCAAAAACTTCAATCATACGGTAGAATTAGAAGATCATAATCGAAAAGTAAGTAGATTAAATTTTTCAAGAAAGAACGTGAAAATCGCTTTTTGCTTCGGAGTTATTTATAATAATAGCAGTTTTTTTAATTTTATCCCGAAAAATTAAATCAAACGGAGTGACAAACTTACATAATCATAAAAGGTAAAAATATTTTTTGTCGTGGAATGCTTCATGTCAACTATGAAAACAATCACATCTTCAATTAAAGTGTTAAAAATTATTCTTTTGGCAATAATTCTGAAACGATAGAAAATATCGAACTGCGGTCTTTACATTTTTCTTGCAAATTTAATCTACTTTCCGATTATGATGTCAAAGTTATATTATATAATTTAAGTTTTCGGGATAAAATCAAAGAAACTGTTACCGTTACAAATTACGTTCTCTAGCTATTTTATTAGTAACAATCGTGCACCAATGAATACGACAATTAAAAGTACTTACCTTTTTCTTTTAAACAAGCTTAAGTTTACTAAAATCAGATAAGTCATTTAGAAGTTACAGCAAATTACATGATTACAATTTCAATGGCTTCCCCCACTCTTATCAAGGTCGGTACGCCAATGAGCTTTAAACCAAAATGATGCAGAATTGTCTAAGTTTTCTAATTATGTTACCAAAAATATACCTTAATGTGGGAATTTTCGGTGAAATTTAAAAAATGCGGAACTTAAAAATAATTTCCAGGATTGTCTCTTAGCCACTATAATTACGATTTTTTCCCTGAGTTTCTATGAATAGTAGTGGGACACCCGGTATATGTTAATAAAATGTACACAAATTATTGTACAGAGTATTACTTTTCTAATAAATTGTATTTGGTTGGTTGGTTGGTTGGTTTAAGGCGGGGGTTGGGCGTTCGGCCCAAGTTTCTTGCACTGTAGCCTAGTGGCTTATTGTGCTCCCCTATCTTGCTAGAAAAGATTTGTTTCTTTTATAAGGTCCAGCAAATTCCTACCAAGTTTGTCATGTGGGAGGTTATCCCCACATTGAATGTCTCCGAAGATTCTGAGTCTTCCTCGGGTCAGTGCTTCGCAGTTATATATGATATGTGAGGCAGTTTCGTCCTCATCGCCGCAAAGCCTGCATTCAATGGAACCATTGTAAATTCCTACTCGGTGTAGGTGTTTTCTTAAGCAGTGGCCTGTTAGTAGGCCGACCACTTGTTTTAGCTGGGTGCGCGTTAAAGGCATCATTCCAGTTGATAACTTTTTGGAGGGTTTTCCAATTGTGGCCCTGGCTTGGGTGTGACCAGGTATCCTGTTCCATCGGGACAGGTGTTGTTGTTGTGGCCACCTGTCTGATGCTGTTCTGGTTGCCTGTTTTAATATGCCAAGGGCGGGTTCAGGGCCCCTGAGTTTTTTAGGTGATCCGGCTCTTGCCAGTTCATCGGCCTTTTCGTTGCCTGCTATCTCTGAGTGGCCAGGAACCCATAGGAGTTCTACCTTGTTGTTCCTTGCGGCCAGGTCTTTCAGGTCGTTTAGGCACTCCAGTGTAATCCTCGATTTGAGTCGACTGGAGTTTAGGGCCTTGAGAGCAGCTTGGCTGTCTGACAGAATGTATATCTTTTGGTCGTGGTAGCCCTTTTCGATATTTTTCTGTACACATGCTTGTATAGCACGTATTTCTGCTTGGTATACTGTGGCGTAGTTTCCCAGGGGAATACTGATTTCCATTCTGGGTCTTTCCCCAAATATACCTGCGCGTACTCCGTCGGCTGTTTTTGATCCATCAGTGTACCAAACCAGGCCCTTATCTAATGACGGTAGTGTCCCTTTTGACCACATGTCAGAGTCGTTGTATTTAATATAATGTCATGTTACCATTAACTAAAATGGGATTTTGTCTTTTATGATAATTATCATACGGAATATCAAAACATTGTTACACCCAGTTATGATAAAGCCCGTTTGCTCTGTGTGCATAATATTATATCTTAAAGTGAAAAAAGGCTAAGCTTACAATTAAATATTATTATAAATATAGTTTTTAAAAACCTGAAACTAATATTACAAATAAGTAAAAAAGATATAAACGATTTTTATATCACAAGATAATTTTTCTTTTAAATAAAAGGCAAGTTTAACCACGCATTGTTGCTTGGTAAATATTAAAAAAGTTGTATAAACAGTGCGGCAATATTAAACTGTAAACGTAGGAAAAGTTATGTAAAAAAATATTACCAAGCGTTGTTGTAATGTATCATGTTTAGCGGATTTACAGTGTTGTTAGTATATATTTTTTTTGCAAAAAAAGAATGATTTTCAAAAACTTTACTATAGAAAACGTTAAAAATTATTTTATACACAAAAGCGGTTTTAAGTTTTTTTAAATGAATTTTCTCTATGTCAAGTTATTATTTTTGCACAAGTAAGCAACCAAGAATACATTTCAGCAGACCAATAGTTCAAATGGACAAAGGTTTAAAAAAATACATTGTTTATTTTCATTAATAAATATATCGCTTTTTGTCTGGTATTCTGCAAAGGCAAATGGGAGAGAGATAGATATATTTAAAGTAATTTTTTCACTTCGTGCCACCCTACAAAGTAGCCTCCATATTTAGAAAAGCTACAAGCCGCCATTACATCTCAGTTATGCTTCAGTGCACCTAGCTAGTATAAATAGAGCTATAGTAATCATACTTATTTATTATTCACCTAAAAACGAATCGAGATACTTACAAGTTAAAATATAATTTAAATACAAATAAAGACAAAACTTTAGTATTATTCAAAAATTAAAGATTATCGTGAAATATCTGGTTAAGTAGACTCTATACAGGATTTCAGGATAATATTTCTGTTTATACAGGGTGTTCCAAAAAAGTGTGACGTCATAAGAAACTAACTTTTTAGATTACATACTATATATATTCTTACTTATTTGGATGCGTCTTATATTTGCCTACATACCCCTAAAATTTTAATAAAATCGGTTCGGTATTAGATGCGAAAAAAATAACAACTTAGAAAAATCAGTTTTGCACCATTGGTTTTAAAAATTAATAAAAATAGTACCTCGTTAATAACATTTTACAAAGGTACTTATTAAATAGGGTCGAACAGTCTCGTTAGCCAAGTTTGATTAATATGAATTGTACAGGGTGTCCAAAGTTGAGGGTCAAACTTTGTAAACTTTAAATAAATTTATTTTTCTTATTTCAAATTAGAACCTCTGTATGTTATTATGTCATTCGATGCAGAATTAAAAATCAAACATTTGTTCTAATTACAACCCTATCGCAATTTCTAACGCATCAAGACTTATTTACAGAAAACTCATTTTATCAACTATTTCACCAGTCATTATTATAAATAAATATCGAAGGTGGTTTTTGCAAAAAAATGTATTGGTAAAAAAGTTTATTAAGGTGACAAAAGCCCATTTTGACATTAGTTATCATATAGTTTTAAATATTGTTAAATTATTATTATTTATTTAAGCTATATTATTTTTTGTGATGGAGTACAACCAATAAGGGCTCGTAGATATGATTTTTATATTAGGAGCATGCGAAAAGAATGCTCTTTTGTCACTATTGTTTTTCGAAGTCACCTTTGATATTTATGCATAATAATACTGTTGGAATATGCATAATATATAGGTAGGGGTACCAATTTGAAATAAGAAAAAAGAAAAATAAATTGATTTAAAGTTTGCAAAATGTGACACACCCTGTACAATTCGTACTATTCAAACTTAGTTAACGGGACTGTTTGGCCTTATTTATTAAGTACATTTATATAATTTTATTAACGAGGCATTATTTTTTATTAATTTTGAAAACCAGTGGTGCAAAACGGGTTTTTTTAAGTTTTCATTTTTTTTTTCGCCTATACTACTGAATCGATTTTATTAACATTTTGGGGGTATTTAGGCAAGTATAAGAGGCATTCAAATAAATAAGAATATTTATGGCATCTTATCTCAAAAAATAGATCCTTATGACGTCACACTTTTTTGGAACACCCTGAATAAACAAAAATATGTTCTTGAAATGCGCCCTAGGATACAGATAAAGTGTGCAAAATATCAAAATCCTAACTTAATTATTAAGTGAGCTATAGATGACGGGAGGTGAGGTGCAGGACAATGTATATCAGGTTATACAGATCGAAAATTTGTAGACTATATAGTTATTTATGTATCATGTGCAAAAAGTGTACGTTTATTGCACACGGAATAGAATAATATGCCATGTGCAATAAACACACTTTTTGAACATGTTACATACACTATTTTTTCTACGATCGCTTTCTTATTTAACAAAAAAGTTTAAAATTGCTCTGTATTACTTCTCCTTTGTGTGCAAAAGTTGTAATTCAAATTTAACAATGGATCATAGATACCTTTGACTTTAATTGTTTGGAAGGAGGTCCGTCATTCCGCCATATTGTTTTGTGATACATACTATAAATAAATTAATCGTTTCCTAGGCAATTTACTTTATTGCAATAGGGCAAAAAGTACTTTATTGCATGGTATGCAATAAAGACCTACTTTTGCCATTAGAAATGCATACAAAAAATTACATTTTTTGAACGATCGTAGAAAAAAGATATTTATAACACTGTAAGAAGAACTTTTATGGTGTAACGAAATTTCCACCGCTGTTATAGCTTACAAGGACATAAAATGTCACAGCTAGCTGACGTGGCTGTTACATTAAAATTACTGAGATAACTCTAAGCTTATAAAGCTGTAACCGTCGGTTAAGTAAATAATAAATAACTAAAAAGTCTTAATAATTTTTTTCTCTTGTTGCAGGTCTTAGGATACGAATAGCCAATCTATTTTTAAAACTACTTACATGCGCTTTGTATATAATAAGAGTTATCACCGATCTCAATCCTATATACGCAGCATGGTAAGTCATATTATTTGTAGGTACATAAGAAATTACTTTAATATTCAATTAAACCACTATACTGGTAGATATTATTTATTTGCAATTAAAGTTGCCTGATTAGTAAACCAAAAGCTAATCTAACCGGAAATTTGATTGTGAGAAAAATAATTTTATTAATATCTGTTAGGTCACCGTCAGAATTCGTTAATGGTTTATCTACTTTCATTTAGTAATATGAATTTTACAGTTCTGTAAATCGTCCATTACAGCACTAGTGCTGTAATGGAAAAAAATAGGTTTTATTAAAATTTTGCTGTTAAATAAAACCACACTTTTTAGAAGAATGATTTATTATTAACAATTATAAAATTAATTACCAATTATTAATTAAAACATAACACTTAAGGTTTATTATAAACATTAATAATACACTTTTTACAGTTAGAAATTTGTATACCAGAAGTGGATGTGATGGAGCCCTTTACGTTCGAATTTCCAATCATTAAATCCGTGTCTGACCCCATGATCTTATTTGCTATTTGTTTGTTATTTTCTAAAGAATTCTCAACGTAGCCCTCTACCGTAGAAGAGAATTTCCAGCCCCCATAACGCTTTAACATCTGCATATCTGCACCACCATCAACTAAAATGGTAACCGAGGACCTCCTAAAACAATGTCGACTGTATCTTTCGGGATTATTCAATCCAAGTTTTGTTGCAATCTTTTTTGGTATACTTCCAAAACTATTAATTCCGACAGGCTGGGAGGTGCATTTTCCTTTTCCATAGAATACAAAAACCCGCCTATGAGTTGCATTAAGAGGACGAAGTTTAGCATACTTTCGAAAAATACTTAAACAGTTGACACCTGTTATATTTCCTTCTGTTATAACAAATTCTCGCATAATTTTGGTTTTCGAGAATGGAATCACAATTTTTATATACAAATCATTGTGTTCAATATGATCCAACATTAACTTAGCTATTTCTTCGCGCCGACAAGCCCCAAAAAGGCCGATTATTATAACAACCTTCATAAGTAAACATGTTTCATTATCTGCAGTACTAAGAAACTTAAATACGTCTTCCTTTGTGAAAACTTTGAACTTTTTGGCCTTGTAGCCCTCTGAACTTCTTTTCAAAAATGCGATTAGTTGAGAAAATCTGCTTATATCTTGATTTTCCTTGACTGAAATCATAGTTCTCAACATTGAGTAGTGAGTCCATAGTGTAGATGGTTTCTGGGAGCGTTGCTTTTCGGAAAAATAACCCAAAATGATTTTCTTAGACACCTTCTTTATTTTGTTAGCTTTGCACCAATCTTTAAACTTCTGATACCCCAAATCATACCGCGCCTTGGATTTTGTCGAAACTAAACTTGAGATCGCTTCGTTTGCCGCTGCTTCTATATTAGAGGGTAAACTTCCATCAGAATCGCTCATTTTGAAAAATGCTTTTTATATTTTTGAATTTGTTGGACAAAGTTTTGACAGTAACCATGCGAAAGGTAACATAAAAAACTTTATTAGTAAACTTAATAGCAGGTGCATTTTTACAGGTGCATTTTTATTTTTTAAAATGCCTTTTATTCATAGATGAAAGTAGATAAAATTTTGTATAATATTCTTGTTGTAAATGCATATTATTACACTCGATATTTTATTAAACTCGGCTGACGTCTCATTTGACAACTTTAACATCTCGTGTTGTAATATGAATCTTTACAATACTTATATCGTAAATATCTATTACAAATCTTTGTGTGGTCAGACAATAGTGTAACACACTATTTGAAATATTTTTAGTTAAAAATTAAAGAACTCCATGTGTGTCTAAATGTTTTACTTCGAAATTATAAAATTACAGCTTTTTTTTTTAGCGTAACTTCCAAAATATATATTTATTTTTGAATAAGATAAATAATTATAATAAGATTATACAAATTTTTTGTAACTATTCGAATTATTATAAACAACTGCGAAATTTGACAACAATTCAAATTAAAGCCTATTTAAACTAGAATTGTAGCGTTACAAAAAAATGGGATAATCTAAAAAAGCTGAAAATAATAAGTACATCACCTAATAATAGCCTTCCAAATAATTTAAATGACTTGAACCCGACTATAAGATTTGCTTGTGGGATACATCGTTGAGAGAGAATCTCACATAAACTGATCGAACTGGGTTGGGTGAATATGTTCAAAAAGCGTACTCTGCATTCACTATACTTTTTTTTTAAATTATTAAATTTAAAAAGCTCCCATATCTGTATAGTAGAATTAGGTTTAGAACTGATATACATAACTTAAATATTCGTCAACAACTTGTTCTTACAAATCCCTCTCATAATAAACACACATTTTTTTTAAAAATCAATATAGCTTTCATTAATAACAAATACAAAATAAATGACTTTTCTGCAAGCACTAGTACTTTATTTATTAATAATAAAATAATATCAAGATTTCTTCATCATTAGTTTACACATTAAGTAAACATTTTATATTGATATAAAAATGGTCTCCTCGTGCCGTTGTTTGCTCATTTTTCTTTAATCCTGCTTTATTACTATATTATATAACTTTTCTGTTCCCCTCTAAGCCTATTTCTCCTTTAGCCTCTCTATGTTTAATAAATTATATTCATATTATTTTTTTATTATAATTAAGCTTATTTACTCAATTTTTTTAGGCCTCAACAGCGCCTATGCTTGCATGGAATGCTGCGGATATGGGCTATTATTTCCTAGATTATTTATTTCTTGAACGGTAATAGAGTTTTGGGCTTGCATTGTACTTATTTGTTTTGAATCACTACGTTTCAACTGGCAAGCATCTCCAGTCGTCTTCAGGTGAATAGTATTCTGGTAGTAGACTGGAGATGCTTACCAGTTGAAACGTATTGATACAAAACAAATAAAGAAAATGCTAGTCAAAAACTTAACTGTCGTTCAAGAAACGTCATTATCTCCAATCTTTAAACATACATTATTTACGTCTATTATGTAATTCATCTTTCTTTTTTATGGAAATATTAAATGTATACTTAGATATTATTCTATTTATAATATTTCAGAATATATGCTTACAATAATTTTTAAAAAAAACTTACCCATAAAATTATTTCAGAGTAAGTATAAAAATACTAAATACATTCATTGTGAGACTATTTAAATACTTTGGAAAACAGTTTTAACGTATTTTAATTAAAATAAATTTGGCAGCGCAAGTTTTAATCCAACTTTTTCCCTTGTCCTACACAGGATTAAATTTAGGCTTATAACTTATTAGGTACCGTTCAAATGAAATATCATCATATTTGAAAAAACCTACTTTTTAACTTGAAGTAATTTTATCAGAACAAAACTTTATAAAGTTCTCTTAAATCTAGGTTTAAACCGAAGAACAATTTAAAAATCGTAGAAATATCAGAAAGGGTAGATTTAGAATGTATGACACTTATGACAGCAAAGTTTAATTTAAGAGTAATCAACCTGGTTCTAACTTGATAGGTTATATTACATTATATTAAGTTATGACTAGGTAAATCACTTTTAACTCGAACACTGCTGTCAATCTTACATTTTAAAATTACCATTTTTTACATTTCTTCGATTTTAACTGGACCTCGGTATAAATCATAGATATTTTGGGAAATTTTAGTCGAAGAAATGTGAAAACTGGTAATTTAATACTGTGATATTGATAGCAAAGTTCGATTTAAAAGTGATTTACCTGGCCATAATTTAATATAAATGTAACATAACCTGACAAGTTATAACCAGGTTAATTCATCTTAAGGGAGATACTTTCCAGGGTGACTCGTTGAGAGCACTTTGGTTCTGCCTAGCCATGAATCCACTCTCCATGATGCTTAATGGTACAGGGGAGGGATTTAACATCAAAGCCAACAGAGAGAACCACCACACTATCTCTCATCTTATGTACATGGATGACATCAAGCTCTACGGTGCAAACGATAGGCAGCTAAAAGACCTAATTGATGGGACTTACACCTTCTCAAACGATATCTGGATGGAATTCGGAATGGAAAAATGTAAAGCCTTGCACATCGAAAAAGGCAAAGTTATGAATGGCTATGTTGCGCTACCAAATGGGGATATAGTCTAAGCTATGAACGAAGGAGAAACTTACAAATATCTTGGGTTCCAACAAGCGAAGTTGCTTTAAGACAAACAAGGAAAGACGAGAATCAAAAATCAGTACCTCCAACGAGTAAAAGCTCTACTAACAACAGAGTTAAACGCTGGAAATCTCATTACAGCAGTAAACACCTACGCTGTACCTGTCTTGACTTATAGCTTTGGAGTTTTAAAGTGGACTAACACCGAGCTTGAAGAATTGCAACAAACTACTCCTACAATAATGACCAAGCACAAAATGCATCATCCTGGAGCCTCAACTATACGAACAACTTTGCCTAGGAGAGAAGGAGGACGATCGCTGACCAACAAGCCAGAAAGACAAGAAAAATTGTGTCTACCAGATCCTCTGCGAGTGCGGCCAATCTTACATTGGTGAGACACTAAGGCCACTCGAAGTAAGGATTAAAGAACATAAGAACAACACTCGAAGTAAGGATTAAAGAACATAAGAACAACACCCAAAAAGGAGAGACCGAAAAATAAGGTGCAGCTGACCACGCCTGAACACGCGGCCATCATGTGGACAAAAGCCGAAATTCTGCAAAAAAAACCGCACTGGAGGAAGAGAAAGTTTAAGGAAGCTGCCACCATACACCAAAATCCAGGTTGTTTTAGTAAGCCTTCATTAGATATGAGAAACATCTGGAAACCTTTGTTAAGTAAATGTAATCTTAGAATAATACCACGCAACAGTTAAACGCATGAGTCATCGAGTATGACTCATTGAGCATGACGTCATCACCTTGCTAGACTCCGCCCACTAGTCATGCGTCAACGCATCTGCCTAGTATAAATAGAGCTGTAGTTACCAGACTTATTTGGTATTCACCTGAAGACGACTTTTTTTTTTTTATGATAAAACACCTGCACTGTAGGAAAATCCCTTTAAGGCGCTCTGGGAGCGGTGCGAGTGCGAAAAAAGCGATTAACGTTGGTCTTGAAACGTTGAAGATTGTATTCATTGGGAAACACGACCTCAGGAAGATCATTCCACAAAGATGACGTTCTCCAGATGAAAGAATTCTTGAACAATGAAGTTCGAGGAGTACTAAGCTGAACAACATATGGATGAGCGGCAGTGGTTCGCCGTGTCTTTCTGTTTTGCATTGCTCTAGGTGGAATCAAGTGGGCAATGTCAGTCGAACACCTGCCATGGAAATATCTGTAAAAGAGAGCCAAATCACCAAATTGTCTTCGATGCTCCAGGCTATCGAGGGTCTTGGTCAGCTCGGGGTCGCCGATCAGACGAACGGCTCTTCTTTGAATGGAATTCAGTAGCCGAAGGGTGTGCTTGGGTGCAGAGCTCCAGACATGAGAGCAATATTCTAATGATGGTCGAATCTGGGCTTTGTAGAGTGTCAAAAGTTGATGAGGTGTGTACAACCTTCTGGTGCGGAAAAGTACACCAAGTTTTTGTGCAGCTGTCTTGGCAATTGCGGCAACGTGATCATGCCAAGACATATTACCTCCCAGATTGACCCCCAGCAAATTAATAGACGGTGCCAGGGGAATTGCGTGTCCTGCCATGACTGAAGATACTTACCAGTTAAAACGTAGTGATTCAAAACCAATAAAGATAATGCAAGTCCAAAACTCTACTGTCGTTCAAGAAACGTCATTGTCTACAACCTTTAAACAGTCTTTTAGAAATATATGCATTTATTATTATTATTACAAGGCTAATTATTATGCCCCTATATTTACCACAATATCTCACATTAGTAAAATTAAACACCGAAAAATGTCCCCAAAATATTTCGACTATCTATGTTTAAAATATTAATAAAACATTTCTAAATATCCCCTTGGAACATGATTTGATACAAATTTAAATGCTTTTGGAATAAATTGACTATGTATTAAATTATCCAATATTTATAATGAGGGGTGGAAATTTGCATTAAAGAGCTCTTGAGAATACAAAGTGGGATTTATAAAACGTTAACTTTGGTCTTAATAGATACAACTTATTAGAAGTTTATGTAAAAATAAAATGTTATTTTAATTAATATAACAGTGGAGAAAGACTGTGAGTTCTTATTTCTTTCTTGTTTCAGTGATATATTTATTAATAAAAGTGAAGGAATACTTTGAGTTCCAATACAATTAGTAATTTGTACAACAAGATATGGATATGATGGATCTCGCCTTGCTATGGCTGTGCCTTTAGAAATACTTTAAATATATATGTTATAATTTGCAATTTATCAAGAATAAAAGTCGATTTATTATTATTATTATTATTATTATTATTATTATTATTATTATTATTATTATTATTATTATTATTATTATTATTATTATTATTATTAATATTATTATTATTATTATTATGTTTTCAGTGTTCCGTTTCTCAGCTTTTTGTTGGTAAGGCTGGTATTATTTACAGTACAGAGAAGAAATTAATCTTAACCTGTACTGTTTAGAAACTTCGTACTATATGGCAAGTTTGGAGGATGACGCTTTTCTGAATAAGTTGGTATAAATAACCTGAAAGGCCCAGTTTTTCCAAGTTGGGCTTGAAATTATGGGCTTGGAATTATGTCGATTTTATCTAGCTTCCATATATTTTTAATCTCTATAGCCAAATTCGAGTACTTGGTCTTCTTCTCCGATTCGGGTTTAGAGAGGTTGTGTGTTAGTGGGCAACCTATATCGATTATGAAAGCTTTCTTGGTGGTTTTTTCGATAAGAAGAATATCCGGTCGGTTGTGGTCTACTGTTCTATCCGTTATTATTGGCCTGTCCCAGTATAAGAGATATTCAGGGGATTCAAGGACTGGCTCGGGTGAGTATTGGTAGTATGGTGGGAGGTTTTCCCTTAGCCCTAGTTTATGGGCCAGTTCCTTGTGGATGATCTTAGCCACCTGACTATGTCTCCCCAGGTAAGCGTTGGGGGCCATAGCACCACACCCCGCCGTGATATGTTCTATCGTTTCTCCGGGGCAATTGCATTTTCTGCACACATCTTCCACATTTCTTTTCAAGATGACTTTTTCATAGTTTCAAGTTCGAATGACACGGTCTTGGATAGAGATTATAAAACCTTCTGTTTCAGCGTGAAGCTGCCTTTTCTCTAACCAATTCAGTGACATTTCTCTATCTATGAGTGGATTTTGGAGTGCAGTAGGGTATTTGCCGTGTAGGGATTTTTCTTGCCTAGTTACAAGCTGTTGACTTGGCGGCGCGCGGATGATGTTAGGTAATCCGTTTTGCTTTAAGTTAAGGGCTGTATATCCAGCATCTGCTGCTACCACTTTTTTAAGAATAATTTATTATTATTATTATTATTATTATTATTATTATTATTATTATTATTATTATTATTATTATTATTATTATTATTATTATTATTATTATTATTATTATTATTAATATTATGTCTATATCTCACGAGGAAGTTAATTATTCACGACGTCGTAGACAGAGTACTCAAACTTCCGAGTGTGATATGGACAATCTTCTCGAGTTGAACAGTTCTGGAGCAGTACTGTACATGGCTTTGGAAATTTAGACTTGAGTAGTTACTCGGGCAGAGGTTACCCTGAAACTGGAATACTTTTTTATAACTCTCCGAGTGTTCCTTCGAACTTTTATAAAGTTTTGCAACCCTTACCGGATGGAAGAAGGGGTTCCTTTTTGCTATGTCAACAATACTTTTGCAAGTTAATGAAAAAGGGGATTTCCCTGGATGTACAAGATGGAACCCTTTATCCCAACCAATCTATGCACACTTGGCAACCAACATCGGGTTATTCTGTGCTGGGTTCCTGGACACTCCAAAATAGATGGCAACGAGGCTGCCGATGCGCTCGCAAGAGAGGGCGCAGGCATGCCAGCTGATCTAGGAGACAATACAGTAAACAAACCACTGGGATTGGTCAAAGAGGAGATTGACTACATGGCTAAGCAGCTTGCACAGAACAGATGGACAGTGTTGACAACCTGTATTACATCCAGGCAACTGTGGCCCACATTCGATAAAAAGATAACCGCAGAGCTATTGAGACACAGTCGAAAAGACGTGAGAAATATTACTGCGGTTGTTACCGGACATTGCCTCTTCGGTAGACATGCCGAACGTATGCAAATACCCACTAACGACTTCTGCAGAAGTTGTAGAGATGAGGAAGAGGAAGAAAGTATTCAACATTTTCTGTGTGAATGCCCTGGCCTCGCAAGAATGAGGTTCACTACTCTGGGTCAACCATCTTTCGATAGCCTGGAGGAACTAAGCAACTTACAACTTGGACGGCTGAGCAGATTTCTGAACAGTAGTGGCTGGTTTGAATGAGTTGTTAAAATCCTTCCGCGGTTACGTCGCACTAACCATCAGAGATCTGATGAAGGTGGGTTCTACGGAACACGTGTGGTATCACAACGGACCTAATCAGAACTACGTGAGACTGTTTGGTCAGAACCAAGGGTCTGCCACTCTAACCTAACCTAACCTAACCTAACCTAACCTAACCTTATCCCAACCAATTAAAAAAATTATTTCGTCTACAAACTTCGTCTACAAAACTAGAAATGTCCTTGTCTTTATTCTATACACTATCTTACCACTACACAGTGGCGTAGCCATGGGTGGGGGGGGGGGGCTTATATGAGAAACCATTCAGGCAAAGAGCGTCCAAGTTTAGCTTTAATAAGTATTTATCAAAAAATCCACATTGATATATGAAATAATTAATATATTTTGTCAAAACAGGAGACGAATTACGGTTTAGCTTTAGGCAAAAAAATATGTTGTGCTTTTAGTTTATGGTTAATTTTTGTTTTTTCATTAAATAAAAAATATACCTTATTTTTAATATTTTTTTGCTCAAATTATGCTTATTTTATATAGAAGTTTTTGTAAGTATAATAGCTGTTTTATATTACCTATATTAGTGTATTTGTATAACTCACTACGAGTCTCTTTAAATATATGTATTTTTTTATTTTGAAATTTTTTTTGATTGTACAAAAAAAGGGTTTTTTGGGCGTTGCACCCGAAAAAAAAATTCGCCTTTGGCGATTTGCCTGCGGCGCAGGTTCGTCGCTTTTCCTAGCCTTTTGAAATTGAATTTAGACATATTATGACAGTTTATACAAATATACGCGTAGAATTAGAAAATAATACAATATATAGGGTGTTCTATTTAAAATATGTATACATATATACTTGCCACGTTTCTTTGGATCACCTCGTATACTCCAATATAATTTTAAAATGTGCCCCTCAATAATCTTTCCAACTTCTGTATTTCAAATTTTTATCCAATTTATATGATAATGGAGAAAATAAAATTCACTCTATCGTTGACTCATCCTGTACTTTACTTTTTTGCTGATGATAAAACTTTTCAAAAGAATTTCAAAATCGTAATTTGTATTAATTGACGCGATGACAGTCAATAGAGAACTTGCCTAAAAAATAATACTCACAGTTCACAAAAAAATGTTTTTTATCATCTGGATTTCTTGCGTTTGTGACGTCAAGGAGTACTAAACTACAGTAAAAAATATAGCGCGAGAGCGGGTGATTCTTACTAAAGTCAGATCTAGTCTTATCCAACGAAGACAAACATAGAAAGAAGGCAAACAAACGTTTTAATTGGTCGAAGCAAATTTGACATAAGAAACGTCAAAACAGCGCCACCATCGGGTCTGGAGGAAACCTTTGGACTATAGGCGGGACTTTCAAATATGACCATTTTAAAAATTTTGGCCGCCAAAATTTTAAAATGATATTTACAGCTTAAAAAACCATCAGGATCCTAATATTTAATTTTTACTATACGTGGAAAATTAAATGAGGATTGTGAATAGTTTGTTGGTTGTAAATATAATTTTAAAATTTTATGTGCAAAAATTTGGACAACCTTTCGGCTATAGGCGGGGACTTTCAAATATGGCAATTTTAAAAAATGTTGCACACAAAACCTTAAAATGATATTTAAGGCCATCAAATTATTTACAATAATCCTCTTATTTGATTTTTCAAGTAGAGTAAAAATTAAATATTAGGATTTTCTGATTAGATTTTTAAGCTGTAAATATCATTTTAAAATGTTATTTATTAAAGTTGTACAATTAGAAATAAAACTTCAGAAATCAGCTTATAATTAATTTTATTGACAACTAGGATGAAAATATAGGTAAGATCAGTACCTCGTTTTTTCTTTATATTCCCAAAATGTACTTACTTTCCCAGATTAACCTACATTACCAGCTGTAGTGATTCCCATGGGACATTTATTCATGCAACATGCATAATCATCAAAGATTCACGTACCTATAGGTACTTCTTGAAATAGCTAACCTAAAAGAATATAAAATAAAAAAATTAATGAATTACTAGAACACTCGACAGACTTAAAATTTTCTAATAGTCTAAATTCTAAATAATTGAATAGCAAAAAAAATATATTTTGTAGGTATTTGTGTTACCTACAATTAATAAATATACTATAAATGATTTAGTACACATCTACATTAATAAAAATTATTAAGTGAAAATCTCCTTAAAGTAAAAATATGTTTGTAACATAATTATTTTTGCAACAAGTAGGTAAACTAATGTAATAAATAACGAATAAAAATAACTAAAGATTTACTTACCTGCAACAAAAAAAAACGGTCCTTTTGGTAAAAAGATTAGAAAATTAAAAATAATATAAAAATATCAAAAAAGCCTGGTCCGATTTACAACTATGAAGAAAGAAAAAGGGGCAATTCCATTTGTGCCATTAACATTACAAATGTCAATGATTTGTGCTGGTGGTCAAGCTCAAAACAGGAAAGTTAGGTTGTAAAATAATTTAACAGCTCGTGCTATTTATGTCAAGTACCTATCTCTGTCTGCATCAAGTTATCTCCATTCGATGTAAAAAGAGACAAATATAGTCAGACCAAGTTCGTCTGCCGTAGCTCTCTTTGTAGAAATAACTACGTAGGTGTAATATTAACACATAACTAATGGGGATAAACGTAGGTCCTAACTTGAAAAAGGCTGGAGGTCTGACGTCACTCTAGCTGCGATCCCGCCCATAAGAAGTTTCACCGGGCTGGTCTTATCGTGCGGGTCCAAATGTCACTGATCATATGCGTCAAATCAGACAACACAGAGGCTATCAAAATGTTGTGAGATTATTTACAAATATACCGAAGGAAGGAAAAATAGTTTCATTATTTTAGCTATCGCGAAGATAGCCACATATACCTAATATTATTAGTTTTTTAAAAAGTATGTACAGGGGAGTTGAAAAAGTTACAAAAAAAATATATAATCGTTAATTATATACCTACTGTACCCTTTAATTAAAAACGATAATAATAAACAGTGCAATTTATTTTAACAATTTAACTACTAAAACCTAAAAATACAATGGCATTTAGTCTAATAAACTATTTCGATAATAAAAGAAAAAGTGGAAATTTGCAAACCAATATGCAGGAAACTGTAATGAAAACACTGGAAATTAGTTTAAGGACTATGCAGAATAATGTGCATGAAAAAAAGCACAATATAACACCCAAGAATACTAAAAAATGTAAACGAAAAACACCGTTTATAATTATAGCCTAAAAACTCTCATCGTCACTTATAAAATCTGAAAAGTCCTCGTCGTCTGAGTAGTCTTCGAATGGAGCAATTTATCATTGGCGCTACTTCGACATCTAGTACTTGTTCTCGATCCCACCAATCCCTTATTAATATTTCTGTATGTTCTACCGATTTCTTCCAGTACTCTTGTGTAATATAACGAATCTTGCCAAACTATTTGTACTTGGTCGGATTGAAGACCATCACCTACAGGTTTTTGATAATAAGACTTTACACCAGCCCATATTAATTATATTGCGTTAAAATGGCAATGATATGGTGGCAGTCGTAGAACCTCATGACCATATTCACGCAGTATTTCATCTACCGCGTATATTTTGGGTTTTTAAAGAGACTTTGCTATTGATAGGAGTTCCGATTTAAGCATATTTGGTAAAGGATTTTAGTTGTGTTTTTCCAGCCACTCATAAATATCACTTTTCCTCCCAGATGAAGTAGGTTGTTTATTTAAAATTCTTGAATGATATAATGCATTATCTTATACAATTAAAGACGGAGCATCCAAATTTGGTATCAATTGAACTTTTAACCATTTCTCAAACATTTTGCAATTCATATTATCATGATAGTCAGCACTTTTTGATGTTGAAGAAAAAATTAAACTCGCACCTACAACATATCCTGTTGCAGAACCGGCATGCAAAATAATAAAACGCTTTCCCGTACCGCACCCCTTTTTCCTTTTAACACTTTTTACAGACTCATCTTGCCAAGATTTTGAACCACTTCCATTCGAAAATATCCACGTTTCGTCTAAAAATACCACTATTCTAAATTTCGATTTGTAATTGTCCGTATATTTTTTTTTTAAACTGAACACGCTGACTCACCATATGTGGCTGCTCACATAAAAATCTTCGGTTACAGTCTTTTTTATAGCGAAAACCTAAATTTTTTAATAATTTTGATAACGCTTCAAGTCCAATTTCCAAAACACCCCGAATTTTTAATGTTTTTTGTAAAACTGGAAGAGTTACATTGGTTTGTGATTTGTATAAATCGTAAATCACATTTCGAACTCCAATTTTAATATTTTCGCTTACATCCTCAGTCTTTGGCTTTCTTCGTTTACACTTTTTAGTATTCTTGGGTATTATGTTATGTTTTGTTTCATGAACAATTTTCTGCACAGTCCTTAAACTAATTCCCAGTGCTTTAGCTACTGTTTCCTGAATATTGGTTGGCGAATTTCCACTTTTTCTTTCATTTTCGAAATAGTTTATCAGATTAAGTACCATTTTTTTTTTGATTGGGGATGCAAGAACCCAGAAAATTGTTTTATTTTGTCACAACCTGTCAAAGTCACAAAACTGGCATATTTAAAATAAAACGTAGCTGGTGCTATTATAAGCTTTTTTAGAATCGCTGGAAAGTAAATACATATAAGTATATCCTTTTTTTTCATGTCAAAATGGAATAAGTCTGTCTCATTTATCTTACGTATTTTATTTAGAGGGTAAAATTAAACGCAAGTAAAGAAAACAAAAACTGAGAGTATGTCTTTCTTGAATCGTATGACCCGCACGATAAGACCAGATCCGACTATACTACGTGACGTTACACGGCGAACTTTAATGATTTATATTAAATTCAGAAGCGATATTTAAGACGTTAAATTTTTGCATTTGTTATTTTGTCATGTAACTGAACATTTTTAGGAAATAAAAAAATGGGAAAGTTCCCTATTGTTAAGGAAACAATTAACGTAATTTTATAAATGGATCACTATGTTATTTTAAATGTTTTTTATTCACAATGAAAGTTTGTGAAATTTTTAACTAGGTGCGAAATTTTCTTACCGAATCTCCCTCGAGCTTAATTATAATTCAAGCCGGAAATTTTTCTGCAATTACCAATTTTTTTAGGAAAATCCATTTTTTTATTCAATTTTTTAGAAATATTTCATGTTCTAGGGAGATAATAAGTAACAATTTTTATTGGCCGTTAACCAAGAGAGCAATGTAAGCTACAATCGTATTTTTTTAAATAAATTGTCCATGGAGCGGTTAAACAGGATACATATTTTTTCAGTTATGGCTGCGTACCAGGCAACAAAACGGAGTACATTTTATCGGCCAATCTAACCGAAGAAAAATTTCAAGAAAATCCTATAATCAATTGGGACGCCATTCTGTGGGTGAACCGCCCCCTTGAGCTCTGGGTGGTACAAGTTATTTTAGCAGTGATAAGTCTGACTGAAGCACTATTGTTAGCATATCTCGGATATAAGGTTAGTATTGAAAATATTTAGATTTCTAAATTTGTGTTCTTAAATGATTAATTAAATGATATTGTAACTGCATGAAAGGCAAATGCTGCCCTTACCAGAACTCAATCCACCATCCATCGACAAACATGAGCTTAGGAATTTGAAGGATCAATTTGAGATTGAAAATCGTACGTGTCATGTTGCGAAGTAACGCCACAGATAAGTCGCCTAAGGAGGGCTGTAGCGTCTGGTCGCAGAAACGAACATAGACGATGGACTAGCCACAGATACAGACCTTTTGCAGGTCGTGGCCTCAGGTGTCTCACGTCTCTGATAAGTCCCAGTAGTACGAAACGGCTGGTCGAGGAATCATGAATGTTGGATGGGTTCGTTGGACTCTCGTTGATCTTGTGCAAGATCTTCGCGACTCCCGCGAGGCCAATGTACAGAGTAGAACATACAGAGTATGCCTGCACGATGTGTGGTGCCTCACGGTCTGTTAACCATTTAGGACCATTAAACCATCATTCCCTACTGGTAAAGTGAGGTGGCAAATACGTATAATATTACCCATTTGAGCTCTACAGAGTAACCCCAAACGTGGTTATCCCAAATTCTTTATGTTTGTTTCCGCGACTCATCTGTGACTTTGCTTCCCAACATGACAAGTACGATGTTCAATCTCAATGTGACTGCAGTTACAAAAAATAAATTAAATGTGAATGGCAACACAATGGCTATCAGTCACATGGAATTTATTATTATAAACACGAGTAGCAAAATTAAGACAAACACAAAATATATATAAAAGGGGGGAGGTCGGTTGTACGCCGTTTTTCAATGAAATGAAAGGTTTTTTTTTTGTATTCAGCGTAATTTATTCTCTATTGCGCGATGCAGTTAGTTATAAATATGAAAAATATTATTACTTGAAAAGAAAAGTTAGTTCTGGTAACTAAGAATGTATCTTAATAAAAATTAACAAAATGATAGGGACTACAAATTCATAATGTGTTATTACAAGCTTAATGGATAAATACAAGTTTGTAGGAACCTTAATGTAACATTTAAATAGGATATATACAGAGTATAATTCAGCTAAACAAAATATTTTCTTTCTGTCAACTAATATGAAAACAAGATATTTTCTTTGTTCTGATGGCATCATTTTTTGGTAAATATAACCAAGAAAAAAATCTTTTTGTTTTTATTAACTAAAGATAGTTATTTTTGATAACGTAAACACGAGAACAAATAAAAATTAGTACCAAATACCAAGTCATTTTTAAGAGTGAAGGAGAAAATCGTTGACTCATCCTGTACTAATAGGGAACGACATTTTTCGTTTTATCAAAACAGTTTGGAGTTTCGTAGACTTAAAAATAAAACGCAACGAATGACCCACTAGATGGTGAGCTTTCCGTGAACAAAAGTCGTGTACTAGTTTTGAGTATTAGATAATGGAGGATGTCATTGAATCAATGTGTATAAAAATTATTATTGTTTTCTTTCTGCGTAAATTTATACGGGAATAAATTAATGATCGAATGGTTAAATCAGCAGTATTAGATATCAGGTCATATCCAAAACCTTTCCATTAAACATTTATAAGCTTTCGTTAACAAGTGAAATCCATTTGACACTGTAGATTTATCCAACCTATAATTCCACAATTTCCAAACCCCGTTTTGACTCCTAAATTATTATCGTTTATTTGCGTTTCAATCAATATCAAAATTTTATCATTTGCTTTGATTTATTTTATTTTCAACATAAAGCAAATACAATTCTAAAATATGAACTGGTAGAAATATTTATTAAAAAAGAATTTGTTTAAATTACAAATGAGGTGCTTTTGTATGAATTTTTAAGGGGTAAAATATGACATTACCATAATTGTTTGTTCTGATATTTGTTTATTTTTGACAACACAAAATATTTTATAATTCTGCGATTTCCCAAAATGTTTTTAATATAGTGTAGAAATTTACAAGCCTTGACAAGTCAATTATATAATTACCTAGTTAAGAGTCTATTTTGTAAGAAAAAGACACAAAGTCTCAGCCTCAAAATTTTTCGATCTGTTTATTATTGTTACAGTTTCGCCTTAAACTGGCATCATCAGACCTAAAAAAGTAAAGACAATTACAGATTGCACGGAAAAATTAAATAAAAAACTAGGTACCTACCTTATAAACAGTTAAAAATCTTAAAATTGCTTTTGAAACAAACACAAGTACTGTCTGTTTAAAGATTGGAGACAATGACGTTTCTTGAACAGCAGTAGAGTTTTGGACTTGCATTGTCTTTATTTGTTAAGAATCACTACGTTTCAACTGGTAGGCAACTCCAGTCGTCTTCAGGTGAATACTGAATAAGTATGGTAACTACAGCTCTATTTATACTAGGCAGGTGCTGTGACGCATGACTAGTGGGTGGAGTCATGCGTGTTGCTAGGTGCATAACTGGATGAGTCGTGCTTGATGAGTCACGCTCGTGATGTCATGCTCGATGAATCATGTGTTTAACTCTTGGGTGGTCTTATTCTGAGATAACATTTACTTAACAAGGGTTTCCAGACGTTTCTTATATCTTATGAAGGCTTACTAAAGAAACCTGGATTTTGGTGTATAGTAGCAGCTTGCTTAAACTTCCTCTTCCTCCAGTGCGGTTCTTTTTGCAGGATTTCCGCTTTTGTCCACATGATATGATGGCCGTGTGTCCAGGCGTGGTCAGTTGCACCTGATTTTCGGTCTCCCCTTTTAGGGTATTATTCCTATGTTCTTTAATCCTTACTTCTAGTGGTCTTAGTGTCTCACCAATGTAAGATTGGCCACATTCGCAGGGGATCTGGTAGAAACAATTTTTCTTGTCTTTCTGGCTTGCTAGTTTTGTCTTCGTTAGGTGGCTTCTTACAGTGTCTCTAGAGCTGAATACTGTGTTGATGTTGTATCGTTGTCCTAGTCTTCTTATAACCACATCAAAAGTTGACACAATTTTGGAAAATCGCAAGAATCGGCCAAACACACGTAAAGCAGAGAAAGAGATACAACCAATACTCAATATTCCGTATGTCAAAGGAGTATCCGAGAAAATAAGAAGACTCGGACAACGATACAACATCAACACAGTATTTAGCTCTAGAGACACTTTAAGAAGCCACCTAACGAAGACGAAACCAGCAAGCCAGAAAGACAAGAAAAATTGTGTCTACCAGATCCCCTGCGAATGCGGCCAATCTTACATTGGTGAGACACTAAGACCACTAGAAGTAAGGATTAAAGAACACACATAACACCCAAAAAGGGGAGACCGAAAAATCAGGTGCAGCTGACCACGCCTGGACACACGGCCATCATATCATGTGGAAAAAAGCGGAAATCCTGCAAAAAGAACCGCACTGGAGGAAGAGAAAGTTTAAGGAACCTGCGACCATACACCAAAATCCAGGTTGCTTTAGTAAGCCTTCATTAGATATGAGAAACGTCTGAAAACCCTTGTTAAGTTAATGTAATCTTAAAATAAGACCACCCAAGAGTTAAACGTATGATTCATCGAGCATGACGTCACGAGCATGACTTATCAAGCATGACTTATCCAGTTATGCGTCATCACCTAGCAACACGCATGACTCCACCCACTAGTCATGCGTCACAGCACCTGCCTAGTATAAATAGAGCTGTAGTTACCGTACTTATTCAGTATTCACCTGAAGACGACTGGAGATGCTTACCAGTTGAAACGTAGTGATTCTTAACAAATAAAGACAATGCAAGTCCAAAACTCTACTGCCGTTCAAACACAAGTACATTATAACAGCAACAAAACGATACTAACCCAAACGTAGGACGAAGCCAGTTGGTTACCTATTCTAACTTGTGATACCCAAAGTCAAAGTCCAACTTGAAGATCGCGTCAAAAAATAAAAACAAAAACAGCTATTCTCTTTTGAGGTTACACTGGTTAACAAGATTTTTGTCCCAAGCGCAAAAATGTCTGATTTCAATATAATTTTGCATGCTGAAATCAATCATGTTTTCAGAATTTCTCCATCACCCTTAGTTTTTATGTTCCAGTATATGTGATTATTTATCTATAAAATGCACGCATAGGTCTGTACTATAAGAGTCATCTAACAAAAAACTTGTGTCAGGCATTGCTATTTTATTATTTGTGTATTGTAACAATAACTTGTTGTGACTAGAAATAACAAAGTGTGCTCTGTGTGTCACGCGGAACATGTCTTGGCTTGTTGAGACCTGCAAGCAGTTCCGAGTCCTACATAACATTTATTGTTGTTTTAGTTATCGGCTAGAGCTCGGTGAATGAACATATACGCAGACTTTTTTAACGTTTTGAAGAATGTGCTGTGGTGCATTTTAAGCTATTGTAGTGTAACTCACCTGTAAAAATGCCAAGAAATTGTGTAAACCACCCGAACTCTTTTTGCTATATCTGCGGTGAATTGACATTTAAATCTCAAAAACGGTCTTTCACGCCTCTCGTTAATAAATGCAATGAACAGTATTTCAAGTGTAAAGTCGGCGATCAAGACAAAAGCTGGGCTCCCCATATTTGCTGTGTTACGTGTGTCAGACTTCTTACAGCGTGGGCAAAAGGTAAACGACATATGCCTTTTGCTATTCCCATGATTTGGAGGGAACCATCAGACCATATTACCGATTGCTATTTTTGTCTTACAAATATCAGTGGTATAACTTCTAAATCCAAACATACTGTTAAATATCCTCATATTCCATCTGCACTGAGACCAGTGCCGCACAGTCCGGAATTACCTGTGCCTGACCCCCCACAAAATATGACACCGAGCGACGATGAAACTGCCGATGACGAAGTAAACAACGAACGTTTTTCAGCCGAAAATATTGATCTGGATCCAACATTTACACCAGATTCGTCTTCTTGTGCGCCGCATCTTTTAAGTCAAGAAGAACTTAACGACCTTGTCCGAAAAAGCAGCATGGTTTTCTTTCAAGGACATTTGCAACGGCGTCTTGGGAAATCGTAAATCCGAAAATTACGTAGAGAGTGTTAACAATTTATTGGTCTCATATAAAGCCATGGGTTGCAACATGAGTCTAAAAATACACTTTCCTTATTCACACTTGGACTTTTTTCCGAAAAACCTTGGAGCAGTAAGTGACGAACATGGCGAGCGATTTCACCAGGACATTCTGGACATGGAGAAGAGATACCAAGGCAAATGGAGCCCCGCTATGTTGGCAGACTATTGCTGGACGCTGAAGAGAGATGTTTCTGATGCAAAGTACAGTCGAAAGTCATATATGACCACATTTTCTAAGTAAATATATCACTTTGTACTTTATTTTTTCATAACTTATACCCATATTATAATATATACGTTCACAAAAATTCATTGCTTTGTCACTTTAAAACCCTGCGTGATGGAAAAATTCTGAAAACATATATGAAATATGTTTAAAAAGTACTACCAAGTACACCCACTTCAGCTCGTGGGACAAAAAAAATCTTAAATTTTGTTAACCAGTGAATCAGATGGGGCTCGAAATTAAAAACATCGTTTACGCAAGCAAGTAGGTACTGGACTTTTCTTTGCCTTAGTAATTTCCATTTTTTCGAGCAAGTCGAGTTTTTTACCTTTAGTGCATTGGTGTAATAATGTTACGTTTTCGGGTGTGGAAAAACTGTGTCCCAATGTTAGCAAATGAGTGGCAAAAGCTGATTTTGTTTCTGTTATGTCGAAATCTTTATATTTATTAAAAAGGCTAAGATGTTCGCGCAGTCTAGTAGATACCCTATTGGCAAACTCGAATCTAGGGTGCCGATATAAACGCATCAGACGGAGATTATTAGTAGCGTTTAACACGTTAAACAGAGAACACGCTATCCCCTACCTCCCACCTTCCATTCTTCGATCGAAGCATTCGATACGTCAACGCGTATTCTAAAGAATGGAAGGTGGGAGGTAGGGAATAGCGTGTTCTCTGTTTAACGTTAATTATTAATTTAACTAATAATATCCGTCTGATGCGTTTATATCGGCACCCTAGATTGGAGTTTGCCATAAGTGTATATGTTTCAATAGTGTTTAAGACTGTTAACACCGTTAAAAAACACTTATAATAAAAACAAAGGATATAATAGACCAGTTGTCTAGTTCAGGAGTATAAGTATTCGTTGTTCGTTCGTTGATAATTGTCCCGCTGTGTACGTCGGCCAGTTAAGAAGGAAAATATATATGTTTGTTTTTGTTTTTATTTGTTGACGAGACCATTATATTGGACTTTGACTTTGGGTATCACAAGTTAGAATAGGCAACCAATTGGCTTGGTCCTACTTTTGGGTTAGTATCGTTTTATTGCTGTTATAATGTATGTGTTTTGTTTTAAAAAATTTTTTTCGGTATTTACCTGAAGACGACTGGAGATGCTTACCAGTTGAAACGTAGTGATTATAAACAAATAAAGACAATGCAAGTCCAAAACTCTACTGTCGTTCAAGAAACGTCATTGTCTCTAACCTTTAAACAAACACTTGATGTATATATTTAAGGGCTAATTTGTCTGATGACAAATTAACCCTCAAAATATATGTTAATACATATATTTTACCATTCTCTTATTTCTTCCTTTTTCCAGCTAGGTGCTTGTAGGAAATTTCTCTTCTGTAAGAGGCAATGTCTACAACAATTAAGGAAGGGTTTTCTAAACCTTTTAAAAGTTTTTCCTCGAACATTTTATCCCTTGGGATAAATCAAAGGTTTTAGAATGCAGTCGAATCATTTTATATAGTCTGTCCAATTTCTCTTTACTCTTTTTTCGAAGTGTTCTGAAGGTCTTATCTGAAATACCGCAAATATCAGACGTTCGTTTTTGCACTGCCAAAACAGACACTAACGCGCCCGAGTTATTTTTTTCTAAAGTAAAATAACGTTCCACTTGTAACCAAACGTCGTTCACCTGGAGATACACTCCTTCTAGGCTTTGTATCACCTTGCTGAACATTTTTCATAACTTTGC
Source organism: Polydrusus cervinus (assembly GCA_935413205.1). Taxonomy (NCBI): domain Eukaryota; kingdom Metazoa; phylum Arthropoda; class Insecta; order Coleoptera; family Curculionidae; genus Polydrusus; species Polydrusus cervinus. The sequence goes on along the minus strand of OW284516.1, from coordinate 44,835,947 downwards.
TTTATAACTGCTTTTAATTTACGTACAATAAAAATAGAGATAGAACACAGCATCATTACCATCCCGCAAATTTTAATTATTATTAAAAATGATTATTACCACCGACGACAGCTCCAGATTTAACTATAATGACCGCCAAATAATTAAATTCTCGCTAACAGTACCTGACAAAATCTTTAACTTAATGACGCAAAAAGTTTCTCATTTGACAAATATATACAGGGTTGCCCAAAAGTCCGGAATAAAATTAATATAGCCTTAACCTGTAACTTTTTGGGAAAACGCTCGGACACGTCAACTTAGTTTTATATATGCTCACATTTTTGCGTTATTCCTTTTTTTTTATAGACATTTGTCAAAGATATGACGACATAGATGTTTTTGTTTATGTAAACATACAGCTTGTGACACATCATTTAAAAACTATATCTCGTACAGTATGCTTATAAATTTTGACGCGATTCTGTCAAGCTATTTCAAAATGGTGACTGTTAAAAATCTCTATTTAAATAAGCGGAAATAATAAATCATTGATGTTTTTTTTTACCTTTCAAGGTAAGAAATCTTCATTGTTTCACATTCTGACATTTTGTGACTTAACATTAGTTATGGTCCATTCCTAGGCAAGTGTGCCATGTTCATCAAATTTGTGGAATATTTTCCTAACAGTGCCCTGTGAAATTTGATTATCCGGATATTTAGCATTAAATAAAGTGCACGCTTCACTTTGACTTCTTATTTAATCTCCACATCCTAACAATATCAAGACTTGAATATGCTGTCTTTCCGAAATAACCATTTTTGTTCAGAAAATTGTAAAATAATACTTCGGAAAGACCTAATTTAATTTTACAAGTTCACAATGTCAGAACGTGAAACAATGAAAATTTTTCTTACCTTGAAAGGTAAAAAACATCAATGATTTATCATTTCCGCTTATTTAAATAGAGATACTTTAAAAGCTTTTAACACTCGTCATTTTAAAATAGCTTGACAGAATTGCGTCAAAATTTATGAGCATACTGTTCGAGATATTAGCTTTCAAATGATGTATCATAAGCTGTATGTTTCCATTAAAAAAAAACTCGATTTCGTCATATCTTTGACAAATGTTATTAAAAAAAACGAATAATGTCAAAATGTGAGCATATATAAAACTAAGTTAACGTGTCCTACGCCAGTACTATCCACTAATACATAGAATAGCAAGCTAAACACCCGCAACAAAGTTACCATCTACAAACTATGCATAAGACCAGCACTACTGTATGCCTCCCCATCATTGTCAACACTCTGCATGAAGGGGGGAAAAGCAAAATACAAACATATCAAAACAAATTGCTACGAATAATAACTAATGCACCATGGTTCGTACGTAATACCACATTACACAGAGCCCTTATAATGGAAACGATCCAAGACTACACCACGAACACCAGCAACAATTACTTCAACACAACAGAATAAAGCCAGAACCCGCTAATCCGCCATTCCCACCAACCACAACACCAGGCAGGTCCATACAGGCTACCACGACAATGAGGGACCCAGGTTCAAACCCCTCACGCAACACGAACATAATGTACTAGTTTCAAGCTAATATTTTGTCAATAATTAAGAGGAGTTATAGGCCTAGCCTCGCTTAAAATTTTAATCAATAAAGATCCTAGTCCAAAAGTTACAGGTTAAGGCTATATTAATTTTATTCCGGACTTCTGGACAACACTGTATGTAACGATGAGCAAAAAATAAAATAAAATAAACATATTTATTGCGGTACATAACGCGTATTCTAACTTAACCGACTTATTGTTGAAAAAGCAATAATATCTTTTGGGGATTTAATCCGATATTGGACTTCATACCACGATCCTACTTTACAAGTTAGCATAAGGTGTCATTCGATAGCTAAAGGTTCAAGTGTCGTCTGGCGTGTATTATAATTGTTGAAATTTTGTTCTTTGTGTAAAACTAATTCCATTGCATCCAGCGCACTACTATAGAATAATTTAATAGCCATTATTCGCTTTGAGTATTTAATGTAATTTTCAAGTTGATTGAGGGTATAATCTGATTTTAATTACTGTATTAGTCCGACTAACAGTCGTAATGAAACTTGACTTTAACCATAATAATAAGGATTTTTTTGCGAGTGTAAACGGTTTTACCCGAGTAATCGTGTATCACTGAAGCGAAGACTCTCACCATCAGATACCAGGATGTAGAGGTAACAACCGCTGTACAGTATTCACAGTGAATGATTACCCGAGCGTCATTAATATCGTACGAATCAAATCGAAGAAATATAGTCAAAACAAAGTCTAATTTCAAAAATATTATAATAGATGTGCCTAATGGCCTGATGTGCGGGTTCCTTATACTTTTTTATTGCTTTGTCTCAAAAATTTAGGTCCAATATTATTCACACCTTTAATAGATCTTCAAAAGCACGTTGACTTTATATACAGTGTGTCCACGGATTGACTATCGAAGAGGAAAAACTTTTTTATTTGTGGGTTTATGAAAAATTTTCAAAAACTCCTGTTTGTAGTCAAACGCCCAAAAAGCATATTATTTTTTCAAATTTATATACCGGGTGTTCAGAATTTAGAAAAATATAAAAAAAACTAAGAACAACGTACCCTTATGTGTAAAGATAGGATAAAAAGTAATTAGTAAAAGTTGTTGTGGTTGAAAACCTACTTCTCATTACCAAGTTTTGACTTATTAGCTAAATGTACAGAGACCGGCAAAATTTTTAACTCATAAAATATTATTTGCTTTAAATTAACGCATTTTGCAAATTAGTTAGGCTTTAGAAGGTATTATTCTATAAAATCCTTATAGTATACGTTTCGATGACAATGGACGGACGAGACGCGTTGAAAACACATCGCGGAGCGACGTATTTGCAAAATGCGTTAATTTAAAGCCACTCATATTTTATGAGTTGGAACTTTTTGCCGGTCTCTGTATATTTAGCTAATAAGTCAAATCTTGGTAATGAGACGTAGGTTTTCAACCACAACAACTTTTACTAATTTCTTTTTATCGTATCTTTACACATAAGAGTACTTTGCTCTAAAATTTTTTTATATTTTTCTAAATTCTGAACACCCGGTATATAAATTTGAAAAAATAATATACTTTTTGGTCTTTTGTGAACAAGCAGGAGTTTTTATGAAAAATAACTTTTTTTCATAAACCCACAAATAAAAAGGTTTTTCCTCTTCGATAGTCAATCCGTGGACACACTGTAGATACCACCATATTTTTTCGCCATTGTTGTCATAAACTACATACCAGAGACACAAGCGAACGATAATAAATGCTCCGAAAACAGCTATTTTTACGAATAAATAAATTTTCCAGGCACAAAAATGTAAAACAATTATAAGTCAAAATGGCAAAAACCATGACGTCGGAAGTCGATGGACAAACTCAAATAATAAAATTAAATAGTTGAATCAACCTGCATCCCGGAAGACATTGAGTTATGTTTTCATTCAGCTTTATTATTATCATTAATAAAGATGGGGAGTTGTATATTACGTTGTTACTTAATCGTTAAACAATGACGCACGAGTAAAAAACCACTGTGAATACTAACTGTACGTTCGTGCTCCTGAAAATACCACCGGTTACAAATGACATTTTTGAGAGACCAAATAGATTCAAAAATCACCCATTTTTGTAGAGTTTTAAAGACTTGCATTGTCTTTGTTTGTTTTGAATCACAACGTTTTAACTGGTAAGTCGTATTCCTCTGAAGACGACTGGAGATACTAACCAGTTGAAAGGTTGTGTTTCAAAACAAATATAGACAATGCAAGTCCAAAACTCTACTGCCGTTCATAACAGTTCTTGTTAAATCCGTAGACCTGAAAGAATCAGTTCAGAATGGATCTAGAACTGAATGTTACTTCTTCGCGAACACAGAACTGTAACTAGAAATTAAGAATTTTATGATGCGCAGGTCATTATTTCAGCTGCGCATGCAAATAGTCCCGAATTGATTCAGAATCCTTATCGCGAATAAAGCTACGAGGTGGGTTCAAATATAAACCGGAATTTTGCTATAAAAATGTTTATTATAAAGTTACAGAGCTGAAATTTTTTACAGTTTTTCTAGATAGTCTCCGTCACACTTTATACACTTTTGCCACCTCTCCGGAAGCTTTCGGATGCCTATTTCGTAAAAATCTCTTTGCTTGTCACGTAACCATTCGCGCACGAAGAATTTTACCTCCGCATTGCTTTCGAATCGCAGTCCGCCAAGTGCCTCTTTCAATGATCCAAATAAATAATAGTCGCATGGCGACAAATCGGGACTATAAGAAGGGTATTCCAGTGTTTTCCAACCCAATTCGTTTAATGTTTCCATCGTAAACCTAGCTGTATGCGGTCTGGCGTTGTCTTGCAGCAATATCGCAAAATTCAGAAGTCTTGGCACCCATCTGGCTGAAATTTAGCGGTAACCAAGCCGTTCATAAATTATTTGTTCAATATTGCCTACGCTGATGCCCAATTTTTCAGCCATATCGCGTACAGTACTGCGTCGGTCTTCCAAAATGAATTTTTCTACAGCACTGACGTTCTCATCGGTAAAACTTGTTCTGTGGCGCCGCGCATGTGGCAAGTTTGCCACCACTTCTCGGCCTTTTCGGAAAGCGGAACACCATTCATTCACTTGAGTCACTCATCCCCGAACTTCTCGAGTAATTTTCGATAAATTTCCGCGGATTTAACATTATCTTTGACCAAAAAACGAATAAAGATGCGTTGCACAACAGACACTGGTACATGCTTCTCCCTCATGGCTATAACTTCACTAAAAAGCGAGGTTACGCGGTCACGGCTGTTCTCTATGCTTCGTAACAGGCCAGTCTAACATCCAGTGCAGCCACTTTTACGACACTAAATTTTTCGCGCGTTTATTCAAAAATTCCGGTTTATATTTGAACCACCCTCGTATTAACTTTGGTGTCCGTTTTACGTTTATGTTTATATCAAATATTTTGAAACATGCAATTTTTTATAATTACTTCCATTTAATTTTTGTTGCAGGGTAATATTTGGCAGCAACTTCTCTCATTCCATTTCGTTCTAGAAATAATGAACACTGTGCCATTTACATTTACAGTAAGTATCAGAGTTAATTACAACGCTTTCGCCGACTAATTAGGGAGCATATTTTAAGTGCTTTTTTATTTAAAAGCACCGGATGTATAGAAACATGCATTTAGAGCAAAATTATATTTTTTTAAATCAACTTAAGTAAAAAGGTAAAATAAATTTTAAATTAACCGAATGGGGCACAAAACTTTTTTTTATTTCGTTTTGTTTTGGTGATTTTATTTCACAATATGTTAGACCTCACAAAAAAATATTAAAACCCTCTTTTATCCTTAATAGCAAGGCTGTAACGAGTGGTTGTATAGACTAATATAGAGTCCGACCAAAATCAGTAAGTTACGTTAAATGACGGCACAAGTTGCGCAGTGGCTTGTTTACGCTTGTCTACTAGTGAGGGCCAGCGGTACTTGCGTCTATATCCCAGCCTAATGGCAGGCACACTGCGCATGTCAGGAGGATTGCGTGATGGAGGGATATTTGTAATTTATATAGGTAGAAATGAGTTCAATTATTGTATGTAAAATATGATTGATATAGCGTATATTAATTCAATTTTTAATATTACGGTACTCTATTTATATTTTTAAAAACACTTTATTTTTTTTTCTTTTACCTACGACCACTACTGTAAATACTTAAAAACACACCGTTTCCGATCAATGTAAGATTCCCATTACGCACGGTAAAAAAATCGCACAGCTTGGTAAAAAAATCGCACAGTTTTCCTAGCAACCGCTTAGCAACGGTCAATACAAACAAACTTATTCAAAAACTGACATAATCGTAGATCAAATTTGTATGTGAGTAATATTATAAAGTGAAATTAGTTTGATTAGGTACATAAAAAATGTCGAGTGACAGTGAAATAGAAAATTTAACTCCACCCAATATTAGCGAAATTGCAGAAGCTGCTAAAAACAACTTGTTACCGGCGAAATCTGAATATCGATACAAATTTACTTACCAAAGATTTATGGAATGGAGATTAAAAAACGACGTTAAATCATTTTCCGAGAATGTAATGATGGCATATTTCCAAGAACTATCAAAAACGATGAAGCCTTCCTCACTTTGGTCATTTTACTCAATGTTAAAGGCCACAATTAATATAAATCACAATGTCGATATTGCAAACTACTCCAAATTACAAGCTCTTCTGAAGAGAAAATCGGACGGCTTTAAATCCAAAAAATCCAAGATTTTGACAAGCAAGAATATAAACGATTTTCTAGAAAACGCACCAGATGATAAACATTTGTTTATGAAGGTAATATATTGAGCTCAATATAATGTTAAATGTGTAAATTTATTTCAAATCGTCTTTTAGGTTGCTCTTATAATTGGTATAAGCGGTGCATGCAGGAAACAAGAGTTGCGTAATATAAAACCGTCAGATATCCAAGACACAGGGAAGAATCTAATTATTAATATTCCCGATTCAAAAACTAAACGGCAACGTTCTTTTGTGGTGTCAGAATATTTTTACCCAAAGGTTAAAAAATATATAAACATTCGCTCTGCAGTAAGTACAGCTCCAAATTTACCTTTTTTTCTAAACTATATAAACGGAAAATGTACCAAACAGTCTGTTGGTATTAACAAGTTAGGAAAGGTTCCAAAAGAAATAGCCAAATATCTGGGACTACCAGAAGCAGCGAATTATACAGGACACTGTTTTCGACGCTCGTCCGCGACTATTCTTGTTGACGCGGGTGGTGACTTATTAGATTTAAAAAGACACGGCGGATGGCAGTCCTCAGCCGTAGCTGAAGGGTATGTGGATAATTCCCTAAATAATCAAACTAACAATTCGTCTAAAATATCATCTGCAATAGCAAGTACTAGTAGTAGTACTAATAGTATTAATGAAAATTTCATTGAGGCAACTAATAATGTAAATCTTACTTATGCTTCAACAAGCAAAAGAAACGATATACCTTTTGTCTTCAATAATTGTTCTGTAACTATAAATAATTATTGTAATGAGAATAAATAATATTATAAAAAATAACATTTGTAAATTTAAATAATCATACTGTAGAATTATTACAATATATACCTTCTCGTTGATGTTATCACGTTCTTAAATTAATAATGTTGTTACCAGTTAAGATGAAAAACTAAAACTAAATGATGTTGTGTGAATAAGTAGGTCGTAGGTAAAGTATGGTACGTAATACGTGTTGTAATGCAATTACGCACTCATAGAATTACGCACTCGCCGCTACGCGGCGTCGTGCGTAACTTTTCTATTTGTGCGTAAATTGCTTTTTACAACACTTATTACGTAATATACTATTACGTTTTAAGGAATTCAAAGGTGTGGTTACCGGTGTTGACAGTCTACGATTTTGTAATTCCTACTTTTTGTTATTAGGGTCATAGTTAGAAGAAATCATAGGGCTTATTATTGTTTTTAGTGCATTAATACCAGAAATGCATGGCATGTAATGGTCTTTAAAGGTGATCATTTGAAGACTTTGTGTTTTCTCTTCATGTGAACATTAATATTTGTTTTTGTACTACATTTCATCCCACAGTCTGTGCACACATAAACTGTTCCACAATTTAAAAAATTACGGTTTAAATAACCGTAATTTAATATTTTGTGACAGCCGCAGCCATACCAAAACTTACTGATTAATAACCTGCCCCTCCATTTTAATTATGTCCCACAAGGCCACAAATTATCAAACTGTTCTTGTAAGAAAACTTATAATACCTCGACTATGACTCATCACCGTGACATAAAAAAATAATTAAATCCATTTCTACTTATATTTCAAATGTCCCGCTTCATGCTATCTGCTTGACATGCGCAGTATACCTGCCATTAGGCTGGGATATAGACGCGAGTCCAGCGGTGCAATCATGTTCATCTTCCAGACGAACGCTCTATACTCGTAGAAATCTTCGCTCCCTAGCGATATTTCAAGCATCATCTATGTGGATTTCTATCGAAAACACCATATGTGTCGATTTAAAGTCGCTTATGTGAGTGCGATAAAGATAGATATAATTTAAACCGATCGGATCACTCACTTCTGTAAAACTTCTACAAAAATTTAAGAACGAGAATAATATTGTCCATTATTATTTTTAATAAAATATTTGAGAGAGGAGGAAAGAAGATAAATTATGAACCAAGAAAGGCGAATGGTGCATTCATCTGAATAAAACTAGAGATACTTACCAGTTGGAATGTTGTGATTTAAGTACAAACAGTTCATGCAGTATTCACCTGAAGACAACCGGAGATACTTTCGAGTTAGAACATTGTGATTTAAAAACATACAGATATTGCAATATTTGACGACGACGGGAAATACCAGTTGGGACATTGTGATTTAAAAACAAACAGATAATTCAATATTTACCTGAAAACGACTGTAGATACTTACTAGTTAAAACATTGTGATTTAAAAACAAATAAAGACAATGCCAGTGTAAAACTAATCATTCAAGAACCGACAAAGGTAATGTGCCTATTTGTTAATCGAGATGTTATGGCTTAATGATCAAAATTTTGAATTGTGTGTATCAGAAATTTGATTTCTCCACGACCATTACTGAATGCAATAATTCCAAAATCATTTTTGATAATAGAATGTCAACATTCTCGCTCTTGAGTTGGAATATTTATTCTGAAACACTTGCTTCTTATGCGTTTTGCGTGTATTTTCATGCCATAACAAGATACGGAATGAATATTCTGTAATTGATCTAAACGACATAGGTTGCCATGAATTTCGAAACTGTCAATGTCAGCAAACAAATTTTAGTACAAGCACATGACACCTAAAATATGAGGGTAACTTAAATGGATAACATTGACATGGTTATATTTATGCAACCAAATAAACACGTACTCATATAGTTCGGCGGTTAGACACGTATAAGCGCTACGATTGTAATTTTAAATTGCCCGGGGTGCGCTAACGTCATCGTCTAAATCGGTCATCTGTCATTTGCCATTTTAGCCGTTCGAATTTTGCCGTTATAATATCGTATATTTTTTGCACTATTTTTTCCTATTTCGGATTCGGTGTTTGTGGTAAAAATAGTATCTGTTATTTGTGTAAATAAGACTGTAAACAGTTGAGTAAACAATGGAGCGTTATCGTCAACGATATAGTAAGTGTGTGGTCTCTGGTTGTGAGGATTTATTTACTTTTCAATGAAAATATAAATTCAATTCGAATTATTTTAATACGTTATTGGAGTTTTTAATGCTTATCAAAAGGTGGCACCACTAGAGCCAAAAGTAGTTTCCATTAATGTTTTAACGTGGGTTAGGCAATTACTCGATGTATGGCGCTATGTGCAAAGCCGTTCACTTTACAGCAGAATAAAGCATTGCAGATACCCTTATATTTTAGGTGTTATGTGAGTGCAAGTCAAAATATGAGTGAAAAATCGGATGAATCAGATATGGAACTGGATAATACTCCACCTGAAATTACAAATATTGCGAATAGTATTTTCGGTCGTGGAGAAAATATAGTCTGCTACTCGGTTAGAATGAAAATTCGATACTCGTGGTTCCTTACGCTCGCGTTCGGAATCTTCCACTCGGATCAAACTTTCATTTCAACCTCGTTACAAAATCTACTATTCCTTATCCGTACTAATAAGCCAGAACTGATTTATTTATTTATTTTGATATGTTTTAGAAGCATTTTGGACTTGTATTGTCTTTATTTGCTTTACATCACAACGTTTTAACTGAACGTAAGTGTTTTCAGTCATCCTCACGTAAATACTCTTCTATCATTTAAGAAACAATATTGTCTCAAACAGACATTATTTTATTTATGTATCGAAAAAATTACTAAATTTCTTTAAATTAACTTTAACAAATAGTCCATACTTAAAGTGAAGTGGAAATTTAGAAGGTAAGACATAAGAACACAAAGTCTTCCTCCACTTTTATATTAAAGAAATATTTTAAGAAACTTCTCTACATGTTTCGAACGCAGAAGCATTCATCTTCAGGAGAATAAATCAAAAACAGAAAAACCATTAGATATCACCCTAACTGAGCAACAAAATTGTAGGTTCGATGGGAAAATGATTAGAACGGTGAGAAAATAGGTACGCATGTTGCATTTTATGAATGCTTCTGCGTTCGAAACATGTAGAGAAGTTTCTAAAATATTTCTTTAATATAACAGTGGACTTGTTAACTTAACTTTGTGTTCTTATTTCTTACCTTCTTCTTTATATTAGTTTTCTGCTAGATCCCTAATCCAATTAGTGCTTATAAAATAATGCTAGTAAACTAACAACATATATACGAAAATAACTACTGCGTACGTGTACCGACATCTAATTAAAATATGATGCTATTCGGTTTCAGAGCCATAAAATCTAACTACACACATGCACATTGTAAATAAAGATACAGAGCCAATATATTAATTAAGCGCCAACTTTTTATACAAACTCTAGGCGTTTAGAGCATGTGATCACTTTTGACAAATAAAACTGCAACGATAAATGTGGTTAATGTGCCCAGCAATGAGTATGAGGCAGGGTGATTTGAATCATAATAAACTACGTTAAAGGGTTAAGTATATGAAGAGTAATAAGAATTTAAACCTTAAAACCTAGCTGATTTATTGCTAAACAAGCCGTATTTATTTCTTCTTTTATTTACAAGTCAATACGCGGACCAGCTTTAGGAAATCGATAATACATTTCCATTTTCAAGGGATTTGTAGTTGCGAGTAAAATGATTTGGTATTGTATATTCTCCTATTTATTGTCGATTTTATGTTTTGTTTACCGAAAACACCCGACTTTTGTTTAAACATATACGTGTGAGCTGATTTGCCTTTCAACTGATCAACTTCATTTTCACATATTAGTAAACAATAAAAAATAAATAAAAAAAAAATTAAAGATTTATATAAGTAAAAATGTTTTCCCACTGGCACTTAATTAAAACATATAGACGTATACACTTTGCTTGAACAGGGTTGTACTTAAAAAAAATTCTTGTCTAATTGTATCTTATATACAGGGTGGCGCATCGAAACTGAAACAGAGACATTTACTGGCAGCTCAGTTCTTTTTTGGAAAAACGTTCGGACCCGTCGATTTTGTTTTTAAGCGGGGGCCAAAATTGGCAAAAAAATCACGTTGACACGTGAAGCCTCCTGCGCGGAGGTGGCACCACCCCTAAAATCTTAAATGGAAAGGGGGGTCGAGTGATACCTTATTTTAAAGGTCTTTCAATTTCTTTTACTACTGAACTAAAGTACATGAATTCTACATCATCATAATGATATGGAGTTGAAATTGACAATCACTCCAACATCAATTTAACGAATTGTAATAATGTTACTTTTAATTTTAATCATTAAGTTTTGTTCCGTTTTAAATCAATTTTTTTATTATTGCGTCTATTTTTCATTATAGTACTCAGTCCTATAAAGTATGTCATTTTGACACTGAAAATGAAATCCATAATAATGTTATTATGACACGTCGGAATATAAAGACCATTACATGCCCTTTATGTGTAACTTTATTTTCATCGGTGACTGAACTGGATCTTTATTTAGTTGATGTCCATGATTTAACATTGAAACAAGAAGTTTTGCAATTTAATTCATTTAAAGATTTTAAAAAATGGAAGCTTACAATGGAGGCAAATAGTCAGTCATCATTTGTTATTTTAAAATCAAGAACTCTTGCTAACAAATCAAAAATAATAAAATATATTTGTCACCGTTCGGGAAGGTACACTAAAATTATTAAAAACACTTGAGTATTATACAGTCGAACGTATTAGTGACAATCAAGATATATGCCAATGCAATTTTAATTGCAATGAATGTAAATGCTGTCTTTACACATATTCTTGCAGTTATCATGATTATGCCATACAGTATAACATGTGCAAACATATACATATGGTTTGTATAAGACACCCTCCTAAACCACAAAATAATATATATGCTCCATTGAAGAAAACAATAGTGTAGAAAATTCTTTATTAAAATCTTCCGAACATACATTTATATCCAGCCAACTTCATCAAACAACCAGAAGTATCCTTGAAGCAGAAAAAGAGTCGACTCTACAAAATTTAAGCATCTTAACAAGTTTAAAATCAAGAGGAAATAATTTGGAAGAAATTTCTGATGAATCCAAAAAACATCAAATCCATCATTTCTGGTATCAATGCACTTAAAATAACAATAAATCCTATAATTTCTTTTAATTATGACCCTCATAACAAAAAGTCGGTATTTACAAGATCGTAGACTGTCAACCACATCTTTAAAATCCTTAAAACGTAAAAGGAAATAAGTGTTGTTGTGTGTTACAATGTTTTATTTAAAAAATGTAAATAGATAATATTTATAATATAATAAATTTGTTTATTTATCTTCCTTAATAAACTTCTTTGATCCCCCGAAGACGTGCTTGTTAGGGGCAAATCTTAGTATTTTAAATTATAAATATATGAGAATATTAAAATATTTTGTTTAAATATTTGTTAATATTATATAAAAGTTAAATTGCAAATAAAAAACGTTTAAGTATATGTTTTACCTGTAATAATTGAACTCATTTCTACCTATACAAATTTCAAATTCCCCGTCAACAGGTTATCTGCCTGACATGCGCAGTTTGTGCCTGCAATAAGTTGGAAAATATACGCTAGTCTTAAGATGGGCGTTGCCAGAGTGTCTGTCATATCGATAAACAAGTTTTTAAAAATATTTCTTTCTAAGTTCCATCAATAGGCCACTCACCGTGAATAACCCTATATAAATAGATAAAAAAAAAGATACGGGACAATGTAGCTTAAATTGAGTTTGAAATTCGCTAACAAAGTTTATGTTTTGGTGTCTAGAGAGTTGAATTTCAAAGCGCTGTTATGACTTTACTTTTTACCAAAATATCATTTTGTGAGCAAATTGCTAGAGGGCAGATGCCGTTTCATTAGTAAAAAGTTACAAACTTGTTTTCAAATGTGTTTTATGATTGATTTTACGAATTACCGTTACAGTTATAGACCAAATTAAAAAAATTATATTCTTGAAATAATATTTAATACCAGATATTAATTTAAATTTATTTGATTAATGTCGCGTTGTATAAAGATTTTTAACCACAATTAAATAACCAGCAAGTTTGACTGTGACATATATTGTCACATAATAAATAAATCCTAATGTCGAGTTGTATAAAGATGTTCAACTATAGTTAACTAACCAACAAGTTTGACTGTGACATATATTGTCACATAATAAATAAATCCTAATGTCAAGTTGTATAAAGATGTTTAACTATAATTAACTAACCAACAAGTTTGACTGTGACATAAATGACATTGGCAGATATAATTTTCTCACAATCGTGCTGACACGATTAACTTAATTTTTAATTTGTAAATCAGGCACCTTTGATTGTGAGTAAATATTGCCTGTCTATGTCATTTTGCGGGATAGCTTATTGTGGTTAAAAATCTTTAGGCAACCCAACATGACTGATAGAAGAGTTTTGGACTTGCATTGTCTTTATTTGTTTTATATCACAACGTTTCAACTGATAAGTATCTCCAGCCATCTTCAGGTGAATACTAAATAAGTAAAGTAACTACAGCTCTATTTATACTAGCTAGATGCACACGGATAGAGCAATTACCATGTGTAATTCAAATAAAGCCCTCAAGCAGGAAACTAACTACATCAAGACCGACCTTAACAAAAATGGCTACCCCGGGCATCTAGTTGATAAACTATTGGAAAATCGCAAGAATCGGCCAAATACACAAAAGAAGCAAATAGAGTCACAATCAACACTCAACATTCCGTATGTCAAAAGTATCTGAGAGAAGTAGAAGACTAGGACAACGATATAACATCAATACGGTATTCAGCTCGAAAGACACTTTAAGAAGACACCTGACAAAGACGAAACTAACAAGTCAGAAAGACAGGAGAAACGGTGTCTACCAGATCTCCTGCGAATGTGGCTGATCCTACATTGGTGAGACTCTAAGGCCACTTGAAACTAGGGTCAAGGAACACAGAAACAATACGCTTAAAGGAGAAACCGAAAAATCAGGTGCAGCTGACACACGGTCATCACATCAAGTGGACAGAAGCTCGAATCCTGCATAAAAAGCCACATTGGAGGAATAGGAAGTTCAAGGAAGCTGCTACAATATACCAGAACCCAAATTGTTTTAGTAAGCCCTCACTAGATATAAGAAATATCTGAAAACTCCTGTTAAGTTAAACTTAAAATACCGCATACGAACAAATCGCATGACTACACCCATCTCAGTCATGCTCCAGTGCATCTAGCTAGTATAAATAAAGCTGTAGTTACTTTACTTATTTAGTATTCACCTGAAGACGACTGGAGATACTTACCAGTTGAAACGTTGTGATGTAAAACAAATAAAGACACTGCAAGTCCAAAAGTCTGCTCATTCATTCAAAAAGGTATATTTGTCACTCATAGTTACATTCTGGTTATTGAGCTTATAACCATAATAGCAATTATAATTATCGTTCTTTACAATTAGCCATATTTATATTACATATTAACCTTAAACTATCACCTTAGCCTTTGGTTCACAATGAATATTATTGTTATAGTTATTATAATAGTAAATACAATATCACGCCTGGCAATAAGTGTTAACCCCTGCTTTAACCTTGTTATGGTGTTCAATGTTAAGTAGGAACTATAACAATAATATTAAACAATTAACTATTTTATAAAAATAGGTTAAATAATATATTTGGCAATTTTACCATTACCTTACAATATTACGTTGACCGATGTAAACAACAATCAATAAAATAAATTACTTATTAAAACATTTATTCTTATTAATCTAAGTAGAATATTCTATTCCCCTATTAAGGATAATTTATCACAACTAATTATTACAACATGGTATAATGTCAATTATTTTTTGTTTCAGATTTTTTATCCTCCTTTAAGGACAATGTTTATCCCAGTGTTTTTAAATTGCTGGTTGGCCAAACATTCTTTAGAAAATATGTTTGTAAGTATTGTAATAGTTATTATGTATTTTTGGATCAGTTAGCAATAGCCAATGCCATAAAACATACACACATAGAATTTGTAATGTTAGTGGACCTAAATTTAAAAAAATATATTATAATATTATATATAATTATATATATACACACAGTGATAGATATTGTAAATCATTTTTACCCTTTTTAAACAACAACATTACCGTTTCGGCAACCAGATGTATGCTTTTCAGGCGGCTGATTAATACCTATCGGTTCTTTTTCGTAAGAAAATAAAGTATGTATATATCTTAAGATGGAAAGTTCTTGTGTATAAACACCTAATTTGAAATTCAGAAAAAAGTATTTCCTCGAGCCGGATTCGAACCGACAACCTCCGTATATCCAGTACAGAGCGCTAACCAATTGCGCCATCAAGGAAGTAGGTTCACAACGGCAAATCGGGAAACACTTTCGTCCGAAAATTTCAAATATTTACTGAAATACGCACAGTGATAGATATTGTAAATCATTTTTACCCTTTTTAAACAACAACATTACCGTTTCGGCAACCAGATGTATGCTTTTCAGGCGGCTGATTAATACCTATCGGTTCTTTTTCGTAAGAAAATAAAGTATGTATATATCTTAAGATGGAAAGTTCTTGTGTATAAACACCTAATTTGAAATTCAGAAAAAAGTATTTCCTCGAGCCGGATTCGAACCGACAACCTCCGTATATCCAGTACAGAGCGCTAACCAATTGCGCCATCAAGGAAGTAGGTTCACAACGGCAAATCGGGAAACACTTTCGTCCGAAAATTTCAAATATTTACTGAAATACAATAATAATAGAAATTTCATTTTTTAGAGCTAAACTATATAAAATACCGTAGAATCGATTCCGCTTGTTTTAAATTAATACTTTTGAAAGGTCGTCGCCTGAAAACCAGGTTATTCTAGTCCTTTTTTTTCAAATTGAGATTTTATCATCAAAGTATTCTATGTCCGAAGCTCTATCCACCAAACTATTCCATGTCATTCTGCGCCAATTGGTTCACTACTTACAAAGATTCGAACTTATACTATGTCCATATAAAGTGTTTCATATGTCCTCGCCAGCCAATAGGATTTAGTCAAAATTTTTAGTATATTTTTGCATTACCCACTTTTTATAAACCCTTAAACCGAACTAAATTACACTTTTAGAAAAAAAATTAGATGTACCCAATAAAAGCGGGTGATTTTAAAAATGGTCCTCTGTAAAATTTTAAAAAATGGACATAGAATAACCTGGTTCTCGGGCGACGAGGTGTCAAGAGTATCGCTTGGAAAGTATAGACACCTACCCTGTAAGAACGAGAACGAAAGAGTTTGAAACTGGTCTGCAGCTGGTTGCATCCTACCAATAATGAAGTCTTCACTTCTTGTTGGTGCAATCTGCATTCAATTTTGTTATCTAACAGTGTTGACAAAATATGACCTTATAATTTCAGGTGGTTCAAATTGGTACTGACAACAACTATACTCTTTAACCCAACAAGCAGTTAGTTTGCTGATGTTAAAAGTGGCTAGAAACCAATAGCGGAATCGGTCTAGCAATAAAATATAGTCTGCGTTACTAAGTTTTCTCTTGAAGCTATTTTAAGTAACTTTTCCTGTCACGGAAACTATGATTCTGCTATGGTATATTATGCCAGTTTTAACAGTGTATGGTTTTCTATACAATTTTTTATTGTTAACGAATCGCTTTAAAAATTTTTAATGAAACTACTGCACTGTTTAGGATAGTTTCGATTCCCAGAACTTCTTTTATTCATCTGCACTCCCTGTAGAAATGTAAAATTACAACTTGTTAACTTTAATGTTGCTTTTCAGAATGATCTCCACAGAGCAATGCAGAAGTCGCAATCAGCGTTGTCTCAACAACTTACAATTCTCTCGGCAACCCTTATTTGCCTCGTGTTCACAAGGTGAGTTATATTCGGTTTAACCGCTGGTAAATAAATGTTTGTACGTTGTATTTCGCTCGTTGTAAATTTGCTTTCTCTTCTTATCTACAGCAAAATGTTTTCCTGTTTGAACGTTAATCTTATTGGCTTAGATTGATTTAAATGTAAATATAATACTACAGCAGCTGGTTATGTTAGTATTATGTGCTGATAGAATAGAGTACATAACATACGGTAACAGGGACTTATAAAATCCAAATATATATATACCAAGTGTTGCATCGTCGAGCGGGACCTAGGAAATCCCATGTAATTTTTAATGGGGTCAATGGGCTTCCCTAAATATTTTAGAGAAAAATTCTATTTAGGTTTATTAAAGAGCATTAAAACCCACATTCAAAAAAATAACTTTAGATATTTTTGATAAGCCCGTTTACGGGTTATCGTTGATTTCTTTTTAACTATTTCTCCTTTTTATGGCCCCGTATTTGCGGGCACCAGTCAAGGTAAAAGATGACTGTCAAATAAAGTTGTCATTTTAAAATGTGTGCTTTATTGTTATGAAAACTCGTACGTCGAAAATATTAAAGGTGTATTTATGAGTACAAATTAATCTGAATAAAATAAAGAATCAAATTACAAGGTTAATTATGACATTTTACATGTTTCAATATTTTACTAATTAATAGGTAGGTACTATTAAATTGTTTGAACTTTAGGATTTAAGAAGATGTTCAAATATTCCTCCATTGACTGCTAACCGAGGCAATCATAAAATTCTCTTCTTACATTCGCTATTTGGTAAACTGAAATTCTATTGCATTCGGCAGAAATAGCATTTTTTAATTCGTCTAGATTTGGGTATTTTTTATCTTTGTATATCCTGTTTTTTAAATGGCCCCAGAGAAAGAAATCATTTGGCGATAAATCAGGAGACCTGGACTGTATGATTTAAGCCAATAACATTTCCATTAAAAGCACGGTTTAAATATTCCCAGACAGCCAGGGTACTATGTGCCGGGCAGCCATCCATTTGGTACCAAACTTCCTGATTTTCCCTGGCGGCATCATGTAAAGTAGGTAAAATATGATCTTCAAGTAGTTCCAAAAAATATCCTGTATTTAAATTTCGTGTAGGAAATAATGGCCCGATAATATTTTCTCCGAAAATCATAGCCCAAACATTAACTTTTTGTGGATATTGAGTCCTTGTCTCGACAAACCTGTGTTGGTTTTCTTTGCTCCAATATCGATAATTTTGAACATTGGATTCATTGTTTAAGGTAAATGTGCATTCGTCAGTGAAACAAATGTTTCTTTAAAATTCTCTATCCATGTTTGCTCTTTCAATCATACCAAAACAAAACTCCTGTCGTCGTTTTTCGTCCCTATCTCTTAGCTCTTGGTGCTTTTCATATTTGTATGAATAATATTTATGTCGTTTCAAAGTTCGTAACGCTGTGGTGTGATCTAATCCTATGTCATCCTCAAGTTTCCTTCTGCTGATCTTCCCATCATTTTCTTCCACGCACAATAAAACTTGCAAGTCCCTATCATTTCTTGCATCTCTTCTTTGTTCCTGCCTTTCTTCACATCTGCAGTTATTTATTACAGTGCCTTTGTCTCAAATTTCTTGATAGTCCTTTCGACTGTAGATTTTGCAGGTATCGGTCTATTCGGATACAGAGCAGGAAACATGTCTGACACTTTTTGATAACTAATTCCTTGATAATACCATTTAATCATCAATATTTTTTCTTCAGAAGTGTAATTCATGGCTAATATTTTCGATGTACGAGTTTTTATAACAATAAAGCACATATTTCAAAAATCCCAACTTTATTTGATAGTTATCTTTTATCTTGACTGGTGCCCGCAAATACGGGGCCATAAAAAGGAGAAATAGTTAAAAAGAAATCGGCGATAACCCGTAAACGGGCTCATCAAAAATATCTAAAGTTATTCTTTTGAATGTGGAAAACACTAAAACTGTTTTTAAGATTCCAGGTCCGTATTAAAAAAAATTGACTTGAAGTTGGTATCTAAAGAACGAAACGTCGATTTTGAAAACTAATAACGCCATATTGTAGAAAATAAAGAACGGCTATGAGAAAGTGTATTTTGTTTTTTTCCCAAGTCAAAAATAAAGGCGTAAAAAATTAAAAATCAAAACTAGAAATTTTGTTTTTTTCGGGTCTGTGTGAAAGTATTCGGAGTATTTGAAATTTTCTTTCAGCAAAGTATTAAGCCCCAAAATACGCAACTTTGCCTCAATTTAACCATCTTCGTATCTCTTACCGTTTTTTGAGATCCCCTTGTACGCACACGAATTTGTAGATATTTATTAAATAATGTATTGATTGTGTGAAAGTAATTTCTAACAAATTTAATTTATTGGTTGGAGACAATGACGTTTCTTGAACGGCAGTAGAGTTTTGGACTTGCATTGTCTATATTTGTTTTGAATCACTACGTTTCAACTGGTAAGGTAAGTACTTATCCCCAGTCGTCTTCAGGTGGATACTCTCGGCAGTATGTAGTACTGGAGATACTTACTAGTTAAAACGCAGTGATTAAAAACAAATAAAGACAATGAAAGTCCAAAACTCTACTGCCCATCAACGATATTTATGTCACAGTCAAATGTAACTAATTAGTTTTTTTTTGATAAAAATACCCAATATATCTCCTTTTTACCATCTAATCGACAATAAAAATCAACCCCCCCCCCCCCCCGAAGACATGAGGTACAAGGAATATATTGAAGTTGTAAATATATTTTTCTTCCAATAAATTTTAACTTTTTATAACGAAATTCGACGATATAAGATTTGACAAGGTCTGTTTTTCTTTGGGGTTATTTTTTTGTGTCTATTATAAAAAAAATCCAATTTCACAATAGCATGTCAAAAGTGACCAAAACAAGATAAACAATAAATAAATACTGATTGATATTCGGATTAAAAAGAAAACATCATTTCGTTCTTTCGGACTTCTCAATATTTAAAAAGATCCATTTTTTTATTCCAATATAAGTTTCTATTTTATACAGTGAAAAATCAATCAATAGTTACAAAAAATTTGAATTAAAGTAGGTAAGTTCTGCATGCCTGCATAGGTAAACAATCTAGGTCCATCTACCGGGTGTTGCATCGTCGAGCGGGACATAGGAAATCCCATGTAATTTTAAATGGGGTCAATTATTGGCTTCCCTAATTATTTTAGAGAAAAATTCTATTTAGGTTTATTAAAGAGCACTAAAACCCACATTCAAAAAAATAACTTTAGATATTTTTGATGAGCCCGTTTACGGGTTATCGCCGATTTCTTTTTAACTATTTCTCCTTTTTATGGCCCCGTATTTGCGGGCACCAGTCAAGGTGACTGTCAAATAAAGTTGTCATTTTGAAATGTGTGCTTTATTGTTATAAAAACATTAACTTTTTGTGGATATTGCGTCCTTGTTTTGACAAACCTGTGTTGGTTTTCTTTGCTCCAATATCGATAATTTTGAACATTGGGTTCATTGTTTAAGGTAAATGTGCATTCGTCAGTGAAACAAATGTTTTTTAAAAATTCCCTATCTCTTAGCTCTTGGTGCTTTTCATATTTGTATGAATTATATTTATGTCGTTTCAAAGCTCGTAACGCTGTGGTGTGATCTAATCCTATGTCATCCTCAAGTTTCCTTGTGCTGATCTTCTTATTATTTTCTTCCACGCACAATAAAACTTGCAAGTCCCTATCATTTCTTTCATCTCTTCTTTGTTCCTGCCTTTGCAAGTCCTTATCATTTCTTGCATCTCTTCTTTGTTCCTGCCTTTCTTCACATCTGCAGTTATTTATTACAGTGCCTTTTGTCTCAAATTTCTTGATAGTCCTTTCGACTGTAGATTTTGCAGGTATCGGTCTATTCGGATACAGAGCAGGAAACATGTCTGACACTTTTTGATAACTATTTCCTTGATAATACCATTCAATCATCAATATTTTTTCTTCAGAAGTGTAATTCATGGCTAATATTTTCGATGTACGAGTTTTTATAACAATAAAGCACACATTTCAAAATGACAACTTTATTTGACAGTCATATTTTACCTTGACTGGTGCCCGCAAATACGGGGCCATAAAAAGGACAAATAGTTAAAAAAAAAATCGGCGATAACCCGTAAACGGGCTCATCAAAAATATCTAAAGTTAATCACTTGAATGTGGGTTTTAGTGCTCTTTAATAAACCTAAATAGAATTTTTCTCTAAAATAATTAGGGAAGCCAATAATTGACCCCGTTTAAAATTACATGGGATTTCCTATGTCCCGCTCGACAATGCAACACCCGGTATTATTGTTGTATAAATCCAATGACAAAATCCAGCGTTGCAGTAAAAAAAATGCACCCTCACCGCATTAGGAAATTTTTAAACTAGAATTAATATATATAATATAAAATAATCAACGATTAAACTAACACTAATGTTTTTATCTCTAAAATACCATTAATTTGTCTGCTGTCACGATGTGAATTTTTTTTATTAGAAAAGCAGCTGAAATTTGCTGTTTAACAGTTTAACTACGTATGTAATAAAAACGTGAGCATAAATGTTCAAATATAAAAAGGTTTTTAAATGTACATATTTGCATTGTTTTAAGCTGACAGTCAGACATATTTATGTGTAACATTTTTATCTTTATAGGGTCGCTTTTAAGTAGACAAACAGTCAAATATTTCTGACATTAAAATAGCTAGCGAAAAATACGAGTTTTTAAAAAAATCTATTGTTCAGCAAAATTAAGAATCAAGTCAAAAAAGCAAAGAAGAACGGTTAATTTATTTTAAATAGAATATCCTGTATATCATTCTATATTTCACGTATTTAGAAAATTTTAAAAAAATGTTAAGCACACCACATATCCAACCGTTTTTTCGAAATTGCATTTTGAATATCATTTGCTAATAAATTATAAAATTCTTTAAATTTTTTACTTACTTTACCCACGAATTGCATACACTAATTTTTATAAGACCGAAAAATATATATTATTAATCAAAACAAAAACATTTCACTTTACGCACTAGTGCGTAAAGTATTTACTTCACTTTTGTTCTAATGCGTAATATGAAATAACTTATAAAGTGATGAGGCGAATATTTTATTGGTTTATATTATACTTGGTGTTACAGCACTAGTGGTAATGGAAAAAAAACGGTTTTATTAAAATTTTGCTGTTAAATAAAACCACACTTTTTAGAAGGATGATTTATTATTAACAATTATATCTTGATTTTTCTTGACTGAAATCATAGTTCTCAACATTGAGTAGTGAGCCCATAGTGTAGATGGTTTCTGGGAGCGTTGCTTTACAGAAAAATAACCCAAAAGGATTTTCTCAGACACCTCCTTTATTTTGTTAGCTTTGCACCAATCTTCAAACTTCTGATACTCCAACTCATACCGCGCCTTGGATTTTGTCGGAACTAAGCTTGAGATCGCTTCGTTTGCCGCTGCTTCTATATCAGAGGGTAAACTTCCATCATAATCGCTCATTTTGAAAAACGATTTTTATATTTTTGAATTTGTTTGACAAAGTTTCGACAGTAACCATGCGAAACTGTAACTATGCGAAAGGTAACATAAAAAACTTGATTAGTAAACTTAATAGCAGGTGCATTTTTACAGGTGCATTTTTATTTTTAAAAATGCCTTTTGCCAAATATTTTTATTCATAGATGAAAGTAGATAAAATTTTGTACAATATTCTTGTTGTAAATTCATATTACTACACTCGATGTTTTATTAAACTCGGCTGACGGCTCGTTTGATAATTTTAACATCTCGTGTTGTAATATGAATCTTTACAACACTTATATCGTAAGTAACTATTATAATGTACCATAATCTATGCAATTATTTGGGATTAAACCTGTCAACATTATTTCCATGTTATTTTTTGAATTAGGTATTCCTATTTTAAGGACTTTCCTCATTTCCAATTTCATTTATTATCATTTATGTCAGTTCTTTTCGGTGGCAAATTCTAGAAATACCAATAATAAATGCAACCTAAAATAATTAAACTTGTTGACATAATCTAGGTACATAAATATTGACAACAAACATATTATAGATAACTTAAAGGTACTTTCTACTAATGTAAAAATTTATATTATTATTCTTCCCCGTAAATTATCTGAGAAGGAAGCAAAAAGTAGCTTTCGGTGAAGAATCTAATAAATAAATATTTGGCGGAGTGCTTTTCAAAATCCGATAAATCACTGTCCATATTTTATTGAGATTTAAAAAATTAAAATAAAATAAAAATAAATTAATATTGAATTTTATATCACAATTCAAACTAACATTATAAAAATATTCACTTGAAGAAGCCACCTGATGAAGGCGAAACCAACAAGCCAAAAAGGCAGGAAAAACTGTGTCTACTAGTACCAGATCCCCTGCGAATGTGGCCGATCTTACATTGGTGACAGTATAAGGACACTAGAAACAAGGATCAAGAAACACATAAACAAAACGCTAAAATTAGAAACCGAAAAGTCAGGTGCAGCTGACTATGTCTTGACACACGCCAACAGTAGAGGGAGATGATTCGTTCTGCGCCAATTTTATCTCACCCTTCTGCGCATGCCCAGGCAGTGCGCAGGCGCGCGTCGCTGTTTTAGCTGTTTTTAAACAGGGCTGTTTTAGCTGTTTTTAAACAGGGCTGTTTAAAAACAGCTAAAACAGGGCTGTTTAAAAACAGCTAAAACAGCCCTGTTTAAAAACAGCTAAAACAGCGACGCGCGCCTGCGCACTGAGTGGGCATGCGCAGAAGGGTGAGATAAAATTGGCGCAGAACGAATCATCTCCCTCTACTGCCAACGTATCAAATGGACAGAAGGTCAAATCCTGCATAAAGAACCACACTGGAGGAAGCTGCTACCATAACCCAGATTGTTTTAGTAAGCCCTTATTAGATATAAGAAATATCTGGATCTGGAAACCTTGGTTAAGTAGATGTAAACTTAATATACCGCGCAGAAACTGAACGCATATTTCCTCCCATCTCAGTTATATTCCAGTGTATCTAGCTAGTATAAATGGAGCTGTAGTTATTTTACTTATTTAGTATTTACCCGAAGATGACTGGAGATACTTACCAGTTGAAACTTTGTGATGTAAAACAAATAAAGACAATGCAAGTCCAAAACTGTTCTATCATTTCAAAAATTATGGTTGATAATATAATCGTTTACTATCCTCGAGATGAAATTTCATTATTGTTTATAGTCTATTTCAGAAAGGTGTAGAGTACAAAGGGACTACACAATGACCCAACGAATATTTAAGCCACTTTCATAATATAGCAATGATTTCATTGCAAAAATTATAAAAAATCATAATATTCCTCGTCACCTGGGGAACTGTTATCTCCTCTTGACGCTATAATTAACGAGTCGACGGTGCGAGGCAGGTGGTCAAGATCTCATATTTTCTCTTCTTCTTTAATGACATGATGGACTGCTTTTCGCCAGTTCTCTGGTGTCTCTTCCTTAATGGCTTGATCAAACAGTAGCTTAACTTCTTTAATTTTGATTGTGGCGTTGTGTCTTGCTACAAATCCTTTCACTTGCGCCCATATAAGTTCTGTAAGATTTAATTCGCAACGATATGACGGTGTGCGTGGCACAGTTACACTCTGTTTTTCAGCTATACCTTCCACGGCATATTTCATAAAATGATGGTTGTGTAAATTAGCTAAAGCTAATAGATTATTTTGTAACAAATTATCTTCTTTTTTTTTGGGTTAGTTATCACAAATAATGTAATGCATACAATTTACCTACGCCTCTGGCCAACACCGAAATTGAGCCGAACTTGACGGAATTTCCCATTTTATTACTCTACACCTTTCTGAAATAGACTATAAAGTCTGTAGTTTAATTCGACAATTCGCGTCTCGCGAAATTACATGATCTCTTCACAGTAATCAACAACTTCCCTTTCACGATTGTAAAGTACCTGGCGAGCGGCCATATCTTGGAAACTACTGGGCATAGAAATTCAGGAAAAAAAAAAATTACAACTATAGTATCCATGAGAAAATCCTGGAAATAATTTTTAGGTTCCGCATTTTGCCGCAAGAGCGCGTAATTGAAAAGTAAATTATAAAAGTTTACATATCTCAGAAAACTCCACATTAACGTATATCTTTGATAACACCATTAAAAAGCTTGGACAATTATGCATCATTTTGGTCCTATGCTCATTGGCGTACCGACCTTAATAAGAGGGGGGATGCTGTTGAAAGTGTAATCAGTTAAATCGCTGTAACATATAAACGACTTATCCGATTTTAGCAAACTAAAGACTGTTTGGAAGAGAAATGTATGCACTTTCACCAATCGTATTTAGTTGTCCATAATAGTTCTCAAAAAAATGCTAGAGGGCGCAATTTGTAATAATAACACATTTTTTGATTTTACTCCGAAAAAATAAATGATACGGTATAATTATGATACCATAATCGAAAAGTAGATGAAATTTGCTAGAAAAAATATTACAACTGCAGCTCGATATCTCCGTTCGTTTCAGCGTTATCGCGAATAGAATAATTGTTAAAATTTTAAATAAAGAATATTTTTTAGAAAAAAAGTGGGATGCCACTGATATTTTTCCATGTGGACATTATTTCGGATTAGCCTGGTCAATTCTACATAAAATTGGTCTCTTGCGTTGTACTCCTCAGACACACCGTTCTTATTTAAAAGAATTAAATTAAATTAGACAGGCGGGGTAGTCATTTCCAACAATTTTTATAAAACAAAATTTTTCAGTATCAATGTTAATAAAAATAATAAATAGTAGAGCTAATTTAATTTAATTATTTTAATAAAGAACGGTGTGCCTGAGGAGAGAGAGAGAAGAAAAATTTAAAATTTTAAAAATTATTCTATTCACAATAACGCTGAAACGAACGGAGATATCGAGCTGCAGTTTTAATATTTTTTCTAGCAAATTTTATCTACTTTTCGATTATGGTATCATAATTATAGTTATAATTTTTTTTTCCTGAATTTCTATGCCCAGTAGTTTCCGAGATATGGCCGCTCGTCACCCTTAATGAATCACCCGGTACTATATTCCAACCAAGTGTACATTTTTCTTTAATACTTTACCATGAAAAGGTCTAAATGCCGTTGTGTAATATTAAAAAGTACCTAATTCCAATAAAAAAGAAAATGTGGGGCACTTTGAGGCGTTAACATAACTCCTAAAAAATGGCACTTTAAGAAGAAACATCTCAAAAACTAAGTAAGTCCCACGAAAAAAATTTGACATTTTAATTGACCAAAAAATAACCGATATAACGGAAATAGATACTCGGTGCATAATGCCCTTCGATATATAAATTACAGTGATAACATTGACATCAATTAAATTAACGCAGCGTGCAGTCCGGTAATAAATCGCTGGGAATTGTTGATATCGGCCGGTATAGTGTGACGTCATACGCTAAAGTATTTCAATTTTGATAAGCTAATCGGCAAAACGTGTGTAAACGTATCGTGCTTTTAATTTATGCATAGCTCTATTTCATTGTGTCAGCTCAAGATACATATAATTTTATTTATTTAAATATTCATAGTACAGTGCAGAAAAGTATTTTAAAATGGCACTGTAATAATGGGCGAAGAAATGCATCATTTGCGTTTAGAAATTTATGGAGTAAGGACGCCGTTATTGTAGAAGTCCTAAAGAAAGTCTCATGTCTTTATTTGAAATGTCATGTAATCGAGGTCAGGTTATTTATAGTGATATCAATGTTGTTAGGTCTTCATTGGTTAATGTTTTTGGTTCATACAAACTCTTTAGAAATAAAAGTTAAACCTATCTCAATAATCCAAGATTTTCACAAAATGTGCAAAAAATATAATATATTATAAACAAATCATTATCAACAATTTTTCTTCATTTCACAACAAACAAAAAAAACTCACAATAAATAACACATCATTAAAGAACTTGACATAAAAATTGTAAAAACTTTAGTAAATTTACGTCTCGTAATGCAACTTTACTACAAAATACGAGTTTCCAGTTGTTTTTTTAATTTCTGTTATGAGCATTAGGTTCTGCATGACCCAGAACACAAAAAGCTTAACCTTTTTGACTTGTGACGTGCGTTAGAGCTCTCAAATGTTATTTGAAAATTTAAAACACACAAAACAATTCAAATATTTTGAGTCCAAAAAACCAACATTTTTTTCCATCATAATTTTTATCTTACTATGATCCTGACGATTTCTTCCAAAATTTCAATAAAACCAATTTAAAAAACATGTTTATATTAAAATAAACAGTAGAGACAACAGTGAACTACTGAATCAATGGGTTTTTAAATAAAAAATTATAAATAAAAATAATAAAATGGCCGTTGTTCGAACATATTGCGCGATCGGGAAAAGTTAATAATATATTAATGATACCTTATTTTATTTAACAATATTGAATCATTAACTGAACATAATAAGGAGGGAGGAAGAGGTCTCATTAATATATATAATTTGTGCAAGTCACAAGATACCTCTATGAGAAAATTCTTCCAAGAATCGAATGAGGAAATTCTTAAAAAAGTGGTAGCAGCAGATGCTGGATATACAGAACTTAACTTAAAGCAAAACGGATTACCTAACATCATCCACGCGCCGCCAAGTCAACAGCTTGTAACTTGGCAAGAGAAAGCTCTACACGGCAAATACCCTACTGCACTCCAAAATCCACTGATAGATAGAGAAATGTCACTGAATTGGTTAGAGAAAAGGCAGCTCCACGCTGAAACAGAAGGTTTTATAATCTCTATCCAAGACCGTATCATTCGAACTCGGAACTATGAAAAAGTCATCTTGAAAAGAAATGTGGAAGATGTGTGCAGAAAATGCAATTGCCCCGGAGAAACGATAGAACATATCACGGCGGGGTGTGGTGCTATGGCCCCCAACGCTTACCTGGGGAGACATAATCAGGTGGCAAAGATCATCCACAAGGAATTGGCCCATAAACTAGGGCTAAGAGAAAACCTCCCACCATACTACCAATACTCACCCGAGCCATTCCTTGAATCCCCTGAATATCTCTTATACTGGGACAGGCCAATAATAACGGATAGAACAGTAGACCACAACCGTCCGGATATTCTTCTCATCGATTGCCCACTAACACACAACCTCTCTAAAACCGAATCGGAGAAGAAGACCAAGTACTCGAATTTGGCTATAGAGATAAAAAAATATATGGAAGCTAGATAAAATCGACATAATTCCGATCATAATATCGGTGAAGGGAGTTTTGACAAAAAATTTCAAGCCCAACTTGGAAAAACTGGGCCTATCAGGTTATTTATACCAACTAATCCAGAAAAGCGTCATCCTCCAAACATGCCACATAGTACGGAAGTTTCTAAACAGTACAGGTTAAGATGAATTTCTTCTTTGTACTGTAAATAATACCAGCAATACCAACAAAAAGCTGTGAAAACTAACATTGAGAGAATAATAATAAATCTTTATTCAGATAAACATTCTGGTATAAATTTTGGGGAGATATATTTAGATAAAATGAAACTATATTCCTAGTTAAATGTTATCTGAAGAGGCGAAGTTTATCCCTTGCTAATAACAAGGACTGGTCTTTCACTTAACCCAAGTTATTTTAGTAAGATATCAAGATGCCAAACCCATAAATCATTTATTACTTCTACCTTTAATTCAATGACACTTTCCACCCTACATCTATGCAGAATTTCATCACTACATCCACAATTATTTTGGTAATATGTTTCTTATTAAACTTTAGTATACAATTTAAATAACCATGAAACTAAAACTCCGTTAGGACATCAGTCACCTTTCTTTCTTTTCTTAAAGTCAAAATTGTTCTCCTGAGGATGAGTGTTTCTACACTCGAAACATGTAGAAAGTTTAAATTCGAAAATGTTTTTCTAAATATATCTGGGATGCGTTCGACAAGAGCATACTGATGTGAAATTCGTAATTCAATGGAGGGGATGAAAAGCGGTAAAATGTCAGTATTTAATAAACTAATATAAATATTATTATAACAAAATTTGTAAAACTTATTGTATTTCGTAGGCAAATACTGTAAACCACAACAAACAACTTCGGCATTTTTATAGGACAACGTAATTTAAAAAATCAGTTTATATAGGTTTCAATTTTCCTCTAAAATGTCAAATTATTACTTTTTACCAAGGTGTGATATTTCTAACCCAGTTGAGAGTGTGAGTTAATTTGAGCGTCACCCGAGCGACTCTCTTATGAGCTGTCGAATGAGACAACCGACCACTCTAGAGTGACACACCCGAGTAATCGCTCCAAGTGCTGTTGTCGAACGCACCACAGTGGAGAAAGATATAAAGTTTTTTATTTCTTTTAATTTAAAAATACCGCAGCGATCGTAGCAGTTTAAGTAATAATAAAACTTTACGAAATATGTTTAATTTCGTCAATTTCTCCGATCTTCTATTACTAGATGCGTGACCGGAAGATGGCTACCGATTTTTATTTTTTTTACATCAATTTGCTTCTTATTATAGGAGCCAACTTTTACAAACATATGATTATATTTACCTTTTGTCAACTCCATCCATTGTTTATTATTGTGTAAACAACAAACAAAACAATTTAAAAAAAAAAGGTAAAGTCGACACGTCCCTTCGACCGGTTATTTCGATTAGTCACGTGCCTTATGGAGTGTAAGTGTTAAGCAAATGCAAATATCTTCTGAGATAAGAAGCGGGCAATAAGTTTAAATGCAGCGCCAATTTCAAGCGTCAGAATATGATCAAGTAATATGGAAGGCATTTGCTGTGGCCGTGATGCCCCACGGTTACTAAAAAGAACGGTTGTCTGGTAACTTCTGACCAATTAGAGCCTGCCTGCTGATGACGTTATACGGGTCTATTATGAATGCAACAGACAAAGAGAAACAGATACGCCTTTCTATGAAATGAACAGAGCACGGTATATATATTTGATCGTTTTTAGAAAATTTTAGTATTTATGGACCTAATAAATTAGTTTTCCTATTTCTGGAAGCGAATTTTATAAAAATAAAATTGAACTGACACTTAGACCGTAATTTTAAATATTCAGTTTTCTGTTTTTTTTTTAATATAAGTAGATACATTTACAAATACAGCCCGAGCACAGGGTGCAATTTAATTTTACTAACTTTAAAGTTTACTTTAAAAAAACGCATGTGTATATTATGTAGCTGCTGTTTTCAATGTTTATTTCAGAGAGTATATATATAAATTTTGGTTATTTCTTATAAAACATATATATTATTGTTCTCTACAGATAAAAAAGTAAAAAATTATTGTTTGAATATAAAATACATATTTTTACTAAAACAACTTTAATTTATTACAAAGAAGCTAAAGGTAACAGTTATAAAGATCAAACTTAGGACTCAGTTAAGCTAAATTATAAGGGAAACTACATAGCTTAACGCTAGTAATAAACTATATACACACATAAAGACGGTCTTGAAAAAATTCCCTTTAACAACGTCGAGGTTACATGATTCGCTGGCAACTGAGCATCATGAGATCTAACTACAAAAAGGAAAGAAACATATAACAATAACAACACCTGCATTATAAATGTTTTCTTTTTAATACTCTGGAATCATCTTTGGTATTTAAATATTTAATTCTTATAGATACCAATTGTCTCGCAAAAGAATATACTAATTTAAAGGGAATATTGGAAACTTTTCGAAATATAATTTTTGCAGTTCGTTTTATAATGTTTGTTTTAAATTTAAAGTTATTACAATTCAATTTATTAAACCATTTGTCCATTTCTTCTACACTTTCCTTCCATGAATTTGAAGGATCAGATAAGCCCCCAAAAGAAAGAAAGACTCTGAACTCAAGATGACATAGCATACGAATGCATTTTTTGACTCATAATTGTAGCAACCCAGCTTAGGAAACCCTTTGCGATTTTTTCGTGCTAAAAAGCTTGCCACATATACTAACCCATCTTTTTTACATATATTTGTAGCAGATCTGCGTGATGAAGTAGAGGAGGTATCACTAATTTAGTCACTTTATGCTAGCCTTTATAACCAGCCCGGTTTAAGGCAGTAGACAAGATAAATTCTTCACTTTGCTCCCCCTCAAGTATTTCTCTAAGTATTTCTTTGTACCATTCCGGGATTTTTGCCAAGTACTTTCATTCTTATTCTATCTATAGCATTAAGGAGTGCCGGGTGGTCATGAACGAAGGCCCCCCTCGTTCTTATCTAAAATTTTAAATAATTATAATCTACCTATTACTTAGGTAAACAAAAACATGTAGGTAGGTATTAAGATTTAAAGAGAATAATAATTAATTACCTTTTATTGTACTGTACTGATTAATATATTGATAAAATGTCTCTTTATCTTTAAATATAAGTCTCTAAAACACCTTACAACTTTGAAAATTCGCTGAAAACCACTTAAAAAACAGAAATAACAGAATAAACAATGCTAATTCGGTATACAAATGTCTGAAAAGACGTTTTGTGACGTAGGCGATGACGTTTCGCCCGCCATGACACCAAGCTTACAAGGCAACCTATCTATCTAAAGACCTTGGTGACGCCCGACAAAAACGGCGTGTGCCGCTGTTAAGGTCGTTAATTTAAGAACTAATAAAAGACTTATTTGCTTGATGAAATAAAGACAGTAGATAAGGATAGGGCAAAACCACCTTTGAAAAACAGAACAACAAAAACTTAAAAAAAAATTGTTTTAATATAATAATCATTATTTTTTTTTCCAGTGTCTGCGGAATCCAGCATTTTCAGCGAGCCGGACATCGACACTTAAACCTCTTCCAAGCAACGTATTACGTCGTAGTTACATTTTCCACCGTCGGTTATGGTGATTTCGTCCCTGATATATGGCCTTCGCAGCTCTATATGGTCATTATGATTTGTGTGGCACTTATTGTATTGCCGACGCAGGTAAGTTATGACTTGCATTTGCGGTTATTTTAAATAAGCAGATTTGTAGGCGAGGCGGATTAAATAAAAATTAATGGTACCTCAAAAATCTACAAATGCACTCAATGTACACCTTAATAAAGAATCAAATCATGAATCTAATCTATCATACTGTGTGCCACATGCCATTAAGACACTCGTCATGGAAAATGTTGTGTTTAATCATGAACAAATCAACAACAATCGTTTAATAAATAAATGAGATTTAAAAAACGCTCATCGACAACACCGGTTCTCTGGAACCGATTGGCGCGGATCAGCTCTCAACTGGCAAAATTGCCTATTGCCGGCACACTGCGCATGTCAAGCGTATAGCTTGATGGCGAGATATTTGAAATTTACATAGTTAGAAATAAGTTCAATTATATTAAGATTAATTAATTACATTTTTAATATTACCGTATTCTATTTATATTTTTAAATCAAACACTTTATTCTCTTTTTTTCTTTTACCTTTTAAGTAATTTAATGATAAATAAAATAGTGGAATTTAGTGTCCGTTAAAATATATAAAGAAAAGAAGCTTAACGGCAAGCGGACAGAGTAGTGCGTCTATCTTTTGCATTAAGGTACACAGGGACTAAAAGGTAATGGAATCCCTGGGGCACAGGTAGACAATGACAGGCTGTTTCGTATTTATTAGAACTCATCAGTAAGCCATAACCATAACGGGTGGCAGCGCCTAGTGGGTTACTGCAGCGCGATTTATATTTGAATCTTGTTAGAACTCGTCAGAAAGTCATAACCCGTAAGCGACCCCCAGTACAGCGAGCCTGTTCTTTCAAGGCGTTTTAAAAAAAAACGCGATGAAAACCCAGTAACCCAGGATTCCATTACCTTTGGCGTCCTTGTGTACTTTAATGCAAAAGATAGACGCACTACTCTGTCCGCTTGCCGCTAAGCTTCTTTTCTTTATATATTTTAACGGACACTAAATTCCACTATTTTATTTATACTTACACACGGCATTTGCAGAATGGTGCTGCAAACCAGTGGGCGACTGCAGCGCGATCTAGATCTGAATCCACAAAGCGTGGAGATGTATAGAGAAGCGAAAAAATGTTTCCTATATTGGTGAAGTGGCCGTTCCGTGCTTGATTTAATTTTTTCACGTTAGATGGCTATCTTTTGCATTGAGTTGATTCCTTCTGATGGCGTTACTGGGTTTCTATCGCGTTTTTATTTGTTAAAAACGCCTTGAAAGAACAGGCTCGCTATACTGGGGGTCGCTTACGGGTTATGACTTTCTGATGAGTTCTAACAAGAACGAAACAGCCTGTCATTGTCTACCTGTTTTTAAAATTTTTAAAAATAGGGAAACTCAAAGTCCCTACCTGTGCCTTAGGGATTCCATTACCTTTGGCGTCCCTGTGTACTTTAATGCAAAAAATAGACGCACTTCTCTGTCCGCTTGCCGCTAAGCTCCTTTTCTTTGTAATTTAATGATGTAATTACCGGTGTTGACAGTCTACGATTTTATAATTCCGACTTTTTGTTAACAGGGTCATAGTTAGAAGAAATCATAGGGCTTATTATTGTTTTTAGTGCATTAATACCAGAAATGCATGGCATGTAATGGTCTTTAAAAGTAATCATTTGAAGACTTTGTGTTTTCTTTTCATGTGAATATTAATATTTGTTTTTGTACCACATTTCATCCCACAGTCTGTGCACACATAAACTGTTCTACAATTTAAAAAGTGACAGTTAGGTTTTTACTTCACAGGTGCTTGATGACAGCTACCACAAAATATTTAATATTTTGTGACAGCCGCAGCCATAACAAAACATACTGATTAATAACCTGCCTCTCCATTTTAATTACGCCCCACAAGGCCACAAATTAACAAACTGGCAATCTGTTCTTGTAATAAAACTTAACACCTCGACTATGACTCAACACCGTGATGAAAAAAATTATTAAATCCATTTCTACCTATATTTTAAATATCCCGGCATCACTCTAATCGCCTGGTATGCGCAGTGTGCCGGCAATAGGTTGGGATATAGACAAGAGTAAAAATTAGTTGGGTGAGAGTTGTTGGTTTAAGGGGGATTTCTACTGTGATGGTCCTATTTTCATCGTTTCTTTACGATTTTTTTCTGGGGATAACAAAAACAAGTTTTCAATTCTTTGTAATAAAGATAAGATGTACCAAAAAAAAAATTTCAACCCTCAAAAAATTTAAAACTTGACGGTGCTGAAGTTACCCCCTCAAAAAAAACTTGCTGGCGTAATTCAAATAAAATTTTCTATTCATGACAAAAATAAAATTGACCCAGATTCTTCAATTGTAAGCATGTAGTTATAGCCCCCACTAGAATCAAGTCAAAACTCAAATAACTGTTAAAATGGCGCGAAATTTAATTTTTTTTTTGAAAATCTATAATTTTTTTTGTATTTTAAGACATTTTCTGTAATATCGCAAAATACTTGATTCTAGAGGGGGCTATAACCACTTGTATTCTGAGCATTTTAAGACCAAAAGCATTCAATTCTGATAATTTGAACATACCGAAGTACTTTCCGTCAGCGCGAAAAACAGGGTTTCGAGAAACACTTTTAAAGTTTCAACGGTCGCAGGCGACATATTCCCACTTCTTCAATTAGTGTCGCGCCGACAGCTGTCGTCACCCGTAAACGAAGTGAAGTTGAATTAATTCAACGACACCGTCGGTGGTGGGGGATTAGGGGTTATGACGTGAACGATTCTGATTGGTCGAGATGACGTCGCTGGTGACAGAACGTAGCTCTCAGAACGCGGCTTAACTCAAAAGCGGCTAGTAGTGTGAACTGACCGGCAATTATAAAATTGGATACAACTTTTTTTTGGAGTAGATTTGGTAAAAACGTTTACACACTGTTATTCTAGAGGCTATAGAGAGTCAAAAAACGTCGGAAAAAAATTTCGATTTTTTTGAAACCATCACAGTAGAAATCCCCCTTAATGAGTTACATAACTTATTAGAGACTCGATTAAAAAAAGTATGGTGTGTCTCTCTAGGACATCCAGGGAGTCACTTATTTAAATATGCTAAGTAGTTTCCACCCTGTATATCGTTGACTTGTTTCGTCTCCGAAAATGTTACAACATTATAATTATCGATGTTTTTTAATTGTTGTTGTTCTTAATCTAATGTATTGCGACTGTGCGAGTGTTTGCTTACATAGTCAAACATTGTGAACGTTTGACAAACCACTTGTAGCTTTGTTCTTGCTACAAATTGATTCCTAATATATTAAACTAAACTGCTAGACAATTGCTTTCGAGCAAGAAAAATTTCGCCTAAATTTAACAGTTAATATTTTCTGAACCTAATTAGAGTTATTTAATTTTAAGGATCCCTTTCAATGCAAGTTTAATTTTAGGAATAGTGTTAGAAATGAATAAATAAATTGTTTCCAAAAATTAAATTAAATTAAAAAAAAATTAACTTTGTTAAAATTTTGTAAACACACTGTATAATATACCTGTAGTGCGATATGAAAAACTAAAAAATTAGAAAAAATTTACCCAATCTAGGGGCGAGTACTTTCCAATATAAAACAATCGTGAAAAATTGTGAGATCTTCATAAACCATAGACATATAGGGGTTTATAAGTACGCCACTGTACATCATAACATTTAGGTACAACTATTGTTACTGAACATAATCAAGCTTTTCATAAGGTAAAATAATCACTCACAAAGTTTGCACGATACAACGCACAGTGAGATGTAGCTACCAATAAGTTGAAATAAAGCAAGGTTTTTAAAAAAAAAATCGGTATTTCTTAAAATATAGCAGATATCAAAAATTTGACAAATCACTTTCTTTGCTATGAACCAGCGAGTCAATTTACGTAGAGTAATAAAATTTAAAAATATTATTGGAGCAAAAATCATCGTCTTCTTTAACACCCTGTATATAAAATTTTCTGACAGTTAAAGACAATCCAACATTGACAATTGTTTCCTAAGGGATGAATCTATCAACCATTCAAAACCGTAGGTCGATATCATATCTGGTTCAGAAAAATTAACTATTAAATTTAGGCGAAATTTTTCTTGCTCGAAAGCAATTATCCAGCAGTTTATTAGAAACCGATCGTGATAACCTAGTAGTTTATTCATAATTCTAACAATATCAGAAAGCCCATTATAAAACATAAAATATTTTTCATTTCAGTTCGAACAACTGGCCTTCACGTGGATGGAGCGGCAAAAACTCGGCGGCTCTTATTCATCCCATCGAGCGCAATCGGAAAAACACGTTGTGGTGTGTAGCACGAATCTTCACGCGGACACAATAATGGATTTTCTTAACGAATTTTACGCACACCCGCTGTTACAAGATTACTACGTGGTGCTGTT
The DNA here is from genome assembly GCA_935413205.1 of Polydrusus cervinus. Classification (NCBI taxonomy): domain Eukaryota; kingdom Metazoa; phylum Arthropoda; class Insecta; order Coleoptera; family Curculionidae; genus Polydrusus; species Polydrusus cervinus. Next base: position 44,799,411 of record OW284516.1, on the reverse strand, counting down.
ATCGCCGATGGAATTAGACACGACGATGCGAATGATCTTGCAGGTATGTGGTATCAACGTAATGATGTAATAGAGGTGGAGAGACGACAGTTGATTTCGACCGTCTGAAAAAATGAATTTTGTAGCACACCTAGTGTGTTACTTTCGTCTCGCCTCGTACTCGTAAGACGAGACAAGAGTGTTTACCACACTCTTAAAGATAACACGTTATGGATAACTAGAATTTAGTTCTAACAACTATTTATTTTCGTGAAATCGGACTCAACCCAAAAATTAGTACAACCAAAAAAAATTGTCGTTATTGAACTGTTGAACTAATTAATAATATTAACCAACCCAACCTACAAATTTTAGTTGTCACAATGAAATTTTATATACGCATAACTAAATTTATATGGTACTCCCTCTTTTAAAATTAGTTGTCACAACTAATATGTGTAAATATGGAAAATTGAATTTTTTTTTTCACGGAAATATTATTTTTGTTAATGATTGCCAAAGCAATCATTTATTTGGGCCAAACTTGAAATTTTCATAGAGTAACAATTACGTATGTAGTCACAACATTGTGTTTATTATCTTTTTCTGTACTTTCTAATTGTAAGAAAGAAGTTGAATCATAAATAAGTAAAAATTGTATATTTTTGTCATTGCAGTTGCACATAGAATGAATGAATTGAATTTAAATTTTCTTATCTGCAACTGCGATTATTAAAAAACGATGATTATCCCCTGGACTTTCTATTTAAAATATACAGCTATATGAAATTTGTTGTACTTGGTCAGATTAAAAAGTTATCAATATGACGTTCTTTTATAGAAATGGAGCATAGAACAAAAACAAAACAAAAAAAATATTTTGAAGATATTTCTCATCTGGTCACCTTGCCACGCTTTATAAAAATCTCATTTAAACTTTCTAATATACAACTGCAATGATAAAAAATAAAATATTCACTTACTTATGATTTAACTTCCTTCTGCCAATAAGAACGTACACAAGAAAGACAAAAAACACAAATAAATTACACCAAATATTGTCACATCCATTTTCCACACGGGCAAGGCCATGAAAATGGCCAATTATTACCTTAAAACACACAAAAAAATGGACACGGAACCGCAAAAGTACCCTAACATAAACATAACCTCCTAACAGTCCTGGCTAGAATAATGTCACCCACCGGCCACCGGGCAAGGGCGTCAAGTCTCTGTTGATGCCGTTAGTTATACATATGAAGAATAATATTACTTGAAAAGAAAAGTTAGTTCTGGTAACTAAGAATGTATCTTAATCAAAATTAACAAAATGATAGGGACTACAAATTCATAATGTGTTATTACAACAAGCTTAATTGATAAATACAAGTTTGTAGAAACCTTGATGTAACATTTAAATAAGATATATACAGAGTAAAATTCAGCTAAACAAAAATTTTTATTTGTGCCAACTAATATGAAAACAAGATATTTTCTTTGTTCTGATGGCATCATATTTTGGTAAATATAACTAAGAAAAAAATCTTTTTTGTTTTTTCAACTAAAAATAATTATTTTTGGTAACGTAAACACGAGAACAAATAAAAATTAGTACCAAATACCAAGTCATTTTTAAGAGTGAATAAATATGTTTCTCAAATAATATAACTATAACTAGTTAACACCAATGATTCCGAAGAGTAGTCAGGCCGCGACCATGTGTGCCTAAAAACCGCTATATTGCGATATTCTCCGTTGTTTAAGTTAGAGTTTAAATTATATGTAAAATTTTGGTCGAAACAAATTTCTAAATACTTTAATTTTCCTTCCAACATAATCACATCTACAAGTTTGAGTTAAAAGGAAGGTAAGTATATTAAGTTTTAAATCTTGACAATAATCAATCCATCTATATAAAATGTATGTTTCAAGACTTAAGTCACAGTAGAAATTCTAAGGCTAAGATGATTTGAAATAAATTTATAAAAAATTTCATATAAAATTGCCTTTTAATAACGTAAACTACGCTTTGCCGTATATTTCGTCTCGTTCAATTCAAAAATTCCTCACAATGTGACGTCACGATCCACTCCGCACCCTGTTGATATAATACCTTGTATAGTTACATGGGCCACGACGGTAATTACCGGCGTTTAACCGTGGCGGTCCATATTCGATCTTCGTAGTGGACATATACTTGATATAAAAAGGTATATAAAATAATGGAATTTAGTGTCCATTAAAATATATAAAGAAAAGAAGCTTAGCGGCAAGCGGACAGAGTAGTGCGTCTATCTTTTGCATTAAAGTAGTAGTAGTAGTAGTAGTAGTAGTAACAAGATTTATTTAGCACATGGCTACTAATACATTTAAATAATTATTTAATTTTTTTTTAATACAATTTTAAATGACCTTTTGAAACATTTTTATTTATCTTGTTGTTTTAATAAATATTTTTTAAAACCCTGTTTGAATGATTTTAAGCTTTTTTGTGTTTTTATTGATTTATTTAAATTATTAAATTCCATAAGCCCTTTATAAAATACCGATTGTTAAGCTAAGGTATTAAGAAAAAAATTATTGTTATTTCGCGTTAAATAATTATGATGATCACAATTTAGAACAGTAAACTCTTTTAAATGTGAAGGTAACATACCATTTTGAACTTTGTTAATAAATATCAAAAAAAAAAATAATATTAAATTTTTTACATTTAACCATTCTAATTTTTTTAACATATTAATTTTTGAATATCTATCCATATTAAGTAAACTTATTCTTTTAAAGTAGGTAATTCATTTTTCATATGAATCCACAAAACCTTGGAGATGGTATTAGAGAAGCGAGAAATGTTTCCTATACTGGTGAAGTGGCCGTTCCGTGCTTGATTGATTTAGATTTATTTATTTCTACGTTTTCACGTTAGATGGCTATCTTTTGCATTGAGTTGATTCCTACTGATGGCGTTACTGGGTTTTCATCGCGTTTTTATTTCTTAAAAACGCCTTGAAAAGAACAGTCTCGCTGTATTGGGAGTTGCTTACAGGTTATGGCTTTCTGATGAGTTCTAACAAGAACGAAACAGCCTGTCATTGTCTACCTTTGCCCTAGGGATTCCATTACCTTTGGCGTCCCTGTGTACTTTAATGCAAAATATAGACGCACTACTCTGTCCGCTTGCCGCTAAGCTTCTTTTCTTTATAAAAAGGTATGTTTAAAGGTTGGAGACAAAGACGTTTCTTGAACGACAGTAGAGTCTTGGACTTGCATTATCTTTATTTGTTTTGAATCACTACGTATCAACTTGTAAGCATCTCCAGTCGTCTTTAGTCTACCATGCCATTCAGTAAAAAGGTATGTTCGGAACTTTAGTGGTTAAAAGAATGCTGGTAGTCATTCCTTATATTGAGAGGGGCGTCAATGGACCGCTGGGACGTAAAAAGGATAAACTAGTCAAATGAGTTCAGGAAAAAATAAAAACGATTTTGCACAATTTCGGGTTTTTTCGAATAAAATCGGAAGTATTCGGAATTTGAAAACTTTTAAAGCTGCATTATAATCAGCACCGAATTGCACAACTTTGCCCCCATTTGACCGTTTCTCTAACTCCTATGGTTTCCGAGATTCCAATGCTGGTATGTCGAATTTGTAACACCCTGTATGTAGTAAAAAAAAATGTAAATTTATCCTTTAAAGGAACAATAGTATTAAAGTACTTTCGCATGCGGATAAGCATTGTGTTCTTAATTTCTCTTTTAAATAAAGCCTTTCTAATGGCGTACTCCATCAGACTTTTAGTTTAAATCGAAATTGATTTCACTTGTCGCAGAGTTTCCTCTACCTATCGTGATAGTTTGCCAAGTAACATTTCCGGATAAGTTTCCCAAAGTGCTTTAATGAAAACTAAATATAAGTGGTTGGAAAGTGGCAAGCTGCATGAGAGAATTAGATAACTAATGTTAGAATTTTCTTCCTGAAATGAGGCACACTAATTTTTTTATTATACGGTATGACCCAAAATCCATGCTCGCCATTGAAATCGTCTTTGTTATTGGATTTAGAAGAATAAATAAATTAGGAAAAGTTTGTGGAATTTGCTGCTAATATTAAATATTGTCGCGTATTAAAATGGTGGGCGACTGGAATGTGTAGCTTACATAATTTGGTGTGTGTTTTAATTTATTTAATTTGTTGTGAGCTATTTATTTACTGAAACACCCCGCTTGACCAAACTTAGAACGCGCCAAGAAAGTGATATTTCATATAGAGCTCTAGAAAGGAACACAGCTTTATCACAAGGTTCTCTAGGTGTTACGAAACAAATATGTAGCACATATCTAAGGACTAATTCTAGGTTATAAAAATTCCTAACTTTATGACTCACTTCAATAGGTGCAGTCTAAGAATGACCACGAAGCCGTTATGGCGTTCTCTCTAATTTCGTTTGGTGTCAGTTTGTTCGTCATAAAAGTAGTTTATTTTTATAAAAAGACGTGCAAAATGTGCTTTTCCGCGTTTTTTGAGACGAGACCAACGATATACTAGCTGCTCTCATGATTTAAGGTTAGTTGAAGGGTCGATGCCTTTACTTCCGTTTGCCGCTTATCGTTTGTTTGGTTTTCAACTTCAACCATCTTCTTGTGTTATAGTAAAAATATGGTGAATAAACCTAATCCAGATCCCAGACATTTAATTTGCATTGGACCGTTCTTGCCTTTTGAGTTTTGCAGAATATAAAGATGTTGTAGAAACTTGAGGAATTTTTATTACAAGAACCAATATATTATATTGCTTGGTAAGTTTAAAATTTTTCTATGATACCTTTTGACACGCAATATGTAGTTAATGATTTGTTTACCAATGTATACATACATTTTTGCTGTTGCAGAGACTGTTATTTGGCTTGATTATATCGAAAAAATGATTGAGGTGGCACAGTAAGCGATTGGGTGAGGCAGGACAAACAAAGGACTATGGAAAGAAAAACTAAAGTCAGGTCACAACGGAGCTTTTATTTAATAAAAAAGGTGTTCTGAAATTTTAGTTTTATTTCCGAACCAGGTCTTTATTTCCGATAAATATATTTTGAATTGCTATCAAAGCCACATATTGAATGCAGTCATTCTTTGAAACAGACATATATCACTGCGATAGAGTCATGTTTCATCCCTGGGTGGTGAATTAGTTCTTTAAATACGCGGACATTAAGGCAAGTTGAGGGCATCTCTAGGACATCTTTGTTCTCAAGACATGCGCCGATGAACTTACACCAGTATTTTGTAGACTTTTCAACTTATCCTACAAAAAAGGAATATTTCCATCCTGCTGGAAGTCGGCGCATGTCCAGCCCATTCCAAGGAAAGGTAACAAGACCCTGCCAAGCAACTACCGACCCGTCGCATTGCTTTCAGTAATTTCAAAAGTAATGGAGAAAGCTATTAACCAACAACTCCTAAAGTATCTGGAAGGGCTTAACATTATCAGCGACCATCAATACGGTTTTCGAAAGTCCAGATCAACAGGTGACCTTCTGGCATATGTCACCCATCTTTGGAGCAACACCATCGAACATCATGGAGAATCCCGGGCTGTTGCACTGGACATCTCTAGGGCTTTTGATCGTGTTTGGCACGATGGGCTTCTAAGTAAATTGCGATCCTACGGTATGCCTAATGGATTTTGTTTATGGTTAACCAGCTTCCTTAAGAACCGTTCTCTGCAAGTGGCGATTGACGGGTTTCTCTCAGACACCTTCACCATCAATGCCGGTGTTCCTCAAGGCTCCATATTGTCGCCTACCCTCTTTTTACTGTATATTAACGACCTTCTAGTGAAAACCCAAAATCCAATTTATAGCTTTGCTGATGACAGCACACTTGTCTCATCTTTTACCTTGACTCCCCAAACATCCGCTGCCGACGCACATCTTCGCAGGCAGCATGAAGTATTGCGCCTCAACAATGACCTGGAAGAAATTTTGGCTTGGGGTGACAGTAACCAAGTCGAATTTAATGCTAAGAAAACACAGGCAGCAGTCTTCTCCAAAAAGGTTAACATTGCAGAACCGGATATAGTCATGGCAGGACACGCAATTCCCCTGGCACCGTCTATTAATTTGCTGGGGGTCAATCTGGGAGGTAATATGTCTTGGCATGATCACGTTGCCGCAATTGCCAGGGCAGCTACACAGAAACTTGGTGTACTTTTCCGCACCAAAAGGTTGTACACACCTCATCAACTTTTGACACTCTACAAAGCCCAGATTCGACCATCATTAGAATATTGCTCTCATGTCTGGAGCTCTGCACCCAAGCACACCCTTCGGCTACTGGATTCCATTCAAAGGAGAGCATCGGCGACCCCGAGCTGACCAAGACCCTCGATAGCCTGGAGCATCGAAGACAGGTTGGTGATTTGGCTCTCTTTTACAGATATTTCCATGGCAGGTGTTCGATTGGCATTGCCGACTTGATTCCACCTAGAGCAATGCAAAACAGAAATACACGGGAACCGCTGCCGCTCATCCATATGTTGTTCAGCTTAGTACTCCTCGAACTTCATTGTTCAAGAACTCTTTCATCTTTCATCATTGTGGAATGAACTTCCTGAGGTCGTCTTTCCCAATGAATACAATCTTCAACGTTTCAAGACCAACGTTAATCGCTTTTTTCGCACTCGCACCGCTCCCAGAGCGCCTTAAAGGATTTTTCCTACAGTGCAGGTGTTTTATCATAAAAAAAAAAAAAAATAAGCTCAGTGATAAAACATGTAACAGTGATTTATATCTATGTCATTCCAGCGGCATGTTTTGGTCAGGCGGGACCACACAAGATGTTTAATAGCTTTATTAAAGCGAAGCAAAACAAAATAATTTACGATTACATTACGGTTACAAGTTTTGAGAAATAAAAATAAAGTTATCAAATCAGTAAATCTAGAGAGTTTTCTCCAAAGAAGACTTATCTCCTTAAAACTCACATACGATGCTATTTCAAGTAAGTTTAGGAGAAACAATTTTCGCTTTACAGTCTACTTAGACCAAGAAATAAATAAACATTTTAACACTTAAATAAACATTACTAAGCAGTAACGGCTCGTCAGGTGAAGTAATAAAAAAAAATAAAACCAGGACGAAATTTTTTCGACAATATTAAATATTAATGTACCATTTTAGCCCTTAAAAGATAATAATGTTTTTAATTAATAATATTAATTTAATCCGAATGTAGCTATGCATAATAGGGCCACGATTAACTCCGATGGACAATAATTTATAAACACTAGTGCATTTTGACGCGCCCCAGCCGACCGTGTCCGTGCACTACCCTCGGTCCGTGAGCTCAGAGCAGCAAGTGAAGATCCAACGTCCAAGTGGCTTTTCACCGTTGCTATGCTTACGTGACGTCAGTCACGCGAGAGCATGTACAATTTGCATATTTGCATATGGTGATGAAGGGCAATTTAAAAATAGATCAGTCGTATGCACCATTGTTTGGGGGGGGGGGGGGAGGCTGCATGCTTGGACTTTTAATTTAAATTTATAAATAATGTATTCTTGGCTTAAATTACAAAGGTCTTGTAGGAAACGATTTGTTTTTAAACTTTTTCTTCTAAAAGTCCTGTTTTATATAGAGATTAAGGTTTCGGACGCATGTCGTTTAAGTTTATAGGAGAACGAGTAAAAAGAATAATATTGTATAATATTTTTTTATTATATATTTGTCTGTTTCCGTTCCCCTTTTTTTGAGCTATTTTAAATCAACAAAAATAAAAGAAATAATTTTAATTGAACCGTTTTTATTGAAGAAGTTTGATAATTTATAATATAAAAAATAGTGCGGGAAGAAACGAGAATGCGTTATTATGAATATACAAAACGGCACGTAAGAAGGAGTATTTTAAAACCTAAGCATTTGCACCAAAAACCGCTCTTAGATCTACGCGCCTAAGATACATGATTTCTGAAAAAATCATCAATTTTGACGAGCGATATTTACTTTATTTTTAATCAAGAAAAACCGAGCCCAAAAAACGCTGGTTAGAGTCATACATACGTCTTATGTTAAAATTTTGGATTGACACCAATATTCATATTTTTCACAAATATAAAAAATGTTTTTTAAATAAAGAGACAGCTAGGAATATTAAAAAAACTTTTAAAAAAATTTACAAAAACAAATTTAATCCAACCCTGCAGATGGGCAGAGGTAATAATTTAATTTTCGAAATTTGATAGTAGTTAGGTGAATTTTAAACGAACTTTGGGCGTGACTCCGAAAATTTTTCGCTTTTCAGCCTTCATTACTATGTGCAATATAATGAAAATACATGTAGTTCCGACTATTCCATTCTCCAGAAAAAAAAATGTTCAACTTACGCACACTGAGCCGCCCTTAAAACTCACATACGACGCTATTTCAAGTAAGTTCAAGAGAAACAATTCCGCTTTACAGTGAACTCAGGCCAAAAGAGAAATAAACAATTTTACACTTAAATCAACATTACAATGATCTTACTCACTGGCTGGAAAGTGCTCTGGTTCTGGGATTGTGTTTTAACATCATTTAGAGAGACTTAAGTGACCAAACGGGCAGAGGTTACCCTTACACTTAAATACGTTAAACAACTCCACTGATTAAGTGTTTCTTTGAAATTTTATAATGTGTTGTAACTCCTACAAACAGTTATTTTTATAAACATTTGTCTACTGACTCCTCCGATAAAGCTAGAAATATTCTTGTCCTTGTTCTATCTATCTTTCCACTAAACCAATTTATTACCCATTAAGAGTCTTAACTTCACAGCGAAGTATTAGATGAGGAATACATTCTTAAGGATACCAATCCATATCCTATAGAATTTTTTTTTATCAAAATTAATTTTTTGAGATATGTGTTTCTATAGGTTTTTTCAAATAATGTACGCTTAGTGGTTTTAATACTTGTTTTTGCTTTCATTTTTAACTGGCCTTAACAAAACTCGACATCTACATCTACATCTACAGGATGTTATGGAACTGACGCATTGTATTAAACTTGGGTGTGTGTAGAGAAAGGCTCTTTACTACTTTTTTTAAATCGACCATCTAAAAAGTTGGATAAAGACACTGAAAATCGCCATGGGAAAACATTGACTTGCTCGTTATAAGAGGATCTAAATTATTGTTTTTTTGGGTTGCATACTTAACTTGTTAAATTATTTCACGGGCAGGCCGCATCAAGAACAAACAACCACCAAAGGTATAATACCAAAATATACAAAACAATAACAACTAGAGATGAACTTTCTTATTTTTCAAAAATCTCCAGTTTTCCACTTATTCTCATTTCGATGTTTTCTAATATATTTTGAATAGGGATCTAACCCTAGTCGACCTTAAAACTTTTAATATAGACAACAGATAACAACAGGTAAATCTTCCTTAAATAGTGGAAAATGAAGATAAGTACATAAAACCAGATGAACCAGACGAAATTAACACTTTTTAGAAAATAATTAATTCCTACTAATGATTTTAAGGTTAGGTTAACGGCCAACTAAAAAGATAAGTTATAATGCCTGATTTAATTTGTTTTTTAAATTTTTAGTATGAAGTTCTTAAGTTAAGTCGTAAAAAAAATATACTGTACAACTCGAGTGGATTGTCCATATTTCGCTCAGAAGATTGAGCATTCCGCCTAAGGCGTATAAAAAATTAAAACCAAATTGAACTTTTGACATTCTGTATCTCCGAAATAATCCACTTTTGGACTGAGGTAAGTTGGGTTAGATCGTCATATTTACGCCTCAGGAACTTGTAGTAGCTTTTTTCCGTACCTTTTAGAGACACCCTGTATAAAAAAATGCACCCGTCCTCTTAAACTACCACAGACACAGAAAAATGTACTCGTGCAACTACGCGCGGTGATGCACGAAGTAAATTATTGTATTGACTTTTTTAAACGGGCGTGCATTATTTACACCCACACACAGACGTTGATGAATGCGCGTTGATGCACGCGTACATCTCTCTGTGTCTGTGGCCGGCTTTATACAAGCACATAAGAATAAGTGAGCATTTTTACTTATTTATTGCAAGGGACAAGTAATTTTATTCTCAAAGGAAATTATTAATTATATTTTTCTCCCAAATGTCTTTTATCCCTACTCACTTGCATTAGCTTTACCATTTCATTTTGTTAAATGTCTTAAAATTTTCCCTCTCAGGAAGAATGTTTTTAATTTTTTCCATAACATTAGGCAGAAAACTGAAATAAACCTGGTGATTAAATAAAAAGGATGAAGAGTGTTTTATTTAATTTTAGGAATTTACAATGTTAATTAGTACTTTTCTCTTTATTTTAAAATTATCATAATTAGTATAATAATCAAGTTAATGGAATTGAATTTTCTTTAAAAATGATGGTGAAATTATTATAATGTCTTTGAGGAAAAAATAAATTAATTTTTATCTCTTTAAAGGTTGGAGACAATAATGTTTCTTAAATGATAGAAGAGTTTTGGAATTGCATTGTCTTTATTTGTTTTACATCACAACGTTTCAACTAAACTGCTGGACAATTGCTTTCGAGCATGAAAAATTTCGCCTAAATTTAACAGTTAATATTTTCTGAACCAGATATGATATCGACCTACAGTTTTAAATGTTTGATAGATTCATTCCTTGGGAAACAATTGTCAATGTTGGATTTTCTTTAACTGTCACAAAATTGTATATACACGGTGTTAAAGAAGACGTGGATTTTTGCTTTAATTTTAATGGCGTGTAACTTTCACAATAATATTTTTAAATTTTATCACTCTACGTCAATTGAATCACTGCGTCATAGCAAAGAAAGTAATTTGTCAATTTTTTGATATCTGCTATATTTTAAGAAATACCGATTTTTTTGAAAAACCCTGCTTTATTTTAACTTATTGGTAGCTAGATCTCACTGTGCGTTGTATCGTGCAAACTTTGCGAGTGATTCTTATACCTTATGAAAAGCTTGATTATGTTCAGTAACAATAGTTATACCTAAATATTATGATATACAGTGGCGTACTTATAAACACCTATCAGTTGCTTTGATATGCTATGGTTTATAAGTATAGTGTTAGAAAGTTCGAAATTAATAAATAAATTTTTTCAAAAAATTAAATTTAAAACTTCATCTTTGTTAAAATTTTGTAAACACACTGTATAATATGTTTAAAGGGAAATATATCGAAAACCGTTAAAGATATTAAGATCAATCAAGTACATATTGCCAAATTTCAATTCGATTCATTCAATCGTTTTAAAATTATGGCTTATTTTCGAGAATAAGCTTTTACTTTAAACACCCTGTATCTCTAGAACGAGTAACAATCCGAAAAAACTTATATGACATAATCGGCTTTGTTTGATGTCTAGTATCTCCAGTTACTCTACGGCCCATAAGTTATGGGACACCCTGTATATAAAACAGTCTCAGTATGTGTGTGTGTATTACGTTAATGGCACTGGTCTAAACCAAATGGCCAGCTTCGGTTTTTTGACTTAATAGTTTGAAGAAGAGGAGTGTTCCTTTCTTCAGAATAAGTTTGGGAGAAAAAAAAACAATCTATCCTTTTTTTTACTGGAATTATGATACCTTACATCTTGATAATTGGGTGTTCTCTCTATAGGTATAGGTTTTAAATAATGTTTTTTTTTGTCTTTATTAAGTCTCAGTATATATAATAAATTAGTTTTCCTTGTCGGTTATTCTTTCAACAATTTAATTAAGTTAATCCGACAAAAATTAATTTACCCAGTGACTAGCACCGTTTTAAGTCTTTCCTTTGAATTTTCATAACGCTAAAAGGCCTTTCTTTGCAGAGAGCTTAGAACTCTTTCGTTTACATTTTCCTTTGTGATAATATGATTTAAAGCATAAATAACAAAAGTCATTTAGTTAAACTATTCAGGGGAAATGGAAATTAAAATAGTAATAGCTGGTTGTCGAAAGTATGTGAAAATGAAGCAATGAATTTAAAATAACATGAACATTCGTAGACAAAAATGACATGGAAAGGTTAAAGTGACGGGTCATGTAAAACTACAAGCAGATGAACAGTTAGACAAGTGTTACTTTCTCAGGCCTTGTAACTATAAGCCATTTACCACACTTAAACTAATAGACAATATAAATATTAAATGTAGCATTTAAACCATTAAATCCAGACATAAAAACCCATTGCGGAAATAGTTATTTTCCTAACAAGTGCGGAAAGTGATACTTTTCCGCACGCGACTGCAGTTGACCCGAACGACGCAGAGCGGAGTTCGGGCAAGCGGTCAAGGGCGGGAAAGACACTTTACGCATGAGTTAGGAACATTATTTTTTCTACGACCGTATATACAAAAAAGTATACCAACCCATTTTTCAAAAATTATTTTATTTCAACATACATATACAAAACTTTAATTAAAAACTACTAATTATTAATATTATTCCTCCTTACACCATGTAACAAAATGGTCGTATTGCTTTTCATATCTTAGTCTGGATTTGGCAGGTAACAGCTCGGAATTAGCTTTATCTGCAGCCTTCAAAATGGCTTCGGGTAGTTCTTCGTCGGATGAATCTATTAATATTATTGCTTCGGATTCGGTTTAATGTGGTTTAATTTAGAAGAAGATTGTATTCGGTCACTTCGAAGACGCTTTAAACAACTTTGACGTTTTAGTAACAATTACACGCCTGGGTTATCATAGCAACTGATATCAAACCCGGTGGTTTGAGAGTTGTTTTGTGACATTACTTTAAAAAATGTACAGGGTTATATAAAAATATCTTCATTATTTTATATTTTCAAAAAATTAAAAATGCAACAAAAAGCTAGAAAAGATGTAGATTTTATTTGATTGACTATTTCGTAAATATTTATTTACCTTTTGTAACAATAGTTATAACTTCCGAAGTAAAAAACTATCTAATAAGGTCAAAATTTGCATTATTTTACTTTCCCGCACTAGTGCGGAAAAGTGACACTTTCAAAACTAAAATGCATGCGGGACAATGGGTTAAAACGCACGGTCGTAGAAAAAATATTTTTTCTACCACTTGGATATTTGCTGTATTCTTAATACCAAAGTGAACGGATATAATTTTATATCTGTCCTAGTTAGGATTTGAGATTGACCAATCACAGTGATCAATTATAAAGAAACTAAATATAGGCACATTGTAAATTTTACTCGTCGTTTTATGACACTTTGTAAAAGTAAGGTTAAGAATATCTTTCAAAAGATGAATCACGACATTTATCCCAGAGACCAATATTTCCTAAAGAGTGCACGGAATAATGTAAAAATTGAAGATGTAAGACCGAACTATTGTTATTTTCCGATCGAACTAAAGATTTGTGTACAAATAATGCCCTTTCCTATTTAAAATTGTGGAAAATGAAGATGACTATTGGTACATAAAACCAGATAAAGTAGACGAAATTATAAGATTTATAGAAAAAAAATAATTTATTTTTAAGGTTATTGGCGCGCGTGGCAGTGGCTCAGAGATGAGGTACTGGCAATCGACCGTGGCAGTTCGGGTTCGAGTAGACATACGCATAATAAAAAAAAAACTATGTTCGAAGTTTAGTGGATAAAATAATGCAGTATGCTACTAGTGATTCCTAATATCGGGACCGAGAATGGCGGTGTTGGACCTCTGGGGGCGTAAAAAGATAACTAGTGCATGCACCAGTGGTGGCGCTAGGATTTTTGGGATGGGAGGGCACAAATTTGCTCGATGAATTTTGAGTGGGCATTACCCAAAATAAATGAAAGTGACTTCTAAAAAAAAAAAAGGTCGCCGGCCTCCCGACGCTCTGGAACAGAACGCCATATGTAGCGACCAATAAAACTTTCCTTTTGTTCTACTTGATGTCTCAAAAAAAAAATCATCGCTCTCTTGAAAATACCGTCTAACCACTAGTCAATACGGAAAAATGTGTTTTCTCAAAGATACTCCAACATATACCAACAAAAACCACGCACCACTACTTCTTTTTATGAAAGAATAAACAGATACAAAAATCAAATCTTACAATATTTTCCAAACCTTCTTCCAAACGCACACACCCTACATGCACCCTGGTTATCCAAAAATATTAAATGCATAACATCACTCACCAAATACAATAAAACAAAAACAAATCCCAGAATTATTTTGACAGACTTACAAGAAATCCTCAGCACTATACCCGACCATCTTCAAATATATACCGACGCATCAAAAACTGACACTGGCATCGCAAGAGTTACCCAAAAAACCATCCTCAAATTCAAAATGTCACAATATACCACTACCTTTATAGCTGAACTTTACGCCATCCTTTAAGCCCTCAAGCCACCCAATAGTAACTTCTATCAGAGACATACTCCACCTACTACTAAAGCCTCCCAAGAAGTAGTCCTACTCCATCGTAATAGAAAGCACCGCGAACGACCTCAAAGCATACATAAAATCAAAAACTCTCGCATGGCAAACAGAATGGAACCAATCACAATCAAAATTAGTCAATATAAAACCCAGAATAAACCCATGGCGACCCTTAGACATCAATCGAAGCTCCCAAGTCTGCATCTCCAGACTAAGAATAGGCCACACTAACCCATGGATACCTAATCTCAAGAACCAAACCACCAAACTACGACGAATGCCAAGAACAACTAACCATCCGGCAAATAGACTGCCCAAAGTTCGTCCAACAACGACAAACACACACACTTCCAAACAGCTTACACGAGGCTCTAGCGCACAACTCAAACAGTGCGAAAAACGTAATAAATTTTTTAAAGGACTGTACTAAAAGACATCTAACACATCAGGCACAAACAATTAATTATCAAATCAAATAAATATTTATGTAAATCCAAATGTACCTGCGCTAATGACCCATCGCGGTCGATGCGCTTCTCCACCAAATAAAAAAAAAATGTATAGCCAAGTCCCTCTTCCCCCGAAAATTCCTCTACAATACCGGATCCATCAATTTTGGGGGGGAACCAGGGTGGGCACTCATGTTTCTAGGGCCAGTGCCCCCCTGCCCCCCCCCCCCCCCCCTGGCGCCGCCGCTGGCATGCACCTGGTTTAGATTCCACTGTGCAAGCTGTACGTCCCGTCTGGCTGACATTACCCAGACGAGAGGGGATACAATGGACCTTATATAGGCCTAAGTATACTGGCTCTTCCGCCAATCCCATCAAAAAAGAAAAAGGTTATTTTCTTGGAAAACTAATGGTTTTAGGGTTATGTCATTTCTACAGTATTGACACTTCTCTTTGGCACGTTTACAGTGTTGCTAGTATGTAAATTGTCAATAATTTTATAAAACTTTACCATGGTGAATGTTAAAAGTTAATAAAGCACAAAAGCCGAATTTAACTGTATAAAATTAATTTTCAAGCTTTTTTGCTGTTTTTTCGGCGTTCTAAATAGGCTACCAAGACTACATTTCAGAAAAACAATTAATCAAACTGCCTAAGATTAAGAAAAATAAATTGTTTATTTTTATTAGGTACTAAATATATCGATTTTTGTTTGTTTTTCTGCAAAAGGCCTAATGTGAGAAAGATAGATATATTTAAACTAATTTTGTGTTAATATAAGAAATGACCCAAATCGACAATTATGTTACAGTGTAATTTAGTCCATGGATTTGCCAACGAAATGAATTTTTCTTCAATTGTTTTTTATTAATTTTCTCACAAGCTCACGGCCAAGTAAAATGAAGTTATTTATATATATTTTTTTAATTTTTAGTATATAAACTTATGGACAATTGCTTTCGCGCAAAAAAAATTTCGCCTAAGTTTAACAGTTAATATTTTCTGCTGAACCAGGTATGATATCGACCTACGGTTTTGAGTCGTTGATAAATTCATCTCTTGGACAACAATTGTCAATGTTGGATTTTATACAGGGTGTTAAAGAAAACGATGATTTTTGCTCCAATTTTAATGGCGTGTAACTTTCATAATAATATTGTTCAATTTTATCACTCTACGTCAATTGAATCACTGGTTCATAACAAAGAAAGTAATTTATAAAATTTTTGATATCTGCTATATTTTAAGAAATACCGATTTTTTTGGAAAACCTTGCTTTATTGCAACTTATTGGTGGCTAGATTTCACTGTGCGTTGTATCGTGCGATGATAAGTGATTATTATACCTTATAAAAAGCTTGATTATGTTCAGTAACAATAGTTGTAACTAAATGTTATGATGTGCAGTGGCATACTTATAAACACCTATATGTCTATGGTTTATGAGTATATGGTTAGAAAGTTAGAAATTAATAAATACATTTTTTCCAAAAATTAAATTAGAAAAATTATCTTTGTGAAAATATTGTAAACACACTCAATATAATATACCTGTAGTGCGATATGAAAAACTGAAAAATAAAAAAAATTCACCTAATCTAGGGGCGAGTACTTTCCAATATAAAATAACCGTGAAAAATTGTTAGTTACTCGTAAATCATAGACATAAAGGTGTTTATAAGTATGCCACTGTACATCCTAACATTTAGGTACAACTATTGTTAAATACTGAACATAATCAAGCTTTTCATAAGGTATAATAATCGCTCGCAAAGTTTGCACAATACAACGCACAGTGAGATCTAGCTACCAATAAGTTGAAATTAAGCAAGGTTTTCCAAAATAATCGGTATTTCTTAAAATATAGCAGATATCAAAAATTTGGCAAATCACTTTCTTTGCTATGATCCAGTGATTTAATTGACGCAGAGTGATAAAATTTAAAAATATTATTGTGAAAGTTACACGTTATTGAAATTGGAGCAAAAATCATCGTCTGTTTTAACATCCTGTATATAAAATTTTCTGACAGTTAAAAAAAATCCAATATTGACAATTGTTTTTCAAGAGATGAATCTATCAATCATTCAAAACCGTAGGTCTATATCACATCTGGTTCAGAAAATATTAACTGTTAAATTTAGGCGAAATTTTTCTTGCTCGAAAGCAATTGTCCATCAGTTTAGTTGGGAAGTTGAGTCGTAGAAAAAATATACTGTACACAGTACAACTCAAGTAGATGGTCCATATTGCTCTGGGAAGTTTAAGCACTCAGCCTATGGCGTCGTGCCCAAATTACTTCCATGTGCGATATGGACACCATATCCACTATTGTTAATCAATCTTGATTCAATTAAAGAAAAATATAGTGGTGACTTGATATAATAATATCTAATATTGTTTATTTATTCAATTATAAAAAATTGTTAAATGCACTAAAGAATAAATTACTTAACAAAAAAGGGTGTAACACCCAAATTTGCCTAAAGAACTTTTTGTTTGGCTCTTATAAGGATTTAAAAAATCTTGTTAATATAGATTTTTCAATTGGCCAAATTAAAATATCTCCCGCCCCCTTCAATGAATGCCTTTGGTATGCCCCTGATCACTTATTAAATGTATTTCTTACTTACAGGTTCCTATCTGGGCCCAGAGGGTGATATACATCCAAGGGTCGTGTTTGAAAGATGGTGATCTAGCCCGAGCTCGAATGAACGAAGCGGAAGCTTGTTTCATTCTTGCCGCAAGGAATTACGCCGATAAAACTGCTGCGGTAAGTTTATCTAGTCTGACATCTCGTTATAAGGTCACTATGGGGGTCATTCTTGTGTTATTGCGAGAATTTCAAAACTAAATTACAGCAACACTGCTTATGGAAGTTATTTATAATATTATAAATACACACAATGGCGTATTTAGTGGGGGCTGCCGGGCTGCATCTTTATATATTTGTCTGTTCCGTTTTCCCTTTTTTAGAGCTATTTTAAATTAACAAAAATATAACCCGATGCAATAAAATATTTTTACAACAAAAACAAAAAAAATCTGGTATTTATTTTTACAGAGAAAAATTAAAGTTCAAATTGTAATTGAAACATTTTTTATGAAAGAAGTGTGATAATTTAAATAATAAATAATAATAAAAAAATAGTGCGGAAAGAAACGAGAATGATTTATTATAAATATACAAAACAGCACTTAAGAAGAAGTATTTTAAAACTTAAGCATTTGCACCAAAAACTGATCTTAGATCTACGCTGCTAAAATATATGATTTCTGAAAACATAATTAATTTTGGCGTGGTAAGCGATATTTACTTTATTTTAAATCATGAAAAACCGAGCCCGAAAAACGCTGGTTAGAGTCATACATACGTCTTATGTTAAAATTTTGGATTGACATCAATATTCATATTTTTCACAAATATAAAAAGTTTTTTTTTTTTAAATAAAGAGCCAGCTAGGAATATTAAAAAAACAATTAATAAAAAATTACAAAAACAAATTTAATCCAACCATGCAGATGGGGAGAGGTAATAATTTAATTTTCGAAATTTGATAGTAGGTATGGGATGTTTAAACGATCTTTGGGCGTGGCCCCGAAAATTTTTCGCTTTTCAGCCTTCTTTACTGGGTGCAATATCATGAAATACATGTAGTTCCGACTATTCCTTTCTCCAGAAAAAAAAATGTTCCACTTACGCACTCTGAGCCGCCTTTAAAACTCACATACGACGCTATTTCAAGTAAGTTCAAGAGAAACAATTCCGCTTTACAGTAAACTTAGGCCAAAAGAGAAATAAACAATTTAACACTTAAATCAACATGACAAAGATCTTACTCACTGGCTGGAAAGTACTCTGGTTCTGGGATTGTGTATAAACATCATTTAGAGAAACTTGAGTCACCAAACGGGCAGAGGTTACCCTTACACTTAAATACGTACAACTCCACTGATTAAGTGTTTCTTTGAAATTTTATAATGTGTTGTAACTCCTACCAAAATAGAGAAGGAGTTCCAAACAGTTATTTTTATAAATATTTGTCTACTGACTCCTCCGACAAAGCTAGAAATGTTCTTGTCCTTGTTCTATGCACTATCTTTCCACTAAACCTATTTATCACCTATTAAGAGTCTTAACTTCACAGCGAAGTGTTAGATGGGTAATTCACACTTAAGGATACCAATCCATATCCGACAATAGAATGACTGATACTTACATCTCATATCATCTTATATTTCTAAGTTTTCAACTTTCGATCCGTGTTTTTGTGGAATACAGGGTACTAGTCTATAATTTCTTTGTGACAAAGCAATGACTCAATTGGTGTATTAACTGGCTAGCTATCTCAAATCCGGTTGTACAATTGCGGCTTAAGCTTAGTTCAACATTGAACAAAGATTAAACTTCATTTTAACAACCAACAAGACAAGTGGTTGTCAAAATAAAGTTTGAGCTTGGTTCAACGTTAAACTAATCTTAAACCGTAACTGTACAACCGAATCTAAATAGTGCTAATAAAAAACTGTACATTATGGTTGCGTCATCAAAAGCGAGAATTAAAAATAATGTAGAGAAAAAAATGTTATAATGAAATTTTAAATAATAATAATAATAATAATAATAAAATAGTTGAGTTTAGTGTCTGTTAAATTAAATAGAAAGTATATATAATATATATTATATTATATATATAAGTAAATAAAGTAATGCGTCTATCTTTTTCATTAAAGTACACAGGGACGCCAAAGGTAATGGGTTCCCTGGGGCACAGGTAAACAATGATAGGCTGTTTCGTTCTTGTTGCGACTCATCAGACATCCATAACCTGTAAGCAATTCCTAATACAGCGAAAATATGTTTTTAAGATTTTTAAGAATAAATATATAATTAAAACCTAGTATCGCCATCTGTTGGAATCAACTCAATGCAAATAATAGCCATCAGATGGTTAACGTAGAAATATAAGATAGAACCATAACTCTGCTTGTCGCTAAGTTTTCTTTCTATTCAATTTGACGGACACTAAATTCTACTATTTTATTTATTTTTTTTATCTACTTTCATTTAGTAATATGAATTTTACAGTTCTGTAAATCGTTTTGTAAGAGCATCTATTACAGCACTAGTGCTGTAATGGAAGAAAAACGGTTTTATTAAAATTTTGCTGTTAAATAAAACCACACTTTTTAGAAGAATGATTTATTATTAACAATTATAAAATTAATTACCAATTATTAATTAGAATATGACACTTAAGGTTTATTATAAACATTAATAATACACTTTTTACAGTTAAAAATTTGTATACCAGAAGTGGATGTGATGGAGCCCTTTACGTTCGAATTTCCAATCATTAAATCCGTGTCTGACCCCATGATCTTCTTTGCTATTTGTTTCTTATTTTCTAAATAATTCTCAACGTAGCCTTCTACCGTAGAAGAGGATTTCCAGCCCCCATGATGCTTTAACATCTGCATATCTGCACCACCATCAACTAGAATGGTGGCTGAGCGATAACGCTGAAACGAACGGAATAAAATAGAATAATTTTTAAAACTTTAAATGAAGAAGCGGTTATATATATTTTAGAAAAAAAGTGGGACGCCACTGATATTTTTTTATGCGGATATTATTTCTAATTAGTATGGTCAATTCTGCATA
The DNA here is from genome assembly GCA_935413205.1 of Polydrusus cervinus. Lineage (NCBI taxonomy): Eukaryota > Metazoa > Arthropoda > Insecta > Coleoptera > Curculionidae > Polydrusus > Polydrusus cervinus. Next base: position 44,778,928 of record OW284516.1, on the reverse strand, counting down.
AAAATGATCTACTGCGTTTTTCTCCTCAGGCACACCGTTCTTAATTAAAATAATTAAATTAAAGTAGACGGGCGGAAGCTTGCCTATTAAGTTGTAACGGTTTTATTTTCTGGTGCTAAATTATAATCTAATAATTATTAAATATTATACACTTACCCAGTCCTTCACAATTTAGTTGCTAAAATAAAACAATTCGTCCCTACTATAATACTTCAATATATTTTGACTATCTTGTAAGCTTACAGTTAGTGGTTAATGACTAGCACTGCCTTCTGACTGTCCCAGCTTCTTGGCTCCCTTGTGTACCTAAAAATAATTGGTTCATTGAATATTATTAAATAAAGTAATGGTAGTACAGGTCAGTTATACAATTGAGAGTTTAGAGATAAGGTTATAGTAAATGTGTTAATGATTAAGCCTAATCTACCTGATGTGTAGTAGTACGGAACACTATCCTAAGTTCAGTGTTCATCACTAGTCCAAGGAAAGCCTTAGTGTTCTTATGATTCCTTAGAAGCTTCTTAAGCCCTTGTCTTAGTTAATGCAATAGTAGTATCGGCCACTAAAATCATGATACAGTACATCAGCAAAACAATAATGGACACTTTGTGGTGAAAAGTAAGAGGTCATTAATCTAGTAAAATACCTTACTGTTTTCTTAAGTAAAGACACTATGTAGTCTAAGTTGAACATTAATTAGCGAGTAAAGTAAAAATAAAATGTAATGTTATTGTTTTGGGAAAAATTACTAAAATGTCAAAACCTAGTGTCAAAGTTTGTTGGTTAGTCAGCCAAAAATCCCTAGAAATACCGACGCCGAATTTGCCGCCTTTTTCGAGACAGAAAAACTACAGTGGGGATATAGCTTTTATGCAGTGTGCATCTAAAGGTCCCAGTTGTGCAATTTTTGCAGATTTTTATAAGGAAGTACTGAGTCCGTGTTGGTAGATGGGTAGCAAATTGCTTTTTGTACCCACATAGTCGAATGTGACAATTTTCCTACCAACGAAATGGTATAAGCTTGGCTTCCTGATTTTCTAGTCGAACAAAAGGCCACACAAGATCTCCGGTAAGTCCCTTCTCTATATTTTATTTCCAAACAAGACAAGTATCAGTAAGTGTATCTTTAAAATAATATTCAAATGCTTACCTTTTATAATCTGATGATTTCTAACATACAGTTTTGTCGTAGGTCTTCTTTCTTTCTTTCTTTCTTTCTTTCTTCCTTTTTTGGTTTCTATTTCTTCTATCTTCTATTGTCTACTCCAATTTACGTTCTACACTGGTGCTTCAAGAAGTTCCATACTTCATCGTCTGCTATGAGTCCTCAAACAGTCACAGAATTCCACACCTGACTGTTATGTGTCCGGCTTATTAGAGAAGCAGCTACCTGTGACCAGCCCTTGCAGTGTTCGGTATCCTGCCATACCTGGGGTATTTTCGATGAACCTGGTTCACTTCTCAAGCCTCCAGCTAACAGGTTTTATGTGTTTGTGATGTCCTAATTTTAATATATCTTCATAATGTCACGCTAAGGCCTCGGTCAATTATTTAAAGTTACTGTTTCACTATGTTAATCATTATTACGCACTGACCCACTTTGTAGGATATATATATCCACTCACAATAATGTGTAATTACGTCTAGAGTATTTCACTAATAGTGTTATACAAGGTATTCAGTCCATGTAAGGCACAACACGTGTAAATCGGAGTGAAATAGGCCTATTTGAACCGAGTCAGTTGTATTTGGGTATCATACCGTTTTATAATGTATTAAGCACACAATTAATTGAATCTATCCTAATAACTTTAGCATTTATGATTTAGGCCACACTTTAACTTAAACTACCTAACCTATATTTCTCTGGATTTCAATGATCTCATTTCTACTTTCTGTTTTCGAAACCGGTATCTGACACGGCCGTCAACTTTTAAAAGGTCGTTGGAGTCAGATCGCACAGAGAAAGGTTAGACAGTTTCGGGTGCTTCCACTCTGGGGCCCCAATGAATAGCTTTCTTAAATTAAGGATAATTTATTGATATTAATATGCCTTTTTAGGTACCTTTAACAACAGGTATACTAATTGTTATATTTTTGGGTATTTGGTGTGACGATTAAAACGAATTGTTTTGAATTTGTGTTTTCCTTGAAATATTTTCCTGTTTTCGCTATACAACCAATCACTGCCTTGACCATAAGGGCCACAAAGCAGGTGGCGCTTTTAATTTGTTGTTTAGGTAATTTAACCCACACCACTCTCCGCTGAGGAGCTAGTCGGCGCCCTAAAAGGCAGTGATTGTTTATAAGGTAACCTAGTTCAGAATTAAATTGCAGAGATATCGGCCGTCTTCTTAATAAAAATAAACCCAACTAAAACACCTTATTTATCTTACAAAAGAAAACTATATTACAAAATGGCGCCTTGCAACGGGTAATAATTGTTGTTAAGCTTTGCAACGGGTAATACGTAGTTCTATTGTTATGCCTTTCAATGGGTGGTAGTTTTTAGCCTTGCAACGGGTAATAGTTGTTGTTATTTTTTCTACGGGTATTCTTTTTTTTTTTAAACAAAAAGCATTTTTTGTTATATTTACAAATTGTTGTAACTTCATCTTATTTATAAATAATTTGCTATAAAGTGAGTGAGTTTACTCTGGAATAGTTATTTAGATTCAGGGATTTAAAACAAAAAAGTGATATTTACTGTCTCTCCTTGACTTTTTTTTTTAAATTTTTCATTAAAGCTACCATATACATACCAGGTATATGTTTAATGTGTACATTATGCCTTACTCATAAGTTGAGGTAGTATCTTTTGTGTATGCTTTTTCGGTATATACAGTTACTAGGGCTGGTGTCATACAGTGGCACTTGTATTTTTTTATATTAATTTTTTTTATATTAAATTTATTTTCAGCATTAATAAGTTTGCTTCAAACTTTAATGTATTTATTACTTTTGCGTCCATTATTGGTATTGTCAGGTGTACTGTTGCTGTAAAAAGTATAAATTCGCTAAACTACTTAACGTTTAGTTTTCGGGTAGCTAAATTTTTTTTATTTTATTTCCGTTTAGGTTGGAAAATGTGCAACAAATATTATTGAATATTGTTGTGATTAAAGTTTTTTTATATAGGTAACCGCGTATTCTAAGGTAATTCGAATATTTTTTTTCTTTTTTTGTTTTTGTAGGGGTCGGGTGTGTATGTCAAATCTAGACACACATAAACATTAATTAGTTAAGATTTCTTTTAATTTTTTTTTTAATTTTGATAAATTTAGACCAGTTAGCATTCTTGCTCTATTTAGCTTTGATTTTAGAGTAAGTTTTGGTCAATTTAACGTAAATATTAAATTTTAAACTTAGAAGTAAAAGTATCTATAGTGATATTATTGAACATGGAGGTCAACCTATTGAGTTCAGAAGAAATTCGTTACGAACTAGAGATTAGAAATATTCCTGTTCAGGGTACTTTTCCACAGAGAAGAGCAACTCTCAGAGATGCATTGCGTAGTGAGCGTGAAGGACTTGTCGATCCTCCCCAAAGTACTGGTTTTGATTCGATTAGCGAGCTTTGTATGTGTCGAGCTAAATTATATGCTTTGTCTAGGGATATAACCCATATAAACGAGCAGAATCGCGATAGTGAAGTTTATAGGATTAAGACCATATTAGTTCATTTAAGGTTAAGATTAGCGCGTATTCAAACACTCGATAATTCCGAACATGACCGAAAACAAAAACTTTTGTTACGATGTGAGGAGTTGTCGAACCAACTTAATTTTGAAGACAATCCTATAAGATCTACACTTCCAGCCACAATTCATACCGCAGTATCGCACTCCCGTAGTACTAGTTTGTTGGATTTAGACAATCCTAACCTTACTAATGAGGTGTTACCTCCTGAAGTTGTTCACTCTAATTCGAGGGTTATCACAGTACATGATATTGATGATAGGTTATTGGCGGACGAAGATCTCGAGCGAGATGCAAATCATCCTTTGCGAGCTTCCGATTTAGTTAATCAGGATCAGCCCAATCCAAATCCTTTAGCTTCTTCTACCAATAATCCAATTGATCTCTTTAATCCCCATAATTCTGTACATAGTCCCCCTCAACGTCGAATAATTCATGTACCGTCCCGTCTAAGATTCGATGACTCTACTTTGGAGCATTTAAGACCAGAACCTGTCGACGTCCATCATCAAATTCGTACTGATAGAATTTCAGCTGGTCTTGCGGCACAGAGAAATTTAACTTCCCTACCGACAACTTCGGAACCCTTTGAAAATCTACCTAGACAGTTAGTAAATCTTAGTCCCCCTGTTGGTACTGTCTCCGATAACATTCCCAATCATCGCCCTATGTTACCTCGAAATTTAAATTCAAGTTTCACTGACCGACAGCCTATGGCCGACGTCTTGGAGCGACCCCATATTATAGGTCAGACTTCGTCTCGATCAGCCCCTGTAAATACTTTGTTCACGCCTCATGGTCCCCAGACTGTGAGACATCATTCCTATCCTGTTCATACTCCTATAGGACGATTAGGATCATCTCACCCACATACTTCTGAACAACTGATCCAACAAGAAGATTTTCCAGGTCCGATTCATCATGACAATCCTATTCATCGTGCCTATCCTGATGCTACTCAAGCATCTAGGAGATTTTCTCATTCAGGATCTCATGTTCGATTCGCTGATGAAGTTCCCGATTTTTCTTTAGCAGCTGAAGCAAATTCTACCCATAGAGATACTACATTGGGATACTCAGATCCATATGTGGATATGGGAGAAAAGCTTCATAATTTCCAATTTTCTCCATTGCGTGGTCCTCAGCGCGAACCTTCTGTTCGTTATGAACCAGTCCCTCAGTTCTACGATGTTAGTCGATGGAATCTGAAATATGATGGCCAGTCAAGTGTGAATGATTTCTTAGAACAAGTAGAGGAAATCCGATTATCTCGAGGTGTAGCGAAGGAACAATTATTACGTTCCGCACCAGAATTATTTACAAAGGACGCCCTTCTATGGTACAGAACGGGTGACTTCTCTAGTTGGGACGATCTCGTATACCAACTAAAGGAATCCTTTCAGCCTTTTGATTACGAATATGCCTTATGGGATGAAATCCGGCATAGAACCCAAGGTTCACAAGAAAAAGTGTTGAGTTTCGTGGTAGCTATGGAGAATCTGTTTCGTAAATTACCAGTTTTGCCCGCTGAGTCGAATCGTCTTCAGATTGTGAGACGAAACTTATTACCATATATTCAGTCCCGTCTGTCTACACAACACATTTCTTCCCTTCAAGAGCTGCTTAGACTTGGTCGTGTGATCGAAGAAACCGAAGCTCGTATTCGTCGTTTTGCCCCACCACCAACTAATTATCGACATCTTGTAGAGCCAGCATTGGCCTACCATAAACCGACTTACCCCGTCGCTGAAATCGACATTTCCCCGATTTCTAGTGTCTCCCCTCAAAATCAGATTGCTGAAAATTCAGATTTCCCAAACCTAGACGCGATTTCATCTACCATTTTATGTTGGAACTGCCGACAATCCGGCCATGGTTTTAAACAGTGTGATAAGCCCCGTCGTCGATTTTGTTATCGCTGCGGTAAAGCCGACGCTACCACAAGAACATGTCCTGATTGTTCAAAAAACGTAAATCAGGGAAGGCTACCTTAAGATCGTGGTCTTTCCCTTCCTCAATTCAAGAAGAGGTAGCCAAGAACAAAATTATTCTTGACTACATCTTGTCTTCTGCTAAAGGAGATTCTCGTCCATTCCTCGAAGTCTCGATTTATGGAAAAACTTTTAAAGGTCTTTTAGACAGTGGTTCTTCTAGGACCATTATAGGTCATTCCGGATGGCAAATTATTCAGCCCTTATGTAAATTAGATTCAACCGTAACGGTGAATTGTACGGTGGCAAACGGACAAACTTGTCAATCTTTAGGTGCAGTACAGTTACCAATTCGTCTCCGTGATAAGCTTGTTATTATCGAGACGTTAGTTATTCCATCCCTTCCACATAATCTTATCCTTGGTGTAGATTTTTGGTCGGAAATGAACATAATTCCGGATCTTCATTCTGGTGAGTGGTCTTTTGGCACTGAACCACTTAGTCGACCCAGTCCACAAATTTTCGCTATTCATTCTATTGACTCGTTAACTCCCGAGCAGCGAAAAGTTTTGGAAACTTTCGTTGATACTTCTTTCTCGAATATGGGAGATAAGTTGGGTTGTACTAATTTGGTGGAGCTCGTGATTAAAACCGAATCTACTCCAATAAAGCAGCGGTATTATCCTTTATCCCCCGCTTTGCAAAGAGAAGTTAACGTCGAATTAGAACAAATGTTGACAGATGGAATAGTTGAGCCGTCTGAGTCTCCATGGTCATCGCCGATTGTAATGGTGAAGAAAAAGTCTGGTGGCTGGCGATTCTGTGTGGATTACCGTGCTCTTAATAAAGCTACTGTCCCGGATGCCTATCCAATTCCTTTTGTGTCTTCCACATTAGACAAGTTGCGCGACGCAAAATATCTTAGTACATTAGATATAAAGTCCGCCTACTGGCAAATCCCGATTGCTAAAGAGTCTAGGCCTCTAACAGCATTTACGGTGCCGAATCGTGGTCTCTTCCAGTTTAAGAGAATGCCTTTTGGTCTGACGAATGCCCCTGCGGTATTTCAACGTTTAATTGATAGAGTAATTGGTGTTGACTTGGAGAAGTTTGTGTTTGTTTACCTTGACGATGTCATTATATGCACCCCAACTTTTGAGGAGCATATACGAGTTCTACGTGAAGTTATTCTGCGTATCACGCGCTCCGGTTTAACTCTAAACCGTGAGAAGTGTAATTTTTGTAAACCAGAACTTAAGTACCTCGGATATGTAATCAATGCTTCAGGTCTCCTTGTCGATCCCGAAAAGGTTGACGCAATTCTACGAATCCCCACACCTAAAAGCGTAACCGAGATAAGACGAGTCGTAGGTGTAGCTTCTTGGTATCGTAGGTTCGTTCCTAATTTTTCATCTTTATTAGCCCCCTTGACAGCTTTAACAAGGAAAAACGTAAAATTTGTTTGGAGCTCAGAATGTGAAGCGGCCTTTAAGTCTGTAAAGGAGCATCTAGTTAAGGCACCAATTTTATCGTGCCCAAATTTTGAGAAACCCTTTATTGTACAGTGTGATGCGTCTGATTTTGGCTTAGGAGCCGTCCTGTCACAAAGCGAAGATGGCGAAGAACATGTTATCGCGTATCTGAGTCGCTCTCTCAATAAAAATGAAAGGAAATACACCACTACAGAAAAGGAGTGCTTGGCTGTCTTGTTCGCCATCGAAAAACTTCGTCCCTATCTTGAAGGAACAAAATTTACAGTAATTACAGATCATTATAGCCTAAAGTGGCTAAATTCTATTAAGGATCCTGTTGGTCGAGTTGCTCGTTGGGCAATAAGGTTACAACAGTATGATTTCGAGATTATACATCGTAAAGGAAAGGAACATGTTGTACCAGATGCACTATCCCGATCTGTCCCCGTCGTAGACAACATCACTGATCAGAATGTCACAACGACTACTGTTGATCGTGCTTCTCCAAAGGATCGTTGGTATCTGGGTATGATACAAAAAGTCAGAAATGACCCCTCCAAATATCCTCTTTGGTGGGTTGATAATGGCAAACTTTTTAAAAGATCAAGGCAACCTTATCCTTCACTTGCCGATTCAGATAATTCTTGGTTAATCGTGGTTCCTCGCGAAGAGCGATCTTCAATTATTCGGGAGCACCATGATCCCCCCACATGTGGACATCTGGGAATTTATAAGACCTTAGCCAGAATTTCAGGGCAGTACTATTGGCCAAGTATGAGAACTGACGTGGCTAGATATATTAAACGCTGTAGAATCTGTCTACAAACTAAGCCACTTCAACAAGCTCCTGCTGGTCAAATGCTTAGTGTCCAACCAACCTGTTCACGTCCTTTTCAGGTTATCAGTGCTGATATTGTTGGTCCTCTTCCTCGTTCGGCTTCTGGACATTCTTATATTCTTTCTGTGTGTGATGTGTTTAGTAAATTTTCTTTATTCTTTCCCCTTCGTGCAGCTACTGCTCAAAATATTGTTCGGTGGTTAGAGAACTATGTTATTCTAATTTTCGGAGCAGAGACAATTATAGTGGATAATGGAACACCGTTCCGCAGTAAGTTGTTTGAGGACACTATGAGTCAGTACGGTATTAAGATACGTCATACCGCAAACTATCATCCTCAAGCCAACCCTGTTGAGCGTGTTCATCGTGTTCTTAAGACCATTATTTCAAGTTACGTATCAGATGACCATCGACAGTGGGACAAACTCATTGCAAAAGCAGGTTTTGCAATTCGTTCAGCTAAACATGAAGTTACCGGTCTAACTCCTAATTTTGTGGTTTTTGGTCGTGAGGCCCGATTGCCTCGTGAGTCCTGTCCTCCTTCTGACGACCCTACCGATTTTGACCCTATTTCCCGATCCGAGACAATAAGTAAAATGTTTGTGGACATCCAAAAGAAACTTCAACAGGCTTATGAAAGGACTCGTCATACGTATAATTTAAGAAGACGAGATGAGCGATTTCAACTTAACCAACAGGTTTGGAAGAAAAACTATTTTCTTTCGGATAAGGCACAACATTTTACAGCTAAGTTAGCTCCAAAATTTTCAGGACCATATGCCATATCGAAGGTATTATCGCCCTGGACATATGAACTTACCGACCCAAATGGTCGAAATCTTGGTGTCTGGCACGCCAAGGATCTCAAAGCTCATCCTCCCGATGATTCTTCAGAATCGTAATTTTCTGCCCTTGTGTAAATATTCCCAAAGAAAAAAAAAATTGTAAATTTTTTTTTTGTGAGGAAAGGGAGGTGTGTAACGGTTTTATTTTCTGGTGCTAAATTATAATCTAATAATTATTAAATATTATACACTTACCCAGTCCTTCACAATTTAGTTGCTAAAATAAAACAATTCGTCCCTACTATAATACTTCAATATATTTTGACTATCTTGTAAGCTTACAGTTAGTGGTTAATGACTAGCACTGCCTTCTGACTGTCCCAGCTTCTTGGCTCCCTTGTGTACCTAAAAATAATTGGTTCATTGAATATTATTAAATAAAGTAATGGTAGTACAGGTCAGTTATACAATTGAGAGTTTAGAGATAAGGTTATAGTAAATGTGTTAATGATTAAGCCTAATCTACCTGATGTGTAGTAGTACGGAACACTATCCTAAGTTCAGTGTTCATCACTAGTCCAAGGAAAGCCTTAGTGTTCTTATGATTCCTTAGAAGCTTCTTAAGCCCTTGTCTTAGTTAATGCAATAGTAGTATCGGCCACTAAAATCATGATACAGTACATCAGCAAAACAATAATGGACACTTTGTGGTGAAAAGTAAGAGGTCATTAATCTAGTAAAATACCTTACTGTTTTCTTAAGTAAAGACACTATGTAGTCTAAGTTGAACATTAATTAGCGAGTAAAGTAAAAATAAAATGTAATGTTATTGTTTTGGGAAAAATTACTAAAATGTCAAAACCTAGTGTCAAAGTTTGTTGGTTAGTCAGCCAAAAATCCCTAGAAATACCGACGCCGAATTTGCCGCCTTTTTCGAGACAGAAAAACTACAGTGGGGATATAGCTTTTATGCAGTGTGCATCTAAAGGTCCCAGTTGTGCAATTTTTGCAGATTTTTATAAGGAAGTACTGAGTCCGTGTTGGTAGATGGGTAGCAAATTGCTTTTTGTACCCACATAGTCGAATGTGACAATTTTCCTACCAACGAAATGGTATAAGCTTGGCTTCCTGATTTTCTAGTCGAACAAAAGGCCACACAAGATCTCCGGTAAGTCCCTTCTCTATATTTTATTTCCAAACAAGACAAGTATCAGTAAGTGTATCTTTAAAATAATATTCAAATGCTTACCTTTTATAATCTGATGATTTCTAACATACAGTTTTGTCGTAGGTCTTCTTTCTTTCTTTCTTTCTTTCTTTCTTCCTTTTTTGGTTTCTATTTCTTCTATCTTCTATTGTCTACTCCAATTTACGTTCTACACTGGTGCTTCAAGAAGTTCCATACTTCATCGTCTGCTATGAGTCCTCAAACAGTCACAGAATTCCACACCTGACTGTTATGTGTCCGGCTTATTAGAGAAGCAGCTACCTGTGACCAGCCCTTGCAGTGTTCGGTATCCTGCCATACCTGGGGTATTTTCGATGAACCTGGTTCACTTCTCAAGCCTCCAGCTAACAGGTTTTATGTGTTTGTGATGTCCTAATTTTAATATATCTTCATAATGTCACGCTAAGGCCTCGGTCAATTATTTAAAGTTACTGTTTCACTATGTTAATCATTATTACGCACTGACCCACTTTGTAGGATATATATATCCACTCACAATAATGTGTAATTACGTCTAGAGTATTTCACTAATAGTGTTATACAAGGTATTCAGTCCATGTAAGGCACAACACGTGTAAATCGGAGTGAAATAGGCCTATTTGAACCGAGTCAGTTGTATTTGGGTATCATACCGTTTTATAATGTATTAAGCACACAATTAATTGAATCTATCCTAATAACTTTAGCATTTATGATTTAGGCCACACTTTAACTTAAACTACCTAACCTATATTTCTCTGGATTTCAATGATCTCATTTCTACTTTCTGTTTTCGAAACCGGTATCTGACACGGCCGTCAACTTTTAAAAGGTCGTTGGAGTCAGATCGCACAGAGAAAGGTTAGACAGTTTCGGGTGCTTCCACTCTGGGGCCCCAATGAATAGCTTTCTTAAATTAAGGATAATTTATTGATATTAATATGCCTTTTTAGGTACCTTTAACAACAGGTATACTAATTGTTATATTTTTGGGTATTTGGTGTGACGATTAAAACGAATTGTTTTGAATTTGTGTTTTCCTTGAAATATTTTCCTGTTTTCGCTATACAACCAATCACTGCCTTGACCATAAGGGCCACAAAGCAGGTGGCGCTTTTAATTTGTTGTTTAGGTAATTTAACCCACACCACTCTCCGCTGAGGAGCTAGTCGGCGCCCTAAAAGGCAGTGATTGTTTATAAGGTAACCTAGTTCAGAATTAAATTGCAGAGATATCGGCCGTCTTCTTAATAAAAATAAACCCAACTAAAACACCTTATTTATCTTACAAAAGAAAACTATATTACAAAGTGAAGGTGGTAATTTCCAACAACTTTTATAAAACAAAATTTTTCATTATCAATGTTAATAATAATAAATAGTAGAGCCAATTTAATTAAATTATTTTAATTAAGAACGTTCGAATATTCTTCTTATCGAAAAGATGACCAAGAAAGCTTTCATAATAGATATAGGTTGCCCACTAACACACAACCTCTCTAAAACCGAATCGGAGAAGAAAGCCAAGTACTAAAATTTGGCGATAGAGAAAAAATCTATATGGAAGCTAGATAAAATATACATCATTCCGATTATAATATCGGTGGAGGGAGCTATGACGAAAGATTTTAAGCCCACTTGGAAAAAATTGGCTTTTCAGGTTATTTAGGTCAACAAGGAAGACCAAACGACTCCTTTTTAGTACTATTGGAATTAAGCAAGAAAAAAAAACATTTTCACAAAACTAATGGTTATTTTTAAAGGAAAATAAAAAAATATGTTTTCCTATTATTATTGTTCGTTTCTCTTTGTTAAATTTAATTCAATGTTAATGAGAATAAAAGCACTGACAAGGAGGGTAAAAACCCAACCTTCAGAACAAAAAGCCCTTTGTCCACGCGTAAAATAACTATAAATCTAATTAAGGTCCGGTTTATTTTACTTATGTTCGGATGATCAAGCCTCTTTTAAAATACTTGATAAATGAATAAAAATATATAGAAACTTTAAAACATACCCAAAGGAGAAAGAAAGGAAAAATCACGCCATTGTGTTACCAAAATCGAAATAGTCAATAGTGTTCTCAAAAATAGTGCTGTAATAGATGCCTTTACAGCACTAGTACTGTAATGGAAGAAAAACGGTTTTATTAAAATTTTGCTGTTAAATAAAACCACACTTTTTAGAAGAATGATTTATTATTAACAATTATAAAATTAATTACCAATTATTAATTAGAATATAACACTTAAGGTTTATTATAAACATTAATAATATACTTTTTATAGTTAGAAATTTGTATACCAGAAGTGGATGTGATGGAGCCCTTTTCGTTCGAATTTCCAATCATTAAATCCGTGTCTGACCCCATGATCTTCTTTGCTATTTGTTTCTTATTTTCTAAAGAATTCTCAACGTAGCCTTCTGCCGTAGAAGAGGATTTCCAGCCCCCATGATGCTTTAACATCTGCATATCTGCACCACCATCAACTAGAATGGTGGCTGAGGAACTCCTAAAACAATGTCCACGGTATCCTTCGGGATTATTCAATCCAAGTTTTGTTGCAATCTTTTTTGGTATACTTCCAAAACTATTAATTCCGACAGGCTAGGAGGTGCATTTTCCTTTCCTTCCCTTTTTTGATAGCTATCTTTTGCATTGAGTTGATTCCAATAAATTGCAATGTTTTTATCATATATTTATTTTTTTAAATATCTTGAAAACATATTTTCGCTGTATTGAGAATTGCTTACAGGTTATGGCTTAATGATAATCAAGGTGTACAACAAATTTTACTCAAATTTCTAGTCTACTTTTTTATTAATCTGTTTTGAAGAATGCTTGTTTTTGGTTGCAAGATGTCATTGCTTTTATTCTCATTAACATTGAATTAAATTCAACAAAGAGAAACGAACAATAATAATATGAAAACATATTTTTTTATTTTCCTTTAAAAATAACGATTAGTTTTGTGAAAATGTTTTTTTTCTTGCTTAATTCCAATAGTACTAAAAAGAAGTCGTTTGGTCTTCCTTGTTAACCTAAATAACCTGATAAGCCAAGTTTTTCCAAGTGGGCTTAAAATCTTTCGTCATAACTCCCTGCACCGATATTATAATCGGAATGATGTATATTTTATCTAGCTTCCATATAGATTTTTTCTCTATCGCCAAATTTTAGTACTTGGCTTTCTTCTCCGATTCGGTTTTAGAGAGGTTGTGTGTTAGTGGGCAACCTATATCTATTATGAAAGCTTTCTTGGTCGTCTTTTCAATAAGAAGAATATTCGAACGTTCTTAATTAAAATAATTTAATTAAATTAGCTCTACTATTTATTATTATTAACATTGATAATGAAAAATTTTGTTTTATAAAAGTTGTTGGAAATTACCACCTTCACTTAATAGGCAAGCTTCCGCCCGTCTACTTTAATTTAATTATTTTAATTAAGAACGGTGTGCCTGAGGAGAAAAACGCAGTAGATCATTTTTATGCAGAATTGACCATACTAATTAGAAATAATATCCGCATAAAAAAATATCAGTGGCGTCCCACTTTTTTCTAAAATATATATAACCGCTTCTTCATTTAAAGTTTTAAAAATTATTCTATTGGCGATAACGCTGAAACGAACGGAGATATCAAGCTGCGGTTTTAATATTTTTTCTAGCAAATTTCATTTACTTTTCGATTATGGTATCATAATTATACCGTATGATATATTTTTTCGGAGTAAAATCAAAAGATGTTTTATTATTACAAATTACAAAAAAAAAAAAAAATTATTTCCAGGATTTTCTCATAGCCACTTTAGTTATTATTTTCTTTCCCGAGTTTCTATGCCCAGTAGTTTCCGAGATACGGTCGGTGGCCATCCATAATGGGACACCCGGTACTATAAAAAAATTTTAAAACAAAGCTCTTCGTAGATTTATATGGTAATAAATGTTTAAGATATCGATATGTAAACAAATCATATCTGGTCTTACCGGTACAAACTTTAACAAAATTATTTTTTATTCCAGGACGAACACACAATCCTACGAAGTTGGGCCGTGAAAGATTTCGCGCCAAACGTAGCGCAATACGTTCAAATCTTTCGACCGGAAAACAAGCTGCATGTCAAATTTGCGGAATACGTCGTTTGCGAGGACGAGTTCAAGTACGCACTACTGGCTAACAATTGCACTTGCCCTGGGGCGTCAACTTTAGTTACGCTGTTGTTGCATACTTCGCGGGGACAGTAAGTATTTTCGTGACCATAGTAAAGTTTTTCTATACTCCCACATGGCAATTTGCTGTTTCTTTTACACTTACGTAACCAGAAAAGTAGGCTATTCCCGTTAACTGTAAGACAAATTTGCATATTCTTATACTGTTCAGTGCTGCACAGTGTTGCAACCTTTAAAAATAAAATTTCCCATTTTTATAGAAAAATTCCACAAATGCACACAATACGGAAAAAGTTTTTTTTAGCAAATCACAACCACAAGTGATCCTAAAGAATATAACACTGTGCGTAAAAATGTCCTTTTTCCCTTTGGCAACAGCGACGACCTATCATTCCTCTGTCCTTGGTCCTCACGAATCCGGAAATTTCCTATTAGTTGACAACATTGGTATAAAAATTATATTTCTCCGTGGCATTCTTAAAAGTACTGACCAATCACAGTTTATTATATTTACTGAGGCTCCGCCTTCTTTTCAAGAAACTAAATTATGTAATTTTTCTACTCCCACATGGAAATTTGCTGTTTCCTTTACACTTAAGTGGCGAGTAAAGTAGGCTATTCCAGTTAACTGTGCGGGAATATATCATATCCATCCTAGATAGGTAATGAAACTGACCAATCACAGTAGTCAATTACAGAGAAGCCTTTGTTCTTAATAAAAGTACTGACCAATCACAGTATATTATTTTTACTGAGGCTCCGCCTTCTTTTTCAAGACATTAAATTATATAATTTAAATGCATATCGTACAATTTGTTATTAATTTGTTCAATATAATAAAATCTAGACCCATTTATAATAGATTTATCAATAATGCAACCTGATGAATGTGCATAGAAAATTAATTTCATGTAGCATCATTTATCAGTTGGTTTTCCGATAATTAACTAAACGCTTCGATAGTCCAGACGTTAGAGCGTTAGACCATGGAACCAAGGGTCGTGAGTTCGAGCCTGGCAACCTACAAACTTTTTTTTTTAATTTTTAGCATAAGGTCGTAGACTCGTAGAAAATATATACTGTTCAACTCGAGTGAATTGTCCATATTGGCCTCGGAAGTTTGAACACTCCGCCTACGGCGTCGTGCTCAATTTACTTCCTCGTGCAATATAGACATCATATCCACTCTTGTTGTACAAACTACTATTATATATGTATACATTAAAATATGTTATTCATTTGTTCAATTTTGACAAAATTTATATGCATAATTTAACCCACTGAATGTGCATAGAAAATAATTTCATGCAGCATCATTATTGAGTTGGTTTACCAAAAATTTTCGAATGGTCGTGAGTTCGAGCCGTGCAGACTGCAAATGTTTAAAAAAAGTTTAACATTTTTTAGCATAAGGTTCGTAAGTTTGGTCGTAGAAAAAATATACTGTTTAATTCGAGTGAATTGTCTATATCGCACTCGGCATCGTGTTCAATTTACTTCCTCGTGAGATATATACATCATATCCATTCTTGTTGTACAAACTACTATTACTATTTTAGAGTTTGTTGGATACTGGTCAATGATAAACCGTAGACGATCAAATTATTTATTTAGTCGACGTTTCAATCTATATAAAGTCATCCTCGGAACTATGAATCTAGATCCTCCGTGTTCAACATGTTTTCAAAAAGTACATGCTGGGCATGGAATAATATATGCCTATTACTGCCTATTTTTTTTTTTTGTTGTTGTTAAACGCAAACACTGACACATACAGAATAGTATATTATATAACAAGTGATGAAAGTAATACTTTTCAAACGAGAAGATATTTAGCAAGAGGCGCCAGCCGAGCGCGTAAATTCTCCAAGTTTTAGAATAATCACTTCACGAGTAATGTACACTATTTTTCCTACGACCACAAAGAATTATTAAAAAAACCTTGATTTCTGGAAAAAATATATCAACACTAGTGTTAAAATTAGTATATAGTATTATGTTCCACTTAATATCTGGTTTCATAGTTTGTTAATAGGCTTTTCCTTTATTTGTAGTATAACTTTTTCATATTTTATATAATATACATGATATTATGATAGAAATAACTAATCCTTGATTGACTTCTAGATTAACAAGAATGAAATATTTTACATTTAATCAAGGAAAGATGCATTAATCATAAATTTAAAAAAAAACAGCCAACAAGGAAGATTTCAATTTAAAATAATTCTATAAATTATTTCATGTTTTTATAAAAAAAAAAAAGTCAAATACACCTGACGAGATTTCAACCTGTGACCTTGCGATCTGCAGGCTAGAGCTCTATTCTCTACGCTATCGCCAGCAATAAAGATTTGTAGTTTAATACATGCCACTCTCTTCAGGGTGATTTATTTTTCTGGTAATAGATTTTTTAGTTTATTATTAATATTTTTTATAATTTTATATGTCGTATTTTCACACTCTATTTCTAAACCACTCGACTAATACATGATAAATAAGTTAAACACTTTATAATTACTGCTTTCTAAAATTTGTCTTTTATTAAATAGGGGTTGTCTGTCATATTGACACCATATCTTTACATTAAATAGTGTGCCTTGATATTTCCACACTAGTGTTGAAATATTTATTTTCAACACGCGTGTTATTACGACGCTTTCTAGCCAAATTTACCATGCTTTTTTTCTCATTTTCATAGGTGGTCGTAGGAAAACACTATCCTTACCTCCAAGTTTATTTTATCTTTTGCAACGTTCCCGAAACGATTCATTGTTTGCAATAATTCGGAAGTTTCGTAAAAAATCTAACTCAAACTGAAAGCGTTATTAGGTTTCCAAGAGACTGTTTACATGTCATTGTATTGTTTCACTCATCAGTTTTTATTATGTCATCAAATGATGGATTTCGAATTTTCGTTTGACAACTTGACATTGTCAAAAAATTTTCACTATAAATAGTATATTATTTAACGAGCGGTAATGTAGGTCATAACTCACGCAGATGAAGTTTGTAGCACGAGCCGCAGGCGAGTGCTGTAATTCATCAAGTGAGTTATGACCATTACCGCAAGTTGAATACTATACTTTATCTACGACCATAGCAATAAATACTAAGATACAAGTACAGAAAAAAAACTTTATTCACAAATCTTGATAGTTACCTATAACAATGCTATACAAATTTTAGTTGTAATTACCTATTTTGTTTATTAATAAAATTAACTGTAAAGTTTGAACAACCAGTAAACTGAATATGTGGGACCGAATTATGCAAGTTTATTATTTCTTTTTGGTTTTGTTGCATATATGTTGTTGATGTACTAACTGGTTGAGGTGTTATAGAACTGTATATTTTATTTGCAGTATCTGTCTTATTCTTTTCGGAATCATCAACATACCCCTCAGCCACAGTAGTTGATCGCCATCCGCCATGGCGTTTCAGTGCAGTTATATCCCCTCCAGCATCTACTAATAAAGTTGCCGACGAGCGGCGAAAACAATGCCCTGTATATAAATTACAGTCTGGTAATTTTAAAAATGTAGCAATGTCTTTCCCCATTGCCCACATGCGGCTTATTAATGCCAATTCTTTGTGAGTGATATTTTCCATTTTGAAATTTAAAGAATAATATCGTTTGCGATACATCGGTAGCACGCAGATTTAAAATTACTTTCCGTAATAGTGAATTTTCTGGCAATTTTTGTTTTTGTATTTGGTACACTGACCATAAAAATAGATCCATGATCTTCTAAATCTGTAATTTGCATAGAGTGCAATTCTGCTGCACGACAAGCACCCATAATGCCCATTATTAAAGCAACCTAAAATAAATTATGTAATTGACTAGATTTAGATGATAAAAACGATTGTGAGATCTACTACCTTTGTCGCCAGATATTTATCATCAGGAGCTTCGTTTATGAAATTATTAAGTTATTCTGGCGTAAAATTGTTTGCCTTTTTAGCTACATGTTTCTCTGATTGACGTTTAAGAAACGCACGTAACTTTAAATAATTCTCTATATTGATTCCATTATTTATGTTGAGTGTGCTTCTTAGCATGGAGTAGAAAGTCCATAGAGACGATGCTTTATATTTAGTGCTAAGTTCGCTAAAATATGCCAAAAGTACATTTTCTGTAAACGATGACTTAATGTTCTTACTGCTACAATAATTTTGAAAATTCTTGTATACACCTTTATATTGGTTTTTGGATTTTTCGGGCAATAAATTCTATATCGTCACATTAGCTAGTTGTCTTATTTCTGGAGGTGTACATAATAATTCATCTTCACTATCTGAATTCATCATTTTCAGCACAAAACTTACATTAATAAGGTATTAACTTAATTTGAAAACGTCAAAATGGACTGTTCCCTTTCGGCCAATCGGCTTGTACAGAAGTACAGAGCCACCTTGATATTCGGTTCGTAAATAATTCCAAGCCTCCTTTTCGATTTATTATAGTGAGTTATAGCAGTGAGTTATTATAACTCACGCTGTTTGTTTATAGATACTATTAATTGCTCAAAAGCAGTTGAATATTTAATATATAATTTAATAGGAGTAGATAAACATTTTTTTAAGTCAAAATGCGTTACTACTATCGGTAGAAATATAAAAGAGTGAAATAATCAGTGTGATTCTTATTTACTTACTAATAAATCACTCCGTATATTGCCATTGTTTGTCTCCAGGGAATCATATCATTTAAACGTTTTTCTTTCAATACCAAACGTGATATATCGAAGATAAAGTTTATGGCAATCGCGGGATTTAAACTAAAGGAGCATTTCGAAGCCTACCACTTTCCAACGGCCGTCTTGGGAGTTTCCCAATAAAAATATTATCCCAGGCCATCAAGAAAACTGGAAACATTCTTCTTCGTTTTGATATACGTTTTAGTTTATATTTCTTTTTATCGGTTTGGTCAGTTGGTAAAATAAATTTGTTCCCAGGGAACTGTCTATAATCTGACATTTCTTATAGAAAGACCTTCGCAGCAACCGTATATTTTATTCATTTGTTAAAAAAATGGTATACGATAAATTTTAAAAAATAGACGTAAAGATGAACCGAGGGTGTTTAAAATATCCATAATTTTATTTTACCAAGTTGCCAACCCCTTGGGTCAATCTATGACTCACATTCCCTTGGAAAAAGCTGGGTGAAGCCATTTTAAAAAGTAATGATTAAATTAAACAATACCTTAGAAAAAGTAATTAAATTTTTTTAGATTATAAATAAATAGAAAGTAATTCAATTACTTCTAACTTCGCAAAAGATATTTTCCCACGACTATCTAATAAAATGAGAAAAAAAAAGCACGGTTAATTTGGTTTGAAAGCGTCGTATATCACACGCGTGTTGAAAAAAAGATATTTCAACATTAGTGTTGAAATGCAAGGCACACTATTTAATTTAAACATATGGTGCCAATTTGACAGACAGCCCATATTTATTAAAAAGAACAAATTTTAGAAAGCAGTAATCGTAAAGTTTTTAACTTATTTATCATGTATTTGTTGAGTGATTAAGAATTAGAGTATGAAAATACGCCATCTGAAATTATAATAGCCTACAGATCGCGAGGTCAGAGGTTCAAATCTTATCAGGAGTATTTGATGGTGGGAAGTTTTCAAATTATATATATATATATTGTGTAGTAGAATGCCCATGTGGTAAAAATTAATCTGAAACTGTTGTTAACTTCAACCATAAATATAAAAAATGTGATATAAGATAAGCGTCTCTTTAAATTTCATTATCTCTTATAGTTTTAGTTCAAAAACATGCACAACGGTGAGTTTCAAAAAAATTAAATCTTGCATAACTAACATTCAGTGTTGGCTGACATTAACCACAGATTTCGCGCAAGATGGTGAACAGTTTATTCCTGTCCGAGATGTCTTATAGTATATTTCACGTAGTTTTATAATGCTTCGACGTTTCTCTTTTCAAAGCGTTGGGCCAGCATGTGATTTAATAAATCCTTTACTCCAAAAAAACGGTTTTTACTCACGAACATTAGCTAGATTCATGAGAGATAGATATATAACTGACTGTATATTTATATGTACCCGACAAAGATACACACTGAACACTCTGTTGCTCTTCAATCAGTTAAGACTAGTCAAGAGAATATTGTTACAGACACTGACATCGATGCGGTTAGTATGTGTATGTCTTTCTTACCCTCATGCCGTTTTATATCTCTTGCCGTACTTCATCAATCCGCGTGTCTTCTCTGCGTTCTTTCAATAATACAGAGCTCAAGCTGCGCACTGGGTATCGCATTTATTATGGATTTGATCGTTCATGTGTTGAATAATAAGTTGTTGTATTTGGTATTTTTAGAGATCGTCTCGGTTATAAACTGTTAGACAGTGTATATGTAAATAGTTCTTTTTATGAAAAAGCAAGTAAATATATTTCATATTTGGTTAATAACAATTACAGGAATACATGTCCGGCCCTGACCAAACCTTTCACTATAGTATGCATAAAAGAAATGGAGTTCATCATTCAATTAAAATTATAAAAGGAATTTACTTACATTTTTGGTATTTTAATTACTTGTTCATTGAATTATTTAATTTTTTTTTAAGGGTAGCAGTAGTTACATGTTTTATATAGCAGAAAACTACAATTAAATACACGTCATTAATTATTCAAGTACTTGATGTTTAAAAGCCCATATTTATATCAGAATTCAATAAATCGTTCCATATTTATTTTATTGGATAGGCTGTCTCTTGGACCACCAAGTATAATGTGTGCATTTAATACAGGGCAATGCCTAAAATATCAAGCTGGGCAAAATCTGCTGATTTTAACATTGATGTTTCTAAAATATAAATCAATGAAAATTAAAATTTATTATTATGTTAGATACAGCTTTTGGGTTAGATATGTATTGTATCCACTATAGCGCAGTACCGTTAATGTAAATGAAAAACATATATAAATTCAAGAAATCAATATATTATTGAAACCCACTTTCCAGCGGTTTTTGAGGATGGAGAATACGAAAAAGTGTTTATTATAGCTTTATGATAGGTACCTATTATACCCATAGCCTCGACCAAACTTACTGATTAATGAGTAATAGCCTCCCCCTCTATTTTATAATTATGGCCCATAAATTAACAAACTGGTAAACTGCAAATAACAAATATATTCTTGTAAAAGAAACTTAATTGGGACTAGAACCTCCACTGACATACATCTTGACTTAAAAAATCACCAAAACATAATTAAACTTCTTTCTACCTATATTTTAAATATCCCGCCATCAAGTTATTCGACTGACATGAGCACAGTGTGCCTGCAATAGGTTGGGAAATAGACGCGAGTCTATAGGGTATCTCAAATTTAACGTGAAAAACTATTCTCATTTTTGTACTCTGTAGAAGCCTAAAACTGAAACCTGAATAAAAAGTTTATCATTTATCACAATGCAATTACGAAAGAAAAGAGCTACATTTAAAAAAAATTGTCGAAATTAAATTTTCGATTCGCGAGAAAAACAATTTTGAAATTGAGCATAATTTTTGGTTGTGCGTTATTTATCTCAGAATTTAGAGCATCAAAAATATTTAATGATAGCTAGTAGCTCTATAGGGCCCAAATTTTAAATTTATATTTTAGGCCTGAAATACTCAAAAGAAACTAAATATTTATGCCTTGAGGGCTTGTACGTGATAAAAAAACTCTTAAAATGCTCAACTTTGCCTCAATTTAATCGTATCGGTTTACATACGAATTTTTATCACCCTGAATGGGAAATTTCCCGTTTGAGATATTATTGACACATCAGACTAAAAAGGACTAAAAAGTGTATTGTAGTCCCAGTAAAGAATAAACTACGGAAGATATATCTTTTGGTAAAAGTTAAAGGTATAGTCCGTACAATTACTGGCTGGATGCACGTCACAACTAGCAAATACATAATTCATAACAGAAATAAAACATATAGTAGGTCTGTTATTAACTAAAAAGTTCTGTCAATTGACATAAAATTCGTTTTGATGTAATAGAACGTGATTTCTAGTTTTAGCCTTATTTCAGTTTTTCGAAAAAAATCACGTTTTTATAAAAAAACATGTGTTTCTCATTAAGCCAAGGGAGTCTATGTTCAAGAAATAAATAAATAAACCACTTTCGAAACCCTTGGTACTTAAGCAATTCGAAGAAAAGTACACCAATAATTGTACTTTTCCCCTTAATTATAGCACATGTTAAGTAATCCTAGAAATGAGAACCATTAGCCGGAGGGCTTGTTATGACTGTTTCGCGTATATCATACTGTATGAATCATATATTGGGAATAATATAAAAAAGTTGATTGCTGGATCTGCATCTTGGCCGATCCGATTAAGGATGAAAAAGGACTAAACGCATTTGTGTTCTTTTTCCCATAACGTATAAATGTTTTTTTTAAACACATTTGGTTAATTAGTGTAATACCTCTAGTACATTTGTATAAAATAAATATGTCTCATTATTCAACAAAAAAAAGGTCATTTTGAAGCTTATTTATATCCTGACAGAATTTAAAAAATATACGATTCAATCAACGCCATAACTCGAATTAAATATTACGTCAGAAGCTGTGACGTGCATCCAGTCAATAATTGTACAGACTTTATTTAAATTAATGTTTCACTGTGTAAGTAATATGCATGATTAAAATGTCTTGCTTAATTACGGCAACTCAAGTAACAAACTAACTCCGTCTTAGAAGGGTCAATCTTTAAAACTTTCCTGGATTCCTGGTATTTCCTATCCTAAATCAGGTAATTAAATATTTCATGCATCCCTCTGCTCAAACTTTACCCTTCGAACGGGAGTAGTCGGATCTTGTTTTTTGGCTACCCAAGTAAAGTATAAAAAATGTACCAAAATTAAATAAGGAAAACTAATTCAATCAATTTAATCATGACGTTTTTATCGCGATAAATATTAATCAAAAATAGAAGGTAAAAATAAGAACACAAAGTCTTCCTCCACTGATATATTATAGAAATATTTTAGTAAACTTCTCTACATGTTTCGAATGCAGAAGCATTCATCTTCAGGAGAAAAATTAAAAGAAGAAAGGACCAGTAGATATCACCCTAACTGAGCAACATAAATATAGGTTCGGTATAAAATGAGTGGAACAATGAAGAAATCGATACGCATTGCATTGTGAATAAGAAAAGTATATCGGTTGAGACTTAAGGCACTGTGAAAACCTTAAAGGTAGAATCATCAATTTTCACAGTGCCTTAAGTCTCAACCGATATACTTTTCTTATTCACAATGCAATGCGTATCGATTTCTTCATTGTTCCACTCATTTTATACCGAACCTATATTTATGTTGCTCAGTTAGGGTGATATCTACTGGTCCTTTCTTCTTTTAATTTTTCTCCTGAAGATGAATGCTTCTGCATTCGAAACCTGTAGAGAAGTTTACTAAAATATTTCTATAATATATCAGTGGAGGAAGACTTTGTGTTCTTATTTTTACCTTCTATATTCCCACTCCACTTTAAGTATGGACTATTTCTTCAAGTTGTAATCAAAAATAGTTTGTCGTGATTATGTACATTCATATCAATCGGAAATGTTTTAGCTTTTTTAAGAAAATTGTATATCATAATCAGAAATATTGGGCCGTCAATAAGAAAATTGTACATTTTAATCAGAAATATTAGGGCGGTCTTAATAAAATTGTATATCATAATAAGAAACACTGTGCCCTTCTTAAGAAAATAGTATATCACAATCAGAAATATTGTGCCTTTCTTAAGAAATGTGTATATCATAATCAGAAATATTGTGCCTCCCTTAAGAAAATTGCCTATCATAATCAAAAATATTGTCAGTTCTTAATAAAATTGTATATCATAATCAAAAATATTGTCCGTTCTTAATAAAATTGTATATCATAATCAAAAATATTGTCCATTCTTAATAAAATTGTATATCATAATCAGAAATATTGTGCCTTCCTTAAGAAAATTGCCTATCATAATCAAAAATATTGTCCATTCTTAATAAAATTATATATCATAATCAGATATATTGTGCCTTCCTTAAGAAAATTATATATCGTAATCAAAAATATTGTCCTTTCTTAAGAAAATTGTATATCCTTATTAGAAATATTGAGAAATATACCAGCAAAACGGTTCGTTAGTAAAACGTATGCCATAAAACCATGGTAGGTTTTGAAATAAAATAGGAATACATTATTGTTTATTATATTTTGACAAGTTATTTAATTAATTCAAAAAAGTTGGTATTTGGGGCGCTCTCACCAAGTACAAAGATCATATCAACCAACTCATTCTATTAAAATTAGTATTAGTTTCATAACAACTTTTTCAAATTAAATTAAATAACAAATTATAATAAACAAATGAATTCATATTTAATTTCAAAGCCTACCATGGTTCTTAGGGATAACCATTATTAAATGAACCGTTTTGCAGAATTTTTCTAGTATTTTACCTGAAATGTTAAGGGATGTAAACAGATATTTTTAAGAATTTGTTGACTGTATAAAAAGGTGGTTCGACTTGGGAATTTAATGAACTTCCTGGAAGATTGTCCATAACCATATGTTCGTCGTCACCAGAGTCCTTATCTGTTACATTGTCATTAGCGTAAACTGGTGAAAAACAATTAGGGCCTCTTAAAATAGCTTTTTCAAACTTAGCGATATCTTCCAGTATCTATAATTAATAGTAGCCCATTATACCACTGACCTTCTAAAAGGACGGCCTAGTTTGTAAGTTTATGTAGCAACTTAACTAATGAAATAAAATATTTTAGTAAAATGGGTTTTAGAATTACAATAAGACCGGGTTGTATAATAAGAGCTTAAGTACGAGTTTTTAAAGCTGGACCTAAAGTTGAACTGAGCTTTTATTCTTCAGGTTGTCAGCTACTCAACTTTAACCCTTTTTCAACAAGATAAATCACTATAATCTGTCCATAAATTAGTTTATTAAAAAATAAATACTACGAATATTACACTGTTAATGTATTATAGTCACTTTAAGGAAATTTTAGTAAGAAAACGATGGCACTGGAAATATTAAAACTGTTAATTATTCTAAAAAATTATAACACATAACAAAAAACTAGCCTTCAGCGTTAGGATTCCCTTGATTTTCCAACAGCGTATTTCTTATTCCGTTGCGAAATAATAGTAAAGAGGGACAAGTAAAGTGATTATTACAGTCGTTAAAATACTTCTAGGTAGGTAAACCCGCGCTGAAAAATAGATTTTCTGTGTTGGGGCATAGTAAGTGTATTTGACCTTACTGAAACATGATGAATGTCACTGCGAAAAACTAAAGAAGACCTTAAGTACATAGGGGTTGATGTTTTCAATATTTTATATACAAATGTCAATAGAAAAAATTTAAATGTATTCATCATATTTATCCAGTTGACCTCAGGTATTTTTAGATAGATATGATCATATTTTTTTAAATTAAATATAAATCTACAGCAATTATTCTGCATTTTCTGTTCCTCCTGAGTTAAACATGGATAATATAAGATAATACAGTAAGAAATCATAGATAATATGTATGCTTAACATATTTTTTTCCGTACTTTAGAGTTAAGAAAATGTTTGTTTGCATATAAAATCTTTGATACCATGTATGTTCTTTGGCTCAAAGTTGATATATGCTTACTAAATCTTAATTTGTCATCAAACAGTACTCTGTAAATTCAAGACGTTGCCCATTAAGTTGTATGTTAACATACTGTTTTAAGAAGTCGTAACACCCTTCAGGTGTAAAAAGTAGGAGTTGTGTTTTTTGAGCATTTAATCTAAAGTTATGTTTAAAGCTATATTCAGTGATTTTTTGCAAGTCTGTGTTTATGTTTGCTTCGATATCATTGTAATTTTCCGGATCACAAGTGCAGAGGAGTTGTGTATCGTCAGCATATGTATGGATTTGGGAAAATGATGGTATCTTAGGTATCAAAGGTGTACAATATAAAGAGAAGGGGTCCCAAAATGGAGCCCTGCGGTACTCCAGACGCTACGTCGCCGACATCTGACACTTCTGACCGTGATCTTACAAGTTGCCGTCTACCCTCCAAATAATTCCGAAAAAATGAGAGTGCTTGATTAGTTAATCCAAAGTAATGCAGTTTCGCAAGCAAAAGAGTATGATCTACGCAATCAAACGCTTTGGAATGGTCAAGTAGTGTTAAGACTGTTGCCATCCCATTATCCAGATTCCCAATAATGAGATCATTAATATATAATAAAGAAGTCGCCGTAACATACCCGGGACGAAATCCAGACTGGTGAGCCGGTACTATTCCATTTTCTGTAACATAAGTAAGTAGTTGTTTATACACAACCCTCTCAATAACTTTGCTTAGCACCGGCAGAAGACTTATGGGTCTGACATCATTTAATGTTGTTGGAGAGCTTACTTTAGATATTGGACATACCATTGCTGTTTTCCAAACTTCAGGAAAATAAACTTGTTCTAGGCAGCTATTTAGGATATGTGTGTAATGATGCAGTAATATGGGTAAACTTATTTTTAACATAATTAATGAGATTTCATCTAAGCTAGCAGCATTAGATTTCAGACTATGAATGATCATATTTATTTTCTGTAGAGAGGGTAAGCGAAATTCAAGGTAAGCATCACTGTATGTATTTGATTGAAAATGTTCAGTAAGCTCTGCATCTGCATTAGTATCAGAGAAGGCAGACAGAAAGTGATCACTAAGAATGTTGGGGTTCTGCAAAATATCGGGCAACTCCGGTCTTGGTTTGGAGAGTATACTAGTAACCTTGAGCTTTTCCACTTCCAAATTTTCATAAATAAATTTAATCTTAATCTTTTTCCAACATTCTATTTTTCCTTTATTATAAATATTATTTGTTTTCTTATTTTTCAAAACACCTTTAAACTCCTTAACAAAAGCTAATAGCAGACATTCTTTTTTAAAAGTCAAATTTGCATACAGTTTTGTGTTAGAATACACGAAAAAAGAAGCTGCAAATTGTAAATAACCCAAACTTTGACAACAATTAAAGTTTGATGTTTTTTTGCCAGCGTACCTATTGACAGCATGGTAATTTAATTATTGATCCCACCTGTGCAGACCTGTGGTTAGGAATTATACAACAGAATTACCTTTTTGAACCAAGTTCAACTTTAGGTCGAGGTTTAGAAAACTCGTACTTGAGCTCTTATTGTACCAACCAGATCTAATACTATGTAAGGTTAGCGTAAAAAATTATAGGTAAATTTAATAATAAAAAATATATCTTACATTCCACAAAAGAAAAATTAATGACACAAAATGTTCAAAATATGTTAAAAACCTCAATAAAATTTTACCAATATTTTAAATAATAACGAGTTATTAGTGCAATTTGGATGAGAGTAGGAAATAGTTATTTTCCTAACAAGTGCGGAAAGTTATACTTTCCCGCACGCGACTGCATTTGACGCGGTCAAGGGCGGGAAAGATACTTTACGCATGAGTTAGGAACATTATTTTTTCTACTGTATGTACTAAAAAGTATACCAACCCATTTTTCAAAAAATTATTTTATTTCAACATACATATACAAAACTTTAACTAAAAACTACTAATTATTATAAATATTAATATTATTTATATATAATATTTCTCCTTACACCATGTAACAAAATGGTCGTATTGCTTTTCATATCTTAGTCTGGATTTGACAGGTAACAGCTCGGAATTAGCTTTATCTGCAGCCTTCAAAATGGCTTCGCAAAGTTCTTCGTCGGATGAATCCATTAATATTATTGCTTTGGATTCGGTTTAATGTGGTTTAATTTAGAAGAAGATTGTATTCGGTCACTTCGAAGACGCTTTGAACAACTTTGACGTTTTAGTAACAATTACACGCCTGGGTTATCATAGCAACTGATATCAAACACAGTGGTTTGATATCAGTGACATTACTTTAAAGAATGTACAGGGTTATATAAAAATATCTTTATTATTTTATATTTTCAAAAAATTAAAAATGCAACAAAATGCTAGAAACGATGTAGATTTTATTTAATGGACTATTTCGTAAATATTTATTTACCTGTTGTAACAATAGTTATAACTTCCGAAGTAAAAAACTATCTAATAAGGTCAAAATTTGCATTATTTTACTGACACTTTTAAAACTTAAATGCGTGCGGGAAAATGGGTTAAAACGCACGGTCGTAGAAAAAATAATTTTTAGATGTATATGTTTTCGTCGTCCTTTTAAAATGATGGTAGTATTAGGGTTCTACTTCTTAAAATGTGCCCATCGGCAGTGATATAATCAGTACACTAAACGTCCTAACTATGGACTTTAAATCTATTTAAGAAATTAAAATTTTAATCTTCAGAAAATCTAACAAATTAAAAAATAACTAAATAAATAATAGGTTCGACTCCGCATAAAGTGAAGTGTTTTAGTAAACTGTTTAGATTAATTACGAGTTGTCCTCTCGAGAAAATACTAATATAAAGTTTTCATAACGGTAAACTAATTAAACTTTATAATTAAATCCAAAACTTGGGTGTGCATTTAAATCTAAAATTTGAACGGAAAGAAAAACGGGAAAACAGTTTTAAAAAGTAAACAAAATATTTATAAATAATTTTAAAAAACTCTAAAGTCCAATTAGGGTATAAATATAATATAGTTTTAGCTTTTGTTGAGATTAATTAAAACAGTGGCGTTTTAACTTTACATTTACGCGACTCCAAAGAAACTTAACAAAGAAATGAAATATAAAAATCATAAATTTTTATATTGAATTCGCGTCCCTCAAAGTATGATTGTTTATTTGTTCGTCGGTGCTTAGGATAAAATAAGACACAGAATTTCTCACTTTGTCAATGTTTCGCATGTATTTAAATACTTCGTCAGGATAAAAAAATTATTAAACATCGATTATACAATATTGAAGTTGAAAGTTTAAAATAATCTATTTTTAATTATTTGTTCGTCACCGATATTAAACTATAAATTAATAAAAACTTATAGTTCTACAAATATTAGTACTGTAGGTTGTGTTAAGAGGCAATATTCAAAACACCGCCACTTCTCAAAGTATTGCTTCCAACTAACAAGCAGCTACGTTTGGTGTGAGAATCACTGGAATAGTTATTATCCTAACAAGTGCGGAAAGAGCCACTTTCCCGCACGCGACTGCCGTTACCGGAACGACGCGAAGCGGAGTTTGGGTAAGCAGTCAAGTGCGGGGAAGTGTCTTTCCGCATGAGTTAGGATCAAAATATTTTCTACAAGCGTTAGAAAAACTACCACAAAATATTTCTAAAAATATAAATAAATAAATAAATAAATAAATAAATAATGCCTTTATATTACGAAATGATGATTACGATAAAAGAATGAAAAAAAAAAGTATTTATGGTTGTATTTACTGTAGCATGGCGCAGTCTAGCTGTAAATAGCTACTCAACTGAACCATACGACAATAATTATTAGAAAAAAACTATATTAAAAGTTATAATTATACTAAAACTAAGAAATTACAGGTAGAAAGACACAATACCAGTAACAAGAAATCCATTATTAAAAATACCTTACTATATATCTTAAAAAGAAAACGTTGATCATTGATCGTCTATCAATAACTAAATGAAGTTAAACAAAAGCACCCATGGACATATTAAAACTTCGAAATTATTTATTTTGTTTATTTAAAAGAAACTTTTTATATCTTTTTTTAAATAATTCAACAGTTGAGACATCAGTTAATTCACCAGGTAAAGCATTATAGGAAACTACTGCATTGTAAGTAAAAGACCTTTGGAATAAAGCACTCTGATGATGTGGTAAAGTTAATTTACTCACAGAGCGAATGTTAAAAGAGTGTATATTATATCGAGGAATTAGGCGTTCACGAAGAGAAATATAATTTTACTAAAAAACAAACAGATTTAATTTCTACTTATTAATAATATTTATATTAAAAGTACAATTTGATGCACTATGCAAATTGATTGCGGATGCCAGACAGGTTGAAGCAATCGACGCCAACTGATCTTGATGAGCGGATGGTTGTGTGAAACTGTGGAGTTGGGTCGTGGTCTCTTGATGTAAGCAATAACTTTATAGTATTTACTGATATCTAATTCTTTCTTAACCTGAAGTACACTTTTTAACATGGAATATCGACCATAAGGTATTTGACGTCCAAAGTTTAGACATTTTCAAGAAATATTCCAAAAGTTGGTACTTCTTCTCTTGGTGCTGTTACTTTTTCGCTTCACATCAACTAACAAAATGTTTGTATTGTTTTTATTACCTGACTTATGACTTTTTTGGTAGTAAATTCAAATTTGCGACACTTGTAGCTTCTAGAATATCTTCTGGCAGCTCATCGTCCGAGAAATTATCTATGGAATACATTTGTATCAGAATCTGAACGAAATCAAAAATCAAAGCCACGCTCCGGTGAACTGTTGTAAGGTGTCACTTTGATAATTAAATTTTATATGTGTGTCGTGGTTACCATGTTAACATCTATGTACGGAGTTTTTGAAATAAACCGTTTTAAATCAGCTTTTTTAAAAATGTTTATAATAAACTGCAAAAATGAGTGTTTCTGCAATATACCTCATTTACTTTCACTAAAAATAAGTCTAAAAATTTATATTTTATTCACTATAGTTGTATTTTATTATAAAATTACAGAAAAAAAATTTCCGGTACACAGTGCGGGAAAACTTTTCCCACACCGTGCGGGAAAATGGGTCTTTCAGAATCAAAATGAGTGCGGGAAAACGGTAAATCGCGCACGCTTGTAGAAAAAATATTTATCAGATAAAATAAAAATCAGATAAATAAAAATCAAAAAAAAAATTTGGTACCTCTGTACTTATAGGGTGTCCTCAAATTCGAGGTTGGCCATTGGAGTCTCGGAAACTATTAACATCCTATTGCCCCAAGACACTTGCTTTAAATGAACAGGAACCAGCTGAGAACCATTACAGAAATTCTGACAGGACACGTGGCTGTTAAGAACCATCTGCACAGAATGCAATTCGCTGGTCTAGTGTTATAATGTTCTATCAGCACTTTTGGCGGGAAACGAGTTAAATACAGAATATAGTTTTTCGGAGGCATATTGTTCTATACGAATAGACTTTTGCTGTTATATGTGCCAGCCTTTCCGTCTAAACTCAATAATATATTGTTCCATGTAAATAATTTAAAAATCGCATAATATAATGTTCTATCAGCTTCAGCCAATGGGAAAGAAGGTTTCTTGTTATTGGAACATTATAATACTAACAGAGTTAACTATCACATCGTGTTTAAAGCTACACTAAGAGAAAAGAGCAGGCATTCTGGAACTTCTACCTTAGCAACTCTTCCATCTGTAAAGGTGTACAGTTCTCCCAAAAGATCATTATTACCTTTCGATAAAGTTGTCCATTTAAAGAAGCTTTTTAAGTTTATTCCGCCAGTAGACTCCCAGTTAATTAATAGTTTTTTAAGCAATACAATGATGTTAAGATTTTGGCATCCGCATTATCTAAAGAAGAGAAAAATGCACAAACAAACGAAAATTTTGACACTCAAATTATACCATCAACATCACATGGCCCATCGACATTACGTGGACCATTGACATCATGTGGGCCATTGACATCACGGGGACCATCGACATCACGTGGGCCAACGAAATAATGGGAATATTTTCCAGCATTCTCGGCAGTTAGAACAATATTGTTCAATTTTAATTAAAAAAAAAATTTCTTGGGATCCATTTTGTTCCATTAGCACTTTTAGATTTTGTATAGTACTCATTATTTTTTATGTTGGGATATAAAAAATTAAAAATTACTTAAAAATGTCCTTATTAGGTAATAATTCATATAAAAATTAATTACTTACAGACTCATTGTGTTTTAGAAACAAAATACATTTCGCCTACGCGACGCCGTGCATGCTTTACTTTCTCGTGTAATATAGACATGTTGCTGTACAAACTACAATTTTATCATGTTTTGTTAAATCAAACTTCTTACTTTTTAGGCTACCTATAACACCGACTAAGAATTGCAGTATATTTGTTCTAGTGGCAATATAAAATATTTTTTCTACTCCCACATGGAAATTTGCTGTTTCCTTTACGCTAAAGTGATCGGAAAAGTGAGCTATTTCGGTTAGCTGAACGGATATGATTTCATATTCATCCTAGTTAGGATATGAAACTGACCAATCACAGTGGTCAATTACAAAGGAACCAAATTTACATGAAAATTTTACGAGTCGTTTTCTGACACTTAAAAGAAGTTAGGTTAACAATATACTTCAAAAATATGCAAATCTGTCAGATAAAATTTAATCTTTTTTAAGTTAAATAAAAACGTTTATTCCAGAATCTGTTCATACACAATTTTTTCTTAGAAAATACACCAAGTGGTGCGAAAATGGAAGGTATAATAACAAAATTAATACCAAAAAATATTTCTACCAAATTATTGTTATTCTCTGGCCGAATTAAAGATTTGCGCACAGACGCACTTTCTTATTTCAAAATTATCTTTATTTCCACTCAATTCTAGACAATGACTTCTTTAAGACTATGACAAACTTTAATGAATAACATATACCAACCAAATGAAGGTTTTTTTACTAACCTTGGTTATTTTTTTTTCATATAAATAATATATTATTATTATTATTATTATTATTATTATTATTATTATTATTATTATTATTATTATTATTATTATTGTAATTATAAATATGTTGTGCATCGGGATATTTTCTGATATATTTAGAACGGGAATCCCACCTCAATTATTGATCTTAAAACTTTTATTATATGCAATAAACATATAAAATTAACTGGTAATTGTTCCTTAAATACTGAAACCTAAAGATGAGTACATAAAGCCCGGTAAAACAGACGAAATTATAAGATTTCTAGAAAAAAAATTCACTATTTACTAAGGGTTTTAAGGTTATTTCTACTTACAGTATTGCCACTTCTCTTTCCACAATAACAGTGTTGCTAGTTTGTAAATTGGCGATTATTTTGAAAAATTTGGCCATAGCGAACGTTAAAAATTCATATTAAAGCCAAAATCCATTTTTAACTGCTTAAAACAAATTCTACAGATATTTGGTTGTACTTTCGGAGTTATAATTCTTTCGCAAGCAGAAATAATCCCGATCAAACTTTTTTCTTCTGTGCATTTCAGTAAAACAATTAATCAAAATATATGGTTGAGGAAATAAATTGTTCGTTTTTATTAATACATATATCGCTTTTTGTCTGTTATTCTGCAAAAAGCCGAATGTGAGAAAGATAGATATATTCAAAAGTGAGTTTGTATAAATATAAGAACTTACCCAAATTGATAATGATGTTACAGTGTATTTGGCCAATGGGCTTGCCATTAAAATTAATTTTTGTTTAATTGTTTTTTATTAATGTTCTCACAAGTTCATGGCCAACTTAAAAGACAAGTTATGATCCCTAATTTAAATAATTTATTAAAATTCCTAGCATGAAGTTCGGAAGTTAAGTCGTAGAAAAAATATACTGTACAACTCGAGTGGATTGTCCGTATCGCGTGCGGAAGTTTGAACACTCCGCCTACGGCGTCGTGTTCAATTTACTTCTTTGCGCGATATGGACATCATATCCACTCTTGTTGTACAAACTACTATTGTCAATGACAAAGTAAAGTTGCAAGGCTATACTGAGGCATAAAGCTATACAAATTTATTTGTCGTCAACTTCAACTCCAATATCTAGTGCGGAAAACATAGTTAAAAATTCAAAAGTTTTCCTCTAACCAGGTTAAAAATTATATTGATTTCCTAGAGTGTCCCTTGTTTCAGCATAGGAATAAAATACAGAAATTAATGTTCAGTGGCGTATTGTGATTAATGGGCTCATGAAATATGAAATCGTCCGATAACTGATTTTGGACAAAAGTCATTAGGAGAATTACATAAAAAATTATTTAAAATATAGTGTATGACCCAAATTCGATGTTCATCATTGGTATGTGGAATAATCTTAGACTTCGATAATTGGACCTGTATTAGATATAAAAATAAATAAACTTATTAACCGCGGCCGCAGTGGCTCAATGGTGAGTTACTGGCATACGACCGTGGCGTTCCGGGTTCGATCCCCGGAGTGGGCATAAGCACAATAAAAAAGTATGTCTGGATTTTAGTAGGTTTAAGAATGCAGGAAAGAGTGTAAAATATATTTTCTCCCAACCCACCCCATTCACGTCGGTAACCAGGCCGGATGAGATCGGACATCTCTTGGGGTGCAGAAGAACGTACACACTCCCCAATTGGTAGGTCATGCAATAAAGCAAGAAACTAAGGAAAAGCCCTTGGGGGGAGTATCGCATGACTGAGAATCGTGGTTCGGAACCCACGTTAAGCTGTAGGTCTCCTCGGTAATGGCCCTGGCAGCGAACGAAGGGGTAAAAAGCCTAATTGGAAAGAATGGCAAGAAATTACATCCCCATTTTTAAAAATGTTGTACGAAACAATAAAAACATTGATTTTCTAGTCTTGAGTATTTGCCTTAACTCAGTGGCGGCTAGTCAGGTGAAGTAGGTGAAGGGGCTCTTCACCAAAAAAAAAATAAAACCAAGAGGAAAGTTTTTCGACAACATTAAATACCAATACAGCTACAATTTTAGCCATTAAAAATAATTATGTTCGAATTAATAATAATAATTTAATCCGAATGTAGCTTTGCATAATAGGGCCACGGTTAACTCCGATGGAAAATAATTATAAATACTCGTGCATTTTGGCGCGCCCCAGCCGACCATGTTCGTTAGCTCAAAGCAAGTGAAGACCCAACACCCAACATGGCTTAGATATTCACCGTTGCTATGGTTACGTGACTTCAGTCACGCAAGCAGCATGTAACAATTTACAATATGATGAAGGGCAATTAAAAAATAGATCAGTCGTATGCACCATTATTTTAGCATTGGTTCGCATAACCTAAAGGTATTTATTTTGATGCTTCGCAAAACTTACGGTTATAGATATCGTTTTTACGTGATTTACTGTGTGATAAAAAACTTTTTTTTTATTTAGTTGTGTGTTTTAAAAATAAATCCAATTAATGACATAGTTTGTAATTTGTTGGAAACTCCATTCAGTCGCTGGACAGATGAGGATAAGAGAGACGTTTTGTTACACGGGTTTTTAGTCAATGTTTGTTTAAGTACCCGCACTATACCTAGCTCTTCACCATTTTTTAAGACCGCAAGCGGCCACTGTAGTCACACTCTAATTCTGAATCACTCGACAAATACATGATAAATAAGTTAAACACTTGACAATAACTGCTTTCTAAAATATGTTCTTTTTAATAAATAGGGATGGTTTGTCAAATTGGCACCATATGTTTAAATTAAATAGTGTGCCTTATATTTCAACACTAGTGTTAAAAAAAAAATTTCGACACGCGTGTGATATACGGCGCTTTCTAGCCAAACTAACCGTGCTTTTATCGGTGGTCGTAGGAAAAGAATAGACTCAACTAGTCTACCTATAAAAGATAATATATTATAATATTAAAGTTGTTGATTCATTCACCCTTGCCCATCATGTTGTGCTGACACTGATTAAATTGCTTCTGCATAAAATATAGGGTTTGAAACGTATTCAAAATGCACTTGAATTTGTATGACAAACACAGGACGTAAACACTTTTAACATGGATTTCTCTTTTTAAATTCAAAAGTAAACAATTTAAAAGGGTTTTTGAATGATTTAAATACCAGGTTTCTCGGTTATAGAAACTCTTTCAGGGACAGACAATTATTCTAAATAAAAATCCTAGTGGGGCAACTTACATTCATAATTTGCAGACCGAAAGCCGGTAAAATCAAGTCTAGAACATAACCTAACTGCGACCTAATGCCAATTATTATACGAACTAACAACGGGACAGTTGTCTATTGTGTCATAGACAACTTATATTACACCGGTACATGAATTAAACCGCCGCGCCGCTCGTTACGGTCAAAAACATTGTGTAAGTGGTATACTTTATGTACCAACGCCCCACTACACGTCCTCTTATCTGGGTACATTTTACGTACCACTACCCTTCAAAAAGGTAAAGGTGACATAAACTGAATTAAGTCTGTTTAGTCAAATTTATTTATTGATAAAAGGTAATAGTCTAGCACGGACATATATAACCAAGAGATTTAGCGATGACATCAAAATGTTGTTGGGATTAGACAAGTGCGCAATCATGAATATCGTACGTGAACAAAATCGTGGATTGCTTGAAGGCATAAATATACTGAATGAGGACAAAATATATAAATACTTTGGCATCTCCCAAAATCCACAAATAAATCACACAAGCTCAAAATGGTAGTTTTAAAAAGAAATATAAAAGCAGACTTACAAAGCTTTTTAATACTCATCTGAATGCTGGTAACCTTACTACTGCCATCAATACCAGGGCAATACCAATACTTACCTACTCATTCGGATGCCTTAAGTATTCAGAGATGGATTTGCACGAACTAGATAGACTTATGCGCATGCTGCTGACAAAATTCAGATTCCACCACCCACTCTCTGCACTTGAAAGAATCTGCTGCCTAAAACGAAAGGAGGACGGAAGAGGTCTCATTAATATATGTATATAACTTGTGCAAGTTACAAGAGACCTCTATTAAAAATACATCCGAGAGTCACATGGGGAAATTCTAAAAAAGTGGTAGCAGCAGACGCTGGATATCCAGCCCTTAATTTACAGCAAAACGGATTACCTAAGATTATCCACGCGCCTCCAAGTCAACAGCTTGTAACTTGGCAAGAGAAAGCTCTACACGGCAAATACCCTACTGCACTTCAAAATCCACTCATAGATAGAGAAATGTCACTGAATTGGTTAGAAAAAAGGCAGCTTTACGCTGAAACAGAAATTTTTATAATCTCTATCCAAGACCGTGTCATTCGAACTCGAAACTATGAAAAGGTCATCATAAAAAGAAATGTGGAAGATGTGTGCAGAAAATCCAATTGCCCCGGAGAAACGATAGAACATATTACTGCGGGTTGTGGTGGCTATGGCCCCCAACGCTTACCTGGGGAGACATAATCAGGTGGCAAAGATCATCCACAAGAAACTGGCCCATAAACTAGGGCTAAGGGAACACCTCCCACCATACTACCAATACTCACCCGAGCCATTCCTTGAATCCCCTGAATATCTCTTATACTGGGACAGGCCAATAATAACGGATAGAACAGTAGACCACAACCGACCGGATATTCTTCTTATCGAAAAAAACACCAAGAAAGCTTTCATAATCAATATAGGTTGCCACTAACACACAACCTCTCTAAAACCGAATCGGAGAAGACCAAGTACTCGAATTTGGCTATAGAGATTAAAAATATATGGAAGCTTGATAAAATTGACATAATTCCGATTATAATATCGGTGGAGGGAGCTATGACGAAAAATTTCAAGCCCAACTTGGAAAAACTGGGCCTTTCAGGTTATTTATACCAACTTATTCAGAAAAGCGTCATCCTCCAAACTTGCCATATAGTACGGAAGTTTCTAAACAGTACAGGTTAAGATGAATAAGAAATTCACACACCAGCCTTACCAACAAAAGCTGAGAAACAGAACACTGAAAACATAATAATATTAATAATAATAATAATAATAATAATAATAATAATAATAATAATAATAATAATAATAATAATAATAATAATAATATAGCAAATATTAAATAGAAAAAGATCTTTTCATCAACAAGGTAGGAATATTACTAAATTTGAATGCAGTCACACCTTTAAGTATTATAAGAAAAGTTTTAAAATACATGAATGTCATGTTTAAATGCTTTTAAGTTATATATTTACACACCACTGGTCTGGATCAGTTAAAAACTAAATAAAACGTTAGCCAAGTCTGTCGCGTGTTTTTGTTTTATAAAAAGAATCCTCTTTTTCTTCCTTAAAACATAACCTCGCGTGCCATTGATTAAATCAATTCGCAAACAACTCTAGCTTATATAGTATGTATTTTCAAAATGCCAATTAAGATAAGTTCCACACCCTTACTCTCATACGTCACAGGCTAAATTCAATTTTCTACTGTCGTAAATTTAGCCCAAAAATGTATAGGATAAAATAATCAATTCCTTTATTAAAAGGAGGTGAATTTATTAATATACGTAGTCTATTGATAGATTAAGCCCTAAGAAAAAATAAATCGTGTTTTTGATTATACGATGTGTTTATGATGAAAGCTGGGATATAAAATACAGGGTGTCCCACCGGGAACCGAATCGATCTATATATAGAAAACTATACATAGGAAAATTTTGAAAATTTGATAGTATGCTGATACTGATGGGAGCGACGGGACTAAAATATTTTCATAATGGTGGCACTTCCGGTTATACCGGAAGTAAATGTCAACTTGCTTATTTTGAATGGGACACCCTATATATTATTACATTTTTGCATTCTACGCAAGTTTCTAAGCAGATTTTGTATACCATGTCCTATACCTATGTCTAAACGTTTTGACATATTTGAATTTTTATATCAAAAATGACGTTTGCAAGCCTTAGAATAATTATCAATTTTTTCTATAAAGAAGCCTTATTTACTTAATTTAGGTAGGATCCCTTGTTATAAAGGACCTGCTTTAATAGATTTTTTATAATATTTTGATAACTATTAATACAGGGTGTTTACAAAATAAGATTAAAAATGAAATTGAAAAAACTGCAAAAAGTCTAGATTTTCAAATGGAAACACCCAAATTTTATAATTATTTCTTATTTAGCATTAAAAATAAGGGTAAGTTTGTGTAAGGTTGCATATCCCAAAAATTTTTAATTTTCGAAATATTGCCAATTTAGTATTTTTATAACGCGATTTTGCTGCAGATTTTAAGTTCAGTTACTCTTAGTTGGCTATGACGGCGTTAAAAATCAATCAAATGCTAAGAAAATAAGAAATAATTATAAAATTTGGGTGTTTCCATTTGAAAATCTAGACTTTTTGCAGTTTTTTCAATTTAATTTTTAATCTTATTTTTTAAACACCCTGTGTTAATAGTTTCAAAATATTATAAAAAATCTATTAAAGCAGGTTCTTTGTAACACGGAATCCCACTTAAATTAAATAAATAAGGTTTCTTTATAGAAAAAATTGATAATTATTCTAAGGCTTGCAAACGTCATTTTTGACATAAAAATTCAAATATGTCAAAAACGTTTAGACATAGGTATAGGGCATGGTATACAAAATCTGCCTAGAATCTTGCGTAGAATGCAAAAAAGGAATAATATATAAGGTGTCCATTTATAATAAGCAAATTGACGCTTACTTCCGGTATAACCGGAAGTGCCACCATTATAAAAATATTTTAGCCCGGTCGCCCCCATCAGCATCAGCAAACTGTCAAATTTTCAAAATTTTCCTATATATAGTTTTCTATATATAGATCGATTCGTTTCCCGGTGGGACACCCTGTATAGTATATAGAATAATGTTGCTTTGATTACATTATACCCGACAGGTCTAATAATAGAAGTGACACGTTTAATCTTAATTTCCTAAGACCGAAATGAGTGATTTCACGTTGAAGATATTCTAGGAATTTCCTTAATAAATTACTGCATTTTAAAGGAAATCCGGGAAACCCACAAAATATATACCTTCATTAATCTTTGTATAATCAATTCTAATAAGGCCATTAACCTATAACGTGTAAGTTTAACCCCATGCAGAGGTTCATGGAATGCTGGTTTTGTAAAAATATTGTACAAAAAAACAAGGTCAAGAGTAAGTCGAACATTGGCCTGTCGTAGAGAGAACTACCCTTTCCTTCCCCATGATATGTGGGTCCCTCTTCCTTCGTTCTTTCTCAGATTTGGTTTTAGGGGCGGCTACCGACACTCATATGTCTTTTTATAATTTAGATTTATTTTTCCTATGACTACCTATAAAAATGAGAAAAAAAGCACGGCTAATTTGGCTAGTATTGAAAAAAAAATATTTTAACACTAGTGTTATATTTATCATGTATTTGTCGAGTGATTCAGGATTAGAGTGTGAAAATACGAAATGAAATTATAAAAAATATTAATAATATACTATATACAGGGTGATTCACGTTAAGTGGCCTATTAGAAGATCTCGGAAACAAGTAACCCTATCTTTCTAAAAATTTGATAGCAGGCATAATTGGTTATGAGCTTTAAAAACATTATATTTTGACGTTTTTATTACTTCTGGTTATACCGGAAGTTAATGCCAATTTTGCTATTTGAAATGGAACACCCTGTATATTTTAGCATTTTGGATAACCTTATTAAAATCTAAATTACTTTTGTAAATAATAATCTATTCCTATCTCTAGCTGTTTTTGAGATATGAATTATAAAAGGATATTTTTGTGTAAAAACGCTCCGAGAAGAAAGTTTAGTAACTCTGAAACTAATAAAAATAAACATTTAAAATTTTGTAAGCTTTAAAGTAATACATAGATCTTTAGTTTAAATTACTTAGGTTTCACGTTTTTTATACAGGGAGTTCTTAAAATTATGCCAATGTTTCCATTTAAATAAATGTGCATAAGTCAATTTTTGCAAATGGAACACCCTATTTTTTAGCTTACTAACGTGTAGAGAATTAAATTTCCTATCTAAATGCCTAGTATGTTACAATCCACATTTTTAGTCGTTTTGGAATTATGAGCAATTTAAATAAAAAATCCTAAAATTTCTTTTTATGTTAATAATTTATTTTAATTTAAATTACATGTATACTTTATTCTTATCTATATTAGTTTGGTATAATCAATAAACTAAATTATTAACTGCCTATGTTCGTTGCTTAGCTATTTCTCATTCAAAGCCAAAAGAAAGTCCCAGTCGAAGCCTTCTTTTCAAAAATAATGTCGCATTAACACAAACAGAAATTTTAAGATTGTTTATTTAAATTGCTCATAATTCCAAAACCACTAAAAATGTGGATTGTAACATACTAGGCATTTAGATAGTAAATTTAATTCTCTACACATTAGTAAGCTAAAAAATAGGGTGTTCTATTTGAAAAAATTGACTTATGCACATTTATTTAAATGGAAACATTGGCATATTTTAAGAACTCCCTGTATAAAAATAGTGAAACCTAAGTGATTTAAACTAAAGATCTATGTATTATTTGAAAGCTTACAAAATTTTAATTGTTTACCTTTATTAGTTACAGAGTTACTAAACTTTCTTCTCGGAGCGTTTTTACACAAAAATATCCTTTTATAATTCATATCTCAAAAACGGTTAAAGATAGAAATAGATTATTATTAACAAAAGTTATTTAGATTTTAATAAGGTAATCAAAAATGCTAAAATATACAGGGTGTTTTATTTCAAATAGCAAAGTTGGCATTAACTTCCGGTATAACCGGAAGTAATAAAAACGTCAAAATATAATGTTTTAAAAGCTCAAAACCAATTATGCCTGTTGTCAAATTTTTAGAAAGATAGGGTTACTCGTTTCCGAGATCTTCTAATAGGCCACTCAACGTGAATCACCCTGTATACTAATATATCTAAAAAACAAATAGCGCTAAAAAGAGTGTCATGTAGGTATTAAACAACAAATCTTTATTGGTAGCGATAGCGTAGAGAATTGAGCTCTAGCCTACAGACCTCAAGGTGACAGGTTCAAATAGTAATAATAATAATAATATTAATAATACATTTATTATTTCCGCGACGCGAAATCCCACCATTAGTATTTGAATTTTTTTTTATAAAAACAATAAATAATTTATAAAATTATTTTGAATTGAAATCTTCCTTGTTGGGTGGATTTTTTAAATTTATGTGTATTATGTTTAATGCATCTTTCATGGATTAAATTTAAAATTTTTCATTCTGGTTATTCTAGAAGTCAATCCAGGATTAGTTTTTTCTATGATATATATAAAATATGAAATAATGAAAAAGTTAAACTACAACTAAAGGAAGAGTCTATTGACAAACAATGAAACCAGATATTAGGTGGAACATAATCCTAAGTATGCTAATTTCAACACTAGTGTTGATATATTCTTTTCAACACTAGTGTTAAAATATTTTTTTCACATCTCAAAGGCTTTTTTAATAATTCTTTGGGGTCGTAGGAAAAATAGTGTACATGACTGTGAAAGTGATTATTTTAAAACTCGAAGAATTTC
Organism: Polydrusus cervinus; assembly: GCA_935413205.1. Taxonomy (NCBI): domain Eukaryota; kingdom Metazoa; phylum Arthropoda; class Insecta; order Coleoptera; family Curculionidae; genus Polydrusus; species Polydrusus cervinus. The sequence goes on along the minus strand of OW284516.1, from coordinate 44,736,542 downwards.
CATACTCGGCTGACGCCTCGTGCTAAATATTTCCTCATTTGAAAAGTATCACTTTGGTCACTTGTTATGTAATATACTATATTTCAATACAAACCTGTGGCGTTATTGCGGGGGTTATCAAATTAATGCATTATACAATATACCACAATAAACCCATAAATCCTGATATGAAAACGAAAATGGTAGTTTGAACAACACTATTGGGTCCAATCCACGAGGAAGTAAATTGAGCACGGCCCCGTAGACGGAGTGCTGAAACATCTGAGCGTGATATGGACAATTCACTCAAAATATACAGTATATTTTTTGTCAGAAAGTTGATTAAAAACAACTGACGAGAAAATGTTTGTTGAAAAGTGATAACACATATTTGTCGATTTGGGTCATTATTCTACCTTGAAGGGACCATTACAAATATTTACACAAAATCACTTTGAATACATCAGGTTTATATCTCGTTCATATTCGATATTTTACATAACAGACCAAAACGATATATTTATTATTGGAAATTGACAATGTTGTTTTCTGAACCATAGCCAGTGGAGGCAAGGGAGGCTAAGCCTTCTTAGTAATTCTTACCCTCCTAAACATTTCTTGGCATTAAACAATAACTTTCAATTTACAGCAAGCAAATATATTTTCAAATAGAACTTATTCCTTTATTTGTTATTTTTCAACTATTTATGATTTTCTTTGCAATCTGACAATCGCGCATGAGCTTTCTGGCTATTATGTCTTTATAGTTTTTTCTAAAAGCAACATCAATACGCTACGATTAGCACAAGGAAATGGAGAGAAGGAAATAACAGCTTCTCACATTTTAAGTACAATAAATTATTGGCAACATATAGCAAAGTCCACAAGAAAGCAGCCTCCAACCAATCCCGATTGTGATATTTCTTCCACGTGTTAATTGTATAAAAGAAAATACTTGTTTTTAAAGTCAACTCGACTAGCGTCTCGTGAACAAATTTCTCGCATTTCCGTTGTTTGTTGGAAGGTTAAATTTTAAAGTTTTCGACGTTTTTATTTAGTTTAATTTATTCTGACACTTGTTTGTTTAAACCTAGAATTGTCAATTTAGGACGGTTAAATTCAGATTCCTTAGGTCCGCTACAGTGGCGGTTCGTCAGATGAGGCAAGTGAGGCGGCGCCTCACTAGGCTTTTGGTAAATCACGTAAAAACGATATCTTTAACAGTAAGTTACGTGAAGCCTCAACATAAATACCCGAACCGATAATAAAACAAGGGTGTATACGACTAATCTATTTTTAAATTGCCCTTCATTATTATAATGCCAATAATGCAAATTATTACATGCTGACGCGTGCTGACGTCACGTAACCATAGCGACCGGAAATTAAGCCGCTTGAATGTATGTTGCTCTTCTGGCTGCTGTCAGCTTACCAACACGGTCGACTGGGCGGACTGGGGCATGACAAAATGCACGAGTATTTATAAATTATTGTCCATCCGAGTTAACTGTGACCCTATTATGCATAGCTACATTCGAATTAAATTAATATTATTAATTCGAAATTAATTATTTTTTAAGGGCTAAAATGATTGCTGTATTAGTAGATACATTAATATTTAATATTGTCGAAAAAATTTCCTCCTGGTTTTATTTATTTTTTTGGTGAAGAACTTCACCTACTTCACCTGACGAGCTGCCACTGGAATATCATAGTGGTTTTTAGGAAGTTGTGTTGAGGACTTTCTTCCTTTACTGATAACATAATACTTAATAATCCTATTTTAAAGGCAAAACTAACGGAACATAAAGAATGTGTTTTCAGAGTTCAATGGTTAAAAGCCCCTAACCAGCTTCCTTAAGAACCGTTCTCTGCAAGTGGCGATTGACGGGTTTCTCTCAGACACCTTCACCATTAATGCCGGTGTTCCTCAAGGGTCCATATTGTCGCCTACCCTATTTTTACTGTATATTAACGACCTTCTAGTGAAAATCCAATTTATAGCTTTGCTGATGACAGCACACTTGTCTCATCTTTTACCTTGACTCCCCAAACATCCGCTGCCTGCGAAGATGTGCGTCGGCAGCGGATGTTTGGGGAGTCAAGGTAAAAGATGAGACAAGTGTGCTGTCATCAGCAAAGCTATAAATTGGATTTTGGGTTTTCACTAGAAGGTCGTTAATATACAGTAAAAAGAGGGTAGGCGACAATATGTTAAGGAACAATGACCTGGAAAAAATCTTGGCTTGGGGCGACAGTAACCAAGTCGAATTTAATGCTAAGAAAACCCAGGCAGCAGTCTTCTCCAAAAAGGTTAACATTGCAGAACCGGATATAGTCATGGCAAGACACGCAATTCCCCTGGCACCGTCTATTAATTTGCTGGGGGTCAATCTGGGAGGTAATATGTCTTGGCATGATCACGTTGCCGCAATTGCCAAGGCAGCTGCACAGAAACTTGGTGTACTTTTCCGCACCAAAAGGTTGTACACACCTCATCAACTTTTGACACTCTACAAAGCCCAGATTCGACCATCATTAGAATATTGCTCTCATGTCTGGAGCTCTGCACCCAAGCACACCCTTCAGCTACTGGATTCCATTCAAAGGAGAGCCGTTCGTCTGATCGGCGACCCCGAGCTGACCAAGACCCTCGACACCCTGGAGCATCGAAGACAGGTTGGTGATTTGGCTCTCTTTTACAGATATTTTCATGGCAGGTGTTCGACTGACATTGCCCACTTGATTCCACCTAGAGCAATGCAAAACAGAAATACACGGCGAATCACTGCCGCTCATCCATATGTTGTTCAGCTTAGTACTCCTCGAACTTCATTGTTCAAGAATTCTTTCATCTGGAGAACGTCATCTTTGTGGAATGATCGTCCTGAGGTCGTGTTTCCCAATGAATACAATCTTCAACGTTTCAAGACCAACGTTAATCGCTTTTTTCGCACACACACCGCTCCCAGAGCGCCTTAAAGGATTTTTCCTACAGTGCAGGTGTTTTATCATAAAAAAAAACAAAAAAAAACAGAATACCTAATAATCCTATTTTAAAGGCAGAACTAAAGGAACATAAAGAATGTGTTTTCAGAGTTCAATGGTTAAAAGCCCCTGAACGTAAGCAATAAAGAGTGTATTATAAATTTCTAAATAATAAATAAACCCACTCCAAGGCAACTTTCAACGAATATAACACTAAAGACATAATGCACCAAACAACAGAAATAGCTTTTCCCGACAAAATATTACTTTATTTTATTACTTTAATAGGGCAATTTGGGGCACTTTAAGCACTTTATAAAATTTATGACAGTGAAAAATATGGCGTTATTCGCTTAAAAATCTCTGATATTTCTTTTAATAAAGGGTGAATTAAATAAGAAAATTAGGATCGGAGTCCTGAATAAAATTTCAAGAATACCGTTATTTAATTGTCATTTAGTGTCAATAACCGAAAAATTAAACACTCATATACGCTTAAAGGTTCGAGACAATGACGTTTCTTGAACGGCAGTAGAGTTTTGGACTTGCATTGCCTTTATTTGTTTTACTGCATGAAAAATTAATTTTTAAACCACCTGAAAGGTCGATATACTATAAAGATTGTATTTTGTCTAACCCGTAAGATATCAATATACGAATCAGAACACATAGAACTACCAAGAAGACTTTACTATCGCTAGGATTTACCACAGTGGTGGCTCGCGGTCCTAAAAATGGTGAAGAGTTACGTATAGTGCGGGTACTTAAACAAACATTGACTAAGTTATATTTTAATTACGTACTTACATAGCTAGTTTTTGTAAATCAGATCGATTCTTTGGTTGAGGTCTAGCGTTTTCTTTTAAAGCATCGGCAATAGTATTTTGATTTTGTTCAAAATTTCTTAACATTAACTGACATTTTAAGTGTTTTCCAGAATGCCCGTGTTCACGCAACGATCGAGTAATATTTAAAAAATCTGTAAATCCGTCCCTATTCCAAACGCAATATTTATTCGAAAAGAGTAAACACGACCAACAAAACAATTTTTGTAAGGCGGCACTAGTACATATAGCCAATTATATTCTGAAAACCAGGAACACTTAAAATTAATCTTATAGGATCTGCCACTTTTTTTAAATCTATGGTTAAGATTCCAGTAGGTCGCCCGTGTAACAAAACGTCTCTCTTATCCATATCTGACCAACGACTGAATGGAGTTTCCAACAAATTACAAACTATGTCATTAATTGGGTTCATTTTTAAAACACACAATAAAAATTGAACCAAGTAGGTACTTCCACACTATTGAATTAACTAAAAAACAAAAACACAACTTTTTAATCCCACAGTAAATAACAGTTAAAACGATATCTATGACTGTAAGTTACGCGAAGCCTCAAAAATAAATACCCAAACGTCCCGAACCTATGATAAAACAATGGTATACGACTAATCTATTTTCAAATTGCACTTCTTTAAAATGCAAATTTATTCATGCTGCCACGTGACGTCTCGCGTTTCAGACGCCAGTGAAGTCACGTAACCATAGCGACGAGAAAACAAAACCGCTTGACTGGATGGCTCTGCTTGCCTTCCAATGCTGTTGAGTAGAGAACACGGCGGTCGACTGGGGCGTGCCAAAATGCACGAGAATGTATAATTATTGTCCATCGGAGTTAACCGTGGCCCTATTATGCATAGCTATATTCGGATTAAATTAATATTATTAATTCGAACATAATTATTTTTTAAGGGCTAAAATGGTAGCTATATTGGTACATTAATATTTAATATTGTCGAAAACATTTCCTCCTGGTTTTATTTATTTTTTTTTTGTGAAGGGCCCCTTCACCTACTTCACCTGATGAGCCGCCACTGATTTACCATCTGTTTCGGATTATTCTGATCTCGTCAGTGTAGGGTAAGTGTTCACACCTTACCAAACGAAAGTCTTAATACTAACAATTTTAATATTAATCTTCATAGGTTATACAGACAAAGTGTCCTTAAAATGACCAACAACGCTTCACTACAAATTCCTTAACCAAAAATAAGGCGATCTAGGCAAACTTATCTATATGCAATGTTGCTTCGTTTTGCCGCTACAGCACCCTAAAGTTTAAAAATTAATATTGTTTTTTCGGAATAATTTCTAAACGCCTTTATCGATTTCCACTAATTTTGCAACTAAGAATGGCTACTGTTAAAAGCGTGTTTTGACGTATGCGCCATCTTTTTTTAATACCTGCAAATTTAAAAATAGCGTGTGATCGTTAATTAAAAATTCCTCTTTTTGTTACCCCCCGTATAAATGACTTAAATTATATCTTTCTGACACTAGCTGACTTCACGTTGAAAATTTTTTGTCTCTTGTAAAAATTTAGCCCGACATGCAGTTTCCCTACAAAAGAATTATTTATGATGCAAAACATGAAAAAGTATCGAACAATTGTTATAAAAATTGGTAGATATTTAGAATTAAATTTTTTTTCTCGTTCTGAATAAACAGCAATGAAAAGTTACAAGGTACGGTAAATATTTTTTTTGTAGAGAAACTGCATGTTTGGATAAATTTTTACAAGAGACAAAAAAGGTTCAACGTGAAGTCAGCTAGTGTCATAATTTCAATCACACGCCATTTTTAAATTGGCAGGTATTAAAAAAAGATGGCGCATACGTCATAACACGCTATTAATAGTAGTCATTTTCGGTTTCAAAATTAGTGGAAATCGATAAAGGCGTTTAGAAATTATTCCAAAAAAACAATATTAATTTAAAAACTTTAGCGCTTTGAAGCGTCAAAACGAAGGAACATCGCATATAGGTAAGTGTGCCTAGATCGCCTTATTTTTGGTTAAAGAATTTGTGGTGAAGCGTTGTACAGTCATTTCAAGGACACCCTGTATATGACTTTTAGAGCTATCTCTAGGTATTCCCAGGCCATCTATATGAGCATTATTTTTGAGGGCTTTACTTTCTTGTAAAAACCTCAATGAATATGCTCAGAAAGACTACATAGGAATACCAAGATATAGCGCTATACCCAAGAAATTTGATATTAAAAGATTGAATATAAAGACTCGTTTGATAAGGTATAAACACCTACACTATACTAACGAGAATAAAAGAGTTCAAAACCAGTCTACAGGTGGTAAAATCCTACCAATAATAACTTTAACTCTTCAACTCTTAGTAGAACTATGCAATCAGATTTGGATTTCGATAACTAACTATGTTAGATAAAATACACTCCTTAGCCTTAGAGTAAAAGAAACTTTCCGGTGGTTTAAAAATGTATCTTTCTTGTAATTTTAAAATGTTTACTACCACCTGACCAGTGAATTCTAGATAAACTTTTGTCAAGACCCAAAGAAAAATTTCCTAGAGAACTTTTAGGGTTATCCATTCCCTCTTCCTTATTTTAGTATCACACAATATGTTGCTGGACATTTTCAGTTTCTTTATTTATTTTTTTTTTCAGGGAAGGCCAACAGTCTCAAGAAGAATGGCATCGACTCTATGGACGGTGTTCTGGCAATGAAATATACCACATAGTTTTAGGAGACAGCAGATTTTTTGGAGAATATGAAGGAAAAAGTTTTACATATGCCAGTTTTCATTCTCATAGAAAGTGAGCGCATTTTTACTCAAAAGTCCTTTGCATATACAGGGTCTTAGCATTACTGTCTCGGTAACTACAAGAGATAGAGAGTTGATTAAATAGAGGCAGGGTGGTCTTTTTTAATGCCGAATAATGTGTTAAAAACGAATTTTAACTTATTACCACAAACTTTCCCAATTTTAAAATGGTAAAATATAGTTACTCCTAAATTTTTTTAGTAAATGTATTATTTTTGATACAAGTTGTTTTAGCTTTAAACGAGGGGTAAATACCTGACTAAAATGTGTACACCAGAAATCCAGTTTTGTGATAGAAATCCACAGATATCCACGGAAATCCACAGAAATCCAAAGACATCCACAGAAATCCTGAGACATCCACTGAAATTTACGGACATCTACAGACATCCATGGAAATCCATAGAGATCCATAGACATCTTCGGAAATCCACGGACATCCGTGAAAATTTATAAATTTGTATATCGCATAAACCGCGAAAATATGCGGATTAGGTGTAATTTATCATCGGCGATCTCTATAGGTTCGTAAAAAATGAACTCAAAACTTTGCAAATATCATCTGGTTTTGACCATAAAAATTCTCTGTTGCTCTTTTGTTTAGTTTTAAAAACCTGACGACATATTCCATTTTGACAATTGTAATTAGGCCCAAATACCATCGTTGCTCTTAATAAATAGCAAAATATTTTCCACATTCTTGTTGAATAGAATCTGTGTTTTGATAAAAAGTCGAAGTGTCAGTATTCGCAGAAGTCTTTTTTGTAAATGGATCATTTGAAAAATTACCGAGCGAATTATTGTCGGAGCATTCCATATTTTTTTGGGTTTCATCAGAAAAGGTTTCAGTGTCTGTGCTATCAGCGTATTTGATACTAAATCCGTTGTCTGACGATTCCTCGGATGATTAAATTTTTCCTTGACTTTCCTTTATGAACGGATGTGTATAGTCGTTTCTTTACGGTCTTCTTACCCTTCGGTAAAATCTTTCTTTTTGATTTAACAGAACTGTTATTAGAGGTTGTCGATTTGCTGGTAAAAAATCTTCGCAACCTATCAGTACTCACTCTTTGTATTGTTTCTTCTAACAGCCAGCATAATGAAGATTTCTTGATAACAGTGGACTCTCCATCTGCTACTGTTACTCGTATTAGTGGTCCCTTTTCATAAACAGTATATCGCTCTTCTGACTGCAACTTTAGAGAAAAATCTTTTAACAAGAGTTCTTCACCAATACCTGTTACACTTAAATTGCACATATCAGTGTGTATTTCGGATTGAGTGTCAGCAAGGGGATCAGAGTTTTCGTTTAGCTGACGTTGGATCGGTGATAACACCTTGAAAATGTCACAATCCTGAGCTTCGGTAACAGCCAAATCGTACAGAATTCATATCGCAGTCACTCAAAGCACTTTTAAACAAAACTTAGCTGAAGAAACAGCCGTACTTACCTACTGTTTGCTATTTTAGTTTGTATACAAACAGTACTGTAAAGAACGAAATATGCAACTCGGACAGTGAATTGGGCACAGATTAAAGCGGAGCGCAGTGATGCCAAGTATACTTACTAAAATTTTTCAAGTTTATCGAGAATATAGAAATAAACTGTACGCCACCGGATGATATCTAAAACATTAAATTACAGGAACATCTTGATTTTTAAGTGACAGTTATTTTTCTTCTCTTGAATAGCTCACAGAAAAATGCGCGAAAAAATGCCTAAAACATACGCAAAAATTCCTAAATGTATAAAAATATCTAAAATTATTAAGAATTTCGTCAATCTGGCATCATGGGCAAAGCGTTATATCTGTGAAAAGAAGCGCGGTTGCCACGTGGACATACATTAAATTCATCGACATCCATTGAAATCCACGGACATCCGTGGACATCCATAGAATTTCACGGACATCCGTGGACATCCATAGAAATCCATGGACATCCATAGAAATCCACGGACATCCGTGGACATCCATAGAAATCCACGGAAATCCACATTGGTGTACACCAGAAATCCACAGGTGTTTACCCCTCGGCTTTAAATAGTTTTTTTATGTTTACTACAAATTATACAATATACCAGGACCGCGTATTTTAAAAACATTTTACATTATACAGGGTGACTCAAGAAAGTGGAACGAACTAAATTTGTATATTTTTAAATAGAACACCCTGTAGATAATTGCATTTTTGAATTGTACTAAAAGAGTTACAGTTTGAGTTAGATGAAATATAATTGGTTCTTCAATTTTGGTTCCTTACAAAACATAATACGGTGCGCAGCAAACATTTTTTAAAAACTGGAATCGGTAGTACATTATTTTAAAAAAATTAACTTTTTTATTTTTAAAGATCATAGTACTATTAACTCTAGCATACCATTTACTACTATCTCTAATAAAGTCTTCAAATATATACTTATACTCTATTTCAGAAAGGTGTATAGTAATAAAAGCTCATTAGGTATGCAAAGGGGCTACAGAGAGACCTAACGAATATTTAAGTCACTTTCATTATTTAGCGTTGATTTAATTGCAAAGCTCTTTATTTTCATCAACCACCTTGGTTTGGGTCAATTTATGGGTTTTGCCTATTGTTATACATTCTGAAACACTGACCATGGCGTGACAATGGCGTGCATTAGGTACATATTATTAGGTACAATTATTTTTTATTAAACAATATAAAAAAATACAAAATACATTATACAGAAATTAAATTATAAAAAAATAATAATATTCTTCTTCATCTGAGGAACTGTCATCTCCTCTTAAAGTTATAATTAATTGGTCGACCGTCCGATCGATCAGGCGGTCAGGATCACACATTTTCTCCTCCTCTTTAATGACATGATGGACGCCAGTTCTCTGGTGTCTCTTCCTAAATGGCTTGATCAAACAGTAGCTTAACGTCTTTCATTTTGAATGTCGTGTTGTGTCTTGCTACAAATCCTTTTACTTGCGCCCATATAAGTTCTATAGGATTTAGTTCGCAAAGATATGGCGGTGAACGCAGCACAGTTACACTATGTTTTTCAGCTATATATTCCACGGCATATTTCATAAAACGATGTTGGTGTAAATTTGCTATAGCTAATAGTTCCTTCTTTATCAAATTATCTTCTTTTTTTTCTTTGGTTAGTTATTATAAATAATTGAATGCACAAAATTTACCTGCGCCTATGACCGACTTTTTTGGAACACCCTGTATAAACAAGAATATTTTCCTGAAACGCGCCCTAGGATACAGGTAAAGTCTGTAAAATATTAAAATTCTAACTTAATTCACAAGTAAGCTATAGAAGACGGGAGTTGAGGTGCAGGACCCTGTATAAAATTAATAAGAATTAATTTTATGCTATTTTATTTTCTCCAATGAAGTTTAAATTTGGCCTACAATAAAACAATTTTATTTTTTTATAACTTTTTTTAATACCCTGAATACCTACGGAACGAACAAGGCACTTTTGTTCCAAGAACATTAATCAAATTTGGCCCTGGAGACAAAAAAATCGAGAGATAATGGCCCAAAATTTACAAGTCTAAAAACATCCTATATATCACACTTATTCTGCCCGTGTAGGCTCTTTCAACTATAAGAAATATAAAAGTATAAGAGAGAAAAAATAAAAATGTCTTTTTCAATATTTTAGATACATGCGAGAGAAAAAAAATATAAAAAAAATTGTTGTGTTTGAATTTAAAAAATGTATTTTATTTGAAAAATATAGTCAATTTTGGTGTCGGTCATAGGCGCAGGTAAATTTTGTGCATTCAATTATTTATAATAACTAACCAAAGAAAAAAAGAAGATAATTTGATAAAGAAGGAACTATTAGCTATAACAAATTTAAATCTAAATAAGTAAGAATATTTTGTAGCATGTAATCTAAAAAATAGATCCCTATGACGTCACACTTTTTTGAACACCCTGTATAAACAAAAATATTTGTCTGAAATACGCCCTAGGATACAGGTAAAGTCTGCAAAATATCAAAATCCCAACTTAATAAACTTATTAGCAGGACCCTGTATTTTGTCCGCGGAGAAGAGAACAAATAGACAAAAAAGTTAAAGATACGAAATTAAAAGAGATTATGGTTATAGTCCTCTAGGAGTCTAGGCCCCATAATAAAAAATCTATGCTTTAAATATTTTTTAAGGTACGGAGTAGCATTAATAGGAGTACGACCATCCGAACTTCCGGAATTCTATGAAGACACCATCCTTCTGAATCCAGGTCCTAGGCACATTATGAAGAAAAGCGACACTTGCTACTACCTCAGCATCACCAAGGAAGAGAACTCTTCCTTTAGCGTGGCCAATCAGCACACCGATAATAACAACACAGCGACTGAACCCGCGGCGCCTGCGACTACAACGAAGGAACCGGACAAGTTCACCAACCTACAATTTAAAGATGGTACCTCCCCTCCTCAACTTATTCTGCAAGTGCCAACTTGTGTCAGTGAGTGTTGTACCACCGCATGCTTTCGCTTTTTCACGTTTTTTTCATAAATTCATCTGTGTGTCATCGAGGTAGTCCCATCAAATGCTGTTTTTTTTTTTTGATTAAATTGTGTTTTTGAGACACTGGTGACCATAAAATATCTTTAGTCATTTCCGTGTAACTTCTATCTTTAAATTATTTAGGGAAATGGAGGAAGTAAAGTTCAATTGAAGAAGGTAGACTCTCTTTCCTCCATTTCTTTAATTAATTTTACAATGACCCTTTTAGGGAGCAGCTTTTTATAACTCTCTTAAAAACACCCCATCACGAGTTTTTCGAGTATAGAGAGTTACTGAAACAGTAATTTTGCAAATAAAATTCTAGAGGACTATTATAACAGCGGGTTGGACAAAGTTTAACTTCCTTACGTGGGAGGGCTAAAAGCACTCTCCAAGGGGATGGAAAAACGCTTTTGAAGGTATTGGAAAAAAAAATATGTAGAGAGTTGTTGGAGATCGTTTCCAATCAGTGGCGTATATAGAGGGGGGGGGGGGGCTGCCGGACTTAATTTCAATTTTTAAATAATGTATTCTTGGCTTAAATTACAAAGGTCTTGTAGCAAATTTGGTTTTTAAACTTTTCCTTCTAAAAGTCCTATTTTATATAGAGATTAATGTGTCGGACGCATGTCGTTTTATGATGCAATTTTAAAGAAAAACGAGTAAAAAGAATAATATTTTAGAGTATTTTTCTATTATATACTTCCGTTTTCCCCTTTTTTAGAGATATTTTAAATCAACAAAAATATAACCAAATGCAATAAAATATTTTTACAACAAAAAACAATTAGGGATTTATTTTTAAAGACAAAAATTAAAGTAAAAACTTTAATTAAAAAAATAGTGCGGGAAGAAACGAGAATGCTTTATTATGAATATACAAAACGGCACTTAAAAAGTAGTATTTCAAAACCTAAGCATTTTCACTAAAAATTGCTCTTAGATCTACGCTTCTAAAATACATGATTTCTAAAAAAAATCATCAATTTTGGCGTGGTGAGCGATATTTACATTTTACTTCATTTTTAATCATAAAAAAAGAGCCTGAAAAGGGCTGGTTAGAATCATACATACGTCTTATGTTAAAATTTTGGATTGACACTAATATTTTTCACTAATGTAAAAAATGTTTTTTTTTTGAAATAAAGAGCCAGCTAGGAATATCAAAAAAAAAGTAAAAAAAAAAAATTACAAAAACAAATTTATTCCAACGATGTAGAGGGAGAGAGGTAATAATTTAATTTTCGAAATTTGATAGTAATTAGGAGAATTTTAAACAAACTTTGGGCGTGGCCTCGAAAATTTTTCGCCTACGGCGCTTTTCGCCCTGTGAAATACATGTAGTCCCGACTCCCCCTCCCTGAGTAATACCTTGGCTATCGAGGTGAAAGTTACAGAAAAACATGGTTAATTACATATTTGGCATCAAATGTTGTTGGAAATATTAGTTTATACAGGGTGATTCACGTTGAGTGGCCTATTAGAAGATCTCGAAAACGAGTAAACTTATCTTTCTAAAAATTTGATAGCAGGCATAATTGGCTTTGGGCTTTTAAACATTATCTTTTGAGGTTTCTGTTACTTTCGGTTAATGCCAACTTTGCTATTTTAAATCTAATACCCTGTATATTTTAGCATTTTTGATAACCTTATTAAAATCTAAATAACTTTTGTTAATAATAATCTATTCCTATCTCTAACCGTTTTTGAGATATGAATTATAAAAGGATTTTTTTGTGTAAAAAGGCTCCGAGAAGAAAGTTTAGTAACTCTGAAACTAATAAAGGTAAACATTTAAAATTTTGTAAGCTTTCAAGTAATACATAGATCTTTAGTTTAAATTACTTAAGTTTCACGTTTTATATACAGGGAGTTCTTAAAATTGTGCCAATGTTTCCATTTAAATAAATGTGCATAAGTCAATTTTTGCAAATGGAACATCCTATTTTTTAGCTTACTAACGTGTAAAGAATTAAATTTCTTATCTAAATGCCTTATATGTTACAATCCACATTTTTAGTCGTTTTGGAATTATGAGCAATTTAAATAAAAAATCTTAAAATTTCTCTTTGTAATAATGTCGCATTAGCGACATTATTTTTGAAAAGAAGACTTCGACTGGGATTTACGTTTAACTTTGAAAATTAGAAATAGCTAAGCAACGAACATGGGCGCTTAATAGTAAATGGTAACAAAGCTCAAAGTTAAACGAAAATCCCAGTCGAAGTCTTCTTTTCAAAAATAATGTCGCATTAACACAAACAGAAATTTTAAGATTTTTTATTTAAATTGCTCATAATTCCAAAACGACTAAAAATGTGGATTGTAACATATAAGGCATTTAGATAGGAAATTTAATTCTCTACACGTTAGTAAGCTAAAAAATAGGGTGTTCCATTTGCAAAAATTGACTTATGCACATTTATTTAAATGGAAACATTGGCACAATTTTAAGAACTCCCTGTATAAAAAACGTAAAACTTAAGTAATTTAAACTAAAGATCTATGTATTACTTGAAAGCTTACAAAATTTTAAATGTTTACCTTTATTAGTTTCAGAGTTACTAAACTTTCTTCTCGGAGCGTTTTTACACAGAAAAATCCTTTTATAATTAATTAATATTAACAAAAGTTATTTAGATTTTAATAAGGTTATCAAAAATGTTAAAATATACAGGGTATTCCATTTGAAATAGCAAAGTTGGCATTAACTTCCGGTGTAACCGGAAGTAACAAAAACCTCAAATAATAATGTTTTAAAAGCTAAAAGCCAATTATGCCTGCTATCAAATTTCTAGAAAGATAAGTTTACTCGTTTTCGAGATCTTCTAATAGGCCACTCAACGTGAATCACCCTGTATATATAGACAAATTTAAAAAAAAAAAAAAATTATTACTGTCCATCTTTGCATGTTGAAGAGTCTCTGCAGATATGCTGTAAATTTTATTTTTATTTTATTAAAAATTTGTCAAAATTCAGAGTTAAATAAATCAATTTTCAACAATTATTTTTATTTTCTAAAAGAGACTTCTTCCAGAAAATAAATTTATTTGATTGCTTTAATATATTACAATAATAAAATAAATAAATAAAATCATTTTCCTATCCTAAATATCATATAATAGTTTTTGAACAAAAAACATCTGTATGTGCAGTATTGACTAGTAGTTTTTTGTTAATAATCATTAATTATATGTACAAATCAGCATTAGGAAAAATGAGAAAAAAATAAAACAATACAAATATCTTAAATTACAAAACCTGTATACAGACAACAAAGTTTACAAAACAACTAGTCAACAAACATCGCAACACAATTAGTTAAAAAACCTCTCAAATTGATGAAGATTTATTACGTTTTAACTTATAATTGATGCTAAATACGTAATTAACTAGGTTTTTTTGTAACTTTCACCTCGATAGCCAAAGTATCATTCATATGCACCCTTCAAAAAAGAGAAAATTAATTTTCGAAAGCTCTGCGCTTGTAAAAAAGGAGTTCTACTTCACCCCTAGACCGCATCTTCAAAATTTAGAATCTGTTTTTTATTAGTCGGTCAAGACTACACTACCACATATATTCTAAATACAATCATGTGTCTTCTTTTTTAGCTGTGTATAGAAGGCATTAAAATAAACAACATTTTTAAATACCTTTTTGCGAAAAACTCAAAAATTAGGTACTTACATTCATGTATTATACTATGGATAAAATACGGTTCTGCCTACCTTGCCCGTTGAATATCATTAAGAAAACTTCTGGGTGTAGGATGAGCCCGCAAGGAAAAGCGTTCTGCGTATAATCTCGAAGCAGCAACCGCACTTTGACGACACTCACCGTAAATTAGCACCATATCTACTATATCATTTAAAATTAACTTGCTTCAGAAAAACACACCGCAGCATATTGCCAAATAACTGACGACCAACTCGTAAATTGTATGACTAATAAGAGATAAGACATACAACATAAGGTATAGCAGGCTACGTTTTGATGACCAGGCCCGCATTTATAATAATAATAATAATAATATTAATAATAATAATAATAATAATAATAATAATAATAATAATAATAATAATAATACAATAGAATACAACAACAAATTAAATTGCATGAACCAAGGGCGAAGTTTAGCCGAATCAGCATGAGTCAGCTATTCTTACACTTAACCCTAGAGAGACTTATCGCTAAAAACAAAAGGTGTAAAACCTAACTTAACAACGAGAAAAAAAATTATTAACTTAACACCTGCTCAAGTTTAGCTAAATCAGCAGAGTCAGCCATTGTTACACCAACCCCAATAAGACTTATCGATAAGAAGAAAATGTATAATACCTAACTTAAAGAAAAAATTAATTATCTAACACCTACTCACGTTTAATCAAATAGCAATTAGCTATTCTTACACACTAGTGAAAAGTACTCGCTAAGAAAGAGAGGTATATATAACCTAACTTAGCAAAAAGAAAAAAAATTATGAAATGATTTAAAAACTTGCTCAAGTAAACTAGTTTATTTATTTATATATTAATATAAAAAAATATACAAAATATTAGAAAAAAAATAAGATTGAGACGACAGTAACATGAATTTAACTTTTTTTTTTAAAAGTAATAATGCTTATATTGTCTGAACAAAACGGCAGATTATTATACATACTAACAGAACAGTATAAAAAGCTTTTCTGAAACATGGCAGTTCTGTGTCGAGGAATATGAAGTAAGGATCGGGATCTGACGTTAACAGAGTGATAGTCCAGCCGCCTTGAGAATTTGGAAAGTAAATAAGATGGTTTCCTTATCAGTAAAATTCGATGTACAAAAGTAAGGAAGAGAAGTTTTGCACGGTTCTGCATATTGAGCCACTGTAGCTGAGATATGGAAGGAGAAACGTGGTCGAATTTGCGCAAGCCAAATATATATCTGCAGCAGGCATTTTGTACCTTTTGGATTCTTCTCTTATCGAAAGCAGTCATGTAGTTGTAGTATTTAGATTTTTAACTTCTGTATCTCGCCTATTTTTAAGTTTTTTGAAAAAAGGTATTCGAAAATGTTGTTTATTTTAATGCCTTCTATACAGAGCTAAAAACGAAGTATCAATTTAGGAATCACCCTGTATAACTTATTGGAATAACCATATAATAGGAAATGGTGAGTGACATCCCAATAGGGCTTTTTAGAAAATGTTGAACCAAAACTTTAATAAGAAAACAAAAGAAACATATTACCAAATATTAAGGGTAAAATGTGAGAGATTAGTTAATAGAAAAAGTACGTTAGGGTGACGAAGAGGGAAAAATTAGATGCATTACTACAGGTTCAAATTCGACCCTCATAATTGGGATCTCGTTAAAGGTAAGAGTTACAGCGAAGGATAAATAGTTTTTTTACCAGAAGGAAATAAATTTAACTTTACATTTTCATTACCCCTTTTGATTTTCTATACCTTTTTTGTTATCAGAAATTAATTATAATGTGTCGTCTCCAGAATATTTGGTGTGTTTTTTAAGTTAGTAAGTAGAAAAAATGTATTGTTCCAACTTACCATTTATAAGGTCCCAATGGTAAGCGTCGAATTTGTACAACCCTGTATTTGAGTATTTGTGCTTATTCAATGTCATTCCTTAGAAAAACTCTGGGTGGACATATGAAAAGGTGGGATAAATGGGCAAATAATAACGCTCTCAGGATACCTTTAAAAAAACTAAAAATCAAATTATAAGCATGTGAAGTAAGTTTTTGTCGGCTTTTACAAATCAAAATAAAATAAAAAAGCTTTTTTGTCCCGCTCTAGAATGTGACCACCAAAAAATCATATTCTACCATATTAGTAATATCGTTTAATTTTATAGGTTTTTAATTTAATCTTTGATGTTGTTATTTACCTGTAGTCCCCGTCAATAATGATTTATATTCTTATAATAATTATTTAAATTATTTTTTTCCTTTGGTTGTGCCATCGACAGCGCCAGTATTTACTACACGCAGATTGGTCCAAAATTATTGCTTACACCTATTATTAATAGTGTATTTAATTTATCACTTTCTAAATAAAACGTATTGCGCATATGCCATATACAGGGTGTGTCAGTAAGGTGTCTGTCTAAGATAGCACCTAAACTATCAAAGATAGGGAAAAAAGTGTAATACAAAAGTTAAAGGGGTTTTTAGGATACATATTCTAAAAATATTTTCTAATCTACAGGGTGGTCCTAAAAAGTGGTACTGAATAATAAAAGAGAAAATTAAATAAGACACCCAGTATAATTTTCTAGAATATGATTCAGTGGAATAAGGACTTTGCAACCCTATTAAATTTTTTGAAGTGAAATGCAACGTTGCCAAGTAATTAATTTTTTTCCGAAACTTTAGTAATTTTAAGGGTTTCGTTAAAAAATCATAGCAACCCGTGGATTAACCCTAGGCAAGTATAATTTACGTTGTTAGTACTTTAAGGTACGATATATTGATCTATAATAATGTTTTTTAAATCTCTTATACAGAGCGTTCATTACAAGTTGGACAACTCGATAGTTTTAAAAATTATTTATTTCAATTTTTTTAAATGGGACCCTCCTATTTTTTTTAGGCAAAAGCATTTATCTTTCGAAAACCTTACTTTTTTGTTAAACATGTCATATATCTAAATATCATAGTTTTTGAAATATTTTAGGATTTGTCTTAAATCAGGGTAAAAAAGAAAGTTCTAATTAAACAATTTAGTCAAGATTGCTTTGGATCAAAAAATATATAATTTTTTTTGTCACAGCTGTTATTGCAAAATTATTTCGCTAACATTTTGTGCTTTATTACTGTTTAAATTTTAGTTTCCTGAACTAACTTTATCATAACTCATATTTTTCTATTTCGATAAGATTAGTTCGGGAAACTAAACTTTAAACAGTAATAAAGCACAAAATGTTGGCGAAATAATTTTGCAATGACAGCTATGACAAAGAAAATTATTTATTTTTTGTTCCAAAGCAATCTTCACTAAATAGTTTAATACGAACTTTCCTTTTTTCCCTGATTTAAGACAAATCCAAAAATATTTTAAAAACTATGATATTTAGATATATGACATGTTTAACAAAAAAGTAAGGTTTTCGAAAGATAAATTCTTTTGCCTAAAAAAATTAGAGGGGTTCCATTTAAAAAAATTGAAATAAAGCATTTTTAAAACTATCGAGTTGTCCAACTTGTAATGAACGCTCTGCATAAGAGATTTAAAAAACATTATTATAGATCAATATATCGTACCATTAAGTATTTACAACGTAAATTATACTTGCCTAGGGTTAATCCACGGGTTGCTATGATTTTTTAACGATACCCTTAAAATTACTAAAATTTCGGAAAAAAATTAATTACTTGGCAACGTTGCATTTCACTTCAAAAAATGTAATAGGGTTGCAAAGTCCTTATTCCATTGAATCATATTCTATAAAATTATACTGGGTGTTCCATTTAATTTTCTTTTTTATTATTCAGTATCACTTTTTGGGACCACCCTGTAGATTAGAAAATATTTTTAGATTATGTATCCTAAAAAACCCTTTAACTTTTGTATTACACATTTTTCCCTATCTTTGATAGTTTAGGTGCTATCTAAGACAGACACCTTACTGACACACCCTGTATACAATATTCTACAGGGTACTGCGCCTCACCTCCCGTCTTCTATAGCTCACTTATTAATTAAGTTAGGATTTTGATATTTTACAGACTTTACCTGTATCCTAGGGCGCATTTCAGGAAAATATTTTTGTTTATACAGGGTGTTCCAAAAAAGTGTGACGTCATAAGGATATGTTTTTTTAGATTACATGCCATATATTTTCTTACTTGTTTCGATGCATCTTGTAGTTTCCTACATACTCCTAAAATTTAAATGAAATCGGTTCAGTATTATAGGCGAAAAATAAATAAAAACAAAAAAAAATCAGTTTTGTACCACTGGATCTAAAAATTAATAAAAAATAAAAATAATGCCTCGTTATTAAGATTCTACAAAGGTACTTAATAAATAAGGTCCTAAAATCTCGTTAACCAAGTTTGATTAATACGAATTGTACAGGGTGTCCAAAATTTAGTTTCAAACTTTGCAAACTTTAAAGCAATTTATTTTTCTTATTTCAAATTGGAACCCCTCTATATTATTGTCATTCGATGCAGAACTAAAATTTAAACATTTGTTCTAACTACAACCCTATCGCAATTTCTAACGCATTAAGACTTATTTACAGAAAACTCGTTTTATTAACCTTTCCACCAGTCATTATTATATAATAAATATCAAAGGTGGCTTTGGAAAACAATTTATTGATATTAAAGTTTATTGAAGTGACAAGAGCCCATTTTGACTTTAGTTATTTTATAGTTTCAAATATTGTTAGATTAGTATATCTTTAACTTATTGCTAAAAAAGAGTAATTTTATAGTAAAGAAATAACTGAAAACTCCGGATGAGTCAAAAATCGAGAGGTAAAATTAGAAAAGATAAAAGTTCTGATGGAGATTCGCAAAAAAAGGAAAATTTGAAAATAGAAGAACTGACGGAAGTTAATGACATAAAGAAAGAAAATAAGGAACTGAAAGAAAAAATAGCGTTATACCAAGAAATTTTAGAGACTAAAGAAGAATTAATTAAATCAAAGGATGTAATTATCAAGGAACTTAATGAGAAGACTATCTTACTGCGTGAAAAAATTGATTCATTAATAATTAACGAGAATAAAGGTAGACAAGCTTTTTCTTATAGTGAGGCATTACAAAAAAATAGAAAAATAGAAGATAGTACAACAGAGAACAGCAAGGCGTTAATAATTAACCCAAAAAATAAACAAGAAATAAAAAAAACTAAAGAAGATATACAAACATTTTTAAAACCTGCTGATCTAAACATTACGATACCTTTTATACGAACAACAAGTGAAGGAGGATTAATAATAAAATGTCAAAATGAAGAAGAAATTAAAAAGATCAAAGAAATAAGTAGAAAAAATATAGGAAAAAATTACAATATCAGTTTGGAACAAAATAAATTTAGAATCAAAATAGTCGGTTTAGAACGAAATTTAAGTAACGAAGAAATTATAAAATTTATAAGGGAGGAAAATAATTGTATGAATGAAAATTCAGAAATAAAAGTACTTAAAGTTGGTAAAATGGTCAATAGATATATGGCGATCATAGAATGTGACAAAGGCACCTATTATAATATTATGAAAAATGGTTTATTGTGCATAGACTTATCAATCTGTTCTGTTTATGAACATATAAATGTTTTGAGGTGTTACAACTGTGCTGGATTTAATCACATGGCCAACAGATGTACGAAAAAAGCGGTATGTTTAAGATGTGGAAGTAAAACACACTTAAGCCCAAATTGTATCAGCAATATTAGTGACTCAAGATGTCCAAATTGTGAAGAATTAAATACAAAATTCAACTTAAATTTAGATATTAAACATTCACCGTTTGAAAAATCATGTCAAGTTTACATCAAAAAAATAGAAAATTCAAGAAAAAATAAGTAGCAATTAAATCAAAATAGTCTGGTCAATTCAAGAAGCAAAGAAAAAATGTTTTTACTTAATGCTCAAGGACTTTTAGGACATCTGGATGAAATTACAAATTTTATGAATATTCAAAAACCTTTAGTTTTTTGTTTTACTGAGACCCACGTAACAGAAGACATTGAAAATTTTGAATTGGAAATAGGTAATTATAATCTAGAAAGACTAAATTCCAGTAGTCGGCATACGGGGGGTGTTATATTTTATATAAGAAATGATTTATTTTACAAAAAGATTTTTCATAAAATAATTCCAAATAACTTGTGGTTTTTACACATAGAAATTAAAATTTTAAATAAGTTATATACGTTAGTGGGTATTTATCATTCGCCAAATTATTCTCATGCTGATTTTTTAAATTATTTTGTTGAATGGTATGAAAGTTTTGGTATTTTAATAAAAAGTGATATCATAGTTATGGGAGATTTCAATATAAATTGGAAGGACAATGGCTTTTATACCAAAAAACTAAAATGTATCCTAAATGATAGTGGTCTTTATCAACTGGTAAATGAAGTAACACATTTAACAGTTAACAGTGCAACTATCATTGACTTGGTAATTTCAAATAACAAAGATTTTGAAACACATAGCATAACAAATCCTATAATTACCGATCACTGTATTGTCGAAATAATTATTTTAAATAAATATAAAAATAGTAAAAAAATTACGGTTCGTCAGCGAAACAATGATGTTGCTATGTTTAGAAATTGTTTAAAAAATATTTCTTATGATTTTAATGAACCAAGTATAAGTACAAAGTGTGATTGTTTTATAAATAATGTAAGAAAAGTATTTGATACTTATTTTCCTAAAAAAGAAGTTATGACATACTCAAAACAAAAATTTTTCTTTAATGATGAAATTAAAGAATTAATAAAATATAAAAATACATGTTTTATTAAATTTAAGTTCACAAATTTGGAAATTGACTGGCTTAAATATAAACAGTCTAGAAATTTAGTGTCATCAAAAATTAGAAATGAAAAAAAAAGTTTTTTAATTTAAAAATAGATGAATGTAAGCATGATTCAAAAAAAATGTGGAAGACTTTAAAATTATTTATATCAGAAAATAAAGTAGAAGAATACAAAGGAATAAGTTTTAATGGAAATATTTTAAACAATAATATTGAGATTGCAGAAAATTTTAACACTTTTTTTATAGAAAGCATAAATCATATAGTTAATTCCATACCAAATTATCAGGACCATTTTATTTTTAAATTAAATTTAACTAGGTTAGAAAACTTTACATTATTAAATTTAAACGAATTGAAACAAATAATATTTAGCTTTTCAAATAAATCAAGTACAGATGATATATCAATAAATTTTTTAAAAACAAATTTTAATGAATTATCCAATCCATTATTAGATATTATTAATTCTAGTTTAAAGTTTGGCATTGTCCCGGAAAATTTAAAGGTAACTACAATAACGCCAATTAGAAAAGTTCAAAATACATCAAAGCCCGAAGAATTTAGACCAATTAATACACTTGTAGCTATCGAAAAAATTTTGGAAAGAGTAGTCTATTATCAGTTATTGGATTTTGTAGAGGAACATAAAATATTATCAAAATTTCAATCAGGGTTTAGAAAGAAATATAGTTGTGAAAGTGCTGTACAGTATGTTTTAAATGATTGGAAACTAGCAGTTGATAAAGGTGAAATGGTGGCCGTTATCTTTTTAGATTTAAAACGAGCATTTGAAACAATTGACAGAAAAAAGTTATTAGAAAAATTACGAAAGTATGGAATTGGTGGACAGGTATATAAATGGTTGCATGACTATTTAATAAATAGATGGCAGGTTGTAAAATGTAATGAGTATGTCTCAAATAAAAAAGGTATTAATGTTGGTGTACCTCAAGGTAGTATACTTGGTCCTTTGCTGTTCATAATTTATATTAATGATTTGGTTTATAATCTAGTCGATTGTAAATATCATTTTTTTGCTGATGATACAGTGATTTACATTTCAAGTAGCAATATAATGTGGATAATAGATAACATGAATAATAAACTATACCTTATATATAAATGGATGTGTGAAAATAAATTGAAAATTAATATCGACAAAACAAAATGTTTATTATTGGGATCTGAAAAGCAATATAGTGAATTTTTGGATCAAAAGCTTTCTTTTAAAATCAATAAAGAAGATATTGAAATTGTAACAAAGATTAAATATTTAGGAGTTATCATAGACCAAAATTTAACCTTTCGTGATCATGTGGACTATACTTGTAAAAAAATTTCAAAAAAAATAGGAGTTTTAAATAGATTAGGAGGATATTTAAGTACTTATAGTAAAAAAATGATTTTTAATTGTATTATTTTACCTCATTTTGTTTTTTGTAGTTCGATTTTATACATGTGTTCACAACAAGATAAAAATAGATTACAAGTTTTACAAAATAGAGCAATGAGAATAATATTGGGGTGTGATAAATATACCAAGATAACAGATATGCTAAATTGTTTGGAATGGATGAACATAGAAAACTTTTTATTATTTCGTAGTTTGATTTTTATTCATAAAATAAATTTAAATATATCAGCACCATATTATGAAAATTTTTTAACAAAATTTAATGAAGTTCATATTCACAATACAAGAGGAAAAAACAACTTTATTTTGGATCATACAAATTTAAAATCTACTCAAAAATCAATATTTTTTAGAGGTATAATAGAATATAATAAATTAGGGAATGAAATTAAAACATATAACTTAAAATTATTTATAAAAAAATTAAAAAAACAAATTTTACATAATATAAGTTTAATACGATAATAGTCTTTCTAGATTGTAATTATCAAAAAAGAAGAAAATGAAGAAAAAGATAAAATGTAAAGGTATTGAAATAGCTCAATGAGCTAATAAAAATTGATTATTATTATATTATTTAAGCTATATTATTTTTTGTGATGGAATACAACCAAGAAGAGCTCGTAGATATGATTTTCTTATTAGGAGCATACTAAAAGAATTTTTATTTGTCCTTTTAGTAAACTTTAATATCAATAAATTGTTTTTCAAAGCCACCTTTGATATTTATTATATAATAATGACTGGTGGAATAGTTAATAAAATGAGTTTTCTGCAAATAAGTCTTAATGCGTTAGAAATTGCGATAAGGTTGTAATTAGAACAAATGTTTGAATTTTAATTCTGCATCAAATGATATAATATTATACAGGGGTTCCAATTTAAAATAAGAAAAATAAATTGCTTTAAAGTTTGCAAAGTTTGACACTAAACTTTGGACACCCTGTACAATTCGTATCAATCAAACTTGGTTAACGAAACTGTGAGACCTTATTTATTAAGTACCTTTGTATAATTTTATTAACGAGACATTATTTTTAATTTTTATTAATTTTTAAAACCAGTGGTGCAAAACTGATTTTTTTTAGTTTTTATTTTTTTTTGCTTATAATACTGAACCGATTTCATTAAAATTTTAGGGGTATGTAGGCAAGTACAAGATGCATCCAAATAAGTAAGAAAATATATGGCATGTAATCTAAAAAAACATATCCTTATGACGTCACACCTTTTTGGAACACCCTCTATAAACGAAAATATTTTCCTGAAATGCACCCTAGGATACAGGTAAAGCTTGCAAAACGTCATAATCCTAACTTAATTAATAAGTGAGCTACAGAAGACGGGAGGTGAGGCACAGGACCCTGTATTAAACAAAATTGTAAATTAGTCTAGCGTTGGGTTGCACAAAAGTTTTTATCGACTAACCAGCAAGTTTGACCGTCAAATAAATGACATTGACAGGAATTATACAAACTACTATTCCTTACAGTACAATAATAAATATTTCCTAACAAGTATTTTCCGTTGCCTAGCAACGGCTTGTGGCTAGATTTTCTAAGAGCTTTAACAAGTTATTTTAGTTGAGTTTTTTTTTTGTAAAATAAAGATATGAATTATATTTATTGACGGGGACTATACACACTAATATACCACACCCCATCTAACTGTTCATTTCACTAAAACAACCATTTAAGTTGTGTTAATTACTTGCAGCTAGTCACGCAGCTCGTTGTGTAAGCTTCGGTTAATATTAATTAATTTGTGAATCCATTATACCTTCTCTCGTTGTTGTATTAGACACATTTATGTTAAGTTCATTAAGATAATCTGTATCTCTTTTATAATATAATAATAATGAGGTTATTCAAATATTTGGATAAAATATTTAAAATTAATATATGGTGGTGCATCGTGGTTGGAATCATAGAAAATCCCATGCAAGTTTTAGATTGTCCAAATATTTGCTCTTCTGTTAATTTTAGAGTGAGGTTGTAGGGAGACTTTTTTGGGGTCTCTGTGTGGTGGGTACACATGCGGAATTTAAATAATTTTGGACAATCCTGTATTTACTTATTTAAATACGATTGCGGTTGGGTTTTTATTGGAATTCAACAGGTGAAGCTGCGGACACTAGTATTTATTGGACTTGTCTACCTGTGATTTGTCATTATCAAATTTAATTTACAAACGATACGCTTTTTAAAAATCATTAACAAATACATTTTACACTGGATTTAATTGATATTTTTAAATAAAACGAACATTATTTTCAAAACGGATTTTTTAATAGGAAACGAACTATTTCGCTTACAATAAAACCTATTGAATAGTATTAAAATCATCAAGAATTGCTAAAAGGGGAGGAAAATAAGAGGGTGCTTAATAATAAACAATTGTTTTTTTATCAAAAACATAATAAATTATTTTATTACACAGTACAGTCGTTTGGAATATTGTTAATTCTTAATGTTCAAATAAACCGAACATGTTGTTTTGAATAAAGTTTGCTTATGGCACACTTACCGTGGCTTTCTCTTAGGATGGTACAATTCATACAGGGTTGTCCAAAAGTGCTTCATTGATATTCGACGACTTTTTCCTACCTTATAAATCAAAACGTCTTAACTTAATACTGTATTTATTATAAAGTAGTAGAGTTTAGCGTCCGTATAATTAAATAGAAAAGAAGTTTTTTTAGCGGCAGGCGGACAAAGTAGTGCATCTATCTTTTGCATTGAGTACACAGGGACGCCAAAGGTAATGGATTCCCTGGGGCACAGGTAGACAATGACAGGCTGTTTCGTTCTTATTAGAACTCATCAGAAAGCCATAACCTGTAAGCGACCCCCAGTACAGCGAGACTATGCTTTCAAGGCATTTTTAAGAAAGAAAAACGCGATGAAAACCCAGTAACGCCATCTATAGGAATCAACTCAATGCAAAAGATAGTCATGACGAAGCAACAATAAACCAAATATATTAGGCCAACACACCAGTATAGGCAACATTTATCGCATCCCCCAATTTTTCTACGGATTTGTAGATTCAAATAAGTTCGCGCTGCAGTATACCCACTCTGCGCTGCCAACCCGTAATACAATGCCGTGTTTTTAAAATAAAGTAGTAGAGTTTAGTGTCCGTATAATTAAATAGAAAAGAAGGTGTTTTTAGCGGTATGATGAGTTGATGATCATGATGAGTTCTAATAAGAACGAAACAGCCTGTCATTGTCTACCTGTGCCCCAGGGAACCCATTACCTTTGGCGTCATTGTGTACTCAATGCAAAAGATAGATGCACTACTTTGTCCGCCTGCCCCAAAAAAAACCTTCTTTTCTACTGTATTTATTTTTTCTCTAAAGATAGGCCGATTCTTAAATTAAAGGGGAAAAAAACAGACGAACAGACCCGAAATATTGATAAAAAAACGAAATATTGAGTGCATCACTAACCATATCTCCTAACAAAAATAGCATGTCTTATTAAATACTTAATGAAAATATTCCATAACGTCTAAACAAATTATTTTCAAAATAGTTTTTATTACAACTACTAATCAGTACTTTTTCCAGATAATACTTCAACAAATGACTCAAAACAATGTTTAAAAGAATCGACAGGGTCCATAACATTTGACGTTTCGATAACCGGCAATCATCTGGACATTCCTCGAGGTGGTGATAATCCGAATCTTTTAAGTCCTGAAATGATCAGCCAACGAAGGAATTCTAGAAGACCCAGTATATTACCCGTAAGTTTCTCAATATAATTCAGGGCTAAACAAAAAATGGTGTAATCAAATCTTTTATAACCATCTTAGTTTTATTTTGCGCATCCGAATGGCGTAAACATGGAAGAGAATAAACATTTTTTACTCAAAGTAAAAAAAATAAATTGACACATTCAAGTATATAAGCGTGTTAAGAAAAGATTGAGGAATAAAATAGGCCTAGAACGAATTTTCTAAAGATGTTATAGTAGAAACTATAATCGAATATATACAACTTTTGATAAAAAAAAGTAAAAAAATTAAATAATATTTTTTATCTACTTTCATTTAGTAATATGAATTTTACAGTTCTGGAAATCGTTTTGTAAGGGCAGCACCAGTGCTGTAATAGATGCGCAGCAAAATGTAGTTTAATCTCCCAGACTATTAGCTTGTTTTAAAGTTGTCACTTTAATTTAATTTTGTGACTGACAGTGACGTGTTAAAAGAAATGTTTTTTGAAATGCTAGCGTTAACCACTGAGCAAAAAGCGATCATTTACAAATTAAACATATTAAATAAGAAACATCGCAGATGAATTGGGGATTAACAAATATACCGTGCTGTTGGCTAAGCACAAAATTGCAGAATATAGAAGTATTGTAAGAAAATCAGTTTCTAATCGCCCCAAAATTTCGAATGACGGCCAAGAAACACATTTTCCTGGTTCGGCTAATACAGCGCGTAGAAGAATTCGTAGTTCGGATAAAAAAAAATGTTTTTGTGCTTCCAATAAAATATTTTTGACCGAAGCAAACAAATAGAGAAGAGTAGAATTTGCTTATGAATATATAAATCAATATATGGGAAACCGTAATATTTTTCGATGAAAAACCTTTCAATCATTCAATAATGGGAAAATCCGCGTTTATAGGCCTTATGGTACGAGATACGATGAAAGATATACAAATAAGACTAACCACGTTTTTCTATAAACGTTTGGGGCTGGATTAGTGCAAGGGGCCGAGGAGTTTGCCAAATAGTGCAGGGGAGGCTCAATGCACCATTATATTGCAACATACTAAACCAAGTTATGATGCCATCTTTCGATGCAGTATATGGTCAAGATTTTGTATTTTAACAAGATATTGCTCCTATACATAAAGCCCGCATAGTTCAAAATTATTTAGAAGAAAATCAAATTCGTGTTCTGCCGTGGCTTTCGAAAAGTCCGGATATCAACCCAATTGAAAACGTTTGGGAAGAATTAAGCCAAAGGATAATGCAAGCATGAGATGCAATAACGCAAAATTATACGAGAAACCTAATGTTAAGTATGCCACGACATTTAAGCCTTAATCGATAACAACGGTGCAACTACCAAATATTAAAAAACATGTTATTATATTAAGGTTTAAATATGATTGAAATTAAAATTTATAGGAACAGAATATTTAAAAATCTTGTTTTATTTTAAAACTCTTAAATGTGCGTAGTTTCATTTTTCCTCGTATTTTTAAAAATGTAGTATTGTTAAACCTTTTCACTTTCATGACAACTATTATAACAACAATGGTAACCTTTCCTCAATAAATTTTACATATTCCTTATAGTCAAGGAGCTACTCTACAACAAAAATTTTGTTGTCCCAGTTTTTTTTGGGCGCAATGGTACCTACTTAGTTGTGTGTTTTAAAAATAAACCCATTAATGACATAGTTTGTAATTTGTTGGAAACTCCATTTAGTCGTTGCACAGATGAGGATAAGAGAGACGTTTTGTTACACGGGTTTTTAGTCAATGTTTGTTTAAGTACCCGCACTATACATACCTAACTCTTCACCATTTTTTAAGACTGCGAGCCCCCACTTAAATATAGACATCCCACTCTTGTTTTATAAACTACTATTGTGTGTTAAATATCTGGTCATCTCTCGTCAACAGAATAAAACATTTGTATAATAATATTACCGACTTAAAAAAGAAGGTATATAATAAGCCTAAAACGATATTGTAATAGATATGATATGACACCAAATTATAAAAACTGCCCTTTGTTACTGAAAATTATCTTTAGCAAAAATAAGAATAACCTTTAAAAATTAAATAATCATTACATAGGTTTTTCTATGCTATACAAATCCAAAAGGTTTACCTAGCTCGTAAAGCTAAAAGTAATTTACTTTACTTTCACGAACGGAACGGTTTTTCTTTATAAGATGAAAAAAAAAGATTTTTATAAAAAGGTCACATGAAAGCGGATTAGTCTTTTCAATTTTCTAAAGTCAAGATGAACCGCATTCGTTTTCTTATGAATAAGCACGACCCTGGTTTTCGGCTTTAAATTATCTCCTCATAAAAATGAAATTCTGTTTTATTATGTCGCACAATACAAAAGACAGAAAAAAATTAAAATTTGTTTATCTTCTTTCAAATGAATTTTACAGTTCTGTAAATCGTTTTGTAAGGGCATCTATTACAGCACTAGTGCTGTTTTGCATTTTTATGCCTTGCAATATTAGATTATCCTCCGTACATATCCGATCTTGTGCCTTGTGACTGATTTATTTTGATGAATAAAAAATTATTTAAAGACTAGAGTTTGATGACGATAGTTAACCTAACGTTATTTAATCAATGTGACTAAAAAATAATTATTACGGACGAGATACTGTATATAGGGAATTTTTCTTCCATATAACTATTGAATAAGTACTTAGTCCATGGTGTTTGTTATACAGGGTTGCCCAGAAGTCCGGAATAAAATTAATACAGCCTTAATCTGTAACTTTTGGGGAAACCGCTCGGACACCTCAATTTAGTTTTGTATATGCTCATATTTTGACGTTGTTCGTTTGTTGTTTTTTTTATAGACATTTGTCAAAGATATGAGAACATCGATCTTTTTTTTAAATGGAAATATACAGCTTGTGATGCATCATTTAAAAGCTAATATCTCGTACAGTATGCTCATACATTTTGACGCGATTCTGTCAAGCTATTTCAAAATGGCGACTGTTAAAATTTTTTTAAAAATCTCTATTTAAATAAGCGGAAATGATAAATCATTGATGTTTTTTTTACCTTTCAAGGTAAGAAATCTTCATTGTTTCACGTTCTGACGTTTTGTGACAATAGTTGAATAGTAAAATAGTAATTTAACCAACAAGTACATTAATAATGGCGATTAATGATCGAAATATTTTAACGCGTGAGCGTAGCGAACGCGTTAATGTTCGAGATCATTAAACGCATTTTAATGTAAGAGTTGGTTACAATGTTTTTTCGTCGACCGTATTTTTTACTAAAGTGAGGAAAAACAGTTAACAACTTTTATTTTACAATCCAGATTTCACAATTCTACAAATACTAATGACAGCGGACGACGTTTTGGATTGACGTTTTATTATTTTGTTAATTTGTTTGCATGGCTGCCTTTAATTTTAATTACCAAAATCGTGCATTTACAGAAAATCATGCATTAATAGGGGTCATTAATAAATGATTTTGAAAACGTTAATATCGGATGTAAATACACGGTCGACGGAAAAAAACATTAATGAATTATTATTTCCGCTAACTTAATAGAGATTTTTTTAAAACTTTTAACAGTTGCCATTTTAAAATAGCTTAACAAAATCGCGCCAAAATGTATGAGCATAGTGTACAAGATATTAGCTTTTAAATGATGTATCACAAGGAGTATATTTCCATTAAAAAAAAAGATCGATGTCGGATGTCGTCATATCTTTGAAAAACAAAAAACAAACGAATAACGTTAAAATGTGATCATATATAAAACTAAGTTGACATGTCCGAGCGTTTTCCCCAAAAGTTACATAAGGCTGTATTAATTATATTCCGGACTTCTGGGCAACCCTGTATATGTAAGCATTAATTTTAACAAAGTAAATTACAATTTATTTACCATGATCCTACATAGTACACGCTCTCCTACTCCAAGTTTTAATGTCATTTAAAAAATATAGAAATATTTAATTTTATGATTTACAAAAGTATGATGTTCATCTATTATTATACATCACGCAATTTAAGTAACTATGACTCACATTTTATATCAAATTAATTTTAATCAATACTATAATGGAATTAGAGAAAATATCTATCTAGCCATGATAAAAACAACTAGTAAATTGTCCATTGCCTAGCAACTTTTAATAGAAATAACATTGTGAGTGTATGTATGTGCTAGTAAATTGGAAACGTCGCAGTGTTATCAAATGTTTACCAAAAGAACAGTATAGCCTCAAAATATTGCCAAGCAAATAATTGAATATTTTTGGGACGCGACCCAAAAAAAAATTAAATAACAGGCAAAAAATATAGATCGCTTCAAATATTTTAAGTTCAATCATCATGCTGTTATACAGGATCTCATTTTGCATGGAAACAATCAATTATTTCTTAAAGCAAGAAAGCTAGCGAAGTATTTTAAATATCAAAGTTGGAGTTTTAAAAAATGTAATTAACCCAAAAAAAAAAAATTAAGTATACAGGGTGTCCCACCGGAAACCGAATCGATCTATATATAGAAAACTATACATAGGAAAATTTTGAAAATTTGACAGTATGCTGATGCTGATGGGGGCGACCGGGCTAAAATATTTTCATAATGGTGGCACTTCCGGTTATACCGGAAGTAAGTGTCAACTTGCTTATTTTAAATAGAACATCCTATATATTATTACATTGTTGCATTCTACGCACGATTCTAGACAGATTTTGTATACCATGTGCTATACCTATGTCTAAACGTTTTTGACATAATTGAATTTTTATGTCAAAAATGACGTTTGCAAGACTTAGAATAATTATCAATTTTTTCTATAAAGAAGCCTTATTTATTTAATTTTAGTGAGATTCCTTGTTATAAAGGACCTGTTTTAATAGATTTTTTTATAATATTTTAATAACTATTAATACAGGGTGTTTAAAAAATAAGATTAAAAATGAAAATGAAAAAACTGTCAAAAGTCCAGATTTTCAAATAGAAACACCCAAATTTCATAATGTAATTTGGTCCATGGATTTGCCAACGAAATAAATATTTCTTCAATTGTTTTTTATAATCTTTCTCACAAGTTCATGGCTAACTTAAAAGACAAGTTATGATGCCTAATTTAAATATTTTTTTTTAAATTTTTAGTATCAAGTTCGGAATAAATATACTGTACTACTCAAGTGAATTGTCCATATTGCGCTCGAAAGTTTGAGCGATATGGACATCATATCCACTCTTGTTTTACAAGCTACAATTTTGTATTTAGAAATAACTCAATAAAACTAGCAATTTACAACATTATCAAAACAATAAACTAGTGAATATGTGTTATTAAAAAGTGGCTTCTATATTGGTTATTTAAACATAATATTTAAGTTCAACCGGACCGTATTAGATTTTTTTGTAAAAACATCATTTAAGTTCATAACTTTTTTGGAAAAAGTTATTTGAATCTTTTATGTATTTTAATTACTTTTATACACGGTTAAAACAGAAGTGCGGACTTAGGAGGCACTCAGTAAACCATAGTCCTCTTCAGCCAGAGTAACGTTTCGGCTAGTGTGTCCAATGTAGATTTGTAAATGCATTTTGTTCTTCATATTGTAACAAGTACACCACAATCTACCTTATTCTTCCAACAGTATCTCGGGCGCCACCTCTTGGATTAATGTGGTACGGGGCCCACGTGCACTGGGAGCTTCTTCCAGTGGAGAAAATTAAACCGGGCGTTTAACTACGCAACCGCTTTTTTAAAGCGTCCTGAAAAAGATAGTTGTGGAGTGGAATAATTAAAACAATCAGTTTTTAAATACTTTTTATTGCCCAGCAAAATTGTATACAATTCGGGGCAACTATAGGTTCACAATTTTAAACTCAGGTACTGTACCTTTTGTGTTAGCTATAAGATTTTAAAAATGGTTTATAACAAACAATAATGTGTGTGCACGTGTTAATATGTTTTGGTCAGTCTATATTAGATTATTGTAAAGGAATTTTATGGACATTCATTTAATATTTTTGTGACATTTGATAAAAAGCTGGAAGTATCGGCTCCAACGAAACTGCAGCTATGGATACTATAAAATTTTGATTATAAAATGATAGTGCAAAAGTTATAGAAACCTACTCACCGCCTTTCATTACTTCCATTCGTAATAAACCTTTTACGTGATTAATTCTATTAAATTAACAATTTGATTTGCAGGTCCCCGACATGTTCACAGCTAGCACCCTGAACATCCCCATGGACATCGCCGACGAGGGCGACGAGAGCGATGACGAATTGGAGGATGACGTTCCCTGGAGGTCGCCTAGCGAGAAAATTGCGTAAGTGATAACGCTTGCACATAAATTTGTCTCTGTAACCGTCAACGGATGGTTTGTTTTGAAATACGTTTCGTTCGTTTTAATATTTGAGTGGAAAAGTAAGTGAACGTTTTATTTTCCGCCTTTTGAGGCAGGGGATTTACCTCTCGGATCTTAAGAGCATTTTTAATATTTGAGTAAAGAAACAAATATTTATAATAAAGTTCTCAGTTGAAGTAAAAATACCGTGTAGTTCCCTAGCTAGTTCACATTAAAAATATGATAAGTAAAAATAAGGCGATAATTTGTCAGTTTTAAATAGTACTATGTAAAAAGAGTACTTATTACTGGTAGTAGTAACGTCCCCAAAAATAAAAAATAAATATATCAGCGAACAGGTAGGTGTGCACTGCTTTTTGCATTAAAATACACAGAGATTTTTTTTTTGCTGGGGTTGGCGGACATTGTATCCCCTATCGTCTGGGTAATGTCAACGAGACGGGACCTACAGCTTAACGTGGAATGCGAACCACGTGTATGCACTAGTTATCCTTATTACGCCATAGCAAACTGCGTACTTTTATCCACTAAATTTCGGACATACTTTTTTTTATTATGCCTATGCCCACTCCGGGGATCGAACCCGGACCGCCACGGTTGAATGCCAGTACCTTACTTTTGAGCCACTTCCGCAGTGAAACACAGATATGCTAAAGTAACGGCTTCCCAGGGTCCAGGTGGACCGTGTTCTTTATCTATCTATCTTTATTTGAAATCATGAGAAAAATCTAAAGCAACTTCACAGATCGCGAAATCGTATATTCACCACTAAATTGTAAATTATAGTAAATGCTGGATATGAGGTGGTATATGTGGTAGGTGTCTACTCTAATGCCAAAACCAAAAAAAAAAGTAAAACCACTCGAAAAGTGAACATTTGGAGTTTTACTATTAATATATTCTGCAATATTGCAGATTTGGGAATATATCTCTGCAAATAAACTCACAAGTTGTAAAGTCTTTATAATATCAGCGCTAAATGAAGTTCGTAAACACGATGCTCGACCGTGAGCGACCATTAATAAACTGTTCTGTTAAAAATAAGTAATAATGTACATAATTATTGAGATTCATAAAGTAGGAGATAATGTACATAATATTGAAAAACAACCCCAACTTAAAAAATAAGAATATTTTATTATTTATACGCTTGCATAAATTCAGACTTCCACCCTCTGGTAACCCGAGAATGACTTAAGATATATTATTCAATATAACCTTTTTTTACAAGTTCACAATGTCACAACATGTTAGAACGTGAAACAATGAAGATTTCTTACCTTGAAAGGTGAAAAAAATCAATGATTTATTTTCCGCTTATTTAAATAGAGATTTTTTAAAAACTTTTAACAGTCGTCATTTTGAAATAGCTTGACAGAAAAACCCCAAAATTTATGAGCATACTAAACGAGATATTAGCTTTCAAATGATGTATCACAAGGAGTATGTTTCTATTAAAAAAAAAAAAAGATCGATGTCGGATGTCGTCATATCTTTGACAAATGTCTATCAAAAACCAAACGAATAACGTCAAAATGTGAGCATATATAAAACTAAGTTGACGTGTCCAAGCGTTCTCCCCAAAAGTTACAGGTTAAGGCTATATTAATTTTATTCCGGAGTTCTGGGCAACCCTATACAGCGTGATCAGTTAAGGGTACTGAGCGGCCATATTTCGGAAACCTTAATGTGGGATTTTTGGAGATATGTAAACTTTTATAATTTACTTTTCAATTACGCCTTCTGGCGGAAAAATGCGGAACTTGAAAATTATTTCCAGGATTTTCTCATGGCCACTTTAGTTATCACTTTGTTTTCCTGAATTTCTATGCCCAGTAGTTTCCGAGATATGGCAGCTCCGTACCCCTAACTGATCACGCTGTATAATATTTGGATAGAATATTAAAAAGGGGGCCTATAATATTCCTTCCTAACTGCCAATTTAAACCTTAGACCTGTTAAAAGTTTAATGCTGTCAGGGATCTTATTATATTATTTTACAAGATTAAAACTGAAGTAGCGCTCATAATAGGCAATAAAATGTACTCAACTCTACTTAAAAAAGCTTTATTCATATAACATTTTTAATTTTTATAGCACATAATATACATAACATTGTTAAAATAAGCGTCACAAATATAACATTATTGTTTATATTTTCGTCTTCTGTACAAAACTCTAAACAAAACATGTCGCCTCTTTGTGATCATAAGCGATAGATTGTTGGATCTTTATATTTGTAGCAGTTATTTCACACATCGTACGTTCCCACCACATCGCATATGTACCTGCGTCGTGCGATGACAATGAAATGTAGTTTTTTTTTTACAAAATATTATAAAAATGAAATTTACGAGAATTAAGTGACGCGGCGTCAGTGAAGAATTTGAATCAGTGGAGATTTTGATGATAATATCGGGACATCGTTTGTAATTTTAATGGACGATAAGAAATGTTTATGGTTTAATTTGCACCTATATAATTAAAACTTTAAAATAAGTTTTCAATTTTTTTTTGACAAAAAATAAGGTATCATTCGCCAAAATAAAAGTTTCTTATGAACCCCTTGGTATTTTTTTTGTGTTAAATTTTCTATTAGACAAGCCAGGGCACGATGCCGCATTTTACCCTGGTATGGAAGGCTCTTAAGAAGCAAACCCAAATTATTCACCTCATTTCGGAACCTTATATGTAAAGAGTGTGACGTTTGATATGTGACAGATGAAGTGTGACATATGACAGATGACACACGCCTGCGTACTGCGGGCGCATACGCAGAAGGAACCACAGCGATTGTTGCAGAACTCTCCATCTATCCCTACTTAAGTTAAGAGCTCTGTTAAAATAGAATTTATAATATATAACAAGTTGTGTATGTACGTTTTGTCTCTCTCTCTCTATCTCTCAGCTTAGCATAGGAAACTAGTAATATGCGTACGTACTAGTATCGAAAATCTATTATATCATTAAATTATATCAAAAATTATAATTTCATATTTTTAGAAAGTTTCTGGGTGGGTTTTATTTTTTATACATTTTTTATATACTAACTCTCTTTGACTCTGCAAACAGTCAATAAATGTTTCGAAATACTTTTCATTCCGGTAGTTTTTATAACAAAAAGATACATTCCTTTTCTGTAACAAAAAAAATTGTCTTGTGCCTCTCGTAGGTTTTAAAGCGTTCTTTAAATATTTGAACAAAGAAATAAGTAAATATTTTCTTTCCGTTTTAAGAAAAAATTTCTATGCTTTGGCATGCCTTTGGTGTACTTACTACGTGTATAAATATGTCCCCAAATCACGTAGGGTAACATATTCCATAGTAAACGCCTTTGAAGAATAGTCTAAAATTCTTGATTAACAAGAGCAGAAATTATTATTTTTTGATACTTTCTAAAATAATCGGGGGTAATACCACGAGTGCTTAAAAATTACCGATAATTTTCATGAAAGCTTGTTATTTATAATTCCACGAGTTCGAAGAAGAGTTAGAAGCGCAGATCTAAGAGTAGTTTTTGGTGCAAATGCTTAGGTATTTAAAATACTCCTTCTTAAGTGCCGTTTTGTATATTCATAATAAAGCATTTCCGTTTCTTTCCCCACTATTTTTTTTATTGTAAATTATCACACTTCTTTCTTCTTTCTTAATTAAATTTTTACTTAAATTTTTCTCTTTACCTAAATATAATTACTTAATTGTTTTTTGTTTTTCTTGTAAAAATATTTTATTGCATGGGGTTATATTTTTGTTGATTTAAAATAGCTCTAAAAAAGAGCAAACAGAACAGACAAGTATAATAGAAAAATACTATACCATATTATTCTTTTTACTCGTTTTCCTTTAAAATTGCATCATAAATCAATAACTAAAACGATAAGCGTCCGAAACCTTAATCTCTATATAAAACAGGACTTTTAGAAGGAAAAGTTTAAAAACTAAACGTTTCCTACAAGACCTTTGTAATCTAAGCCAAAAATACATGTTTTTTAAATTTAAATTAAGAGTTCAAGCGTGAGACGAAAAATTACGTTGCAATTAGACTTTTAGACCCGAGCTCCTAGGCTCGGGGGGAAGGGGGGGGGGGCAGCACAGCTGCCCCCCAAATACGCCACTGGCGTCTCCATTAAAAAAAATTAATTGTAGTTTTTAAATTCTTACATCTTAATTTTGGACTCGGGAAAAAATTAAAATACATTTTTTATAGCCTTTTATATAATATACAAGATGACGTTATTAGTTTCCAAATTCGACGTTTCGTTCTTTAGATACCACCGTCAATTTAAATTTTTTAAATAAGGACCAGAAATTTTGATTAAAGCATTTCTCAGCTTTAGGAATTTAAAACAATTTCTCAATTTCGCTATTGCTTAATATACCCAATTGACTTTGCCCCTACTGGTAAAAGTAAAAAATTGAATCAGCCATATTAACTAAAAAGTTTCAAATTTGAGACTGGTACCTATATTGTGACAGTTGAGTCGTTCAGTCGTTAAGAGAAAATGAGATAAAATATATCTTTTTCAAAAGAAACAATTTATTCTAGAATGCTTTTCCTTGTAAGGAAATCTAAAACAGATTTTTCTTTAGTGTGTACCAAAGAGTAAATAAAAAATAAATTATCTATACTTGCTTTTTCTAGGGCTAAGTACGTATGCCATTTATATACCTTTGGTAGGTATTTTATTTTTTTCATTTTTGTAATGTCATCATGGCTATATTTATTAACTGATTAATAGTAGTTTGTACAACGAGAGTGGATATGATGTCCATATCGCACGAGGAAGTAAATAGGCGGAGTGCTTAAACTTCCGAGGGCAATATGAACAATCCACTCGAGTTGAACAGTATATTTTTTCTACGACCTTATGCTAAAAAATGTAAAAAAACAGTTTGTAGGTGGCCGGACTCGAACTCACGACCATTGGTTCCATAGTCCAAAGCTCTACCTTTCGACTACCTAAACCTTAAAATAATTATGGGAAAACCAACTGATAAATGATGCTACATGAAATTAATTTTCTATGCCCATTCAGCAGATTGCATTATTGATAATTCTATTATAAATGCGTCTAGATTTTATTATATTGAACAAATTAATAACAAATTGAACCATATGTATTTAAATTATATAATTTAGTGTCTTGAAAAAGAAGGCGGAGCCTCAGTAAAAATAATATACTGTGATTGGTCAGTACTTTTAAAAACAACAATGGCTTCTCTGTAATTAACTACTAGGATTGGTCAGTTTCATTACCTATCTAGGATGGATATGAGATTTTCCAGCACAGTTAACTGGAATAGCCTACTTTACTCGCCCCTTATCTAAGTGTAAAGGAAACAGCAAATTTCCATGTGGGAGTAGAAAATAGTATATTAGGTCTTAAGTGTGATAAAAAGCATATTACGCACGAATGGAAAAATTGCGAACGAGCCGCGTAACGCCGAGTGCGGTAAATACATGAGTGCGTAATTGCTTTACGACACGCAATACGTACTATACTTTTTCTACGACCCTTACTAATAAATTAAAGATGATTTTATAATTTATAAACTATCGATTTAAACTTCAAATCTCAAATAATGACAATGTTACTGTCAAATATTCAAAACCAAGATACATAAATGTCACGATTTAAAAGTGGTTCAAGGCTAACTGCATTGTTGTATTATAAGTACAGTTGTGTTTATACAGTCGCCAAATTCTGGCTCGGGCCGGGTCAGGTCGTGAAATTCCTGCAGAGTGCAGGGCTTTAACATCATGTATATCTAAAATCTGAACTAAAAGAGATAAGTTTATTTTCGGTTTTAGCACATCAAAAATAGTCAGATTCAGTTGATTTTATTTTAGATACATTTTTGCTATTGTCCAGTGATGTATTTGTTTTAATATCTGTTTAATAAAATCAAACGTCACAGCGTTCACAGGACGATGACCCTAAAATGTATTAAATATTCCCTTTAAATGGCGATTGGTGGGATTCTCTTTGGCACATCCATTGATTCCTGTATCCCCAAAGGGTTCACATTATCTCTCCTACAATTTTATACCGTATTTTCAAAATAAAATAAATGTTATATGATACAGGCAAGTACACCAATAAAATCATTACCCACCCGAGAATATAGAGAATGTATTTTGCTCTCACATTCATGATCAATGTATTAAAACTTTTTTTTCAATTGAATATCTACTTAAATATAACTTAATACTAAACTAAAAACCAGGGCCCGCTCTAGCAATAAGGCGCCCTGGGCAAAACAAGAAATTGCCGCCTTTTTCATCCCTTCTTCGTTTTATACCTACCAGAGCAATTGTATAAATTGTATGTCTATTCCTCGCCGCTCGCCGGCTTGTCCTTTGCTGCGACGCCGCCATGACCAAAAAAAGTACCGGTGCCGGTGCCGGCGTTGTTCTGCTTGCTTTGTCGCGGAATTGCTTGATATTATTATAATATTAAAAAGAAAAGGGATCCGTCGAAATTGTCACTGTTTTAAATATAAGACGACACGGCAAAACAAAGGAAATTAAATTTGTTAACTAGGAATTGGAATGGTTCAAACTTTATATTATACAGGGTGATTCACGTTGAGTGGCCTATTAGAAGATCTCGGAAACGAGTAAACTTATCTTTCTAAAAATTTGATAGCAGGCATAATAGGTTTTGAGCTTTTAAAACATTATCTTTTGAGGTTTTTGTTACTTCCGGTTATACCGGAAGTTATTGCCAACTTTGCTATTTCAAATGGAACACCCTGTATATTTTAGCATTTTTGATTACGTTATCAAAATCTTAATAACTTTTGTTAATATTAATATATTCCTATCTCTAACCGTTTTTGAGATATGAATTATAAAAGGATTTTTTTGTGTAAAAACGCTCCGAGAATAAAGTTTAGTAACTCTAAAACTAATAAAGGTAAACATTTAAAATTTTGTAAGCTTTCAAGTAATACATAGATCTTTAGTTTAAATTACTTAGGTTTCACGTTTTTTATACAGGGAGTTCTTAAAATTGTGCCAATGTTTCCATTTAAATAAATGTGCATTAGTTAATTTTTGCAAATGGAACACCCTATTTTTAGCTTACTAACGTGTAGAGAATTAAATTTCCTATCTAAATGCCTAATATGTCCACATTTTTAGTCGTTTTGGAATTAGGAGCAATTTAAATAAAAAATCTTAAAATTTCTGTTTGTGTTAATGCAACATTACTTTTGAAAAGAAGGCTTCGACTGGGATTTTCGTTTGACTTTGAGCTTTGTTACCATTTGTTGTTAAGCGCCTATGTTCGTTGCTTAGCTATTTCTAATTTTCAAAGTCAAACGAAAATCCCAGTCGAAGTCTTCTTTTTAAAAATAATGTCGCATTAACACAAACTGAAATTTTAAGATTTTTTATTTAAATTGCTCATAATTCCAAAACGACTAAAAATGTGGATTGTAACATATAAGGCATTTAGATAGGAAATTTAATTGTCTACATGTTAGTAAACTAAAAAAAGGGTGTTCCATTTGCAAAAATTGGCTTATGCGCATTTATTTAAATGAAAACATTGGCACAATTTAAGTAATTTAAACTAAATATCTATGTATTACTTAAAAGCTTACAAAATTTTAAATGTTTACCTTTGGTAGTTTTAGAGTTATTAAACTTTCTTCTCGGAGCGTTTTTACACAAGAAAATCCTTTTATAATTCATATCTCAAAAACGGTTAGAGATAGGAATATAATAATATTAACAAAAGTTATTTAGATTTTAATAACGTAATCAAAAATGCTAAAATATACAGGGTATTCCATTTCAAATAGCAAAGTTGGCAATAACTTCCGGTATAACAGGAAGTAACAAAAACCTCAAAAGATAATGTTTTTAAAGCTCAAAACCACTTATGCTTGCTATCAAATTTTTAGAAAGATAAGTATACTCGTTTCCGAGATCTTCTAATAGGCCACTCAACGTGAATCACCTTGTATACCTAGGAACGTTTTTTTGGATTTTTCATGCCGCTCTTCCAGCTTGCCGCCCTGGGCAGGGGCCCAGGTTGCCGCCCCCTAGAGCGGGCCCTGCTAAAAACACCTCTTAGAGCCCTGCATGGGCCGGAATTTCACGGCCCGAGCAGGAATTTTGCGACGCGGCTCGATTCGGCCCCACAACCAAGACCGAAAAGCCCGGCAGGTCCAAAAAAAATTATTAGGGCTTGAAAATTGTTTTACAAATATTTAAAGTAACATAAAAAAACAAACAAAGACTGAACCGAAAGACAGACTGGCCATAAATGTCCAGCATGCCTAGCAGGTCTGAAAAAAATCTAATTGTGATACGTTTGAGGCTAGGTTAGGTTAGGTTAGGTAAGAGTGGCAGACCCTTGGTTCTGACCAAACAGTCTCACATAGTCCTGATTAGGTCCGTTGTGATACCACACGTGTTCCGTAGAACCTTCATCAAATCTCTGATGGTTAGTGCGACGTAACCGCGGAAGGATTTTAACAACTCATTCAAACCAGCCACTACTGTTCAAAAATCTGCTCAGCCGTCCAAGTTGTA
Organism: Polydrusus cervinus; assembly: GCA_935413205.1. Taxonomy (NCBI): domain Eukaryota; kingdom Metazoa; phylum Arthropoda; class Insecta; order Coleoptera; family Curculionidae; genus Polydrusus; species Polydrusus cervinus. Next base: position 44,694,858 of record OW284516.1, on the reverse strand, counting down.
AGTTGCTTAGTTCCTCCAGGCTATCGAAAGATGGTTCACCCAGAGTAGTGAACCTTCTTCTTGCGAGGCCAGGGCATTCACACAGAAAATGTTGAATACTTTCTTCCTCTTCCTCATCTCTGCAACTTCTGCAGAAGTCGTTAGTGGGTATTTGCATACGTTCGGCATGTTTACCGACGAGGCAATGTCCGGTAACAACCGCAGTAATATTTATCACGTCTTTTCGACTGTGTCTCAATAGCTCAGCAGTTCTCTTTTTATCGAATGTGGGCCACAGTTGCCTGGATGTAATACAGGTTGTCAACCCTGTCCATCTGTTCTGTGCAAGCTGCTTGGCCGTGTAGTCAATCTCCTCTTTGACCAATCCCAGTGGTTTGTTCACTGTATTGTCTGCTAGATCAGCTGGCATGCCTGCGCCCTCTCTTGCGAACGCATCGGTAGCCTCGTTGCCATCTATTTTGGAGTGTCCAGGAACCCAGCACAGAATAACCCGATGTTGGTTGCCAAGTGTGCATAGATTGTTACGGCATCGCTTTACGCGCTTTGATTTAACGCTGCTGGAACAGATTGCCTTAATCGCCGCCTGACTATCACTGAAGATGGTGATTGACGAGGCAGGATATTGACCGCCTTCTCTACAGCCAGTACTTCCGCTTGAAAAATACTACAATAGTTGGGGAGTCTATACGATTTCTGTATTTGTAAACTTTCGGATAAGACCCCGGCTCCCACACCAACGTCCATTTTTGAACCGTCTGTGAAGATTGCGTGATCTGTTTTCGTTATATTCTGATTGCCTTCCCACTCTTCCCTACTCGGAATGAGTATAGAATATCTTCTATCGAAGCATGTTATTACGTTGTTACGTGTTACGTTTGAGGCTAAAATCGCAAGTAAAATTTCCACTCAACCTTCAACCGCTGTACTCTTGATGTGCACATCTTCCTCCATCCTGTATATACGATAATAGTCATGGATATTGCTGATGAATATGCTTCCTGCATATTAAATAAAATATCTAATGGTTAAACCAAAAAGAAGGACGTTTTAAAATTTACGAGGAGTAAAAATATGGAGACTGAAAAAAAAATCCGTGTAAAAAAATAACTTTTGAAAGTGATAAAAAGTCGCCGTTTAAAAATTGCTTGACAAACTTTGTAGGTACATCAAAACATCATACATTTTACAATTAGTATTCAATTTTATTCCCAGTTGCACTCCTAGTTAATCAAAATTTCAAAAAATTTAGTTTTGTGTTTTTTTTGTAATTGTTGCTGTATAATTCAAATTTTTTTTGCGCCCGAATTAATTATAATTTAAAATATTTTATTATTACAAGGTAAGGTCACGAAAGTCACGCCCACCTGCGCGCTATCATATCTTCTTGTAATTGTATCATGGGTTCAAATTATATCATCCGTTACGCAGAACATAAAAATAAAATATTGCGGCTATTTATGTTAATTTCCATTAAAATTACAAACGATGCCCCGATCAAATTAATGATCTCCGCTGACGCCGCGTCACTTAATTCTCGTGATATTCGTTTTAATAATATCTTGTATATAAAAAAACATTTAATTGCCATCGCCAGACAACGGTTTAACAAGCGTTATGTGGTGGAAATGCACTATTTATTAGTAATAACTCATCGACAACTGTAGAACTATAATTCCATATTATACAGGGTGATGTGAAGTTGATACTTCTTTTTTAGCTCTGTACAGAAGGCATTAAAATAAACAACATTTTCAAATATATTTTTTCAAAAAACTTAAAATTAGTCGATTTACAGAAGTAAAAAATATAAGTGCGGGCCTGGTAATCAAAACGTAGCCCTTTACTAAAGTAAATATTGTTTTTCTCCTTATTTGTATTATTAGTCATGCATTTTACGGGTCGGTCGTAAGTTATTTATTTTGGCAATTCGCTGCGGTGTGTTTTTCTGAAGCAAGGTAATTTTAAATTGGTGCACTGAGAAAAAGGAATTATAACCATTATACAAATTCTTATGGCCATTATAAGAATATTTAATACTATTTGGGACAGCAATATGAGCTAATACCAGTTATACACCAGGTATTGCTTGGACCAGTGCATAGGGATAAGTAAATTATGTTATACTGTTTATATGACACGGATGGTAATCATGAAGGTTTGTTCCATGGTGACTATAAAACGCTTTATAACCAGTAAACACACAGTTGAAAGAGTATAATCCCGTTTTATAACCGGTATAAAATTGTTTAGCTACCAATATAAAACGTTTTTATACTGTTTGCCAATTCAAATTTTGCGTTTGCGCATTCCCAATATTAATTTTTGATAAATTTATCGATCACTTTTCTCTTCACACAAACTCCAAGCAACAAGCGAAATTGTGGATGATTGTATGTTTTAAGACCAAAATATAATAAAGGTAAATAAATGATATTTTACAATATTTATATTGGTATTGACACATTTAATTTTTCGATTTTACCATGTAACTACTGTTATTTTTCACTTTAAAACATGTGCAATCGTATATTCAGAATTTTAAATAAACAGATAAATGGCCGATAAACCAAAAACTAATACAACAAAACAAAAGCTCAAATACCAAATATATGTGATATTTGAAAGGATTACAAGAAAAAATAGGTTAACATTTTAAAGGTATTTGTTAAAAAAAAAAACAAAGAAGGGTATTTAACCTCAACACTTTCTAATCAAGAAACAACGAAAAATCTAAGATCATAAACACAGCTCTTTCTGATAACTTTATACCACCACAAATAAAGCTTAATAATAACCTCAAACACTATTCACAAAAAACAACAAACATTTGAAACAACCCGAACAGCCGAACAAATGCAAATGGCATCATAAAACACGGCTTGATACGTCGAAGTGTCCCCCACTCTTGCAAATTAAAAGTATGTTACATAAGGGTAAATAAATGTTTAATACCAAATAATAATTTAACTAATACCCGCAAAAAAGCGTTTTATTGTTGGTATAATCTTTATGTTGTATAAAACCATTTTTATTTCCAAAAAGAATGTTTTATTTAAATACATCCTTACAATTCTGGGCTTATATTCATAATTATTTCGTTTTATTGTCCGTATAAATAAAAAGGTAGTAATTCTGTATACTTTTCGTTAGTTAACTTTTTTGCTATAGTAATAGATTGTTTTAATAGTGATTATTAAAAATGTTGCTACTGGTATAAGACTATTCTTAACAATTCTGTTTAATTAGTCGATTTTGCTCTGTGTGACACGTGAAATATGGTAAAATTTGAAAACAATGAACTAAAAAATATGGTGCTAATCTAGAGTGAGTGTCTTCAAATTGCGGCGTGTGTTTAATGTTATTCATCGGGTAAGTTAGGCAGAACCGTATTTGATCCACAGTGTAATAAATTAATGTAAGTATCTTATTTTTGAGTTTTTTGAAAAAAGTTATTTGAAAATGTTTTATTTTAAAGCCTTCTATACTCAGCTAAAAAGAAGTATCAACTTAGGAATCACCCCGTATTTTATTTGTCCTGATAACATTAAGTAAAATAAATTTGTATCCTATCGGTATGAGGTATTTCCTTGTGAGATATGATTTTGACCGATTCTCTTCATCACAGAAAAACTATATCCAAAACGAACGTGTACGAATTTCAAAACAAACTAAATTCAGCACTTTATTAGATATACAGAATCGCATGTTTTATGTTAATATTAAGACTTATAACTTTTCTGCAAACCAGATAATCGATTCTATAAACGAAAACTAATTGATCATTTGCTAACTTTTTTTTTTTTTTACGGTTCGCCGACTACGTAGGCCATCTTGAACCGGTCATCGACCACAAATGTGATCTACCGACTGGGGAGTATTAAACGGCACCTTCATCCTACGAGATATCCGATCTCATCCGGCCTGTCCGGCGTGAATAGGATGGCTAGGTGTCGATTCATTTTACACTCTTCCCTGAGGCAAGAGCACGCCGTGTTCCCAAGCGGTCACCCGCCCAAGTACTAACCGCGCTCGACACCGCTTGACTTCGGTGATCTGCGGGAACCGGTGCTTAATATGTCGACAGGCCCTTGCCCTTGCTAACTTTTGAAATACATTTTTTTTTAACTAAAAAATATTTGCCCCTGAATCCAGGGAAGATTATAAACCCCTCCCCCCTTCACAGAGAAATACACAAAATAATTTCAACTCTTTTGACTAACTCTGCAGCTTTGTAAGTCAAGCAGACATTATATTAATTTTCCAACGACCACCTATGAAAATTAACAAAAATCACGGTTAATTTGACTAGAAAGCGCCATAATCACACGCGCATTGAAAAAAAAATATTTCAACACTAGTGTTGAAATATCAAGGCACACTATTCAATTTAAACATATGGTGCACATTTGACAGACAACCCCTATTTATTAAAAAGAACAAATTTTAGAAAGCAGTAATTGTAAAGTGTTTAATGAGTAATTCAGAACTATAGTGTGAAAATACGCCATCTGAAATCATAAAAAATGTTAATAATATACTGGAAAATCTATTACCAGAAAAAAACAATCGCGCTGAAGAAAGTGTCATGTATTAAACAACCAAACCTTTATCGGTAGCGATAGCGTAGTGTATAGAGCTCTAGCCTACAGATCGCAAGGTCACAGGTTCAAATGCAATCAGGAGTATATATGTTTTTTTATAAAAACAAAACTAAGCTATGCCTCTTTGTGGATCACCGCATCGTCTCGATAGGCTATCGGCGGAGTGGGAGAGCGTGGCGGGGCCAGCACGTATGGCTTCCCCCACTTCGACCTATAGACGTCGGAACGAGGCAACCCTGGTAAAACTTCTCCCCCCTCCTTTAAAAAAAATACACTGGATTTTCTGTTTTAAAAACACGAAACTTACAACAAAAAATTATTTACTTCCTAAAATATTGGATTTGACAAAAATATACAATTAACAAGTTACCTATTATCACCATGTATAATTTTCTTATTTTTTAATGTCTTCTTTCTTCCTTTCTTCTTTTCACTCCTTTCAACTTTCATTTCTCCTAAAGATTGGCAGGGCGGCAAAGATGTGGGGCTGGGCTGACTGGCTGCTCCCTGGGGGCTAGTGCCGCCAGTGGTACTCTACTGCTACAGTGGTCACGTCCAGGTCACCATCTCCCTTGCACGCCATCTCGGTGTTACATGAAATACAGAGGAAAAACAAGTATAAGGCAATACTGTTTATAACAAAATTACAAGTTTCTTACTTGTGTGATTGGCCCGCGACAACAAATACCTTTTATCAAAATTTTAACGTTTCTAAAAAAATCACTTTTGGACCTGTTTTCCCTTAAAATAAACAACAGTTAGTCAAATCGTTAAACTTACTGTATAACAACCGATCAAAGCTCACTAAATACTAAAAATTGGCGAAAATAGTTTTAAAAAAAGCAGGAATTTAACTATTTATAATTAATGAAACATAAAGTGTTGTATATACCACAAGCGTTACTAGACTATAATGCCCATCAGGCGCGAATTATTCGTCGGGCCAAAGGCCCTCGGACTAGTTGCTTTCGCTTTCCGGGCATTATAGTCTACTTAACGCCATTAGTACATAAGTAGCTATTACTTTTTGGGAATCGATTAAAGTGTTCGCAAAACTGTGTATTAAGTCAAAAGCTTATAAAATATATAAACCCTTGTTTTAGTACATAATAAATTGAGCTATCGATATTTATGTAACGGGTGATTCATTAAGGGTGACAAGCGGCCATATCTTGGAAACTACTGGGCATAGAAATTCAGAAAAAAAAAATTATAAATAAAGTGGCCATTAGAAAATCCTGGAAATAATTTTTAAGTTCCGCATTTTGGCGCAAGAGGGCGTAATTGAAAAGTTAATTATAAAAGTTTACATATCTCCGAAAATTCCACATTAAGGTATATCTTTGAGAACACCACTAAAAAGCTTGGACAATTATGCATCATTTTGGTCTTATGCTCATTGGCGTACCGACTGTAATAAGAGGGGGGGAAGCTGTTGAAAGTGTAATCAGGTAAATCGCTGTAACTTATAAACGACTTATCCGATTTTAGCAAACTAAAGACTGTTGTTTGGAAGAGAAATGTATGCACTTTAACCAGTCGTATTTCATTGTCCATAATAGTTCTCAAAAAAAATGTTTGAGGGCGCAATTTGTAATAATAACACATTTTTACTCCGAAAAAATAAATCATGCGGTATAATTATGATACCATTATCGAAAAGTAGATGAAATTTTCTACAAAAAATATTAAAACCGCAGCTCGATATCTCGGTTCGTTTCAGCGTTATCGCGAATAGAATAATTTTAAAAATTCTAATAAAGAATATTTTTTGGAAAAAAAGTGCGACGCCACTGATATTTTTCCATGTGGATATTATTTCGGATTACCCTGGTCAATTCTGCATAAAAATGTTCTCTGACGTTTTTCTCCTCAGGCACACCGTTCTTTATTAAAATAATTTAATTAAATTAGCTCCACTATTTATCATTTTTATAACCATTGATAATGAAAAATTTTGTTTTATAAAAATTGTTGGAAATGACCACCGCGCCCGCCAAATTTAATTTAATTATTTTAATTAAGAACGGTGTGCATGAGGAGAAAAACGCAAGAGACCATTTTTATGCAGAATTGACCAGGCTAATCCGAAATAATATTCACATGGAAAAATATCAGTGGCGTCCCACTTTTTTTCTAAAAAATATTCTTTATTTAAAATTTTAAAAATTATTCTATTCGCGATAACGCTGAAACGAACAGAGATATCGAGCTGCGGTTTTAATATTTTTTCTAGCAAATTTCATCTACTTTTCGATTATGGTATCATAATTATACATATGATTTATTTTTTCGGAGTAAAATCAAAAAATGTGTTATTATTACAAATTGCGCCCTCTAGCATTTCTTTTTTGAAAACTATTATGGACAACTAAATACGACTGGTGAAAGTGCATACATTTCTCTTCCAAGCAGTTTTAGTTTGCTAAAATCGGGTCTGTCGTTTATAAGTTACAGCGATTTAACTGATTACACTTTCAACAGCTCCCCCCCTCTTATTAAAGTCGGTACGCCAATGAGCATAAGACCAAAATGATGCATAATTGTCCAAGCTTTTTAATGGTGTTCCCAAAGATATACCTTAATGTGGAATTTTCGGAGATATGTAAACTTTTATAATTTACATTTCAATTACGCCCTCTTGCGGCAAAATGCGAAACTTAAAAATTATTTCCAGGATTTTCTAATGGCCACTTTAGTTGTAATTTTTTTTTCCTGAATTTCTATGCCCGGTAGTTTCCGAGATATAGCCGCTCGTCACCCTTAATGAATCACCCGGTACCTACAATAAAAATCTATTGATTTTTAATTTACTTAAGTATAATAAAAAGTTATTCGTAGTTACATGTAGTACATACAATTAAATTTATTTATAATTTTAAGATTTTATTTAAGAAAAATGGACCTTAATCATCGGCAGTATATCCAAAACCGTTTACGCTATAGCTTTGGAATATATTTTTGGTAAAAGTGGCCATGACAGGTTTGTGCAAAATATTTTTAAATTTCCATGTTGACACGAGAGCGTAATTCTTATGCTACTGCATAAAATTGACTGTTTTTGTGTCGCCCTCTACAGGTAAAACAATATAACTGATTCCACTATAGAACTACTACGAATCGTTCAACACAAATAAAAAATTAAGACGAATAGAAAGCGTGGCGACAACCATTAAACTAAAACAAGTGGTAGTATATTATTAAATAGTTGCTTGATGTCTTCCTGAATATTTCACCCACAGCATTAATCCTTTTAGGCACAGTTGTTTGGCACTTATGCAATTGGCAAAGATATTGCATAACCTAAGATATTGCTTTTTTAATGCAATAAAGTTATAACGGTTGTTAGCATAGGCGTAGTTAGACGGTCAACACTGGGGGCGCTAAAGTCCTAAAAAAAAACAGATTGTGTGTATTTATTTAATTGCAATATATTTAAAAATGAAAACGAAATTGGTATTTTATTTTACCTTAAAGAAAAGTAAAAGAGATCTATTACGTTCAAAACTAACTGCATGCATGTACACTGTGGCTCAAATTAAAGGAGTACACTTTTTAATTGTGAATATTTTACTAGATTTTGCACTGATTTAATTTATTTTGGAGTGATGATGAACTGAAATCGTCTTAGTAAAATGTGCAATTTTTATCAAAATATTTTGAACAGGGCCGGATTGACAGGTTTTTTTCAACAAACGTGCACTTATGCTCGTTGCAAACGAAAACTGATTTATTCATAATTCAGAAAATACGTTTTTTTGGTAGATTAACTATCGAAACTTCTTCAGTATAAGTCTCACTCTAAAAGATTCTTAAATTCAAGAAATACAATTTATTTTGTTCGTTGATGTATTAAAACATTCCGGATATCATTTTGGAAATTTGAAGTCGTTTGAACCATGATAGCAGCATCCATGACCGTTATTAAAAATCAAAGTTTCCATGACTATTATTAAAATAATAAACAATGTTATTTTTGACGTTTTGTGCGCTTCATGACAGCTAATCCGTACACAATGGCAGTTTTAAGTGAAGAGGATCGAATTCTTATTAAATATTTTCGACAAACACATAATGACGGCGCAAGAAAAATTGTAAAGGAGTTTCCTGAAAAAAATTGGTATGTTGGAACAGTTGGCAAGTTTTTAAGACATCTTACAGAAAATAATGGATCGATAAAAATAAAATTTGGAAGGGGAAGGAAAAAAACTTCAAGAACTCAAGGAAATATTACCATGGTAAGAAATATTATAGGAGAAACGATTAGAAAGATGTAATCTATTACTACGAAGATTCCGTTCTCGGCAAAATATCGCAAAGATATGGTTTTCAGATGAGAAGATGTTTACTTGAGGCCGCCAAAGAATACTTACACAAAATAATCGGGTATACGCAAATGTGCGAGTAAAGAGGGAAATCCCATTGGAAAATCTTTTAATCCAGAGAAGTCACTTTTCACCTGGCGTAATGGTCGCGGTGGCAGTTTCCAAATTGGGGAAGTCAAGTCTCATTGTTGTAGATGCCGGAGTAAAACTCAACTCGGACGCGTATCAACAACAACTTTTACATCACTTGCTTCCTGAAATTGAAGCAATTTGCGACGATTACGTATTCCAACAAGACGGTGCTCCTTCCCATATTCTCGGAGTACAAGAATGTTTTTGTTTGAGCAATGCCCTGATTATATCGAACCGGAGATGTGGCCACCCAATAGTCCAGACTTAAACCCTGTTGACTATTCCATATGGGGAATTTTCGAGGCAAATGTTCACAATAGTCAAAGGTTTAACACCATCGAAGAGCTAATGGAAAAGTTACAGTTCTGTTGGAATAATTTTAACCAGGACATAATGAATACAGCTATTGACCTATGGCGAAGGCGACTGCAATCCGTGATAGAAAATCATGGTGGTCATATTCATAATGTTATCCTATAAATATTTATAACTTTCGATTTTAGGTGATAGTTAGTCTTGATATCAGTAATTGTTAATATTATTAAATTTGTTATTAATATTGAACAAAATAAATTGTATTTCTTGAATTTAAGAATCTTTCAGAGTGAGACTTATACTGAAGAAGTTTCGATAGTTAATCTACCAAAAAAACGTATTTTCTGAATTATGAATAAATCAGTTTTCGTTTGCAACGAGCATAAGTGCACGTTTGTTGAAAAAAACCTGTCAATCCGGCCCTGTTCAAAATATTTTGATAAAAATTGCACATTTTACTAAGACGATTTCAGTTCATCATCACTCCAAAAATAAATTAAATCAGTGCAAAAATTTAGAAAAATATTCAAAATTAAAAAGTGTACTCCTTTAATTTGAGCCACAGTGTATATCTAGTATACCGTATAAACTATCCACATTGCATTAAACAAAATCAGTATTTGTTAATTGAAATACCTAAAATTAGCCTATGGCCTATATATTGTAAATGTAAATTTTTTTTTGGGGTGCTAATTTAGAAGCACCCCCAAGTACCTTCCTAACTACGCCGATGGTTGTTAGGTACATAAAACCACCCGAAGAGTTATTTTTTGATAAATTCACATAATTTTTTTGTGTCAAAAAAAACAAAAATAAATAAACTTGTCAAAATTATACTATAATTAAATATCTAAATATTGGTGACAGTAACATATCAGTTGGTACAAAATGGTAGGATTTTGATTGGTAATTAATCAGTCTTCCACTCCGATCCTACGAAAATGATGTTTAAAAGTAGAATGGTTGAATTTTTATATTAGATTGTACCGGGTGTGCCATTATGGATGGCCACCGGCCGTATCTCGGAAACTACTGAGCATAAAAAGTATTCGTAATTAAAGTGGTTAAGAAAATATCCTGGAAATAATATTTAAGTTTAACATTTGGCCGCAAGAGGGCACAATTGAAAATTAAATATTAAAATTCTAAATTTCCACATTAAGGTTATACCTTTGGTACCATCATTAGAAAGCTTAGATAATTCTGCGTCATTTTGGTTTAGAGCTCATTGACGTACCGACCTTGATAAGAGTGGGGGAAGCTATTGAAAGTGTAATCATTTAATTTGCTGTAACTTCTAAACGACTTATCTGATTTCAGTAAACTTAAGCTTGTTTGAAAGATAAAGGAAAGTACTTTTAATTGTCGTATTCATTGGTACAGGATAGTTCCTAATAAAATAGCTAGAGAGCGTAATTTGTAATAGTTACAGTTTTTTTGATTTTATCCCGAAAACTCAAAACATACGGTATAACTATGGCATCGTCATCGGAAAGTACATTTAATTTGCAAGAGAAACCGTGAAAACCCTGGTTTAATATCTCCTTTCGTTTCAGAGTTATTGCCAAAAGAATAACTTGTACCACTCTAATTGAAGTAGTGATTGTTTTCAGTTTTGTTGTCAAACAATCCACGACAAAAAATATTTTTAAACTTTATGATTGTGCAAATTATGTTATGAAGTTTAAAAAAAGTTGCAATTTTTGGGTGGCATGCCCTGTTATTTCATAAAATAGCGCCGCAGGCGAAACATTTTCGGGGCCACGCCCAAAGTTCGTTTAAAATTCACCTAACTACTATCAAATTTCGAAAATAAAATTATTACCTCTTGCACTCTGCATGGTTGGATTATATTTGGTTTTGTAAATGTTATTATTTCCTTTATTGTAATATTCCTAGCTGGCTCTTTATTAAAAAAAAATGTTTTATATTTGTGAAAATATGAATATTGATGACAAACCAAAATTTTAACATAAGACATATGTATGACTCTAACCAGCGTTTTTCGGGCTTGGGTTTTCATGATTAAAAATAAAGTAAATATCCCTCACCACGCCAAAATTGATGATTTTTTCAGAAATTATGTATTCATTTTAGGAGCATAGATCAAACAGCAGTTTTTGGTGCAAATGCTTATAGGTTTTGAAATACTCCTTGTTAAATGCCGTTTTGTATATTCATAATAAAGCATTCTCGTTTCTTCACGCACTATTTTTTTTATTATAAATTATCACACTTCTTCCTTAAAAAATGTTTCAATTAATTATTTTTTGGTTTGTAGTGCAAATATTTTATTGCATTGGGTTATATTTTTGTTGATTGAAAATAGCGCTAAAAAAGGGAGAACGGCAGAGACAAATATATATTGGAAAAATACTATAAAATATTATTCTTTTTACTTTTTCCTTTAAAATTGCATCAAAAATCAATAACTAAAACGATATGCGTCTGAAAACCCTAATATCTATATAAAATAGGATTTTTAAAAGGAAAAGTGTAATAACTAAATGTTTCCTACAAAACCTTTGTAATCTAGGCTAAGAATACATTATTTAAAGATTTAAATTGTCCAAGCCTTCAAAAATTAGGTTGCAATTAGATTTTTAGAGCCGAGCTCCGGAGCTCGGGGGGAGCTGCAGCCCGGCATTCTAACATTTTTTTTGAGAACTATTATGGATAACTAAATACGATTGGTTAAAGTACATACATTTCTCTTCCAAATAGTCTTTGGTTTGCTAAAATCGGATAAGTCGTTTACAAGTTACAGCGATTTAAATGATTACACTTTTAACAAACCCCCCCGCCCTTATTAAAGTCTGTATACCAATGAGCATAGGACCAAAATGATGCATAATTGTCCCAAGCTTATATATATATATATATATATATATATACAGAACGCTAACAATACTGCGTCTTTCCATACGGCGACCTTATGGCGTCTCCCAGAAATACGGTACTTAGGCGGTATCTTATATAAATATATCGTTAACAAAGAAAACACGGTGTCATATCTGGTTTCAAATTTGAATTATCTTTAACGGTTGCGAAGATGTATATTTGTACAATACTGCGTCTTTCCATGTCATGTACTTTATTGCGTCCGAAATATATTTTTCTTATTCTACTAACCATGCTGCACAATGGACATCCAGTAAAGCCATAAGGCGTTGTTGTCGGTTTTATTAAATTTCTTTATTTTGTTACTGCTTTTAGCAAAAAGTAATAAAAGCATTCATTCTTTATTTTTATATTACATTCACTAAGAAATTAAAATTATTCTGATGCTATATAGGGTGGTTCTTCAAAGTTTCGTTTATGGTTTTGTTATTAAGAAGTTAGACTATAAGATATAAATCGATATAATTTTACTTAAACACTTTCAATTGGGACTTGGGACTAGGAACATTTTTTTATTATTCAATTTAGCGCTATATTCTTTGTAAAGCTGTTAGAAATGGTAAGTGAGTTAATGGACACTGGGTTTATTTAACACTGGACGCCATTCAGGATTTTCAACACATACACACATAATCATGGATTTCGACTAGTTTCGAAAGGGTTAGACAGAGTCTTTAGTTAGAAAAGCAGGAAATGTGAATAGAAAAAAGGCAGTGGGAGATCCATAAGTTCACACTGTACAAAAAGTACACAAACATCCATTCGGCATTTAAGTCAGTAAATGTATCCTACAAAACAACGATTATTGTCGAAGTGACCATCCCCAGCGAATGACAGTTTCAGAGTGGTTTAAGTGTAATTCGCATAATAATGAAACCGTGTTTATAAAGGTTTGCTTAGTGTAAAAGACCTACTGGATAGAATTACAAATAAAACAATTCCAAGGCATACTTTGAGGTTTTTTAAAATCTTTATAATAAATGCAATATAAATTTTATACTCATAATATTTTTATGAACAACGCCACAAAAACAAAAATCGTTTGGTGCTTCCTTAAACTTTATTGGTTGGTTGGTTAACGGTGGGGGCCTTCTTGCAATATAGCCTCATTGCTTGTTATACCTTATCCTGACCATGTCTTTTTAAGAAAGATGTATTTCCTTTTAGAAAGTCCGATAGATGTCTATGACTACCAAGCCATGCCGAAGGTTGTAATCTCCTTTAATTTCTCCGAGGATTTTAAATCTTCTGCAGGTTAGTACTTCGTAGATAACTTTAATGTGTTGTTGGGTGGTTTCGTTATTGCGTAAAAGGACTTAGCACCCCACAGTCTCCAGATTTTACCACATAGATCGACAGTCATCAACTCAATGGTATTCCATTTAGATCCGTAATTCGTGAACCGTCTCTTTTATTTCAGGTGTCGGATCAGTCCGAATTATTCGTAAGATCCGACATTTTGAACCGGCTCAGATCCGATCCGTCCATCTCTACACATTACACACCCGTATACCTCATATAATTATGGGTTAATGGCAGTGATGTATAACCACAGCACCATTTGGAGTGTGTCTTCAGGTTTTTCTAATCAGGCTTCTTCATCTTATTAGGCCAATTTTTGCTTTGCTTAGGTTTCCAATAATTTGTTGGTTCCAGGTCAGCTTGGCATCCAGGATTAGTCTTAGGCAGTGTACCTATTTAACTATTTTTATCTATTCGCCAAAGATTTTTAGGTTGTCATAATTTCTTGTTTATCTTCGTTTGGTGAAATGTAAAATTGCAGTCTTTGCTTCGTTGACGTTAAAGTCCACCTTATCAGCACTGCTCGCTTCTCAGTGGTCTTTGCAAAAGCTTTCCTAGTATATTGGCTTGTATAGAGTATAAACTGTTTACCTAGTTTTGCTCAAGCTATCAAAACGTGTATTCACAATGCAAATTCACTTAACAGCAATTAAATGGCAGGGCACAACTTAGTTACATGAAATAAACATAATAAACAATTACTGTTCTGATCAAGAACCAAAACTATTTTATGCTAACTGGGCGTTGTATCGTCCCCTTGCTTTATTAGTACCATCTAACCTACCACTAATTTCATTTTTTTTTGCATTTATGATATTATCTTATATAAACTCTCATAATATCAATCAACTAGCTAGTGCCCCCCGAAATAAGTATTATATGTTATAAGACAGAATTCCATCGAACGGGCAAAGGATTTCAACAAAATCCACCTAGTAGGTATGTTAATCAGGTCCCATGTAAGACCTGAAACTTACAAGACGGGCTCCTGAAGGTACGGACGCCCAGAATCCCAGTGAGGTTTTTAATAATTCCTGGAGTACCAGGAATACTTAGCAATTGCTTTCTCACCTATGATCATAACAAATACATTACGTTACATACTAGGCTTCTTATCTTTCATTAACCTGTCCTTTGTGCACTTATATAATCACAGATGCCTTCACAGACCCTAAGTACACTTTCATCTTTTTGCAGTCACTCACTAACTAACTGTTCTTAGATGCATCTTTTTTTTTATCTCATAATATGAAATAATAGGGATCCACAGAAAAATTTACCACATCATTACAATACCAAGAGAATACTCCTATTATACGTACACTCAAAAGGAAACTAAACCAAGAGAAATGATCCAATGTAAAAATGTTACCGATCATAATTCTGGACGACGTTCAAATCTGTAACGTTGCCTGTAGTAAAGATTCAGCGAACGCAAATCTCCGTCTAAAGTCACTTTTCTTCTCGACATTTACGTCGCGGCTTTGAGCCAAGCTTTAACCCATCTAGAACAGATGTTCAAGTTAACTAAGTTTATGGGGCACTTCGATCACTATCTTTAAAGTTTGTATATTCGTAATACCTTTAATTTTAGCTGGGTCTATAGAAATTCCGTGACGAATTACAACGGCACTCAAATATCTCAGTTTAGCAGAACCAAATTTACTTTTATTCTCATTTAAAGTTAATCCAGCTTTATTTAAACGATCAAAAACAATTTGTACAACTTCTAAATGTTTAACAATAATTTCTCATTATACTCCAAAAGAAAGCATACGAAATTAAAATAAAAATTCTTCTAGGTAGAAGGAAACTAAATCTATGTATTTCTTATAAATTAAATTTAAAATAATGACCTGTGTCAAGATTTATTATCGCGACAAGCTTTTATTTATATCATTCAATTTTATAATGTAACAATAGGATGGGTTTGATTTACTTCAAAGATTATTTTCTTATTTTTAGTGCATTCAAATAAAAGCATTCTATAAAAAAAAATTTAATATTAGTTTATTTATTTCTTTTTTAGTATTCGTTAGATATTTTTTCTAAGCATGTTCAGTTTAATTACTGCGTCATTATTCAGGTTTGTTCGTTTTTTTTTAAAATGCATTGTCATCCGTACTAAATCACTAGCAAAATTTCAACTCCGTTGGGTGAGAGGATGAGGTTCGGGTTTGCTTGGTTTTTATCATAAAAATGCATTATCATCGAAACTAAATCACCATGTGAAATTTCAACTCCGTAGGATAAGAGGATAAAGTTTAGGTTTGTTCGGTTTTTTCTTAAAATGCATTGTCATCCGTACTAAATCATTAGCGAAATTTCAACTCCGTAATTTGAGAGGAAGAGGTTCGGGTTTACTCGGTTTTTATCATAAAAATGCATTATAATCGGAACTAAATCACCATGTAAAATTTCAACTCCGTAGGATAAGAGGATGAAGTCTAGGTTTGTTCGGTTTTTTTAAATGCATTGTCATCCGTACTAAATCACTAGCAAAAATTTCAACTCCGTAGGGTGAGAGGTTCGGGTTTGCTCGGTTTTTATCATAAAAACACATTATCATCGAAACTAAATCACCATGTAAAATTTCAACTCCGTAGGATAAGAGGATGAAGGTTTGTTCGGTTTTTTTTTAAATGCATTGTCATCCGTACTAAATCACTAGCAAAATTTCAACTCCGTAGGATGAGAGGAAGAGGTTCGGGTTTGCTCGGTTTTTATCATAAAAATGCATTATCATCGGAACTAAATCACCATGTGAAATTTCAACTCCCTAGGATCATAAAAATGCATTGTCGTCTGAACTGAATCACTAAAATTTCAACTCCGTAGGATAAAAGTAAGGGGTTCAGGTTTGTTGAACATAAAAATACACTGTAGTCGGAACTTAATCACCATGTAAAATTTCAACTTCGTAGGATAAAAGAAAGTGGTTCTAATTCAGCTTGCAAGATTTGACACTAACACACACCCACAAAATCCATACATATATAGCAAGTTAAATAAATGATTTTAAAAATTGTTTCATATTTAGGAGTGCGTTTACCCTCTTAGAGGGTGAGTTTAAAAAAATCCTGTCTTAGTGAATGTTTGCAGCCCAAACTAAAGCTGTATGCAAAATTACAGCTTTCTATCTTTGGTAGTTTGGCCTGGGTTTGAGAAATTAGCGGTAGTGGTAAAATTCCGACATAAAAAATAATGTTATATAAAAAAATTAAACAAAATTGACGTGGTTTGGTGTTTTCCTTAAAAGTCAAAGGGTTTTAATATGAAAAAAATTTAATTTTTAGTGTTTTTTTGTCCTAAGAGGGCTAGCTTTGCAATATTCTTGCTTAGTGGACGTCTAAGAACGTAAATAGGACTGTAGGCCAAATTTAAACTTTTTAACATTAGTTTTATTTTTTATTCATTTCATGCGAAATACCCATTAAAATTTGAAATCACATTTATTATCTATTATAATAAAGGTTATTACATTGTTGTCACATCTGTGGACGCAGCATTGTACCTTTTCAACAAAATCGTTAAAAAATACCCGGATGTATATTTTTCGTACAAAGATGAACGCCCCTCTATATTGAGTTTACATGAACTAAAAATATACATTTACAGTTACAATACGCATAATACTGCGTCCAATTTTTTTTTTTTTGAAATTTAATAAATCATAAGTAATGCACGTAATTTAGTTTATTTTGATACCAAAAGTAAGATGAGAAATAATGCTTTATTGTGCTATTTTCAAATATCACCTATGTTGGCCCGGGAGCAAAATAACACAGGATAACAATACTGCGTCCGGTATACGGACGTCCTATCATCCAGGACGCAGCAAGATATGGTGGAGAGCAAATGCATGGACGCAACATTGTTTGTAGTCTGTATATATATATATATATATATATATATATATACATCCCGCTATCTTCTGGGCGTCCTTTCATAACTCCTCCTCTGAGCGTCCACCACAAATTTCTCAAGGAATTCCTACTTTTCCAAATGAATATATTTTAAACTTCAAATGTAGATGTCATCACGGGTCATTAAAATTAAATTTGCCGGGAAATATTTTTTAAAGATCTATATCACCGATATCTCGGCGTCCTTTTATAAAACCACTCGAAAGCGTCCAAAATATACTAAAAACGTTTAAATTTCCGCCCCCTAGCGTCCCATTCGTATATTTAACTTTTATTCAGTCGATTATGGAGCGTCTGACATTGTTGCCAGATTTAAGCCCATCCGAATAACCTTTTCCTCCTACCCCCCAACCGTAATAACATTCTTTATCGGTGAATCACGGAGCAGGCTAGATATATTGAAATTGAATGGTATGGTAGTTTTCGATTAGGCAATGTTTTTAATAATTACAACAATTTATGCGCTTTAAATATGGGGACTTAACTAAGATGTTACAGAATAAAAGTTTTATTGACTTTTAAATGTTAACTTTCTATATTTATTGTTTTGAATGATTCGAGTTGAATATCTACGAGTTACAAATTTTCTGCAAAGAAAAATGAAAAGATTCGTATTGTGACAATTCTTAGGAAAAAATTTGTAGAATATTGTATTAATTTTCTTATACATCCCAGCCATCACCATGGGATGACGCATACACTTGCTATATTCTAAAATTATCGCCTTTTGAACAATTTTGTGAAAATCACGTTATTCATTTTGTTTCTTTAGCAATAAATCACGTGCCACTTAAAAATTTAAAACAAATAGACATAAGGAGAATTTATGAAATAAAGTAAATTAAAAAAATGATCTTTCAGTAAGCTCTAAAAATATTTCACAAGGAAAAAGTAATCAAGATACTTAAGGACTAGCTGAAAAATTTTAAAGCCTTCAAAGGAGGTAGACTTTTTTGATCTTACGTTAGTAATAAAAGTGACAAGTACCGATGCCAAATACAACTGATTTATTATTATCATCCGTGTTTCCGTAGCTGCTTATTCATTAGAGCATTTACGCGATTCGGAGCAGCAACGCTAAAATAAATTGATTGAAACATTAAAATGTTTATCATCAAAAATACCAAGAGATTCAAAGCTTCCGTTAGTGTACAATTTCAAGACTTCCTTGCTGATAAACGAGACATTCTCAATTGTATAAGATTGGGCATGGACACCATAAGGAAAAAGGATGTGCCGTTTTATAAAAAAAAAATTAGTATTCATATGAACTATATTATGGACGTTACAGCTAAAGCGATTAGAAAAAACATCAACAGAAAATTTTATTGGACTATTAACACCGTTAATAACATTAGATCCAGAAGGCAAAAGACGCAAGATACGCTTTTGACGTAGCGTGCGTAAAGCGATTGATATAAAAGGAAGACCATCTAGCTTCAACGCACCAAAAACTGTAAAAATGGTAAATTTATACAACGAAAATATTCCAGATGGTCTTTAGAAACTACGTTCTTTGAGTTAGGTAGGAGGAGGGAAAACTTCAAGTTGTTTGACGCAGTTTTTTCAAGAGAAAAAACTTAATAAAATGGATCGTTACGTAGCATATTCAAATAAAATCAAGTTTTTTAAGTCTGCCAGGGTGGATGTCTGCCAGGGTGGATATCTGATGAGAAAAGAGGACATCTCTAGTAAGTAAGTAATATTATTGATACAATTTTGTTTTAAATACATTTTTCTAACGCTCTTTTTTTTACAGATTATACAAGAAGCTGGTCTTAAGCAAATGATTTGAATGAGGGACACTAAGAAAGTGGACATTGCTCTAGTAAGGTACATTTTTTCTTCAGCTTTCGGTTCCTAATATTATTTGTATATTATTTTTATCTAATGGTTTTTTTAAGAATAAGAAACTCGTCTACAGAAAATGGTTACAATTAGAAACACTAGAAAGAGGACGTTTCTCTAGTAAGGTAATTTCTTTCCTCAGCTTTACTTTTCTAATATTATTTGTACGAAGTTTTTTATAAATACATTTTTCTAATGTTGTTTTTTACAGATTATACAAGAACCTGTTCTTTTTTTAAAAGAAGTTTGTACGACTGCCCATTGTTTTATTAAAAAATTTTGTACTAACTAGATAGTCAGAATTGTTTAACATCTATGTGTATTCAAGTACCGAGATATTTTTTTAATTGTCTCAATTCACTGGTAATTTTCCTAATAACCACAATAATAAACTATTAAACATAGTTATAATAATATGGTCTCCAATGATTTCAAATTTAAGCGAAAAAATATTGGCTCTCAGATTTGATAGATAGGATGCCGTTTTGGATCATAGCCAATTGCCAGGCGAGTGTCAAATGGCCCCGCAGACCCCGCCGCGCGGGGGGGGGGGGTATATTGGGGGCCCCCGGGCCCCCAATACCCGAGTCGAAATTTTTGGTCTGAAATAGGTCTGAAAATGCTGCATAAGGTCTGAAATACTAGCACCGACTCAACCAGAAAGGACTTTTTCAAAGTTGAAGCTAGTAAAAAGCTTTACGAGATTTAGTATGGTACAACACGCCTTAGCTCATTGGCCATAATCTCAGTAGAAAATGAACGAGCGTAAGATGTAGATTTAGACAAAATAGTTGACAAGTTTCTTTCGTTAAGGTACAAACGTTAGGGTATTTTATAAGTAGTTTTTAAAATAATGCATATTTAATTCTATATCTTTGTACTTATTAGTTAAATATTTGTTGTATGTTTTTCTTGTATTAGAAGAACATTTTCTTTAGAACTTTTCAATCATCCCTCGTATATTATAATAACATATAATAATTTATAGAAATAAATTTAGTTTCGAAAATTCGCTGTGTTTTTGACTATTAGATAATAATATTGTGTATAAATATTTACTATAATGGGTTATTTTTGGAAAATAGAATAGCGACATAGGGAGCCTCAAAAAAAAGTTCGCCAAAAAATTTGATACGCTACTGCCAATTGCATATTACGTTTATTATTATTGTATCTCAATTTGCTTAATTAAAAAAAAAACCTTTTTAATGCACGCCGCTGGAGGTAGAGAGCAAAATAATATATAGAATTTAATGAAAATTAAAAAATACGACGTTCAAATCAAATGATTTATCAAAGACGCCAGCTTACAAGAATTCTAAAAATAGACCTACAGCGTTGCCACAAGGCGATGTCACCAAGGACTCTTGGTAATCGACGCACTGAAAGTAGAATATATCCCTAAAGAATATACAAAGGTGACGCCTAGCACCTCTACCGGCCGACCCGTGCTACTAATAATATACCAATAATATTCAAAACAGTAGCGTTTACTATTTCCCGGGCGTCCAAAAGATTTCGAATCTGTGGAGTGCTATGATCACGTGGGCACAGATTCTACGGCGATTCAACAGAGCGTCCGTATACGGACGCTCTGTTGAAGCCGGACGCTTGGAAAATAGCAAATCGTTAATGTACGGACGCCCAGAAGCTAGTTGGATGAATATATATATATATATATATATATATATATATATATATATATATATATATATATATATATTATATACCTTAACGAGAAATTTTCGGGTTTGTTCGCAAAAAATTTCAAGTTTAATACTTGCAATAAAATCCGGATCGCACAAGTGCCGAAATGAGCAAAACTGGATGGAAATAGAATCTGATTCTTCTGGACTACAAAGTACGAAGCCTGTAGATTTCCGCCCATTGGGAGAATACTGTTACGTCGCTGGTTCAAATATTTTAGTTCTTTAAGACAAAAGACGGCACTGTGAAAAACATCTATTTTCTTCGGTAAATTACAAATTACATTATCATGAAGTTTGAATGGCCAAAATTGCACTATTATCACATCCTTAGGATTTTATAGAATCTTCGCGTGAAAATGCTCTTTTTTTTAGGAGCGAATGGCAGAAACAAGTGAATTATGAAAAATATAAGCGTCGAGCAAACACTACATGAGCGCATCGGAATTAGGGTTGCCACCTCTCCCGGTATTCCGGGAATCTCCCGGAATCGGGCCTAAAAAAGCGTGTCTCCCGGGTTTAATATAATTTCTCCCGGAATCTAGTTTACAACACGCTGCAAGAGCGTTTTTTTAGAGGTTATGTGGACAAAAGGGCAGTATTGTATTGTTTGTTGTCTTCTCAGCTCATTGCGTTATAAAGCGTGGGGGAGGCGGCAACCTTTTTTTTGTAGACATCGTCTCTGGTGAGGTTTTTATTTATTTCGTATGTAAATAAACGTATTTACCTTCAACTTTTTTTTTGGTTATTAGACTCCCGGAATCGTTGCTAAGCAAGGTGGCAACCCTAGTCGGAAGCCCAAGCTTTATTAGTTGGTTTAACTGACCGAGTTAAATTCTTAAAATTTTTTAGTTTGGTTTAAATAAAATTGGCTTATTAAACTTGTATCTTCAATACTATCAATAATAATTTTTTATCTACTTTCATTTAGTAATATGAATTTTACAGTTCTGTAAATCGTTTTGCAAGGGCATCTATTAGAGCACTAGTGCTGTAATAGATGCCTTTACAGCACTAGTGCTGTAATGGAAAAAAACAGTTTTATTAAAATTTTGCTGTTAAATAAAACCACACTTTTTAGAAAAATGATTTATTATTAACAATTATAGAATTAATTACCAATTATTAATTAAAATATAATACTTAAGGTTTATTATAAACATTAATAATACACTTTTTACAGTTAGAAATTTGTATATCAGAAGTGGATGTGATGGAGCCCTTTACGTTCGAATTTCCAATCATTAAATCCTTGTCTGACCCCATGATCTTCTTTGCTATTTGTTTTTTATTTTCTAAAGAATTCTCAACGTAGCCTTCTGCCGTAGAGGAGGATTTCCAGACCCCATGACGTTTTAACATCTGCATATCTGCACCACCATCAACTAGAATGGTGGCTGAGGACCTCCTAAAACAATGTCCACTGTATCCTTCCAGATTATTCAATCCAAGTTTTGTTGCAATCTTTTTTGGTATACTTCCAAAACTATTAATTCCGACAGGCTGGGAGGTGCATTTTCCTTTTCCATAGAATACAAGAACCGCCTGTGAGTTGCATTAAGAGGGCGAAGTTTAGCATACTTTCGAAAAATACTTAAACAGTTGACACCTGTCATATTTCCTTCTGTTATAACAAATTTTCGCATAATTTTGGTTTTCGAGAATGGAATCACAATTTTTATATACAAATCATTGTGTTCAATATGATCCAACATTAACTTAGCTAGTTCTTCGCGCCGACAAGCCCAAAAAATTCCGATTATCATAACAACCGTCATAAGTAAATATGTTTCATCATCTGCAGTACTAAGAAACTTACATAATATGTCTTCCTTTGTGAAAACTTTGGACTTTTTGGCCTTGTCTCTGATCTTCTTTTCAAAAATGCGATTAGTTGAGAAAATCTGCTTAAATCTTGATTTTTCTTGACTGAAATAATAGTTCTCAACATTGGGTAGTGGGTCCATAGTGTTGATGGTTTCTGGGAGCGTTGTTTTACGGAAAAATAATCCAAAAGGATTTTCTCAGACACCTCCTTTATTTTATTACTCAACTCATACCGCGCCTTGGAATTTGTCGGAACTAAACTTAAGATCGCTTCATTTGCCGCTGCTTCTATATCAGAGGGTAAACTTCCATCAGAATCGCTCATTTTGAAAAACGCTTTTTATATTTTTGAATATGTTTGACAAAGTTTCGACAGTAACCATGCGAAACAATAACTATTCAAAAGGTAACATAAAAAACTTGATTAGTAAACTTAATAGCAGGTGCATTTTTACAGGTGAATTTTTATTTTTAAAAATGCCTTATGTCAGTATCAAGTAGATAAAATTTTGTACAATATTCTGGTTGTAAATGCATATTACTACACTCGATATTTTATTAAACTCGGCTGAAGCCTCGTTTGACAACTTTAACATCTCGTGTTGTAATATGAATCTTTACAACACTTATATCGTAAATAACTATTACTACACAATGTAACATGGTCTTACAGACATCAAAAAATATGTTGATTGATTTCAAATTTAAAATAAGGTAAATGAAAAAAAATTAATTTAGGTTTATTTCCGTTTATACAGCTATTTTAAGCTTGATTAAATTTCATAAAACGTACGTAGAAAATATGAAAATTTTCTTTTTGATATAAATGTTTAGTTTACATAAGAATCTCTTACTCTCACACTCCTGTGTTCATTTGTAACGAAAGCAGCCTATCCTATAAATCAGAAAGCAATATTTTAGATCATGCAGTAAGTTTTTGTCAAATGTATTTTTCTTTTCTATCACTCTGTCCAAACCTTGCACTTCCTAGGTCTAGTCATTCTGACGAATCTTTGGACTTCAACAGACCTGCATGGCATGATAAATGGTAAGTCCTTTACTTATTGTTTAAGACCCAGTACCGGATTGTGTTTTTTGCATGGTGAATAAAATAAAGTTTTTAATTAATATTGTAATTCGTTTCCAGGACCGGACTGACTAGAAGTGTAAAAAATATGAATTTAAAAAAACAAGCAAGGACGATTCATAATTATGAGAAAGTAATATCGCCATTACATTTTGAGGGTAGAAGGGTTTAAAAATCGGTTAAAAAAATCCAGGTCCGTATTTAAAAAAGTAAAGTTGGTGATGGCCGCTCGGAGACGAAACGGCGGATCTTTAGTTTAGTAACGTCATTTTGTAGAGTAGAAAAAGTCGCAATGACAAAGTGTCATTTATTTTTAAATAGCCAGTCAAATGAGCGCAGGAAAAAATAAAAACGATTGTGCAAAATTTCGGTTTTTTTCGAGTAAAATCGGAAGTATTCGGAATTTGAAAACTTTTAAAGCGGCATTATAATCAGCACCGAATTGCACAACTTTGCCCCCATTTAACCGTTTCTGAGATTTCAATGCTGGTATGTCGAATTTGTAACACCCTGTATAGTTAATTTAAAGATTATTTTACAGTTTAAACCAGAGATTAATCTTTAGTTTATCCTTCACTTAAAAATTTTCGGTTTTACAATGTTTTGTTATCTTTTATGTCCAACGAGAGCTCCGACCTCCAAATACTCTGTGCTATTACTTATACCTAACTTCGGTGCAGTTAATTTCCTAACCTACAATTTTTATTCGTACCAGTGTTGCCGATCTGTTACAATTGTAAAAGATCCGTTACGTTTTTAAAGGATCTGTTACGCTGTTACGCCTTTAAGCAATCTGATACGTTTTCTTGAGCTGTGATTTATTAGTATGAGAACAGAGGATCTTTTTTTTAGAAGTCACTTGGAAGGAGAGATGGGTGAAGTTACAGCACATAGAATGTATAGGACCTTTTTTTTAGAAGTCGATTGGGAGAAGTGATATTCTCTAGTGCTGTTACTATTTTAGTTAATCTGTTACGGGGTTTAAGCTAATTTGTTACGATTGAACAAAATGTTGTGACAATACTGATTCGTACCTAAACCGTACATTGAAACTTGATTTTCTTGTCCTTCGTTTGTTAGTGTTATGTACGGAATAATAATAGCAATGGAGGATAAGAAAAGAGCACCAAATTTTGCAGAACATGAAGTTACAATACTTTTGGATATAGTAAAACTACATAAAAATGTAAAAAAATCACCTATTTAACAACGACAATTGACAAATTCTGAGTTTAAACCTTGGGTATGGCTTAACTAGTACTTTATCTACAGGTTAGGGTTAATCTTAGGTTTATTCAGTTTGAAGATAACCATAGATCGTTAAAGTGATTTATTTTGAAATATTCCATGGTTTATAGTTAACTTCACATTGTAAAAGCGGGCCTTAAAGGATCAGTTGAACTCTTTATAATATTTCTTAATTAATCTATAAATGTGTTATTATAGCCAAGCGATTATTTTTTTTATGAAAAATTTATATAACTAAATTTTTCTTACTTACCCAGTCCGGTACTGTAAAAATTTTTACTTTATTTCTGTTATACGTAAGCTTGTATCGAGCATGAGCCCTTTTTGTTATTTAATTTTTACCCCTTTGCTTACCTATCAATATTATATTGTGTTAACGACATTCAATTAATGAAAAATATTAAATACGTCCCTGTGCAACGGACATGTTTAACCCATCACTTATCATCATATAAACTGCTTAAGAACAAATATTACAAACGGTATAAAATACTCGTATACCAGATTTTGTTTTCTCTCCATCCTAACTTGCAATTTTTATTTTTTCATTAAGTTTAAATAAAATTTGATTAAACTTTTTTTGTTGATTGTACCAGGCTTTTTAATTTAAATTAAAAAACTTTTAATAACTTGGGAAAATATTTAATAATATCCTAAATAAAATTTTATTAAACCGCGAATTTATATTAACATTTTCATACAATAATTTACAAAATCTCAAAATAAATTTCTTAATATTTTGTTAGTTCTATCCGTTTTTTTAATGTAAATCTTGTTTAAGCATAGTTAAGTCTTAAAATTTATGTGTAAAGGATATGAAGAAGAATTGAACTGAAACAACATAGTAAGTAGGGAGAGATGATATGTTTTAAGCCAATTTTCACACACACTTCTGCACATGCGCCGGCAGTGCGCAGGCGTGGTGTCATACGTGGTTTTAAACGGGTAGTTTAAAACAAGGGTGGTTTTTAACAGGGTGGTTTAAAACAGGGCTGGTTTTTAATAGGGTGGTTTGAAACAGGGGTGGTTTTTAACATGGTGGTTTAAAACAGGGGTGGTTTTTAACAGGGTGGTTTAAAACAGGGGTGGGTTTTAATAGGGTGGTTTAAAACAGGGGTGGATTTTAACAGGGTGGTTTAAAACCACTGCGCACTGCCGGCGCATACGCAGAAGGGTGTGTGCAAATTGGCGTGAAACATATCATCTCTCCCTACTACAGTACTATTATGACATTATGCTAGTGTTGCCGTCTTAAATTACACTAATAACATGTGCCAAGCTTCTTGGCGCACAGGTAACAACAAATTAAGTTATCTTTTATTTACACCAAATAAAACTTGGTTAAAAAGGTGCACTTCAACAGTGGGTTACCGACGTCTATAAGACCCTAATTTATCGGCTCCATTTTGGTGCAAAAACTCGTCCACATGTAGTGGTTAACGAGTTTTTATACTCGCGTCTATATCCCAACCTAATGGCAGGCATACTGCGTATGTTAGGCGAATAGCGTGATGGCGGGACATTTAAAATATAGGTGAAAATAGAATTAATTATTTTTTTACGTCACGGTGTTGAGTCATAGTCGTTTGTTTACCAGTTTGTTTATTTGTGGCCTTGTGGGGCATAATTAAAATGGAGGGACACGTTGTTAATCAGTAAGTTTTGTTAAATATTTTGTGGCGGCTGTCAAGTACCTGTAAAGTAAAAACCTAACCGAATTTTTTTTTAATTGTAGAAGAACAGTTTATGTATGCACAGACTGTGGGATGAAATATAGTACAAAAACAAATATTAGTGTTCACATGAAAAGAAAACACAAATTCTTCTAATGATCACCTTTAAAAACCATTACATGCCATGCATTTCTGGTATTAATGCACAAAAACAACAATAGGCCCTATGATTTCTTCTAACCATAACCCTCATATCAAAAAGTCGGAATTACAAAATCGTAGACTATGAATACCACACAACCACATCTTTGAATTCCTTGAAACGTAAAAGAAAAAAGAGAATAAAGTGTTTGATTTAAAAATGTAAATAGAATACCGCAATATTAAAAACGTCATTAATTAATCGCTATATGAATCATATTTTACATGTAATAATTAAACTTATTTCCCGCCTGACATGCGCACTCGCAGTGTGCCTGCCATTAGTTTGGGATATAGACAGGAGCGTTCTTTATGAATGATAATACTATGACTTATAATTGAAGACGAATATAAAAAAATTCGTGCATCTTTAACCACAATTTTTTTTTAGTTCTATGTAAAAGTTGGAATATTATTTTTTCTACTGACGTTTTATAATAACTTTTTTTTGATTGTCATTATGATTTTTTAATAACCTCCTTTTAGGCGCAGCGTGCTTAAAAAATTTTTTAGCACGTTACCAGGAACAACGTGCTTAAAAGTAACAAGTATAAACACAGACTATAGTTTTACCTATTTATTATAAATATTAACAGTACAGTTACTTATATTATTAAAATTAATGCTGGGGTAACCTAAAACAGGTCGTTGAGATATTTCTCTTTGTAAAATTGATTAGGAATTTAAACTTTGAATAGTAATAGAATCTGCAACAGCAATATCAATTAAACCCATGCCACTAGTAGAGCTGGTAGAACACTCGGATTCATTACATTTAACACGTTTGTTTTTAGCGTCCAAAGATTTTTGACCAAGAATTTTTTCGGAAATTTTTCTTTTATTTTCTAAAGAATCTTCTATATACCCCTCAGCCACGGTATTTGACTGCCAACCTCCATGTCGCTTTAGCATCAATATATCCGCTCCAGTCAACTAAAAAAGTTGCTGAAGATCTTCGAAAGCGGTGGCCTGTATATTCTTTAGCGTTTAGAATTTTTCGTATGTGCCCTCATACAAACTTCTTGATTTTTGGGGAACAAGGTACACCATTGCGTCATTTGCGGCATTTTCAATGTCTGAGTCCTCTAAATCACTCATTTTTACTTTTATATTTGTCGCAGTTTTTGACAAAAAAATCGAATTTTTTTTTTGACAACTGTCGATTTTTTTGACATGAAAGGTGTAAATGAAACATAGATAATAAAATGTTAGTAAAATTAAGTTTTTTATTATAAAACCTCAGTAGAAAAAATATTGTATACAACTCGTTACGAAACAATGTCTTTTAGTCACTTTGACGTGTTGTCCAACTCGGCTTCGCCTCGTAGGACAATTCACGTCGCGTGCCTAAAAGACACTCATTTCACAACTAATTGTATAAATAGCTATTACATAACTTTTAAATGGTGTTACCAAGACTTTAAGTATTACGCAGCAATCATTTTTCTTTAATTAGAAAGTAAAGGGCTATAATTTGGCATCAATTTAATTCTTTCAGCGATCAGTCAGATAAAAATAGAAATAAAGTATTTCTAAATATTGGCCCTTGTAGAGCTTGCCTCAATCGCTCGTGAAGGTAACCCTAGTGCTTGTACTTTTATTACGATAAGTGTACTGTGTTGTAAGTTTTATCAATTCAAAAATAATGCAAATTTTATTACGAATATTCCCCCAAAATTACAACAAAGAATTATCCTGATGTCTGTTTGAAGGTTGGAGACAATGATGTTTCTTGAGATGGAAGTGTTTTGGACTTGCATGATCTTTATTTGTTTTCACCTGAAGACGACTGGAGATACTTACCAGAGTTGAAAGAATGTGATTTAAAACAAATAAAGACAATGCAAGTCCAAGTCTTCTATCATACAAATGATTATTCTGTTGGCATTCATTATGTTCTAGAAATGTTGGGTGGCAAATACTGAAAGTTTGTGCAATTTATATAGCGTTAAAGTAGGTACAAAAACTTCGTAGTTATTTAAAATACACAAAAATGTTAACACAAAAAAAATTTTCAAATCACTCTGTGAAATTATTTCTTATGTTAAAGGTATTTTTCTTTTTCTAACCACCCTGTAGAGCCAATGAAAAATGATTTTATTTTATTATAATACAACTTTTGTATTAAGGGATCATCGACGTGAATGAAATAATCTCCTTGTTTGTCCATGCTGTCACTGAATTTTTCTAAATTGGAACATATGATTTACTTTAGCATAAAAGTAACTTCTAACCCGACCAAAAGCCACCGTACTTATTATGATCCGGCACATGCGTTCAACTCGCAAATCGATGGTTCCATAATTGTTTCAAACACACTTATTGCCGGTCTTGAATTGATTCTTAAACTGTTCGGTCTGTGGTCAAGCATCGGAATTGATTGGGATGACCTGCGCATTACATATTTAAGTCAGCCGGGGCCGATGCCATTTCTTGCCCTTCTTTTGTAGTAGGCTTTTTACCTCTTTGTTCGCTGCCAGGGGACCTACGGCTTAAGGTGGGTTCCGAACCACGATCCTCAGTCTTGCGACCCCCCTCCCCAAGAGCTATCAACCCTTGGTTTCTTACCATTGCATGACCTACCGATTGGGGAGTGTGTACCTTCTTCCGTTACCCACGAGATCTCCAATCTTATCCGGCCTAGTTACCGGCGTGAATGGTGTGAATTAGAAGATGATACAATTTTACACTCTTCCCTGCATTCTTAAACATACCAAATTTTGGACAAACTTTTTTCATTATTAGTATGCCCACTCCGGGGATCGAACCCGGACTGACACGGTCGAATACCAACTCTCACTCACACACTCACACCTGAGTCACTGCCGCGGTAGGCAGGGCTGATGCAAATCTTTTAATTTATTTATTTATGATTTTTGCACAGTCGGACATGGATTTTTATTGAATGTGCTTCTTTCTGATTTTCACGTCGTTTGTTTTGATTTAATAATTTTACAGCCCCGCGAAAAAGAAAGTCAAGTCCACTGGACTAGACCCCATATTTATATATTCTCGACGTCGCTAAATTCGAATCTCAACTCCGCTTTATTCCATCAGGTCTATTGGGGTTGAAACTACCCTTGCAGGGGGTGAAACCAGGAGGAGTTTGTTCGGGTTTGTTCAAATATCGATTTATAACTATGAAGGGAAAAAGATCGGTACCTACCCTTAAAATTTTCCCGAAAATGTTCGTGGGGATGGTAAAGAAAAAAGTAATGGCCACTAAACTAGATTTCCATGTCTATATGTTTTCAAGGTCGCTGAATCCGAATCCGACCTCCATTTTACACTATCAGGTCTATTGGTGAGTGAAGCTACACTTTTAGGGGGTAATACCAGTTTTCTGAATCTGACCTTCCTTTCACCCCATTAGTTCATCCACGCTTTCAAGGGTTAAATCCCGTTTTTCATTTAAATTTATATTTCTATATATATAAGTTTATACAAACCCTTTCTCCATCGTATTTCTGACTAACATACAACAACAAATTAAACTGGTTTTAAACCCCTGGAAGGATCGTTTCGCGCTTTAATTGGCCTGATGGGGCGAAACGGAGGTCGGATTCGGATTCAGGGACGTCGAAAACGTATAGACATGGGGGTCTCGTCCAGTGGAAATTACTTTTTTTGGGTTGTTTTGCAATGAGTGATGGTGGAGATAGTGAACTTCTATCGGATATAATAACATATTATTATCGAACGAGACAAGATTTGGAACTAATTTTAATTGAAAGTAAAAGTGAGCATTTACTATTACTTAAATAAATTACCTGGCTTTGTCAGAATTTTGATTTTAAATCTGTTATTTTAATTTGTATCGCCTTTGTTTGTATCTTTCCGTTTGTAAAATGTCCTATATGTATTTCAATTATTTATTTATTTAAGTTTAGTTCACGACGTCAATGTGTGTATTATTTGAAATGTCATTTTGGCCAAGTTTAGGTTATTATTCCAACATAAATTATGTACTAACAAAAACTTTTTAAGCATTGCTTCCAAAACTCTATTAAACTAGTAAGTACTCTAATTTTATTGTTATTTTAAAACTTGTAAATTTCATACTTACTTTTGGCCTTGAGTGAATAAGGCCGAAAGCGCCTGGCGTCAGTAATAATGATTAGTTACACTGAAATACGTTTTTCTTTAGTGTTAATTAAATTAAAGTAAAAAATAAAGCATTATATTTAAATTTTAAGGTAATTAGATTTGTTAATAAAATCTGGTTACTTCTTTTCAATAAAACTTTAGTATAACATTTTTTGTTTAATAAACAACAGAACAAACTGGAGTTATGTTAATGTGTGTTTATTTTGCACCGTTGCAAAACTTGCTCTTGCGCATAATATCATTACGAATGATACTAATAACCGTTCAGAAATCGTCGGTTGGAACAACCTTAATAAAAGAAGTTTTAAACTGTGTTTTTATGGTAAGATTCAGATTTACTTTTTATTTTCGAAATATGCAATAATTTTTGTTAGTATAAGTAGGTCATTTAAAAAAAAAATGTTCTCCCAATGAAAGCCTTAAATTAAAAATCTATTATATGACAAACAACGTTAGAACTTTTGGCTATCGAGTGACATCTAATTGGTTCTTTTTTAATTAAATAATAGTGGGGATATCATTTTACAGCCGAGCCTCTGCTGCTACTGATTTTGAAATATTTTTTCTCGGCGTTCGTTTACTTCAGTATATCTTAACAACCAAATATATCTGAAAATTAATTCGGTAGTATCTGTCATTTTTAAACAAATATCATAAATACCATGCACATTAACTGGCAATCTTGTGTTAAATGAAGAAGAGTCAATATATCCACCAAAAATGGTTTCAAAGAATTTTCACTGAAATGACATTGTTAGGAATCAGAATGAATAAAGAAACTTATTTTTAATCTAAATAAACAAACGATTCACTTTTCTTGTAAAACAAATTTTAAAAAAATGATTAATAGGCGCATTTTTTATTGGCCGTAACTCTTCCTCTATATGATGAAAATATATCCAAGTTTTTAAATCTTAGTGTACCCATCAGTATAAAACAAGAAATATAAAAAAAAATATGTATTGAGTTTGATATATAAAAGCTTAATAATGCACGTAATGTATCAATGAGCCATTTATATCATTGAAGTAATGTCTACTAGCAACGAGACAGTGCTTGTCAACGAATGGTTACTATATGCGTTTAAACTTTACGTTCTTCATTCCTGAAAATAGAATATATTTTAAAATATTATATTTTTAATTGAGGTATCCTGAAATAAATTTTATACACTCAATATTAATGCCATGAACGTAGACTAAAATAAATATTGCAGACGTTTGTTGAAACAGTTGGTAGTGGCTTATCGGGGTTGCTGCGAATACCTTTAGCAATCACCAAATGACCGAGGAATTGTAGGGATTGGCAATCAAATTGACACTTTTTGGGATTCAGCTTTAGATTGGCTGCTCGGAGCTATCAAAATATTTCTTGAAGGTTCTTAAACGTTTCCTTTAGGATGATAACATTGTTCTAGCAAATGAAGTTTAGTAGTGGTCCATTTCCGTGTCTACTATTTGGTCCATTAATTTCTGGAATATGGCTGGTGCTGAATAAAAGCCTAATGGCATGATTTGCAGGCGATGGACTCTCTCAAAATATCACGTGTAAGATTTAATTCTATAAATACAAATTTAGTATAAAGTTAAAGGTTAAAATAATATTTTTCATGTAATATATTTTTTATTTACGGATTTTATTACAAAAAAATAATTCTTCATGATTTATACCAGAATAAAATAATGCATATTTCGAAAATTAAAATTATGTATGAAAATCCGTTACATGAGAATGATGTGTCGTCAGTATGGAAAAAAACAGTGACAGCAGAGAACAAATAATAGATTTAATATACATGCGGTGATTAGCTAATAAATATCGTATGAATTTCAAAAAAGACTCATCCCTTTAACTTTTCCACTGTACAAAATTTAAAATTTGGTAAAATATATTTAATGAATAAATCTGAATTGGTTACAATGTTTTGTGTTACTTCTAGTTGTACCTTCTTGCTAAGAAAATTAAATGTTATAATATAATAAATTATGACATAAATAGATTCAAGTTAGAGTTGGAGTACTATGCATTTTTTAATTTGGCAGTTATGATTTTATAACTTCCAACTAATATAAATTTGATTTTTACTTTACCTAAAATAATTTCTATTTTTCACAGTATCGTTAAGGGATTTCCACCAGTTTCGCCTTACATAGGAGTTAGTCCCACTCTGTGTTACTTGCTAAAAGAGAAGAAGCCACTTTGTTGTCTGCAGCTTGCACAAACTTGCGAGCATTGCAATTATAGGTAAGTGATGTTATTTTTTTTAATATTGTATTGCCTATGAAATCGCCATTATTTATGCAATTTTTCTTATAAAAATTATATTTCTCTACCTAGGTCAATAATAAAATTAAAAAATAACCTACACAGGGAAACTATCACAGTTTCAAATATATCTATTATTTCCATGATATATTGTATCCTGTATTCCCTAAAACTACAAATAATTTACTTAAGAGTGTGGTCTAGTTCCTTTTATCCAAAAATTGGCCAAATACTCATATTTGAAGCATATATAATTACCTATACTTTAAGATTCAGCTAAAGTTATAAAGTAATAAGAGCTGAAAAATAAAAATTGATAAATTTCATAAATTTTTGTTTTTGCCTCAATTCATTATTCAAAATTCAGCTGAATCTATCAATTTAATCAAAATTCAGTTCAAAACTGTAGGTAATTGCTCAAAGACTGGTATTTGGCCCCTTTTTGAATGAAGAAGGATAATGAATATGGATCAAAAAATTAAATGGCGGATAATAATAACTATTGCTGGTTACAAAATCAAAAATAATTTTGATTTTAATATAAGAATTTGTTGATTTTCAACGGCATATGTAAGTAAACCAACTAAAATTTCGGGAGCGGGATACCTTTTTGAGTTTCGTTTCGGACCCTTTTCGGGCCCTGAGGAGGCGCATGGATAAAACCATACTGGTGGCGTGCGAAGGCAATCCACCTATTAGATTATGTGTAATCGATTTGCGAGCACACCAAGAGAGTTTTGGCCAATGTTTTCTAAAAAAAAGAGATTTGAATTTAAGATCGTCATTACTACGCTAGACACAAGCAAGCTGTCAGTTGACATTAGCGTACAATGCTGCTGGATTACGCTAGTAAAAGAGACGGAAAACATTGGCCCTTTTATAACACCTAATTCGTTTCAAGCAAACACAAAGTAAAAATTACAACTTAATTGTTTCATTCCTTTGAGAAAAATTTGATAATTGCGACATTCCCAAACACGAAATATTCCTTGCCATTCTCTGATTAAATTTTGTCTTTTAATAGATGGTTAGCTTCTGTTGTTGTTCAGTTCTGTTGTTAAGTTATTTCCATCGTAGCCATAGCATTATGGAAATAGTATTTAAACTTGTTTCTTTCAGTATTTTGTTTCAATAAAATAAATAACTACAATTTTGACAATCAAGTAAAAATAGTACATTGTATACCTAGTAGGAAAAGTTGAACATTCCCGGACGACCGTAAACATTGTATGATGAGGCGCAAACCGAGTTTAACAATACGGAGTCCGGGAATGTGGCTTTTTCTACGAGGCATACATACTATTTTTCCGTGAATCGAAAATTATTAAAAGGACATAACTTATTACAAGCAACTTGTTAAAATTTTGAAATAAATATTATTAACATTGTTCACAAATAAAGGATGCCATTAAATATTTGTGTTGTAACTATGGAAACACAGTAATATCGAATGGTCAAGTTTAACACATTTTATTTTACAAGTAGCCGTACAGAAATAATATTTCCTTACGGTACAATAATAAATATTTCCTAACAGTTATTTTCCATTGCCTAGCAACGACTAAGTGTGAGGCAATATTGACTTTTTCTTTCAAAAATATGATCAAAAATGTCAATATTTTCTATCGATTTTCGGAAAACATTATTTCTATTGAACGTTAATACGCAACTCAAATTTATTTATATTATTATTTCGATCATTGCTATTTCTCTCATTTCTCTTAAATTTTACGTGTTATAATAATTATTTCTATAAAAAATATGTCTTAAACGGCATGTTTTATTTTAAATATTAATAAGTAGCTTAAAAATACTAACTTTTTAATAAAATTGACATATTTATTTAATATCCTCATTAGGCGTTAATTACAAGCTCACTTTATTTAATTAAAACTAGGTATATATTTAGGTTTAACAATGGGAAAGTTTTTAAGTATCCTTTAATATCTCATTATTTATTTTAATAGTCAACGCTTATCAACTTTTTATAT
Organism: Polydrusus cervinus; assembly: GCA_935413205.1. NCBI lineage: Eukaryota > Metazoa > Arthropoda > Insecta > Coleoptera > Curculionidae > Polydrusus > Polydrusus cervinus. Next base: position 44,659,403 of record OW284516.1, on the reverse strand, counting down.
TGTGATATATACAGGGTGATTCACGACGAGCTTACATTAGAACTTTTGAGGAAACTACTGAAAATATTTTTTTGAAAATCTGTAGGTTTAAGTTTATCGATATGATCTCTTAAACTAAAATATTAACATGTTTTTTTCACTTCCGGTTATACCGGAAGTAGCTTCAACTTTCATTTTTTAAATACAACATAGCATTTTTTTATTATATTTTTCGTTCTTGCATTAAATTTTAATAACATTTTATGGAATACGTTTTTTACCTAAGTCTACTCATTTCTGAGATATCTGCATATTTTGTAATTATTTTGTAAATGCGTAGCGATTAAATTATCCGTACCGTAAAACGGGGTTACTTTGCACCGCTTTTTGCACAATTTTTTTTTTATTGAAAGATAAAAATATCTTAATACTAATATAACTATTTTATGATTTTCGGTGGATATCATTAAGCTCATTAACTAAGTCTCATTACATTTTTAAGTTGATTGATTGCAAGATTAGGACAAAAAATCGACTTACATCCTGGTGCAAAGTATACCACGAAAAGGGTATACTTTGCTCCACTTCATTTTAAACTAGTTTTACCGTTTTATCTACAATTAAAACAAGGTAACCGCATACGAGTCATACTTTGCACCATTTCAGATATTGTGCAAAGTATCCCCAATTTCGTAAGAAATTGGGGATTCTTTGCACCAATTGTACGGTGCAAAGTATTCCCAATTTTATATGAAAATTGCCAATGTAAACAAAAAAAATAGAAAAACCTAAATATGTATTTTATTGACCAATTTTATTATCTGCATCTCTAAACTAATAATTGTACATGCGATTGAACGGGTACTTACCAATATTTATTAACTTAGGCTTTCTCGGCAAGAAGATTTTGCACAGCTTTAAAACGTGACAATTTAGAGGTTATATATTATGGCGGGAAATGATTGTTAAATGACAGAATGCGGGAGTGTCTAACCTCTTGAAATGATATATTGCAGTGTTCTTTCTCTGCATATCACTTTAGTAGGGGCCTCAAATTAAGATGAAGCACTGTGCTGCCAAAAATTATATTTTACAGCGTTGGTGCAAAGTTACTGTACTGAGTGCAAAGTAACCCCGTTTTACGGTATATGTTTTTTACCTTAGCTCCTGGACTAAAATTTTTTTGTTTGTGTATAGGGAAAGAATCAACAAATCTCAATAAATAATTAAACTTGGCATAAAATATACAGGGAGGTCACAATTAAGGGCTCATTGTAAAAAACTTTAAACGTTAAAAACTTTCTTATTTTAAATGGAACAACCTGTATATTTTTATTTAATATGATGGTAAATTACCTGCTCCTTAAAATTGCTATAACCTTTTCTATACCTAAATCAACGCGTTTTCTTAAAATATCAAGTTTTATTTTTAAATACGATTTTTTCAAGGTTAGATGAAACAAAATAAAATCTATATACATACAAAACAAAAGCAAAAAACTAAATCTACTAGAGACAATTGCTATTAAAAAAGTCATAAAAAATAAATGTAATGTTGTCAATAATCAAATCGAAATACCTTCAAGTGCTAATCTCATCCTTAATAGCACACTAATTTAAATATTTATCAGTACCTTAAAATTAAAATCTGTGGCTTGGTACAAGAAGTGCATAATATGTCAGTTTTTGTAGAATTTATAATATTTGCTTTTAAAGTTTAAAAGTTCAAACTTTTAAATAGTTAATAAATTAAATAAACATTCATAATTTTGTAAAAAGGGGTTTAGATAATACTAGGGGCTTCGACATTTTGCTATCATAAAATTTACATTTTTTATTAGTACTTTGGCACATTTATCTCAAAAACGAAAAATAGTGACATATGCACTTCTTGTATCAAGCCACAGAAATAGACTTCTAACAATGTATACCCTAATTTTAATTTTATTACATACCTCTGTTCATACATCTGTTAAAACTAAAGACCATTGTTAGGTCACATAGAATTTTTTAAAAATAATTATTCATCTTGTAAACCCTAATTTTAATATTATTACTTACTTAAGATATAAATACCATAATTACAACACATAAAATATAGTAGTTCTTGTACTCACTACCTTTGAAAATGATCCGTAAAAAGATCGAAACACGCGTGTCAGGAAACTGAAATAAAAAACTGTGAAACATAACAAGCAACCACTGTTTTATTTTCCATATAATGGAAATTATGTAGTATTTCTTATAATAATATGAGTGAACTTCATCATCAACTAAAAAATAATTAAGATTTTTTAAAATATTTTACAATTCTTTTTCAGAAATGCAAGGGAATATCAATGGCAAAACAAGACCATAATTTTAGCGGCCGACTTTGCATCGAATGGAATATATAATTTCATTATTCCTTTAAGAGCCCATTTTCGCCCAAAGACGTCTTTGAACCCAATAATTTTGCTTTTGGAGCAGCGACCTAATATTGCCTTTTTGGATTCTATTTCGTATTTTCCCTTAATTTACTGGATGCTAGGATCAATTAATTGGTAAGTATTTTAAATTGATAATTTAGTTAACTTTAATTTAATAGATATCATACTGACACAAAATATGTGATAATAATTATCAAATGTGTACATTCATGCATAAAATGTACTTTATTTAGTAATATGAATTTTACAGTTCTGTGAATCGTTTTGTTAGGGCATCTATTACAGCACTAGTGCTGTAATGAAAAAAAACGGTTTTATTAAAATTTTGCTGTTAAATAAAACCACACTTTTTAGAAGAATGATTTATTATTAACAATTATAAAATTAATTACCAATTATTAATTAAAATATAACACTTAAGGTTTATTATAAACATTAATAATACACTTTTTACAGTTAGAAATTTGTATACCAGAAGTGGATGTGATGGAGCCCTTTACGTTCGAATTTCCAATCATTAAATCCGTTTCTGACCCCATGATCTTCTTTGCTATTTGTTTCTTATTTTCTAAAGAATTCTCAACGTAGCCTTCTGCCGTAGAAGAGGATTTCCAGCCCCCATGACGCTTTAAGATCTGCATATCTGCACCACCATCAAATAGAATGGTGGCTGAGGACCTCTTAAAACAATGTCCACTGTATCCTTCGGGATTATTCAATCCAAGTTTTATTGCAATCTTTTTTGGTATACTTCCAAAACTATTAATTTCGATAGGCTGGGAGGTGCATTTTCCTTTTCCATAGAATACAAATAATCGCCTGTGAGTTGCATTAAGAGGAGGAAGTTTAGCATACTTTCGAAAAATACTTAAACAGTTGACACCTGTCATAGTTCCTTCTGTTATAACAAATTCTCGCATAATTTTGGTTTTCGAGAATGGAATCACAATTTTTATATACACATCATGTTCAATATGATTAAACATTAACTTAGCTAGTTCTTCGCGCCGACAAGCCCCAAAAATGCCGATTATCATAACAACCTTCATAATTAAATATGTTTCATCATCTGCAGTACTAAGAAACTTACACACGTCTTCCTTTGTGAAAACTTTGGACTTTTTGGCCTTGTAACCCTCTGAACTTCTTTTCAAAAATGCGATTAGTTAAGAAAATCTGCTTATATCTTGATTTTTCTTGACTGAAATTATAGTTCTCAACATTGAGTAGTGCGTCCATAGTGTAGATGGTTTCGGGGAGCATTGCTTTATGGAAAAATAACCCAAAAGGATTTTCTCAGACACCTCCTTTATTTTGTTAGCTTTGCACCAATCTTCAAACTTCTGATACTCCAACTTATACCGCGCCTTGGATTTTGTCGGAACTAAACTTGAGATCGCTCCGTTTGCCACTGCTTCTATATCCGAGGGTAAACGTCCATCAGAATCACTCATTTTGAAAAACCCTTTTTATATTTTTGAATTTGTTTGACAAAGTTTCGACAGTAACCATGCGAAACAGCAACTATGCGAAAGGAAACATAAAAAACTTGATTAGTAAACTTAATAGTAAGTGCATTTGTACAGGTGCATTTTTATTTTTAAAAATGCCTTTTGCCAAATATTTTTATTCATAGATAAAAGTAGATAAAATTTTGTACAATATTCTTGTTGTAAATTCATATTACTACACTCGATATTTTATTAAACTCGGCTGACGCATGACGCTTCGTTTGGCAACTTTAACATCTCGTGTTGTAATATGAATCTTTACAACACTTATATCGTAAATAACTAATACCTATACCTGCAAAATGAACGTTTTTTACTAACCTTCGTTGGTGCTTTGCCATGCTAATATTTGTCCACCGTGATATTTTCTAATATATTTTAAACGGGGATTTAACCACAATCGAACTAGTATGCGTGACGATGTACCCGACAATTAACACACATGTATATAGTGTTGTTTCTGCATTGCCTACATTTCCTTCTTGCTTTATTTTCCTCCTCTACTATCACGTGACCGACATTATCGAATCAAATTTCAATGGGTAAAGAACTTCTAGATGGTCGTCCATAATTTGGTCTTACAGGAAAGTATTCTTGGTTACTTGGTCCCGCCCTATCTGCGCCTTAAATATCATCTTCGAAAACTGGTTCATCCATTTTATTACAGTGACTGCTTTGTAAGACTTAAATTCTAACTGTGACATTTTTGATTGGTTTGCCAAATTGTATATCCTCCATGAATTTACAATAACACTGTCAATTTTTTACAAAGAGGGGCCACAACCACTTTTCCCCTTTTACCTGGATTCTGTAGTTGGATATTTCGTTATCATGTAAGTCAACACCTCCCATATGCTGATTATACTCGGCTATTACCTTTGGCTGAGGAATTGAATCCATCTCTTTTTCTTTCCTGTTGTACCTTTTGACGCCTATAATTTAATTTATATTTATTTTTCATTGTACTATTACATTTACGTTTTCCCGAATTGTCCCAGAAACTCGTTTTCTTTTAGCAAAGTAAATAACTTGTAAGAAGAGATAAAGTTATCAAAAAATACGCGATGACCAGATGGTTGCTGAACAACTGACAATAGTTCCAGTACAACATTTTCTCCCAGTCCTAATTCATTTTCATAAATGCTTGTTTTTCCACCATAAGCTATAAATTTGTACAAGTAACCATCCATTGGAACTACATAGACCCCAGAGTTTGAAGCCGAACCTAATTGGTTTTTTCTTGATGTACTTCTTGCCTTCTATGTCGTCCAAAATATGGAACCATTTCCTCATCGATAGACATATTGGCGTCGCACCGCATCGAATTACTGAAAATCCCAACGCTGCGTAAACGCAACAATAATAATAAAAGTCAGGTATGCAAAAAATATAAAAGATTTATCAACTACGATGTTATGTCCCTTTTACTAAAGGTTGGGTATATATGAATTAGTAATTCTGCGTAGGACAATTAGATCGACGAAAATATGGCAAATAAAATCCCCAATATCCGCATATTTCATCAATTTGCAAAAAAAATTACTTTTTATTTATATCGTAGTATTTCATAAAAATATAATTGTTATTATATTTGGAATAAATTGTAGCAACAAAAAAGTCAATGTCATTTAATGATATATTTTTAAAAAAATAATTTCCAAAATGTTTCGTTTACGCAACGTTGAGGACTAATGGGTTAAATGGTAGAACAAAAAAGATCAGTATAACAAACCAGATAAAACAGACAAAATTATAAGATTTCTAGAAAAAATTAATTCTATTTTTGACATAAGGTTTTAAGGTTATGTTATATCTATAGGATGACCGCTTCTCTTTTCAAGTGTTGTTAGTTTGTAAATTGGCCGTTATTTTAAAAATATTTACCATAGCGGACGTTAAAAATTCATATTAATGCTACAGCTATTTTGTTATACTTTCGGAGTTATTAAGCAAACAAAAACAAACCCAAACAACCCCTTTTTCTTCTTCGGCAAAACCATTTAATCAACCCAGCTATGGTTGGTTGGTTGGCTTAAGGCGGGGGTCGGGCGTTTGGCCCAAGCTTCTTGCACTGCAGCCTAGTGGCTTATTGTGCTCCCCTATCTTGCTAGAAAAGGTTTGATCCTTTTATAAGGTCCAGCAAATTCCTACCAAGTTTGTCATGTGGGAGGTTATCCCCACATTGGATATCTCCGAAGATTTTGAGTCTTCCTCGGGTCAGTGCTTCGCAGTTATATATGGTATGTGAAGCGGTTTGGTTCTCATCGCCGCAAAGCCTGCATTCAATGAGACCATTGTAAATTCCTACTCGGCGTAGGTGTTTTTTTAAGCAGTGGCCTGTTAGTAGGCCGACCACTTGTTTTAGCTGGGTGCGCGTTAGAGGCATCATTCCAGTTGATAACTTTTTGGAGGGTTTCCCAATTGTGGCCCTCGCTTGGGTATGACCAGGTATCCTGTTCCATCGGGATAGGTGTTGTTGTTGTGCCCACCTGTCTGATGTTGCTCTGGTTGCCTGTTTTGATATGCTAAGGGCGGGTTCAGGGCCCCTGAGTTTTTGAGATGATCCGGCTCTAGCCAGTTCATCGGCCTTTTGATGCCTGCTATCCCCGAGTGGCCAGGAACCCATAGGAGTTCTACCTTGTTGTTCCTTGCGGCAAGGTCTTTCAGGTCGTCTAGGCACCCCAGTGTGATCCTCGATTTGAGTCGATTGGAGTTCAGGGCCTTGAGGGCAGCTTGGCTGTCTGATAGAATGTATATCTCTTGGTCGTGGTAGCCCTTTTCGATATTTTTCTGTACACATGCTTGTGTGGCGTAGGCCCTTATCTAATGACGGTGGTGTCCCTTTTGACCACATGTCAGAGTCGCACCTGATGTTGAAGGGTCTGGTGAAGTTATAGACCTCTGTCATGTGATCTGTTTGCATCTCCAAGAGCTCGTCGTTGATTAGATCCGCGGCTCTTGTATGCCCTATTTTTATGGGTTGTTGTTTCCATTCCCCATTTATTTTCATCCTGGAAGCGCTGCAGCTGGCCCAGCTATAGTTAAGAAAAAAAAAGTTGTTTTTATTAATAAATATATTGCTTTGACTGTTATTCTGCAAAAGGCCGAATGTGACAAAGATAAATATATTCAAAGTGATTTTATGTAGGTGTAAGAAATGACCCAAATTAATAAATATGTCACAGTGTAATTTGGTCAATAGATTTGAAAACGAAATGAGTGTTTCTTCAATTGTCTTTTATTATCGTTCTCACAAGTTCACGTCCTACTAAAAAGACAAGTTATAATGCCTAATATTTATATATTTTTTTTAATTTTTAGTATAAAGATCGGAAGTTGAGTCATAGAAAAAATGTACTTATAACTCATACTCATACTCATACTCAAAATTTATTACATCCCTCTCTTCGTACAAAAATAAAGGGATGGATTTTTAATTATGTAACCTCATCTCGAATTTTGAATTTCTTCGGTTCACTTGTTCCTTGCTTTTACCACTGTTAACATGTTTGTTTAAATCAAGGATGTTTTATGTTTTGTTTCGTATTATCTTTTTTACAATTTTAAGATTGTTTTTAAAATACTAAGTGGACGAAATGCCATTCTGCCTAAATGAGGATATCATTGTACCGGGTGATTCATTAAGGGTGACGAGCGGCCATATCTCGGAAACTACTGGGCATAGAAATTTAGGAAAAAAAGAATTATAACCAAAGTGGCCATGAGAAAATCCTGGAAATAATTTTTAGGTTCCGCATTTTGCCGCAAGAGGGCGTAATTGAAAAGTAAATTATAAAAGTTTACATATCTCCGAAAATTCCACATTAAGGTATATCTTTGATAATACCGTTAAAAAGCTTGGACAATTATGCATCATTTTGGTCCTATGCTCATTGGCGTATCGACTTTAATAAGAGGGGGGAAGCTGTTGAAAGTGTAATCAGTTTAATCGCTGTAACTTATAAAGGACTTATCCGATTTTAGCAAACTAAAGACTGTTTGAAAGAGAAATGTATGCACTTTCATCAATCGTATTTAGTTGTCCATAATAGTTCTCAAAAAAAATTCTAGAGAGCGCAATTTGTAATAATAACACATTTTTTGATTTTACTCCGAAAAAATAAATCATACGATATAATTATAATACCATAATCGAAAAGTAGATGAAATTTGCTACAAAAAACATTAAAACCGCAGCTCGATATCTCCGTTCGTTCCAGCGTTATCGCGAATAGAATAATTTAAAATTATTTAAATTAAGAATATTTTTTAGAAAAAAAGTGGGACGCCACTGATATTTTTCCATCTAGATATTATTTCGGATTAGCCTGGTCAATTCTGCATAAAAATGGTCTCTTGCATTTTTCTCCTCAGGCACACCGTTCTTTATTAAAATAATTAAATTAAATTAGCTCTACTATTTATTATTTTTATTAAATTTTGTTTTATAAAAATTGTTGGGAATTACCACCCCGCCCGTCTAATTACATACATACAAATTACTAAATCCCCTTTTTTATATATTTTATTATATCCTCTCACTCATGCCTTCAGAGGACTCGTCATCCTGTTATTAATTATAAGTATTTTTCTACAGTTTGGATGATTTACTTCGGGCCGGAATATCAGTAGCTGAAAATGTAGTTGTTGTAAACAAAGAACTGTCAAATTCTGCAGAAGAAGATTCGTTGTCAGATTGTAATACTATTGTAGCTGTACAGACAATGTTTAAGTAAGTATACAGGGTATTATGGGGATGTCGTTTATATGGCTATGTTATGGTTTTAAAAAACAGCTAAAAAAACGCCACGCGCCTGCGCACTGCCGGGGCATGCGCAGAAGGACCTGAGCAAATTGGCGCAGAACGAATCATCTCCCTCTACTGGCATTTAAATAAACAACATATTCAAATACCTTTTGTCAAAAAATTCAAAAATAAAATACTTACACTCATTTATTACACTATGGATCCTGCCTCACTTGCCTGTTAAATAACATTAAACTTCTGGATGTAGGATGAGCCAGCAAGGGAAAGCGTTCTGCGTTCAATCTCGAAGCAGCAGCCGCACTTTGACGACACTCACCGCAAATTAGCACCATATCTACTAGTTCATTGTTTCCAAATTTTATCATTTTCTCGTGTCACCAATTTAAAATTAACTTGCTTCAGAAAAACACACCGCATCAGATTGCCAAATAATTAACTGACCACCGACCTGTAAATTGCATGACTAAGAAGTCCAAAACAACATAAAGTATAGCAGGATACGTTTTGATGACCAGACCCGCACTTAGATTTTTTACTTCTGTATATCACCTATTTTTAAGTTTTTTAAAAAAAGATATTTGAAAATGTTGTTTAGTTTAATGCCTTCTATACACAGCTTAAAAAGAAGTATTAACTTAGGAATCACCCTGTATTATGTGTAACTTAGAAATGGCTATAAAGCTGTCTGTTTAAAGGTTGGAGACAATGACGTCTCTTGAACGGCAGTAGAGTTTTGGACTTGCATTGTCTTTATTTGTTTAGAATCACTACGTTTCAACTGGTAAGCATCTCCAGTCGTCTTCAGGTGAATACTGAATAAGTACGGTAACTACAGCTCTATTTATACTAGGCAGGTGCTGTGACGCATGACTAGTGGGTGGAGTCATGCGTGTTGCTAGGTGATGATGCATAACTGGATGAGTCATGCTTGATGAGTCATGCTCGATGACGTCATGATCGATGACGTCATGTTCGATGAAGTCATGCTCGATGACGCCATGCTCGATGAATCATGCGTCTAACTCTTGGGTGGTCTTATTCTAAGATTACATTTACTTAACAAGGGTTTCCAGACGTTTCTCATGTCTAATGAAGGCTTACTAAAGCAACCTGGATTTTGGTGTATGGTCGCAGCTTCCTTAAACTTCCTCTTCCTCCAGTGCGGTTCTTTTTGCAGGATTTCCGCTTTTGTCCACATGATATGATGGCCGTGCGTCCAGGCGTGGTCAGCTGCACCTGATTTTTCCGTCTCTCCTTTTTGGGTGTTATTTCTATGTTCTTTAATCCTTACTTCTAGTGGTCTTAGTGTCTCACCAATGTAAGATTGGCCGCATTCGCAGGGGATCTGGTAGACACAATTTTTCTTGTCTTTCTGGCTTGCTGGTTTCGTCTTCGTTAGGTGGCTTCTTAAAGTGTCTCTAGAGCTGAATACTGTGTTGATGTTGTATCGTTGTCCTAGTCTTCTTATTTTCTCCCGTAACTCCCCTACATATGAACTAGGTAAATTTTTACTTCCCCTACTCCAACCACTTCAAGGAAACAGTACGTCATTTGTAAAGAACTCGCAACACTTTGCACAAATAATAGGAGAAAAAGAAGTACAACCAGGAGACCAACTGGTCAGCTTTGACGTCGAAAGTCTTTACACCAACGTCCCTATAAAAGACGCACTTAAGGTCATCAGGAGCAGACTTGAGGAAGACCTGACCCTACAAGAAAGAACACCGCTACCTACAAATGCCATCATGAAACTATTGGAATGCTGCCTTAACAATTCTTATTTTCAAGAAAAAGACAGATTCTTTAGCCAAGAAGGCGGACTACCAATGGGCTCATCTCTCTCGCCCATAATCGCCAACATTTATATGGAATGGTTTGAATCCGAAGCAATAAAACAAGCAAAGAAGAAACCAAAAATATGGCTAAGATATGTGGATGACACCTTCATTATTTGGAACGGAAACGAGGACGAACTCAGAGAATTCTTACATCACATTAATAACTTTGCACCGACAATTAAATTCACCATGGAGAAAGAAGAGAACAACCAATTACCTTTTCTAGACGTCAACGTAGAAAAAAATGGCAACACCTTCTTAACCTCAGTGTACAGAAAACCTACACATACAGGGCAATATCTCAATTATACATCAAACCACTCAAACAACACAAAACATGGCATAGTAAGAAACCTGGTGGATAGAGCAATTACTCTCTGCAACTCAAACGAAGCTCTCAAAAGAGAAACTAACCACATCAAGACCGACCTCAACAAGAATGGCTACCCCATGAAATTGATTGACACAATATTGGAAAATCGCAAGAATCGGCCAAACACACGTAAAGCAGAGAAAGAGATACAACCAATACTCAATATTCCGTATGTCAAAGGAGTATCCGAGAAAATAAGAAGACTAGGACAACGATACAACATCAACACAGTATTCAGCTCTAAAGACACTTTAAGAAGCCACCTAACGAAGACGAAACCAGGAAGCCAGAAAGACAAGAAAAATTGTGTCTACCAGATCCCCTGCGAATGCGGCCAATCTTACATTGGTGAGACACTAAGACCACTAGAAGTAAGGATTAAAGAACATAGAAATAACACCCAAAAAGGAGAGACGGAAAAATCAGGTGCAGCTGACCACGCCTGGACGCACGGCCATCATATCATGTGGACAAAAGCGGAAATCCTGCAAAAAGAACCGCACTGGAGGAAGAGGAAGTTTAAGGAAGCTGCGACCATACACCAAAATCCAGGTTGCTTTAGTAAGCCTTCATTAGACATGAGAAACGTCTGGAAACCCTTGTTAAGTAAATGTAATCTTAGAATAAGACCACCCAAGAGTTAGACGCATGGTTCATCGAGCATGGCGTCATCGAGCATGACTTCATCGAACATGACGTCATCGATCATGACGTCATCGAGCATGACTCATCAAGCATGACTCATCCAGTTATGCATCATCACCTAGCAACACGCATGACTCCACCCACTAGTCATGCGTCACAGCACCTGCCTAGTATAAATAGAGCTGTAGTTACCGTACTTATTCAGTATTCACCTGAAGACGACTGGAGATGCTTACCAGTTGAAACGTAGTGATTCTAAACAAATAAAGACAATGCAAGTCCAAAACTCTACTGCCGTTCAAGACTATAAAGCTGTTGCCGGGTTGTTATTATGCTACTTGTCATGTTCTAAGTTAATAAATAAAAATTAAACCTACCTTAAAATTTAGAAACTGGCACAAAATGTAAAAATAAAAAAATTGCTATTAATCAAACTGTTCCTGCATTTCCGTACATCGCAAGAAATAACAATAACAATTTATAATAGTATGCCATTGCAACTTGCCATTGAAAAATTTTTGTTTAACCACAAACATTTAAATAGTCTACTAAAACAGATCGACCGAGGCAGACTATACAGGCGCAATTATTAAAGTCTTAAGGTCTGGCGTCGTTTGTTGTTAAAACTTGGTTCCGGCTACGCTGCCTGACAGTAGCGTATTCTAACAAGTGAACTATGCAAACCAAGAAACACTACGGGTAGATTATCTAACAATGAGGAGGTGAAATCATGGGTGCCAGGCCAATTTCGTACGATCTATTTTAACTTATTATTAAAATATTGTGTTAATAAGAAAGTAATTTTTATAGTCCATAGAAAATGATTCATATTTTTAATTTCTTATATCGTTTTAGATTTTTTCCAAGCATAAAGAGCATAACAGAACTTTCCCAGTCATCAAATATGAGATTTATGCAGTTTCGAGCACATGACAAATATGCTCTTCATCTGTCAAAAATGGAAAAGGTAAGCGAAGATATGTGTATTATTATTTAGTACTTTTAGTTTTATAGGGGCTTATATCAACAGCCCATTTTTCTCTTAAATTGTCAAAGGTCAATGTAATTTTTTTCATTAAAAAAATTCTCTTATATTAGGTCTTGTCCCATTAGTTGAAATGATGATTAAACCACAACATGCCAAATTAATTACAACGAACTTAAATAGTAGTAGATATGTGTATTATTATTGTAGTTATTTCTCAGTATTTGCTCAGAGAGGTTTATAAGTTAATAAGTTTATATGTTAATAAGTATTTTATTCCCTCTATATTGGCAATTATAACTCATGTCCCAAAATCTACCGTTTTGTCAGAATTTTGGATTTTATTTGAAAAAGCATTATTTTTTTGGTAGGCCGTGACTCAAACAAAAAGCGGAAATTATCACATGTCAAAATAATGTTTCAAAAATACCATGATTAATATTTAATTTTGAATATGTAATATTGACGATTTTACGATTAAGAAATTACATTGAATTTTTTAATCGAAGAACTTGTTGATATGGTTTTCACATTAGGCACCAATGACAAGAATAGTTTATTAGCCACTAGGCCTTATTATGAGTCCTTGGACTTCTTCTTATGGGGTTATGTTAAAGAACAAATGCATAGAATCTCTCCGACAACTAAGGAAGATATGAAACAACGTATAACGGAAGTTTTTATAAACATTGATAACAATGTACTATAAGAAGTCAGTCGATCTCTTGAAGAAAGTATACAAGCATGTTTAAATAACATTGGTGGATATTTCGAACATTTATCATAATTGCGATCCTACGGTATGCCTAATGGATTCTGTTTATGGTTAACCAGCTTCCTTAAGAACCGTTCTCTGCAAGTGACGATTGACGGATTTCTCTCAGACACCTTCACCATCAATGCCGGTGTTCCTCAAGGGTCCATATTGTCGCCTACCCTCTTTTTACTGTATATTAACGACCTTCTAGTGAAAACCCAAAATCCAATTTATAGCTTTGCTGATGACAGCACACTTGTCTCATCTTTTACCTTGACTCCCCAAACATCCGCTGCCGACCGCACATCTTCGCAGGCAGCATGAAGTATTGCGCCTCAACAAAGACCTGGAAGAAATTTTGGTTTGGGGTGACAGTAACCAAGTCGAATTTAATGCTAAGAAAACCCAGGCAGCAATATTCTCCAAAAAGGTTAACATTGCAGAACCGGATATAGTCATGGCAGGACAAGCAATTCCCCTGACACCGTCTATTAATTTGCTGGGGGTCAATCTGGGAGGTAATATGTCTTGGCATGATCACGTTGCCGCAATTGCCAAGGCAGCTGCACAGAAACTTGGTGTACTTTTCCGCACCAAAAGGTTGTACACACCTCATCAACTTTTGACACTCTACAAAGCCCAGATTCGACCATCATTAGAATATTGCTCTCATGTCTGGAGCTCTGCACCCAAACACACCCTTCGGCTACTGGATTCCATTCAAAGGAGAGCCGTTCGTCTGATCGGCGACCCCGAGCTGACCAAGACCCTCGATAGCCTGGAGCATCGAAGACAGGTTGGTGATTTGGCTCTCTTTTACAGATATTTCCATGGCAGGTGTTCGACTGACATTGCCCACTTGATTCCACCTAGAGCAATGCAAAACAGAAATACACGGCGAACCACTGCCGCTCATCTATATGTTGTTCAGCTTAGTACTCCTCGAACTTCATTGTTCAAGAATTCTTTCATCTGGAGAACGTCATCTTTGTGGAATGATCTTCCTGAGGTCGTGTTTCCCAATGAATACAATCTTCAACGTTTCAAGACCAACGTTAATTGCTTTTTTCGCACTCGCACCGCTCCCAGAGCGCCTTAAAGGATTTTTCCTACAGTGCAGGTGTTTTATCATAAAAAAAAAAAAAAAAAGTTCTTATTTTAAATACCCACGTGTGTGTCTATTTTTTTTTTTGTATTTCTAACATTTTTCTGTTTTTTTGAAACTGAAAACATAATAAAATTAGTGTCAAAAAGTAATTGAAACATTATTCTGACATGTGATAATATCCGCTTTTTTTTGAGTCACGGCCTACCAAAAAAAAATAATGCTTTTTTTGCATTTTCAAATAAAATCCAAAATTCTGACAAAACGGTAGATTTTGGGACATGAGTTATAATTGCCAATATAGAGGAAATAAAATACTTATTAACATGACCCATTAATATACAGAGTGTCTCATTTAAAAAAATGAAGATTTGATACTTTAAATATAGCAATATTGGCACCTCCGTAAAAATTACCCTGTATAAATTATGGTCAGATTTCTTTAATAAAATCATTCTACCATCCCTCGGGTATTCAAAACCGTAACCATATTTTAGATAATTCAATCAGCTATTTTTTTTTAAGGAGTTTTAGATAGGTGGTTTTTCTTGGATTTTTTAGTAACAGCATGGCAACGACGCAACGAACACTAAATTAAAATATTCTAGTATATGCTGAATTTAATGCGAAATTCAATTCCCTAAAAAAAATTGGGGTAGCCATTTAAAAAAACTTACTTTTTTGCCCCTCTGCTTTTTTGGGTCACCCTGTATATCTGAAAATATTTTTAAAATATGCGTCTCAATGGATCATATAGCTTTTATGTGTTATATTTGTCACTATTCATGTTGACAACTGATTTATTGGACTTCCTCGCACTAATGGGCCACCCTGTAGATAGATAAAAGAAAACAGTTATCTACAGAAAGTATTTCTAAGAGATTCGCGATTCCATATTTCAAGAGCATAATATTAAATGAATGTGAACCAAGTTTGACATTTACCTTCTTTATTATATAGTCGTAGGTATTACACTTATATATACAACTGTCTACGTGTTTCGGTTCAAAACCATCATCAGCTAGCATATACGAATCAAAAAATGATTGAAAACATAATGAATAACAAATATGAAGTTTACGTTATTATTTATTAATAACTATTTTGAGATTATGACACATTACTTTCTTACTGCCTACTAAAATATTTTTTGGTATTTGGTTGAATATATGTACCGGGTGGTCAACTAAAAATGAACGCCGGCCATATCTCAGAAACTAATAATCGTACAGCATCCGGGTAAATTTTTTTATGACAAAAGTGCCCCAGAGAAAATGCTGGAAATTATTTTTAAGTTCCGTATTTTGCCGCAAGAGCGCGTAATTGAAAAGTAAATTTTAAAATTTTACATATCTCCGAAAATTCCACATTAAGGTATATCTTTGATAATACCATTAAAAAGCTTGGACAATTTTGCATCATTTTGGTCTTATGCTCATTGGCGTACCGACTCATACTTCATAATAGTTCTCAAAAGAAATGCTAGAGGGCGCAATTTGCAATAATAACACATTTTTTGATTTTACTCCGAAAAAATAAATCATTCGGTATAATTATGATACCATAATCGAAAAATAGATGAAATTTGCCAGAAAAAATATTAAAACCGCAGCTCGATATCTCCGTTTGTTTCAGCTTTATCGCCAATAGAATAATTTTTAAAACTAAGCGATTATATATTTTTTAGAAACAAAGTGGTACGCCACTGATATTTTTCCATGTGGATATTATTTCTGATTAGCCTGGTCAATTCTGCATAAAAATGGTCTTTTGCGTTTTTCTCGTCAGGCACACCGTTCTTAATTAAAATAATTAAATTAAATTAGCTTCATGCATGCCTCTTAAGTAAAGGTGGTCATTTCCAC
This sequence comes from Polydrusus cervinus, assembly GCA_935413205.1. Lineage (NCBI taxonomy): Eukaryota > Metazoa > Arthropoda > Insecta > Coleoptera > Curculionidae > Polydrusus > Polydrusus cervinus. Next base: position 44,643,148 of record OW284516.1, on the reverse strand, counting down.
CAATTTTTATGAAACAAAATTTTGCATTATCAATGTTAATAATAATAGTATCTCTTATAGTTACTGAGATAGCAATGTCAAGGTATCGAATTTGCAACACCCTGTACTCTCATCAAAGATTTTTGACTTTATATTTTGGCCCCACCTGTATCGATTCTCACGAGCCGCCACTGGTTAGTATGTAAAACTATTTGGAAATTGAAATCAAATATTCCTTGGCATAAATTGTAGAACCATAATAAAAATAAATAAATCGTTATAAATATAATCTACTACTCAATTATATTCAGTGTCACAACAAATTTTCATATCTTTAAAACAAACTGTATATTTGGCGATTTTCGGTCTCGGCACAAAGGAATGATACGCACAAAACGCTTTGGCTTAAATCACAGACGATTGATCGGTAGACTAAAAGAACCATTTTTTTTCTATTATAGATTTTTTTTATGATAAAACACCTGCACTGTAGGAAAAATCCTTAAATGCATAAATCAAAAAAAAACACGTGGAAAGTTTGCTCTTTTTCTCGAAAACAATTAAACATAGAAAAAATTTGACTAAGCCACTGGATTCTACGTGAAAAAAACTGATAAGTCCATTTTTTATATTTTTGATAAGTTGCAGCGTAACCGAGATACGGGGATGTCACAAAATGCAAAATTTTCAAAAACACCCTGTATCTAAAAAACTAAGGGAGCTATGAAAATTATGTTTATGGCATCGTTTGTTTCTCAAAAAAGTAACACAAAAGCCGCGAAAACCGCAACCTTCTATCTTTACTAATAACGCAGATAACCCGTAAAACATACGAAAACTGGACACCCTGTACATTATGCCTTATTTTTAGCAAAATAATTATTTATTTACTTTCCCATAATCCGGCAGCATGTTTATGAACTCTGCTAATAATCCCTGCTTTTTAAATGATATCGAAGTCTTCTATACCAACTTAAACGGTCTTTGGTAGATTTTTTTTTTTACGGTTCGCCGACTACGTAGGCCATCTTGAACCGGTCATCGACCACAAATGTGATCTACCGACTGGGGAGTGTGAAACGGCACCTTCATCCTACGAGATATCCGACCTCATCCGGCCTGTCAGGCGTGAATAGGATGGCAGGTGTCGATTCATTTTACACTCTTCCCTGAGGCAAGAGCACGCCGTGTTCCCCAGCTGTCACGCCCAAGTACTAACCGCTGAAACCGCTCTCGACACAGCTTAACTTCGGTGATCTGTGGGAACCGGTGCTTAATATGTCGACAGGCCCTTGCCCGTCTTTGGTAGATTCCTAAATATTATTGGAACTATTTTTAATAACTTTCCTATGATTTGTTTTAATTTTTAGAGAGAAAAGGAACGAGGCTCCCACATTTCGTACATGTTCCGATTACCGTTCGCCGCAGGTAGTGTTTTTAGTGCCAGCATGCTCGACACACTACTATACCAAGCTTTCGTAAAAGATTATGTGATAACTTTTGTTCGTTTACTCCTGGGAGTGGATCAAGCTCCAGGATCTGGATTTCTTACCTCGGTAGGTAAAATTAAAATATATAGTCGCCTTACACTAAAACTGTTCTATGAAAATATCTTTCTCGTGCAATGCAAGTAGGTCCCCCCGAGGCTATAATAGTATATTAAAACATAAGTTTTAACGCGTCTAATTAACCAATGCGTGCTTTAAAATTTGTCTTATGGAACGAATATTTTATAATACTTTTTCTATTTGGATCATTTTTAATTAAATTCAAATAAACATGTAGTTTCCAGTCAATTTTTTTTTTTTTGAGGTTGGCAACACTATGTAACAGAAAAAATAATTGGGCACATCCGCCATTATTTAAAAAGTAAGTCATATTTGGATTGAAAACCCATATTTTTATAAAAATTTCATCAATCGGTTCCGATTTTAGTTTATTGGGTAGGATGTCTCTTGGACTACTAAGTACGATGTGTATCTAAAATTTCACTTTATGTTTTTTTATACATGGTGATGGTTAAGATAAGCTGTGTAAAATCTGCTGATTTTAAAATTGATGTTTCTAAAATACGAAGTTATGAATATTAAATTTTATTATTGTGTTAGTTACAGCTTTATGTTAGGTATTTGGTAAAAGAAAATACTAAATGTTCCGAATACTTTCGAGATATACGAAAAAAACCGAAATTTTTTGTTTTGGTTTTTAATTTTTTGCGCCTTTATTTTTAACTTGGCAAAATAACAAAAAACGCTTTCTCATAGCCGTTTTTTATGTTCTACAATATGGATGTATTAGTTTTCAAATTCGGCGTTTCGTTCTTTAGATACCAACCTCAAGTCAATTTTTTTTAAATACGGACCTGAAATTTTAAATACAGTTTTAGGGACTTCTAAGTTAGAAATTTAATGCAATGTACTAGTTTTAGAAATTTTAACGTTTTGTTATCTAATAACACATTTCTTCAAATTAACTGTTTATATCATTACGGTCCTGAACATTTAGAACCAAACTAAAAAAAGATTTCTGATTTGAGGAATATGTCCATTTTTACTCAAAGAGGATAGGAGATATTTGATATTTTGCAAAAAAAAACCCAAAGTCTTGACCTCAAATATATAAATAATAAAATAAATAAATAAAATAAATAAAATAATTTTATTGAAAGAACAAATACTTGTACTAATATCAGATCATATAAATAGTGACAAAAAAATTGAAATTATTTTTGAAACAAGCATAAGCACATCAAAGTAACATAACTAAACTAACACTTCTGTTACCTTATTTCACTCAGAACCATTACATTTTTTCTGTTTTACAGTATTTCTATCTGGGTCTAAGTCAAAAACCATAGGACTTAAGTATGTTATATTAATAATATACTAAAAAAAAATTGAATTAGTTCACATGCCTTAAAGACTTACTTTATATAGAGTATTGTAATAGTAGATCTTATTGAAATAATAAACAGTCTAAACACCATAACTTTCCGTAATGTAATTTTAATATTTAAATAATCCTAAAAATAATTGCCAGGGCTGTAATTATAAAGAAAGCATAACATAGGCGTAGTTAGGGGGTACTGGGGGTGCTAAGCACCCCCAAAATCTAAATTAGCACCCTTAAAAAAATATTACATTTACTTTATATAGGCCATACGCTAATTTTAGAACTAACCTATTCTTACTTCAGCACCCCCAGTGTTAACCGTCTAACTACGCCTATGAAGCATAATTTGAAACAATAATAATGTGTTATTTGATAACAAAACATATATATAAATTGGATTAAATTCCTAAAGCTTAGAAGTTCCTAAAACTGTATTTAAAATTCCAGGTCCATATTTAAAAAAAATGAAGTTGGTATTTAAAGAACGAAACGTCGAATTTGAAAACTAATACCGCTATATTGTAGAAAATAAAAAACGGCTATGAGAAAGTATTTTTTGATATTTTCCCAAGCCAAAAATGAGAGCGCAAATAATTAAAACCCAAAACTACGCAACTTTGCCTTAACTTAACCATTCGTATATTTTACCGTTGTCGAGATCCCCTTGTACGCACATGAATTTGTAGCACCCTGTATATCTTAACCAATTTTTTAAAACCTACTTTAAATATTAACATTTAATTGGTTAATAATAAACTTACATTTAAAATTTTATTTCAGATGAGAATCGGAAAGGACGACATGTGGATAAGGACATATGGTCGATTATACCAAAAACTGTGCTCTACCACTTGCGAAATTCCGATAGGAATTTACCGAACGCAAGACACATCGCTGTCAGACTCATCTCATGTGAGTATTCCCTCATCGACTTGGTCGAGCTGCGTACGTGTGCCATCGGTGAGTATTGTACAAAATATTAACATTTGATTTTAATTTTTTTCGATTTCTTCAAGTTTAACATCCTGCTTAAAAGAAGGTCTTACAGTAAACCACGTGGCCAAAATAGGTCTGCACGGCATAATATATCCGAGAAGATGTACATTGTAAATTCTTATTCGACGTAGGTGTTTTCTTAAGTAGCAAGTAGGCCAGCCACTTGTTTTAACTAGGTACGCGTTAAAAGTAACATTTCAGTTGATAGCTTCTTTGAGGGTTTCACAATTTTGACCCTCGCTTAGGTTTGATCATTTGATCGGGGTAGGTATGGTTGTTGTACCTACCTGTCTGATGTTGATTTGGTTGCCTTTTAGATATTCCAAGGGCGGGTTCAGGGCCCCTAAGTAATCAGATAATAACCAATTATCTGCTTTCTCATTGCCCACTATTCTCGAGTGATCAGGAACCCATAGGACTTTAACCTAGCCACCTTTTTGATGTGAATGTCCTGGGGTGTTAGTTCTAGTATAACTTCCATAACTGCGGTGGGGATGCTTCTCATTGCATCACTGATACACAGGCAAGCCAGTCTCGGTAAGCTGTTTAGCTTGGTAACTGTCATAGTCTCCTGTGTTTTCGTCCACCGTATTACAAACCCATATTTCATTATGAGTCTGATGTCTGTGAAATGTAACCACAACAGCTACAACACCATTTGAGGTCTGAGCCCCAGGTTTTTAAAAACAGGCATCTGATTGGGCACATTTTCGATTTACAACAAACTTAGAATCATTAAAAAATTAGTTTTTTGTTGAAAATAATTAGATGTCATTGGAACTTGTCACTGCAGACTACTGTGCTCATTCGTATGCAACTAGCAATATTTAATAATGATAATGTGCCTAGCTAGAACAGATTTGTTCTTTTTCTAAGGTCCAGTAAATTTTTACCAAGTTTGTCATGCACATTGTATTCCTACGAAAATTTTAAATCTTCTTTGGGTCAGTGCATCGTAGTTGTATATAATGTAAGAATCGGTTTCATCCCCTTCATCGCAAAGTCTGCAATGGTCATGGAAATGGTCACTGCAGACCACTTTGTTCATTCGTATATAACCAGGAATATTTAATAATAACTTTTGTTTAATTTTTATACTTTGTTCCAATGCGATATATATATTAGAACTATTGGGGTCACGTGCTATACTATGAGGTCAGAATTTCTCTTAAGTAGCTTGTGCTTAACTGCATGGGTGCAAAAGTGTATATTGTTTAATTTCCATATGTTTACTAACTTATTAAAATTGCAAGTATATACGATATTTGTGACGTATAATCGTGTGAGCCTATAATTTAATTATAATTATAATAAAGAACTATTTAAAAATTTAATTAGCATGTGACAAAAATTAAGCTTGACATTTTTTTTATAAATCTCCGCTTACACAACACGATCATTCTGTGTGACCGTCCTGAATGATATTAATCCTTGATCATTCTCGCATTAATTCTATTTTTAATAAAAATTTACATCAGTCCAGCCATCAGCCCTTGAAAGTTTCCGTTACACACAGCAATATAAACTGCTGGACAATTGCTTTCGAGCAAGAAATATTTCCACTATATATAGTGGAAATATAGTGGAAATTTTAGTAAAACAATACTTTTTTACTTCCATTCGCCTAAATTTCAATGGATTTCCACCAAGTATCGACCGATTCAATCAAAAAGAAATATTTCGCCTAAATTTAACAGTTAATATTTTCTGAACGAGATATGATATCGACCTACGGTTTTGAATGGTTGATAGATTCATCCCTTGAGAAATAATTGTCAATATTGGATTTTCTTTAACTGTCAGAAAATTTTATATACAGGGTGTTTAAGAAGAGGATGATTTTTGCTCTCATTTTAATGGCGTGTAACGTTCACAATAATATTTTTAAATTTTATCACTCTACGTCATTTGAATCACTGGTTCATAGCAAAAAAAATAATTTGTCAAATTTTTGATATCTGCTATATTTTAAGAAATACCGATGTTTTTGGAAAACCTTGCTTTATTTCAACTTATTGGTAGCTTGATCTCACTGTGCGTTGTATCGTGCAAACTTTGCGAGTGATTCTTATACCTTATGAAAAGCTTGATTATGTTCAGTAACAATAGTTGTACCTAACTATTGTGATGTACAGTGGCGTACTTTTAAACACTTATATGTCTATGGTTTATAAGTATAGTGTTAGTAAGTTAGAAATTAATAAATAGATTTTTTCCAAAAATTAAATTAAAAAATGTATCTTTGTTAAAATTTTGTAAACACACTGTATAATATACCTGTAATGCGATATGAAAAACTAAAAAATAAGTAAAAACTGTCCTAATCTAGGGGCGAGTACTTTTCAATATAAAACAATCGTGAGATACTCATAAATCATAGACATATAGGATAAGTACGCCACTGTACATCATAACATTTATGTACAACTATTGTTACTGAACATAATCAAGTTTTATATAAGGTATAATAATCACTCGCAAAGTTTGCACGATACAACGCACAGTGGGATCTAGCTACCAATAAGTTGAAATAAAGCAAGGTTCTCCAAAAAAATTGGTATTTTTTAAAATATAGCAAATATCAAAAATATGACAAATTACTTTTTTTGCTATGAACCAGTGATTCAATTGATGTAGAGTGATCAAATTTAAAAATATTATTGTGAAAGTTACACCCCCTTAAAATTGGGGAAAAAATCATCGTCTTCTTTAACACCCTGTATATAAAATTTTCTGACAGTTAAAGAAAACCCAACATTAACAATTGTTTCCCAAGAGATAAATCTATCGACAATTTAAAACCGTAGGTCGATATTATATCTGGTTATTAACTGTTAAATTTAGGTTACATTTTTCTTGCTCGCCAGCACTTTATTTATGCTTTTTTATACATTTTTTTTAAAATTTCTATTGAAGCAACATATTTTGATTTCTTACCCTAAATGCTTATTCCGAATCACGATCCTCAGTCATGCAACACTTCCCTCCAAGGGCTATCAACCCTCGGTTTCTTGCGTCATTGCCTGTCCTACAGATGGGGGAGTGTGTACCTTCTTCCGCACCCCACGATCAGATCTCATCATATCTGGTTACCGGCGTGAATGGAGTTGGTTGGGAGATGATATATTTTACACTCTTCCTTGCATTCTTAAACCTACTAAAATCCTTACATACTTATTTATTGTGCGTATGCCCACTCCGGGGATCGAACTCGGAACGTTACGGGCGAATGCCAGTGACTCACCGCTGAGCCACTGTCGTAGTTTATTATTTAGTTATTTATGATCTTTCTTGCATGATTTAACTAATATAAAACTAAAGTTCCTACCAATAATATCGTTTATTATTAGAGTTCACAAACGATTATGCGTCATATTGAAAGTAATCAGCTAATTTTACAAAGCGGTAACTTTGTTCCATTTCTTAAATACCATTTTTTAAGCTGTTAAATTTGCTTCCCAAACTTTCTCCGCACTTTTTTTACCCATTCTCACTTTCCAAGTTTTATAATTGATCTAAAAAATATGTGTCACCGATAGCACACGTGTCAGTACAAGAATTGTGAATAAAAATACAAAAATAACACAAGGTACAACCTCTGTTTAACACTTTCTCTTACTTATAAGAGATTCCAAATAATCTTAGAGGAATATATTACACGATTAACAGTATTTAGGGACAATTTGCATAGTATATTCTTTGTTTTAACAATAGCTCCTAGTTAAAAAAATTAAATGCAACCATTTATACAGGGTGGCCTGCTCTCAACGCAGGATGCCATGGCATCAGTCTAAATTACTCAACTTTTTAATATTTTTTATAGTTATAAGGAGGCATTAGATCTAGAGTTTAAAGTTATTTTAAATTATACAGGGTGTCCCAAATAGTCAGGGCGTATCTAACTATGTTTTCTTAATGGAATACGATATATATTATATTGTTGTCTTATTCCCTATAAAATTCCACTTATATTTTGTATAAAATACACTCACAGACAAAAATATTGCACAATACTGTATAAGTCTTTTTTAATTAATTATGCAATATTTTTGTCTGTAAGTATATAAGTCTAAATTTACGTAACGTATTTTATATAAAATGAAATTTTTAGATTTTGACAGGCTCTAGCATTGGAACAGCACATCTTAGAGAAAAATGGGTTTCACCTTCCTATTTTAGTTTTTTATTCTCTATTCAAGGATACCATCTTTCGGTTTAACATATTGTAGTGGTAAATGGATTTACGGTTTAACATGGTAAACCAAGAATTGTCTCTTTTAAATAGAGAATATAAAACTAAGACAGGGAGGTGAGAACCATTTTTCTCTAAAATGTGCCGTTTTAATATTATAGCCTGTCAAAGTCTGAAAATCCCATATTTTAAACGTCAATATCTCAAAAACAATTAAATTTAAACATATGTTATTTTATACAAAATATATGTATGTCGAATTTTATAGGAAATTAGAAAATAATGTAATATATAGGAGGTTCTATTTAAAAAGGTTTTTGGATATGGCCCATCCATTTGGGACATCCTGTATAATTTAAAATAATTTTAAATTATAGATCTAATGCTTCCTTATAATCCTGATTTTAAAAAAGATTAAAAAGTTCAGTAGTTTAGATGCTATGAAACATTGCGTTGAACGCGGGCCATCCTGTATGAAATCAATAAAACTAGAGCTTCGCATTTAGATATTTATTTGTAATCTCTTATAATTAGTTCACATAGAGTTTAGTTTGAATTAGATATTTATATAAAAATAGTTTTTTCCTTAATATACAGTATGGTTTTTGCTGCTTTTCTTATATTTATACAATATACCACTACTAGAGGCTTTATTTCATTAATAAATATTAGTTTCAAAAAAGTGAAATAACATTTATGAAAGTGGGTTATTGTTTTAATCTGTTTCGTTTGGAATATGACAATTAAGACCTATTCATAAGTCGAAATTTTTTTGTATACGATTTGCACTTTCTCTATAAAGAAAAACTATTAGATATACTGTATATTATTTAGTTTACCAATTATAGTTTCGTACGTGTCAGAAAACCAAATAAATCGTTTTTTAAAGCAAAGACATTTGAAATTCACTTTTATTAGTTAAAAAGTTATTGTTGGGTTGCACAAAGATTTTAAACCAAAAATTTGTATGTAGAAAACTTTAATTTTAACAAAAATGACGTTGGTAGAAACTATTTTCTCACAGAAGGAAAGGAATAAGAACACAAAGTCTTCCTTCACTTTTATATTAAAGAAAAATTATTTTAAAGGGTTGAAAAATTCTCTACATGTTTCGAATGCAGAAGCATTCATCTTCAGGAGAATCAATAAAAAGAAAAATGATTAGATATCACCTTAACGGAGCATCCAAATTTGCAGGCAAAAAGAACCGGTTCAATGAATAGAACGGAGAGAAAATCATAATGTGACTTGCATTATGAAAAAGAGAAAAAGAATTATGGGTTTATGGCTTAGGGCACATAAGAGTTCAAATTTAGAACGAAGGGTTCAGCAGAAAAATTAATGTTCGATTATATTGAACAGGATGTAAAATTGAAGAATTTTTTTAAGAAAAATCATTATGAAAATTTATTGAAGAAATTTTTTAAGAAAAATCATTATGAAAACTTTGGAAAAGAAGTTTGAGGAAGAAAAACTATATTTGAAAAAGTTCTTAAATAAAGTTCTTAATTAAATAAAGATGTAAGCCTGAAAAAGAGATAACTTTTAGGTCACATCTATTAAACAAAAATATAGAAAAACCTTAACTCACAATGAAGTTAAGAATAAGTATAGCCAAAGTAATAAAACATTTTGGGCTTGAATAACATTTCAGTCAAAAAAAATCTCCAATTTTACATCCTGTTCAATATAATCGAACATTAATTTTTCTGCTGAACCCTTCGTTCTACATTTGAACTCTTATGTGCCCTAAGCCATAAACTCATAATTCTTTTTCTCTTTTTCATAATGCAAGTGACATTATGATTTTCTCTCCGTTCTATTCATTGAACCGGTTTTTTGTGCCTGCAAATTTGGATGCTCCGTTAAGGTGATATCTAATCATTTTTCTTTTTATTGATTCTCCTGAAGATTAATGCTTCTGCATTCGAAACATGTAGAGAATTTTTCAACCCTTTAAATAATTTTTCTTTAATATAAAAGTGGAGGAAGACTGTGTTCTTATTCCTTTCCTTCTATATTTCCACTCCACTTTAAGTATGGACTACTTCTTCAAGTTATTTTCTCACAGTTAATGTGACTCTTTTAAATTTTAGATTAATTTACTAATGAAACAACTTTAATCGTGATTAAAGGAGTCTACTCACATTCAGTCGACAGGCCGGCGGACACAGTTTTTTATCGTCGTTAATACATGTGACAAGAAGAGCGTGGCAGCGGCCACTGTAATTATATTACACGAGCGGAGAAAAAGGAAAAACAATTGGGAGGAGAGAGCGGTTGAAAAGATGTTGCACTTTCTCCTACATGGAGCTTATACAAAAACTCAGACAATCGAATGCAAGTTATATAAAAAACTTTCTTTTTGTTTCTCGGCACTTATTAAATTCTTCTTCTTTTTGATATTTTCACCCTTTTAAGTTCTTTCAGCCATTTCAATTACAAAATTTTCGGCTGAAATAAAAGTAGGCCAGTAGCGGAACCACGAACAATCGCTTTCAAGTCGGATCGACAAGGAGAAGTCGACGACTCTCTTATCGAGGCGATCGAAAGTTCGTACCACAGTCAATCGCTTTACCGAAATCGTCATCTATTCGGGTGTTTCCGCTCTGTCGATAAAGACTTATAATCCATTCTAAAAACATTCCCTATGTTTCCTAGCTTATGATTAAAGGCCAATAATTTACAGAAAAAAAGAAGAATAAAATAGGTTATATTTTTGTTTGTTTTCGCGCGTTTATGGTCGTTTTTAAATATTTGGAGAGTTTCAATCGTTTATTATTTTGTGAGTTATTATAGTTTATTAATTAAAATGTTACCAGTAAATATTTTAATGGACTGCGAGAGACGTAGGTTACATCTACGACGTTTTAGTTTGCAGAGGATGCGAATGTGGGACTTAATTAATCCTTTTACTGTGGACGACGTGGAATTTAGACGAAGATACCGACTGACTAAGCCACAGGCACAAATGCTGGTGGATATTCTATTGCCCCACATGAGGAATATTCCGCGAAAAGGTGCATTGTCCCCACGGACAAGAATATTTGCGGCACTGCAATTTTTCGCTACTGGCAGTTACCAGAGGCTCATGGGGCAAAGCGTAGATATTTCAGTATAAAGCCAACATTCGATGTCAAACTGCATTAATGAAATTTCTTCCATCATAACAAATAATTTGGGTCAGAGATTTATTTATCATACCAATATTTCTACTTACCGTGTGTGAAAGAATGGCAAATAATTTTTAAAAAATTTTGCCGAAAAAAACAACATAAACAAACCCAAACAAAACTAATTTGAGGTTAGATTACTCATCGACAAGCTTGAGCGGGATTCTATTGTCAGTCGCTTTGTGGCGATTCGATTAAATCGATATATTTCCGTAAAACGATTTTGTAGATTAACCTTGAGTCAGGGTGAGACGAAGGGAGACGTAAGGGGAAATTGTCGACAAACTGTCGATTACGATTGTCTGTGAATCCACTGCTGCAGTCCAATGCTGGTCGGCAAACGACTACATACGTTCAGTTTTAACAACCGACAATCGCCGGCCGGCCCTGGCCCGTCATTTAACTTCGTTTGTGTGTAGCGTAATCTGCCGGCCGGCTATTATCTCTCCGGTAAGTTCCGGCCGGCCGATTGTACGTGAGTAGGTCATTTCACCGGCCATTGCCTATTCGGTAAACATGCCGAACGTATGCAAATACCCACTAACGACTTCTGCAGAAGTTGCAGAGATAAGGAAGAGGAAAAAAGTATTCAACATTTTCTATGTGAATGCCCTGGCCTCGCAAGAAGAAGGTTCACTGCCCTAGGTGAACCGTTTTCAATAGTCTGGAGGAAATAAGCAACTTACAACTTGGTCGACTGAGTAGATGTCTAAATAATAGTGGCTGGTTTGAATGAGTTGTTAAAATCCTTCTGCGGTTAACGCCGCACTAACCATCAGAGATCTGATGAAGGTGGGTTATACGGAACTCGTGTGATATCACAACGGACCTAATAGGACTACATAAAACTGTTTAGAGAACCAAAGGTCTGTCACTCTAACCCAAGCTAACCTAGGTCATTTCTGCCAATGTCATTTATGTCACCGTCAAAAGTCGTTAATTATAGTTTAATGTTGTGCAAACCCAGCGTTAAAGAGTATTTTAATGTTGGGTTGCACAAAGATTTTTAATAATTACTAACCAGTAAGTTTGACGGCGACATAAATGACTTTAACAGGCATTATGTACTTAGAATCGAAGGTGTGTGATTAGTAAACTAAAAATTAAGGTAACCGGGCCAGGATGATTGTGAGAAAATTATTATTTTTGCTAATATCATGTAGTATGTCATAGTCAAACTTGTTGGTTAGTTAATTATTATTAAAATTCTTGGTGCAACCCGATATTAGTGTGTGTAGTTAAAATAACTAATAAGTAATAACAGTATTTAAGAAATGTTTAACTAGTTGTGAAGATTTAAGATATGCCCTATAGAGAAATACCATTACACTATTTTATCTAAAACCCGTCAACTTTACGAACAATTTAGGACCGAAAAATTAATCCTATATTATCATTTCCACTAACGCATTCTTTGTTTATTTATATCGTAAACTAGATCCCTGTATAAGAATTATGTAATACCGTTCTAAAAGCAGAGATTTCGCTGTGCATTAGCGTCTGATGCAAAAGCAAAAGCCCTGCTTTTGTACAAGTGAAAACAAGCGAGAGCCGTTAGGCAGTATTGTAGAAAGAGATGTAACAAATAAATCCGTCTCAACCTTCCTTCATCTATCAGCCCGCGCCAAGAAAGTCCGCGTTTGGTGTGTGCATTGGTGCCAATCTTCACTTCCATTTTTTAAAATTTTACAGTATTAACAAAAAACTTTTTTTTGCAATAAAAAAATATGTATAAGTTTGACGGTTTTTTATTATGGGAAACGTTACCGAAAACCATTATTTAAATAAAAAATACTTTTCAATATGGAGCTGTCTGTTTTTTGACAAAAAATTTAATAAAAATAAGCTCTATACGATAAGAAACTAATTCATTTTAGAAAAAACTGAAAGAAAACACAAACAAGTTTAAAACATTTCAACTTCTAGGTATTTCTGGACCAACGGCATTAAATACAATATCGTAAAACCACTGATTGTACACCACAGACAGCTCCGGAGCTGGCCGGTTCTTGACCAAATATTATATTGGTTCAGCTCCATCGACAGTTATAATTATCATTATAATTCATGAAGCTGTTCGCTTTTTACTGCAAATGATGCAGCGTGCTAAGGACTCTGGAATTCATTTATAATGTAATTTTCGGTTAAAAGTGGAGCTGACCGGTTTATGCACCAAGTCCTTCAATTATTGTTTTCGGCCTTTTGCTAGACTTCACGTCGTCTGGTTTCAGAAAAAAAAAATATGAATGCGTTAATTGTTACTATTTCGGCTAGCAGTGCGTCTGCAGAACGACCTTTTTCTAAATTAAAACAAATAACGTCGTTTTATTCTTCTTCTGCCAGTGTTCTTTCCACATACTCAAAAACAATACGTTTTGCGACAAAATTTGAAATTTAAATGCTTGACTGAAGGTATAGTATTATCTTAAATGCAATTTTTGCCTACCCTGATTCAAACAGCATTGTACGCCACTGTCATTTACAGAATATAAATTAAATTCACAAGTAAAACATATTAACAGAACGACCTTTTTAACAAGTTTCTATAGGGCATGGTAAAATCTTCATAGCATATTAAAAATTTCGGTGGAAATCATCCTATAATTTTGTAGAGTTTACCAGTAAACATTTGGCCACTTTTCATCAAAACAAGCATGTTAGATGCACGAAAATTTGTAATATACACACATTAAACATATAATACACAACATATGCACATATCCAAAATAGATAGGAATAAAGGTAAGCAATTATAATTTTTTTATAAATAAGCATTTGCATCGCATTCTTCTAAAAATAATAATTATTGCGTATGGTTTTGATATAAAAATAAAATTAGAAAGAGAAGGAAGAGGTTAAATAGGATAAAGATGTCAGTAATGAGGCCAGAAGGTTAAACCTACCGCTTAGAAGCAATTCATAATATATTAAAAAAATTACTGTTCATCGGCGAAACAATGATATTGTTATGTTTAACACCTCTTTAAAAAATATTTCTTATGATTTTATTGAAAATAAGTACAAAGTGTGATTATTTCTATAAATAATGTAATAAAGGTACTTATTTTCTAAAAAAGAAGTTATGGCATACTCAAAACAAAAATTTTACTTTAATGATGAAATTAAAGAATTAGTAATATATAAAAATATATGTTTTAATAAATTTGGGTTCACAAATTTTGAAATTGACTGGCTTAAATATAAACAGTCTAGAAATTTAGTGTCATTAAAAATTAGAAATAAAAAAAAGTTTTTTAATTTAAAAATAGATGAATGTAAGTATGATTAAAAAAAACGTGGAAGACTTTAAAATTATTTATTTTAGGAAATAAATTAAAAGAATACAAAGGAATAAGTTTTAATGGAGATATTTTAAACAATAATATTGAGACTGCAGAAAATGTTAACACCTTATTTACAGAAGGAATAAATCATATACCTAGTTAAATCCATACCAAATTATCAGGACCATTTTATTTTTGAATTAAATTTAACTAGGTTAGAAAATTTTACATTATTAAATTTAAACCACTTAAAACAAATAATATTTAGCTTTTCAAATAAAACAAGACGCAGATGATAAATCAATAAATTTTTCAAAAACTAATTTTAATGAATTATTAGATATTAATAATTCTAGTTTATAGTTTGGTATTGTTCCGGAAAATTTAAAGGTAACTACAATAACGCTAATTAGAAAAGTTCAAAATATATCAAAGCCCGAAGAATTTAGGCATTTAGGTTTCCATGATATTTTATATTAAAAATAGATTTAAAATGAATTTTTTTTAGTACTTAATTGTTGCCAGAAGCGAATCAATATTTTTTTAACTTATTACATTCAGGTAAATGACAAACAGTAAAATCTTGAATGATAGGATAGTTTTGGGCCTGCTTTTGATTTATTTGTTGTTTCAACTTGTAAGTATGTCCAGTCGTCTTTTCAGGTGAATACTTAGTTATAAGTAATAAAGTCTTATTTAACATAAACCCCCCCCCAATGTCAACGCATCATCCTTTTCTGAAATTCGTAATACACATTGCGATTAATATGTGGTGTTCGTTTTAGGTCTATATTTAATATCAAATATCTTTGGAACCATAAATTTTGTGAAATCTTTTATTTTGATAACCGAGTCCTTTTATTTTAAAGTTTCAAAAAAGTTTGATTAAAAAATTTTGAATTTTGCAAATCAAAATTTTTACAGTTTTTGTATACCCTATATAACAAATCAAAGTTTTTAAATGTGAATAGTAATTATATATCAAGCAAAAAAAGTTATGAAGAAGTATTTTCTTTTAAAAAACTAAAATAACAAATTTTACAAATATACTTAAGTCCTGGACACACTTTACAGGATGCTATAAACTCGTGTGCGTACAAGGGGATCTCAAACATACAAAGGTAATTAAATTCTGGTAAAGGCTTGATAATTTGGTGAAAGAAAATCGTAAATATTCCAAATACCTTCGAAGAGATCCGAGAAAAGCCGAAATTTTTGGCGTTATAGTTCGACGTTTCGTTCTTTAGATAGCTAGTACAAATCAATTTTTTTAAATACTGACCTGGAAGTTTGAAAACACTTCTAGGGGTTCTAAGCTTTAGAAATTTAATACAATTAAATGATTTTTGAAATTGTAACGTTTTGTCATCAAATAAAACATCATTAGTATTTCAAATTATCCTTTATTTACTCTTGCGGCCCTAGAAATTACTATTAGGATTACTCAAATATTAAAATTATATTATAGGAAGTTAGGACCAATAAGATTTACCTTAACAATACTCTAGGAAGTAAGTAAGTTTTTAAGGCATGAGAAGTAATTCTATTTTTTTTTTTTTCGAGGGCCCGTCCATGCACCGGATGCACTTAGGCCAGGTTTGTTGTTGTGCTCACCCTGTTTGGTTGTTACACCCACTGCGTGATCCTAGTTCCTTGCACTAGTTTATGTAGGTCAACTGGGGAGAGGGTAGGGATGTCCTCTGGTTGCAGTTTTGGTTGCTCGAGTATTTGTTGCCTCTTCCGATATAGTGACTCGCAATGGCAAACTATCTGCTATACAATTTATCTGTCTTGTCCGCATAATCTGCAGTCAATGTCTCCATTGTACAGTTGCATTATGTGCAGATGGTTCTTGACAGCCATGTGTCCAGTCAGAGTTCCTGTAATGGTTCTCAGCTGCTGGTTCCTATTCATTTGAAGCAGCTGTTTCGCTAGTCTTGGGTCTGTATTTCCAATGAAGCTTTTGCTATTAGGCAATCCCTGTCTGCCACTCCAGTGGATTTTGTGTTCATTCCTGATCCATCACTTTTTTCTATTTTTATTAGTAATTTATTTATTTTATTAAGTCCCAGAGCTGGGCATATCACTCGAAAAAAGTGATTCAAGCACCAAGCCCTAAGGAAAAGTAATTGTAATCATGACTTATAATTATCAATTACAGAGGAAAGTAAATTTGAGTTATAAATGGCTTGAAATACGAAATGCAATTACCGAGCACTATATTTTAAAAGTGCTTTCAAGCACTCTGCTGGAAGCACTTTCGAGGCAGCAAACTAATAACTGCTTACTAGTTCTGTTATGTCCTATGGTTTTTATCGTCCTAGACCGAAAGACTATAAAACTGAAAAAAATGTATGCTCCCGAGTGAAAAAATGTAACCATCTTCACATTTCTATAGACAAAATAGAAGCTACTTTGTACCTGAATAGATTCATGCTGGTTTTTTCAATCGTTTTTCCAGCAAACACCTAGCAATTAAACCCTAGTAAAACAGCAATCATGTCACTACAAAACTTTATAAGCGAAAGCTAAAATAAACTCTTTTATGGCAGTATAAGGGATTACCGGAACTGACCGATTGTAAAAAAATAAAAGTCATTTTTATCTCTACCTTGTGGGCCAACACCAACCCCATCTGGGCATTTGCCTTGGTGTATGTCCTGGTCAGTAGTGATCAGTAGAACCAAAATAAAATACTATATTTGTGTATTATTGTGTATTTGTCATACCGTCTATACAAATACAAATACAAATAATTGTATTTATAAATTTAGTAGAATACACTTTTAATCACAATGAAAATATATTTTAAAATAATAAGTATTCTTGAAAATAAATTCTGAGTTTTATTTCCACTATGAGACATAGAGAGAAGTTTCGCCTAAGCCACATAGAAGTATGGGTGTGTGTTTTAGAACTTCTCCCCTTGCTCGTGATGGCAGTGATTAATATAATATAACATGAAAAAATAAATAAATTAAATAGTATTATTAATATCATTACAATAAGTAGAAAATAAAGAATAAAACCAAAAATTAAAACGAAGTGAAATACATGGGCAGGATAAACATAGAAAGCAAATATTTGTTAGTTATTAGTTAGTTATACATGTAAGAGAGCAAACAAATGAGTAAAGGCAGCAGAGGTAGAATAATATAGGTGACAAAAAGGAAAAAACACTCCCTCTTACTATTATCTAATTTTTTTTTTAATCAAAAAAGATTTTTAAAGACGTAGGGATTATCAAGGATAAACTTTTTTGACAGCTTTTTGAATAGGTTTTTATTTTGTGCAGAACCACGAATATGTAAAGGCAGCAGGTTAAAACATTTAGGACCATAGTATAATATCGATGTTTGAGAAATTGAACTCTGAAAAGAAGGAACAATTAACAGTTCATTTACATTAGATCTAGTTTGGTAGGTGTGAAAGATGTTTGGAAAAAATGTTTTGATTTTCTGTACATAATTAAGACTCCAGAATATGTATAAGTTCCTTATATTTAAGATCTTGTTATCGTTATATAATAAAGAAGTTGGGTACATGCGTTCTTTTTTTAAGACAATTTTAAGAACGGTGTTCTGGCAAGTGGAAAGGATTTTTAATGAATTATCATACAGGCACCCCCAAGACACTATACAGTATCTTAAGTTAGACTCCACCAAAGCACCATACAAAGTAAGCAAAAGTTGTTTACTTAAAATATTTCTTAGTTGATAAAATTTATAAAAAGTTTTTCTTACCTTACTTACCACATAACTTGCATGTTCGTTCCATTTTAAATGGCAATCGATAATTACTCCTAAATATTTTGTTTTATTTTTTCTACTTATTGAACTACACAAGCATGCATTGCTTCCATTACAATCGGGAGAGTGCATCTTTAAAAAGTTTTGTGTCGGTTGATCAACACTAGTTGCGTAGAATGTCATAAAAATAGTTTTTGAAGAATTTAAACTTAATAATCCAGCACAAAGCCACCCATACACAACACTAAGTCCCAATTCAGCTCTCATATAAACATCATGCCAACTTTCACCAAAAACAAAATAGCAGTGTCATCTGCATAAGAAATTACACTGGCATTCAGAGGTAATTTACCTATATTATTTATATAAATAAGAAAAAGAATAGGACCCAGCACTGTGCCCTGCGGCACTCCCGTTTTGATACGTTGCTAACATCATCGTTTACTCTTACCCGTTGTTTTCTTTCCGATAAATAATTTTTTAATAAATTTAGTGGCCCATCTCTTATGCCGACATTCTCCATTCTTTCAAAAAGTATGTTATGAGATACTGTATCAAAGGCCTTAGACAGATCCAAATATACCGATAAACATTTTTTCTTTTTGTTGATATTGGATAAGATTTCATTAGTCAAACAAAAAACAGCGTCCTCAGTTTTGTGATTATTTCTAAAACCAAATTGCCTTTTGTAAAGAATATTCTCCTTTTCCAAAAAATTTACGAGACGCTCCTTTAAACACTTTTCAAATAATTTAGAAAAATTGCTTATTACTGAAATTGGCCTATAATTTGTCAGAAGCGATTTGTTTCCCGACTTAAAAACAGGGGTAACAACAGAAGTTTTCCACTCAGGTGGTATATCGGACGTAGAGAATGCTAAATTAATAATATGTTTTAGGGGTTTTAGGATACTAAGATGTACAGTTTTAATTAGCTCTGCGGATATTGTATCATCACCAGGGGCAGAATTATTTTTTAAGGAAGATATATGTTTAATTAATTCATTGTTGGATACCGGAGCCAAAAAAATTGAATTTTGTAGTTTAGTTTCTTGATAATCATTATTTTGCAATATTGGTATTTGCTTTTGTAAGTCGTTTGGGACATTTATAAAAAAATTATTAAATGCTTCTGCCTTGCTAAAGTCATCACTCAATTGAGTTCCATTATCATCGGTAATATTATAATTCTCTGAATAATTTTTTATAGTACCAGTCGCTTCGTTAACTAAATTCCAAATTTTTTTATTATCCTTACCGGCTTGATTTATTTTAGATTTAAAAAAAAGTCGTTTCGCTTTACCTATCATTTTGGTTAATAGATTTCTATAAGCTTTATATCTAATATTCAGGTCATCCGAAAATGTTTTAATTAGTTCCCTTTTCATTCTATCCCTATTGTTTATAGAATTTATTATACCAGTTGTAACCCATGGGTTCCTTTTCCTATTCGAGCTATTAATTTTTTTAAGTGTTGAGTTATTATTAATGTGTGTTAAAAGTTTTTGAATAAAATTACTATAAGATGTTTTTACGTTTATACAGTTTATGACATCTGTCCATGGCTCATTGCGTAATACTTCATTAAGTTTATAATATTCTATAATTTTTTTAAATCTAACTGTTTTATCCTTCTCTGAATTTTTGGCTACGTTTTTCATTGTCAGTCCAACAGTATAATGGTTAGTCAGTGAGTTTTGATAAATAAAAGAATTAATACTATCTAAGTTCTGACTTTTAATAAAAATATGATCTATAATACTTCTGGATTGTTCACACTCCCGTGTATGCTGATTTATGCAAGAGATAAAGCCGTTTTTTGCTAAAATATTCAAATATCTATTAACTTCAGGGTCATTTTTATTTAATAGGTTTATATTCAGATCACCAGCAAAAATTTCAACACCATTTGAGGGTAGGTTCTTGTAAAGGGTATCCAATTCATTCAAAAATTGTTCCAGATTAGTAGAGGGAGGACGATAACAAGATGTTAAACCAAATTTTAAGTTGCCTATTTCAAATTTACCACGTAGGATTTTTATTTCAGAAAATTCCACAGTTTGGACATTGGCAATGATATTATTTCTAACATAAAGTACAAGGCCGTCATTCTTATTAAATTTTGAGTTATTATAGAACAATTGAAAATCATCTATATGAAAATTGCTCGGATCATCCAAGAAAAAAGTTTCAGATAAAATCAATAGATCAATATTTTTAATGTTAATTAAATCAAGATAGATTAAGAGCTCTTCAAAGTTTTTTCTCAAACTTCTTATATTTAGGTGAAGGAGGTTAAGTTTATTATCACCCCTGATCAATTCAATGATCCCTTCCACCTCTGCTGAAGTAAAGGTGTCCATCCTGCCATAGTTATCCACCTCATGAAAAAAATCTAAAATCATTTTACAAGAAAAAAATAATATTGGAAAACTAGAGACAAAAAACTATATATATTATTTTCCTTTAGTTATATAGTATAAATACAATATACAAAACAAAAGAGATAGCGTCGCTCATTGCCATCCTTTTAGTAACAACAAAAATTTATAATGAAAGATAAAAAAAAATTTATAATTGCGAAAATAAGCCAATTTAGACCTAACCAGCCATTTCCTCTAACTGCTGCAAACTATTGACTTTTTTAATGGTGTTATCTACCCTTATAAAAACGTTTCCGTAGCGAGTAAATACACTTTACATACATACGATTATATGTATTTATGTAGAATAGGATGACAACAACAAAAACTGTGTAATGAATAAAGATGTTTTTAAAGTAAAGTAACCATCTTCGTATATATCTGACCGTTCTCGAGATTCCCTTGTACGCACACGAATTTGTAGCACCCTGGATACAGTGTATCCAAAAAAAATATACAACGTATGATTTTTTTTTGTACCATTCTCTCAAAAATTATCCCTCCTGATAAAAAGTTTTCACCCAGTACGCTCAAGTCCAAAAACCTACCTAATAATAAATATCAAATAGGTAGGTATTTTGCAGGCTGAGAAAACTCAAATTTTGTATTTTTAATTTTTTTTTTTAAAGTTTTACTGTTTTTTTTATAATGCAGGTACTTTACTCTTAAGGCAATTTCAAAAAAGTTGCATTTGCTCCTTTACTATTAGCCACAAGTGAAATCTGAAATACACGTTAATAGTTTTAAGGCATGCACTAACTTTTCCCCAGCATAGTAGTTTCTGAGAAATCGGTAAAAAAAAGATTTCCATGTTGCATACTTTTTTGGACACATTGTGATATTATGTTTTACAATTTTTTTTAAATTAAATAATAACCCTTAATAAATGAATAGTAAACATCTGTATAGATTTTTACAGTGCTTTAGCTTCTCTGATCATGCATGATAACTGTACAGACTTATTTTATTTGTTCGCCGGTTATAGAGACTTTCGATGCAAATGTTTTGCAATGTATGCTTTAAAAGTTAAAATATCTTTTTTTTTAAAAAATGCTAGTATATATTATGTAATAGTTTCATTTCCTGCAATTTATAGAAGTATTTTATTCTGGCGTAGAAAAGTCAGATCAACAAAGAGAAAATATAAACGTATATCAAAACCAAAGTTTCTCATAAGTAACAAGTTTTTCTTTAATTTCTTCAAATACGTATTTTTACAGCAAAAAAAAAAATGTTTATTTTGCTCAGCAGAATCATTAAGCTCTGAATAATTATTGTAAATAATATAAATAATGACGAAAGATGTTTTAACGCTCGACTCTTACCTATTTCCTATTTTCTCTTTTAATAATATATTAATGTTGATTTTTTTTTTATTTCCCATCATGTCATCCTAAATTCAGATTATGAACAGAAAACTTAAGTCCTTATTCGAGTGAAGTAGGATGCGCAGCGAATCGACTCGGATAGGTCGGTTCGGCACGGTACGATAGGCACGGCAGCAGCGTCTGCCGCGCACTGAATCGGTAGAGACAGTTCGTTTTTATTAGCTGAGTGCAGACTTTTTTAAGAAACTTTAAATATCTTTACAGGGTGATTCTTAAGTTCACACTTCTTTTTTAGCTGCGTATAGAAGGCATTAAAATAAATAACATTTTCAAATACATTTTTTCAAAAAATTTATAAATAGGCTACATACATAAGTCAAAGTGCGGGCCTGATCATTAAAACGTAGCCTGCTATATTTTATGTTGTTTGTCTTATTAGTCATGCAATTTATGGGTCGGTGATTAGTTATTTGGCAATTCGCCGCGATGTGTTATTCTGAAGAAAGTTAATTTTAAACTGATTAAACGTGAAAATGGTAAAATTTTGAAAACAATGAACTAGTAGATATGATGCTAATTTGTGTGTCGTCAAAGTGCGGCTGCTACTTCGAGATTATGTTTAAGTGAGGCAGGACCGTATATGATCCATAGTGTAATAATGAATGTAAGTACCTTATTTTTTAGAAAAAAAAAAGGTTTTTGAAAATGTTGTTTATTTTAATGCCTTCTATATGCAACTAAAGAAGAAATATCAACTTACTCCCTCCCGTACACTTTATATTAAAATTTCATCTGATATTGTTCTTGTAGCTTGACCTCCTCAGCTACACTATTTAAAAATATCAGCGGCCGTTGGACCATTTGGCAGTAGTATTATCTGCTGTTGCCGAGCCGAGCAGACCGTTCCGAGCCGAGCAGACCGAAGCGGTGTGCGAGTCGCTTATGTACGCGCCCTGCTTGACCGCTTGAGACGACATTTAGGCAACAAGTAGCAGAGTCAGCGAGTCGGTGCGGCTTGTATCCTACGACACGGAGTAAAATATTGATAAAACTACCTCTTTTTTATTAAAAATTGAAGAAATCGTCCATGATTCGTAAATAAAGACTCCATAGCGATAGAAACAAATAGCAAAGGTCAATTATTCTCTTTTCTATGTTTAAAATACGCAACACCATCCAGGTACGTTGTTATTATTTTTCTACCTTATTTTTGCTTAACAACATTTATTTCTTGTCTTACGCCAGGTGTCATGATCGGAAATAAAAGGAAATTGTCAGTTTTTCACCAATATAGATTTTAAATACACTGTCCCTTTTATCTGGGATATATAGAACTTAAACTATTGGCGTTAAAAAAACACTGATATGAATTACCAACTAAAGTTACAGGGATTCATCCCAAACCATCTTTTCCGAGAAATAAATTGAAAAAACATTTTGTGGGAAATCCAAGTAAACGTTTTGAAAATGTTATTTTTATTACGAAATATATCATTAAAATCGAAAATTTTTGACTATTTTAAATTTATTCCTGCAGTGCTGTTATAAATTTTCTGTTTTGTAAATGGATTTTGAATTATTGCTGTTGGCATTTTTGATACGAGTAATGCAATTTCTCATATTCAGCCCTATCTAAATAAATATTATTAGTTGTGAAAAGTATTTTTATATATAAATTCTGAGGTAGATACGATTATTAGTGTCACTAACTAAACGTGTACATTTTCCGGACCACTACATTTTTGAGACTAAACGCGGCATCGCTACTGAATGCCGTTTAAGTAGGACAGTCCCGCCACCAGAGACGCAGTATCGCCTCAGCCGCTTTAAGTCGCTCACATAGGACACAGCCTTAGAGCCATGTCATTGATCTTACCAATTTCTATATATCTCAGATTTACTAACACTTTTGTAAATATTAATCTTTAACAATTTCACAATACAACTCTTAATACTACCTCTGTAAATATCACTTCTATTGTTCTACTAACTTCCCTATACATCCTAAACTTACAAAAACTGTTACCTAGTTCTGTAGCATACTATTGTAGTGCACGTAATAGTTGGCCTCTTTATGCTAACAGCTTGACGAGGAAATGGGTCCGGATAGAGTGGGGGTAACTTATCGCCCCAGGGAAGGAACCAACTGTCTTGGTTGTAGTAACAAACGCGGTTCTATGGTAAGTTTTACTTCTATGATATTGGTAATTTTTTTACCACAATAATACCTAATTAAGCGCTGTTCTTATTGGCGGTTGTGGTACAGATTTATAGTTTTTTTATAGAGGGCGTAAAAAAAGAATATAATATTGCACATATAAACCTACTGAATGCAATTTCTTAAAAATTGGAACGTGAAACAAGGAAATTGCAGGATTACTAAAATCGGATCAATAACACTTTGTTGTGTTTTTGACTTTTGTTGACTTTATTGTCTTAAAAGTTAGGTATAGTCTAACTTTATTTTCTTTAAGAAAAAGAGACGACCGGTAATGAAATCTGTTAAAGCGTTATATGCCCGTGCTTAATGCTTACATAAAATATACTACTTTTTTGTTCAAAGGACCCCTAACAACATTTTCCGGCTTTTGGCTAATTTTTCTAAATTTTTTGTATTTCGTAGATCTTGACGTTCTGATTAAAAGTGTCCATGTCCGTAATCCAATCCTATGACTAGTTTTTGAGTTATGGCTTTATAAAGTTGGCAACTTTTTACTTTGAGATTTTCTGCATTGTCTGGAGTTTTCACTTGTTTCTCAAAAACAATTACCTTTTTTTTATTTATTTGTGAAAATTTAAGCCTTAAATTTTGTTTGCCTTCTATGTAAATAAAATATATACAGGGTGTCCCATAACTTATAGGCCGTAGAGTAACTGGAGATACTAGACATCAAACTAAGCCGATTAAGTCATATAAGTTTCTTCGGATTGTTACTCGTTCTAGAGATAGAGGGTGTTGAAAGTAAAAGTTTATTCTCGAAAATAAGCCATAATTTTAAAACGGTTTAATGAATCGAATTGAAAGTTAGAAATATTATGTTTTTATGAGCAAGAAATAAGAATTTGTAGACATTTTTAAGTTTCACACTAGAGGGCGCTTGTTGCATACACTGGGCTTCATAAATCTATGATTTTTTTTCTTACCTGTGATATTAGGTATTTTTTAATTATAGTTTCTTAAAGAAGGGCATTTTCTGAGTCAAAAAGGCGTATTTGATTGATCTTAATATCTTTAACAGTTTTCGAGATATTTCCCTTTAAACATCCCAAAGCATAAAAAACATAGCACATAATTAAATTAATATTTTAATTATCAAAAAAAAAATATATATGACTTAATCGGCATAGTTTGATGTCTAGTATCTCCAGTTACTCTACGGCCCATAAGTTATGGGTCACCCTGTACAGAATGTTGAATACTTTATAGGCGGATTACATAATTAATAATATTCAAAAATCATGAAAATCCAAAATAAAAATTATTACCCATTTTTTAAATTTCGAAAACAAACGGCTTTGTTCTTATTTTATTATCTTAAGCTATATCAAGCTATATAGAAAAATAAATGGGCATGTAGAGTATATTGCCTGGTATTTTATTTGTCAAAAAAATATTTACCTAACAACGTAATAAACGAATTTAAATGTTATCATTGATTCACTAATTTATTATACCAAAGTGTAACACTTTTTTTAAATGATTTTTAACACATTCGTAGATTTGCAGGATTATCCAGTTACAATAATTTGCTTTAGTAAAAACTTTTATAGATAAGTAAATTAAAAAAGTTTTTTTTTAAATGACGATATATTATTGTTAAATTATAATTTATTTTTTGGTAGAAATTTTACCGTAGCTCTCATACAAGACGCATTTAAGCTACCTTACAGTCGAAATAAAATTATTTTTTTGTTTACTTATAAATATATTTTTTATTTACTGTAAAGTTCACACTGGCTCTTAGTAGAGGGAGAAGAGGGGTTCTGCGCCAATTGCTGCGGTCTCTTCTGCGCATGCGTCGGCAGTGCGCAGGCGTGTGTCATCCGTCATACGTCATCTGTCATATGTCAAATGTCACACTCTTGGGCGTTAGCTACTTTGGCATTAGCTACTTAGGCAATATCATTTATTATAGGCCACGTGTTTAGAATGACGTCATAGTACGTCTAGGAAATATAATATATATATATATATAATATTATATATTATATATTATATATTATATATTATATATTATATATTATATATTATATATTATATATTATATATTATATATTATATATAATATATAGAGAAAAGTTTTTAATTTATAAAAGTTTTCACTTGTATATTATTATAACTGAATCACCCTGAATATCTAAGATTAGAATATGTTAACAAATAATTAGTGTAAAAGAAATGTTAAAAATTGGATAATAAATTTAAAAAAATAAACTACCAGGCAATATACTCTACATCAACATATGGCCATTTATATTCGTCGATATTAAAATATGAACAAAAGCTAGCCGTTAGTTTTCAAAATTCAAAAAATTAGTAATATTTTTTTTGGATTTTTGAATATTATTAGTTATTTAATCCATCTACAAATTATTCAACATCCTGTACATATTTTATTTTTATATAAGCGATAAATCCTTATTTTCTATCGATAAAGAAAAATAAAAAAGGTAATAGTTTGTAAGAAACAAGTGACAACTCCAGACAATGCAGAAAATCTTAGAGTACGAAGTTGCCAAAGGCCATAACTTAAAAACTAGTCATAGGATTGGATTACGTCCATGGAAACTTTTAATCAGAACGTCAAGATCTATGAAATACTAAAAATTCAGGAAAATTAGCTTAAAGCCATTTCCCATAACTAAATAAGAGTGCAAAATTTGTTCTTCACCTTCTTTAATATAAAACAACAATTACTGCCCACGTGTTTCGGTTAGCAAACCATCATCGGGGCCAGCAGGTTAATAACTTAGGCACTAAACAATCAAGACACCACACTGGTACAGGTCAAAAAAACAAATTACACCACACTTAAAATTAGTTTCGTAGCTATATAAGTTTTAAAGAGTGGTGTCGTTTGTTTTTTTGACCTGTACCAGTGTGGTGTCTTGATTGTTTAGTGCCTAAGTTATTGACCTGCTGGCCCCGATGATGGTTTGCTAACCGAAACGCGTAGGCAGTACTTGTTGTTTTATATTAGAGAAGGTGATGGACAGATTTTGCATTCTTATTCAGTTAATGATGACCCTTATGGAGAGTAGATATGATTTTATCATTTCCCATAAGCACAGAATATATAGCTACGATATTCTGTGCCATAAGCTTTATGAGGGGTTCGTTGAACAAATTAGCGAAAGCGGGTGGAAAAAGTGTCTATAAAACTAAACAAACTTACCAAAAAGTCTTTGTTTATTTTTTTAAATGAAAACAATTATTTATTTAAAGTTAGGTGAACCTTAGAGGTTAAGTCAAATCAAAACCAAATCCCAAACGAACAACGGACATAAAAATCCGTTTTTCACCTTTGATCATTGAACTGATTTTTAGGATCAGATCGTTCCAAATATATGTACCAATCAAGTATGCCTTTGCTAAAATTTACCAATAACAAATCTTCAGTGCAAGTGAGTCATTATTAGTAGTATAATTATTTTCAAGAATCACATTTTTATAATACACACTCTTAAAACAAAAATTAAGTCTAAATATTTTGGCAGGCTACAAGAAATGTTTGCTTAATAAATGTGACTATGAGAGCAATTCAACAAATGGCGAGATATATTTTATTCACTTTTGCTTTAAAAAGAACAGTGCTTTATTTTTTCAATACACTTATTCCTTGACATTCTTATTATTTACTTAATCCCTAATTAGTGCACCAGAAAATCGTAATCATTTATTAAAATAGAATATTAATTATGTTTAATCTTTCACCATAAATGGCTCTACTTCCTAACTTTGGATTCAGCCCTTAAACTTTTAAGTTTTGCTGAAGTACAGTGTTAATAATATGCCCGCCTATTTACCTGGTATAGTATAATAGTGCATACTAGGAAAAGCTTATGCTATGCTCCTTAGAGTGCTTTTAACAATTATTATCTTTAATTTTGGTTTTGATAAAAAAACATTTTTAACAAATATTGTTTGTAGTACTCAATAAATATGACAGACGAAGCCAAGGATAACCATAACCAACAAATCGAAAGAGCAGAAATAGCTAATTTAGTCAGATCGAGAATGGAGAGTCTTAATTTGCCCACGATTGATTACAATGACGTCAGCGAGAAACGAAATAGCCTCTCATACGTAATCATTAATCCTAGCTGTGATCTTAAACTTGAAGAAGGTGATATAATGTAAGTTTTTTTTATAAATATTCAAACTTAAACTAAGATATCCTTGTCGTTATTGCCAATATTTAACATACTGATTGGTTGTTAAAATGTTTATCGTTATCATTTTTATTATCACCATCGGTCAGTGGCGTGCATACAATATAGGCAAAAAATCATTGTCTACCCTGGGAACAATGAAACAAACGCCAACCAAAATTATTTCTTTATATTTAAATTTTTATCCGTGTTATATCCGGCAATATTTTTTTGTATGTAGAGGACCGGGACCGAATAGTTAATCCTATATTATTGAAGATCATTTCTACGAATGCATTAATTGCCAATTAATCGTAAATTGGATCACTGTATAGACATCCTGTATAACCGTCCGAAAAGGAGAGATTTCACATTATATTAGTCTGTTATGGAAAAGCAAAAGCACTACTTTTATACGAGTGGGCAAGAGCGAAAAAGGCGGTAGGCAGTAAGCTAGAAAGAGATGGAATAAATACACGTGACTCGATACCTGAACCTCTGTCAGCCATATGCCCGCGTTTGTTATATGCAATGGTGCCAAACTTCAAGTTTTATCTTAGTTTTAAAAAATACTATGCGTTCTCGATATAAAATGGAACATATCCCTATTATAGTATAATAATTAGGTTAATAATGTAAAATTAGAAGTACATTTATGATGATTTACGATAACTTTTGCCAATAAATATAATAGATTTAAAATCTGAATATACAGGGTGTCCCGAAATTAGGTGACAATATTTTAAGGGGATATAGTACATCCAAAAATAGGACTAAAATCCTCTATTAATATACCTCCAAAAACGCTTTGTTATGGGGCTAGAGCCCCCCGAATGGAAGCTATGATAAGCGGGTTTTTCACAATATCTCAGAAACTGATTGAAGTATCAAAACAAAATTTGATACATGTTTTACCCATGACAAGACACAATAAACGGTTCGTTTAGCTTAGGTTTATTTCTTCCAGTGGCCTCCCACTGGGTAGGTAGTGAGGAGAATATTGCCCTAACTTTTTTATTTGTAGGATTTTTTAACGCCAGGTGCAATTTTTAAAAGTACTGAAGTCTTCTATTGAAAAAAGGTACTCCTGCTTTATTTCGGTAGGATTCACCATTTTTCAGTAAAATCGATTTTAAAATTTTCGGTTTTTTGCAAGTCGTTGAAAAGGCTAAGGTGTTTTATTGCATATCTCAGCAAACACTTAATATTAAAACATGAAATTTATTAGAAGTTCTACTAGCGACAAGGCATTATAGGATGGTAAAAAAAAATGGTTTCCAGTAGCGTCGCACAGGGGGAACCTAAAGTAAATATTACTATTTTTTTTTTAATTTAAGGGGCTTTCAAACTGTTAATGTTGTTTTTTAAATATTTTGTTAATAAAACCTTCTATTATTGTAATTTGACAGAATATAAAAAATAAATAAATAAATCTGTTGAAAACGGTATATTCTGTCAAATTACAATAATGGAAGGTTTTATTAACAAAAGATTTAAAAATTTTAAAAACAACATTAACAGTTGGAAAGCCCCTTAAATTAAAAAAAAATAACAATATTTTAGGTTCCCGCTGTGCGACGCTACTGGAAAACATTTCTTTAGTACCATCCTTTAATGCCTTGTGGCTAGTAGAACTTCTAATAAATTTCATGTTTTAATATTAAGTGTTTGCTGAGATATGCAAAAAAACACCTTAGCCTTTTCAACGACTTGCAAAAAACTGAAAATTTTAAAATCGATTTTACTGAATAATGGTGAATCCTACCGAAATAAAGCAGGAGTACCTTTTTATTAATGGAAGACTTTAGTGCTTTTAAAAATTGCATCTGGCATTAAAAAATCCTACAAATAAAAAAGTTAGGGCAATATTTTCCTCTCTACCTATCCAGTGGGAGGCCACTGGAAGAAATAAACCTAAGCTAAACAAACCGTTTATTGTGTCTTGTCATGGGTAAAACATGTATCAAATTTTGTTTTAATGCTTCAATCAGTTTCTGAGATATTATGAAAAAACCGCTTATCATAGCTTCCATTCGGGGAGCTCAAGCCCCATAACGAAACGTTTTTCAAGGTCTATTAATAGAGGATTTTAGTCCTATTTTTGGATGTACTTTATCCCCTTAAGATATTGTCACCTAATTTCGGGACACCCTGTATAACTTGGAAAATGGATAAAATTTATTCATAATATTAGTGTTTTTGCCCTCTGTTTGCTCTTGATAAAAGCGTCGCCGTTTGTTGTCGAAAAAAAATTAGAGACATGGATATGTCCACGTACGCGTAATTTTTGTGTAGTTGCGATCTCAACTGTGTTGAAAATTATGAAAGCCCATTAAGTACCTATTTGGAAATGACATTTTTGCCTACCCTGTTTTTAACGGCTTTTCACGCCACTGCCATCGTTTCCACCATAACTGAAACTAAAGACCTTTTTACATTAGGTGCAATTGCAAGAAAAATGGCCTGAAAGCATGCGCTGTGACGATGTTTTGATCAGCTGATTCAATTTTACTTTCTTGCACCAGGTCTATCGTGATTGCGTATAAGCATAAAATGTTCCTAAACTTTCTAGTATTATTCTTTACTACCAACTTACGAACATAACCTCCAAAAAGTGTTGTTGGACGTTGAGTTCGTTCGTTTTGTTATTTATTTTGTGGCTTTGTTGTTTAGATTATTGACTATTTGGGTATACTTTTTGTGAATTTAAATTAAAATATGTCGCAGAAAAAAATAAGAGTTCTTTGTTGTTGTCTGGATTAATAATAACCCCTTGCCGCACAGAAGAAAAAAGGGTTTCCTTGCCGTCTTCAACAT
The DNA here is from genome assembly GCA_935413205.1 of Polydrusus cervinus. NCBI lineage: Eukaryota > Metazoa > Arthropoda > Insecta > Coleoptera > Curculionidae > Polydrusus > Polydrusus cervinus. Next base: position 44,611,944 of record OW284516.1, on the reverse strand, counting down.
TCAGCCGGCTTTCTTTGTTGTTTGTACTTGATGGAAATGCTCCTTTATGGGCAATTTGCCATGCCTTCGTGACGAGGTGAGTTTGTCTGGTTTTTTACCATAACCCCGCGAGTTACATTAGCTGATCGGAGGTATATTATTTATAGGTGGGTAATATCTGTTGTGAAGATACTTGCATACAAGTACTTGCGACAATGTAAAAACGACCTGCAATGCTTTTTCTTGGATTGCGTGCACTTGCACGTAATGTAAAAAGGCCTTAACGCAAGTTTCCCTTCTTATGGTTTTAAAATGTATTCCTTATAGCTGAGAATGCATATTAGGAATTTCATTCTGACCTTTACATTTACACACAAATTATTATAAAATTTAGCTATCAGTACGTGGTAAGCATAATAAACTTTTTTTTATTAAGTATCAAAAACCTGTAATTATTTCAGTTAAGTAAGCTACTTTCCAAGTTTATTTTGTAAAATAACCTTTTTTATCTACGACTAGTATACAGGGTGATTTTTAAGTTGATACTTCTTTTTTAGCTGTGTATAGTAGGCATTACAGAAGTAAAAAATCTAAGTGCGGGCCTGGTCATTAAAACGAAGTCTGCTAAACTTTATGTTGTTTGTCTTATTAGTCATGCAATTGACGGGTCGGTAGTCAGTTATTTGGCAATTCGCTGCGATGTGTTTTTCTGAAGCAAGTTCATTTTAAATTGGTAAAACGTGAAAATGGTAAAATTTGAAAACAATGAACTAGTAGATATAGTGCTTATTTACGGTGAGTGTCGTCAAAGTGCGGCTGCTGCTTCGAGATTATGTTTAAGTTAGGCAGGACGGTATTTGATCTATAGCGTAATAAAACCTTATTTTTGAGTTTTTTGAAAAAAGGTATTGGAAAATGTTGTTTATTGTTACAACATTTTCCAATACCTTTTTTCAAAAAACTCAAAAATAAGGTTTTATTACGCTATAGATCAAATACCGTCCTGCCTAACTTAAACATAATCTCGAAGCAGCAGCCGCACTTTGACGACACTCACCGTAAATAAGCACTATATCTACTAGTTCATTGTTTTCAAATTTTACCATTTTCACGTTTTACCAATTTAAAATGAACTTGCTTCAGAAAAACACATCGCAGCGAATTGCCAAATAACTGACTACCGACCCGTCAATTGCATGACTAATAAGACAAACAACATAAAGTTTAGCAGACTTCGTTTTAATGACCAGGCCCGCACTTAGATTTTTTACTTCTGTATCTCGCCTATTTTTAATTTTTTTGAAAGAAGGTATTTCAAAATTTTGTTTATTTTAATGCCTTCTATACATAAATAAAATAGAAGTATCAACTTAGGAATCACCCTGTATAATATAAGTACAGTAGAATCCCGATTATCCGGACTTCGATTATCCGGACATCCGATTATCCGGACTCATTAGTCTCCGCTGTAATCTAATTGTCAATATGTTTCGACGGCACAACGAGACATGTTACGACAAAATTATTCCCGCCTCCGACCGTGTACTCTCGCTCTCATTTGTTTGCGGGATAGCGTTTGTTATTGTTTCATTTTCTTTGATAGCGTTCAACTGAAAGGTTGTCTTGTATTTTTGTTTAAAGCGTAAAAGAGTAGTGTTGTCTCTTCAAGACAAAGTGAAGATAATTGCCAGTATAAAAAATGGTGAATCTGGCAGTAAGTTGGCCCAAATATATGGTGTAGGAACTTCTACGATCAGACATTCAACAGAATTCTGATTCCATAATTAGGTCAAACATCAATAACAAGGTATTTCCAACCAAAAGTTTAAATTACATAGATATTATGTAATTCATTAAATACATATCGTTATATGTAGCTCGTTTTTTATATATCGTATTATCTAAACGACGCATATAAAACCCCATAACATACCTAACAAAAATTTATTAAAATTTAAATATTGTTTGATATGCTTTGAAATCGATTATCCGGATTTTCGATTATCCGAAATACCTCTGGTTTTGTTTGATCCGGATAATCGGGATTCTACTGTATTATACTTGTGGTGTTTTGATTATAATCTCATATATTATTTTCTTAGGGAATAATTACGGGGGATAAGTGGTCCTTATTCCCTCTTGCACTCTAATCACAAAATTTCCCAAATTAAATAATACAATAGGAACACAAACTCAAAAGTGTCATAGTTAAACGCGCAGTATTTGTGTATTTGTATTAAAATGGATAAAAATAAAGACACCACTCTTGTACACCTCCAGAAATTATACAACTAGCTGCAGCAACAACATCTACCTTAATACCGGAAACATCGAAATGTATTTATAATAAAAATAATACAATAGAAACACAAACTCAAAAGGGTCAGGGTCAAACGCGTAGTATTTGTGTTTTGTGTAAATCCACATTGTAGGCTGGTGTGTGTATCATACGAAATGTTTGTTATGGTATAAGAAACTTTCAGGTGGTTCAAAAATTATATTTCATGCATGACTAGTAAGAAAATTGGTTTTTTAGCATTTTTGCCTAAATTAATTTTGATCAAATTTAAATTTAATAATGTTGTACTGGTTTGAAAATTCTCAGATAAGTTACTGCAGTTTAAGACACACATACAGACATTCTATTTGAAATAACATCCGTGAATATAATATACCTAAAATAATCATCCTTTTATTTATTTTTACATATTTTATAAACATAAAGAGAACTAATAATTTTTCTATAGATATTTAGTACGTCCTAGTCCATTCTCAGCTCAAAAGACATTCGAACGGCACAATAGTAGAAGAAAGTCAAACATCAGTTTCTGCTCCCAAAGCCTCCTACAACAACTAGGCAGTACTACCCAGCTTGGTAATAGAAGAGGGTCCGGACTTGGCCTTGGAGCTTACCAGGCTCCAAGGCCGCCGCCATTGGCAACAACCAAGTCGAATTCATTGTCTTTACCAGATAGTCCGACAGTGGCGACCTATCAGAGGGGAAGATCTAATTCGTTAAGGGTTATTGATGATATTCTTTTACGAAGGTTAGTACATAATAAAAGTGTTTTTATTTAATTCGGCGTCGTTTTATCTTTATGAATTGTTTTAATTGATAAATCAATAAACAACCTAGTAATTAACAAAAGTAGTAAAGTTTAGTGTCCGTATAAGCAAATAGAAAAGAAGGTTTTTAGCGGCAGGCGGACAAAGTAGTGCACCTATCTTTTGCATTAAGTACACAGGGACGCCAAATGCCATGGGTTCCCTGGGCACAGGTAGACAATGACAGACTGTTTCGTTCTTATTAGAACTCATCAGAAAGTCATAACCTATAAGCGACCCCCAGTACAGCGAGACTATGCTTTCAAGGCATTTTTAAGAAATAAAAACGCGATGAAAACCCAGTAACGCCATCTATAGGAATCAACTCAATGCAAAAGATAGTCGTCGACGAAAGCAACAATAAACCAAATACGTTCGGTCAACACCAGTATAGGAAACTTTTTACGCATCCCCATAATTTTTCTGCGGATTTGTATATTCAAATATAGATCGCGCTGCAGTAACCCACTAAGCGCTGCCAATCCGTAATACAATGCCGTGTTTTTAAAAAAAGTAGTAGAGTTTAGTGTCCGTAGAAGTAAATAGAAAAAAAGGTTTTTAGCGGCAGGCGGACAAAGTAGTACATATATCTTTTGCATTAAGTACACAGGGACGCCAACTGCAATGGGTTCCCTAGGGCACAGGTAGACAATGACAGGCTGTTTCGTTCTTATAAGAACTCATCAGAAAGCCATAACCTGTAAGCGATCCCCAGTAAAAATGCCTTGAAAGCATAGTCTCGCTGTACTGGGGGTCGCTTACAGGTTATGGCTTTCTAATGAGTTCTAATAAGAACGAAACAGCCTCTCATTGCCTACCTGTGTCCCAGGGAACCCATTGCATTTGGCGTCCCTGTGTACTTAATGCAAAAGATAGATGCACTACTTTGTCGGCTTGCCGCTAAAAACCTTCTTTTCTATACAACCTAGTAATGTTTGGGTATAGTATCTAAATATTTAAGTAAACTGCTTCTTTCAATGATCGAAATTATTTATTTTTGTTTCTAGATCCAATTCATTGAGACAAGGACTTCCAAACATTGGAAATCCTAGAAGAAAGAGTAGTCTGGAGGACATTGGTCTCTCTCATTTTTCAACCAATTTCCAGAATCCCATTAAAATAGCCCTTAACGATAGTATAGGACTAGAGGTAACCCCTCCTGAAGAGAACAGTCCTCCTATTATTTCAAGTAATACGGCATTAATAGTAAACCCACCTTCGTTAGCACCGATGCATCAGTCATTCCACACAGGAAGTACACTAAGTCTTCAATCTTTGGGAGGAATGCCTAGCCTTGGTAAGAGAATATAAAACTTCTATGTAAAATGGCACAATGTTTTAAATTAAAATTGGAATTTTAAAAACGTAAATATAAGGATTATTCAGAGCATACTATTTAGGAGATTTCAGTATTTTTGCTAAATTTTATACTACGAAGCTATTAAACTTTTTGTAAAAGACATAATAGTGTATTAAAAAAATGGAATAAGGAAATACTTTTCTGCAAAGAATTGTCTACAAAAAGAGCATTATAAGTTTTATAAAATGATTTATGAATTGTCGTTTAACATTGAAGCGGTGAATTTTAACTTGTAGTTTAGATAATTTGACAATTATAGATATGTCGCCTTTAAAACAAGGCAATTATCTTTTAGTGTAAACAAAATAATAACTTTTACCATTTCAAAAATAGCTACGATCGTACCATTTAAAGGGGATAAACTTCACAACAGGTTGACATTACTTAAATATTCAAAGCTTTGAGACTCAAATTTGGAAGATTTTTACGTGAAGCTAATTTATGTCATAAATTAAAAATAGGTTAAATACATTTTTAAAAGGGATGCTACATTTTACCATTATTTAAAATTTTGGGATAACAAGTCGACATTTTACGTAATAAGCTTGAAGAAAAATAATGCAATTGTATTGTTATAGACTCAAAATTAAATATATTGTTGAAACTAGGTAGGAATACAAGGCATTTTCCTACAAAAGATGGTTTTACTACTGTGTTTTAGCTGTTCTACCGCTTACTAGGTTCAGGGACGGAAATTTATTCCACCAACCTCCTGAGTGTTAGTTAGACCACTAACAAACCAGGTTAAGGAACACTGGAAGAACCTTTTGATTCAAAAAGACAATTCAACATCAGAATTTCCAGCGGAAAAGTCTAGATTGGTAGCACCGAAGCGTATAGGACAACAATTTTGGGATACCAGCCGCGGGTCTGAGATTACTCTGTAGGGCTCAGATGAGGATAGTGAGTAATTCTACGTGCTGACCCCCTCACCTTTAAACAGTCGTGAGGCACAACCGAACAGGTAGACATACTCTGTATGTTCTATTCTGTTCCTCGTGGGTGATAAGTCTCGGTTGCACCAATAACTTAACTAACTTAATACCTAACATGGTACAAGGGAGAATTCCAGATAGCCAAGATCCTAATCATTGTTCTTGCGTCGGTATTTCATCCTTTCGGACTTTCGACTCATCAGTGGCGCCTGATCGCTTGCGCAGGCCATCGCCAGGTACTTACCACGATTGTTCTAAATCCAAGCCTTTCCAGCTTATCTGAGCTTTACAGAGTAATCCGTGGCGTTTTCCTATACGCGTTAGTGCTCCATCAATCTGGACTCCTCCGCTGGCAATTCTGATGTTAAATGGTCTTTGTAAATCAAAGATGGATTTGTTTTGATATATTGGTATATTTTAAATTTGGAGGTTGTGCGACGCCGGTTTAGAATATTATTTGGAGTCACACAAGTGGTTGAGTTTGCAGGCCGTAGTGGAAATAAAAGTTCTGTTTTTCCTGGGCTAAAAAGTATGTAGCCTGTTCTGCCTATAAGTTTCCACCAGGTTGTCTATAAGTTATTTTGCTGGTTCAAGTATTTTAGTTCAATAAGACGAAGACCTTAGTGTGAAAAAACATCTATTGACTTTGGTACATGGCACAAAATACATTATAATGACGTTAGAATATCCAAACTGCACTAATCAACGTATCCTTAGGACTTTATAGAATCTTTCGGTAAAATACTCCACTTTCTGGGAGCGAATGGCATAAAACACAAGTGAATTAAGAAAAGTTACATGGTAAGCAAAAAAGCACTAAGTCCGCTTAAATTCACGGTTTTATCGGGCACGGAAAAAATATGAACTGCATTAGATGAGTTACGAGCCAGCACTGTATGTGCATAAAATTCCCTGGGAGGGCGTGAGAATTCAATTAACTGTTCTTGAAGAAATAGGAGCAAACACTAATTCCACGTAAAATTCACTTAAGTGTAAGATTCCCTTTGAGGGCGCAAGAGTTGAATTGACTGTTCTACATAATGGTCAAGCAAGCACTGAAGTGTCGAAAACAGCTACCTTGTCACTGCAGTTCCTCCCAATGGGTGAGAAGTACTTCGGAGACCATTACATTAAAGGTTTAACCTGTGTGTAACGTTGACCAATAGGCTGTTTATATTTTCAGTTGGTAGTTGTGAATTTTAATTTATTCATAAAATTTTATATTGGCAACCCAAACAGAGACTAAACAAGTGCTTTGATGTTACCGACTTAGGTTAAATTTGAATAATAAAGATTTCTAGGTAGTTTTATTTTTTTATTTTAAATTTAAATGCGTCGCAAAGAATTATGTTTTTGTAAAAAAGATATTTGGCATCATAAAAATATTTTTAAAACTACGTTTCTCCAACAGTTTTTATGTGGTGCCATCCCCGCTCACCAACCATATTGTGGCACATAAAAACCCTTTTACCTAAGTAATTAATGACCGAAAGATGCTAGGGTAAGAATTTTCAGAGAACCTTATTTTTTTAACACAAACAACGACAAGTAAACATATCAAATATTTTCACATTGTTTGCCGTGTAAAAATAGTAAAATATTCAAAAAAAAATAGATAAAATGCTAAAATAAAAACTTCCAAAAGTTCCAGTTAATCAACCGTACTACGCAAGAAGTTCGCTCAGCCTGCAGTCTTTGAGAGGACCGCCAAGTATTGGTAAGAGAGTTTGAGTTTGACACTTCAGCGTGTAAAGTCGAATTTTTGATATAAAGCCTTAAAAATTCTTTAATTTTTTTTAATAAACAATAAAAATGTATATATATTTTAGATAAATAAATATAAACACAGCTTAATATTGGCTCAATATTATATCTTTTAAGTCATCCCGGTTTAAGTTACGGGAAATTACATTTTTTCTGTAATTTCTTTCGATTTCTGTTATATTTTGTTAATTTTGTTGTTCTTGATCACTATAAATAATTGCGTTTTTTACTTATAATTAGATATTCGTAAATCACCAGAACAAATTTAATATCTCTTATCTAGATCCTTCTCATTATTATACAAAACCTGGTTTCACTTGCGATTCTATATAAAAAATAACCGATCTTATATTGGAATTTCTATCAGTCAAAAGTCGATCTATTAATCGACAAGCAGAAGCCACGGCTAATTGTTTATCAAGTTTCTTTATTTTCTTGCGATGACTGGTAGAAATTATTATTATGGACGCACGTATTCAAAATATTATAAATTAGAACATTCGTTAATTAGTTTATGTTGCATAGGCAAGTTTAATTAGTAAGATTAGGCCCTTTTAGTTTGTAAATATTTTATAATATAGCTTTATAAGACAAGTCGATTAAACATAATGGATCACTCTGTACTATAATCAATATACATCAAGTATTTTTAAGATTTTACATTTACTTACATTACCAAGACTAATATTACCGTTACTTGTCTTATGCTGGGATGACCGTTTTGTCGTTAGTTAATAAACATTTATATGCACTCAATTCAAAATCTCGACTTTTAATCACAATAATTGTTAACCTACTTTTAAAAAAGAGAAGGTTTTCAATAACGGATGTGTTTTCTTTGTGTCTTCACCGATCACTTCAGAATGGCTGCACAATTTTCAATTATTGTTTTTTGTTGTATATAGAAAAATCAACGATGTTCCACTTGATTTAAAACGTTTACTAAATTAAGAAGAGGGATGAAACTATATCGGGAAATGCACCATTTGACTGGCTATAAGAAATTCCATGTACATTTTTCTACCTATAATAAATATTCACTCCCGTTGATTGTATGTTAAAATTGTATTACACTCTTTTGTTTTTTCTTCCATAATGTACTCGCATCAAATTTCATAACTTTTCAATAAGCAAACTCTGCCAAAGCAAAAAAAAACTGAGAGTTAAACACTAACTTCTCACTCAATTCTTCTCACATTATTGTACATTTGTACATTGTAAATATTATTTGTACATTACTAAATCTTTAAAATAAAAATATTGAACTTCAAATTAGAGCTTTTGAATATGCATATTATGATATTTTTTACCTTGTTAAAAAGAATGTTTGCGAAATTTTAAAGTTGTGTTTATTATCGTTACAACAACATCAAATTTGTGATTCCCTAAAAAATAGATCTACTTAATTTTACAAATATGCTTGAATTTGAAGAAAGTAATGTAAAATTGATTTTTATTTTGATTAATTTATGAAATTGTTTAGGGTAAGTATTAAAAAATATATTTTTAAGAAATGACTGGTTGTTCAAAATTAATTTTTCTTAAATCCATGTTTTGGTATTTACTCAAAAATTTTAATTCCAAATAATTTTTCTTAATAACATTTTGCTGAGTTTTCTGGTATCTTACTCTTGTAAAATTTTTATATTTTTTGAGCTATCCTGTATGCTGTTTGAATTGCAACCATCAAAGTGCACCTAATATGATTATCGAGGATGCACAAACTATGCCAGTATTTGTATTTTGGTTGTTAAAATTCCATATATTGCACACTTAAATGGCCACAGTACATATAAAAGCGAAGAGGAACTTTTTAATATATTAATATTAATTATGTTACTGTTTTTGTCTAGCCAATCTTAAAATGACGAGAGTGCGGTAGCATAAAATGTCATTCTCTAGACCAGAAGTGATAGTCCTATATTGAGATCAAAATATTCAATTTATAAACACAAACAATATAAAAAATAAAACAATTAACTAGTGTGTCTATAATGTCAATGTACTAGAAAATACTACACTCACCTTTTAGTCTATCGACTTTTTATCCCAAGATATGAATATATATCGAAAATTCTGAACTTTTTTAAATATATGCACACCACGCTGATATTGATGATTTTTCTAGGAGAAATTTCTGGAACAAGCTTAGTTTATGAGATATTTCCCTTTTAAGTTGCGATTTTTTACAAGTTTGTTTATATCGCGTTGGCTAAGGATTCTTAACAATTTTTCAGTCGACTCTCATTACTTCTTATGTAATACAGGATATAAAGTGATCAGCGAAAACAAACACATTTTACAGAGAAAATGCGCATTTTCCTTCTTGACGCTTGAACTTTCCACTATTTTCACATCAAACTACCTTCTAACAACGAGCGAAACTGATTCGTCAACCAGTTTAGGGTTCGTTTCAGGTTTTCGGTTGGAATTATTTGGTGCGAGATTTTTTAAATTTGATGATGTTTAATTTTTCATTCTTCCGTTTTTAAACGACGCGACTCTAAAAACTGGCGTGCTTTCTTTCTTTAATGCAGATTCTTTCCTCCTCTAATTTGGGTTAAATCGGATCTTAACGATAAATAGGCATTTGCCAATATAATAAATTGGGTAAAATTCATCTTTTAGAAAGGATTAAACGCAGTACTTTTAAAAAATCCAAACTTAAAGTTGAAAATGGGGGACCGTCATTTAAAAACAAAAGAAGGAAAATCACTATTAATTTAAATTTTTGCACCAAAAAATACCAACAGAATATTTAAAACTTACCCTAACCTCGTTAAACAATTAGCATCGCTCGCTGTCAACAAGTAGTTTGGATTTAGAAATAGTGGAAAATCCTAGTTTCAAGAAGGAAAATGCGCGTATTTTTTGTGAAATCTGTTTGTTTTTGCTGACATCTAAACAGTTTTAGTTAGTAAATAACCGTCGTTACATAAAAAGTAGTAAGAGTTTTGTGTCTGTTTAAAGGTTGGAGACAATGACGTTTCTTGAACGGCAGTATAGTTTTGGACTTGCATTGTCTTTATTTGTTTTGAATCACTACATTTCAGGTAAATAAGTATTCACCTGAAGACGACTGGAGATGCTTACCAGTTGAAACGTGGTGATTCAAAACAAGAGACCATGCAAGTCCAAAACTCTACTGCCATTCACGTCGTTCCTGAAAATGTATAATAGATTTTTTCAAAAAATATATTATTCTCACAAGTCACTATGCAGTCCATGTTTGTTTTTGTCTAAAACAGAAATCCCAAGTTTAAAAATTACGAGAAAAATCAACTATTTTAGATGCAATTACGTTCTTATTAAGTAAATTCTGTCAAGGATTTCTAAAATGATAAGTTCTAGAGGTTGTTTTGTCCCTAGTGTAACTTATTGTCTGTTTGGTTTGAAATAGTACTTGAATTTTGTTAGTGTTTAATTGGTCCGTGTTTTTGTGCTTAAAAATGTTTTTTTTTAAGTTTCCTAAAAGTAGCTTGATTAAGCAACCCTATAGTTTTACTAGTATATTACATAACAAGTGATGAAAGTGATACTTTTCAAACGAGGAGATATTTAGCACGAGGCGTCAGCCGAGTGCGGAAATTCTCCGAGTTTTAGAATAATCACTTTCACACGAGTAATGTACACTATTTTTTCTACGACCACAAAGAATTATTTAAAAAAACCTTTGATTTGTGAAAAAAATATTTCAACTCTAGAGTTGAAAAAAAATATTTCAACTCTAGAGTGAAAATACAAGGCACACTATTTAATTTAAACATATGATGCCAATTTGACAGATCAAAAGGCCAAAGGTTCAAATCCCATCAGGAGTATTTGACTTTTTTTTATAAAAACATTAAATAAATTATAAAATTATTTTCAATTGAGATCTTCCTTGTTGAATAATTTTTTTTATTTAATCTAGGAAAGATACAATAAACATAAATTTAAAAAAATCACCCAACAAGAAAGTTTTCAATTCAAAATAATTCTATAAATTATTTAATGTTTTTATAAAAAAAAGTCAAATGCTCTTGATGCGATTTGAACCCGGGATCATTCGATTTGTAGGTAGTAGCTCTAGTTTTTACGCTATGGCGGCCCATAAACATTTTTTGTTTAAGTTTAATATGACATTCTCTTCAGCGGGGCTTGTTTTGACTGGTAATAGATTTTCCAGTATATTCTTCACTTTTTTATAATTTCAGATGGCGTATTTTCACACTCTAATTCGAAATCACTCGACAAATACGTGATAAATAAACTAAACTGCTTTCTAAAATTTGTTCGTTTTAATAAATATAGGTGTGGTCTGTCAAATTGGCATCATATGCCTAAATTAAATAGTGTGCCTTGTATTTCCACTCTAGAGTTGAAATATTTTCTTTCAACACGCGTGTGATATTCGACGCTTTTGAGCCAAGTTAACCGTGCTTTTTATCTCATTTTCATAGGTGGTCGTAGGAAAAAGTTAATACGTTACTCTACAATATTATTTAAACGTTCTTAAAACCCCAATTGAAAAAAGGCCCAATTTTATTAAAGTCCTCTTAAACCTAAGTTTAAATCAAGGAATAATTCCAAAATCGTAGAAATATCAAAAATGGTCGATTTATAATATGGGATTGACAGCAAAGTTCAATTTAAGTAATCAACCTGGTCATAACTTGTTATATTATGCTACATTATATTAAGTTATGACCCGATAAATCACTTTTAACTTGAACTTTGCTGTCAATCACACATTATTAAATTACCATTTTGGACATTTCTTCTATTTAAACTGAACCTCCGTTTAAATTATAGACCATTTGCCCAATTTTATAAAGTTCATTTAAATTAAATGGAAGAATTTTTTTTTTTATGATAAAACACCTGCACTGTAGGAAAAATCCTTTAAGGCGCTCTGGGAGCGGTGCGAGTGCGAAAAAAGCGATTAACGTTGGTCTTGAAACGTTGAAGATTGTATTCATTGGGAAACACGACCTCAGGAAGATCATTCCACAAAGATGACGTTCTCCAGATGAAAGAATTCTTGAACAATGAAGTTCGAGGAGTACTAAGCTGAACAACATATGGATGAGCGGCAGCGGTTCGCCGTGTATTTCTGTTTTGCATTGCTCTAGGTGGAATCAAGTGGGCAATGTCAGTCGAACACCTGCCATGGAAATATCTGTAAAAGAGAGAAAAATCACCAACCTGTCTTCGATGCTCCAGGCTATCGAGGGTCTTGGTCAGCTCGGGGTCGCCGATCAGACGAACGGCTCTCCTTTGAATGGAATCCAGTAGCCGAAGGGTGTGCTTGGGTGCAGAGCTCCAGACATGAGAGCAATATTCTAATGATGGTCGAATCTGGGCTTTGTAGAGTGTCAAAAGTTGATGAGGTGTGTACAACCTTTTGGTGCGGAAAAGTACACCAAGTTTCTGTGCAGCTGCCTTGGCAATTGCGGCAACGTGATCATGCCAAGACATATTACCTCCCAGATTGACCCCCAGCAAATTAATAGATGGTGCCAGGGGAATTGCGTGTCCTGCCATGACTATATCCGGTTCTGCAATGTTAACCTTTTTGGAGAAGACTGCTGCCTGGGTTTTCTTAGCATTAAATTCGACTTGGTTACTGTCACCCCAAGCCAAAATTTCTTCCAGGTCTTTGTTGAGGCGCAATACTTCATGCTGCCTGCGAAGATGTGCGTCGGCAGCGGATGTTTGGGGAGTCAAGGTAAAAGATGAGACAAGTGTGCTGTCATCAGCAAAGCTATAAATTAGATTTTGGGTTTTCACTAGAAGGTCGTTAATATACAGTAAAAAGAGGGTAGGCGACAATATGGACCCTTGAGGAGCACCGGCATTGATGGTGAAGGTGTCTGAGAGAAACCCGTCAATCGCCACTTGCAGAGAATGGTTCTTAAGGAAGCTGGTTAACCATAAACAGAATCCATTAGGCATACCGTAGGATCGCAATTTACTTAGAAGCCCATCGTGTCAAACACGATCAAAAGCCCTAGAGATGTCCAGTGCAACAGCCCGGGATTCTCCATGATGTTCGATGGTGTTGCTCCAAAGATGGGTGACATATGCCAGAAGGTCACCTGTTGATCTGGACTTACGAAAACCGTATTGATGGTCGCTGATAATGTTAAGCCCTTCCAGAATTGTCCAAAATGGGTATTTAATAATGTATGATAAACAACAAAGTTCAAGTTAAAAGTTTAAAACTGATTTACCTGGTCATAACTTAAGAATAATGTAACATAACAAGTTATTACCATGTTGATTACTCTTAAATTAAACTTTTCCGTCAATTCTACATTATAAATCGACCATTTCTGCGGTGTAACTATGTTTATCTTACAGGGCGATGTCGATTCGAATGTATCACCGAACGCCCTATGGTCATAGAAATCCTCGATTCTAAGCGATATTTTAAGCGCCACCTATTGAATTTCTTGCGACCAAACCATACCTAGGTGTCGATTTCAAGTCGCCTATGTAAGTGCGATGAAGATAGATATAATTTGAACCGATCACGCACTTGTTTAACCTCTAATCCAAATTTTAAAACGTTTTGTATCACAACAAATAAAATTTGTTTATGAATCTGCAAAAGTTTACGAACGAGAATAATGTTGTCGATTAATATTTTTAATCAAATATTACTGAGGGAGTAGGATAAAAGAGAAATTATGAAGGCCATAAACCAAGAAAGGCGAATGCTGCTAACTGGAGGGTTTTTCTGCCAAGCCCAGAAGCATCTGGTCTTGGTCTGTAATAAGGTCGGAACACAGTCTCATGTTTACAAAAAAAAATTTAAAAACCTGCTCAAACGTACTTTAAAATTTGAAGAAGTAGTCCATACTTGAAGTGAAGTGGCAAGTTACATAGGAAGAAATAATACTCAAAGTCAACCTTCACTAAGATATATTTTATAAAAAAAAATGTACTTAGTTCTACATGTTTCGAACGTAGAAACGTTCATCTTTAAGAGAAGTATAGTTATAGTAAAGAAAATTGTAAGTGACACCCTCATAGAGCTTTTGAGGAAGTTAAATACTTGAAGAGAATAATGCTTACATCGAAGTAGCGGTGAAAGTGGTACTACCAGGTTCTGAAGATAAAAATGGGAGTTAAATGGATATCAGGGTGAAAAATGAGAAACGTTATATGAGAATGACCTAGAGAAGTAACTGTAACTTAAGTGGTATATTGTTAAGAAGTTGTGGTAGAACGAAAAGATGAAAAATTATGAGTGTTGGTAATATAGATGTACCATTGTTGTAGTAACAGTATGAACTGTGACGTTCGAAGACATATTAGAGTGTGTATCAAGGGCGTATATAGATAATCGTCCAGGGGGGGGCGAAATATCTAAAATTTTGCCTGCGGCGAAAATTTTTAGGGTTAGGTTAGACCTTTTTAAATTCATATACACCTACATTTTCTTCATGAAGTAATTTGACAAAAGTGTAATACGACAACTTGGACGTCAAATAAATTCATGAAGTTCTTCACTAAACAGGATTTTTCATTAATTTTAATTAAATTCAGATATCTAACAGTAAATTATTTAAAAACGATATAAAGTCCGTGTAATGTATAAATGTTAAAAACCTACAGTTGCCTGATTGTCGTGGATTTCTTAATTTCTAGTATTTTAGAAAAAATATTGTTTTTTCGAGACAATTCGACCCATTGTCCTCAACCCCAAACCACTCGTCATGGGGGCCCCGTTATCCGCGCCAAACTGAAAAAAGATATTTATTAAATATATCATATATTATACTATTATTAAGATTAAATAATATAAACAACAAACAAACAAAAATTACAAAAGAACAAACAATGGTGTAGTAAAAGTATCATGGAACATTATGTTGAAACAAGTAATAAGTTAGGCAAGTACCTACTGGTTAATTCTTAAATACGAATTGTAATTTGCGAGGATTTTTGCCGAATTTATTTATAACCTTATCAGCAAATTGCGCATCTTTAGCGACATGTTCTCTATGTATGCTTAGCATACACAGTCCATTGAGTCGGTTCTCAGATGTTGTAGCCCTCAACCAAGTTTTAACCCTTCGTAAAGTGGAGAATGACCTTTCAATGGAACATGTTGTTAATGGAAGAGTTAGAAAGATTTGAACCAAATTTCGGATATTCGGAAAAAATTTGATTTCTGAAAATAGATCAAAATATGAAATATCAGTTGTTTTGTCTTTCCAATAATGCTGCCACATCTCTAGTTCTATTAATACATTTTCTAGATTATAAAAATTTTTAAGGGTAGATCCAAGTTGTTTTAATTGATCAGTATCAAGCTCGTTCATAAATTTCGGATGGATCTGCAGTAAACTTTGCTCGATACCGAAATCATCGCTGAATCGAGTTTCCAATGAACTAATAACGGAATCCAAATATGGCAAGTAAATAGCTTTCCTAAAATATTCCTCTGAAGTTGAAGTGGAGTAGTTGGACTGATGCTGCTGCCGAGCAGTAACACGTGGTGACTTAATTTCGAACCCTAATTTATCCGATACAGTCGTAATCTCCGAAAAAATTGTAAAAAAACTTTTCTCCGCCTCGTTCCTATGTTGTTTAATAATTTATTACAATATTCTATGCATTACCATTAAAATGTGTTAAAAAGTGTTTGCATCGAAATTATAGGGGGGGGGGGGGCAAGGCCCCCCCCCTTTGCCCCCTCCCCCTATATACGCCCTTGGTGTGTATTATAAACTACCCATGTCACTTAAAGTGATCATACTCTAATATGTCTTCGCACCACACAGTTCATACTGTTACGACAACAATGGTACCTCTATCTTACAAACATTCATAATGTTTCATCTTTTCGTTCTACCACAACTTCTCAGCAATATACTACACCACTTAAGTTACAGTTACTTCTCTAGGTCATTCACACATAACGTTTCTCATTTTTCACACTGATATACCATTTAACTCCCATTTTTATCTTCATAACCTGGTAGTACCATTGTCACCGCTACTTCTATGTAAGCATTATTCTCTTCAAGTATTTAACTTCCTCAAAAGCTCTATGAGGATGTCACTCACAATTTCCTTTACTATAACTATACTTCTCCTGAAGATGAACGTTTCTACGTTCAAAACATGTAGAACTTAGTAAATTTTTTCTTATAAAATATATCTTAGTGAAGGTTGACTTTGAGTATTATTTCTCCCTATTGTACTTTAAAATGTTGTAACGTCTAAATGTTTAATAAATTTAAGGTCAAAATACAAAAAAATATAGTGATATCAATATAACATGTATAAAATCCCTACCAATTTTTGACAGAAAGTCGTTACTACCAATGACAAATGAGTAACTTGAACATGGTACAAATATTCATAACTATCGATAGCGATGTCGTCAGAATTCGATCGTTTTTTTATTGAACATAGTTGTTCCCCTGACATTTCTACGATTTTAGAATTATTCATCGATTTAAACCTAGATTTAAGTCAACTTTATAAAATTGGCCCTAAGAATCCTTGTAAATACATTGTCAAAAGTACTTATTTTTATACGCTTTTTTGGTTTGAAGTTTTGTGGGTTTGAATAATATAGAGATCGAAAATAACAACTATTTTTATAGGGGTTATCCGCCAGATAATTGTAAATTATTTGTAATTTCCGCACCAGTAAAAGATAAAAATAGAACAATGTTAAAAAAAAGTATAAAAATAACGTAAATAGCAGTTTATATAAAATATCAAATTTGCTACTACTTTTTAGTAGATACAGCAATACTGCATTGTCAAAAATATTTTGAACAGTTATGTTCTTTCGAGTTGATTTTCCGATAATTCTAACGTAGGTACCATCCACCATAAATCACCCTGTATATTAACCTTTATACACTAGATTTTTTCTATTGTCACTGTCTTATTTTAAGGTTATTTACAACATATCATTATAGTTATTAATATAATTAGAACATAAAAAAAAATGGGATGAACTTAGCCAAACATGTGAAGAAATTCAAAAACTCGTTATCTTCTAATCAGATATACAGAATGTTCCACATTCGATACTCATAATGGATATCTTGGAAACTAAAAGAGATACAGGCATTGGTCAAATGGTTGCAAAGTGGTGGAATGTTGTGCCCATCCATTTGAGCTATCTTTTTCCTTTCTGAGATATTCGAAAAAAAAACTAAAATTTTGAGTTTTTGTTTTTTTAATTTATCTGACCTATTTTAACACCTACAGAAACACAAATATGACTTTGTGAAAACAACTTTTTTAGCTTTATACTACCGTCTATTATTTAGATTTTCTCTTTACATCATACGGCAGGATATGAGTAGGAAAGAAATTAGAAGAGAAAAGACCAGCAACGCAAACAAAAAGTAGGAAAACTTCTTTATATTATGTGTTCAAGCAAGTATCCTGCCTCTCGAATGCATTTTTACCCTCGCAATTTTAATATCGCCCGTTGAACATAAAAAGGTAACTACTCACTACATCTGTCAACATAATTAAACCAAACAATCAAGTATAAAGTTTCCGTTGGTTTGTTAAGCTTAATTTTTTGCTTTGTTATAATAATTTAAATTAAATCTTAATTTCGAGTTTTTTGTCAGTGTTTCTTGTGTGGCTGGATTGAACTTTTTATTTAAAATTTTTATTTGTTTTTTAATTATCTAAAATATGAAGAAAACACTAATACTGTGGTAAATTTCACTTTATTTTAAAAACACTATTAAAATAGTTGTTGAATGAACATGTTTCGCTATACAGTAGCTTTATCAAGACTACTAGAAGTAGTTTAAGTGTAGTTCTTATATAAACAAATGTACTACCTATATCGGGTTTTTCTGTTAACAATATACTCAAAACAAATTTAACAAGGGCTGTTATTAAGGTCTAATTGACAATTTAAAAGTTGGTTCTCACCGGCACAAAATTCCGCCACCCTAAAATTTTGGCCTAGTTTGATGTTTTATAACTTATTTATTTTTTATCCGATTTTCATCCTTTTTTTTATCAGTTTGTAGATCCATTTATTCTGTTTTTCTTTAATTATTTTATAAAATATAATTTTTTGATTAGGTTATATTATACAGGAGGAAATCAAAATGTTGTTTTTTATCGTAATTTCAAAACAACCTATAGGGAAATTGAGGTGGATAATTTTATTTGCATACTATCTCTTGTAATCTCTGATGTATTATTCTAAACATTTCTTTTTTTGATTCATTCCATTATCTCATTTCTTCTAAGAGCTGCAAAATTTTAAATGAAACGCTGATTTGAAGCCTAATTTTTTTAAGAAAAACAAACACTAGGTATATCATAAAGTTAATAAACAATTTAATAACGTGTATTTCCTCCTCTCGTAGCAATGACAGCTTGCAGTCTTCGTGGCATCGAATGAATAAAATCACTTATTCTTTCTTGAGGAATGGCTTGATATTCTTCGGTTAGCGCCAGTCTTAAGTCTTGCAAGGTTTGTGGTTTCTTAAGTCTTGCAAGGTTTGTGGTTGTACAGGACGACGACGAACGGCTCTTTTAAGTTGATCCCAAAGATGTTCGATTGGGTTGAGATCCGGGCTAAATGCAGGCCATTCCAATCTTGGTAGTCCAACTTTATCCAGATATTCACTTATTACATGTGCAACGTGAGGTCTAGCATTATCATGCGTTAATGTAAATTGGTTCCCAATAAAAGGAGCAAACGGAACAACAACTTCTTGGAGAATTTCCTTAATGTAACGGTGGGTGGTTAGAGCTCCATTTTCGACAAATACAAGATTGGTGCGTGCTTCGGTAGAAATACCCGCCCAAATCATGACTGAACCACCATGATATGAGATTCATTCTGATATGGTGCAGTCAGCATATCTTTCATTTCTACGTCTGTATACCCACTCACGACCATCCGGCGGCCTTAAACAAAACCTGGATTCATCTGTGAATAGTACGTTTCCCCACTGTTCTAGAGTCCAGTCTGAATGCTATCTTGCAAAGCTCAGTCGGTGTTGTCGATGCCGAGGAAGTAATCGTGGACATATTGTTGGCCTTCGTGAATGAAGCCCATCTTCTGCCAATCTTCTACGTATCGTTCTTTCACTTACATTTACTCGACGAATCATTTGCAATAATTGTTTTTATTGTTGAAAAATTAGTAAAATACAATAAATCATTGCAATTACAACAACACATACATTTTTCCAACAAGGGCAGAGTTCGCACTCATCTGTCGAGACAATGAGCAACGCTTTTACACTCAACCCAGCAATACTTAATAACTAAATTATACTAACAAAAAAAAATATTTTACTAAATAAAATATTTTAAATATATCTTAACAAAAAACCAAAATTTCTAGTACATAAATAAATAAAAAAACCATATAACATGTAACAAAATTGAATATTACCTTAAATTCTAATTTATGACATGACATAGAATTTACTCCAGTAGCACTTGTTTTGGTTTGCGTTTAAAGTTGGCCAAATTTAAAGACTTCAAAGAATCAGAAAGTTTGTTATATTGCTTGGTGACGTTATAAGAAAAAGATCCTCGGAATTGGGTGGTTTTATATTGTGGGGGAGTTAGAAGATTTCGATACCTGACATTTAAATTATAAACAGAGGTTCTGAATTTTAGTTTTTTGAACAGATAAGCAGGTTTTTGAATGGTTATGATTTTATGATACAATACTAAGCAGTGTAGAAGTCTCCTCTTCTCCATATTCAGCCATCCTATATCTTTGATCGAAAAAGTAACATGGTCCATTCTTTTCAAACCGCACACAAGTCTAACGCAAGAATTCTGAACGAGCTGCAGTTTGCGTGCATCTACATTAAGTAAGTTTGGGCCATACACTACATCTCTGTAATTAAGGTACGATAGTACTAACATTTCACAAAGTGTGATTCGGCACTTTTTGTTAAGTAGATGGCGATTTGAATACATCAGCTTTAAATTGCAGAATGCTCATTTAGTTATAGCAGTAACATGTTTCGAGAACTTAAGTTTATAGTCCACAATAACGCCTAAATTCTTCGCTTCATCTGTAAGGGTAAGCTTTTCGTTATTAAGAATTATATTGTCATTTTTTAGACACACTGAAGTAGATCTTCGAACTCTTAAAGAACTAATGATAACAAAGTGATCATCAGCTGCAGTGGTCATTCTCCTTCTGCCAGAGCCTTGCCGTCTAGTAAATACATATTCCAGGCATCTCGAACTGTAGACCGCGAAATTCTCAGAGTACGGGCGACATAACTTTTGCTACGACCATCCTCTATTAACGCAACAATTCTACCCACGTCTGCTGGAGTTAATACCATATTGACACACAACAAATTATAATATTGACACTGTCAAACATTCTGCCACAATAAATCGCTTTCCTTAGCCAACCTGGATTTTTAACCTAAAGCTTGACATACATTTTCAAAAAATAACATCGTTTCATTTAAAATTTTGCAGCTCTCAGCAGAAATGAGATAATGGAATGAATCAAAAAAAGGAATGTTTAGAATACATCAGCGATTACAAGAGATAGTTTGTAAACAAAATTATCCACCCCAATATCCCTACAGGGTGTTTTGAAATTACGATAAAAAACAACACTTTGATTTTTTCCTGTATAATATAGCCTAATCGAAAAATGATACTTTATAAAATAATTAAAGAAAACCAGAATAAATCGGATAAGAAATAAATAAGTTATAAAACATCAAACTGGGCTAAAATTTCAGGGTGGCGGAATTTTGTGCCGGTGGTTTATTTATTTCTAGGGATTCCAGCAAATTAAGTTTGTTGCCCTTATTTTCTGTATGAAGAATTTGGAAATTATGTAAAGATTTCGATAAATGATTTGCATAAAAAGAGTCGATTTTTCCCAAAATAAAGCTGGAACTATGTTCCTTAATTCTTTTTGAAAAACTTCTACCAGATTGGCCTATGTATATTTTTGATAAAAAGATAATAAATGTGGTGTTTATAAATTAACATGTCAAGATTGCCCAAAAACATACATAGGCCAATCTGGTAGAAGTTTTTCAAAAAGAGTTAAGGTACATAATTCCAGCTTTATTTTGGGAAAAACCGACTCTCTTTATGCAAATCATTTTTCGGAATCTTTACATAATTTTAATCATAATTTTTAAATTCTTCATACAGAAAATAAGGGCAATAAAATTAATTTGCTGGAATCCCTAGAAATAAATAAACTTAAAAATACAAACCACCTTTTAAATTGTCAATTAGATCTTAATAACTCACCCTTGTTAAATTTGTTTTGAGTTTATTGTTAACGGAAAAACCCGATATAGGTAGTACATTTGTTTATACAGGATATTTAATGGGTGACTCCTTGGGTGTCCTAGAAAAACACTCCATGGTTTTTTTTTAATCGACCATCTAAAAAGTGGGGTAAGGACCCCTAAAATCAGCCCGACGCCAATGAATAAAAGCCATGAACTTCTCAATGTAAAAGAGTGAGAGATACGGGGAGAAGCCTGCAAGGGAGAGAGATGGGTGTCACAACGTTGCCAAATATCAAACTGTCAAAATCAGGTGTACAATAAAGAAAACATATGGTTTTTATGCGAACTTACAGCATCAGCTGTTTGTGTATAGTAAACAAGAAATTGTTTTTTTATGGTTAACTGGTGTTCACTTTTTAGCTAAATAAAAATAATAAAATAAGGAAATAAATATAGCATCATCATCAGCTTTGTCTCTTTTCATTTTTACTCAAAAGAAGATGTTATTCCACGGAGAAAATTACAACCCCGCGTTTCACGGAGACAACTAGACGAAATAAAAACCGTTTTTACATAATACAAGACACGAAAAGGCTATTTTTTGTTCCAAGATGACATTCTTGGTACATTCGCATTGCTGGGTTATTCAATGCTTTTGACCCTGCAAATTAAATTAGTGATGAGCGAGGTTCATCGATGTTTTGTTCCGCCAGTCCCTGGCGTGCTGAAACTGCGCCTCGCCAAAGTAATTTCTAAAAAAAAGATGGCGTCAAATATTAAAACGCAGTGTCAAACATCGAAGGTTAAAAATCGATGCTTTCATCGTTGTTTGTAACTCTTAATATCGATGGCAAAATATCGAACATCAATAAAAAAGACCGATGTTTAGAAAATCATCGATACACATCGCCGCCCATCACTAACTAAATCGACGCCAGCGCTATAGCGGCGTCCTTTGTAACTGTAGGTAATTGACAGCTTAAACGTGTTTGCGTTGTGGAAATAACGAAAGGTTTTGTCGGTTTTATTGCTGAAACACGAGAAATATGAACAAAAACAAGTGTTTGCGTCAGGACGCCATATGAACACAAAGAATTTTCAAGTGTGAATCGCAGATTCAATTAAAAAGAATTTGTTTATTTTATTATGGTTTTTATGCCAGTTTTTAAGGATTCTTGCTGAGGTATGTTTAATTTTAATTTCTAAAAAGTTTGAATATAACCTAATAACATAAGGTCAGTGAACTATTATTTAGCAGGTCACTGTCATGCAACATTGTAAAATCACTGACCTTTCTATTTTAGTTTGACAGTTCAAAATCAAAACAAATGCACGTGGGTAAGGCAGTGAAGGCGTCCGAGATCAAAAACACAAAAGGTGAATTTTCTCACTTATTAAAGCAAAGCGACATTTAAAAATATTTTTTCTTCGAAGGTTATCATATCAAGATTTACAGGTTTAAATATACCCGGGAAAATACATAACACCCTGTATAAGACTACACTTAAACTACTTTTAATACTCTTAATAAAGCTACTGTGTATCGAAACATGTTGAGTCAACAACTATTTTAATTATGTTTTTAAAATAAAGTGGAATTTAACACAGTAGAAGTTCTTGTAAATACCCTTAGTAAAATTGTTGTAATAAATTGTCAATAACACAAGCCAGGAAACGATGTCGTATTTCACGCTGGTATGGGATGCTCTTAAGTGTGATACATGGTTGAAATTAGAGTTTCAAAATATAAAATAAAAAATGAGGAAAAAAATCAACAATTGATAACAACGCAACATTGTACCGAAGTTCTAAAAACTAAGTGTAAAGCTAAAAAAGTTGCTTTTACGAAGTGCGTAGCGGTATTTAATGGTTAAAATAAGTCAAATAAATTTAAAAATTTTAGTTTTTTACGAATCTTTTAAAAAGTAAAAAAGAAAGCTCAATTTTTTCTTACGATATTATTGAGCACAAAATTCCACAACTTTGCCATTATTTGACCGATGCTGTTTTTCTTATAGTTTCTGAGATACCCAGAATAAGCATCGAATTTGGGACACCCTGTAAAATTAAATATTGTTGGATATTGTCACCCTCTACGGAAAAAATATGTCATAGTGTAATATTCGTACTTTCTCATAAAAATCGATCAAAATAAAAAAAAATTAATTACAATTATTGATATTGTACTTTTACAGGGTGTCCCATAACTTATGGGCCGTAGAGTAACTGAAGATAGTAGACATCGAACTAAGTCGATTAAGTCATATAAGTTTTTTCGGATTGTTACTCGTTCTAGAGATACAGGGTGGTCAAAGTAAAAGTTTATTCTCGAAAATAAGCCATAATTTTAAAACGGTTTAATGAATCGAATTGAAAGTTCCCAATATTATGTTTTTATGAGCAAGAAATAAGAATTTGTAGAAATTTTTAAGTTTTAATCTAGAGGGCGCTAATTGCATACACTGGACTCAATAAGTCTATGATTTTTTTTTACCTGTGATATTAGGTATTTTTTAATTATAGTTCCTTAAAGAAGGGCATTTTCTGAGTCAAAAAGGTGTACTTGATTGATCTTAATATCTTTAACGGGTTTCAAGATATTTCCCTTTAAACATCCCAAAGCATAAAAAAACATAGCACATAATTAATTTAATAATTATTATAAAAAAACTTATATGACATAATCGGCTTAGTTTGATGTCTAGTATATCCAGGTACTCTACGGCCCATAAGTTATGGGACACACTGTATAGTAAAACAACTCATATATCACCCATAGTATTATATTTTTAAATAATTCCTTTTTATTTAAGGTGTCAACATTCCAACTTACTGCGAGCCTTGTCCCTCTGCCTCCCAGGCAGCTCTACCCACAACATCGAGCGATCCCCAACAATTGCAAGGGACCATAGTATGATATAACCTCATGTGGGGGAAAAGAGGGGGCAGCTTAAGGAAGAGATGGCTGTAGACTCAGTTCCTTCACACCATTGTGTAATGTGTATACAATTATAATACAATTTGTAATTTATAGGAAAAGTTTATAGAACTAGAGTCAAAGAGCAAAAATAAGTTATACCCGGTTTCCGCGGAAGGTGGATCGCCTTTATAATTTTTTTGTTTTAGAAGATAATGAAATGAAGCTTGGAGGTATACGACATAATAGTATATTACATAACAAGTGATGAAAGTGATACTATTCAAACGAGGAGATATTTAGCATGAGGCGTTAGCAGAGTGCGTAAATTCTCCTAGTTTTAGAATAATCACTTTCACACGAGTAATGTACACTATTTTTCCTACGACCACAAAGAATTGTTAAGAAAGCCTTTAATTTGGGAAAAAATATTCTAGTGTTGAAAAAAATTATCTATACTAGTGTTGAAATTAGCATACTTAGAGTAATTTTTCACTTAATATCTGGTTCCATAGTTTGTCAATAGGTTTTTCCTTTAATTGTAGTTTTTCAATTTTTCATATTTTATATATCATGGGAAGAACTAATCCTGGATTGACTTTTAGATTAACCAGAATGAAAAATTTTAAATTTAATCAAGGAAGGATGCATTAAACATTAATTTAAAAAATCCACCCAACGAGGAAGATTCCAATTCAAAATAATTCTATAAATTATTTAATGTTTTTATAAAAAGAAGGTCAAATACTCCTGATGGGATTTGAACCTGTGACCTTGCGATCTGTAGGCTAGAGCTCTATTCTCTACGCTATGGCTACCAATAAACATTTGTTGTTTAATACATGACATCTTCTTCAGCACAATTTGTTTTTTCTGGTAATAGATTTTCCAGTATATTATTAACATTTTTTATAATTTCAGATGGCGTATTTTCACACTCTAATTCTGAATCACTCGACAAATACATGATAAATAAGTTAAACACTTTACAATTATTGCTTTCTAAAATTTGTTCTTTTTATTAAATAGGGGTGGTGTGTCAAATTGGCACCATATATTTAAATTAAATAGTGTGCCTTGTATTACAACACTGATGTTAAAATATTTTTTTTCAACACGCGTGTGATATACGGCGCTTTCTAGCCAAATTAACCATGATTTTTAGGAAAAACTATTTTTTTAGCACAATTCATACCCGGAGAAATGGCTCCGGGATTCCAAATGGATTCGACCAGTGCTCGCAAAATATAATCTTTGAAATATATATTTATAGTAAACTCACATTTAAATAATAATTTTCATACAACTCGATTATACCGGAAGTAGTGGAGGACCTAAGGATAAGGAGAAGGATTTTTTACGAAATCGTTGCTCTGGGCGACTATAACGCTCATAAACATCATTTTTCAGAACATTTATACGTAAAAATACTAGCCGAAAAGGATGTAAATACACCCTTTTCTTGACCTAATTAAAAATGTCGTCAGCTCTTATGGCGGAAGTGACATCTTAAATCCCAGTTTGACATGCCAGTGACAGTCCATTTCTTATCTTAAGTCCGTCATCGTTTAAAATATCACCGAAATCTTCAAGGATTCGACTACGTCTGGCCATTCATTTATTTATATACAAGTATTACAGCAAGTAAATAAAACACCTGCACTGTAGGAAAAATCCTTTAAGGCGCTCTGGGAGCGGTGCGTGTGCGAAGAAAGCAATTAACGTTGGTCTTGAAACGTTGAAGCTTGTATTCATTGGGAAACACGACCTCAGGAAGATCATTCCACAAAGATGACGTTCTCCAGATGAAAGAATTCTTGAACAATGAAGTTTGAGGAGTACTAAGCTGAACAACATATGGATGAGCGGCAGTGGTTCGCCGTGTATTTCTGTTTTGCATTGCTCTAGGTGGAATCAAGTGGGCAATGTCAGTCGAACACCTGCCATGGAAATATCTGTAAAAGAGAGCCAAATCACCAACCTGTCTTCGATGCTCCAGGCTATCGAGGGTCTTGGTCAGCTCGGGGTCGCCGATCAGACGAACGGCTCTCCTTTGAATGGAATCCAGTAGCCGAAGGGTGTGCTTGGGTGCAGAGCTCCAGACATGAGAGCAATATTCTAATGATGGTCGAATCTGGGCTTTGTAGAGTGTCAAAAGTTGATGAGGTGTGTACAACCTTTTGGTGCGGAAAAGTACACCAAGTTTCTGTGCAGCTGCCTTGGCAATTGCGGCAACGTGATCATGCCAAGACATATTACCTCCCAGATTGACCCCCAGCAAATTAATAGACGGTGCCAGGGGAATTGCATGTCCTGCCATGACTATATCCGGTTCTGCAATGTTAACCTTTTTGGAGAAGACTGCTGAAAAGGTTAACATTGCAGAACCGGATATAGTCATGGCAGGACACGCAATTCTTCTGGCACCGAATAGTAGTTTATACAACAAGAGTGGATATGATGTCCATATCGCACGAGGAAGTAAATTAAGCACGACGCCATAGGCGAAATGCTCAAACTTTCGAGCGCAATATGGTCAATTCACTGGAGTTAAACAGTATATTTTTTCTACTGCTCAATTTCCGAATTTCATAAAAAATGTTAAAAAAATTATTGAAATTACGCATTATAAATTGTCTGTTTCGTTGGCCCTGAAAGTGTGAGAAAGATAATAAAAAACAATTGAGGAAAAATTCTTTTCGTTGGCAAATCCATGGACCAAATTACACTGTAACTTATTTGTCGATATGGGTATTTTCTTATATTTAAATAAAAGCA
The DNA here is from genome assembly GCA_935413205.1 of Polydrusus cervinus. NCBI lineage: Eukaryota > Metazoa > Arthropoda > Insecta > Coleoptera > Curculionidae > Polydrusus > Polydrusus cervinus. The sequence continues at coordinate 44,584,866 of OW284516.1, read as the reverse complement.
CTTTGAACATATTTATCTTTCTTACATTCGGCCATTTGCAGAATAACAGACAAGGATATATTTATTAATAAACATGGATAATTTCTTTTTCTAAACCATTACCTTTGTCTGCTTGGGTAATAAACCCGAAGGAACTGTTTTTTTTTCTGTGTAAAACAAACGAAAAACATACCTAACCCTAAACCTATTCTTTGGAATAATGTTTTTTCTAAAAATGTTATAATTTCGTCTATTTTATCTGGTTTTATGTACTTGACGTTATTTTTCACTATTTAAGAAAGATTTACCAGTTATTTTTCTATATCTGTTGCGTAAAATAAAAGTTTTAAGATCGATTGGGGTTGGATCCCCGTTTAAAATATAATAAAAAATATCGCGGTGGACAAATATTTGCATGACAAAAAGTCAACCAAGGTTAGTAAAAAACGTTCATTTTATAGATATACCGGGTCCGCCAACATGGCGGGGATGGAAGATTAAATCATTATCGAGGAGCTGATCAAAAATACTAAACCAGCATAAGGTATCGACTTAAAAGCGGCATATTTTAAAAATATTTTACATTATACAGGGTGGCTCAAAAAAGTGTGGCGAACTAAACTTGCATTTTTTTAAATGGAACACCCTATATATTATATTATTTTCTAATTCCCTATACAATTCCACGTATATTTTGTATAAAATGTCATATGTCTAAATTCAATTGTTTTTGAGTAATTGACGTTTAAAATATGGCATTTTTTGACTTTGACAGGCTGTAACATTGGAACGGTTTATCTTAGAGAAAAATTGTTTTTACCTCCCTATCTTAGTTTTTTATTCTCTATCCAAAAATACCAACTTCCGGTTTGCCATGTTAAACCGTTAAAACCGTTTTTTTGGAATGAGTGGAAAACTGGACTTTTTGAAATAAGAAAGCACAAATCTCTAATTCGGTCAAAAAATAATAATAGTTCGGTAGGATTATATTTTGGTATTACATCTTCAATTTTCGCACCATTTTGTGCACTCTTGACAAAAAATTGTGTATGCATGCATAGACTCTGGGATAAATGTGTTGATTTAGATTTAAAAGCAACAAATTTCATCAGACAGATTTGAATATTTTTTAAGTATATTCTTAATCTCACTTCTGTCAAGTATCAGAAAACAAATTTACAACATTTAAATTTGGTTTCTATGTAATTGACCAATGTTATTGGTCAGTTTCATATCCTAACTAGGATGGATATGAAATCATGTCCGTTCAGTTGACCGAATAGCCCACTTTTCCAATTACTTTAGTGTAAAGGAAACAGCAAATTTCCATGTGGGAGTAGAAAATACTATTGGTGAGAAACTGTCGAGCCTCTTACATATTCAAAGAAGGGTGGCTAGTTGTTTCTACAACATCGCCTGAAACAGACTGTAAAAATGCCAAGGGTGGTTCAAATTGAATAAAAACGAACTTTAAATTTGTGTTAACAAATTATTTTATTTACTGTATCTTCCGTTATTTACGAAAGCTACAATAAGTTAAATCAAATACAATTTGACATTGTCTGATATCAATCTTAAATTTAAATACCGGATCAGTAACGATTGAAATAAACTATTGTTTTAAGATCAAAACAATACAACTAACTATATACAGTAATACTACTAAAAAATACTAAATCAAAAATACAATAACCTTTGATTATGAAATAAATATAAATCTCAACAACCTATGAACAGTTGTTCAAAATCTATAAATCAAAAATGGTTTTTACATTTAAACCTTAAAGGAACCCGAACATAATAATGCTCAAAAATAACTTTTAATTCGAAAAGATTCACTTAATGTCAAAGTCACTTTTCTATTTTTTGTAATCACGAAAACAGTGGTTTTTATAAATTGTTTATTAACCACAAGGCGGATAAATCAATGTCGAATGATTTTTAAAAACTATCAAGGTTTTTTACATTTACATACAAATGTCTCTTGGATGCAACCAATTTCTTTTGATTGCAAATCTTTGCAAAACTGCTCGTACTTTCATTTGGATTGACAATTAGATTAGATCCTACCTTGATCTACAGGTCTTCTATTTTAAATAATCAAACATTTCACACATACAAATACATCACAAAACTGTTTTTCTTATATCACATACTGAGGTCAGAGTGTAGACCTTCAGAGTGGAATTATTTTACGGGAACTTCAGAATACAATCAACTGCGAATATAACCACGAGATAATAACACGAGTTTTGTAAGAACACGAGTTATTTTTAATCTATTTTGAGCCTGAGAAACGGGAGTGTTTGACAGGAAATTCACAGTGAGAAATGCAGTTGATGTCTTGCTTCACTTTATTGGAGACTGCCAAAACGAGAATGTTTGACAGGAATTTGCCGAAAGCCGAGTGTGACTTGGCGCGATACGTTCAGTTGCTGACGTACAGAACGGGGGTGTCTTGCCAGCGAGATTTTATTAAAACTCCGAAAAAACAAAGCGTGACTGAACAATGTGAGATACTATTTCTTTCTTCTTTAGAGACCGACCGACGGGGGTGTCGGAAACGGCGAGAGATTTACGTCAAAATCGAGCGTGTCTTGACCCCGAGATATCTACTTCGTATCTGGTCTTCTGACCGACGGGTTGCGGAGATGTCAAGGAGCGACCTCCAAAAGGGCCAATGATTGATTAGTGACGCGAAATAGGGACCAATAGAAATCTATATTTTAGATTAGGAGTGAGAGAAGACAAACGAGAAATGCAAACCGTCTGTCTGTGTTCTATAAATAGAAATTTCTTGGAATGTTATCGAGTTGAGACGTGTAAATTTGTCTATTTGAGAGTTTTAAACTGAGGAAATTTTATGATTTATTCTGTTTTCGATGCATTGATTTTTAGACAGGGCAAATTAAAGATATTTTAATGAGAGTTATAATTATTGAAAATTTAATAATTCCAGTGTTGGAACTAGTTTTCCAACAACTATCTTTTAGATTAGTCGGTAAACACTAAAGATTGACAATGAGTTTGAATCCGTACCGGTGAAAATTGGAATAGTAGTTTGGCCAACTTAAAAAACAAGTTATGATGCCTAATTTAAATAATTTTTTAAAATTCTTAGCATGAAGTTCGGAAGTTAAGTCGTAGAAAAAATATACGGTACAACTCGAGTGGATTGTCCATATTGCGCTCGGAAGTTTGAGCACTCCGCCTACGGCGTTGTGCTCAATTTACTTCCTGCGATATGGACATCATATCCACTCTTGTTGCACAGTATATTTTTTCTACGACTTAACTTCCGAACTTCATGCTAAGAATTTTAAAAAATTATTTAAATTAGGCATCATAACTTGTTTTTTAAGTTGGCCATGAACTTGTGAGAACGGTAATAAGAAACAATTGAACAAAAATTCATTTTGATGGCAAACCCATGGACCAAATTACACTGTAACATATTTATCGATTTGGGTAAGTTCTTATATTTATACAAACTCACTTTTGAATATATCTATCTTTCTCACATTCGGCTTTTTGCAGAATAACAGACAAAAAGCGATATATGTATTAATAAAAACAAACAATTTATTTTCTCAACCAGGTAATTTGATCAATACTGTTTTACTGAAATGCACAGAAGAAAAACAGGGTTTTCGGGTTTATTTCTGCTTGCGTAAAGAATTATAATTCCGAAAATACAACAAAATAGCTGTAGAATTCGTTTCAAACAGTTAAAAATGGATTTTGTGTATTAATATAAACTTTTAACGTTCGCTATGGTCAAATTGTTCAAAATAATCGCCAATTTACAAACTAGCAACACTGTTAACGTGGAAAGAGAAGACGAGAAGTGGCAATAGTGTAAGTAGAAATAACATAACCTTAAAAATGTTAGTAAAAAATGTTTTTTTTTTCTAGAAATCTTATAATTTCGTCTGTTTTATGAGGTTATCTTTATGTTCCACCATTTAAGGAAGAATTATCAGTTAATTTTCTATGTTTGTTGCGTATAATAAAAGTTTTAAGATCAATTATTGGGGTTCGATCCCCGTTCAAAATATATCGGAAAATATCCCCGTGCACAAATATTTATATATTATTATATGAAAAAAAATTTTCAAGATTAGTAAGAAAACGTTCATTTGGTAGGTATATAGTACATTTTATGCAAAGCTTTTAGTAATCGTCTAGAAATGAGTGGAAATAAAGATATTTTTGAAATAAGAAAGTGCGTCTGTGTGGAAATCTTTAGTTCGGCAGAAAATAACAATAATTTGGTAATAATATATTTTGGTATTAATTTTGTTATTATATCTTCAATTTTTGCACCATTACGTGTACTCTTTAGGAAAATATTGTGTATACACATACTCTGGGATAAATGTTTTGATTTAAATTTAAAAAGAACAAATTTCATCTGACAGATTTGCATATTTTTGAAGCATATTGTTAACCTAACTTCTCTCAACTGTCAGAAAACTAATTTACAACATTTAAATTTGGCTTCTCTGTAATTGACTACTGTGATTGGTCAGTTTCATAACCTAACTAGGATGGATATGAAATTTTGCCGCACAACTAACTGGAATAGCCTACTTTACCCGCCACTTAAGTGTAAAGGAAACAGCAAATTTCCATGTGGGAGTAGAAAAACATTTTTGTACTACAAAATCCAGCATCTCCTCGGTATGCGAAACTTTGGCTTGGTAAATTTACAACTTTCAAAAGCTTGAGAATAGTTTCATATACCTCTATGCTAGAAGGTCTCTATCACGAAGGCCAGTTTACGCCTAAGACTTTTTACTACTTGACTCTGGTTATATTAAGAAATAATTAGAGAGAAAAGGTTACGTTACATAAACGAATTTTATTTAAATAGCTGCAAATATAATCTTTGTTTCGCATTATTGTCACATTCATCATTTTGCAAATTTTGCAATTTAGTTTCGATATACTTATAGCAAGATTATACCAAAATTTGAATAAGAATTAAAATTTCTCTTGCAGTACAAAATGCATTTGTTTTACATTAGATAATAATTAAAATGGCTGTAAATTAATTTAATGGTGGCAGCAGTCACTTATTGAAGTTCCATTACAAGATTAAAGAAAAAACACACAGATATGTAGTAGCTGTCTGTTTTATTGTAACTATATCTCTATGTAGGTAGTTTATTTATCTATATAAATAGCTTTACGTTCTATCGCAATGTGTCTAAACAACTTAAACAATAAAGAATCCCCATAGTTGTGTGTTTTTTCTTGTAACAACAATTATTTTTTTTAAACTGGTATAAAAAATATGTAATTTATTCTTTTCTCTCTACATTAATATAGTTTGTTAAAAAAAATATTAAGAGCCATTTCTTTATAGGGTATAAGATAAAGCCTTACAGTTAAATTTTCTTATCTTGCTCAATTTTCTTTAATGCACACTGTACAATTTCTTATGTAAGTGAAATATGCACACAGAACAAAATGTTTTAAAATCCCAACTATTCCATAGGAACGAACTAGCTTCATACGCGGATCTCGTAAACCATCAAAGATACAGAGTTGGTTAAATTAGAAAAGTTGTTCCGACTAAATTCGGCAACACTGTTTTCACATTTAAAAAAAATATTTGGGCAAAACCGAATTTTAGCTATTTTGTTATTATTACTTGTGGCTCTATTTAAAGAGATGTTAAAATAAAGTTTACATTTTTATTACCATTTTTCTCCTATATAAGTTGGTGTAATTAGATAGTTAATCATACGTTTCGTCTTTTTAAAACCATCATCAACTTTGTTTATTTAAATAATCGGAAAATTTTATTTTATTATTTTTAAATTCCCATTCTTTTTTATAACTTAAAAACGTAGCACACCTAGTATTAATAACAAGTTTTCTCATAGCAGGCTGTGATAGGCACTTGTTTAAATAACATATAAATACTTGTCAAATGACAGATTATGTTGAAATGAAATCACACTATTCCAGAGAAGAAAAATTGGATATTATTTGTAGTCGACTTCTAGAGTCAAATTATTTCTAGTTGGCTTTGAAAAAAAATGAATGTTTATAAATAGATACAAGATGAATTTGCACTTGTTCTTATTGATGATGGGGCTTTAAATTCGAAACGTGTTATTAATACTAGGTGTAATACGTCGTTGAATTATAAAGAAGGTGAAAAATAATAAAATAAAATTTCCCGAATATTTGAAAGTAAAAGTTAATGATGGTTTTGAATGAACGAAACGTTGTATTAAAACTCTAATTACAAAAAACTTAGAGGATAAAAATTGGTAATGAGAATGTTAGCTTTATTTTAATATATCTGTTCAAATAGAGTCAGAAAAAAATAAAAACAAAATCACGAAAGTTCGGTTTTGCTCAAATATCTTCGGAATGATCCGGAGTATTTTAATTTTGAAACCACAATGTTGCAGAATTTAATAAGGCGCAACTTTTTCATCATCATCTCTGCACCTTATATGGTTTACGAGATCTCTGTAAAGTGCATCCTTATCTGGGACACCCTGTATATTCAGATAATCAAAATTAGCAACATATGTTATTATAATGCAAGATATTTCGCATTGCAGTTTCGTTTATTAATTGCATCTGTAAACAATCGCACAACCCTACTAGAATATTATAAATGTATTTTATAATATAGGCAAAATATCTAATTATATTTCTACCAAATTCTGAATAAATTATTCATATGATCAAAATATATAAAATAGTACCTTCGAAAAAATTCAATTATTTTTGTTAAATAAATTATCAATCCAAAGAATGTTTTTGTACCGAAAATTAAATTCTAGAATACGTTATTTTGGGTAACTGTAAAGTTATGCTGAATAAAGAAAATAATTTAAACAGTTTTTCCTATATTTTTTGTTAAGAAAATAATTTTATTTTGGTTTCTAAAGTAAGGCTGCCAACCGTCCCGCATTTTGCGGGATAGTCCCGTATTCTTTAGAATTGTCTCGCCTTTAAAACTTTACCAAAAATCGTCCCGCATTTGTTAAATCTGTCCCGGAATGAACAGTCCTTGGACAGAAAATTAATTTAAAAATGCACAGCAGAGATGTCTGCAGGTTTTTAGGCATTTTGAAGAAAATTTAATTTCCTTTTAGAACTGCTTACTGCTTGTGCAATACATATTTTGTTTGCCAGGTACTAACGCCCCAACAGAGCCCTTTAACTTTTTTATTAATATTTTTGATGTATTTGGAATAGTTACGGAGTTACTGCACTTTGCCACATTAAACGGTCACCCTGTCGGTAGTTATTTAGTTGAAGTTCAACTCTCAGTGAAGGAAATTAATCTTGGGTTCGACAAATATATTTAACAATAATTACCTCACCAGTAACGTTGACTGTAACATAAATGACATTGGCATGCATTATTTACTTACAATCGAAATTGCCTTGTTAGTAAATTAAAAATTAAGGTAACCGGGCCACCGTGATTGTGGGGAAAGTATTTCTGACAATGTTATGTCATTGTATGGCACCGTCAAAGTTGCTGGTTGGTTAATTATTATTAAAAAAATTTGTGCAATCCCACATTAGTGTTATACTTTGTTATAATTATTTAAATTATTTAAGATAAATATCATTTTGAAGTTGTGAAGTCTAAAACCTCGATGAAGAAATCTAAAACGTCAATAACCTTAAAATTCAATTTGGACTTCAACACTTTTATAAAATACGAGTTGAGAGTAAGTTGCAGAACTTGCATTGTGTATCTACTAACAGTATTAATATGTAATGACACGATATGCGTATTATTATGTTTATCTACTTTCATTTAGTAATGTGAATTTTACAGTTCTGTAAATCGTTTTGTAACACAGCACTTGTGCTGAAATGGAAAAAAACGGTTTTATTAAAATTTTGCTGTTAAATAAAACCACACTTTTTAGAAGGATGATTTATTATTAATAATTATATCTTGATTTTTCTTGACTGAAATCATAGTTCTCAACATTGAGTAGTGAGTCCATAGTGTAGATGGTTTCTGGGAGCGTTGCTTTACGGAAAAATAACCCAAAAGGATTCTCTCAGACACCTCCTTTATTTTGTTAGCTTTGCACCAATCTTCAAACTTCTGATACTCCAACTCATACCGCGCCTTGGATTTTGTCGGAACTAAACTTGAGATCGCTTCGTTTGCCGCTGCTTCTATATCAGAGGGTAAACTTTCATCAGAATCGCTCATTTTGAAAAACGCTTTTTATATTTTTAAATTTGTTTGACAAAGTTTCGACAGTAACCATGCGAAAAACATAAAAAACTTGATTAGTAAACTTAATAGCAGGTGCATTTTTATTTTCTTAAATGCCTTTTGCCAAATATTTTTATTCATAGATGAAAGTAGATAAAATTTTGTACAATATTCTTGTTGTAAATTCATATTACTACACTCGATGTTTTATTAAACTCGGCTGACGCCTCATTTGACAACTTTAACATCTTGTATTGTAATATGAATCTTTACAACACTTATATCGTAAATAACTATTACCATTTTAAAATTTTAATATGGTACATTTTATTCTGATTCTTTGTACTTTTATCAAAGTTAAATTTTGACTTTCTTAATTTTTTTTGTTTTTAAGTGTTCAAGTTCGGTAATTTTGATTTCATACATTATAAATTTTTAAAAAATCTTATTTTTACTAAAATTTTAGTGTTGTGCGATCGTTTATTGTGTTGTCAGGAATATTTCTTATATTTAAATATTTCATTTAATAGTTGTGGTTAAATTGTAAAAAGTAATGTAAATATTGCGTTGATATTTTTCTTGAACTTATAGGATTGTAACTGATTTTGTAGTCAATAGAATGACTATGAACAGAGCTTCTAAATACGTAATAATATAAAAGTTTAACTCTAAACATCGTTTAATAGTCGTTTAATAATCAGGGATATATTGTAGCTGATAAGAAAATGTGAAATCTACTAAAATGCCAATTTTATATTTAAATAATAAAAGAGAATAGATAAATTAGAAATTTCAAAAAACTTGTATTAAAAACTAATATAATTCTATTTTGTATATTATTGTATATATAATTCTACTTTTGGTAGCTTGTTTCGGTTAGGCAAAAATAAAATTATCAATTCTACATTTTAAAAAAATGTAAAACTTACATTATATAATGATGTTTATAGTTAAACTTATGTAAATGTTATAAAATTCTTTTCACTTGTCCAAAACCTTTAGAGAAAAAAGAAAAATACTTGCTTATTGAAAAAATTAAATTTTAAGAAAGTTGGTGCACCGTGTTATCAATATAAATGTAAAGTTTCTTTTTTATCTAATTTTGTATATATTGTTTTAAAAAGCCATAGTTGAACGGTCTATTATTATTAGAATTCCATTTGATCTTGTTTTTGGGTTGGTTAGTTTTACAAAGACGTAAAACGTAAGTTTTTAAAGCAAAATGAAGTAAATTTTTGATATCTTATATTACATAACAAGTGATGAAAGTGATACTATGCAAACGAGAAGATATTTAGCACGAGGCATTAGTCGGGTGCGAAAATTCTTTGAGTTTTAAAATAATTACTTTCACACAAGTAATATACACTATTTTTCCAACGACCACAAAAAATTATTGGAAAAAAATTTTCAACACTAGTATTGAAATTAGCATAATTAGGATTCTTTACAACTTAATATCTAGTTTCATAGTTGGTCAATAGGATTATTCTTTATTTGTAGTTTAGCTTTTTCATATTTTATATATCATAGGAAGAACTAATCCTGGATTGACTTCTAGTTTAACCAGAATTTAATCAAGGAAAAATGCATTAAACATAAATTTAAAAAATCCACCCAACAAGGAAGATTTCAATTCAAAATAATTCTCTAAATTATATAATATTTTTATAAAAAAAAGTTAAATACTTCTGATGGGATTTGAACCTGTGACCTTGCGATCTGTAGGCTAGAGCTTTATTCTCCACGCTATCGCTACCAATAAATATTTGTTGTTTAATACATGACACTCTCTTCAGCGCGATTAGTCTTCTCTGGTAATAGATTGTCCAGTAAATTATTAACATTTTTTATAATTTCAGATGGCGTATTTTCACACTCTAATTCTGAATCACTCGACAAATACATGATAAATAAGTTAAACACTTTACAATTACTGGTTTCTAAAATTTGTTCTTTTTAATAAATAGGGGGGGGGGTGTCAAATTGGCACCACAATATGTTTAAATTAAATAGTATGCCTTGTATTTCAACACTAGTGTTGAAATATTTTTTTCCTACGACCACCTATGAAAATGAGAAAAAAAGCACGGTTAACTTGGCTCGAAAGCGCCGAATATCACACGCGTGTTGAAAGAAAATATTTCAACTCTAGAGTGGAAATACAAGGCTCACTATTAAATTTAAACATATGATGCCAATTTGACAGACCACACCTATTTATTAAAACGAACAAATTTTAGAAAGCAGTTTAGTTTATTTATCATGTATTTGTCGAGTGATTTCGAATTAGAGTGTGAAAATACGCCATCTGAAATTATAAAAAAGTTAAGAATATACTGGAAAATCTATTACTAGTCAAAACAAGCCCCGCTGAAGAAAATGTTATATTAAACTTAAGCAAGAAATGTTTATGGGTCGCCATAGTGTAGTGACTAGAGCTACGACCTACCAATCGAATGATCCCGGGTTCAAATCGCATCAAGAGCATTTGACATTAAATAATTTATAGAATTATTTTGAATTGAAAACTTTCTTGTTGGGTGATTTTTTTAAATTTCTGTTTATTGCATCATCTTTCCTAGATTTAATAAAAAAAATTCATTCAACAAAGAAGATCTCAATTCAAAATAATTTCATAATTTATTTAATGTTTTATAAAAAAAAGTCAAATACTCCTGATGGGATTTGAACCTTTGGCCTTTTGATCTGTCAAATTTGCATCATATGTTTAAATTAAATAGTGTGCCTTGTATTTCCACTCTAGAGTTGAAATATTTTTTTTCAACTCCAGAGTTGAAATATTTTTTTTCAACTCTAGAGTTGAAATATTTTTTTCACAAATCAAAGTTTTTTTTTAATAATTCTTTGTGGTCGTAGGAAAAATAGTGTACATTACTCGTGTGAAAGTGATTATTCTAAAACTCGGAGAATCTCCTCGTTTGAAAAGTATCACTTGTTATGTAATATACTATTAACACGCGTATGATATACGGCGCTTTCTAGCCAAATTAACCGTGCTTTTTTTCTCACTTTCATAGGTGGTCATGGGAAAAATGTGCGGCTCAAAAAAACACGCAAATTAACAAAAAGTAGTAAGGTGTAGACTTTTGAGCAACATTGTATAGTACCTACTCCTTTTAATTGATCTAGTTAAAAAAAATTATCAGAATTTAAATTCTTGAAAAAATTGTTAATTAGGTACCCAAAAAAATGAACACAGTTAGGATCCGAAGCTAATTAACCTCAAAACATTTAAAGAATAAGTAGGTAGGTAATCATAAGCTTTGTTTCTATGTAACCTAGAATAACATTTTATAGATAGAATATTTTATAGATATAAAATTTTACTTACAGGCTTAAAGTTTCATAGGTTTATACTATATAGACTGAACAAAAAGCATTAGTGAAGTGATTGGAATGGATAGTTCTAGTGCTAGTAAAGTGGCTTCGTAGTCTAGTTTAATAGTATAGTGAACCGTCCAAGAGTTGTCTGTCTTTTTTTGTATATACATACATATTGTCTTTTAAATGGAAAAAACTCAAGTTTTGTATTCAGATGCTTAGATGTTCATATTTAAAAAAGAAATAATTTAAAAATACGTAATTCCTAGACACTTTTGTACACGATGTTTCATATTTTCTGTATTTTTATAGTTTATCTTCTTTAATAGTCAATATAACTATTCTTTTGGGGAATAAAATTTGTTAAAAACTGATCTAGTTTCCTAGCTACAGGGTAAAATTAAAAATATTTGAACATATCAGATGGGTTCCCTGGGGTACAGGTAGACAAGGACAGGCTGTTTCTTCCTTGTTAGGACTTTAATGCAAAAGATTGATGCACTACTTTGTCCGCCTGCCACTAAAAACTTTCTTTCTATTTACTTATACGGACACTAAACTATACTAATTTATTTTTAAAAACACGGCATTGTATCATGATACAACTACAGAAGATATGATACCGCGCTTTTCGTGACGTCACCTTGTATGTAAAAACCGCCATATTGCGATATTCTCCGTTGTTTAAGTTCGGTATTATGTTCCGATAAGGCAAAAATATTATTTTTTAGATGCTGGATGTACTTTCGTATCAGAGAACTAAATACAAAATTACACGATGCAACACTTTCTAGAAAAAGAGAAATGAAAACAACAATAACCTAAATTTTTTATGATCACAGTAATTAATCTAAAATGTATGTTTCAATATTTCAGTCACAGCACAAATTCTAATGCTAATATAAATTGAAATAAATTTATTATAAATTTCATATAAAATTGCGTTTTAATGAAGTAAACTACGCTTTGACGTATAATTCGATGCGTTCAATTTCACAAGGTGACGTCACGGTCCACTGCGCACCCTGTTAATATCATACCTTGTATAGTTGTAGCATGGCATTGTATACGGATTGGTGTGGCGCCCAGTGGACTACTGCAGCGCGATCTATATTTCGGTAGCGATGCGCAAAAACGTTTCCTATACTGGTGTTTGTTGGCCACCGTACTTGGTTTATTTAGTTCTATATTTTCACGTCTTATGGCTATCTTTTGCATTGAGTTGATTCCTACAGAAGGCTATACTAGGTTTTCATTACAGTGTTATTCTTTAAATGTCTTGAAAGCATATTTTCGCTGGAGTTGCTTACAGGTTTTGGCTTTCTGATAAGTTCTAACAAGGACAAAACAGACTGTCATTGTCTACCTGTGCCCCAGGGAATCCATTACCTTTGGCGTCCCTGTGTACTTTAATGCAAAAGATAGATGCACTACTTTGTCCGCCTGCCGTTAAAAACGTTCTTTCTATTTACTTATACGGACACTAAACTCTACTGCTTTATAATATCTAATTATAACATTTACTTATACAGGATGTTATGAAAATGATATCTTACATTTAAATTGGTGACTCCTTTGATGTTCTAAAAAACACTTTATACTTCTTTTTAATCTGATCGTCTAAAAAACTGAGTGTAAATATAATTTTTAGACCCTTTATAAGCCATAAAAAGTTTTTTCAAGACCTAGTCTAGTATGCCGTGGAAAACAAAAACATTGATTCTGCTCTTTGACCAAAATGTAAGATGACGTTTAAATATTACGAATATTAAAATAAATTAATTGTTATCCACGGCATACTAGACTTGTCTTGACAAAGCTTCTTGTGGCTTATACACGTGTCTAAAAATTACATTTATGATATTTCTTGCTAATTTCTACTATTACTTAATAAATAATTATTTACTTGTAATACACATTAGAATGAAAATTATATAAAGAATTTTATTGTAATAATACAGGGATGGGTTGCTTATTGAAAAAATCGAGAAAATCCGTCCTATTTTCTTAAAAGGCAGGTTGCAAATAAAATAACCCTAACGGATAAATTTTTCTGGAACAAGTTGATTTCATTTTATAAAATAAGTTGAAATAAACAATTTTACCATTTCCATGGCCTACTATTTATAACTTACCTTGTTTTAACAAGGATATAGACATTATAAGAAACAAAGGAAAATTGATCCAGGCGGCCATATATAAAATAAATGATAATATGTGATGTGTCATTAAAAGGAGAATTTTCTATAGAATATAAGCATCTAATGAAAATGGCGAGTATTTTTTTTTCGAGGCCCGACCATACGCCGGATTCACTTAGGCCACGTTTGGCCCATTGTGCTCACACTGTTTGTTTCTTCATGCCCACTCGGTGATCCCTGTTCCTTGTACCAGTTTGTGCAGGTCAACTGGGGAGAGGGTCAGAATGTCCTCTAGTTCCAGTTTTGGTTGGCCGAGTATTCGTTGCCTTTTCCGATCTATTGGGGGGTATTTAATATTTAAAGGTTGATCTCACTTCCGAATAAACAACTTAAAATTCACCAAGGAATTACCTATTAAAATAATTATATACCATTAAGTAACACCCTGTATATTTACATAAAATCTCACCAAGCAAATGCAGAGCCCATTCCTAGCGATATGATATAAAAAATCAAGAATGTGTCTGATCGTCAAAACCCAAAATATTTCCTCTGGTTTAACAATTCCATTAATCTTCTGAGTTGAGGGTCAGAATACATTTAATATGTGCCATCTCCTTTACCACCAGATTATTCATTTTCTTGGTATAAAAGGATGTATACGGCCTGTCCTTATTTTTTAAAGTTATATTTCAAATATTCTTTTTTAACTTTGTGTGCTGTGTATTTTTTAAATTCCATAATTAAATCTGAACACTAAGCAATTCCTACTACATGTACAGGAATTAGGTCTCCTTAAATATTACAGACAAAAATTTGTTTAAAATTAAAGAATGTCACGGAAATTCGATAATTTAGGGGGTACTAATTTCTACTAAGTTACAGGGAATTCAGAATATAAACTATATTATTTTCAAAAGTTATTTCTTAAGTAATATTAAACAATGTCACACACGCATTTTCAAAAGTTTTAGAAATCGAAAAAAACGTATGATCTGTTTCATAAATCTAGACGTGAAGCCAATTTTTATTTAACAGTGAATAAAGGTAATACAAAAGGATTTTAACTAATTTTTACACCAAACGGTGCTCCGTTGGATAAAGTTCTAAAAAAAATGTGTAAAAGTAAATTTTTTAAATTATTTTACAATCAATTATACAATATCTATAGTATATTTCAGAAAGGTGGTGTACAGTAATAAAATATGAAATTTTGTCCAGTTCGGCCAGTATTGGCCATAGGCGCAGGTAAATTTTGTGCATTAAATTATTTATCATAATTAACCAAAGAAAAAAGAAGATAATTTGATAAAGAATTAACTATTGGCTATAGCAAATTTAAACAAACATCGTTTTATGAAATATGCCGTGGAATATATAGCCAAAAATCATCATAACTGTGCTGCGCACACCGCCATATCATTGTGAACTAAACCTTATACAACTTATATGAGCGCAAATGAAAGGATTTGTAGCAAGACACAACACGACATTCAAAATGAAAGACTGTAAGCTACTGTTTGATCAAGCCGTTAAGGAATTGACGCCAGAGAACTGGCGAAAAGCAGTCCATCATGTCATTAAATAAGAGGAGAAAATAAGGGATCTTGACTACCTGATCGATTGGACCGTCGACTCGTTAATTATAACGTCAAGAGAAGATAAGATGACAGTTCCTCAGATAACGAAGAATATTATGATTGTTTATAATTAATTTCTGCATAATGTATTTTTTGTATTTTGTATGTTTTTTTTTAAGTTTAATAAAAAATAAGCAAACCTAATACTATGTACATAATGCACGCCTTGGTCATACCATTTTCAGGGTTTGTGAATGGACAACAATAGGCAAAACCCATAAATTGACCCAAACCCGGGTGGTACTACCTGCACCTTGATGCAAATAAAGAAATTTGCAATGAAATCAATGCCAAATTATGAAATTGGATTAAATATTCGCTATAGTCACTTTACATAACTAATGAGCTTTTATTACTCTACACCTATCTGAAATAAACTATTGAAAACTATTAAATGAATGAAATCCTTTTTAAACTCATACATTATTCTTAAAACTTTATTTCATGATACATGGTAAAAAAATAAGTCAAATTTCTTCAATTCTCTCTTCAATCAATTCTCGAATATTTCACATTTTAGAAATTTTTTATCTTAACATAATGATCGTTCTAAAATCGTATACGTTTATTTTTGAATTCCCTATACACCCTTTTCGAAGTTTTAGGTCTTAGATTTAAGACTGTATTGTGGTCCAATTATACTCTTTAGAAACACCTTAACACATATGTACTACATATCTATCTCTGTAAGCGAAATATATTTTTTTAGAATAGACCAAACGGCATTGTAACATTGATGACCAAAATGCTTTGGTACTATTGCTTTATAAATGTATATAGCCACAATGGCGAAGTAATTTGTAATTAATTGTAAAAGAATGAAAAATATTTTAAAGGAATTGAAAATTACAGTCCCATTTATTTCTTACGTTGGTGTAGGTAGTGGCTGTCACAGGTTTATTTAAAGGCGGGGCTTAGTTCAAAATCACCGAACTGTAGGAAAAGTTCCTTGCTACTGTGGGACAGTGCTAGCCAAGCAACACCAAAAGTTCACAAAGATGCTATAACTATTTCAAATTTTTTATTTTCCATATCCACCATTAAGTAGTAGTTCAAGCGGTATACTGGATACAAATAGTGTCTTTTTGGCACCCCTGATGGCATCATTCCATTTCACCACAATCCACCCCAATTTACCACTAAGGGTAAAAAAATTGAAAAAGAAGTGCCACGTTCCACGTGCGCACGAGAGTTCGATGACTAAAAGGTCATTACGCCGAAGCCCTTGTGTATCGTATATTTTTATCGACTAATATCTTCAAGCCATTTTTACCGCTTCACTACATCATCTACAAGAAGTACCTCATGACGACCAGATTCTGTTGACCAAAAGGTTCTTATGATCGCTAATGGCGTTTTGGCACACATACTACTATTATCGCCCCTTCTTACCTAATCATCATGTGATATAACAGCAGAGTCTGTTGTCCAAAATCTTTATGGTTCAAGATATGTCTCAACTCTCAACGCAAAAAGACGGCCTGAAGATATTGATCGATAAAAAAAGGAGGACACAAGGGCCTTAGCACAATAAAAACCTTGTGGTCAACAGACTCTGGCTGGCAGGTGTCTCTTTTATTAGTGATAAATTGGGGTTTTTTATCATTCGTTAAATAATATTGCTTCAGGTTAACTAAGAGGCCGACTACCACTGGTGTAGGTACTTGATACCCAAATTGATTTAAAATTTAGTAACGTTTCAACCTGAGCGTGTCTCTAGTATTTCGAAAGTTCCTTGTTATCTTTTAAAATATAAATAGTAGGGACCCTTGCAAACATAAATCAAATAAATGGGGCTATAATTTCCAAAAAATTTATTTTACGTCTAAAGAATGGGTAATTATATTGAGAACTTAACAAACACCTTTTTCAGATTCAGGTTTACAATTTTAAACGTTGTTTAGTGAGGTTAGATTCTTTAGAGCTTTCAGTGAAAGAACATAATTCTTAAATATTAAATTTCGTTGTCGAAAATATTCCCGGATTAAGGGTAACTCCAGTCTATGAACATTGGGAGTGATATTGATAAAAAGTCATACAGTTTAATAAACATGGCTCAGTAAAAAAATCCTATTTCTAACGCATGCACATACATAAGAAAATAAACAATGGTCATAACTTTATTATTGTTATATAAAAGTAATCAATATATTACCCAATATTTAATATTTTTTTAAATGTCAATATTTTTAACATGCTAAACATGATTAACAAGTGCAAAAAGATAGTTTACAGGGATGGTGTTATGAAATACAGTGTTAACCTACAAAAAACGAAAAATTGAGTTAAATGGGTAACTAAATATTTACAACGTATACAGTGTGGTCGTTTAAGTGTGCAACATATGAGAAATTTTTTTTTACCGATTTCTCAGAACATTTTATTCTTAATAAAAGTTGGTGCATCTTCAATAATCATATTAGGTGTACTTGGAATGGATGCAAATCAAACGGTATACAGGGTAGGGCAAAAAATATAAAACCTTTACAAGAATAAAGTACCCCTATTTCAGAAAATTCAGCAAAATGTTATTAAGAAAAAGTGTTTAGAATTAAAAGTTATGCATAGGTTTGAAAACGTAACCTCCTAAAATAAAAAACAAAAATTTTTTGAAAATATTAATTATTCTCCAAAATTTTTTTTTTATATATTCACCCTAAAGACTTTCATAAATTAAACAAAATCAAATCAATTTCACATATCTTGTTCAAATTCAAGCATATTTCTAAAATTAACTTAGCTTTTTAATTTATTAAGGAATCACAAACTTCATGTTTGTTGCAAGGACATTAAACACAACATTAAAATACCCTAAAAATTATTTTTAACAAGATAAAACATTAGTAATGATAATTTTCAAATTAAAAAACTCTCATTTAAATTACAAAATATTTATTTTAAATATTTACTAGAAAATTGTACAAAATAATCGACAAACATGAATTCCTACTAAAATAATCGCAGATACCTATGGAAAAAAAAACAAATAAGGGTTAAAAGTAAACATTAAAACACTTTAATGTGAAAATTATCATAACTAATGTGTTATCTTGTTAAAAATAATTTGTAGGGTATTTTAATGTTGTGTTTAATGTCCTTGCAACAAACATGAAGTTTGTGATTCCTTAATAAATTAAAAAGCTAAGTTAATTTTAGAAATATGCTTGAATTTGAACAAAGATATGTGAAATTTATTTGATTTTGTTTAATTTATGAAGGTCTTTAGGGTGAATATATAAAAAAAAATTGTTGGGAAATAATTAATATTTTCAAAATATTTTGTTTTTTATTTTAGGAGGTCACATTTTCAAACCTATGCATAACTTTTTATTCTAAACACCTTTTCTTAATGACATTTTGCTGAAATAGGGGTACTTTAGTCTTGTTTTATATTTTTTGCCCTACCCTGTACACCGTTTGTCTTGAATCCATTCCAAGTACACCTGATATGATTATCGAAGATGCACCAACTTTTATCAAGAATAAAATTTTCTGAGAAATCGATAATTAAAAAAATGTCCCATATGTTGCACACTTAAATAACCACACTGTATACTATTCAGCAATATTGTTGAATTAATGTTTTTCTTATAAACATACACTGTCGTTTTGTAAATCTTTTTAGTCATTTTATAACCCCATAATGTTAAAAACAACATTTTCTTAAAGTATTTAATTATAAATGTAATTGTGGGTTAACACTGTTTTACATAACATTATCCACATAACATATTGAAGTTTTAGCATGTTAAATTCTACCACCAAAGTTTTTAATAATTTAGAACATACTTAATAACTTTGTAGTTATTTACTAAAATGAACATTTTAAAACTGCATCAAAGCCCTTACTTGCTACTGGTAAAGTTTTTGAAATCCGCATATTTTTGGTGGTAGAGAGATGTACCTATTATGTTGTACGCTAAGAGGCCACCGTAAATAACTGTGCTCAGAAAATAGTGCATTAAAATCTAATGTTTGGGCAATATTAATTTTTTTTTATAAAAATTTAAATTTGGCGACCATCAATCTCTGTGTGTCTACATGGTAAAAATCTTTAAGATTAAAATATTTTTCGAGATTTGTAATTTTTCTAAAGGGTTTAGAAAAACGATTTCATCTTTACAGATAGACAGTGGCGTGCAAAGCCTTTTGAACAGACTAGGTAAACATTTAAATTCCCAACAAATGACTTTAAAAATTTTCAACACAGTTGACATCGCCGTTACCTAAATTACATGGACGTGGACATGTCCAATTCTCCATTTTTTTTTTCGACAACCGATGGCGCAATGTATGTAGCAAAAGCAAACACAGGGTGAAAACACTTTACTCAGCCCAACTGCGTCCACTGCTTGGAAACCAGATATGATATTGACCTACGGTTTTGAATGGTTGATAGATTCATCCCTTGAGAAACAATTTTCAATATTGGAATTTCTTTAACTGTCAGGAAATTTTATATACAGGGTGTTAAAGAAGACGATGATTTTTGCTCCAATTTTGATGGCGTGTAACTTTCACAATAACATTTTTAAATTTTATCACTCTACGTCAATTGAATCACTGGTTCATAGCAAAGAAAGTAATTTGTCAAATTTTTGATATCTGCTATATTTTAAGAAATACCGATTTTTTTGGAAAACCTTGCTTTATTTCAACTTATTGGTAGCTAGATCTCACTCTGCGTTGTATCGTTCAAACTTTGCGAGTAATTCTTATACCTTATGAAAAGCTTGATTATGCTCAGTAACAATAGTTGTACCTAAATATTATGATGTACAGTAGCGTACTTATAAACACTTATATATCTATGGTTTATAGTATAGTATAGTATAGTGTTAGTAAGTTAAAAATTAATAAATAATTTTTTTCCAAAAATTAAATTAAAAAATTTATCTTTGTAAAAATTTTGTAAACACACTGTAAAATATACCTGTAATGCGGTATGAAAAACTAAAAAATAAGTAAAAATGTACCTAATCTAGGGACGAGTACTTTCCAATATAAAACAATCGTGAAAAATTGTGAGATACTCATAAATCATGCATTTGAAACAGATTGTTTTAACTATTATACATGTTACATACTATGATGAACTTTCTTTGGCAGCGTGATTTATGGTGCGGTTTTCTGTAATCCTAAATAAATACGGCTGTTTAAGTTTAGTTAGCACACGAGATAAAATTATTTTATTTTATTATTTTATTATATTATTTTTATTTTATAGGATAAGTACGCCACTGTACATCATAACATTTAGGTAGAACTATTGTTACTGAACATAATTAAGCTTTTCATAAGGTATAATAATCATTCGCAAAGTTTGCACGATACAGCGCACAGTGAGATCTAGCTACCAATAAGTTGAAATAAAGCAAGATTTTCCAAAAAAATCGGTATTTCTTAAAATATAGCAGATATAAAAAAAAATTCCAAATTACTTTGTTTGCTACGAACCAATGAATCAATTGACGTAGATTGATAAAATTTAAAAATATTATTGTGAAAGTTACACGACATTAAAATTGGAGCAAAAATAATCGTCTTCTTTCACACCCTGTATATAAAATTCTCTGACAGTCAAAGAAAATCCAACATTGACAATTGTTTCCCAAGGGATGAATCTATCAACCATTCAAAACTGTAGGTCGATATCACATCTGGTTCAGAAAATAATAACTGTTTAATTTAGGTGAAATTTTTCTTGCTCGAAAGCAATTGTCCAGCAGTTTATATAGGAACATGTTTTATATCGAAAACGCGTAGTATTTTTTTGAAACTACGACAAAATTGGAATACATTTTACAAGCGCGGGCGGATGGCTGACGGAGACTCAGGTTGCGAGTCACGTGTATTTATTCTCTTTCTAGCTTACTGCGTACCGGCTCTCTTGCTCGCTTCCACTCGTGTAAAAGCAGTGTTTTGCTTCTCCATAAGCGGTTAATGTAATGTAAAATGTCTGCCTTTTAAACTGTACGGGATGCTTATACAGTGATCGAATTTACGTTTAATTGGCAACGAATGCGTTCGTAGAAATGATCATCAATATTATACGATTAACTTTTCGGTCCTGGTCCTTTACACACACAGAAATATTGCCGGATATTACACGGATAAAAATTTAAACATAAAGAAATAGTTTTGGTTGAAGTTTGTTTTATTGTTCCCAATGTTGGCAATGATTTTTTGCCTATATTGTATGCACGCCACTGCAGATAGAGTAGCTCCAAAGATTTATTGTTGCAAAAATTTTATTTAAATCAGAAATTTTGTCGGGAAATTTTAAGACACCAGGGGTAAGTATTGTACGTAGTAGAATACCCTTATAATAGTTCCATGTAGCAATAATATTTACATTTTAAATTTTCGTTAAATAATAATGAACAAAAAAAAACAATTATTAAAATTCCAAACATGTAGAGAATTTTTCAACCCTTTAAAATAATTTGTCTTTAATATAAAAGTGGAGGAAGACTTTGTGTTCTTATTCCTTTCCTTCTAAATGTCCACTCCACTTTAAGTAGGACTACTTCTTCAAATTATTAAAATGTTATATTTTCGAGCGTAATACCTAGTAGAATCAAAATTACAAATAATTCTAAACTGATTTAAATCTAAAGCTAAAAGCTCCTATGTCCATGGAAGACAGAATCAATGGGATTATCGGTTGGTAACACAAAATTTTCATCAATTTTTGGAAAAACTGCATCAATGCAATTTAAAAAAGTTGAAGCACGAACGCTTGCTATTGCTTGCTTTAAATTGTATGAATGCAGGTTTTCGATTTTGAAAGGTAAACGAAGTTCGAAACTATAGAACAAAGACATTATATCAACTAAACATGCTACTAAAAACTTGGTAATTTCCATCAATTTTATAAATATTTGGTTTGTTCTCTTCATAGACACAGCAACGGTGACCTCTTTGACTGTTTCGTTTAATTGAATTTCGTATGGTTTATCAAATAATAGAATTTAAGAATTTATAAAATTAGTTTGATAATAAAATTTAAGATCTTAGGTAGAATAAGAATTAAATTATCTGGTTAAGCCTTACTCAAATATTATGGTTATAACAATTTAAACAAATACAGTATTGCCCGAAATAAACAGTACTGAACTTGTAATCGTATTATATATTTAAAAAATACATATTATTGACACTTTATTATATGTTCTAAATGTGCACCTCCTCGTTCAAGACAGACTTCATAACGATGTTCTAAGTTTCTGGTCATGTTATTGAATAAGGGTTGTCTCAGAGCTGCGAAGAAGACTCTAACGGCATCCTTTAATTCATACTGTAACGCGAGAATTATGGCGCAATATTCCACTCTACTGCGATAATCCCGAGGATGTAGTTGTTGATGTACCTGAATCACATACGAACATGCACCCAGCTCCTTCAGGATTCTTTGAAAGGAAGTTCTTTTTAAATCAAGTTGTAACGCTGTCCTTGCCTGGCTGACTTTTGGATTTTGTAAGATTTGCTCAAAAACACGTTCATGGTTATTGTTGTTGTTAACTGTCCTGGGACGCCCCGAGTTTCCTTTTCGTTGGCACACTACCCGTATTTCTGAACTCTTCAATAACCTTCAAAATTACAGCATTACTTAGAGAACGTTTATTAAACCGTTGTGTGAATTGATCAGACACGTATAGCAAACTTGCACCATTATGTCGGCCCATTCCGTATGAGCGAAAATAATGCTCTACCAGAAACACTTTCTACCCTGTACTTAACACCATTTTTAACAATTAGGCCCTACTAATTACTTGTTTGAGGTTTACTTGACAGGTCTATACTAGCTAACTTTAGTGTGACAGCGCACGCATAAAAACACCGCCAACTTAGTTTCAGTACTGTTTGTTTCGGGCATATCTGTACTTAGTAAAGTTTTTTGAGTTTTGCAAAGGTAAAAACCAGTACCTTGAAAATAGTAAAAAGCTGATCACATCCTGAGTACCAATATGCATTTGGTGTCATTAAATATTAACTTGATGTAATCAGCATGAATGTGGATTCCTCTATTCTTTAGATTTAGCCAATATTTCTTCCAAAAAATTATTCAACAAGATATATTTGTTAAATTTAGGTATTGGGATCGAGTTATATCATAGATAGTGTCTTTTTATTCTTGTAAACACATTCTGGTCCGCTTTGTCAAAGAATTAGGTACAGGGACATTATTTTAAGTGTCTCACCCGATTGGCGACTTTGCTATTGACCACAATAAAAAACAATTATTTATTCCCTAACAGCTTTTAGTGAAGAGGCCAAATTTGATGTCAAAAAAATCTATGTTTACAAATTTGACAGATACGACGACATATTGGATTTTCTTAAATGGCAACCCTACCTTATAGTAAGCCAGCTGCATTCGCCTATTTGTTCCAACATTAAAAATGTATACTTGTCAATATTTATTTTCAGCCGTTCCGGAGATACGAGGCTTCGAAGTTGGTGATTTTGTTATCATCGAATTAACAGAAGCTTTGAGATTAGAAACTCAATTTTCTCTGGAGATACGTAATTTTTTATAACGGAGCCACCCATGCTATTGTCAAATATGTCAGATGTCAGAAAATGACAGTTACGATGCCATTTTGAATTTTTTTAAATGGCAACCCACATTTATAACTACACCAATGTATTGCATTTTGTAATCCGATTTCAAAAATATATAGTTGTCGATATTTATTTCCAACCCTTAAGGAAATACGACCGTATCAAAAACTGCATGGTACGATTATGTGTTTTAAGTATCTCACCCCATTAAAAAATAGAAGCTTTGTGATTAAAAAATCAATTTTTTCTGGAGATACGTAATTTCTTATGGCGGAGCCACCCATGCTATTGTCATATATGCCAGATGTCAAAAAATTATAGTTACGACGCCATTTTGAATTTTTTTAAATCACAACCCACATTTATAACTACATCAATGTATTGCACTTGGCGATCCGATTTTAAAAATATATAGTTGTCGATATTTATGTTGGAAATAATCTTCAGAAAAAATTGATTTTTTAATCACAAAGCTTCTATTTTTTAATGGGGTGAGATACTTAAAACACATAATCGTACGATGCAGTTTTTGATACGGTCGTATTTCGGTAAGGGTTGGAAATAAATATCGACAACTATATATTTTTGAAATCTGACCGCGAAATGCATTACATTGATGTAGTTATAAATGTGGGTTGCCATTTAAAAAATTCAAAATGGCGTCGTAACTGTCATTTTCTGACATCTGACATATATGACAATAGCATGGGTGGCTCCGCCATAAGAAATTACATATCTTCAGAAAAAATTGAGTTTCTAATCTCAAAGCTTCTGTTAATTCGATGATAACAAAATCACCAACTTCGAAGCCTCGTATCTCCGGAACGGCTGAAAATAAATATTGACAAGTATACATTTTTAATGTTGGAACAAATAGGCGAATGCAGCTGGCTTACTATAAGGTAGGGTTGCCATTTAAGAAAATCCAATATGGCGTCGTATCTGTCAAATTTGTAAACATAGATTTTTTTTGACATCAAATTTGGCTTCTTCACTAAAAGCTGTTAGGGAATATATAAGTGTTTTTTTATTGTGGTCGATAGCAAAGTCGCCAATCGGGTGAGACACTTAAAATAATGTCCCTGTACAACAGATGTTTATCAATTCAACAAAAACAGTAAATTTAAATGATTTTTATTGATGATGTTTTGAAGGCTACTTCATTTGCAGAGTAGTAAGTAGAAGTATTGAAAGTCATATCTAGAATTTATATCATTAATCAAGACCTATCTACCAAACAAATATTTTGGCGACCAGGAGAACCAGATGTCTATATAACATTCTTTTAAGAATCAATGTTTATGGATTTTGTTATAAATATAAAAATGCCAACAAAAAGTATTTTTTTTTAAATTTGTCAAGCTGTTATATTTTAGAGGATTAAAATAGTTAGGTAAAAATAATAGAAGAGCTGTTTTTGGTGCATTGCTAAAGTCATATAAATATTTAAGATACGTTTTTATAAAATAATAATAATTATTGTCAATAAGTAGTTTTAAATAAATTTGCATTTGTACATTGATCAGGTTTTTCATGTAGAAGCTAAAACCATAACTTTAAGATCACACATGTTAGGAATTAACAAACTGTAGCATGTTTTTAAATAAATACCTTGTTTTGACTTCATATTCGTGTTTTATTATCTTTTCAGCTGCAATAGTAGTTTGTAGAGCAAGAGTGGATATGATGACCATATCGCACGGGGAAGTAA
Organism: Polydrusus cervinus; assembly: GCA_935413205.1. Lineage (NCBI taxonomy): Eukaryota > Metazoa > Arthropoda > Insecta > Coleoptera > Curculionidae > Polydrusus > Polydrusus cervinus. The sequence goes on along the minus strand of OW284516.1, from coordinate 44,559,261 downwards.
ATTGAGCACGACGCCGTAGGCAAACTTCGCGTTCAATTGACATCAGTGATTCAATGACGTTCAATAGGCAACTATAGAAACACAGTCGAGCAGCTTAGTGAATCATATCATTTCAATTAAAAGTTTGCATTTGAGAAAGAAAAACTTATTACAAAATATGCGAATGGTATTTGCAACATTTGCATAAACCTTTTGTTTCAATTTGATCGAAAGACAAGGCTTAATCATAGTCAGCCTTGTGGAGCTCATATCACATAGTCGTCTGTTGCTAAGGAGCAATCGGCGGTTATCTGGTGCCGAGAGGGGGATGACCCCTGCACTCTCAATCGTGCAACACTACAATATTTGTAGTCCTTGCCCAAAGTTCCACAGGTCCTTTACCTGGGTCACCGTTCTCTGTACTTGCGACAGTCGAGCTAGGCTGCCGCTAAACGAACAAACTGAGTTCTCTTTCGAGACAACGATTGGCTTAACTAAGCTCACCAAAAGCCGACCCAGTCCGGACCCTTGAAGGAAGGTCCGTGAGTGTGGATACTGATACCTTCCATGACGATGATGAATAACGCCAATTGTCAGACGATTGACCATCTATAGGCGCAGACCCTTTGCGGGCCGCGGTCTCAGGATGGTCGCGCGTCTCTGATGAGTCCCAGTAGGACGAAACAACGAAAAGATTGAGATGTTAACGGAGGAAGACAGGGCATACCGTTATTAGCAGTGAGTCAAACGACCCATTAAACTGTCTTCCCCACTGACAAGGTGAGGGGACAGCGGGTAATAGATGAAGGGGTGCACAGCGTGCAAACCCCGGACGCTCAGCGCCGTGGAGAGCTACCAATAAATAATTGTTTAGCGATAGGTACGTCCGTCTGGTTTTTGGGGTACCATGGCTAGCCTGTCATTTAATTTGATGTTAACATTCCTTGCCTCACAAGAAACTATCGAAAATTAATTTTTATTGATGAAGCTGCATAAAAACAAAAAAGGCAAACACATTTTCGTCGAAATATCTACACCTGCTTCATCATGTGTGAGTCATAGAGCGAGTCCATCGACAAAAAAATTATAATGGATAATTCTCTGGATAGAGACATTTTTACACAAGCGCCGAAAAAAATATATTTTAATGTTTTTCCTGGCTTTTCGATCAGTAAAACAGAATTTCTTTCAGAATAACCCATTTTTGGGCCAGGTAGATGCCGGCTAAGCTATTTGATGTCGGCAACCTTTATAAACGAATTTTCGATGGTCCCTTCTATACTAACATGACTGCATTCAGCTTGCCTTGAATGTTGTGTTATAAAATTTGGTCAATTCGGTAGATAAATTAGTAGGTATTATAAAGATTTTTAACAATAATTAACTTACCAGCAACTTTGACAGTGGCGATAACGACATTGGCACGCATTATTTTCTCAAAGTCTAAGATGTCTGATTAGTAAATCAAGAACTAGGCTAACCGGGCCACCTTGGTTGTAAGAAAACTATTTCTGCAAATGTCATTTATGCCACAGTCAAAGTTGCTGGTTAGTTATTTATTGTTAAAAAATTTTATGCAACCCGACATTATTATAATATGTATCAACATATCAATGTGGTTTTATTTTTAACTTGAAACCCCGAACCCTAAAAAAAACTGGTTAGAAAATATGAGCCCCCCTCCTCGCCCCGAACATATTTCCTGGTTACGCCACTGCCCAGCATCTATATTTCAATAGCTCTGCTCACACGGCGCTACCTAAGTTGCGGCGCCTGGAGACCCGGCAACCCGAGTATTGATACGTAATCCCACACGAATAAAGTGTTTTTATTGATAATAGGTGGCGCTATATACGATATATTATCGCGGAATCTTATAGTAAATCGGTTTGGAGTCTCGATGACTTCGCCGCCCGAACTGAATTGGTCGAAAGTCTTAACTAATGCGGACGAATTAAGAAATCTGCTAAATAACGCGGGGATCCAAAGAAAGAAAGATCCCGGATTTGCGGCTCGTTCTTATAGCCGCCGATAGCCGTACATTCGGAATCATAGCCGAATATAATTCATTGGATATTTAGAATACCAAAATACAGAAATTCGTTGTTTTACTAAAGTCTTCAGAATTTCAGAGCGACGAAGATCGGCCGCCGCGTAACTGCTGGCTGCCGATCCAAAACATAAAGGCAATACGAAAAATGATAGGAAAATCTCTATCAACGTTGGACTGAACCCGGACGAAGACGAGTGCCCTCACTTTTGACTACAGGAATAGGGACGGGACGTCGCCCCGAGAATTTCGACACCAAAAACCAGGGGTCCCGGAGGTTGGCCAAGGAAGATATCGAATTTAAAAGATTTTCCAGAAATTAGATTTGGATCTTGAAGAAAGAACTTTTTCAAACGGCTGGGCCGAGAGAACCGGAAGAGTGCCAAAGATCTTTATAAGAAGAAAAACACTCGCTGTAAAAGCCTCTTTGATTTGAGGGGTGAAACAGGCCTCTAGCACGACGGCCAAAGTTCGAACCCAGCCGGGGACCAAAAGCAAAATAGCCAATTTTGATTATACATATTGTGCTGGCACGTGATAAGTATGCCAATACTCGGACGCTCACCGATACGCCAGTTAGAACAGAACAATATGGAATTCACAGACATTGATAATATACCAATTATGGCTGAAGAAACTATGATGGCATAGGGTGTTGCCGGCCCCGAGAAAGGCATCATTGATAAAGTTACCCTAGGTAAACCCCGCTGAGCTTTCTAGCCGAGGCAATAATCACGAGGACGCAGGTCGAGGGCCACGGTATCAGTATCCACGACTCGGCATGCTTGTCGTCACGCTACTTTATCAGGCTCTTAAGTGACGCAAAATAATAAATATGGAGCAAAGTATTAAGCTAATTTTCATGAATGTGCGGCTTTTAGCTCGCGACTGCGTGACTATAGTATCAGCCGTGTGAGGATGAGAGGCCACTCCAGCAGTCTAGTAGCCTAGTCTCCTAGTCTCCACCCTAATACAGGATTATATAATCCTGCATGACATTTCCTCATGTCTATTTAAACTTTTTGCGTTGTAGTAAAATTGACTTGCATTTTTGAACAAAATTGAGGTCATGTTAAGTAAAAATAATGTTAGTAGAAAAAATATAACGTTAGCCATTAAATTGGTATATCTACAAGACTGTTCCATTCTTCCCTGCTGTCGCATTAAAGGTGGCAAAGGATGAATAAATTCTCATTTTTATGAACAGAAGGCTGCAACAACCCTGAAAGAGAACTAACTTTGTTATGTGAAATGAATACTATGTTCTTACTTATATAATAATGTATTTTTATATAAAAAAAAATCTGTACATGTTATATAATGGCTATTTTAAAAACATTCAAAGTATACAGTTGTTGGTAGTTTCAATTAAAAATTAAATTCAAGCTTTCAAACGGGCTTGAAAGAATGTAAAAAACCTTTTTAATCCTTCTTCGTTTGCTTCATAACAAGGTAATTTCTGAAATCTTTCAACATAGGCTTTAATGTTTGGGAAATCGGCATATTTTACAAACAAGTCCCCAGAAGTAATTGCAGAAATAATACTAAAATCAGCAATAGATAAGTTGTTCCCAGCGACATAATCAGTTTTATTGTTTGCCAAAATTTGCTCTAAAAATTGGTATGCCTCTTTAAAACCGTCCAGTTTCTCCTGCGAAGGTTGTGTACCATAAAAACCAAGAGGTCTCTATAAATAAACAAACAATAAAAACATTAATAAAAAAAAGTTTATATTTACCCCTAAATTTGAAAATCCCCGATCTATAGAATTCACATCACTCAAAATGTCAATAGTTAGTCTTACTAGAGGTTGGATATTTCAAGTGTTTATATCTGTATTAAAAAATAATAGGTGATAGAGCTGGAGTTTTTAATTTAAGGTTTTGATTTGACTGAAAATGGAAGGTACCTTAAGATGAGTGAGGATTTACGAGTGAGTTAACGGAGGTAAATCCCAAGAGAGGTACCTATTATTTTCCCAATCTTCCCTAATTAATACTTCATAGTAATTTTCCAAAGTTTCCCTTACATTTTTCTAATCATCTCATCATATGAAAGATATTTTATGAAAGAGCTCACTATAGCCGGTTTTCGAAAATCATAAAAACTGCACAACGGATATAAATTTGTTACAAAACAACATTTCACCAATATTTTAAAAATCTTTTCCAACGTTACCAACTTCCTGCGAAATTATATATACAGTAACCGGCAAAAAGTTGGACCCATATGAAAACTTTTTTATTATTGAAATTGTAAAAAAACTTTTTATGCTGATAGCCTCTGCATGATTGGTAACCTAAAAACTTTTTTGACATTTGTCACGTGACTACTCGTTTGTCTCGAAAATTAAAAAGTATATATTTCGTCGTGAAAAGATATTAAAAAAAGTTATTTGAAAAAAATGTTTAGATTTTAATTTTATGCTGGTCTCCAAAGTTTAAAACAAAAATTTAAAAAACATTTTTTTTTTTATTTTAAAAAATATCAAATTGTACTTTCATACTTATCAATTTAATGAAAATGTGTTAATAGTAATTTAACCAACAAGTACATTAATAATGGCGATTAATGATCGAAATATTTTAACGCGTGAGCGTAGCGAACGCGTTAATGTTCGAGATCATTAATCGCATTTTAATGTAAAAGTTGGTTACAATGTTTTTTCGTCGACCGTATTTTTTACTAAAGTGAAGAAAAACAGTTAACAACTTTTATTTTACAATCCAGATTTCACAATTCTACAAATACTAATGACAGCGAACGACGTTTTGGATTGACGTTTTATTATTTTGTTGATTTGTTTGCATGGCTGCCTTTAATTTTAATTACCAAAATCGTGCATTTACAGAAAATCATGCATTAATAGGGGTCATTAATGAATGATTTTGGGAACGTTAATATCGGATGTAAATACACGGTCGACGGAAAATAATATTTAAACATTTTTGTTATCTTGAAAAAATGTTTTTTGCTAAAATTCAAAATTTAGCTTTTTATTATGTTACTGGGTTGGTCCAGGCCCTGTATCTAGCAACCATATTTACCAATAATAGGTATTTCTGGAACAATATGCTTACGAAAGGCAATTCTTTCTAATTTTGAACAAGTTTTAACGTGTCTCCTAAAATTGCTCCTACCTTGTTTTAAACTTTGCACACTAGCATACAATTAAAATCTAAACACTTTTTTTAATATTTTGTACTCTAATACCAGGTTTCCACGACAAGATGATATATACTTTTCAATACAAACAAATGAGTAGTCACGTGGCTAATGTCAAAACATTTTTTTAGGTTGCCAATCATGCAGAGGCTATCAGCATAAAAAGTTTTTTTTACAATTTCAATAATAAAAAAGTTTCCATATGGGTCCAACTTTTTGCCGGTCACTGTATGTAATAATAAATTAGACCAATTGACCCTAATTCTCGCCATATTTATTAATGAATTTTTAAAAAAATTTTAAGTTGGACTTAGAGACTGTAGAAAGTTGTTCTCATTAATAAAAATAATTTTCAATATTTTTTACAATACAAATAACTTTAATAATGATAATCAGGGATTTCATTGAGCTATATCTTTTTCAAATTTTTTTTTGCATGAAAATAACGTTCCCATATCCACATAGATATAGTTAAATTTTTCTAAGAGCTCGCCAAGTCACTTGTCATTTACGGCACCATTGAAATAATATTCTGGAAACTTTACAAATATACCAGTACCAACAATTGATTAGGTACTCTTGATATCATTTATAATTGTCAACAGTCGAAAAGCTGAATTTTCCGGAAAATTGTAATTCGGGTTAAAAAGAACAGCAATTTAACACGGGGAATTTTATCGCGGTCGGGATAAGTAAATCATACCGATCTCTTATCTTTGCAATTTTTCTCGGGAAAGTTACCTCCCATAACCAAATGATAAACCCGCCTATTTCTTTAATAATAATGTATTATTCTGTTAGTATTACCGGTTATACTGATCTGGCAAGGGTTCAATTCAGTGGCGGCTTGTATGTACAGGGTGGCCAACTAAGAATGCGAGGTACTGTATCTGGGAAACTATTAATCGTAGAGGCTTGCGGCAAAAAAAATTATTACTAAAACGGTCAAGAGATAAACCTGGAAAATATTTTCAAGTTTCTAAAATGGCCGCTAGGGGGCGTAACTGCAATCTTAGTCATATTTCTGTAAATTCCGCTATATTAACCTAATTTAAAAAATGCTGATCTTTAAAGTTGAGGATAATGTGAACCTTTTTTATTTAACACTTTTTGCAGTATCTCTAAAAATAAAGTAGCGGGGGGTATTTAAACGTTTCCGTAAATAACATCCTGTATCTTCGAAACGGCTAAGCCGATTTAAACAAACTTAAAAGTTAAAAGGAGCTATTCTTGGGCTATAAACATCAATATATTTAAAGTTTTGTAAGTTTTACATATCGCCGCTAGAGGGCGTTTTTAGACATTCCTACAGAAATGGTTAATTTTCTCAACAAAATAAAATGCATTGATATGATTTTTTTCTTATGAAAAAGTAGCTAAATGATGCCTAAACTAGCTCGCGAAAGCCGCATCTCGATATCTTATTCCTAACCCAAAATTTTATACGAAAATCCCTTACATTTTTATTTTATTGTAACTATATTTTTCTGAAATTCTTTCTATTATGTAAGGTGTGGCCCTAAGAAGACCGATTTGTAAAAGGAAGATTTTTAAAGCCCCCGCAAATGCTCTAAAAGCTGACCATCACGTTCTATGCATTGGTGAAGCATCTCATGGGTAGACAAAACTGCAGTTTCAATTTCGGCTCTCGGTATGTTAAGTATTGCATTACGAATCCGGTTTTTCAAATCTTCTCTGGTCGTAGTTTGAGTCTGAAACACAATGTCCTTTAACCGCCCCCATAAATAATAATCCATTCAAGTTAGGTCTGGTGATCGCGGAGGCCATGAAAACAGACTTCCTCTTCCAATCCACCGCTGTTGAAATACTGCATTTATATGCTCTTGCACATTAACGGCAAAATGTGCTGGGCAACCATCCAATTGCAAAAACAAGTTTTGCCTTGTTTCCAAAGGCACATCTTCCAACAACAACGGTAATTGATTGGCCAAAAAGTCAAGAAAGACATTGCCATTTAGGGATTGCTCAAAAAAATATGGCCCAATAATTTTGCCTTCCAGTATGCCACACCACACATTTCAACTCCAACGTCCTTGCTGAACTTCACGCAACCATTTTCTGTAGGCCAATAGTGCATATTATGTCTATTGACTCTCCCGTCACTACTAAAGGTGGATTCATCGGTCCAAAGAATTTGACATAAAAATTCTCTATTTTGGCGTATCATACCTAGCATCCAATGGCAATAGTCTAACCTCCAATTAAAATCTTCCTCTTTCAAGGCCTGATTACCTATGGTCCTTCAAAATATTTTGAACCGTTGTTCGTGACATATCCAACTCAAGGGATAATGCTCTTGTGCCAACATGAGGATTTCCTTCAATATACCCCAGTACGTAGTTAATATTTTCTTGTGTTCTTCCAATTCTTTGCCGTTGAAACTTAGGCCGAAAACAACCATTGGCTCGTAAACTCGCCACAAATCGGGGAAAAACTCTCACATCACAAGGAGGCCGATTTGGATATCGAGAGGCGTAAACTCTTTTAGCTACTGGGGCATTCTGAAGACATTCAAAATAAACCGCAAACATATCAACAGCTTCATCATTCGTAAAATGCATTTTGTAAACACAAAAATTACTCAAAGTAACGCAAAACGTTGACAATTTAGCCTTCATTTAACAAAATTCCTATCTTTTATACTTACCAAGAAAGCAATGTTTATGCATCGAATTTGTACTCTCATTAAAGATTTTTGACTTGATATTTTGGCCCCACCTGTAACGACTCTCACGAGCCGGCACTGGTTTAATTCAGCACACAGATCATTTTAAAACTACGTAATTCACGGAGGAAAATAATATTTCTAACGGTCTATATCAAAATTTGTGGAGAAATACTTGATGAAAACAAATGCTTGTAAAGCCATCGCTTCCGTATAGTTAGTTACTTACTGTTATAAATAAGCTTCGAGCTGATAAAATGCTTGCATCAAAATATAATCTGTGATCAATAGTTGCCCTCTGTTTAATATCTTTGGGATATAGCAAGTCGTTTTTTCCATATTTTGATACCAAATATATCATAATGGCGTGACTATCAGAAACAATGAATCCATCATCATCTTCAAGGACTGGTACAGTGTGCTGTGGATTTTTCTGAAAAAGAAAATATTCAAGGGAAACGGGCAAGTTTTTTACCGACTTATGTATAATAAATGACTTTAAAAATTCTGTATTTTGACCTTGAAAATGTTTTTTAATGATTAATTTTGTTATTTAATCACAATTCCAAAGATAAAAAACTGTATTACATACAGTTTTTGTAAAATCTTGTTTCAGTTATGCCATTATAATAATTATCATCTAAAAATATAAATGAGAATAATAATCAAAACTTTTATTTGTTTTGCTCTCCAATTAAGGATTATATATTACATAATATTTTAAACCATTGCTATCAATACTATATATAATAAATGTATTATTCTTAACCTATTACAACAGTGTGTAACAAAAATGCGATTACCATATTATCAAAATTGATAATCTTTAATTAGTTCCATGTGTTATAGTTTAATTAAAGCTTACCTTCAAAAAATCTTCTTTCATATGTTCTCCTGCCACTAAGTCCACGGTAACTATTTCCAATTCAATGCCCAGTGCTTTGGCACAAATAAGAACTGATCTTACAGGTGGACTGGCTGGGGTACTGTATAACTTTGGAGCCATTGTTTACTAACAAAACTGGTTTGGTAAAATTTTTTTAAGAACTAACTGAAAATGAGTGTCCGCCTATCGTTAATAAAAATTATTAACTGATCGTGTTATCAGTCATGGCAACAGGGCCGTAGCCAGGGGGGGGGGGGGCAGGGCGGCGCCCTTCCTGGAAAAGATTTCGCCCTTCCTGGAAAATATTTGGATTTTCTTCATATTGATTACTTTTAAAGAGAAAAATTAAAGTACAAATTTTAATTAAAACATTTTTTTGAGAAGAAGTGAGATATGAGATGCTTTATAATGAATATACAAAACGGCACTTAAGAAGGAGTATTTCAAAACCTGAGCATTTGCACTAAAAACTGCTTTTGCAGTGCTACGCTCCTGAAATACATAATTTCTGAAAAATCATCAATTTTGGCGTGGTTAGCGATATTTACTTTATTTTTAATCACGAAAAACCGAGCCCGAAAAATGCTGGTTAGAGTCATACATACATTAAAATTTTATATTGACCAATATTCATATTTTCACAATTTTTTTTTTAAAGAGCCAGCTAGGAATATAAAAAAAAAGTAAAAAACAACATTTACGAAAATAAATTTATTCCAACCATCCAAAGGGGGAGAGGTAATAATTTAATTTTCGAATTTTGATAGTAGTTAATGGTGAATTTTAAACAAAATTTGGGCGTGGCCCCAAAAATGTTTCGCCTGCGGCGCTGCCTTCTTCCCTAGGTACAATGTCATGAAATACATGTAGTTCTGACTATCCCTCTCTTCACAAAAAAATGTCCTTCTTACGCCCACTGAGCCCCCCCCCCCACGAGCATATTTTTTGGCTACGCCACTGGTCCCCTCCAGATTGCTCTGGTTGGGTGAATTCTTGACGAATTTGGGCGTGGCCTCGAAAATTGTTTGCGCTTTTCTTTTTTGTACTAATAATTTTCTTTTAAATATATTCGCCCTTCCAACAAATTTGATTGCCCTTCCTAGCGTTCGAGTCTGGCTACGGCCCTGCATGGCAACCTTTAAAACGAATTTTGATAACTGGCGCGATATGTTGATACGGTGTAACTTAATAAAAAATAAAATTATTTTTATTCGATTATTTTTTGTATTTGATTCACCTAATTTTTGATTTTTCTCTTATTCAAGCTTGTTATACTCGGCGTCACCTGCAACGCAATTCAAAATAAGGTGAACCTTAAATAGGTGTTCAAAGATCTTTATTTATTCATTCTTTAAAAAGTCCAATCTGGGTGCCACCGACAACTACTGTTAGTTTCGTTTGAGAGCTATGGGTCGTGTAGGTTTTTTTTTATTTCAAATTTTCCAGTTTACCGTTTGGGCGCCAGCTAAGCTAAGGGCTTAGCAAAGATTAAAGAAGTAAAGAAATATTAGGCGAGACCTGTGAAATCGATCGCCTGCCTAATCAAAATAAAATACTAAGTGCTTATAATTTCAATCAGTTTATTATAAACATAAGGATATTTGGTGAAATAATTTCAATCAGTTTATTATAAAGATAAGATTAGTTAATTAAGTAATTTCAATCAGTTTATTATAAAGATAAAGCTAGTTGATTAAATCTTACAATAAAGAATCAACTTCAATGTCTAACAAAATCAATAGCATGGGTAGCATATGGTTACTAAATATCTAAATTCCTAATAATAGGGGAATCAGTGATCGAAGCTCACCAATTATTTACACAGGCGTAAAAATTGACTAAGAAAATAAGCTAGGAGCCTAGATATAAAATGAAGAGAGAGAGAGAAGTAAGTATTACAGGTATTGAATTTATTGCATTTGTTACATTTATTGCCTTTCTTGCAATTATTGCAACTCCACGCACTGCGCTGTATTGACTAAACAAATCAGAAATTTCAATCCAAATCTAACCTCGTGTAAATCGATTCCTTAAGGGAATTCTACTCTTGCACTCTAACAGCACATACGTTTAAATGTACATGAGCAATGATTTAAAAACTAAAATTTATTTTGAGGTTATACAGTCAATCTGGAGAAATTTACATTAGTGAAAATTTTAATTTAGAAATAAATGAATGAATGAATTTACCAATGTCCAAGGAAATAAGATAAATGTCAACGCCTAGCATATACGTGACATAAGTATAAAAATTTATATTACTTAACACTGCTCTTGCGAGTTTGTGTTAAGGTAGATATCAAAAAATTATTTTTTAAGCTGATTTGCCAATGGGCGTTAAATAGGTTGTGGTTGTTATAATAACATACAAACAAAAAATATAACCGGGGTCCAGGGTTAAACAAAAATCAAAGTTTCAAATATTTTCGCAATTCATAGAATAATCAATTAACAAAGGTTTTACTCATCTTATGTCGTGATCCTAAGTAACAAGTTCTGGATTGGGCAGTCAATCAAACCAAGCTTCCAAACGTAAACCAATGATCAAGGCCACACGGTAGGATCATTCAGGTCACATCAAATTCGGAGTACAGATAATTGCAACACTGCCATAGGGGTTGTGAGCTAACACCATCCCCAGTTCTGCTCCCGACGGATCAGCGGTGCTTGACGGCTTCACCCACAGTTCCAGACTTGTCCTTGACGGTCGGATTTCCCACTCACGGGATGTATATCAAATCCAGGGATGTAAATTGAGGGTTTATAAACAGGGTAATTGAAGGTTCGTTTAAAATACTTGTTATCTTGTTACTGAAGCTACGAAGAAAGTTTGGGTGGTAAGACAAATGACATTATGGCGGACTTTACTGTATCTCAAGCTAACATTGTTATCAGACTTCCAGGCAAGCATAGAAAGGGCAGTAAGAGTTAAAATACTTACTAAAAACTTTAGCAAGCAGTGATTAAAATCAGTAAAACTGAGGCTAGGTTAGCCAAGAAGAAGATTTAAAAACAAGGCGTGGAAGAAAGTCTGATTTCTAGGATTATGTTGAAATTGAAATGAAAAATATATGTGGGGATGGTCTAAAAAATGTCATTCTGTACTGCATCCCAGTAAGACATAGGTGAGGTAGTCATTTACGACTCTTCATGACTCAGAGTGGTAAGCAAAACCTAGGTAAAGGTATCAAATAAAATTATAAGACTACCTTATAATATTAAGTAGAAATACGTCTTAAAAGACAAGGGGGAAGATTAGCTGAAAAGCATGAAGATTAGCTAAAAATTAACTGAAAAGTAGCCGAAAACTGGCTGACAAGTAGCCAATAACCAGCTGAAAATCAACTGCAAACTATCTGAAAAGTATCTAAAAAGCCTGAAACAAAATGGCCACCGTTAGTGGTTTCATGAACTAAAGAATTTCACAGTTTCAACGTTACCTGATGTTATGGCTTTTTCTTATCCTGTGTTTTTTTTCTATCCCACAATGGACTAGGAGTAGTTAAATTTAGTAATTTTTCCAATCCGAAATAAATTCGCGACAACATGTGCCAACTAAATCACTAAAGAAACATTCCAATTAAAAAACACAGTGGCCTTCGAAGATTCTAATGAGAAAAGGAACGATTTTTAATTCTCCATCTGGTTTTATTGAAACTGTCACTATAAAAAACTTGACATATTAACCACTAACAACGAAGAGTGATTTCACGTGATCACTAACACTTCATTGCTCGAACAAAAAGGGGGAAATTAGAAAAATTGGGGATTATCCCGGAAAAATCAACATTTTAGAAATTAAGAGGGGCGAGTCTAACCTCTAAACACGTTCACGCTCACAAATTTACGAGAAACTGGGTTCTAATATCGAAAATCGGCTAAAAATAACCAATCGTCAGATAAGTATGCAACATATAGTGCATCATGTATAATTAATTGCCTATACGTAGGTACTTCTAATCTAAAATTTAAAGCGAGATGAAGTAATGTGACTAGCACAGAGTTGTACCTGGTTAAACGCAACGGTTTCTCAAAGTCGCCAGGGGCGTAGTAAGAAAATTTTAACGAATAATTTGAAAGGAAATAGAATCTTTTGGACATTGTTAGATTACACCTTGATAAGTTGTAAGGAGCGCAAAAAGCTCGTTACAAATACCCCCTCTCTTCAAATAAATAATTTAAAATTTTTAGCAAAGGATAAATTTAAATGCACTATATCTAAACAGTTACATACAAAATTACATGGCGACAATTGCCTTTTACATAATTCTTAGGTACTAACTTAGTTACTATACTTATACTAAAGATGATCCCACCAACTCCCGAGAACTAATAGTTCACTCAGAGTCGTCAGAATCGAGAGAGATATTTTTAAAGGGCTTTAAGTCCTTAATATGATACCGACCGATATTTCTATCGTTCTCATCCAATAATTCATAGATTAAAGAGGAAATTTTCTTTAAAATTTTACATTTGAAAAATTTCTTTGCTAACTTTTTTGGAAAATAGTTGCCTGCATCAGACAAAACAAAATTTCGTTTGTAACTTAATAAAAAATAAAATAAGGTTATCAATATGACGTTTATCAAAGGTTAAAGATATTTACCAATCCTTCAAATATTACAAGCTTTCTGCGACAGATGTTGGCATTTTGTGGAAAATCTAAGGGTGATATTGGATGGGCGACGATCGAACTATCCTTCTCAGCCTTCATAAACTGTCGTAGTAGAGACTTGAGAGTTTTGACATTGCAACTAGGGTCTATCTCGATTCCTCTTACAGCAAGTTCAAATACTATTTCGTCCTTCCAGAGGTATTGGGGATCCATGTTTGATTTATACAAATATAATACCAATGCACCTAAAAATTTCCAAGCAGTATCAAAATTTCATCAAACTTGGTATCCTTGATTTAATCAAAGACACTTTAAAATCAATACAGTGGAATTGCAATACGAAAAATTTTAGAATACTGGAAAATGTTGTAATAAATTTTAATTTAAAAGTTTTATAACTCAGTTACTTTAGATATTTTTCAGGCCCCACGTTGGGCGCCATTTGTAACTTAATAAAAAATAAAATTATTTTTATTCGATTATTTTTTGTATTTGATTCACCTAATTTTTGATTTTTCTCTTATTCAAGCTTGTTATACTCGGCGTCACCTGCAACGCAATTCAAAATAAGGTGAACCTTAAATAGGTGTTCAAAGATCTTTATTTATTCATTCTTTAAAAAGTCCAATCTGGGTGCCACCGACAACTACTGTTAGTTTCGTTTGAGAGCTATGGGTCGTGTAGGTTTTTTTTTATTTCAAATTTTCCAGTTTACCGTTTGGGCGCCAGCTAAGCTAAGGGCTTAGCAAAGATTAAAGAAGTAAAGAAATATTAGGCGAGACCTGTGAAATCGATCGCCTGCCTAATCAAAATAAAATACTAAGTGCTTATAATTTCAATCAGTTTATTATAAACATAAGGATATTTGGTGAAATAATTTCAATCAGTTTATTATAAAGATAAGATTAGTTAATTAAGTAATTTCAATCAGTTTATTATAAAGATAAAGCTAGTTGATTAAATCTTACAATAAAGAATCAACTTCAATGTCTAACAAAATCAATAGCATGGGTAGCATATGGTTACTAAATATCTAAATTCCTAATAATAGGGGAATCAGTGATCGAAGCTCACCAATTATTTACACAGGCGTAAAAATTGACTAAGAAAATAAGCTAGGAGCCTAGATATAAAATGAAGAGAGAGAGAGAAGTAAGTATTACAGGTATTGAATTTATTGCATTTGTTACATTTATTGCCTTTCTTGCAATTATTGCAACTCCACGCACTGCGCTGTATTGACTAAACAAATCAGAAATTTCAATCCAAATCTAACCTCGTGTAAATCGATTCCTTAAGGGAATTCTACTCTTGCACTCTAACAGCACATACGTTTAAATGTACATGAGCAATGATTTAAAAACTAAAATTTATTTTGAGGTTATACAGTCAATCTGGAGAAATTTACATTAGTGAAAATTTTAATTTAGAAATAAATGAATGAATGAATTTACCAATGTCCAAGGAAATAAGATAAATGTCAACGCCTAGCATATACGTGACATAAGTATAAAAATTTATATTACTTAACACTGCTCTTGCGAGTTTGTGTTAAGGTAGATATCAAAAAATTATTTTTTAAGGCTCTACCACGCGCAAATTTAGAGGATGAAAAACACCGTTTCGCTACTGCAGGATTCTGCAAAGGCTATTTGAAATATTTGTCGGGACAATTTAAAATTTAATAAAGGAATGTTTGTATTTCTAAGGTACAAAGCCCTTTTTTGAAAAAAATAAGAATATGTATAAGAAAATGCCCACTAAAGGTGCGTATTTTAGGCACTTTTCCAAGGTTAATATCGTAGCTAAGAATTTTTTTTTCAAAAAAATAGCCATGTACCTTAGAACTTCCATGTCTTATCTTTAAGAATTCAAAAATTGAGACAAAACAATGTCGTAATAAGTCCGTTATCTTGCAGCGCGCAACTCATGTTTTAGGTAAATTTTGTTGTCATGTTATAGAAGTTGCCTATATACAGCAGAATTTATTCTAGGCTGACGTGAAACAATTTACATCCAGAGAGAATAATGATACACTGAAAAAAATTATAGGTGGTCGAACAAGAAGTTATTTCGGGGGTAATTTTGGGCTAAATTTTATGTTTTCCTTTTTGTATTGTCTGTGCCAATAACAGAATATCTAAGCGTTAATATTAAAAAGACGTAACTAGTAGTTGTGCTATTAACTTCGGGTTACCATACATTTTTCGGCTTAGACCGGGATGGTTTATAATGCGCCGCAGGGCAAAATGTTCAAGGCGCGTTCACCATTTTGTCAAAACTGGTGTTTGGGCTTTCAAAATTTCTTATTCATGTTAGGTAAGGATAAGAATTGAACGAAATCCGGTCGATTTGTTGCAATCAAAAATGGGCTATATTGAATTTTTTGTTTCGTTTCTTAGTGAGTAACCAACTGTTGCATATTCGATTGTTTTTATATTTTATGCTTATTATACGGGATCTATATATTGCTTATGTAGTGAGCTTCTGTCTGAACCTGTTAAAATATGAATTCATCTTAAAGGTGAAATGTGTTTATTATTTTATCCATGGTTTACCGATTTAAAAGTAGTATTCAGGCACGAATTTGGCGTTGGTCACATGAGATTTCTCTGTCCATCTTGTTGGCTGGCAGCTATAATTTGGTGCAGCCTGACTCCTGTATAGTGACAATGCTTCTAAGAAGCTAAGTACTAAATAAAAATTGGACAGTATGCCAGGCAGAGTAATAAAATACAATATTTTGTTAGGCTTGGGCGCCCATAGAGAGGGCGGCAGTGGCCCCCGTCTCTTGACCAAGGGCGTAGATAAGGTTTTTACTTTTTGTTAGGGTGAGTTTATGAAACGAATGCGGCATTTTTTTTGTAGGAATCACTTTTGATAGAAGTTCTTGAAAACGAACGTTTTGTTTTCTTTTGTAGCCACTTTTGAACGGTGGAGGAAGTGTTGAAAAGGCTGCTACATATTTTATTTAAGTCACTTTTAAGAACTTACACGCTTTTTTTGGCTACCCCCCTTCCACTCTATGTGTGCCTATGTTGGTAGGTTTTATTATTAGGTAGTATACCCTAAATAAAAACATTCATAATATTGTAAATTTTTATTAAAAATACAGGTAGGCAATAAAGTTGGTCCTTTCATGGTACAAATTAAAAATACTTATTAAAATAAAAAATACTACAATAACTATATTATTAGCTACCAGAAATATTTAAAAATTGCGATCTTAAGTCTTTAATTTTTCTCTTGTTGGGGTATTGAGGATTTATCATTTCGGGAAGAAGGCAACTAAAAAAAAAAGTTTTTAACTGCTGTTCCATCTTTTCTTGCCAAAATTGGTCATCTCTGTATATCTGAAACAAAATTATTATTGTTAAAATTACATTAATTATTATTTCATAAAATTTGTAAATCATAGATACTTATACGATCAAATATTATATGAAATGAATGTATTAAATATTTTAAAAAGTGTTCTTATTTACTTTTTGTTTCGTAAATTGATGAAGTTATGCCCAGCCATTAAATTTTTAAAGAAAATATTGAGAAGAGTATTTTTTTTATCTTTGAAGGCTAAATAGGATAAACTAGTTTTATCCCCATTTAATACTTCTGGAATAAGAATCTCATATTTTCCAATAGAAAATAATTGCACTGTGAGGAAAACTTTACACGGTTTGTAAAAATTTGAAAATTTGTTGGTTTTACCTTTCTGGCAATATTATTCCTGAGTATCTATGTATTTAAAAAAAAAGTTTTTGTTCTGTTTTTGAGATAGAGACATAATATTTATAAACACATCGTTTCCTAGAAAATAACTATTTTAAAAGTGGTTTTCATTACCTTTTCATACTCTAGTTGTAGAGGTGTCCATACAATAAAATAACAGTACTGCCTTGACGTTATTTGTAACTGTCCCTGTACCTGATAGTAATAGTGGTGATTTCGTTTTAATGTAAAATTTCCATTTTCAATTGTAGCAAATTTTATTGTTTTAGTCTCGATGCCTTGACGAGGAGTTTTGGTACTACAGGATCTGGGGCACTTAACTTCTATAATTCCATTTTGTCCAATTAGACCATCTGGAGATGCCCCAAGGTAGCATTGCTTTGTGCTGACAAAAAGTCCACAGTCCTCAACTATTAGGTCGGTGGTTCGTTCAAACTGGGTTATAGCGATTTTTTCATGCTCTTTGCCCCAATTTGTAGCACTGTTGCTGGTAAAACTGCTATATAAGATGGCTTTTACCGTGTTTGCACAATGTGTACTTTTACGTAATCTACAAATTTTTCCAAAATTACTTGCTGTTAGTCTTTTTCCACGTTCTTCCATCCATAACAGTGTGTCTGCTTGTCCGACTGTATCACGTTCTAATTTATGTGCAGTTTCTTTATCTACCGTAATGGAAGTTATGAAGAAAGATTGTTGCAGTTTGTACTCATCCTCGTCCATATCTATGGCTGGTAAGCCGTAATCCTCGTCGGGAGGAGCATCTTCGTGTTTTTTTTTGTGAGTTTGTGGAAATAATTGTCTACGGCATTTAGTCCAACTCCGTTTGTGTTTTTTTTCTTTAATAAATTTTGTATGTATATTTCCTGGACTTCGACCACAAAGTTTCTTTTGAATAAGTCGAGATGACTCAGCTCCAACATTGTACGAAATTGCAGCTTTCTCGCAACGCATTTCGTAGGATCTTCTTAAAGAAAAGTTAATTCTTTTGCCACCAACTGTTTTGGCTAATAAGGCATTATAAAGTTCAGCAGCGTTATTATCCATGTTTAATAATAAACTTTCGGAATTTCTAACTATTCTCTCAATGATTACTAAAATATCTGAAAATAAGCCTGAACTTCTCATAATATTGGTAAAATCTATCTCATTTTCTTTTGGTCCCTGGCAAAAGTAGTTAGCACATTTTGAATGATCTCCAAAGACGTGACTAGAAGTATTTGTAATATCACGCTTTAAATGAATAATTTTTTGAGCGTAGCTTAGATCCTCTTTTTCAATGTAGTAATTGACTGCTGCTACAATTCCATATCTTATTCTTTTAACATTATTAGAAAGCATGTTTCTTTCCTTTATAGAAACTACTTTGTTCTTCGAACTGGTTCTTTTTTGGGCTAACTCTCGAAGGCGTGTACATAAATTTCTTAGCAAATGATTTCTACATTCAATTTTCTGAACTGATCTATTCTGGTATGGTCTTGCCTCTGCCAACTTTTTTGTCACACTGCTATCTCCATCTCCAACCAAATAACCGTATTTTATTCCGTGCAGTTCGTTACTTTGTAAAAATCCTTGTACAATAATTTCGGATTCCATAGCTGTTGATGCTTTGTCCCAGTTTTTGTAGCAAATGTGGTCTTTTGCGGCAATATTCTTGCTCTGTGCTCTTGTACATATGCAACAGTATTTATTTTTAACTCCCAGGAATAGGATTTTCTTTGTCTCTTGTCCAACAATTATTGCCTAAAATAAAAATGTTATTTATAATTTACCTTCCACCAGAACGTTAATGTTGTTTACCTTTTACATGCTTTATGATAGGTTGGACTACAATTGGTCTAGTTTTTAAATTATATAAAACCATCACCTTTAAACGAAACTTAAAAGAATATGTATAACTTACCACTCCAGAAAGTGCATTATAGTTAACTTTATATGATCGTTTACTCCATGCGCCATCTGCGATAACGGTTATATATGGAATACCATCAGGATCAACTTTTCCCTTTTCGATGGCAATTGCTTTCTCTTCTTCGCCAGCTTTCTTTATTTCTTCCCAAGCGGTTGCATGAATTGCATCAGCTATTTCACTTTGAATTTTCAAAAACGTATAATTTGACATAATCGGTATATCGCAGTAGCTGAAAATTTCTTGCATTTGGCTGTAGCCTCCGCCGGTTGAAATCATACCCAAAACGATTAATTTGTTTAAGTCTGCAGTGTCAGGGTTCTCTGTACATATTCTTTTTTCTTCGTGGCATATGGAACATTTAATTACAAACGTGCTTTGCAATCCAACAGATATTTCTTTTGTTATTTTTAAACTTGTACTCTCGCAACCAAAAATGCCCAAATGTTTAAAATTAGTTACTTCGTTAAAGAAGAAATTAATATCAATTATTCTTCTTCCGGAAATATCACATATGGTCTGACATCTTTGGGATACCTTTTCAGAATATTCGGTTGAAATTTCTGTTTCGGGTTGTGAACTAGAAACTTGTTCTGGACTAATCGATTTGGAATTACTATCATCACTGTCATAATCTATCAAGTTTAGTTTTTTCATATCTCTACTGCTCTCAACCCTATCATGAGATGGTCCTGCAACTTCCGAAGTAGGTAAATCCATGGCAAAATTAGAAATACTGACAACTTTTTTACTTGGGGTGGCGGTGTCCTGAGTTGTCAGTTTTTTGCGTTGCCTAAAGAAATATTAGGTAAGATAAAACCAGTATTTTTTACAGGAGAATTCTGTTTATCACCAAATGGGGAGCATAAATTTACACCAATATTAATATATTTCTAAAACAAGCATTTGATTCTTTTTCAGCTGTATTATTTGTTTAAACAAATTGTTGAAAATTGTGAGTAAGTTTCTCGACCCTTATATAAAAATAATTTATATCCCTCTTTAGTATTTAAGCTTATTATAACAGCACTGTTCACACTTTATAAAACGTAGAGATAAATCCCAGTATTTTAATTTAGAAGAAACTGAATTTACCAAAAAACTACTTAGTATATAGAAAAGGGATTCTGGAAATCGGTTGACTGGCTGGTATCAATGGAAATGTCTCATAACTCATCATAATGTTCGACAAATTTTTTTTAACACTTTTAGGTGTGTAGTTTGGAAAACAACATCACAAATCAATATTTCAGGATAATTTCGTTTTTTTTTGTTTTATATCCTAGGGCAAGAATTATCTAATTTGAAAGAACAGCTGGTCTGAACACAACTAGTGACAGCAGCTTGTTTACACTGTGTTTTTTTTTCAAATAAACTAATTTTTTTTTTCATAAAAAATAAATAAGAAAATAAATATATTCGTTACATATTATACTCAAATTACAAAGAGTAAAAAAAAGTTAAGATAATTGCGTTATTAAAATTTAAAAAAGATAGCTATGAAAGGTTTATGTTTTTGTAAAAACGTTGTTTTTATGCTTTAGGATCTCTTGATACATTTTTGGATAATACCTATCCTAGGAGTTTAATCGAGATATCAATTACCTCTTTTTGTAATAGAAAACAAACAGCGTACATAAGCATCATAGGGCTGATGTCAGTAGTTGTGTCCAAAACGGATGCTTTTTTAAAATAATTAGGATAATTCTTGGCCTAGGGCCTAAAAAAAATTCGAATACTCCCGAAATATTGTAGGTCATAAAACAACGTTACAACGTAACATGACAAAAACAACTAACAAAATGTCACTTACTAACAATTTTAAACTTTCTGTACGGCTTTACTTGTACTTTTTTAAAACTGAGCGTATGAAACGGTTATGCACGTTATGTTCTATTTTATTTCTACAGCATATGAAAAGGAGCAAAATCAATAATCTTGAGAATTTCATTCACCTGTCAAATTTCATATTTTAACAATTAAATACCATAATTTTATTTTGTGTTACCATGGTTATTCTATTGTTGCAAAAAATTATCGTGATAATTTTTTGACATATTTTCTTTTTGTCAGTCATAACAAACAAAAAGCAACATCAGTCCATGAAATTCCCTTACAAATATAACGCGGGCATTGATAATTTACCGGTAATTTTAGCCAAATATGCCGTCATGCAATTTGGAGCAAGCAAAAGCATTCGTGCACTACGTGCACTCATGCTTTTTTTGGCTCCAAATTGTATTCAAGCATATTTTCCTAAAATTACCGATAATTTTCAATGCACTTGTTATATTATATATGATAATAAAAATTATACAACTTTGCAATTATTTCTAAAATGATTGCAAGTACTCACCTGAGTAATTTAAGTTTTTGTTGAATACTTCGTCGACGGCCACACGGAGTACGATTTGTGCTAGTATACTTTTGCGGCATATTGATAATATAAAATAGAAACACACTGTAGATACAACTTCACAATAGATTCACAACGAACAGTTCAAATCACAAATGAATAAAAATCTATGTAGTTCTTAGTTTTTATATTCAATTATACTCCAATTACCAAAATAAAAACCTTCTTTCACAAAAATAGGCTAAGTACTTAGGTAGCAGATATCAGTGGCGTGGAGGTGCTAGAAAAATGTAAATGGATCCGATTTTTTTGAGGTAGGCATATAAGATCCTGGTATCTAGCTATTGTTTAGTTTTTACTGTAGATATATTTTTATCGCTTTTCTAGACGAAAAGTTAAACCTTTGAGCTTAAAAAGTAGGTACACGACTTTTCGTCGATTGGTACTGTTTGCTGACGCTTTCCGTGTGATGCGATATACAATATCTATCGGTTCTACTCGTGTCGCATTATCTTTGCGTTAGCTCCAGAGAATAACATGATTTTTTATTATTATTATTAATATTATTATTATTATTATTATTATTATTATTATTATTATTTAGCAATAGTAAGCGGTAAAACCGATGAGACCATTGCATCTATTCTATTATCACATGTATATTCTGTATCGGATTGGCGCTGAAATTCAATTATTTTATTCCATTCTCGTATAGGTGCGACGATACGGTACTGTGTTTCTAAAAAAAAGGTCTAGGTACTTCGTTTGTTCTCTTGTTTAATAAATAAGCATGGTGAAAAATTATTCATATGAGAGAATTTTAATTCAAAAACTATTGACCTTACAAAATATTTCAACACCAATGCTGAAAAATTCACAATAAAACAGTTTGTACATTGTGTTATGTATAAACTACCTAAGTACCTAAACTTAATTTGGATGGGCAACTTTAATTTAAGGGTATGCCTGTGCCTTCTTCCCCCCTGACGCCGCCACTGGCATATATGCAGGTGTTCTTATACCTACTATTAATTAATTAACACTTTAGTCGGTAGGTAATAATAAGATTAACAGACATGTATCTTGGTACCTATATTAAAAATTAGAATACGATTTCAGAAGTTTTATTACCTTTTTTAAATCATTAAAATCATTATAATAAGCTTTTCCAAGGAATTTATAAAATTAACAGATTTTATTTTCCAAAATTTTTTGCTCTCCTTAATTTTATTTTTTGTACATATTAATAAAATAAGAATCCGTATAACGATTAGATGCATTATTTTAACTTAGAATACAATAACAAGTAAAATACTTATTTCCCACAAAACAAATTTCTGGTCTCCGAAATAAAATCAACCAAAACTCATTAGCATAATAAAGAACCTACCGCCTTGCATCGTGCTTTCAGTGTATGTCGATGTTTACGGAATATTTTTCACCACGTCATAAGCTCGCTAGTATGCCCACTTCGGGTGAGACTCTCTTGCAAATATATTTCTTGCTGCACAAAGTTCCGCCTTAAGCTGATTTGCCAATGGGCGTTAAATAGGTTGTGGTTGTTATAATAACATACAAACAAAAAATATAACCGGGGTCCAGGGTTAAACAAAAATCAAAGTTTCAAATATTTTCGCAATTCATAGAATAATCAATTAACAAAGGTTTTACTCATCTTATGTCGTGATCCTAAGTAACAAGTTCTGGATTGGGCAGTCAATCAAACCAAGCTTCCAAACGTAAACCAATGATCAAGGCCACACGGTAGGATCATTCAGGTCACATCAAATTCGGAGTACAGATAATTGCAACACTGCCATAGGGGTTGTGAGCTAACACCATCCCCAGTTCTGCTCCCGACGGATCAGCGGTGCTTGACGGCTTCACCCACAGTTCCAGACTTGTCCTTGACGGTCGGATTTCCCACTCACGGGATGTATATCAAATCCAGGGATGTAAATTGAGGGTTTATAAACAGGGTAATTGAAGGTTCGTTTAAAATACTTGTTATCTTGTTACTGAAGCTACGAAGAAAGTTTGGGTGGTAAGACAAATGACATTATGGCGGACTTTACTGTATCTCAAGCTAACATTGTTATCAGACTTCCAGGCAAGCATAGAAAGGGCAGTAAGAGTTAAAATACTTACTAAAAACTTTAGCAAGCAGTGATTAAAATCAGTAAAACTGAGGCTAGGTTAGCCAAGAAGAAGATTTAAAAACAAGGCGTGGAAGAAAGTCTGATTTCTAGGATTATGTTGAAATTGAAATGAAAAATATATGTGGGGATGGTCTAAAAAATGTCATTCTGTACTGCATCCCAGTAAGACATAGGTGAGGTAGTCATTTACGACTCTTCATGACTCAGAGTGGTAAGCAAAACCTAGGTAAAGGTATCAAATAAAATTATAAGACTACCTTATAATATTAAGTAGAAATACGTCTTAAAAGACAAGGGGGAAGATTAGCTGAAAAGCATGAAGATTAGCTAAAAATTAACTGAAAAGTAGCCGAAAACTGGCTGACAAGTAGCCAATAACCAGCTGAAAATCAACTGCAAACTATCTGAAAAGTATCTAAAAAGCCTGAAACAAAATGGCCACCGTTAGTGGTTTCATGAACTAAAGAATTTCACAGTTTCAACGTTACCTGATGTTATGGCTTTTTCTTATCCTGTGTTTTTTTTCTATCCCACAATGGACTAGGAGTAGTTAAATTTAGTAATTTTTCCAATCCGAAATAAATTCGCGACAACATGTGCCAACTAAATCACTAAAGAAACATTCCAATTAAAAAACACAGTGGCCTTCGAAGATTCTAATGAGAAAAGGAACGATTTTTAATTCTCCATCTGGTTTTATTGAAACTGTCACTATAAAAAACTTGACATATTAACCACTAACAACGAAGAGTGATTTCACGTGATCACTAACACTTCATTGCTCGAACAAAAAGGGGGAAATTAGAAAAATTGGGGATTATCCCGGAAAAATCAACATTTTAGAAATTAAGAGGGGCGAGTCTAACCTCTAAACACGTTCACGCTCACAAATTTACGAGAAACTGGGTTCTAATATCGAAAATCGGCTAAAAATAACCAATCGTCAGATAAGTATGCAACATATAGTGCATCATGTATAATTAATTGCCTATACGTAGGTACTTCTAATCTAAAATTTAAAGCGAGATGAAGTAATGTGACTAGCACAGAGTTGTACCTGGTTAAACGCAACGGTTTCTCAAAGTCGCCAGGGGCGTAGTAAGAAAATTTTAACGAATAATTTGAAAGGAAATAGAATCTTTTGGACATTGTTAGATTACACCTTGATAAGTTGTAAGGAGCGCAAAAAGCTCGTTACAACGGATACTGTAATCTGGGTCCTGTTTATATAATTAGTATCTCGGATCCATTGCAATGTATAAAGTATTGTGAAACCAATACTTGATATATTACGGTTTGTCTCCGAAGTTAGCCCAAGAGTTGGTGGTCAATCTAATTTACTTATTTAATAAGAGTCGATGTTTTGTCAAAAGAAACGTTTCTGTTGTGGAACTTCCCCAACCCCCTTTAATTTATACTCCTGTATAGAAGTCGTGAATGCGGTTTGACGGCTAGGTGAGTTTTTTTTGTCCCGTATCTGGCGATGAAATGTTTGGGGAGGCACTGCGCGCGCATCAGTCGTTATAACAATCAAAAAGAGATGATGTTTTTTGTTGACATTTTTGTTGTTGACAACAAAAAAGTTTTTGAACGACGTCGTTGAGAAAGCGTTGTGAGCGAGCGACGCGAGCGCGTCCTAGAAAAGTCGTGTTCATGCTGTTGTAATTTCCCCTTTCTTTTGCTGGTTAGTGGTGTTTCACTAACAGAAAAATGTGTTATTAACTAGAAATAACCCAAGTACAAATGTACTTAGTCCCCTGATGAGTAAGCTAATGTTCTTTTGATATCCTGGTTGGGATAAGAACTCCCAATTTCTAAGTCGACAAAATCCAATGGTCAAGACTAATGGCGTTGGTATTTATAAATGCAATGTTTACTTAAAATATTGGTAAACCCTCAATGTATGCTAGACTAATAGCGATTTCGGTTTACAGATCTCGGGCACTCTGAGAGCGCTCTGTGACGTCATAGATCTGCCCGAGATCTGTAAACCGAAATCGCTATAAGATAAATCGTTAAAGCGTTAAATCAAAGCTCGTAAAGCGATGCCGCAACAATCTATGCACACTTGGCAACCAACATCGGGTTATTCTGTGCTGGGTTTCTGGACACTCCAAAATAAATGGCAACGAGGCTGCCGATGCGCTCGCAAGAGAGGGCGCAGGCATGCCAGCTGATCTAGCAGACAATACAGTGAACAAACCACTGGGATTGGTCAAAGAGGAGATTGACTACACGGCCAAGCAGCTTGCACAGAACAGATGGACAGGGTTGACAACCTGTAGTACATCCAGGCAACTGTGGCCCACATTCGATAAAAAGAGAACCGCAGAGCTATTGAGACACAGTCGAAAAGACGTGAGAAATATTACTGCGGTTGTTACCGGACATTGCCTCTTCGGTAGACATGCCGAACGTATGCAAATACCCACTAACGACTTCTGCAGAAGTTGCAGAGATGAGGAAGAGGAAGAAAGTATTCAACATTTTCTGTGTGAATGCCCTGGCCTCGCAAGAAGGAGGTTCACTACTCTGGGTGAACCATCTTTCGATAGCCTGGAGGAACTAAGCAACTTACAACTTGGACGGCTGAGCAGGTTTCTGAACAGTAGTGGCTGGTTTGAAGGAGTTGTTAAAATCCTTCCGCGGTTACGTCGCACTAACCATCAGAGATCTGATGAAGGTGGGTTCTACGGAACACGTGTGGTATCACAACGGACCTAATTAGGACTAGGTGAGACTGTTTGGTCAGAACCAAGGGTCTGCCACTCTTACCTAACCTAACCTAAGATAAATATCATACTGTTGTAAAAAATTAACTGTACAATACAGCTTAAACAGAGTAAAGGTATTCTGCATTAAGAAACCGAATGATTTGCTAAAAAATAGCTCCAACAGCATTAAACTTTTAATATCGATTGTTAACCCATATTTCTGTGTACTATCGCAAGATTCTATTTAAGGTATACAAAAAAGTGAATCGCAAAGGTTTCCCAGAAAACCGGAAACCCGCGTAAAAAGATTATGTTTGACTCTTTAAACTTACTAGTGCGCTCATTCCTAGATTATATATCTATTGTCTTGTTTCTTCTGTTGGCATAGATTTTGTAATCAATTGATAAGCCAAATAATTTAGTAATAAATCCAATATCGTAGTATTAATCAAAGTATTTTAAAGTATCCATTGTATTTGTGGGTTTTTAATTCCAAATTTTATATTGAACAAGGGTTCAAGCAAACCCGGTATTTTTATGTTTAGTAAATAAAAAACCTTTCAATTTCAAATATTCAAACGGAGTGTTTTATTTCTACCAGCGAAATGAAAAAATAGTCAATTAATATCGTAAACTTTAATTGATCGGTAAACAAATCAGTTACCCCTTTTTTTGTTTTTTTGACTTAATAGTTTTTCCCACAGTTTCTATTTCTTAAACATTTTCTTGAAGTCTAGCATCTACCGGGTCCTGCACCTCACCTCCCGTCATCTATAGCTCACTTATTAACTAAGTTAGGATTTTGATATTTTGCAGACTGCACCTGTATCCTAGGGCGCATTCCAGGAAAATATTTTTGTTTATACAGAGTGCTCCAAAAAAGTGTGACGTCATAAGTATCAATTTTTTTAGATTACATGCCATAAATATTCTTACTTATTTGAATGCCTCTTATAGTTGCCTACATACCCCTAAAATTTTAATAGAATCGGTTCAGTATTATAAGCAAAAAAAATAAACACTAAGAAAAATCAGTTTTGCACCACTGGTTTTAAAAAATACTTTAAAAAATAATGCATCGTTAATAAAATTATACGAAGGTACTTAATAAATAAGGTCAAGCAGTATCGTTAACTAAGTTTGATTAATACGAATTGTATAGTGTGTCCAAAGTTTACTGTCAAACTTTGCAAACTTTAAATTAATTTATTTTTCTTATTTTAAATTGGAATCCCTGTATATTATTATGCCATTCGATGCAGAATTAAAAATCAAACATTTTTCCTAATTACAACCCTATCGCAATTTCTAATGCATCAAAAGTTGTTTGAAGAAAACTTATTCTATCAACTATTCCATACGTCATTATTATAAATAAATATTAAAGGTGATTGCATGGGACTACCAAGAGATGGCGCTAACGTATATATACGACCGAAGAAGGTTGATTAATATCATGCATATAATTATGCATTAGTATTAAAAGCTTTCATTTGGTATGGTATGGTATGAACACCTACCTTGTACTGACGAGAACAAAAGAGTTCGAAACCGGTATGCAGGTGGTGACATCCTACTAATGTAAAGTTTTTATTTCTTGGTAGAACTATGCAATCTGATTTGTATTTTACTATCTAACTGTGTTAGAAGAAATACAACCTTATAGTATAAGGCACTTTCAGGTGGTTTGAAATTTAATTTTTATGCTTTCTTAAAATTGAAGGTGGCTTTGAAAAACAATTTATTGGTAGGTATTAATGTTTACTAAAGTTACAAAAAAGAATTGTTTTCACATGCTCCTAATATGAAAATCATATCTACGAGCTCTTCTTGGTTGTATTCCACAACAAAAAATAATATAGCTTAAATACTTATAAAAATCTAACAATATTTGAAAGTATATAAAAACTAAAGTCAAAATGGGCTTTTGTCACTTTCATAAACTTTAATACCAATAATTTGGTTCGCAAAGCCACCTTCGATATTTATTTATAATAATTACTGGTGGAATAATTGATAAAATGAGTTTTCTGAAAATAGGTCTTGAATCGTTAGAAATTGCAATAGGTTTGTAATTAGAGCAAATGTTTTATTTTTAATTCTGCATCGAATTACATAATAATATACAGGGGTTCCAATTTAAAATAAGAAAAATAAATTGATTTAAAGTTTGCAAAGTGTGATACTAAACTTTGGACACCCTGTCCAATTCGTAATAATCAAACTTGGTTAAATAGACTGTTCGACCTTATTTATTAAGTACCTTTGTAAAATTTTGTTAACAAGGCATTATTTTTTAAATAATTTTTAAAACCAGTGGTGCAAAACTGATTTTTCTTAAATTAAAATTTTAGGGGTATGAAGGCAACTATAAGAGGTATCCAAATATGTAAGAATATATATAGCATATTATAATCTAAAGAAATATACCCTTATGACGTCACACTTTTTTGAAACGCCCTGTATACACAAAAATATTTTTTTGAAATGCGCCCTACGATACAGTTAAAATCTGCAAAATATCAAAATCGTAACTTAATTAATAAGTAAGCTATAGAAGACGGGAGGTGAGGTGCAGAATCCTTCTTCTTCTTGAAGTGCCTATCCTCTGTGGATGTTGGCAATCACGTTGGTCCAAATCACTCTATTCACCGCCGCTCTGAATAGTGCTGTTGACGTCATTCCGGTCCATGTTCGCAGATTTCGCAGCCATGATATTCGTCTGCGTCCTGCTGACCTTCGACCCATTATTTTTCCCTGTAGGATAAGTTGAAGAAGGCGGTATTTTTCACCTCGCATGATATGCCCAAAGTATTCCAGTTTTCTGCGTTTGACATTTGGTAGGAATTGTAGTTGTCCACCGATGCGTTGCAATACTGTGTCGTTTGATACGTGGTGGGTGTATCCATGGGATTCTTAGCATGCGGCGATAGCACCACATCTCAAACGCATCTATGCGTTTAGATGAGGCATCAGTAAAGGTACTGATGCCTTACTGATGCAGGACCCTGCAGGTAACTAATGTTATATGTATTTGGAGACAACAGCAGTAATTTAAAAGCATTATTAATTGGTGGCTGTAGAGATTTGAAATGGCCAGTGTAAGAACAAAATCAACTAAATTTCGTATTGTCTTAAAATTTTAATTTTTTCTGTGAATTTATAAATGCCAAAGTATTTTAGTAAATGCTTCTTGAGGTGAATTACAAAAAAACTAAACAAACTGCATGGGGTGAGAGAGTTATTATTATGAAAAAATCGAGGAATAAGATATACCTATAATAGTCAATGAAAACCCTAAGAAAAAATAACGAAATTTCAATGTATTGTAAAAAATATTGAGAATTATTTTTTTAATAAATATAACTTTCTCACATTTTCCAATATCTGTACGGTCTAAATTTAAAAAGTTTTTAAAATCCACGAACGTAGTGAGTCAGACGATCCATGCGAAGCACATAAAGTATCTTATTCTCCGAATATCATATAGGTACTATTTTTTTTTCAAACGTGCATCATATTATAAATTAAATAAAAGAAAACGAATTTTTAATGGAGATAACAAGATTGAATTTTTAATTTATTTTACGGTATATTCCCTTTTTGGTACCGTTATCATGGATACGTACTTATTTGACATCAAAACAAATATTTCAATATAATGTATTTTTCTTCAAACGTCAATAAACTTGACGTTTTTCTACTAATTTTTTGACGTTAAAGTTCTACTTTTTCGTCAGAAGGCGGTTGCTTAGCAGCGGAAGTAAAAGTATGACTGTGTTCTCATGACTAAATATATATTAAATAATACCAGAAAGTTATAAACATACTTTATTTATTTTAATAAAAATAAAGTACAGCAATGTGACTTAGGGTAAATGTACTTTTAGGGTAATAGCACTAGCATTCAAAAACTATGTTAATCCCTATAATAATAAATAATAATAATAAAGTTAAATTTGTTTAAGGAGGTGCGTTTACCCATATTGGCCCTACATAACTATTTAAATACAACATTAAAAGTACAATTATTAATTGTAGCCCAAGAAAAATTAAGACTGCTTGTTACGATGGCCTGTTGGTTGGTTGTTTCGGTATTTTCTAGTGTTGAACTCTCAGTGAAACCACTTTCTGTCGAATTTATTGCAGTATTTAAATTATTAGTAATTGATTTATTATTATTTAGTTGTAAAATTGTTTTTGCAATATCTTTCTTCAGCTACAGTACTCAATTTCCACCCCCCGTGGCGCTTTAAACACGTAATGTCTGCCCCTGCATCTACAAGCAGTGCAGCTGAAGTTCTCCTTAGACAATTGCCGGTGTACTCTATTGCACCTGGTAGTTTTAAAAACACTGCTGCTTCCTTAGGAACAGCACTTATTTTATGAATTCCCATTACCATGCGACAACACCGACCATTTACAAATTTTAAAAAAATCTCTTCTCGCGCATACCTTCCTGGCGTAATGATGCATAGTTTTTATACATGCTTAAATATTGCTCCCCAACAATAGTAAACGACCGCGGTTTCCTAGTTTTATTATTAGGAATTCTTATGTGAATTGCAGATCCTAAGTCTTGTATGTCATCAACGACCATTTTCACCATTTCTTCACATCGGCATGCACCCGATATTCCAATAACCAAAACAATGAATGGATGCTGACACTTGTCATATCGAATGGCACGTCGCTATCAAACAATATAATAATAAATCCATAGTAACGCTAGCCCCTTCTCAAAACTTAAAATTTTTAAATAAAACAATTAAAACATTTTGTATCATTGTGTTTTCATATTTAAACAACGTCTGAAGAAAAAAAAATATGTTTTATTCGGAGTAAAAGCAACTTCTTATGACTCGTCCGTAATTGCCGGACTCACTTTGTTCGTCCGGCAAACCTACAGACTCGTCAGAAAAGTATCGCTTTTACTCCTAATAAAACAATATACTATTATACTCCTAGTCATATAAATGAAATTTAATGTCATTGAGATACGTCACATAAGTTATCACTTATATGACGTTTAAAGAAAAAGTATGTTATAACTGAAATGATATCGACCTTGTTTGATAGTCGTCGTTGGGAATAAGGTTGGGTGAAAAAATAACACAACTATTCTGTATAGAGATAGAATTTTATTGCATTCAGGAAACTTTACATGTTTCGTAGGTTTAGAGTTATTATTTAATTAACATAGGTAGTTGGTACTAAACCTAACTAATCAATAATGAATGCCATTACATACGTGAACATTCATTTTCGAATGAAATTTTCTTTTTAAAAAATAAGAAATGAAATTGACAATTTCATTTAATAGTCCAATCGTTAATGTAGGAGCCTGTGGACATTTTGGGGTACTGAATATTTGACAGATAAGATACCTCGTATAAATGTACTACTCGCACGATATTGTTGCATTAAAAGTACTTCTTACATTATTTTTAAATTTTTTTATAAAAACGTGGTTATAAACTAGGTGACATAATTTATAAGGTGCTACCGCTTAGATTTTTCCGTAATTCTTGAAGTAAAGATTTAAAAACTTTAGAAGTGAGTAAGTGTGGAAATTGTCATTTTTGGCCTTTTTAAACCTACAAAACCACAATTTAACGGGATGTGAAATAAACTTTTTAATTTTAAATACAGTGACCGGCAAAAAGTTGGACCCATATGGGAAACTTTTTTATTATTGAAATTGTAAAAAAACTTTGATTAAAAAAAAATTAGAAAATTAAATTAAAAAATTAGAAAAAGAACTCTTGAAAACAATTTCTAAAAATAAATAAATTAATTCCAAGAATTATTTTTTCTAATTAAGTTACATGATAAAAAGGTAAATTTTTAATTTTAGCAAACAACATTGGTTTTTTATCATTCAACACATTTTTATTTACTTGATGGAAGTATGAAAGTAAGATTTGAAATTTTTTTAAATTAAAAAAAAAAAGTTTTTAAATTTTTGTTTTAAACTTTCACACTAGCACAGAATTAAAATTTAAACACTTTTTTCAAATAACTTTTTTTAATATCTTTTATTCTAATACGAGATTTTCACGACAAAATATATATTTTTAAATTTTCCAGACAAACGAGTAAGTAGTCATGTCAAAACAAGTTTTTAGGTTACCAATCATGCAAAGGCTATCGGCATAAAATTTACAATTTCAATAATAAAAAAGTTTCCCATATGGGTCCAACTTTTTGCCGGTCACTGTATAAACTCGACATGTTTATTCGACGATTAACTTCTATTAGGTATTTTATCTTCAGTGTGTCCATGGATAGAGTTTAAAAAAGGAAAAACTTTTTTATTAGTAGTTATAGAAGAAAAAGTTATTCTTTATAAAAACGTCTGCTTGTGCTGAAACTACAAGTTCGAATATCAGATTTACTATACAGGATTCGTCGGAAAAAATATTTTTAGTTTTTTGGATTTCGTTTAAAATAAATTTACGTAAAAACAAACCGCTATTGTTGCCTTCCTACTTAGAATATGATTTTATATTTGGCCGAATAACGATTTTGTTGTAAGAAACTATTTTTCTCCACGACCATACTGAATGCAATAATTCCAAAATTATTTTTAATAATAGAATGTAAAAATTCTCGCTCTTGAGTTGGAATATTTATTCTGAAACACTTGCTTCTTATGCGTTTTGCGTGTATTTTCATTCCATAACAAGATACGAAATTAATATTCTGTAATTGATCTAAACGACATAGGTTGCCATGAATTTCGAAACTGTCAATGTCAGCAGACAAATTTTAGTGCAAGTCAAAATATGAGTGAAAAATCGGATGAATCAGATATGGAACTGGATAATACTCCACCTGAAATTACAAATATTGCGAATAGTATTTTTGGTCGTGGAGAAAATATAGTCTGCTACTCGGTTAGAATGAAAATTCGATACTCGTGGTTCCTCACGCTCGCTACGCTCGCGTTCGTCATTTTCTACTCGGATCAAATTTTTCTTCCAACCTCGTTACAGAATCTACTATTCTTCACGACCATTACTGAATGCAATAATTTCAAAATTATTTTTAATAATAGAATGTAAAAATTCTCGCTCTTGAGTTGGAATATTTATTCTGAAACACTTGCTTCTTATGCGTTTTGCGTGTATTTTCATTCCATAACAAGATACGAAATTAATATTCTGTAATTGATCTAAACGACATAGGTTGCCATGAATTTCGAAACTGTCAATGTCAGCAGACAAATTTTAGTGCAAGTCAAAATATGAGTGAAAAATCGGATGAATCAGATATGGAACTGGATAATACTCCACCTGAAATTACAAATATTGCGAATAGTATTTTTGGTCGTGGAGAAAATATAGTCTGCTACTCGGTTAGAATGAAAATTCGATACTCGTGGTTCCTCACGCTCGCTACGCTCGCGTTCGTCATTTTCTACTCGGATCAAATTTTTCTTCCAACCTCGTTACAGAATCTACTATTCTTCACGACCATTACTGAATGCAATAATTTCAAAATTATTTTTAATAATAGAATGTAAAAATTCTCGCTCTTGAGTTGGAATATTTATTCTAAAACACTTGCTGCTTATGCGTTTTACGTGTATTTTCATTCCATAACAAGATACGAAATGAATATTCTGTAATTGATCTAAACGACATAGGTTGCCATGAATTTCGAAACTGTCAATGTCAGCAGACAAATTTTAGTGCAAGTCAAAATATGAGTGAAAAATCGGATGAATCAGATATGGAACTGGATAATACTCCACCTGAAATTACAAATATTGCGAATAGTATTTTTGGTCGTGGAGAAAATATAGTCTGCTACTCGGTTAGAATGAAAATTCGATACTCGTGGTTCCTCACGCTCGCTACGCTCGCGTTCGTCATTTTCTACTCGGATCAAATTTTTCTTCCAACCTCGTTACAGAATCTACTATTCTTCACGACCATTACTGAATGCAATAATTTCAAAATTATTTTTAATAATAGAATGTAAAAATTCTCGCTCTTGAGTTGGAATATTTATTCTGAAACACTTGCTTCTTATGCGTTTTGCGTGTATTTTCATTCCATAACAAGATACGAAATTAATATTCTGTAATTGATCTAAACGACATAGGTTGCCATGAATTTCGAAACTGTCAATGTCAGCAGACAAATTTTAGTGCAAGTCAAAATATGAGTGAAAAATCGGATGAATCAGATATGGAACTGGATAATACTCCACCTGAAATTACAAATATTGCGAATAGTATTTTTGGTCGTGGAGAAAATATAGTCTGCTACTCGGTTAGAATGAAAATTCGATACTCGTGGTTCCTCACGCTCGCTACGCTCGCGTTCGTCATTTTCTACTCGGATCAAATTTTTCTTCCAACCTCGTTACAGAATCTACTATTCTTCACGACCATTACTGAATGCAATAATTTCAAAATTATTTTTAATAATAGAATGTAAAAATTCTCG
The DNA here is from genome assembly GCA_935413205.1 of Polydrusus cervinus. Taxonomy (NCBI): domain Eukaryota; kingdom Metazoa; phylum Arthropoda; class Insecta; order Coleoptera; family Curculionidae; genus Polydrusus; species Polydrusus cervinus. Next base: position 44,524,554 of record OW284516.1, on the reverse strand, counting down.
CTCTTGAGTTGGAATATTTATTCTGAAACACTTGCTTCTTATGCGTTTTGCGTGTATTTTCATTCCATAACAAGATACGAAATTAATATTCTGTAATTGATCTAAACGACATAGGTTGCCATGAATTTCGAAACTGTCAATGTCAGCAGACAAATTTTAGTGCAAGTCAAAATATGAGTGAAAAATCGGATGAATCAGATATGGAACTGGATAATACTCCACCTGAAATTACAAATATTGCGAATAGTATTTTTGGTCGTGGAGAAAATATAGTCTGCTACTCGGTTAGAATGAAAATTCGATACTCGTGGTTCCTCACGCTCGCTACGCTCGCGTTCGTCATTTTCTACTCGGATCAAATTTTTCTTCCAACCTCGTTACAGAATCTACTATTCTTCACGACCATTACTGAATGCAATAATTTCAAAATTATTTTTAATAATAGAATGTAAAAATTCTCGCTCTTGAGTTGGAATATTTATTCTAAAACACTTGCTGCTTATGCGTTTTACGTGTATTTTCATTCCATAACAAGATACGAAATGAATATTCTGTAATTGATCTAAACGACATAGGTTGCCATGAATTTCGAAACTGTCAATGTCAGCAGACAAATTTTAGTGCAAGTCAAAATATGAGTGAAAAATCGGATAAATCAGATATGGAACTGGATAATACTCTACCTGAAATTACAAATATTGCGAATAGTATTTTTGGTCGTGGAGAAAATATAGTCTGCTACTCGGTTAGAATGAAAATTCGATACTCGTGGTTCCTCACGCTCGCTACGCTCGCGTTCGTCATTTTCTACTCGGATCAAATTTTTCTTCCAACCTCGTTACAGAATCTACTATTCTTCACGACCATTACTGAATGCAATAATTTCAAAATTATTTTTAATAATAGAATGTAAAAATTCTCGCTCTTGAGTTGGAATATTTATTCTAAAACACTTGCTGCTTATGCGTTTTACGTGTATTTTCATTCCATAACAAGATACGAAATGAATATTCTGTAATTGATCTAAACGACATAGGTTGCCATGAATTTCGAAACTGTCAATGTCAGCAGACAAATTTTAGTGCAAGTCAAAATATGAGTGAAAAATCGGATGAATCAGATATGGAACTGGATAATACTCCACCTGAAATTACAAATATTGCGAATAGTATTTTTGGTCGTGGAGAAAATATAGTCTGCTACTCGGTTAGAATGAAAATTCGATACTCGTGGTTCCTCACGCTCGCTACGCTCGCGTTCGTCATTTTCTACTCGGATCAAATTTTTCTTCCAACCTCGTTACAGAATCTACTATTCTTCACGACCATTACTGAATGCAATAATTTCAAAATTATTTTTAATAATAGAATGTAAAAATTCTCGCTCTTGAGTTGGAATATTTATTCTAAAACACTTGCTGCTTATGCGTTTTACGTGTATTTTTATTCCATAACAAGATACGAAATGAATATTCTGTAATTGATCTAAACGACATAGGTTGCCATGAATTTCGAAACTGTCAATGTCAGCAGACAAATTTTAGTGCAAGTCAAAATATGAGTGAAAAATCGGATAAATCAGATATGGAACTGGATAATACTCCACCTGAAATTACAAATATTGCGAATAGTATTTTTGGTCGTGGAGAAAATATAGTCTGCTACTCGGTTAGAATGAAAATTCGATACTCGTGGTTCCTCACGCTCGCTACGCTCGCGTTCGTCATTTTCTACTCGGATCAAATTTTTCTTCCAACCTCGTTACAGAATCTACTATTCTTCACGACCATTACTGAATGCAATAATTTCAAAATTATTTTTAATAATAGAATGTAAAAATTCTCGCTCTTGAGTTGGAATATTTATTCTAAAACACTTGCTGCTTATGCGTTTTACGTGTATTTTCATTCCATAACAAGATACGAAATGAATATTCTGTAATTGATCTAAACGACATAGGTTGCCATGAATTTCGAAACTGTCAATGTCAGCAGACAAATTTTAGTGCAAGTCAAAATATGAGTGAAAAATCGGATAAATCAGATATGGAACTGGATAATACTCTACCTGAAATTACAAATATTGCGAATAGTATTTTTGGTCGTGGAGAAAATATAGTCTGCTACTCGGTTAGAATGAAAATTCGATACTCGTGGTTCCTCACGCTCGCTACGCTCGCGTTCGTCATTTTCTACTCGGATCAAATTTTTCTTCCAACCTCGTTACAGAATCTACTATTCTTCACGACCATTACTGAATGCAATAATTTCAAAATTATTTTTAATAATAGAATGTAAAAATTCTCGCTCTTGAGTTGGAATATTTATTCTAAAACACTTGCTGCTTATGCGTTTTACGTGTATTTTCATTCCATAACAAGATACGAAATGAATATTCTGTAATTGATCTAAACGACATAGGTTGCCATGAATTTCGAAACTGTCAATGTCAGCAGACAAATTTTAGTGCAAGTCAAAATATGAGTGAAAAATCGGATGAATCAGATATGGAACTGGATAATACTCCACCTGAAATTACAAATATTGCGAATAGTATTTTTGGTCGTGGAGAAAATATAGTCTGCTACTCGGTTAGAATGAAAATTCGATACTCGTGGTTCCTCACGCTCGCTACGCTCGCGTTCGTCATTTTCTACTCGGATCAAATTTTTCTTCCAACCTCGTTACAGAATCTACTATTCTTCACGACCATTACTGAATGCAATAATTTCAAAATTATTTTTAATAATAGAATGTAAAAATTCTCGCTCTTGAGTTGGAATATTTATTCTAAAACACTTGCTGCTTATGCGTTTTACGTGTATTTTTATTCCATAACAAGATACGAAATGAATATTCTGTAATTGATCTAAACGACATAGGTTGCCATGAATTTCGAAACTGTCAATGTCAGCAGACAAATTTTAGTGCAAGTCAAAATATGAGTGAAAAATCGGATAAATCAGATATGGAACTGGATAATACTCCACCTGAAATTACAAATATTGCGAATAGTATTTTTGGTCGTGGAGAAAATATAGTCTGCTACTCGGTTAGAATGAAAATTCGATACTCGTGGTTCCTCACGCTCGCTACGCTCGCGTTCGTCATTTTCTACTCGGATCAAATTTTTCTTCCAACCTCGTTACAGAATCTACTATTCTTCACGACCATTACTGAATGCAATAATTTCAAAATTATTTTTAATAATAGAATGTAAAAATTCTCGCTCTTGAGTTGGAATATTTATTCTAAAACACTTGCTGCTTATGCGTTTTACGTGTATTTTCATTCCATAACAAGATACGAAATGAATATTCTGTAATTGATCTAAACGACATAGGTTGCCATGAATTTCGAAACTGTCAATGTCAGCAGACAAATTTTAGTGCAAGTCAAAATATGAGTGAAAAATCGGATAAATCAGATATGGAACTGGATAATACTCTACCTGAAATTACAAATATTGCGAATAGTATTTTTGGTCGTGGAGAAAATATAGTCTGCTACTCGGTTAGAATGAAAATTCGATACTCGTGGTTCCTCACGCTCGCTACGCTCGCGTTCGTCATCTTCTACTCGGATCAAATTTTTCTTCCAACCTCGTTACAGAATCTACTATTCTTCACGACCATTACTGAATGCAATAATTTCAAAATTATTTTTAATAATAGAATGTAAAAATTCTCGCTCTTGAGTTGGAATATTTATTCTAAAACACTTGCTGCTTATGCGTTTTACGTGTATTTTCATTCCATAACAAGATACGAAATGAATATTCTTGATTATCTAAACGACATAGGTTGCCATGAATTTCGAAAATGTCAATGTCAGCAGACAAATTTTAGTGCAAGTCAAATTATGAGTGAAAAATCGGATGAATCAGACATGGAACTGGATAATACTCCACCTGAAATTACAAATATTGCGAATAGTATTTTTGGTCGTGGAGAAAATATAGTCTGCTATTCGGTTAGAATGAAAATTTGATCCGAGTGGAAGATTCTTTGTCTACTGTTGAAGTTTTTTTATTAATACATAATCATATTTATTTAATTTATTCAATCATAAATTATAAAAAATTAAAAATGTTTTTTTCTGTCCAAACCAAGGAATTAAAAATAAGAATTTAAAAAAATCCAAAAAACTAAAAGTATTGTTTTTGACGAACCCTGTATAGAAATCGCAAATCTGATATTCGAAATTGTAGTTTTAACACAAGCAGACGTTTTTATAACAAAAAACTTTTTTACTATACCCAACCCACCCACCTCTTCCAAGCTCTATCCGTGAACACATTTACAAAAATAGCAAAGTGATTTTATATAAAGCAGAGCTGGGCAAAACCTGCAAACACCAATGTGTAATATATCTTTAAAAAGAGAATTGTCTATGAAATGTAATCATGAAATAAAAATGACGGGTTTCTATTTAAAATTTAAAAGATGATCTCACTTTCGGTGAGTGGTTTTCAAGGTTTGATTTAGCTAGAAAATGGAAATTTACATACATAATATGTCTCTTTTAAACATTTACCGAAATAATTATAAAAAAATGGGATGGGTAGCACCTTTTTGCAGAACTCGGTATAGTTTTTAGCGCTAATTTAAAAGTATTCACAACAACATAAATTGTTTCAAAAACTTACGACATACCACACAATTTTTTTTAGGCAATTACCCTTATTTGTTCAATATTCTATATCATTTGTAAATGTTGCTTAAAAGTCCACATTTTTTTATATACCACATTCCAATTTCTTGTTTGGCTGTCTGACTGTGCAACTGCAATTCACAATAAATGTTGCTTCCTTTAAAAATGAAGAATATTAAGCAAGATTCAAAAAAATGGATTTAAAAAAATGTATGTAGGACGTGCATCGACTTTTGAATACATCCTATAAACTCATGAATAAATTTTAAATTGTAGATTTGACTTTTCTACATAACCTCGTTTCTGAAACTGGACTCCATAAAATAAAAATTCTTTACAATGAACCATTTTAAGAAAATTGCGAAAAATATATGATACGTAAATTACTCCAGTGTCAAATTTATTGCACCACAAGATATACACAGCGTCACTTTTTAGCGAATGGATTAAAAATGCAACAAATAGCTTGACGGAGAGGAACTGAATCCGTACTCCCAGTAATTTTGGAATATAATCAAAAAGTATCTACAGCATTACATAAATTTTTATATCTAAAAACTATATAAACATACATTTCGAATTTTGGAAATTTTTATACAAAAACATAAATAATAAAAAATAATCGTACGCTTATGTTATCATCCTTAAACTATTTAACAGTATATACATTTAGAATAATTATGTTGCTCCTTGGTGGTAGACAAAATGACAGTTATTTTTTGGGTTTTAAATATCCATGCATCATATTTTCCGCACGGGAAATGCCCTTTCCCTAATCTATGTAATAACAAAAATAAAGTGTTGATCAACTGTTATACGGGGTGTGTCAGTAAGGTGTCTGTCTTAGATAGCACCTAAAATATCAAAGATAGGGAAAAAACTGTAATACAAAAGTTAAAGGGTTTTTTAGGATACATAATCTAAAAATATTTTCTTATCTACAGGGTGGTCCAAAAAAGTGGTACTGAATATTAAAAAAAAAAATTAAATAGGACACCCAGTATAATTTTTATTTATAATATGATTCAATGGAATAAGGACTTTGCAACCCTATTAAAATTTTTGAAGTAAAATGCAACGTTGCCAAGTAATTAATTTTTTTCCGAAATTTTAGTAATTTTAAGGGTATGGTTAAAAAAGCATAGCAACCTGTGGATTAACCCTAGGCAAATATAATTTACGTTGTAAGTAGTTTAAGGTGCAATATATTAATTTATAATAATGTTTTTTAAATCTCTTATACAGAGCGTTCATTACAAGTTGGACAACTCGATAGTTTTAAAAATGCTTTATTTCAATTGTTTTAAATGGGACCCCCCTAATTTTTTTAGGCAAAAGAATTTATCTTTCGAAAACCTTACTTTTTTGTTAAACATGTCATATATCTAAATATCATAGTTTTTGAAATATTTTAGGATTTGTCTTAAATCAGGGTAAAAAAGGAAAGTTCTAATTAAACAATTTAGTCAAGATTGCTTTGGAACAAAAAATAAATAATTTTCTTTGTCATAGCTGTCATTGCAAAATTATTTCGCCAACATTTTGTGCTTTATTACTGTTTAAAGTTTAGTTTCCGGAACTAATCTTATCGAAATACAAAAATATGAGTTATGATCAAGTTAGTTTAGGAAACTAAAAGTTAAACAGTAATAAAGTACAAAATGTTAGCGAAATAATTTTGCAATGACAGCTGTGACAAAGAAAATTATTTATTTTTTGTTCCAAAGCAATCTTGACTAAATTGTTTAATTAGAACTTTCCTTTTTTACCATGATTTTAGACAAATCCTAAAATATTTCAAAAACTATGATATTTAGATATATGACATGTTTCAGTGTACATTATAACATTTAGGTACAACTATTGTTACAGACTCAAGCATTTCATAAGGTTTAAGAATCACTCGTAAAGTTAGCACGATACAACGCACAGTGAGATCTAGCTACCAACAAGTTGAAATAAAGCAAAGTTTTCCAATAAAATCGGTATTTCTTAAAATATAGCAGATATCAAAAATTTGACAAATTACTTTCTTTGCTATGAACCAGTGATTCAATTGACGTAAAGTGATAAAATTTAAAAATGTTATTGTGAAAGTTACACGCCATTAAAATTGGAGCAAAAATTATCGTCTTCTTTAACACCCTGTATATAAAATTTTCTGACAGTTAAAGAAAATCCAACATTGACAATTGTTTCCCAAGGAATGAATCTATCAACCATTCCAAACCGTAGGTCGATATCATATCTGGTTCAGAAAATATTAACTGCTAAATTAAGGTGAAATTTTTCTTGCTCGAAAGCAATTGTCCAGCAGTTTATTTAAGATTAAAATGGCCTAAAAAAATGAATGCCGGGTCACAACAATTGGCGGAATTATGACACACATCTTTTAACAAGAATATTTAAAACCCAAAAAATGTTTGTTTTTCGCTAAAATGTTATCATATTAATATTCTGTTAGTACTTTAGGTCAGGATTTAGGCCAATAATAATACGTCTTTGCAACAATACAGCACACTACTTTGGATTAATTGACTATATGGACTTTGTAATGCGTAGATGTGCTATCTCGCAATAATATTGTTAGTAATATGTTTGGTGCTTTTTTATTTAAATATAAAGACACAAATTACATGTGTTGTTATGCCTTTGATATTAATTTAAAAATAAAGCTAGAGGTGCACACAGGAGTTCCTTAATTAAATCGTATCGTATTCTATAATTTAAATGATACAAATAAAATTATAACTCAAAACTCACATGATAAGTGAATGGTAGAAAAGGTTTAAACTTTCATTGTCTTTATTTATTTCTTATTAATCACAACGTTTCGACTGGTAAGTATCTTCAGTCGTCTTCAGGTCAATACCAGTTTAGCAAAAATATTTTCATGTGGTTGCACTCATTCCGTTCGCACAAAAAAATTATATTTTCTGCATATAGTTCCAAATTTTATGGCAAAGAGTACTCCTATGTGCGGCAATCGAATTAACACTAATTTTTTTTGAAGACAAAAATTTTCTAGTGAAAAAAATTTGGTTTCCATAAAGATCTGTTATCATTCCTTAGTATATAAATATAACTAAAGAATAATTTCAATCTTAGTATACAAATATCTGTTGAACTCAAACGTTAAAAACTATTTTTACAAGTACTAACAGAATCGTTATCAGTGGCGCTAATTTTTTAATATTTTCAGTTCTAAGAATTACTTGTCAATAACCATAAACATTATTTGTTTATTAATGTTCTACCGGGTGTAATTATATCGTTTTTAAGATAATTACAATAATAAAATTTGTAATAAAAACAAATATATCCAGAAACATTTGCATAAGAACCAACGCAGAATAAATTCCGATGTTGATAAGCATTATTGTGATGTAAAAAAAATTATATTATTGTTGATATACAGGGCGAAACGAAACATTTTTAAATGGAAACCCCTGTATATTATATTATTTTCTAATTCTCTATAAAATTCCACGTATATTTTATATTAAAAGTCATATGTCTAAATTCAATTGTGTTTGAGATATTGACGGTTATAATATGAAATACTTTGACAGGCTGTAGCATTGGAACGGCGCATCTTAGAGAAAAATGGTTTTCATCACCCTACCTTAGTTTTTAGTCTCTATCTAAAAGTTACATCTTCCGGTTTAACATGTTAAACCTGTAAAACTATTTTCTTTTTGGTTCAATGTGTTAAACCGAACGTTCTAACTTTTAGATAGAGAATTAAAAACTAAGATGAAAAAGTAAAAACTATTTTTCTCTATGATGCGCCGTTCCAATGCTACAGCCTGTCAAAGTATGAAAATTCCATATTTTAAACGTATCTATCTCAAAAACAAGTGAATTTAGACTTATGCTTTTTATACAAAATTTACGTGAAATTTTATAGGGAATTAGAAAATAATATAATATACAGCAGTTTCCTTTTAAAAAATTGAATTTCACTTCTAACCTCAAAAACACGATGCTCTACTGTTTTTTTATTCTTGTATCATAATTAGCTGTAAAAATAATACTAGTTTGCTAATTTGAACAATTTTGCATCTTTAATAATAACAAAGTGACCAATGGTGGACACTTAATTTGGATTACCCTGTATATACAGGGTTATTCAAAATTACTTTAACGAACTTCGGGATATGGTTGCTTACTTTATTGTAAGAGAAAAAGTTTTAATGAATTATTTTCTTTAACGGCTTCGTTTGTAAAATACAGGGTGTCCAAAATAAAAAAGTAGTAATTTTAAAATAATTAATAAATCAGTAGAGGTTTTATAGTGAAATTTGGTGAATTAAATGAGAAGGTAAATATAACTAATTTAAAAGTACAATGCACTCTCAAATATAAGTTATTCTCTGATATTTTTTATAATATTATGTCACGAGTAGAGGGAGATGGTATGTTCACCATTAATTTCCACAGGTCCTACTGCGCATGGGCCAGCAGTAGCTCCGTTTAAAACAGCTTAAACAGCTCTGTTTAAGCTAAAGCAGCTTTACAAAGCTGTTTAAGCTGTTTAAAACAGCTAAAACGGCCCTGCTTAGAACAGCTTTGTTTAAAATAGCACTGTTTAAAACAGCTAAAATAGCTCCGTTTAAGCTGTTTTAGCTACTGCCGGCGCATGCGCAGTAGGACCTGTGGAAATTGATGGTGAACATGTCATCTCCCTCTACTGTCACGCCACTGATTTTTTTAATGAATTCTTATTTTAATTGTAATAAAAACGCTATATTGTATTTTTCGATACGGGGGATGGTTTAAGAGTAATATTTTTTTTTAAAGTAATATGTAGATTTTTTACAAGTGGGTTCTGAAAACATAATTAAACTGTTATAGATGTAAATAATTGCTTCTTGTCAGTAGAGATATTTTCTTGCTATTTTATCATAGTTTTAGCCTGTTTTCTGGAAGTTTTTTCTTTTATGTATTATGGATCATTTAAGAATTAATGCTCATTAAGCCTATATGCGTTTCGTTTTTAAGCTAAGGCCAACTATTTACTCCTAAACCATCCCTCGTATCACGGAAATAAGATGTTTTTATTACAATTAAAGTAAGGATTTCTAAAAAAATAAAATAAAATCAGTAGCGTACCATAATTTTCATAAAAAATATCAGAAAGTAATCTTATCCCGATGCCACTGGCTTTCTTTGAGAGTGCATTGTACCTTTATACATGCATTTTACCGAAAAATTTAAACTCGTTTATTACACACCCTGTATTTCCGAAACGAACCCGTTTAATAATATGGTTCATTAAAAATTGTTTTCTTTAAATAATGTCTTTAACCAAATCCTAAAGTTTGTCAAAGTACTTTTGAATCATTTATATTCTAAAATCAGTGAGAAAATATTTTAAGTGGTTTTGCCAATCACTCGTCGTGTATCACCCTGTATTAGGTAATAAAAGCAATAGGTATCCCATATGTAGCTTATTTAATACCAACCATATTAAGAAAATGTGTCTGCCTTACACCCTAAGCTCATAGCATTTACCTTGAAAGATTATTTTATTTAAATAAACTGCTGGACAATAATTGCTTTCGAGCAAGAAAAATTTCGCCTAAATTTAACAGTTGATATTGTCTGAACCAGATATGATATCGACCTACAGTTTTAAATGGTTGATAGATTCATTCCTTGGGAAACGATTGTCAATGTTAGATTTTCTTTAACTGTCAGAAACTTTTATATATAAAGAAGGCGATGATTTTTGCTCCAATTTTAATGGCGTGTAACTTTCACAATAATATTTTTAAATTTTATCACTCTACGTCAATTGAATCACTGGTTCATAGCAAAGAAAGTAATTTGTCAAATTTTTGATATCTGCTATATTTTAATAAATTACGATTTTTTTGGAAAACCTTGCTTTATTTTAACTTATTGGTAGCTAGCTCTCACTGTGCGTTATATCGTGCAAACTTTGCAAGTGACTATTATACCTTATGAAAAGCTTGATTATGTTCAGTAACAATAGTTGTACCTAAATGTTATGATGTACAGTGGCGTACATATAACATTATAAGAATTCGTCCATTTTTACTCAAAAGAGACCTGATATTTGATATTTTGTACATTTTTTCTAATTTTTTAGTTTTTTATATCGCACTACAGGTATATTATACAGTGCTTACAAAATTTTAACAAAGATAATTTTCTTAATTTAATATTCTTGGAAAAAATGTATTTATTAGTTTCTAACTTTCTAACACTATTCCTAAAATTAAATTTACATTGAAAGGGACTTTCATATTAAATATCACTAGCTACCGTCAAACCAAAGCCCGTTAAAATCAAACTAGCGTTACTTAATTTTAAGGATCCCTTTCAATGTAAGTTTAATATTAATATTAAAAATCGGTATTTCTTAAAATATAGCAGATATCAAAAATTTGACAAATTACTTTCTTTGCTATGAACCAGTAATTCACGTAGACGATAAATTTAAAAATGGTATTGTGAAAGTTACACGCCATTAGAATTGGAGCAAAAATCATCGTCTTTTTTTTAACACTCTGTATATAAAAGTTTCTGAGAGCTAAAGAAAATCCAACATTGACAATTGTTTCCCAAGGGATGAATCTATCAACCATTCAAAACTGTAAGTCGATATCATATCTGGTTCAGAAAATATTAACTGTTAAATTTAGGCGAAATTTTTCTTGCTCGAAAACAATTGTCATGCAGTTTAGATAAGAATATTTGAAACTTTTTAAATAAGTTTAATGTTTTAACACAATTTTAATTATATCTGGTGTTAATCATATTTGGTATAAAGTAAACACTATTAGCGCAAGCAATAATAGTGCGGTAAGAAGCACTTGCAGCACGGGCGTAGCTACATATATACTAACATCGGATTTTATTCCAGATTGAACCCCTGAATGTTTTTGAATATTATTTTATAGAAATAGAAAAGTTAAATGTATGCTTTAGTGATTGCATTGCTTCTGTGCCTTTTAAAATACTTTAGCGAATTTTTCAAAAGGATGTTTTATAGTTTTCTTAAGTGGCGATATCTCCGTTATCAAGAAAAACTAATGTACAATCAAAAATAGTAATATCAGTATCTTTTGTGCTTATACTATAATTTGATTTTCTCTCTCTCGCACTAAATACGTTTAATCTTAGTATATTCTTCCCATTTTTATTTTATTTTTTTATAACGGATACATCTCAAGTTTAAGAAAATATCTAATCCTATAGATATAATTTTTAGGTGCATGATATAGTTTTATGTTTTTTTTTTATATATACTGAACAATATTTAATACATTCTTTTTATGAAAATAATTGAATAAAATATCATGCTTTGACTACCCTTTAGATCAAACTTTTTCTATATAATCAGGGTCATTAGTCACCTGAAAATAGTGCTGCTTAAATAACAGTAACAAAATTTAACCTTATTCAATTATTAACATAATGTATGAAAGCGTGGACAAACTTTTTTTTAAATGCAATGCAACACTTTTTATCAGTTTTTCAATAAGAAATTTTTATTTGCACTAATACAATCAATTATAAAATCAACAATAAACTTAATAAATTAAATACTAAAGCAACAGACGTGCTATGTACATTTTTGTTACACTATAAGTGAAATCATAGTAGTCATATAGGCTGGTCACCAAAACAACAAACGAACCAGGAAAATAATATTTATACTTTGTTTACAGATTTAATACAATATGTTACTAAATGGTATTTACTTGGATAACTCCTTTACCAATTATTGTAAGATTTAAAGTGCAATAAACGTTATCCTAACACGCTTGGTTTTCAATAAATGGTGTTAAACGTGTTAACCCTGTATACCGGGGGACAACGAAATCCCTACCCACCTTGTCACATCCTTATAAAATTATACATTATTTTGAAATTTTGGTAGGTTATATGGTTACACGGCGCGCACCTTTTCAGTATTTAAACGTCTGACGGTTACTTCCGGTTAAACCGGAAGTGCACACAACTTTGTTATCTTAAATAGAACACCCTATATATCTTTATAAATATTCATTCTAAACATAAAATATGTATCATATTGGGTGTTTCACGGTAAATGGAACGTTAGACATTTATGTAAAACTGGTGATACGTGTTCTTCAAAAATTTGGATGCTCAGATAAACAACCATGGTCTATCGTTTTAAAATATATTAAGCAATGCGGAGTTGCCGCTTCTACCCGAAACAGGTGGCAACATCGTTATTTTAAATAGAACACACACATATTATATTATTTTCTAATTCCTTATACAATTCCTGGTATATTTTGTATAAAATGTCATATGTCTAAATTCAATTGTTTTTGAGATATTGACGTTTAAAATAATTATACCATTTTTATAATTTGGCTATAGCATTGGAAATGCGCATCTAAGAGAAAAATGGTTTTCACCTCCTTATCTTAGTTATTAGTCCATTGGATATATAATTATATATTGGATAGAGAATAAAAAACTAAGATAGGGAGGTGAAAACCATTTTTCTTTAAGATGCGCGGTTCCAATGCTACAGCCTATTAAAGTGTCTTTAATATACAATTTCGGAAAAAATTAGTGGAAATGTGCCAAATTAGCCACACATTTTATTATTTTTACAAACAACAAATGAATAACTAAAAAATTTAATATTATTTTTTTATTTCTTTTTAGGTATTTTGTATCAATGAGTCACAACTATTTCACTTCCGGTTAAACCTAAAGTGCTGTAGATTTGACATATAAACGGAAATATCTCCAATAATTTTATTGGCACTCCCACTTTTAAATTTACTCTTCAAAATTATCTTACTTTTCTAAATATTTTTTAATTATGCTTCCCGATGTCTTAACTTATTAGTTTTTAAGATATACGCAATTAAAGTTTTGTTACATTATCCAACAAGTCACAATTGATGTTAATTTACTCATAGTTTCATCTAAGGTAGCTATGGACTCCCGCAGATATGTTTACTAATTTCAACTGTTTTACGAAGTTATTATATTATTATCCATTGCTACCTTAGATTAAACTATGAATAAACCAAAATAAATTGTTTCTTGTTGGATAATGTAACTAAACTTTTAATTGCTAATATCTAAAAAATTAATAAGTTAAGACATAGGGAAGTATAAATAAAATATTTAGAAAAGTCAGATCATTTTTAAAATTAGATTTAAAAGGGGTAAATTCATTAAAATAATTGGAAACATTTGTGTTTTAATGTTATATTTTGCAGCACTTCAGGTTATACAGGAAGTGCATTTTGACGCACTCATACGGAATACCTAAAAAGAAGTGAAAAGTAATATTAAATTTATTACTTATTCACCTGTTTTTTGTAAAAACAATAAAAGGTGTGATTAATTTGAAAATTTCAAACGTCTTTTTTTCTCGAAAACTGTCTTAGATAGGACATAGGATATGATACATGTTTTATGCTTAGAATTCTTCGTAGAATTCATATTTTAAAAACTATATAGTGTGAAACCATATAACCTACAAATTTCGTAATAATGTTTTATTTTATAAGGACGTCACAAGTTGGGTAGGCACCCGGTATAGATTGTTAACCCTTGATTTTTCTTAGTAAATTTAATTATTCATTTTCTGAACTTCTAAATAAGTATTTTAGGTTTAAACCCTTATTTTACAACCTAAAATAACTGATAATCTTAGCCAGTTTTGTCAATTCTTTTCATTCAATGAAGCAGCAAATGCAAATAAGAATAAACAAAAAAGGCTCTTTTAATTTTAAAATCGCATATACCTTTTAAAACTCGTCATTTTAGGTAGAAGGAAGTGTCTGAATTTTTGTAATTAAAAATAATTTACCGCTCCTTGAAATGCGAATAGAAAATTTAAATTAAAATCAAAATAAGAAAAATAAATAAATAAGTGACTTTATGAAATATTCGGGTTGTCTTAATTAATGTTTATACATCTTGTATACTCAAACTTAATGTTTTTAAAATAACGTCAGTTTAATGCATCTGGTAACCAGCCTAAATTATTAAGAGAGAGAACTATGAATCCGTGTAGAAATTTTTTAATATCTTATCATCACCCAAATTGTTTTGAGCCGTATTTACTACATTAATAAAACAAAGAGTTGTACCCATTTGCTTTAGAATATCTAATAATTTTATTATTATTCGAGTGATTGTTTGCAAATTTAAAAGCTATTATTGCGTATTTTTTTTAAACTGATTAATAGGAATTGTTTTATATAAATATCTATTTTTATTTATATGTAGACAGACATGCATCGATGCAATGTTTGTACGCATATGTAGCAGGTTTGTTCCTGTTGTGCTAGTAATTTAAATATTTTCAAAAACTAATTAAATTGTAATTAGTTATGTCAGTTTTCAAAACAGTTTAAAGATTATTTTAAAAACTTGGCTTAAGTAGAGTTTTTTTTTAATAAATTATTTTGACAATATCACTCATGTATAAATTATCCCATTTAAAATATTTGCTATCAGATAAATCGGAAAGAAGAGAAATGCAAGTGGATAAAAAAAGCGGAGTAGAGGGAGCTGATATAATCTGCATCAAGTTATCCCTAGCTTCTACGCATACCCCGGCAGTGCGCAGGCGCGTGGCGGTTTATAGCTGTTTTAGCGGTTTTTTAGCTGTTTTTAACGGTTTTTAGCTGCTTTTTAAAAACAGCTAGCGGTTTTTAAAAAACAGCTAAAAACAGCTAAAAACCGCTAAAACAGCTATAAACCGCAACGTGCATGCGCACTGTCGGGGCATGCGCAGAAGCTAGTTATAACTTGATGCAGAACATATCAGCTCCCTTTTCTAAGCGGATAAATTTCATTCATTTTCATAGTTTTACTTATTTGTTAAAAACGTCCCTGTCCTTTAAAACTTGTCAAAAGTAGTATTTATTTCAGAATCAAATGGCCATATTCAATAAGGTCGAATAGGTCAATCTCCTGGTAACTTTACAAGCCAGATAATTTCTATAGAAACAATTATTGTCTCAGCAAGTGTTTCTTTAGAAATTATCTTGTGGGTAAAGTTACCAAGAGATAGATCTAGAGGACCTAAAGGATTCAAATTTTGAAACCGTCCTAAACTGACAATTCTGGGTTTGAAATGACAAGTGTCTGAATAAGTCGACCAAGTTTTTTTAGTTTTTTTTTAAATCAAGCTCTCGTGATTTTGTGCACCAGCTCTGGTTAAATTGCCAAAAAGTAAGTACTCGAAAATAAGCTTAAAAAAATATTCGGCTAAATTTAAGCTCTTATGGTACCTATTACCTGTGATAGTTCAATTTTACATAAAAATATAAATTCACTAGCAATAACCGAATTTTTAGTTTTGGTTTTTAATTTTTGCGTTTTCATTATTGACAAAAACAAAAAATACTTTTTCATTGCCGTTTTTAATGTTCTACAATATGGCGTTATTAGTTTTCAAATTCAAAGTTTCGTTCTTAAATACCAACCTAAAGTCAATTTTTTTAAATACGAACCTGAAATGTTAAATACAGTTTTAGGTAGTTCTAAGATTTTGAAATTTAACACGAATTAAATATTTTTCAAATATTAACGTTTTGTGATTTAATAACACATTTTTTCAAATTATCTCTTCATATAATTACGGTCCTGAACATTTAGACTACTACAAACAAAAAAAAATTGTAAAATTCCAAAGTCCATTTTTACTCAAACAATCCTGTTATTTGATATTTTGTAAGAAAAAAAAAACCAAAGTCTCGGTTCTAAATGTAATTCTGTCTGTCTATCTTTGGTACATGTTTCGCCTAAAACTGGCATCATCACATCTTATACTAAGTTAAAAATATTTAAAATGGTTTTTTGAAATATCTGGAATTTTCTTTCACCAAATTATTAGGCCTTTGTCACAATTTAATTAATTTACCGTTTTCGAGATTCCCTTGCACACACACGAATTTGTAGCATCCTGTATATAAAACATTATCATTTCTATGGTCAATTAAAAAAAAATATTTTAACTTAAAAATTAATTACCAAAAATTACCTATTTGGAAAAATGTAAACTTTGATGTGATATGAAACACAATTTATTCATAAATATTAACCCTTTGGCCAGTTCTCGGTTTTCGAAACCATTTAAAATAACAGCACAACAACAAATCTACTGTGTATAAAAAATTACACCAATTCAAGTGAAATGTTAAAGTAAAAATGATTTATTTGCTTTGTTCCCTAAAGAAAAATCCCTCTGAAATAAGGACTACATTAATTTATTGAGGTTAGTAATAAATAAGTTTTATTTAACTGTAATAAGCACTAAATACTATATTTTATGTAATAACTTACTTATAAATTTGCCAACAATACTAGTATCGTCATAAGTAAAATAAGTAAAAACGAAAATAAAGTTGATGCGTATCAAATGTCATTGCCATTTATATAATCGTCAATTAACGTGATCAAAATATTAAAATTTATAATTTAAGTAGACAAAAAATAAATATTTATTAAAATATGACAAGAAGTTTGAGATTTAAATACTCCTGAAATCTACTTAAGCAGGCATAAAATAAGCAATTATTTTTATATTGGTAACATTTTGCCAACTAACAAAATCCCGCTAATCGATTTTTCATGCGCTAAAATCTCCGCGCTGGCTGATACCTGAAACCGGATTCTCGATTTGCTGGAAATAATTATATTTGCCGCTGAATATGAAACAGGTTTTTACAAAATTGTTTGTGCGGATTCCGAGAAAATCACGTTTGAAATAGCGTTTAGAGGGATTTTGTTGGTTTGCAAAATGTCACCAATATCATGTCATTTCATCTTATTTTGAAATATTAAATTTATTGTTATTAAAGATGTATGCCTGTTGGATTATTATTATTATAATTATAAAATAGTTATTAGGTCCAATTTTCATCAAAATGCAATCAATCCATTCCATTCGCACTTTATAGAGGTAGGCTGTCTCTTAGGCCACTAAGTACAATGCGTGTGACTTCACTTTATGCAATTTTTGAACAGGGTGATGGCAAAAATATCAAGTTGTGTAAAATCTGCGGATTTTAAAATTATTAATGTTTCTAAAATACGAAACTATGAAAATTGAATTTTATTATTGTGTTGGTTACAGCTTTATGTTAGGTACTTACTGTACCCCCTACTGCGTAGTGCCATTCGTGTCAATTAAAAAAGCATAAAACTTTTTTAATTTTAATCGTGTTTGTACGCCGGCAAAAACATTTTTCAAATTTAAAAAAAAATTCAAAAGCTGTTATATTATTTAAACCGATTTGTCTCCTTGGTTTTCGAGGATGGGGAATACGAAAAAGTGTTGATGACAGCTTTATTTTAGGTACCTGTTGTACCCATTACAGCTCAGTGCCATTCATGTCAATAAAAAAAAATTAAATTCAAAAAATAGTTATATATTTTTTTTAATTGACACGAACGGTACTGCGCCGTAATAGATACAGGGTGGCCCATTTGTCTGACAAAGTAATATATCGTCTCTACTATTAAAGATATCAAAAAAAAGTTTTTATAAAAGTTGTGAGGTATAAAAAAATATATGTTCTAAAATTATTTTTAAATATACAGGATGGTCCAAAAAAGTAGGACAATAAAAAGATACATTTTTTTAAATAGAACACCCTATATATTTTAGCATATTTTGTTTCCTTACAAAATTGTCCATATGACGCCATATTTAGTTTTTTAATTTTTTGCAACGTTGCCTATCAAAATGCAAAATTCTTAAAATTTTGGAAAAAACATGATAGTAAAAAATTACCTGTATTTCTCAATAAGAGTATCGAAAATCGAAAATTTCTTGTAAGCTCTTAAGTTTAGGGATAGCTAAACTGTCTTAAATCTTTAAGTACCGAAAATTTTATACAGGGTGTTTTCTGTTGACCTCCAAATATACAAAATTTTAAAATACAATAACTCCGTTTTTTCAAATGAAACACCCTATATTTATTAGGCTCATCTGATAGATATTGTAAGTATCTTTTATTATTGTTAAGTCATACCTATACCTAAATTTACTAGTTTTGGCAATATTTCGATTTTTATTTAAATTTTAGTGAAAAAAACTATAATTTTTATTTTTCTAGTAAGCCATGACCAGCAAACTAAAAACAAATGTAATTAAATATTATCCCATATTAAAATAAATTGATAACCATAGTTAGTTACGTATTTATTTAATTTAATAAAATTTTGTTTTTATTACGCAACTGGATATTAAAAATAAGTTTACAAACATTATAAATTTAAATATAATAATTATAAATATGATATTATATTCAATTACATTTGTTTTGACTTAGCTGGTCATGGCTTACTAGAAAAATAAAAACTATAGTTTTTTTCACCAAAATTTAAATAAAAATCGAAATATTACCAAAACTAATAAATTTAGGTATAGGTATTACTTAACAATAATAAAATATACTTACAATATCTATCAGACGAGCCTAATAAATATAGGGTGTTTCATTTGAAAAAACAGAGTTATTGTATTTTAAAATTTTGTATATTTGGAGGTCAACAGAAAACACCCTGTACAAAATTTTTGGTACTTAAAGATTTAAGACAGTTTATCTATCCCTAAACTTAAGAACTTACAAGAAATTTTCGATTTTCGATCCTCTTATTGAGAAATACAGGTAATTTTTTTCTATCATGTTTTTTCCAAAATTTTAAGAATTTTGCATTTTGTTTGGCAACGTTGCAAAAAATTAAAAAACGAAATATGGCGTCATATAGACAATTTTGTAAGGAAACAAAAAATGCTAAAATATATAGGGTGTTCTATTTAAAAAAATGTATCTTTTTATTGTCCTACTTTTTTGGACCATCCTGTATGTTTAAAAATAATTTTAGAACATATATTTTTTTATACCTCACAACTTTTATAAAAACTTTTTTTTGATATCTTTAATAGTAGAGACGGTATATTACTTTGTCAGACAAATGGGCCACCCTGTATAGTAGATATCTAACACAAAGCTGTAACACTTTCCGTATTCTCCATCCTTGAAAATAGAGGGGAGAGTGGGTTTCATAGCAACGTAAATGGCAATATCACAATTTTCGGATTTTTTTTTTCTAAAAGAACACGAACGGCACTGCGCTGTAATAGGTACAGTAAGTACCTAACCTGAGATAAAGCTGTATCAAACACAATAATAAAATTCTATTTTCATAGCTTCGTATTTTATAAAAATCAATTTTAAAATCAGCAGATTTCATACGGCTTGATATTTTAGCCATCGCGCCCTGTATACAAAAGACAAAAATTTAGGTCACACACCGTATACTTGGTGGTCCAAGAGATAGCGTAATAGCGTCATAAACTGAAAATGAAATAGATTTTTTGAATACGGTTATAAATATTAATAATACATTTTTGACGATTTTACCAACAGCAAAATTCGAAAAGATAAAATGTTAACTTTGGTCATAAAGTCAATATTACAGGACCGTTTTAAAAAGAACTTTTTAACTGTAACCGAATGATATTTCTTAACACTTTATTGTAATAACAAGTTAAACAAGGACCCCGATCTTAGCTGCAACTTAAAATTAGGAACTTAAATAAAATATATAAAAAATTACTATAATAAAATTGTATTCACTTATTATATGCGTTGTGCCTATACTACAATTTCGTAATAAAGCAATAAGTCTTTTAAGAGGTTTTCAAACAGGCTATTTGGTAGAGTTATTTAATTTTAACAGTGTTATTGAGCTCCTCCATCGGATAAAATATTAAATAAAATAATAAAATTAATAGTTTGGACCCCGCTAAATAAACTTGAACTTATTATTAAAATTTTAAAAATTGGGGTATACACTAAGACACTAAAAAATAAATTATTTCCTAAATAATATACGTAGATGATGACAATGTTGCCAAAAAGCGATGTTCCAAAACTGTTAGAACTTTTTTAAAACACTATCTACATTATTTTTACAGGGTAATTCCTAAGTTGATACTTCTTTTTTAGCTGTGTATAGAATTCATTAAAATAAACAAAATTTCCGAATACCTTTTTTCATAAAACTCAAAAATAAGTTACTTACATTCATTTATTACACTATGGATCAAAAAATACTGTTCTGCCTTACTTGCCCGTTAAATAACATTAAGAAAACTTCTGGGTGTAGGATGAGCCCGCAAGGAAGAGCGTTCTGCGTATAATCTCGAAACAGCAGCCTCACTTTGACGACACTCGCTTTAAATTAGCACCATATCTACTAGTTCATTGTTTTCAAATTTTACCATTTTCACGTGTCAACAATTTAAAATTAACTTCCTTCAGAAAAACACACCGCAGCGGAATGCCAAATAACTCAGCACTGACACGTAAATTGCATGACTAATAAGAGATAAGACAAACAACATAAAGTATAGCAGAATACGTTTTGATAACCAGACCCGCACTTAGATTTTTTACTTCTGTATCTTGCCTATTTTTATGTTTTTAAAAAAGGTATTTAAAAATGTCGTTTTATTTTAATGCCTTCTATACACAGCTAAAAAAGAAGTATTAACTTAGGAATCATCCTGTATAGCTAAAAACTCTATGTATACATATTTTATAGAGCTCTAAATATGTCAAAATTTAATTGTTTTTAAGATATTACCATTATAAAAATGGCATACTTATTCATACTTTCACACTACTAATTGTTGTCTAGATTTTCACTTTGGCGTTGATTTAAGACGTGAGGGCAATAATAGTTGTCTAAACCGTGGTAAATATATAATTTTTTCCACTACTAACACATTTACAATATTAAATTATTAATTACAGTTAACATACCTTCTTCGGGTTGCTTCTGTTTTTTCAGTCAAGTTACCTTTGCTTTGAAATTTGCTGCATTTTTTTTATCTTGTCAGATGGCATTCTTAGTTGTCAGTATTTGACGATTCATAAAAAAACTCAAGTTTTTTTGATAACCTGGTTGTCTAAACATGACGTTTTCATATATTTTTAAAATAAAAAAAGGTCAAGTTGCCTGTTTTATATTGTTTTTGCCAGAAGCCTCTATTATTGACCGTTGTCAATAACGACGGGCAATAATAGAGGCTTCTGGCAAGGGGTAAAGAAGAACGATTTCTAAAGTTAATAATCGGTCAATAATAAGTGATTTTAAAGTTAGTAGTGGAAAAATAATTTTACTATCTTTGATGTTAAAATTAACACCTCTACCAAACGGCCTGTTACAAATAATGGTAATTTATAAAAACGATTTCAGATTCCTTATTTACTTACCTAAACGGTAACGATAAATTAAGTCACCATGTCTGTTCGTAGGATTAATCGGGTTGGCAGTGAATTGTTTAGAATATAAACCACGCCGTACGCGCAGACATAGTTGCTGTCAGTTTAGTTTATAGCCTTTAAAAATTAATAAACAACATTGTGTCCAACTGGGCTTAATAATCATTTGGGCTATAATAGAATGTCATGTTTAACTTTGACAGTAAAATAGTACTTTAACGTCATACCGGGTCCGGCGGGGATGGAAGATTAAATCATTATCGAGGAGCTTATCAAAAATACTAAACCAGCATATGGTATCGACTTAAAAGCGGCATATTTTAAAAATACCGTTTTTTTGGTTTAACATGTTAAACCGGAAGTTGGTATTTTTTGATAGAGAATAAAAACTAAGATAGAGAGGTGAAACCCATTTTTCTCTAAGATGAACCGTTCCAATTTTACAGCCTGTCAAAGTCAAAAATGCCATATTTTAAACGTCAATTACTCAAAAACAATTGAATTTAGACATATGACATTTTATACAAAATATACGCGGAATTGTATAGGGAATTAGAAAATAATATAATATATAGGGTGTTCCATTTAAAAAAATGCAAGTTTAGTTCGCCACACTTTTTTGAGCCACCCTGTATAATGTAAAATATTTTTAAAATATGCCGCTTTTAAGTCGATACCATATGCTGGTTTAGTATTTTTTATAAGCTCCTCGAAAATGATTTAATCTTCCATCCCCGCCACGTTGGCGGACCCGGTATAGTACAAACGACATAAATACAGCAAACATGTTTTTTTACTTTAAAAAATTGTATTATTTTAAGTAAGCTATTTTTTGTCTCTTTGGTAGCATCTAGATTGTTGTTGCGTAAAGTGTATTTTTTACCCTTAATAAATATTATTTGGTTCCCATGCAAGCTTTCCCAATAACCTTTATCCGGGAGAAAACCTTTTTACCGCAATTGTTGCTCGAATTACTATTTTGGAAATATACAGATAAGGAAAAATGTTGGCTGAAAAAATGTTCTTAAGTTAGAAAAGTTAAAAAATATAAACTACAGCAAAAGAAAAAGAAGTGAATGAATATATTCTCACCACATCGCATCGTCCCTCATCGTTCTTACTAGTAAGTGTCACGCTTTCCTCAAAATATTTATTAATTTTTGTTATTTACTATACAACAGAACGTTATTTGAATGATAGAGAAGTTTTGGACTTACATTGTCTTTTTTTGTTTTTAAATCACAATGTTTCGCCTAGTGAGTATCTTAAGTCACAGGACTGCATCCTTAGTTATGCTTCAGTGCACCTAGCTGGTATTTATAGAGATGTCGAGATTAAATTTCTCATCCGCGAATCGTTTGAAAGTTTGCTTGTTTAAAAAAATATATCTGGTTTAGTGTAATGACAATTTACTTCATAAAATATATTATTAACCCGATCGCAATGTTAGATTTTTGACGAGAACTCGAAATTTAAATTCCATGTGCAGTAGAGTATATCGAGACTTATTTATAATTAGATTTGCGGGACTAAAATGTCGGTGCTAGGTCCGCCATCTCGGAAAAAAAGGGGAATTGTTTTTTCCTTTATGCAGGACTTTTCTATAACATGATACAAAAATTACAAGGTGTGATATATAGAGGATGTGACGTCCTCTTATTAGTAAGTTATCCAAGAAATAGATAGGGGAGTGGGTGGGAATGGCGCTCAGTGGGGAATGACGCTCACTGCAATTCTACCTAACCCAGTCGAGTTTACTATGTCCCCCATGACGTCGTTCCTTCTTAGTAGCCCTCCGAATCAGTCGCAGCCATTTTTGTGTCGATCTTTAGCATCGATCGGCGTATCAGACAGAAAACATGTAATTAGCGATTTTAATCTAATATTTGTGTCTCGAATATCTAAAGGTAAGTTGTAACACTGTTATTTTAGGGTATTGTATCGTTTATTAAATCGATGTAGTGTGTCTTGGACGTAGTTTGGTGTAAAACTGTTTATTTATTTCAACCTAAAATAAGTGTGTCACCATTTTTGTTAAAAATTTAGGTTTGGGGCAATACCGCTCAGGTTGAGCGTGATTACCCTATTACTGAGCGGCATTGCCCCAATGGGTATCTGGCTGTAATCGTTAATATTTATGAATAATAATTCATAATTATTTTAGTTTTAGATGGTTCGTAATAGAAAAAGGACCACAACTAAAGCACAATGGTCGCCAGAAGAAATGATGGCCTACGGAAAAGTTGCGGCGATTGAAAACACAATTATTAAGGGATTTACTTCTGCCGGGATATATCCTCTAAACCCCGCCATATTTAACGACGACTTTCTATATTTTGATTCTAAAAATGACCAAACTATGGATAATACCGCGAATATTGTGAATGAACAACAACGTTCCACTAGTAGAATAGGAACACTATCTTATTCTATAAATAAAGTAATCAAGGGTCCTACTAATTATGAAAAAAATACTACTGATGGCAAAAATAATACTGCTACGGGTAGACTTCAAGAACTTGAAACATCGCTACAAGATATATCACCTCTCCCATCAGCTTCTGCAACCAATTTTAAAGCAAATAAAAGACATGTTGTTAGAAAGAAACAAAAATCTTAAATAATAACGTCAACACCGATGAAAGATATTTTAGAAGAAAAACATAAGAAAAAGGAAGAAAAACTTGAAAAATCGAAAGGCAATAAGATCCAAGAGGAAAAAGTACGCAAAGTGGCAAAAAAGGTTACATTTGATGACAGTTCTAGTGAAGATTCAGATGTCAGCATGACTGGAATTACTGATGACAATGAACCTGACGACATAGGAGATATGCAAGACACAGAAAATAATGTCTGTGTATGCTTTGTGGCGAATTCGGTCGAGACCGAGAATTGTGGTTCCGTTGTGTTATTTGCGAAGGCTGGGTTTACGCAGAATGTAGCGGGGTTAATAAAGCTAAGAATTATGTATGTGACAACTGTCAGTAAAAGGCTTATTTTGCGTTTTTATTTTCTGCGCTGGTTGAGCTGTTTGTATCCATCATCTGATAATATGTAGGCTTTCGCTATCTCGCATTGTATCGAGTTGAGTTTGTTGTTTTGTTAATTTGTTCAGTAAATATGTCAGTATTAGTAGTTGTATAATTTTAATTTCTATTATTAAGTCTATGAATATTTCTGATCGCTATTACCCCACCGGTGTGGGTAATTGCGCTCAGAGCACTTATTACATTTTTTGTTATAACCAAAAAATAGAATATATTTTATTCAAGATATCCCAACTAAATGCTAGAAAAATAAATATTCTTTACTCAAATTAATTTTCAAGGTCCTCTAAATCAAATTAGTCACAAAAAAAATTTTTTTGCTTAGGTGGGCGCAGTTCCCCCCTCCTCCCCTAATCATTTGTATTGTGTTACGGATAGAAATTTTACTAATAATATGACGTCACAGCTTCTGAATATCATACCTACCATCATGGTTCTTTAGCAACAAATACGTACTATAAGACCAACATATCATGCATCAATGATTATAATAAGCATAATTTTTTTTAGCTTAAATTTTGTGATGACAATTATTCAATAATTTAATTTAAAGTTATTTAAATAAACTTAAATAAAAAAAAAGTGTTTTGATGCATTGAAAATAAAAGTTGTTGATAATAAGCTTTTGTGCTGAGGTATGATCGGATCTTCTGCACATTTTAAAAATATTTTGAATTCAAAATATTTTGCGTTCAAGTAAGGTGTTACAAAGTTACTTTTTTTAAATTGGACATTCTGTATATTATTGTATTTTGAATCATACTTAGAATTCTACATATGTTTTATGTAGCACACTACGTGACCAAATTTAATTGTTTTTAAGATATTGACATTTATAAAGGAACCTTTATCCCACTTTGACGGCGCTCAAATTGAGCATCTCAGAAATAAACAGTTTTCACGTCCCTGTCTCTGCTTTTTTCTTATTTACGGGTGTCCCAAATTCTATGCGCATCATGAGTATCAGAAACTATAGGAGATATCGTATCAGTCAAGTGGTGGCAAAGTTACGGAATTTTGTGTCCAGTAATATCGTAAAAAAAATTTGACCTTTCTTTTCTACTTTTTGAAATATTCGAAAAAAAATTACATTTTTACATTTTTTTTTTTTAGTTTTTAGTATCCTACAGAGTTGAAATTTTACATGATGATTCACTTTTGATGACAATATATTTTTATGATGAAAACCCCAACAAACCCGAAACCATTCCTCTTTTATCATACGGAGTTGAAATTTTACATGATTATTCAGTTCCGATGACAATGCATTTTTATGATAAAAACCCCAACAAAAACGAACCCATTCCTCTTATCCTACTGAGTTGAAATTTTACATGGTAATTCAGTTCCGATGACAATGCAATTTTATGATAAAAAAAAACGAACAAACCCGAACAATGACACAGTTATTTAAATGAATATACTAAGAAAAATATCCAATGAAAAACTAAAAAAGAAATAAATAAACTAACGCGACAAGCTTTTATATAATAAACTTTTATAATATAACAAAAGGATGGGTTTGATTTACTTTAAAGTTTATTTTTTTCTTTCTAGCGCATTCGAATAAAAGCTTTTTTAAAAGTTTTTTTAATAACAGATTATTTAAATGTCAATATTTTACAAACAATTAAATTTAGACAAATATGGTGTGCTATAGAAGATTTTGAAGGTTTTGAATTCTAAGTTTAATTCAGAAATTCAATAATATTCAGGGTTATTTTATTTTAAAAAATATAATTTTGTTACCTTTTACTTTTTGAATTCAAAATATTTTTAAAATGTGCAGAATTTCCATTCATGTCTCAACAGAAAAGATTATTATCAAAACATCTTATCTTTAAGTCATAAACTTGCTTCGCGCAATCGTTGACTCATCTTTTACGACTGATATACGATTAAAAAAATAAAAAAGTGTGTAAAAGGTGTCTAAACTAAACTGACAGTTTTTCTATTGTGCATAGCGAGCAGTGTCCCTACGACAACCTACTAATATTAGTCGTATTTTTTCGAGAAATATATACAGGCATCGTTGCACCTACTACAACAGTTTAAATATATTGTAAAAATTTGACGACGCACCAAATAATGTCCTGTTTGGCTTTTTAAACATCTTTTTAAAATGCCGCAACGTTTTTGCCACATACCTAGACACCATGCAAATTATTATACATATTGTTTATGTTTACACTCTCATAGTCAATACTATTACAGAATCATTTAATTTGCATTGGTACAGTTAGGAAAAACTACGCTTCCCAAGGTACAGTACTGTACTTGTAGTTATAGCACTTTAATTAAAATACATGTTTAAAAAGACAATTTTTTTTTTCTATAAAAAAACTATTAACCACCACTCAAAAATATTAAGTGGTCAGGTGCATGTTGAAAGAAAATTAATTTAACTAATCTTATAATATAAGGCCACTTCTGTTTTGGCAACTGGTACATAGTATATTTTAGAATCATTCCGAAATAACTTGTGATAAAATTTTAAAATATTAATAAAAATGTTATTGGTTTTTTTTTAAGCGAATTAATGTAAAGTTTTATATTAAATTTAAAGAAAAAATACATCTCTTGTTTGAAATTCTGTTTATTTTTGTACCAGAGTATGATTATAAGTTATTCCACTAAATGAAATACAGCGTGTCCCGCTTTCAACGCAAGATTCCATAGCATCTATTCTAAACTAATCAACTTTACAATCATTTTTGAAAACAGCGTTATTAAGGGAGAGGCTTTGGGTCTACAATTTAAAATAATTTTAAATTATACTGGGTGTCTTAAATCACATATCAAACATGCTATTTTTAATCGGAACATTCTATAGGTACAGGGTGTCCGGTAACTTATGAGCCGTAGAGTAACTGGAGATACTAGACATCAAACTAAGCCGATTATGTCATATAAGTTTTTTCGGATTGTTACTCGTTCTAGAGATACAGGGTGTTGAAAGTCAAAGTTTATTTTCGAAAATAAGCCATAATTTTAAAACGGTTTAATGAATCGAATTATAAGTTGGCAATGTTATGTTTTTATAAGCAAGAAATAAGAATTTGTAGGAATTTTTAAGTTTAAAACTAGAGGGCGCTAGATGCATACACTGGGCTTCATAAATCTATGATTTTTTTTCTTACCTGTGATATTAGATGTTTTTCAATTATAGTTTCTTAAAGAAGGGCGTTTTCTGAGTTAAAAAGTGTACTTGATTGATCTTAATATCTTTAACGGTTTTCGAGATATTTCCCTTTAAACATCCCAAAGCATAAAAAACATAGTACTTACCTACATAATTAAATTATTAATACATAAATTATATACACCCTGTATCTCTAGAACAAGTAACAATCCGAAAAAACCTATATGGCTTAATCGGCTTAGTTTGATGTCTAGTATCTCCAGTTACTCTACGGCCCATAGGTTACCGGACACCCTATATATTATTATTTTTTCGAATTCTTTATTAAATTCAAAGCATAATTTGTATAAAATACCAAATGTCTAAATTTAATTATTTTTGAGATATTGACATTTAAAATATGGCATTTTCAGACTTTGACAGACTGTAGCATTTGAACGGCGCTTGTTAGAGAAAAATAGTTTTTACCTTTCTTAGTTTTTTATTTTCCATCTAAAGATATCAACTTTCCTTTTAGCATGTTAAACTAAAAAACCAGTTTTAACTTTTAAATAAAGAATAAAAAATTAAGATAGGGAAATAAAGACCATTTTTTTCTAAGATGAACCGTTCCAATGCTACAGCCTGTCAAAGTCCGAAAATGACACACTTTAAGCGTCAATATCTCAAAAATATACGAAATTTTATACAAAATAAGCATATAATTTTGTGCAGAATTATAATGTAGTATGTTTGATATGACCTGACTATTTGTAACAACCTGTATAGTTTAAAATAAATTTAGGTTGTAGAACTAATAATGCCTCCCTATAGCTTTGATTTGGAAAAATATTAAAAGGTTGAGTAGTTCAGATGCTATGGAATCTTGCATTGAGAGCAGGACACCCTGTATAAGCATGATCACTTAGTATGATTTAGGTGTCCTATTTTGAATACACCTTCACAAACTCAACTTTACATAATTTCTCAACTAATAGACTAATTTAACTTATTAATACTTAAAACTTTATCTCTTTATGTTTATCGTTTTTTTTTACATACTTGTAATAATTTAGTTGTCAAAGAAGTAGCCTTAAACAATCACTCAATATAAACACAAACATATCACTAAAAATCGGAAGCCGTTTAAAAGTTTCAAAAGTTTTTAGGTTAGACTAGCAACGGGCCACCATGAGAAGTTAGTTTACCCATTCCTTGCTAAGATATTGTCAACTAACAAGTATAATGTCTGATGTGATATATGTATCCCATTTTCAATATTTTAAAAGTGTAACAAATACTTTGTGCTTTAAAATGTTAAAAAAGGAATACTACTAACGTAGAACATAGTAAATGACAGCTCAACAACTCCATTGTTAACAATACACATATACAGATTCCCTAAGTCCAACATGACTGTCAGTGATTCATCGCTTTCATATAGAGTGCAGCGGGTTGTACAAAGTTAAAGGAAACAACTCCAGTGTATTTTCAAAATTCTATTTGAGCAGAATATTTATTTTGATCGAATTTTTTCCTTTGCCTTCGTACAACCCGCTGCTCTCTATATGAAAGCGATGAGTCATTGCCAGTAATTTTGGACCTGGAGTATAATGTGTGTTTACATCTTTTTGGCAAGTTGGCATAATAACGAACAACCTTAAACTTATTTTTGTAGTTTATTCATCATGTTTTTACTCCTACGTATGCGTTACACTCTTAGATATTGCACCACCTGTAAGGAACAGACGGTAATATCGAAACAATTCTCCATACAATCATTTTATACTTCTCATCTTTTAATGACATTTGTTAAGCTTTCATTTGGTTACTTTAAAGTGCCTGTAAAACTACCTCATCACAGATGACTGTAATCAGCATTACTATTTACTTGTGTCGCATGAACTGGCATGCAGTACTTGCACCTAATGTAAAACGGCTTTTATATACCGGATGATTTACGACGAGCTTGCATTAGAACTTTTGAGAAAACTACTGAAAATATTTTTTTGAAAATCTGTAGGTTTAAGTTTATCCATTGCTAGCTTTGTGGATTCAGATCTAGATCGCGCTGCAGTCACCCACTGGTTTTGCAGCACTATTCCGTAAATGCCGTATGTAAGTATAAATAAAATAGTTGAATCTAGATCTGAATCCACAAAGCTTGGAGATGTATGAAGAAGCGAAAAATGTTTCCTAACCTGGTGAAGTGGCCGTTCCGTGCTTGATTTATTTAGATTTATTTATATTTCTACGTTTTCACGTTAGATGGCTATATCTTTTGCATTGAGTTGATTCCTTATAATGGCGTTACTGGGTTTTCATCGCGTTTTTATTTCTTAAAAATACCTTGAAAGAACAGGCTCGCTGTACTGGGGGTCGCTTACGGGTTATAACTTTCTGATGAGTTCTAACAAGAACGAAACAGCCTGTCATTGTCTACCTGTGCCCCAGGGATTCCATTACCTTTGGAGTCCCTGTGTACTTTAATGCAAAAGATAGACGCACTACTCTGTCCGCTTGCCGCTAAGCTTCTTTTGTTTATTATAATTTAATGTAAAAACCAAAAATATAATAAAAAATGCTATATTGAATTTAAAAAATTAAAGTTGAAGCTACTTCCGGTATAACCAGAAGTGACAGAAACATATTAATATTTTAGTTTAAGAGAGCATATGAATAAACTTAAACCTACAGATTTTCAAAAAAATATTGTCAGTAGTTTCCACAAAAGTTCTAATGTAAGCTCGTCGTGAATCACCCGGTATACATAAACACAGAAGAACTGCAAGCAATCTAAGCCAATTCGAAATTTGCTCATGGAGCAACTAAGGCAAGAAATCTTACAGTGATTTGTCAATGGAAGGTCGTCATGAAAGTACTTCCAAAGCCAAAAAAAAGAACTAAATGAAGACGGTATTGATTTTACACTTGTCGCGTTATAAGATTTGAAAAGTAACTGATAAAATCACATCATTTTTACATGACAAACTTTAAACTAGCTTCAACTTTGACTTTGAAAACAAATGTTTCCAAATCAGTTAATAGGAAGGAGCGGCGATATTTAGTGGCCTCCTATATCACCAGATCTCACTCCTTTGGACTTTTATTCATCATTGAAAAAATAATATCTACAAAAATAGTTGGGTTTATAGTGTAAATTATACGTGAAATTTGATTGAATACTTTTGCCCACATCTTACGGGAATTTAGAGATAGACTTGGCTATTGCCTAACAAACAATGGCAAACATTTTGAACATCTAATAAAGTAGCTTTCTTTAAATTTTAATAAAATAGATAATAAAAGCTTCTTCTAAATTCTTCACTAATAAATATTTGCATTGTTATATTTCTATATATTTGCATTCATTTACTATAATCTCGTATGTGTAATCAAATTTAAATAACAGTTAGTTGTTTAGCTAGGAACAGGTGAACTGAGCCTTGGCGCTTTATAGTTCAAGAAGTATGTACGACATCTACGGCACTAGCGGTTTTAACATCATTTTATATTAAACTGAGCATATTAAGGCCATGTTAAACCACGAAGGAAGTACAATTATTTATCACTCGTACACGATTATCACTGGCGATTAGTCTAGATGAAATCTGGTAATTCCTATAGTGCTTCTTATGGAATCTGAAAAAAATTATATTTTACTCTTTTCAATATTGAGAGAGGCGAGAAAATAATTTGATTCAGACTAAATAGTTATTTATTATACAAGGGAAATAAGCATTAGATTTTAGCTCGAGGTTGTGTTGTCTCCCGACGCGAAACGGAGGGAGACAAAAAAGCGAGAGCTAAAATCTAATATTTTTCGCGTGTATAATACACTATTTTTTTCTGTGACGGAAAAAGCGACGATATTATTACAATATATTAAAGTCAGAAAAGTATCGATGTGAAATTTGACTTTTAAACTAGTAGGTAGGCTGTTTTACTTATAGCGACAATTGGACCTGCGGTTCTAAGGAAACCTTTAAAATAATCAAATATCTGTCAATTTAATTCCGTGATTTAATATAAAAAGTAAGAACTTTAGTGGTTATTTAGTAGTTATTTTAAATAATATAAAGTTTAAAATGTCTGATTCTGAGTTTTCTCTGACTCCACCGGAATTAGTAGAAGCAGCGAAAGTAGCGTCACAAAAATTATTGGCAGCTAAGTCGCGCAAAATTTACGAAAACGCGTTTTCTAGATTTATGGAATGGAAGATGAAAAAGGCATACAGTTCTTTGTCAGAGAGAGTGTGTTATTGGCCTATTTTTCGGAACTGATACAACAACAAAAGCCATCAACAGTGTGGTCGAATTATTCAATGATTAAAAGTATGTTACAATCCAACAATAATGTTGACATTTCAAAATATTCCAAACTAATTACATTTCTAAAACAAAATGGGAAAGGTTACACGCCCAAGAAATCTGCGATTTTTACGAGTACAAATATTAGTGATTTTTTAAATAATGCTCCGGATGAAGTTTATTTAATGGCCAAGGTTGTTGTTATACTTGCGATTGCAGGAGCTTGTCGAATTTGCGAAATCAGCCAGGTAACCATTAGATGATATTGAAGATTCGGGAACATTATTAATTGTGAAAATTAAGCAAACAAAGAATGATGTCAATAGGAGATTTGTAGTTACTGAAAAATATTTTAAATTTTACCGAATGTACATAGCCCTTCGTTCAACAGCAGCAAAGGATCGCCGCCTATTTTATGCATATCACAATGGAAAATGTATCAATCAAGTTGTGGGTAAAAATCAGTTTTATAAGGTACCCCAAACAGTAGCTAATTTTCTTCAACTTGAAAATGTTACGTTATACACGGGTCTTTCATTTCGAAGATCGTCTGATACACTTTTGCTTGAACTGGAGGAGACTTGTTGACACTCAAGAAACATGGCGGTTGGAAGTCATCAACGGTCGCTGAAGGGTATGTTGATGAATCGGTAGCACACAGGACAGAAATAGCTAATAAATTGTTTAGAACCTGTGGCAGTGCTGAAAGAACACCCGATTTTTCCCGGTGAAAAAAGTAATTTCACAAAAAGTAATATTTTATTACCTGTCAACAGAGATAAAATGTCAAACTCTTTTCCCGTCACAGAAAAAATATTTTTTAGTGGCGGCTCGTCAGGTGAAGTAGATGAAAACCAGGAGGACACTTTTTCGATTAAATATTAATGTACCAATACAGCTACCATTTTAGCCCATAAAAAAGTAATTATGTTCGAATTAATAATATTAATTTAATTCGAATGTAGCTATTCATAATAGGGCCACGGTTAACTCCAATGGACAATAATTATAAACACTCGTATATTTTGGCGCGCCCAAACCGACCGTGTCCGTTAGCTCAAAGCAAGTGAAGACCCAACGCCCGACATGGCTTTAATATTCACCGTTGATATGGTTACGTGACGGCAGTCACGCGAGCAGCATGCAACAATTGACATTATGATGAAGGACAATTTAAAAATAGATCAGTTGTATGCACCATTGTTTTAGCATTGGTTCGCCTAACCTTAAGGTATTTATTTTGAGGCTTCGCGAAACTTACGGTTATAGATTTCGTTCTTACGTGATTTACTGTGTGATTAAAAAGTTTTGTTTTTATTTTTCACTTAATTCAGTAGTGTACCTATGTACTTAGTTGTGTGTTTTACAAATAGCCCTAAATGTAGCCCCCCTCCGAGCTCAGAAGCTCGGTTTCATTAGACCTTTATTTTTTCCCTTTGGAGAAAGGGTTAATCCTTTCTCTGTGCTTTGGACCTTAATATTCCCGACAAATCCGGAAATATACCACCAGTTTTCAACTTTGTTATAAAAATGAAAGTTCTCATTGAATTACTGACGAATCAACCAACGTGTATTGACTACGGCTCCGCCTCCTTTTTCATATAATTTAACTTTTGTGTATATATATAGTAAAATGTGTTATTAATTTCAAACTGTTTTAACAGTTTTCCAGCAAAAAAAAAACAAGACAAAACAAATCAATAAAAATTAACAAATATCTAGCAAATTACAAACTATTTGCTTTTACAAAAACAAATTCCCTTATAGCCGTAAAAGACCACTGAAATGTACTGTAAACAGAGAAGGCCGAGTCCATTCTTAATAGGCATGAACAAAATTACTGTTTTTAATGAGTTACTCTTTAACCCCGACTTGCTTTAAAGAATTAGCTCTGTGAGTTAACTCACTGACTCACTAACCCCACAGATATCGATATTTTTTGGTCCCATAAAAACGCGTTTTTAGAAGAAAAACACCTCTTGAAAACAAATGTTACCCTTCCAAACAAAAAAAAAGACGGGCGTTGCCGTCAAAGTATCTATTGGCTGCCGCGAAAACCCATTTAAAGTGACAAAAACACGAATATTTTCAAAGTTATTGTCCAGTTCACAAAAGAGCGAGGAGTTGACTCATTTTAGTAGGAGTGAGTTGACTGAATGATTCACTGTGCTGAGTCGACTCTTTAAGTCAACTCACTCATGAATTATCCATCTCTAATTCTTTTAACACGAATGGAAAAACATCAGCCCCGCCGGTCTATGCCAGGCGCCTGTCCTGGGTAGATAAATATCCATAGTATAAAATGAAATAAAACTAGTATTAAAGGGAAAAAAAGAAAAATCTTTATTTGATTTGATATTAGTTTTCGGAACTTAAAACCGATACCGACGGGTCAGCGCTACCTAGCGGGACTCCTGTAATTATTGTGACGAATTTCTTTACAGGTGATTTCCTCTTAACATTTTTGCTTCTTTCTTTAGTTTGTTAGTGGGGCTCGTTGTATGCTCTAGATTTTTTTTAAAGGCAAGAACCTAGTATTATTGTAAATAAACTTGAACGCACCTTAGGTTTGGCGTTTTCCGCCCAGACTAAATATCTAATGCCTCTGGGGTCTCTTGAAACTATGGCGGAGGTACGTGGCGCAGGCTTTGCTACGTTCCACAATTATCTCCACCAGGTGGTCTTCGATGGCTAGCAGTGGCGTGGGCAGCGGGAGCAGGCTAAACGTTGCGATGTTGAGACTTTCCCATTGTCAGACGGCGCTGTTCGGGAACCTTGGAGGCGGCAGTGGGGGAGGCTGAGAACAGGCAGTGTCTCCGGCTCGGGAAGAGTGCTCGGAACCAGCTATAAGAAATATTAGTGAATGTGATGAGGAAACGATGTGTGATTAAACTTTCGGTGGTTCTCCTTTTGTCATTAGTATGGGCTTCCACAGCTTATATTTTAAATTAGTAGATATTTATAAATTTAAAAAAATGCATGATGTCCAGTATCCTGCAATGAAACAGTCAGGTTTGCTAACACCCGTATTCACCAACAACTATTTTTTCACTATCAGTCGGTTAAGATTCTTGTCAGTCTGTTAAATTCTATTCTCGTATTCACCATTGGATTTTAAGCCTTATCAGAGAGTTAACATTAACAGTAAAATTTTGAGCTGATAAGAAAAGAAAACAAGCTATTAAGTTTTAAAATTGTTGTTAGATTTATAACAACTTGACAAACACATGACAAATAATAACAATTAATAGGTTTTTCGTTTAAAAATTAATTTAGACTATCGAATACATTTTCCACGTTTACTACTACGTCAGACTCCGATGATGAGGAAATCGTACGAGAAAGGAACGTAAAAGTGCGTAACAATGTATTTGAAGAAATATACGATATTGAATTCAAAAACGGTTTAGAAGAAATAAAAACACATTTGAGCAATTGGCGAATCGGTTAGATGGAGTAGTTGAACCAGTAAATTGTAGAAATCAATCTATTTCAAGCATATATTAAATACTAATTTGTTTAAGATAATATGTTGCAGGATCATTTCAAATAAATATCGGGGATTTCCGATTTTGATGTACCTACTTTTGTTCCAATGAAATTAGAGTTCTTCTTCCACATAGTATAATTACTGGATGTCTTCCTATATCCAGTTTTGTCCATCATTAAATTTTACTACTGGATCCGTAAAATTTAATTTATTAGCGTAAAGTGACGTAAAGAACGGATTTGATTGATAAAACGATATTTCAGAAGATATGAGGTCGGAATATTTTACTCTGAAGTTAGTTATAAACTAGAATTGTCAGCTCAGACGTACGTACATCAACCTAACTCTCTGTTTGTTAATAGAGCGTCCCTGATTTATGGTGAATACGATATTTCATTAACAGACTGTTAATCCTTATACCGATGTTAACTATCAGACTATTAAGTTAAAGATGGTAAATACGGCTATAAGAGAGAAAAAGAAAAATATGATTGTATAACATAATATCAGATTGCACTAAGCTTTTCATCAAGAAGAAACTGACCTGACAACTTTAACTGTGAATAACAAGCTTATTAAAATTGGTTCCAAATATTTATGCTAGTACTTTGGAAGCGATAAATTTGGCTATGTAGGTAAAGGGACTGCAATCCCGAAGCAAATAAACAAACCCTGGATTTTCTGGATCTCTTTATATTAGCCCGAGATCGGAAAAGTATATTAAAATTTTAGCTACCCCGGATTGTAATCTCTACATGCTTCCCCGACCTGAAGCAGTTTACCGGGGAATTACTGATGCTTTTAACCTTGCACGCAATGCCGTGTATTTTAAGTCTACGACTGCTTTTTAGGTTAACTATGTTTGTTCAGAAATAAGATTTTGAGTTTAGTTAATAAAATTTCTGGTAATTTTTTTCGATCCTGGAATTATACTTTTATTTCTCGGGATTGCAATCTCTAGTAGGTACCCACACTTTTTACTAAGATAGAATGGAATTTTTTACCTAGAGTAAATTAAGTATTGGGAAATCTCTTTATTTGCTGAAAAAAATACAGAACGACGCCCGCGTTTATTTTTAGTTTGGCATACTTTTTTCTTGTCTTTATGAAATTTACCCCTCGTTGTGGGGTAGAAACTCGTCCACAACTTTTTTCTCAAATGTATTTGTATGTAATGTGATTGGAAAGGACATGAAAAAGGGAATACGACCTATTATTTACTTTTGAATTTCGGTAATCTAGAAAGGCAAAGAAAAACTGATCATTTTCCAATAATTAATACAACATGTTTATAGGTTGGAGACATTGACGTTTCTTCATTGATTGAAGAGTTTTGGACTTGCATTGTCTTTAATTGCTTTAAATCACAACGTTTCAACTGGTAAGTGTCTCCAGTCGTCTTCAAGTAAATACTGAGTACTCTAAAACACTTCAATCATTTAATTGATACTACAAGTTGGGTTTGGCCGGCGCAGACTATTAAAAAAAAACATTACAATATTTAGGATGGCCGCCACGATTGCCGGACCTTAATCATCTTGATTATTTCCTTTGGGGCGGTTTCTCCCCCAAAAGAGGGGTAAATTATGCCAAGTTAAAAATAAATGTAGACATAGTTCTGTAATTATTCAGGAAATAAAAAGGCTTCTTAATACTGAATTTATTTCAGTTAAAAATCCACTGTCCTTTTTTTTTCGTCGTATTCTAACCTTATTTATATGACCAAGCGCATCTGAGAATGGATCTGACGAATTGAGAAGGAAAATTCCTTAGTTTTTTACTTATCTTTGATACCTATTCTACTTTTAAGTGATAGTGTGGTGGTGGTGGAAGGTGGTAAAGATCGATGGTATATCTGAATAGTGTGGAAGCAAGTGTTAAGACAAATTTATATTTTTGACTATTTTTTTTTTCATTAATAAATACAGAATCAAACTAAGAAGCATTTTTTAGAAAAATACATTCTTGTATATTGAGTATACCGGGTGTCCCATTATGGATGGCCACCGGCCGTATCTCGAAACTACTGGGCATAGAAACTCGGGAAAAAAAATTATAACTAAAGTGGCCATGAAAAAATCCTGGAAATAACTTTTAAGTTCCGCATTTTGCCGCAAGAGGGCTTAATTGAAAAGGAAATTTTACATATCTCCGAAAATTCCACATTAAGGTATATCTTTGGTAACACCATTAAAGAGCTTGGACAATTATCCATCATTTTGGTTTTATGCAATAAGGGGGGGGGGGGGGGGGAGCTGTTGAAAGTGTAATCATTTAAATCGCTGTAACTTATAAACGACTTATCCGATATTAGCAAACTAAACACTGTTTGGAAGAGAAATGTATGCACTTTTACCAATCGTATTTAGTTGTCCATAATAGTTCTCAGAAAAAATGTTAGAGGGCGCAATTTGTAATAATAACACATTTTTTGATTTTACTCCGAAAAAATAAATCATACGGTATAATTATGATACCATATTCGAAAAGTAGATGAAATTTGCTAGAAAAAATATTATTTTTTCGGAGTAAAATCAAAAAATGTGTTATTATTACAAATTGCGCCCTCTAACATTTTTTCTGAGAACTATTATGGACAACTAAATACGATTGGTGAAAGTGCATACATTTCTCTTCCAAATAGTATTTAGTTTGCTAAAATCGGATAAGTCGTTTATAAGTTACAGCGATTTAAATGATTATACTTTCACCTCTTATTAAAGTCGGTAAGCCAATGAGCATAAGACCAAGATGATGCATAATGGTCCAAGCTTTTTAATGGTGTTATCAAAGATATACCTTAATGTGGAATTTTCGGAGATATGTAAAATTTTAAAATTTACTTTTCAATTACGCCCTCTTGCGGCAAAATGCGGAACTTAAAAATTATTTCCAGGATTTTCTCATAGCCACTTTAGTTATAATTTTTTTTCCTGAATTTCTATGCCCAGTAGTTTCCGAGATATGGCCGCTCGTCACCCTTAATGAATCACCCGGTATATTGAGTATATATAAACCTTACTTAACCCAGCGTTAAAAAAAAATCGTCCCTCTTTTTACGGACAAAGTTCATAATAAATAGCTTTCCTATGGTAATGTCTATTAAAAGGTGATTGGGACAATTTAATATGGAATTTCCAGAAGTAAATAAATCAATCAAACAATTTATAAATTTTTGATTAGTAAATTGAATTTTGGTTAACTATTAGAAAGCAATTACGTTTTTGCGTTATTTGTATTTACATAAGCGTGAATATCTTAGTTTGGGTGCAAGAATAAAAAATGTAACACATTAAAGCATTTTGACACAATTCTTAGAAAGATAGTAAATGTAAACTTATATGTACGCGGCTAGGGAATCCAATCCCGCAAATGCTGGATCCCGCGGTGAGTTCGCGGGATTGACATTACGGGATTCAATGTGCGGGATTCGCGGGATTTGAGGGACTCGATGTGGGTGCTGTATGTTAATAAAAAGTTGTTTTATGCAATTAAAAACAGAGTAGAGTAGCAGGAAAATATTTATTGCAGATGTGAATTTTTTTTTCAAGAGCGATTACACATGATTCTGCAGGGAAGCTACTGAAGATTCTCACTAGTCCTGCGTTCCAAAGACTAACGGCTCCAGCGTTAAAAATGTGAAGATTTAAACTTAAATAGCGTCGATTTCTTAAGGATAACCACTCACTCATCAAATGTTACTGTGAATCGCTGTTTAAAACTTTTAAGGCTCCAAGTTCTTTGATTGTTTTCTTTTTAATTGATTATCCGTAGGCCATTACCATACCTTGAATTGTACTGGCAGAAGAAGGCAATTTGTGGCCTCTGATTCGAATAGTTGGCGCATATCGATCGATGTGTTAAACTTTTCAAAGGGTATACCATCTTTAGCTACTATTCCAGACACTCTTTCCTCCATCGAAACTTTTTTCTCATATGAAAAGAAAATCTGTAATTTTTATCTTCTTTGGTAGCACAGAAGAATCACTGACATCTAAGCGCTTAACAATTCCTATCCCGGAAATCCCTCGGATCTGCGGGATCGATGGGCTCAATCTTGCAGGTTTGCGGGATTAAAGTTTGGGTGCGGGATTAGATTCCCTATACGCGACAGTAGCTCAGTGGTGAGTTACTGGCTTTCAACTGTGGCGTTCCGAGTTCGATCCTCGGAGTGGGCATACGCATAATAAAAAAATATATGGAAGTGGGAAGAGTATAAAATGTATCATCTCCCAACCCACCCCATTCACGTCGGCCGGATGGGATAGGATATCTTGTGGGGTGAGGAACCCCAATCGGTAGGGAATGCAATGACGCAAGAAATTAAGGGTTGATAGTCTTTGGAGGAAATGTCGCATGACTGAGGATCGTGGTTCGAAACCCACGTTAATTTGTAGGTCCCCTGGGGAATGGCCGCGTGGTAGAGAACGAAGAGGTAAAAAACCAAATTCGAAACACTTATCTGTAGTTTATATTTGACTGTATTTGAAACTTTTATCCGTATTAAATATTTTTTTCTATATGTTCACCATATCTAAGAATCGTGTCAAATGTGTTCTGTGTAGAGTTTTAATGTCTCAAGCTTTTAAACAGCAGTTGGTGCTGGTTATGCAAATCGTGCTGGAAAATCGCTTTTCCTGTACTTATACCTGATACTGAGCCATAATACGATGTGTTTCTTCGAAGGTTGTATGATTTTAGTAATCGTCTCTCAAACGGGTCAAACGGGTCAAAGGGATTTGAAACTAACAAATAAGTATGTGTAAACAAAAATCCACCTGTACACGGTGATTCTTAAGTTAATACCTATTTTTTAACTGTGTATAAATGCCATTAAAATAAACAAAATATTCAAATAACCTTTTCTGAGGACACTGAAATAAAAAAAGCTTAAGTTATGTTTTCACAAGAAGCTACTATAAAGTTAACACCACGTGACTAGTTCATAACTAACTGACCGGTATACTGGGCGATATAAACTGCTGGACAATTGCTTTCGAGCAAAAAAAAATCCTTCTAAATTTAACAGTTAATATTTTCTGAACCAGATATGATATTGACCTACGGTTTTCAATAATTGATAGATTCATTCCTTGGGAAACAATTCTCAATGTTTAATTTTCTTTAACTGTCAGAAAATTTTATATACAGGGTGTTAAAGAAGACGATGATTTTTGCTCCAATTTTAATGGTGTGTAACTTTCACAAGAGTATTTTTAAATGTTATCACTCTACGTCAATTGAATCACTGGTCCATAGCAAAGAAAGTGATTTGTAAAGTTTTTGATATCTGCTATATTTTAAGGAATACCGATTTTTTTGGAAAACCTTGCTTTATTTCAAGTTATTGGTAGCTAGAATTTTGTAAGTGATTATTATACCTTATGATAAGCTTGATTATGTTCAGTAACAATAGTTGTACCTAAATGTTATGATGTACAGTGGCGATGGTTTATGAGTATAGTGTTAGAAAGTTAGAAATTAATAAATACATTTTTTCCAAAAATTCAATTAAAAAAATTATCTTTGTTAAAATTTTGTAAACACACTGTATAATGTACTATATGAAAAACTAAAAAATAAGAAAAATTGACCTAATCTAGGGGCGAGTACTTTCCAATATAAAACAATCGTGAAAAATTGTGAGATACTCATAAACCATAGACATATAGGTGTTTATAAGTACGCCACTGTACATCATAACATTTAGGTACAACTATTGTTACTGAAAATAATCAAGCTTTTCATAAGGTAATAGTCACTCGCAAAGTTTGCACGATACAACGCACAGTGAGATCTGGTTACGAATAAGTTTAAATAAAGCAAGGTTTTCCAAATAAATCGGTATTTCTTAAAATATAGCAGATTACAAAAATTTGACAAATTACTTTCTTTGCTATGAACCAGTGATTCAATTGACGTAGAATGATAAAATTTAAAAATATTATTGTGAAAGTTAAACGCCATTAAAATTGGAGCAAAAATCATCGTCTTTTTTAACACCCTGTATATAAAATTTTCTGACAGTTAAAGAAAATCAAACATTGACAATTGTTTTCCAAGGGATGAATCTATCAATTATTCAAAACCGTAGGTCGATATCATATCTGATTCAGAAAATATTAACTGTTAAATTTAGGCGAAATTTTTCTTGCTCGAAAGCAATTGTCCAGCAGTTTATTAGAAAAGAAATAAACATAAACAGAGATCAGCGTTGTTTATTTTATTGACTTTTATATCCAAATAAAAAAAAGTAAGAACTAATAAATTACTCCGTATATCCATAAGAACCTACAAATATTAAAAAACCTTTTTTCAGCGTGTAAACATCTTTAACCATTTAAATATTTGATAAACTTAAAGCCCTAATTATGTTAATAGCTTGTATGCCATTTAATTACAGTGTGTTTTTAAATGATTGTCCAAAATGTATTAAGTGATTGCTGATTTTAAGACAACAATTATAAAAACCTTCAAGAAATTAATTGTAATACAGGGTGTCCTATCGGGAACAGCATCGATCTATATATGGAAAACTATGCATAGGAAAATTTTAAAAATTTGACAGTATGCTAATGCTGATGGGGGCGACCGGGCTAAAATATTTTCATCATATTGGCACTTCTGGGTATACCGGAAGTAAGTGTCAACTTGCTTATTTTAAATAAAACACCCTATATATTATTACATTTTTGCATTCTACGCAAGATTCTAGGCAGATTTTGTATACCATGTCCTATACCTATGTCTAAGCGTTTTTGACATATTTGAATTTTTATGTCAAAAATGACATTTGCAAGCCTTAGAATAATTATCAATTTTTTCTATATAGAAGCCTTATTTATTTAATTTAAGTGGAATTCCTTGTTATAAAGGACCTGCTTTAATAGATATTTTATAATATTTTGATAACTATTAATACAAGGTGTTTAAAAAATAAGATTAAAAATGAAAATGAAAAAACTGCAAAAAGTCCAGATTTTCAAATGGAAACACCCAAATTTCATAATTATTTCTTATTTAGCATTAAAAATAAGGGTAAGTTTGTATAAGATTGTATATCCCAAAAATTCTTAGTTTTCGAAGTATTGCCAATTTATTATTTTTATATGTGGATTTTGCTGCAGATTTTAGGTTCAGTTACTCTTAGTTGGCTATGACGGAGTTGAAAAACAATCAAATGCTAAAAAATCTATAAAGCTGTCACTTACCATTTAAACATTATTAATAAGCACATTGTGATGACTTCTGTTTTTGCGGATATCGAATGGCAAATGTGACATGATATAACTTTATCATATTCTCCATAAATAATAAATAAGTTTAAATAATCTTCGTTTGTATAATTTAAGCGCCCGGGAATAGATAGATTTTTTTTAGCATTTGATTGTTTTTCAACGCTGCCATAGCCAACTAAGAGTAACAACTTAAAATCTGCAGCAAAATCCCCATATAAAAATATTAAATTGGCAATATTTCGAAAACTAAGAATTTTTGGGATATACAATCTTATACAAACTTATCCTTATTTTTAATGCTAAATAAGAAATAATTATAAAATTTGGGTGTTTCCATTTGAAAATCTGGACTTTATGCAGTTTTTTCAATTTCATTTTTAATCTTATTTTTTAAACATTCTGTATTAATAGTTTTCAAAATATTATAAAAAAGCTATTAAAGCATGTCCTTTATAACAAGGAATCCCACTTAAATTAAATAAAAAAGGCTTCTTTATAGAAAAAATTGATAATTATTTTAAGGCCTGCAAACGTCCTTTTTGACATAAAAATTCAAATATGTCAAAAACGCTTAGACATAGGTATAGGACATGGTATACAAAATCTGCCTAGAATCTTGCGAAGAATGCAAAAATGTGTTATATGCTCATATATCCACGTGTCGGATTTGACCACGAGTAACCCGGTGTCATGTCAGCATATTGCAACGAACCTGAGATGCTTTGTAATTAGTTACTTCATGTCGCAATTCACACGACCTGAAGTTGCTAAATAAGCATTTATATTATTATAAATACCTTAATAATTTACATTGTGGCATTCATTAACTTAAAGACCGTTACTCTGTCCGTTTTTATATTCGACTTTGTGTTATAATTAAAAGTACTGTGTTTGTGAATAATATAATTTTTTTTAAAAAGTTAAGTGAGTTTTGAGTGAGATAACAAATTGGCGCAGTCGGTAGGATTCTTCTAACGCTGTCAGAACAAGAAACTATCTAACTGGTAGCGGCG
Source organism: Polydrusus cervinus (assembly GCA_935413205.1). Taxonomy (NCBI): domain Eukaryota; kingdom Metazoa; phylum Arthropoda; class Insecta; order Coleoptera; family Curculionidae; genus Polydrusus; species Polydrusus cervinus. The sequence continues at coordinate 44,480,399 of OW284516.1, read as the reverse complement.
GATTCCAATCCCTTAAAGAATAACGGACCTGGAAACTTCGAGACAGCTCTTACTTGTCATACTACGGAAGGACCACCTAGTGAAACCCCTGGTAGTCAACTGTCAAGAACACGACCACATCGATGCTCCTATTGTAAGTTAATGAATCATCTCGTTTATTTTATTGCTTTATAAACTGTTCGATTTTCTAAATATTTGACCCCCATTTTACCTATTAACTTTGTGCTTTCCCGGTATATTATTTTTATCCTAAGCGATAAAACAATTATTTTGTGTACCGCGATATTTTAATTGTCAAAATTAAAATAATAAAAATGACTTCGCAGGATGAAATCGGTTTACCTGAAATCGAACCCTATAAACTATCAGAAATATTTTCTATTATCCCCGAATTTGAAGGGGATCAGATCTTTTTAGGAACATTTTTATACGCGTGTGACCATGCGTACGATATGGCTACAACCGACCAGAAAGTTCTCTTAGTAATCCATATCAAAAATAAACTTAGAGGAAGAGCTGCACAACTCGTGAGTTCTAGAAATCCTGGCTCATACTTAGAAATAAAACAACTTTTAAACTTACATTTCGGAGACTCTAGGGATCTTTCATCCCTTATACAAGATCTTCAAAGACTTAAACAACTCCAAAATGAGTCACCATTAACATTTTTCAATCGTCTTCAAGTTTTAAACGCGAAAATACACGCGAATATTCAAAAATCTACTAGCCTAAACTCCGACCAAAAAACTGCTCAAGCATCGCTAATCGATACCATGGCATTAAACACCTTATTAGTAGGGCTAGAACCCAAATTAGGCCAACTTATTCGTGCCGGAAACCCAAACGGTCTTTTAGAAGCCCATTCACGTATCAGAAGAGAACTCCAGTTATCATACCTGGAAGTACATAAAGTCGACAAGCCCAGCTTGCCAAAACCCAATTTAATCCCTAGAAGGTTACCACCTCAACCCTTAAAATGTTTTAATTGTGGCCGCCTTGGCCATACCGCCAATCAGTGTCGTGCCCCGCAACAACAACGCTATAGCTCGCCCCAAAATTCTGGTTTCCAAAGGCCAACCAATCAAACTCCTGCAACAAGCTTTTCCACTCAGACAAGTGGCCAATTTCAAAACCAATCGAGGCCTCAACAAAATAACTACTCACCACAAAACCGCCCTTCTTTCGCAAATAGAAATCCTAATTTTAGGCCTAATCCCCAAAGAACGTACCACGTTAATGCTAACGACTATCAACAGGACGATTTTGAGCCTTACCCTAATGACTATTACCATTACAATGACTTTAACGACTATCAAACCCCTTCGAACAATCAGTCTATGTATCCCGAATATGTTCAGACCAACGATTACTACCAGTCCGAACAACAACTAGAAAGTCACCAGGATTTTCCCTTACATCCCGTGCAACAATACCCTCCAGGAGAGAACTACCAAGCAATAGACCCCATAGAACAAATTCAGAGCCAGATCCAAACAATGAACCTGGACGATATGAATCCAAACCTCAACTTCCCGGAACAAACATTTCTTTAAGCCCGCTTCTTACCGTCAACTCTAAAAACCTTTACTATATCAAAGACAGTACCCAAAAATTTAATCTACTTATCGACTCTGGAGCAGGTATTTCTATCTTCAAAGAAGAAACGGTCAAAAACTTTAAGCAAAGGACCCCCGAAAATGTAATCATTCAGGGCATTACTGACCAAAAACTCTCTATTAACGAATCAACCCTAGTTCCGTTTACTTCAGGAAACCCCCATAAGGTTTACATTTACAACCTTGATATCGATTTTGATGGTATATTAGGCCTAGATTTTCTAGAACATTACGAATGTGTAATAGACCTTAAATCTAAACAATTGATTACAAATTTTAAAACTATTCCGCTTTATAAAGTCGAAAATCCGGTGGAACTAACAAACAAAAATATTTCGATTAACCAAAATGTAAACAAAATATTAATAGAACCTCGTACCGAAAGAGTATTCAAATTAAAATGCGACCTTGTAAATACCGATGCTATACTTACCGCGCAAGAAAAGGATAAAGTCAGGTTACCGAATGCATTAGTAAGAATAAATAAAAACGGTGAATTTTATACATCTATTATTAATGCAAACGCTATCCCAAAAGAGATCGTTTTTTCGAACATATTATTGGAACCGGTAGATGACACTACCGAACCGATATACAGCCTTAATGCCGGCAATAAAGAAAAAACGTGTCCGCAGGACAGAACCGCCTTAATACAAAACCAATTAAGAACGGAACATTTGAATGACGAAGAAAAAGAACTAGTCACAAATTTATGCTACGATTTTGCAGACATATTTTACCTCGAAGGAGACGCCCTCTCATTTACAAACGAAATAAAACACTCGATCGAAACTAACGGCGCACGCCCCGTTTTTACTAAATCTTACAGGTACCCTCAAATACATAAAGAGGAGGTAAAATCGCAAGTTAATAAAATGTTAAGTGAAGGAATAATCCGGCCTTCCGTATCACCCTGGTCATCACCAGTATGGGTAGTCCCCAAAAAACTGGATGCTTCTGGTAAGCAGAAATGGCGCGTAGTAATCGATTACCGAAAATTAAACGAGCTATCGGTAGGTGATAAATACCCCTTACCAAATATTTCAGATCTCCTGGACCAACTAGGAAAATGTCAATACTTCACGACATTAGATCTCGCCTCTGGATTCCACCAGATAGAGATTGAGCCCCAAGACGTCCCAAAAACTGCTTTTTCAGTAGAAAATGGCCATTACGAGTTTGTTCGAATGCCTTTTGGTCTTAAAAACGCCCCGTCCACATTCCAGCGCGTCATGGACAATATCCTTTTAGGCATTCAAAATGAACGATGTCTAGTCTACATGGACGACATAATTATTTACTCTCCGACTATCCATGAACACATCTCGCGGTTAACCGAAGTTTTTAAACGCCTCAGAAAATCTAACCTTAAAATTCAACCCGACAAATGCGAATTTCTAAGAAAAGAAGTTGCATACCTTGGTCACCTCATTACCCAAGATGGCGTCAAACCCAATCCATCAAAAGTTGATTGTATTCAAAATTTTCCAGAACCCAAGAAATCTAAGGACATTCAATCGTTCCTGGGACTAGCAGGATATTACCGCCGTTTCATACCAAATTTCGCGAAAATTTCCAAACCTCTCACCAAACTATTAAAAAAGGATACCCCTTTTCTGTTTGATACAGATTGCAAAACGTCTTTCGATGAATTAAAGAAATCACTTATTTCGAACCCAATACTTATCTACCCCAATTTCGAAGAACCTTTTCTGCTAACCACGGACGCCAGTGCATTTGCCATTGGGGCCGTACTTTCACAAGGCCCAATCGGAAAAGATCTTCCTATTGCATATGCTTCCAGAACCTTGTGTATTGCGGAAACCAAATATTCAACTATAGAACGTGAACTACTTGCCATCGTTTGGGCCGTAAAGCATTTTCGACCCTACCTATTTGGTAGAAAATTCACTCTGGTTACTGACCATCGACCCCTAACGTGGCTTTTCTCCATTAAAGACCCCGGCAGTCGTTTAGCCAGATGGCGCCTTAAATTGGAGGAGTACGACTATAAAATAGAATATAAACCCGGAAAAATAAATAAGAACGCGGACGCCCTATCTCGAATAAAAGTAAACCATTTTCAAGAATGCGCAAAATTTCAGTCCAAGTATAGTATTCTTGCTTCAAACGAAAATGACCAAAATAGGCCCTCCACGAACGAGTTACAAAAGATTCCGGAAGAAGAGGACGAAAATAGTGAAACGGAAATTGAAACGGAAAAAGTTAAAGACGAATATAACACCTTCGTACATTTGTACAAAACAAAATCAATCATCGACTATTCAAAATTCGAAATCTCCAATGCCCAACTCTTAGATAAAAGCCACAAAAACATAGTCACATTCTTTTGGCAAAATAAAATGGAAGATCTCCATTACAAAATTATTGAAGATATTTTCGAGGAACAACCCGAGTTTTCACAAGACAAAATAAACATTTTGGCAAGTAAAAGTGTCAAAGACCGAAAATATTTCATAATTCCCTTACGATACGACCCTGGTAATGTAGTATCCAATTTATTTTATATCCTATACAAAGGTCAAAACGAATTTGACAACGCAAACACGTACTGTATAGAAAACAATTTAAATTTACCTATATTGGAAATTCTTTCCTTTATTTTTGAAGAAAAGGAAATAAAATTAAAAATTTGCCAAAACATCGTTACGACCCCCGATGTTGATCAAATTCCAATAATATTAGATCAATATCATCAAGGCAAAAATAATCTACATCGTGGCATAAATGAAACCATAAAACGAGTAAAAGAAAAATACAACTGGCCAGGCCTTACCAAAGACGTAAAAAAATTAATAAAAAATTGCGAAGTTTGTCAAAAAGTAAAAATTTGCCGAAAAAACTTAAGCACTCCACTCGTGATAACTGAAACGCCAAAAACTCCCTTTGAAAGAATCAACATTGATATATTTGAATACCCGACGCGTAATTATGCACTCACTATTCGGGACGAACTCACCAAATTTACTCAAGCCTATCCATTGGGAGACAAAAAGGCCTCCACGGTAGTTAACACTTTGCTTATATTTTTCCAGCATTACGGTACGCCACTGCGAATTCATTGCGACCACGGTCGAGAATTTGACAACACATTGCTTAAAGATCTATGCGAACTTTACGATGTAAAATTAACCTTCTCGAGCGTTAACCACCCACAATCAAACGGTTCCTTAGAAAGGTTTCATGCTACCCTTACCGAAATGCTTAGAGCCCATACGGCAGAAAACCCCGACGAACACCCATTTAACATACTCCCTTACGCAGTTATTTGCTATAATAATACTAAAAATAAGACCCATGGTTTTACACCTTATGAACTCATTTTTGGACATACTTCCAATAGACCTCCCGAAACCCTATACAATCAAAAGGAACTGATTTCAAAATATGTTAGAGACTTAAGCAATCGAATGGAATATTACTATAAAGTTGCACGAATAAAAACCGAGCAGCAAAAAGAAAAAGCCAAAATACGATTCGACAAATCTGTCTCAGGAAAAATTCCTGATTACAAACCTGGCGATAAAGTATACGTTAAGGAATCGCAAATTAAAGACAAGGCTCAAAACAAATTTAACGGGCCCTTTGAAATAAAAGAAATTTTTAGAACATCGGCAACCTTGCAAAATCCTCTAACAAAACAAATCTCTAAAATTAATTTTGATAGATTAAAACCTTACTACGAATAGTCACTTCTTTTCAGACTCTTCGTGCTACTATCAGCCGCGACGGCGCAGTACACCATAACACCTATCAATAACACAGTAGGACTCTTCTTCCATGAAGAAAATACCATCAAAGTTTCCAACGACAAATGGACACTCTTGGTCTATAAAGAGCTACAACCCCTTAAAGATGCAATTTCAAATAATAATAAAATCCTTTCCCGTTTAGTAGAAATGTTCCAACTCCCTAAAATGTTACCTTTTAAAGCTGATGTCCAAACACACATTAGTCTCTTAACTCAAATATCGGACTCGGTGAGTCTAAAATACAGAGAAACCATGTCAGACACTAAACAGTATAATCTACGAACAAAACGTGGTATATTCAATGGCGTTGGAACTGTTTGGAAATCCATAACAGGTAACTTGGATGCTTCGGATGGCGAATACTTTAATGATTGCATCGAGAAAGTAACTCATGACGAGCACCAAATAGAAAATTTATTAAAAAATCAAATTTCGGTAACTACATCGGTAATCAGAACTTTTAATACCACCATCCAAAAACTTCAAATAGACGAGGAAACTTTTAATCAAGATATTTTAGAAATAAGGAAAGCTCTCCTTAATGTTTCAAATTATATGATTTTCTATGAAGGTCAAATAAAAGTATTAAATATATGCGAAACGCTAATGGAAAGCTATGTATTCCTAGAGGACTCTCTGAACGATATATTAAACGCAATAACTTTCGCACGTCTTAAAATTCTTCACAGTTCAATAATTACCCCAAGAGATCTGGTCTCCTCTTTACAAGATATTTCTCGATCTTTAGTAAAAAATAATTTACCCTTACCGACATACGGGTCAAACATCGCCGAATATCTAGACATTATAGAACTAGAAGCTTACCAATCCGACTCAAAAATAATTTTCGTGTTAAAAATACCACTAACTGATCCCGAAACATACACCCTTTACCACCTGTACCCAATCCCGATCTTAGATAATCGAACAGGTCTCCACCATATTCTTCCAACCACTCAAAAATATATCGCGCGTGATGATGATTCATTACTCTACATATCACTGCGAAACCTGGACAATTGCAAGCAATTAGGCACCAGCACCAAAGTCTGTTCTAACATCCTTCCATACCCAATCGACAGCGATGCCATGTGTGAAGCCCAGCTACTCAAACACCTTAGCAAGCTACCCAAGACATGCCAAACTTCACTGCTCCTTGCCAAGGATTACAATGTTCAAGAGCTCAGCCAAAACTATTGGTTGATCACCATCTCTGACTCACTACCAGTCACAGTTAAATGTGAAAATAAGGACGTTGTCACTAAACTGCTTAATATCAATTCCCTTCTGCAGCTACATCCTGGATGCACTGCCTTTATTGGGAACACTAGGGTCCATGCTAGATACCCTGTTGACAAATACAAAACGTTGTCATACCAAACTCATCCAGTAATAATACCCTTCGAATGCTGTGAACACCTTCCTGGCAAGCCTCACATCCCCGATCTAAAACCATTAAAACTGAACCACATCGACGTTGAAGATTTGAACATTGCACAACACAAACTAAATCAATATTCTGATGAGCTGGACAAACTTATCAACGAGCCTTTTGTGAACAAACATCTCCATTGGTTCACAATTTTCACCATCACCTTGATCGTTGCCCTAACGATCCTGTACGTCTTTTGTAAATGTAGACGTAAGAGACATCCCAGAATCGGATTGGCCATCACCAACGACAGCTCTGGTCCACCACCTCCAATGCCAAGACCAAAAGAAACCGTTCAACAAAAATTACGCCACCTGATGCCAAAAAGACGACCCGGCCGTTCAATGGACGAAGCCTTGGAACAAGAAGCCTTGGAACAAGAACCCTTGGAACTTCGGTCCCTCCATGGACGCTAAAAGTCGCTGCAAAGCACCGACTTTTTTATTAAAGGGGGAGTTGTTATATGCTCATATATCCACGTGTCGGATTTGACCACGAGTAACCCGGTGTCATGTCAGCATATTGCAACGAACCTGAGATGCTTTGTAATTAGTTACTTCATGTCGCAATTCACACGACCTGAAGTTGCTAAATAAGCATTTATATTATTATAAATACCTTAATAATTTACATTGTGGCATTCATTAACTTAAAGACCGTTACTCTGTCCGTTTTTATATTCGACTTTGTGTTATAATTAAAAGTACTGTGTTTGTGAATAATATAATTTTTTTTAAAAAGTTAAGTGAGTTTTGAGTGAGATAACAAATGTAATAATATATAGGATGTTCTATTTAAAATAAGCAAGTTAACACTTACTTCCGGTATAACCGAAAGTGCCACCATTATGAAAATAGTTTAGCCCGGTCGCCCCCATCAGCATCAGTATACTGTCAAATTTTCCTATGTATAGTTTTTCATATATAGATCGATGCGGTTCCCGGTGGGACACCCTGTATAATAACAAAGAAAGATATAAAACGTAAAAATAAGTTAAACCTCATTGTCTGTGGTATGCTGATCAACAGGTGTCACTACTGCCCGACACGTTTCCACTTTTATTTTGTCTTCGTCTTTTAAATAAAATATTCCCTCTGTGTTTACAAGATCAATGTCAAAAAAAAAATTTTAAATGTATTTTAACGTTTCAATTCAATAGGTACAAATTATATAATCCGCCATGCAGAACATAAAAATCGAAATATTGCGGCTATTCATGTTAATTTCTCATTTTCCAACAAAATTACAAACGATGCCCCGATATTATCTTAAAAATCTCCACTGACGCCGCGTCACTTAATTCTCGTGAAATTCGTTTTTATAATATTTTGAATATAAAAAAATTAATTTTATTACCATCGCCAGACACAAGTATAATATGCGCGATATGGTGGAAATGCACCATATTTGCTCTTAATAAGATACGTGGCAATCCAGCCCGGTATAACGAACAACTCGACTTGACTGCATCGCGACGCAACATGAGACCAGGGCGAAACAGTTTGAAACTAAAGCAGGTTACTTAAAACAGGTATTTTTTAAACTCTGTTCCAACCATCCCTAGTAGAAAGGCTTTTAATTTTAAAAGTTTTTTTATACAGCGTGATCAGTTAAGGGTACGGAGCGGCCATATCTCGGAAACAACTGGTCATAGAAATTCAGGAAAAAAAAATTATAACTAAAGTGGCTATGAGAAAATCCTGGAAATAATTTTTAAGTTCCGCATTTTGTCGCAAGAGGGCGTAATTGAGAAGTCAATTTTAAAATTTTACATATCTCCGAAAATCCCACATTACGGTATATCTTTGATAACACCATTAAAAAGCTTGGCCAATTATCCATCATTTTGGTCTTATGCTCATTGGCGTACCGACTTTAATAAGTGTTGAAAGTGTAATAATTTACATCGCTGTAACTAATAAACGACTTATCCGATTTTAGCAAACTAAAGACTGCTTAGAAGAGAAATGTATGCGCTTTCACCAATCGTATTTAGTTGTCCATAATAGTTCTCAAAAAAATGCTAGAGGGCGCAGTTTGTAATGATAACACATTTTTTTATTTTACTCTGAAAAAATAAATCATTATGATCCCATAATCGAAAAGTAGATGGAATTTGCTAGAAAAAATATTAAAAGCGCAGCTCGATATCTCCGTTCCTTTCAGCGTTATCGCCAATAGAACAATTTTTAAAACTTTAAATGAAGAAGCGAGTGGGACGCCACTGATATTTTTCCATGTGGATATTATTTCTGATTAGCATGGTCAATTCTGCATAAAAATAGTCTCTTGCGTTTTTCTCCCTAGGCACACCGTTCTTAATTAAAATAATTAATTAGCGCAAGCATGCCTATTAAATGAAAGTGGTCATTTCCAACAATTTTTATAAAACAAAATTTTTCATTATAAATGTTAACAATAATAAATAGTAGAGCTAATTGAATTTAATTATTTTAATTAAGAACGGTGATCCTGGGAAGAAAAACGCAAGAAACCATTTTTATGCAGAATTGACCAGGCTAATCAGAAATAATATCCACATGGAAAAATATCAGTGGCGTCCCACTTGCTTCTTCATTTAAAGTTTTAAAAATTGTTCTATTGGCAATAACGAACGGAGGTATCGAGCTGCGGTTTTAATATTTTTTCTAGCAAATTCCATCTACTTTTCGATTATGGTATCATAATTAATGATTTATTTTTTCAGAGTAAAATAAAAAAATGTGTTATCACTACAAACTGCGCCCTCTAGCATTTTTTTGAGAACTATTATGGACAACTAAATACGATGGGTGAAAGCGCATACATTTTTCTTCCAAGCAGTCTTTAGTTTAATAAAATCGGATAAGTCGTTAATAAGTTACAGCGATGTAAATGATTACACTTTCAACAGCTTCCCCCCCTTTTATTAAAGTCGGTACGCCAATGAGCATAAGACCAAAATGATGGATAATTGTCCAAGCTTTTTAACGGTGTTATCAAAGATATACCTTAATGTGGGATTTTCGGAGATATGTAAAATTTTAAAATTGACTTCTCAATTACGCCCTCTTGCGTCAAAATGCGGAACTTAAAAATTATTTCCAGGATTTTCTCATGGCCACTTTAGTTATTATTATTTCTTTCCTGAATTTCTATGCCCAGTAGTTTCCGAGATATGGCCGCTCCGTACCCTTAACTGATCACGCTGTATAATAAAAGTTTATAAAATTTAATTTTTTCTGTTAGTGCATGTCCCATAAATATGACACCCTCCATAAGTATAATGTTTAGTTTCATAATATTAAAATTTTTATTACATTGTTCAGTTCTGTTTAAAATAAATTATTAATAATAAAACTTACATGATTCCTGCTGAGTTTTCTCTTCTGCTACTACGAGGCCAGATTGTTCAGTTACTGGTAAATGTTGCTCAAGTGCATTCACGCAGTTTAACATACTCCTGAAACATAAGCCATTTTGCAGATTTTGGTTAGTGACGATTTGGATTTGTGAAATATGATGTAGGTATCTGTCAAAGCTTGTTTAATGTGGAAAATGTGATTGATAATATGTGCTCAAGTGTATCTTCTTAAGAATCTGTAAGTTGTGGAACATGACCTTGTTACATCAATTTTAGGTTATTTATCATGACCTACCGAGTGTCCTCGGAAGATGGCTTGCCTATAATTTATCTGCTTTTAAAGATAATGATAAGGGACCCCTAATAAACCTTATAGGAAATGGCTTTCGTCTAATTTTTTTGAATTTTTAGTATTTTGTAGATCTTGACATCTTGATTAAAAGTGTCCATGACCATAATTCAATCCTATCACTAGTTTTTGAGTTATGGCCTTTTATAGTTGACAACTTCTTACTTTGATATTTTATGCATTGTCTGGAGTTTTCACTTGTTTCTTAAGAACTACCAACTTATGTATTTTTCTTTATTGGTTGAAAAGGAGGCCTTTAGTTTTCTATTACTTATATAGAAATAAATTATGTACAGGATGTTATATAATCTATAAGCATATTAAGTAAATACTAATATTTAAAAATTATGAAAAAGCAAAAAAAATATTACCCATTTTTTTGAATTTTGAAAACAAACTACTAGACCTTGTTTATATTTTAATATCTTATGGTACCAAGCTATAGAGAAAAATTAATGGGCATAGGTTGATGTATAATATGTAGCCTGGTAGTTTATTTCTTAAAAAAATATTATAATTCATCCCAAATCGTAATGAACGATTTTAATGTTATAATTGATTATTTATAATTGATTATTATCCAATCTATAACATTTCTATAATAATAACTATTTGTTAACACATTCTGATTTTAGTAATTGTCACGAAAGGGGAACCATAAGATCATAACATTTCATAAATCAATATTTTCCATTTTAATATTTTAATTATTATTCGCGGCAAACACAGGTCATTCCTCGTGCAACATGAAACCGGCGTCAAGATTATTAAACAATTCTAATAAAGTTGCAATTATGAAATGTTATACGCTCATTCCGAACTACCAATTATTGTCGTGTCACCGCGTCAGCAAAAATAAGGTTCACGACCTAAGTTCATTATTTCCCTAAAGTGGGAAAAATTGCTGACTCGATGGAACAGCACATTATTGGTAGGAAAAATATCGGAGGCCACTAGTGCTCCGGTCCGTGACACATTCAGTTCGAAAATTTGTGAAATTTTGTTAGTCCTCAAGACGCCAGCGATGAGCCTAAAATTTATGTAAGTATAATTTTATTTTCCATCTGTTAACAAAGGTTTAAATCCAGGTTTTAATTAATTTTGATTATCTTTTGTAAACCCTTCAGGTAATCAATATTTTTATCTTTTTAATAAATTTGTTTTCAAAATCGCTTTGTTTTACTAATAGTCGCCAAGGTCTCGTGCTACCTTTACGTCCCTCGTCACACCCTAAAATCTGGGCGTGACAATATATAGGGTGATTCAGTTATAATACACAATAAATTATCATTTTTGTCCGTTTGTAAAATAAAAAATTATTTACCAAACATTAAGATATTTTAAATGGTTTTAGAAAAACTTTACAGTAAATAAAAAAATATAAGATTAAAACAAAAAATGACTCCAAGGTAGTATAAATGCATCTTGTAAAAGAGCTACTATAATAATTCTACGAAAGAATAATTTATAATTTAACAATAATATTTTGTCATTTAATAAAAAAAACTTTTTAAAATTTCTTATTTTTAAAAGTTTTAATAGTTACTATTAAAAAATAAAGTTAGAACTTGGATAATAAATGAATGAATGAAATGAAGTCGTTTATTACGTTGTCGGGTAAATTTTAAAAAAATTTTGAGAAACAAAATACCAGGAAATACACTCTACACTACATTAACCTTTGTCCATTTATTTATTTATATAGTACAAAATATTAAAATATGAACAATATCTGAATCTGAAACGAATGTTTGTCTACAAAATTCAAAAAATGAGTATATACATTTTTTTTTGGATTTTTATAATTTTTAAAAATTATCAATTATTTAATCTGCCTATAAATTATTTAATATCCTATATACATTTTATTTGGCTATAAGTGAAAGAGAACTTAAGACCTAATTTTCTACCAATAAAAAATTTAATAGTTTTTAAAAAACAAATGAAAACTCCAAACAATGCAGAAAATCTCAAAATAAGAAGTTGCCAATTTTAAAAAGCAATAATCCAAAAATATCAACAAAATGCTAAAAATTCAGAAAAATAAGCCGAAAGCCATTTCCCATAATCTTTGTGAGGAGGATTTGTACAGACATAAAATTGCATTTCTTCACAGGTGACTTATCCGGTTTACCAGAAATGATATAAACTTTTGATTTTTAAATGAGGCATCTTGTATATTTTTCTTTTTTTGACATTCTAACTACATATGTCAAAAAAAAATTGTAACTTTTCGTTTTAACTAGAGGGCTAAGAATATGTTTAAATTACTAATTTTAGTCCTAAATTCTTATGGAAAAATACAACTTTTCTGTTTTCGGTCAAAAGCTGTTTGCTGTGTAAAATTTTAATTTGTAGATATACTCACTTTTATCGTAGCATGTCGGGTTAGGAAAGAAAAAGCATTTTATTACGATTAATTTGATACCACACCCTATTCGGTTTTATACAAACTTCCATTAAAATACTTTTAAAATATAACGTTAGAACGTTCCTAAAATTAAGGATATTTTGAGAATAAAATAAGATTTATAGGTATTAAGTAGCCTGTGACTAACACAACTGATAAAACAAAAACATTTAGGTATCATAGGCTGCTCGATTTTTGCTTTTGCTTACCATCTCTCTATCTGGTATAGTTTCCGAGATCCCAATGCTCGTATGTCGAATTTGTAACACTCTGTATATACCAGTTGTTCCGTTTAAAAATTAAAAGTGTTAAACAAGAAAGTCTATAAAATAGAATCACCTATCAAGATAATGTAGTTTTATGTCTTATATAAATCTTTCAAATTTCATTCCATTATCTTTAAAAACAAAAAAGTTATAAGAGTGAGCTTCCGCAGACAGCTGGTAGATAAACAGGGTAGGGTAAAATTAAGGCAAAGTTGCGTATTTTGGGGCTTAATATTTTGGTAAAAGAAAATTGAAAATATTCAGAATAAAAAAACAGAAATTTTTAGTTTTGATTTTAACTTTTTGCATTTTCATTTTTAACTTCAAAACAAAAAACAGTTAAGGCGAAATGTGTAACAAAAATATAAACACACAGAATAATATTTGAGGTCGAGACTTTTATAGATATATTTTCTAACAAAAAAAAACTTTTTACTAGATAATATCTAGTTTCTATTAAGTACACTTTTAAAAGTTTTGGGTCCCAACCTTAAAATGTTTATTTTATTATCACGTTACTGCTATGTGTACCTTTTTTCCACTCGGGAGCATTAATTTTTTTCTGTTTTACAGTATTTTGAGGTCTAAGGCAAAAACCACAGCAATTACGGTACCCATATTTATGTTATTAAATAAATAAAAATACTAATAAAAAATAGATATACTTCATATTCCTTAAAAACTTACTTACTTCCTAATGTACGAGGGTGGTTCAAATATAAACCGGAATTTTGCAATAAAAATTTTTATTATAAAGTTACAGAGCTGAAATTTTTTACAGTTTTTCTAGATAGTCTCCGTCACACTCTACACACTTTTGCCACCTCACCGGAAGCTTTCGGATGCCTTTTGCGTAAAAATCTCTCGGCTTGTCCTGTAACCATTCGCGCACGAAGAATTCTACCTCCGCATTGCTTTCGAATCGCAGTCCGCCAAGTGCCTCTTTCAATGATCCAAATAAATAATAGTCACATGGGGACAAATCGGGACTATAAGGAGGGTATTCCAGTGTTTCCCAACCCAATTCGTTCAATGTTTCCATCGTAAGCCGAGCTATATGCGGTCTGGCGTTGTCTTGCAGCAATATTGCAAAATTCAGAAGTCTTGGCACCCCTCTGGCTGAAATTTAGCGCTAACCGAGACGTTTATGAATTATTTATTCAATACTACCTACGCTGATGCCCAATTTTTCAGCCATATCGCGTACAGTACTGCCTCGGTCTTCCAAAATGAATTTTTCTACAGCGCTGACGTTCTCATCGGTAAAACTTGTTTTGGGGCGCCGCGCATGTGACAAGTTTGCCACCACTTCTCGGCCTTTTCGGAAAGCGGAACACCATTCATATACTTGAGTCTTGGAGAGACACTCATCCCCGAACTTCTCGAGTAATTTTCGATAAATTTTTGTGGATTTAACATTATCTTTGACCAAAAAACGAATAATGATGCGTTGCGTAACAGACACTGGTACATGCTTCTCCCTCATGGCTATAACTTCACTAAAAAGCGAGGTTACGCGGTCTCGGCTGTTCTCTACGCTTTGTAACAGACCAGTCTAATATCCAGTGCATCCACCTTTACGACACTATTTTTCGCGCGTTTATTCAAAAATTCCGGTATATATTTGAACCACCCTCGTAATTTTAATTTTTAGTAATCCTAAAAATAATTGGCAGAGCCGTAATAGTAAAGAAAGGATAACTTGAAATACTGATGATGTGTTATTTGATGACAAAACGTTAAAATTTTAACAACCTTTAAATTGTATTAAATTTCTAAAGCTTCGAAGTGTCTAAAACTGTATTTAAAATTCCAGATGCGTTTAAAAAAAATTGACCTGAGGTTGGTATCTAAAAAACGTAAAGTCAAAATTGAAAACTAATAACGCCATTTTGTAGACAACCGAAACTAAAAATTTCAGTGGTTTTCGGTTATCTCCGAAAGTATTCGAAATAAGTTTTCTTTCACCAAATTTTTAAACTCCAAAACACGGAACTTTTCCTCAACTTGATCATCTTTGCATCTCTTACCGTTTTCGAAAAAATGTTTTCAATGAACACATTTGTTTTTTACTTACTCCTTTTATATATCCTTCCATTTAGAGCATATTTTAGCCATAGAAGTCCTAATATACAGGGTGATTTCTAAGTTGATGCTTTTTTTAACTGAGAATACATAGAAGTAAATAAAAAATAATGAAATTTTCAAATAATTCAAAATTAAGCTAGATATAACTTATGACAAAATTATAAAAATGCTAATCCGGTCCTATGCATCCCTGATAAATTCTGTTTGTGTTTATTTTTTTTTTAATGAATCACTTGGTGTACCGATTAGCAATGGCGTGCATACAATATCGGCAAAAAGCATTGCCTACCCTCAGAACAATAAAACAAACAGAAACAATTTTTTTGTATACTTATTAGTTTTTATCCAACTTTGGCAATTTATCTCTACATTAATTTAATAAGTAATAATAAAGGATCGAAAATGAATCCTATATCATTTCCACGAATGCATTCTTTGCTTATTTATATAGTAAACTATATCTCTGTATAAGTATTCCGTAAGACCGTTCTTAAAGCAAATATCTCGCTGTATTATCGTCATATGCAAAAGCAAAAGCACTGCTTTTGTACGAGTGGAAGCAAGCGAGAGAGCCGGTAGGCAGTAGGGTAGAAAGAGATGTAACAAATAAACCCGTCGCAATCTTCGACCTTCTTTCATCTATCAGCCCGCGCCAAGAAAGCACACGTTTAATAAGTGTATTGGTACCAATTTTCAAGTTTTACCGTAAATTGGAAAATGCTTCGCTTTCTCAATATAAAATATGAAACACGCCTCTATAAGTTTTATTATTAATTAGTTTAGTTAGGATATTTGTAACGGGATAACGGATAAGGTATCGTAAAATAACAAGCACTTTTGTGACAATTAAAATAATTTTTGCTGATAGGTTTATAATATTTAATAATCAGTAAGCTTCTCATCATATTTCACATAATAATTGACTTCGTTTTTGGCAACATTGGTTCAATCTGGTGGATGATCAATTTTTAATTTATAATTAGTGTTTTCGCTCTTTTGCTAGACTTCGCGCCGTCCGATTTCGCGAAAAAAAGAAACATGAAGGCGTCAATTGTTACTTTTCCGGCTAGCAGCGCGTCTGCAGTACGATCCTTTTCTGGATTAGAAAGAATTCATACCTATTTACAAAAGACACAGGGAGAGACACGCCTGTTAACTATAATCTCTCTGGAGAGCGACCTTTTGCAGGATTTAAAATGCAATACCAATTTTTATGACGATATTTTAAAATAATTTTAGCGTAAAGATCGCCGTGTTGGACTTATTTCCAAATAATGTCGTTTTATTCTTTATCTGCCAGTGTTCTTTTCACAAACTCAAAAACAAGACATTTTGTGACAAAATTTGAAACTAAGAAGCTTGAATGCTACGGAAGGTAAATTTTTGTCTTAAATGCAATTTTTGCCTACCCTGATTAAAACAGCATTGCACGCCACTGTCAATCAGTTAGTTGTCAATTAGTAGCGTGGTGTTTATGATGGTATTCTATTATTTTAAATTGTTAAAAAGTGAAAATAATAAACTATAAAGTGGATAATTTGTTACTTATTTACGAGGAGTGTGCAAAGTCCTGCTGCTAATTCGGCGTTATAAATATTACGCTCCGTCACAGTACAGTAGTTACGTTATGTAGAACGTTGTGTTGAAGATATATTTAGAGGACCGAATTGGATATTATTTATGAAAACACAAAGGAACTTAAGTCATTTTTTGGAAAAGTTATGTGAAAATGTTGTTAACTTTAATAACTTCTATACACAGTTAAAAAAAGGTGTTAATTTAGAAATCCCTCTGTATAGGTACCTCTATTTTAAAATAAATCTGATAACTTTGCCAATGCATCCATTATATAGACGTCCCACTATTGGAATATCGGAAACTGTAAAAGCAGTAGCGTAGCCACAGGGAGGCAACGCCCTCCCGCCCTTGTAAGATATAATACTAATAAAGGTATAAGTATTGTAGGTGGCGCTCTTTACACAATTTTAGCGTAAAGTAAAGTTATATTGCTGATTTTTTTTTTCATTTTCAAAACGATAATGAGTTTTCGATTTTTTAAAAGATGCTCAGCTACTTAATTAAAAAGATGCAAAAGATCGATTTCCCAGATTGAGATTATGAGGTGCCCCAAGTGACTCAAGGTCTTGAAACAATAAATTATAAATGTCAATATCTAATAAATAGTCTAATTTTCTATCCTTTTTATGTACAGGGTGAGTGAACGATAGAGTAGTTCATTTTCTCCTTTATCTTAAGAATTAGGAAAAAATTCGAATTGCAAAAGTTGTAGAGACTATTGAGGTGCATATATTAAAATTATATTGGAGTATACGGAGTGGCCCAAAAAACGTGGCGAATATAACTTGGGTCGGGGTCTTTTCCGAAAGTTTACAAATACAGAAATCGTATAGACTCCCCAACTATTGTAGTATTTTTCAAGCGGAAGTACTGGCAGTAGAGAAGGCGGTCAATATCCTGCAAGAACACCTTGGCTTGGGAGTAGCCTCGTCAATCACCATCTTCAGTGATAGTCAGGCGGCGATTAAGGCAATCTGTTCCAGCAGCGTCAAATCAAAGCTCGTAAAGCGATGCCGCAACAATCTATGCACACTTGGCAACCAACATCGGGTTATTCTGTGCTGGGTTCCTGGACACTCCAAAATAGATGGCAACAAGGCTGCCGATGCGCTCGCAAGAGAGGGCGCAGGCATGCCAGCTGATCTAGCAGACAATACAGTGAACAAACCACTGGGATTGGTCAAAGAGGAGATTGACTACACGGCCAAGCAGCTTGCACATAACATATGGACAGGGTTGACAACCTGTAGTACATCCAGGCAACTGTGGCCCACATTCGATAAAAAGAGAACCGCAGAGCTATTGAGACACAGTCGAAAAGACGTGAGAAATATTACTGCGGTTGTTACCGGACATTGCCTCTTCGGTAGACATGCCGAACGTATGCAAATACCCACTAACGACTTCTGCAGAAGCTGCAGAGATGAGGAAGAGGAAGAAAGTATTCAACATTTTCTGTGTGAATGCCCTGGCCTCGCAAGAAGGAGGTTCACTACTCTGGGTGAATCATCTTTCGATAGCCTGGAGGAACTAAACAACTTACAACTTGGACGGCTGAGCAGATTTCTGAACAGTAGTGGCTGGTTTGAATGAGTTGTTAAAATCCTTCCGCGGTTACGTCGCATAAACCATCAGTGATCTGATGAAGGTGGGTTCTACGGAACACGTGTGGTATCACAACGGACCTAATCAGGACTACGTGAGACCGTTTGGTCAGAACCAAGGGTCTGCCACTCTTACCTAACCTAACTTAACCTATAACTTGGGTTTTTTCAAATGAAACACCCTATATATTGTATTGTTTTTTAATTTCCCACAAAATTCTATGCTTATTTTCTAAATGTTAGATGTCTAAATTTAATAGTTTCTGAGATATTGACGATTAAAATATGGCATTTTCAGACTTTGACAGACTTTAACAATGGAACGGTTCATCTTAGAGAAAAATGACTCTTACCTCCCTATCTTAATTTTTTATTCTCTATATAAAATTACAACTTCTGGTTTAACATGTTAAACCGTTACAACCGTTTTTTTTAATTGAACATGGTAAATCAGAAGTTGGTTTCTTTGGATAGAGAATAAAAAATTAATAGGAAGGTAGGTGAAAACCATTTTTCTTTAAGATAAACCGTTCCATTGTTACAGCCTGTCAAAGTCTGAAAATGCCATATTTTAAACGTCAATATCTCAAAAACTATTGTATTTATACATAAAACATTTACAAAATAAGCGTAGAATCAGAAACTAATACATTATATAGGGTGTTCCATTAAAAAAAAAAACAAGTTATGCTCCCCCGGTTTTTTGGGCCACCCCGTATATTACAACATAATTTTCAAATGTGCACCTCAATGGTCTCTACAACTTTTGTATTTTGAATTTTTATCTAATTCGTAAGATAAAGGCGAAAATTAAGGGGGATTTCTACTGTGATGGTTTTCAAAAAATCGAACTTTTTTTCCGACGTTTTCCCACTCTCTATAGCCTCTAAAATAACCGTGTATAAACGTTTTTACCAAACCAGTTCAAAAAAAAAGTTACATCCAATTTTATGATTGCCGGTCAGTTCTCACCACTAGCCGCTTTTGAGTTAAGCCGCGTTCTTAGGGCTACGTTCTACATCATCACGACCAATCAGGCCAGGCTCGCAAAGAGGCAGGAAGAATCAGCTCGTTTATCGTTTTTCGAGGAAGAGGAGGGTGTAATCTATGGGCCAGGCATCGCAAACTAAGTGACAGTGAGACTATTTTGTTGTGAGCCACCGTTGAAACGTTAAAGCTGTTTTTCTCGAAACCCTGTTTTTCGCGCTGGCGGAAAGTACTTCGGTATGTCCAAATCATCAAAGTTTAATGATTTTGGTCTTAAAAAGCTCAGAGTATAAGTGGTTATAGTATTTTGCGATATTACAGAAAATGTTACGGCCCTTACAATAAAAAAAAATGGTAAATTTTCAAAAAAAAAGTTTAAACCTCGCGCCATTTTAACAGTTACTCGAATTTTGACTTGATTCTAGTGGGGGCTATAACTACATGCTTACAATTAAAGAATCTGGGTCAATTTTATTTTTGTCCTGAATAGAAAAATTTATTTGAATTCTACCAGCAAGTTACTTTTTTTTTGAGGGGGTAACTTCAGCACCCTGTAGCACCCTCAAGTTTTTCATTTTTTGGGGGTTGAGAAATTTTTTTTGGTACATCTTATCTTTAATAAAAATAATTAAAAACTTGTTTATCTGCATTTGTCTTATTATCGCCAGAAAAAAATCGTAAAGAAACAATGAAAATAGGACCATCACAGTAGAAATCCCCCTTAACTTTAATCTATCGTTGACTCACTTTGTAAATTTACAATAACCAACATTATCTACCTTTTTTAACAATATTGTCACTCTTTGTAAGATATTTACAAGATATTCTATCTAAGTTTAACAATATTTCTCAAGGTAACTGAAAAATACATTTGTCTAGCTCGTCGTTTAGAGGTGACCCAGGATTGTTAAAAAATCGAAAATTAAAAACATGGCGCTCCCCAAAACATTTCGCCCCTCCTGCCCCTTAAGTATGGCTACGCCACTGCGTAAAAGGTATAGAGTGAATAAGATTTGCGTTTATGGGTGGAGTTTATTTATAATTGGAATATATTTTTTTAATCCTACGGCGCGCCACGTTATTTTAAGTTAAATTTCAAAAATTTGAAAGTCAAAAATTGTGATTCTTTTACTAATTCTAATTTGACACTCTACCTAAACGAAATAGTAATAAAAAAGTATAATAAGGATATTATTTTTAATAATCTATTTATTTTGTAGTTAACAAAAATCGTCAAATATCTATATAATATCAAAACAGGTATAACAAATCCATTTCGGTTTATCTCAATTTTAAGGCAAGAAGAAAACTTTATATTTGTATTTAAAAACTTTAAACGACAAACTGAAATTTTATAGGTTAGTGTCTATGGTACCGCTTGTCTCCTCATGCTTTGTGTCTTTTTGTTTACTGCTTGATTTAGCTGTGGCACTGCAAAATAAAAAAAAAACTACTCTCAAAACAAAACATTAAAAGCTGCAAATAAAAGTAAAAATAAAAAATAAAAAAATAATTTCGCTTTGAAAACCTTAACCGAATTATCAACGGTAACATGTTAAGTGCATGTAAAATTTCCGAAACTTATGCTTGAAGGTTCATTTTTCTAGAAAGAGCTTAAATACATTTTAATTGTAGTCTGACAAGTACCCAACCCGTATTGAAGGAAACTTTTTCAGGCAAATAACAATAAAAATGCATGGAAGCTGGTTCTTTAAATAAGCAAAACCTGGAAATAGCCTTATTAAAATCTACATGGGGATATCCCTTCTCTTCCATAGGACAGATTGCGGCTTCACTATCCGGGAATACGACGGCATGTATGAAAAGTATATAATTCAAAATGGTAATGGCAACAAGTAATTTTTATTTATACTCAATAATGAACCAGTTTTAGGAAATAGCTTGTGATCTTGTAGCAGTGGCGTCACCAGGGGGAGGCCAGGGTGGGCACCGGCCCGCCCTGAAAAGAAGAGCGCCAACCCTAGTGCCCACCTAAAACCAAGGTTCAGCGTTGGAGTGACCGGGGAAAAGGTTTTTTTTTTAAACTTACTTTTCATTTTTGACAATGCCCACCATAAAATAATTGGGCCCTCGTGTGCCCACCCATTGCGACTTTTCTACGCGCCGCCGCTGTTTTGTAGGAGAAATTAGGGAAATGTGGTTCACACAATTTATTATGGACGTTTAACGCTTACAGTGTAAAGTAAGTAAGGTAACTATCCTTTGTGGTGTTGTTAATGAAAAATTATACAGGGTGTTCTAAGTTAAGTGCGCACTATTGCTAACTTATCTATTATTATAGATACAAAGTCGGTTAAATTAGCAAAGTAGTAACATTTTTTTTGCTGAATAAGATAGTAAAAACAAAAAAACAATTGAATGCATCATTTCCGATTAAACGCGAAAAATGCATATTTTTTAAACGGAACACCCTGTATATTTTTGACACAAATGTTTGCAAATCGTCTACAAAATAAAAAAGTTCATATGCAATATTGGCCTAAAACTAAGAATACTCTAATTATTGCCATATTTACTTTTTAGACAAGGTGGCTGTGCATTTTTAAAATAAAACCTAATTTTATCATAACTGTTTGGTTTAAGCGTTATAAAAAAACTACATTAGATGTGCAAAGACATCGCCGTTTTGTGTAATACATTTTTCGACATTCTTTAAAACCTGTCTTGTGGCTTTTAACACTGTTCAGCCATCAATGGATGATATGATAAATCGAATGCTTTCTAGAAGTTCCTACAGGTTCGCGTATCTCCTTTTATAGACTTCTCCTTTGACATAACCCCAAAAGTAAAAGTCTAGTGGAGTTATGTCAGGAGATCTTGGGGGCCAACGTATCGGACCATTTGTTGCTATCCAGATATCTTGAAAAAGCCTTTCTAATAATATTCTTACTTCGTGAATCTGATGAGGGGGGCTCCATCTTGTTGAAAGTAGATTTGGTTACGTGCCTCTAAGTTCACATTATCTAAATATGCTT
Organism: Polydrusus cervinus; assembly: GCA_935413205.1. Lineage (NCBI taxonomy): Eukaryota > Metazoa > Arthropoda > Insecta > Coleoptera > Curculionidae > Polydrusus > Polydrusus cervinus. The sequence goes on along the minus strand of OW284516.1, from coordinate 44,457,957 downwards.
CTAGTAATTCTGACAACATATTAACATATCTCCTGCCTGTTAAATTGCCTTCATAAAAAATTGGCCCAATTATTTGACTGCCTATTAAACCACACCAAACATTAATACTAAATCTTATTTGTGGATTTCGGGGATGAGAAAGAAACAAATATTCTCTAGACTAATAATGCATGTCTTTACGATTAAACATAGGTACCCCTGTTTGAAAAATTTGCTTCATCGCTCCAAAAAATGTACCTTAAAAAGTTAGGATTTTGCCTGCACATATTAACAAACAATTGACAGAAATGTAGTCTCCTTTCAGTGTCCCCAGGTAATAATGTTTGCACTGGTCGGTACTTATCAGGTACAACCTTATATTTTTTTAAAACTCTCCATATTGTAACTAAGCTTAAACCACTGTCCCTTGCCAAATCTCTGGTTGAATTATTTTTGTATGCTTCAAAATATGCCAACACATTTACTTCTACTTGTTTATTTATTACAAAACTGGCGTTTAGTTTTAACCTTTGCAAATACTCCTTCGTTACTTCTAAATTTACTTTAAAAAATACCTTCTGTTTGGTTGATCACGTTCAGGATACATTTGGGAATATTCTTCCTGTGCCCGAAAACTATTTTTTCTGCACACAAAATACGCTTCTAACATATCGCATTTTTCCAAATGTGTGAACACCATTTTGTAATATTTTTACCAAAAAATCTAAAATCACAGACCAGTTCAATCACTGACAATAATATAAATGCTTACTTTCGTTGACAGCAGAATAATCTTCTGACGCACCGAATAAAGCTTTTGTTTTAAAAATGCACAGCCACCTTGTCTAAAAAGTAAATATGGCAATAATTAGATTATTCTTAGTTTTAGGCCAATATTGCATATGAACTTTTTTATTCTGTAGACGATTTGCAAACATTTGTGGCAAAAATATACAGGGTGTTCCGTTTAAAAAAACTGCGTTTTTCTCGTTTAATCGGAAATGCTGTATTCAATTGTTTTTACTATCTTAATCAGCAGAAAAAACGTTACTATTTTGCTAATTTAACCGACTTTGTATCTATAATAATAAAAGAGTTAGCAATAGTGCGCACTTAACTTGGAACACCCTGTATAGAAGCCTAATATGTATGGTGGCCCGCTCTCAACGCAGGAGCATATACATACAATTCTTGGTAGATTTTGTATAAAATGTTAGATTAGTTTTGTCACTGTCCAACTCGAGAGTCTGCTGGTTATGCAACTCTCCTAATAAGATAGAGTGCAGCCACGCAAGAAGACACCAGTCAGCTGGATTTTTTAACGCCGTTTCACCTACCGCCATCTAGTGGCGACAACTTGAACTAAGAGTGACAAAACTATTTAATTGTTAAGTAGACCGCTAGAGACTGTGTTTTTCGACTATGGCGCGAAAATAACAAAACTACTACTTAATACGGTATTCTTCAGGATGTGCTAGATCAACTATTAATTACAATTACTTTTCAAATTTTAATATAAATGGATACGATTTAAATTGGAGACCGGTCGGTTTTTTAAAATTCCTATTAAATTTGATATAAACCAATCGGTAATAGGTATTACAGGTCCTTTGGGGTACTTAACAGATCAATTTTTCTGCAGGATACCGGCGGGAACATCGATAGTTAAGCCACTCGTGGTCAATCGTTTAAATACGATTATTGTAATTGTAAGTAATCTTGAGATTAACAAAACATTAAACTTGAATATTAAGAAAGTGAATGGTGCATTTAACGATAACTGGAATACAGCCAGAAGACTTATTGAATGTGCCTGCACTTCTTTTATGTCAGGCTATAAATGGTTATTTTTCAATGCACTGTTTTGACATCCTTGTTTAAGACGTATCTATTATTTATTTGTTAGAGTTATCTCTGTAGTCAATCCATCCAGTAAAGGTTTCCATAAAAAAAAGCATAGCAAAATAAAATATAAATCACATAATGTGTACAGTGTAAAAGTGTAAAGATGTTTTAAAAAATGAAAAACCACCCACCATCAGGGTTGCGAGTCCTTGGGCCAAGTCCAGGAGAGCGAGTTGAGGGGCGCCAGTGCTTCCTGGGGCGGAGCCAGGCAGGTCTCCTCGGCATCAGCGCCCGCACCCGAGCCCCTTTGTCTGCGGCACACGCGACACCGCCAGTCAGCAAAAACTGTTTTACGCAACGCTTTGGGCTGGCCCGAAGACTGTCTTGGTGCAACGGTCAGCAATCGTACACGAGGGTCTTGGGTGGGGTGATGGGCAAAATTAAGACTTTTTTATGAAAAATTGTGCTTTTACCAGACGAGAAATCTCACACGAGATTTTTTTATAAAACTCTTATGTATTAAAATCAACAAGTGCACACTTGGTCGGAAAAGCAATACGTAACAAGGTTTAGAAATTTGTGTCTTTTTACAAATTTAGTATCAGGTCTTTTTGAGTAAAAATGGAAGAATTCTTTCAAGGTTTAGGAAGTTTCCAATATTTTACAAATTATAAAGAGTACTAGTAAAAAGTAAAAGCAAACTTGATTCGAAGCATTTTTTTCTGAGGGCCCGTCCGTGCGCCGGATACACTTAGGCCAGGTTTGGCCCATTGTGTCTGGTTGTTATACCCACTTCGTGATCCCAGTTCCTTGCACTAGTTTGTGTAGGTAAACTAGGGAGAGGGTAAGAATGTCCTCTGGTTCCAGTTTTGGTTGCCCGACTATTTGTTGCCCCTTCCGATCTAGTAACTCGCAATGGCAAACTATGTGCTGTACAGTTTCTCTATCTTGTATGCATAATCTGCAGTCAAGGTCTCCATTGTTCAGTTGCATTCTGTGCAGATGGTTCTTGACAGCCATGTGTCCTGTCAGAATTTCTGTAATGGTTCTCAGCTGGTTCCTATTCATTTGAAGCAGCTGTTTTGTAAGTCTTGGGTCTGGATTCCCAATGAAGCTTTTGCTATGGGCTAATCCCAGTGGATTTTGTATTCATTCCTGATACATTGCTTTATAACATCTCGTGCCGTGCATCTTGGCACTCCGAGTGCCAGTTCTGGACCAATGAATGTGTTTTTCGGAGCCTTTTCTCGCAAGTTTGTCGGGTTTTTCGTTTCCTGTAATACCTTCGTGGCCCGGTACCCATTGCAGTATTATTTTGTTTACTTTTTCCAGGGAATCCAGTTCCTCCTGACATTCCCATACCAGTCTTGAGGTCTTGAGGTTACCTTGTTGCATATTAGCGCTCTAAGGGCTGTCTGAGCTTTCGAAGAATATACTTTTTCATTAATTTACCTATTTAGTAATATTTGCCCATTACACCAGTCCAAGAGATTCCTGTGTAAAGCATGCAGACTACACCGGATCAGCTCGCAGGTAAGTCCGGAAAAGGACCCGGCCCGGATCGCGAGCTTGATCTATTTGCATTCCACTAACATTCAAAACTAGCAAGAAAGAGTATATAAACTATGTAGCTTAATGACTTGGTGCTAATAATTATAGCTGGATACTTTAGTTTTTGAGTCAAAACAAATTCTTACTACAGCGGATAGAGCAACATTAGTAGATTTTTGAACCGAACTACTTCAAAAAGTTATCCCCCCGCTTCTCACTCATGTTGATGGTTGGATTATAATGAGTTTGGTGTAATTCGATAAAACATAAAATTCTACAATAGAGTTATAATTCTCATTTGTTTTTGTTTTATACCTTTTTTATTTATAATTAAACAAGAATTCACAAGAGACAAAAATTAAAGTTTTCTTTATTAATTGGTTTATCACTAGAGACCAGATCTCAATATTACATTCCAGGGACGGAATTTGTATTGCTCTGATTATTATTGACCATTTATGTTAAATTTATTTAATAATTTGTTTAATTATCTAATATATAAAAACAAATATAATTATTATTCATAATTAGAGTGAAAAGTAATAAAAATATTTGAAGTTATAATATACAGGGTGGCCATCTGTCAATGACATAGTTCTACAAAATAAAATTATTTTAAATTAAAAACAGGGTGTCCCAAATAGTTAAGTTAAGGCATATTAAAAATGATATTTTTTGGAATGAAATACTACATATTTATATTATTTCTAATGTCCAACAAAGTGTTGTGCTTATTTGGTATAAAATGTGATACGACTAAATTCAATTGTTTGTGTGATATTGACGTTTAAAATATGGCATTTTCAGACTTTGACAGGCTCTAACATTAGAACGATTCATCTTAGAGAAAAATGATTTTCACCTCCCTGGTTTAGTTTTTATTTTCTATCTAAAAGTTACAACATGTTAGACCGTAGAACGGTTTCTTTGGTTTTAACATGTTAAACCGAAACTTTTAACATTAAGATATAAAATAAAAAACTATGAAGGAAGGTGAAATACATTTTTCTCTAAGATGAACCGTTTGAATGTTACAGCCTGACAAAGTTTAAAAATGCCGTATTTTACACGTCAATAGCTCAGAAACTATTAAGTTTAAACATATACTATTTTATACAAAATAAGCGTAGAATTTTGTGGGGAATCAGAAAATAATACAATATATAGGTGTTCTCTTTAAAAAACCAAAGTTATATTGGCCACCCCGTCTACTCCAGCATAATTTTAAAATGTACATACACCAGTTCTCTCACCAACTTCGGTCATATAACTTATTCAATTTTATGTTAGTAGTAACAGTCTGGAATCTCCTGTGATTCACAGACCGGGGGGGGGGGGGGGGTGTTATGAGGGGAAAGGGAACTCACTCACTACCACTGAACATTAAGATCTAATTTTTCCATTCCGGCTAATAACGTTATATGTCGTCGATGTACGGATAAAAGAAAAATAGATCTTAATGTTCAGTGGTAGTGAGTGAGTTCCCTTTTCCCTTATAACACCCTCTCTGGTCTGTGAATCATAAGAGATTTCAGACTATTACTACTAACATAAAATTGAATAAGTTATATGACCGAAGTTGATGAGAGAATTTCAGGTCCCCCCTAGCGCCATTGGCAGCGCGCTTGACATGTAATCGAGAGGTTCTGGGTTCGATTCCCAGCGGAGGCATAAAACTTTTTCAATTTTAATCGTGTCTGTACGCCGGCAAAAACATTTTTTAATTTAGAAAACATTTATGTTGATTTATTTATTTTACAATTTTATCATTTGAACACATTTTAATTTTGTTTACCTCTATTTAAGTACGAAAAAGGAGATATAATAAAAACTCAAATTGTAAAATAAATAAATTATTGGTTAAGGAATATATGGTTATTGAGAAAAAAATTACTATTAAACTTTAATCATTAACATGAGAGAGGGCGAAGAGAGGCATATCTTTTTGAGATGGGCTTGTGCAATTAACTACTATTGTTGACATGCTCTATCTACTGTAGAAGGAATTTGCTTTTACTTAAAAATATCATACCCTCAAGTCACTACACTAATATAGTAACTGTAGATTTGAACTATCAAAGCAAGCAATCGTGTCCTGGAGATAAAGAAAAGATTCTACAAATATGCAAACAAACAAAAAACAAACACATTTTAGGCAAATGAAAATTATTACTATAATATATTTTATATATTTTATACTTCTGCTAAAAAAGAGCGTCTAGAAGATGTTATTGAAATAATAAAATACGAAAATAAATATAATATTGTCATTTACATAGTTAATTTTTGAGAGTTTTTTTTAAAACCATGCCATTTTATTTTTTTCTATGTTTCATAAAAATAACATTTGTAGACAACCAATAAAGGACCTTGGCTCTATCTTGGCTAACCATGGAGATTTCGGGAAAAATATAAGGAAAGTCGATAAGAAAAATTGCTGAAAATAAGTTTTACGTTTCTCAGGTGGCCGCTAAAATAAAACGATCGCTTCTTCCTAATATCAAAGGCTGATCCATATGCCTAGTTAAGTCTTATTGAAAATATATGTATTATAATCTTCAAAAACCTATAACCAACTTTGGTTCAGCACTTGATGCTCTAGCTCCTCAAATAAAGAGGTTTGAGAACGACACATATTTTTTTGAAAAACTTAAACAACTTCCATTGAGGTCAATGAAAATAATCAAGCTTGGTCTCATTTAAGACAGATTCAATTGTTTTACCCTTTGGATAATATAATATGGGTTTTTGGTTCCTACGCCGTTAAAAAGAATTAAATAAAACCATATGTTGAATATTACTTAGTCAAAAGAACAACTAAATTCGAAAGAGGTCAGTAAAAACTGCAAGTTTATAACTCTTTCTTAGCTAACGATATTGTAAAAACTTTTGAATATTATAATATAGTGTTAACTATTTTTAACTTACAAATCAATAGATAGATACATTTTTGTTACTTTTAAAGTTAACATAATGTTTATTAATATCATTGATTAATGATAAGACAGATTTATTTATATTATAGGATCATTTGTAAATTTTCAACTTTTTTTAGTCTAAATTAAAATATACTCTAATGTCAGAAACAAAAAAACATTTAAATTCTGTATACACAACGAAAAAATAATAAAGATAATGTTGGGCTATACAAAGACTTTAAATAATAATTAATTAACCAGGCAATTTTCACTGCGACTTTATTGACATTGATAAACACAACTTACTCATAATCAAAGTTATCGCTTAGTAAATCAAGAATTAACATAACCGAGTCACTCTGATTGCAAGAAAATAAAGTCTGCTTAAGTCATTTGTGTCACAGTTAGAGCTGATTCGTAAGGTAATTAAGTATTGCTTATAATCTCTGTGGAACTCGATATTACAAAAGACTGCAGAAAACAAAGTTCATACTTCTTATTTATAAATAAATGTTAATGCTTTTATCATGCTCATGCAGTTTTGCTGTGAACAAAAACTTACCCATACAATCGACTGTCTTCAAAACTGACCCTACAGCAATAAAGTTTTAATTCAATAAAAATGATGATTGCTTTGAGAAAAACTTAATCATTTATTTATGCTGCTATTTATTTTCTAATTGATCTATAAAATTTTTATTTATTTTCATGTTAAACAAGTTCGGGGCCTAGATGATCTTTTATTTAACTATATTATTTATATATACATTATCCATCATTTATTTTTTAAAAACAAAAATCTTCTCCTCATTAACAAAGATGTTTCCGCTCTTTATTTTATAGCTTTATTTTATTAAACGGTTAGGAAAAGACTCATTTATTAAAACCGCTGATACTGCCAATGAATTTCAAGACACTCCTATAGATGGCAGTGAAGCTGACGGTGAGGTCGCTGGGGAGGGTGTAGGCATGCCAGCCGATCCAACAGACCATACTTTGGATAGACCACTGGAATTAGTCAAATACAAAAATGATCGGAGAGTCAAACAGAACAGTTGGACAGTGTTAAAAACCTGTAACACCTCCAGGTCACTAGGCAGCATAATTACAATACAGTCGGAAATACCTGAGAAATATCACTGTTGTTATTATCGGACTTTGTCTTTTCGGTAGACATGCCTAACGTAAACAAAACAACTACCAATTAACGACTTTTGTAGAAGTTGCAGGAACGAGTAAGAGGAAGAAAGTATTTAACATTTCTTATGTGAATGTCCTAGACTCGTGAGAAGAAGGTTTAAGACCTTGGGTGAATCATTCTTTATAAGCCTAAAGGAAGTAAGCAACTTAGAACTTGGTTGACTAATCAGGTTTATCAATAGTAGTGGCTGGTTTGAATGAGTTGTTATGCTTCTTCTGCAATATATGCCACGTTTACCATTAGAAGCCTAATTCTAGAAATGGAGGAACAGTCTTCTAGTGAGATAAGTGGGGGGAGTTAGTTTGAAACCTTTAAAATCGTATGTGATACTGGCGGGGAAGCTATCTCATAAGAAGCTGCTCCTCGATTTTCAGAATTAGGCCTCAGAGATCTGATGAAGGTGGGTTATACGGTACACGTATATAGCATTACAACGGGCCTACAGTACCAGAAGTCTGCCACTCTATCCTAAAATCCTAACCTAACCTATTATAAAATAATATATCTGCATCAATTTAAAAAGTCATATTATATAGGATTTAATTTTGAATTTTCAATCAAAAAATTATCGTTTTAATACGATATTATAACACTATAGGTACTCTACCTTCCATTTCCATGTCTAAATAGAGCTAGGATCTCTTCAAAAGTCTTATTCTTTGTTTCGGGAACTTTCTTGTAGGTAAACACCCAGAATAGAGCTAGGAACCCACTAAAGACCAGGAAGGTGTAGTTGTCGAAGTAAGTCTGAAAAAAAATCAATATTATTACACCCAACCGACAATTTTTTATGGAAATTATTTCTTCCATTATGAGCCCTTTTACATTTAGGATATGAACATAACTAAATATTCAAAAACGCATCCAATATATTTCAATTATACAGAGTGATTCCTAGTTGATACTTCTTTTTAGCTGTGTATAAAAGGCATTAAAATAAACAACATTTTCAAAAACCTGCTATACTTTATGTTGTTTGTCTTATTAGTCATGCAAGTTACGGGTCTGTGGTCAATTATTTGGCATCGCTGCGATGTGTTTTTCTGAAGCTAGTTAATTTTAAACTGGTGAAACGTGAAAATGGTAAAATTTGAAAATAATGAACTATGGTGCTAATTTACGGTAATTGTCGTCAAAGTGCGGCTGCTGCTTCGAGATTATGTTTAAGTTAGGCAGGACAGTATTTGATCTATAGTGTAACAAATAAATTAGTTTTTTGAAAAAAGGTATTTGAAAATATTGTTTATTTTAATGCCTTCTAAACACTTAAAAAAGGAACAACTTAGGAATCCCCCTATATAACGATGACCATATAAGTTTTTTAGTGTAAACACCTATTGAACCACCTTTATCCTTATGCAAATTACCTTCATGCTCTGAAAGACTATGCCAACCAAGAAGTTGGCCATCCAATTTACGAGAACAGCAATGGACATGGCAGCGGGTCGAGGTCCTTGTGAAAAGAGTTCGGCGGTGATCATCCAGGGGATGGAGCCTGGTCCCATGGCGAAAAATTGAACGAAGCACAGCGTCGACACCACAGACAAATAGGACATCCAGTCGATCATTTCCTGCACATAACCAAAAAACTCCTATCAGGGGGTAGAATTAGGTTCTTTCCCGACGAGGGAGGAGGGACTTTATGTGATAAGGGTAAGTTACGGTGTGAATAAAAGTAAATGTAACGTTTGGGAAGTAAATAATTAAAAGGTTGAGTGTGTGAAAAGAATATTCAATTTTTTCTTCCTGAATAAACAAAAACCTAAGCACGAAACGCTCGATTCGATCGGTACAGGAGTTCATTCAGCTTTAGCATTTGAATAAACAGAATTTCCGATTATATTATAACCTAGTTTTGCATGACATACTGTTCTATTGTTTTAAAACTTATTTAGATTTTGGAATTTTTTATTTGCATTGTGCAGTTCTTGTCTTATTGGCTCTTGTTTAAAATCGTGCAGCCCGTATAAGCTGAATTTGACTACGACCTTATTCAGGTCGAGTGTCCACATATATTTGTTTTCATTTCCTGCCAGTTGGAAATAAATAGACTATAGAGAAGAGTAAAAATATAAATTTTCTTGGAATGAAATAAAGTTTCTAAGAAAAGTCGGGGTATGTTTCGTAAAACAACCCTTTTAAATATTTTTGGGCTAGCTCAATGTTTAAAGGTGCCACAAGATTTTTCAAAATAGAAAATTTTTTTAGAAATGAATTTTTTTTGTGAATTCACAATAATTTTGAAAAAAAGTTATATTAGAAATAAGATCATTTAATTTCTAGGGAAGAAAATTTCTTGAGCCGATTGGACTATCTTCTTATTACTAACGTAATTTAATTTTGCCGACGTTTCGGTATTTTGGTTTCAACCTTCGTCAGGGCTCCATTAAACATTAATAGAGTCGTGCTTTGGTAAACTTCGTAAGCGTAGTCAATAGTATACATTTAAAAAGGCACATCATAAAATGAACATTTAAACCAACCACCGTTCGATGCAATATCACTATAGCACCGAACATGTGTTGTGCCTTTATAAAATGCATTATCATCGAAACTTCAGTTCACAACTTCAAAACTTCAGTTTACATGGTGATTTAGTTCCGATCACAATAAATTTTTATGAAAAAAAAAACTAACAAACCCGAAGCCCTTTCTCTGATCCTACGTAGTTAAAATTTTATTTGGTTATTCAGTTCCGATGATAATGCATTTTCATGATAAAAAAATTTGATCAAACCCGAACCCCTTCTTCTTATCCTTCGGAGTTGAAATTTTACATGGTGATTCAGTTCCGATGACAATACATTTTTATGATAAAAAAACGGACAAACATACCGACTAATAAAAATATCCAAAGAAAACTAATAAAAATATAAATACACCAATATTAAAAAAGCTTCTATTTCGATGCGCTAAAAAGGCGAAAATAAACTTTGAAGTGAATTACACCCATCTTTTCGTTACACTATAAAATTTTATGATATAAAAGCTTGTCGCGAGAATAAATCTTGTCACAGGTTATTTTAAATTTAATTTATAAAAAAATACATAGAGTTAGTCTCGCGACAAGCTTATATATCATAAAAGTGAATAATGTAATAAATAGATGGGTTTGATTTACTTCAAAGTTTATTTTCTTCTTTTAAGCTCATTGAAATAAATGCTTTTTTTAGTTTTTTTTTGATTAGTTCTTTAAGTAATTTAAATTCGTAATCTATTACTCCGAAACCTCCAGTGGACCCATTTCGGCAGAAATGTAACGATAGCAACTTTAAAACCGCCATTTTTAGATTTTAGATTCAAAGTAATTACAATGGAGTCATCTTAGAAATACACCCTACAATACAAAAATGTTTCTAATCGGTCCTTGTTTCCGAGATATTATGTACTTATTTTTGATTCGTAAACACGGCAAAATAATTTTAAATTGGAAAATATTTTTGCCGGAGTACAAACTCGATTAAAATTGAAAAAGTTTTATGCCTCCGCTGGGAATGGAACCCAGAACCTCTCGATTACATGTCAAGCGCCCTGCCAATTGCGCTACGGGGAACCTGATATTTTCTCACCAACTTCGGTCATATTTATGTTAGTAGTAATAGCGTGGAATCTCCCGTAATTCACAGACCGGGGAGGGTGTTATAATGGGAAAGGGAACTCACTCACTACCACTGAGCATTACGCCAACATAACTACTTTAAAATAATTTTAATAATTTTTTTTTAAACATGAGAGGGAGTAAATTAAATTTTTCAAACAATTATTTTTATTATTTTTTTAAGGTCAAGTCAAACTGGTACCTAGATTCTTGCGTTAAACCCTTTAGTTGTTGTAGGTTACATTTACTTTTATTCATATATGTATATCAATGAGCATGCAAGGTGTGATCAAAGTGATTTAATACTTGAAGCATGGATAACAGTAATTGGAAATAATTAATCCATAATAGCATTGAAATCAATCACTTGACACTTGGAACATATCATAAGTTCAAATTTTCCATCAGTCCCTCATCGCTTCGTAAAAGGAACAGCGGGATGTGCGACGTCAGGGGAAACAATTTCAGTTGCGTGTATTTTTGAAATTGTACTAGATCAGAATTTTAATAGGTGCCGTAAAAGTCACTTAACTAAATGTTTTTAAGTATATCATAGAAAAATAGTTTTACGATATACAGAAACAACATGGCAATATATACAGGGTGTGTCAGTAAGGTGTCTGTCTTAGATAGCACCTAAACTATCAAAGATAGGGAAAAAAGTGTAATAAAAAAGTTAAAGGGTTTTTTAGGATACATAATCTAAAAATATTTTCTAATCTACAGGGTGGTCCTAAAAAGTGGTACTGAATAATAAAAAAGAAAATTAAATGGGACACCCAGTATAATTTTCTAGAATATGATTCAATGGAATAAGGACTTTGCAACCCTATTAAAATTGTTGAAGTGAAATGCAACGTTGCCAAGTAATTAATTTTTTTCCGAAATTTTAGTAATTTTAAGGGTATCGTTAAAAAATCATAGCGACCTGTGGATTAACCCTAGGCAAATATAATTTACATTGTAAGTACTTTAAGGTACGATATATTGATTTATAATAATGTTTTTTAAATCTCTTATACAGAACGTTCATTACAAGTTGGACAACTCGATACTTTTAAAAATGCTTTATTTCAATTTTTTTAAATGGGACCCCCCTAATTTTTTTAGGCAAAAGAATTTATCTTTCGAAAACCTTACTTTTTTGTTAAACATGTCATATATCTAAGTATCATAGTTTTTGAAATATTTTAGGATTTGTCTTAAATCAGGGTAAAAAAGGAAAGTTCTAATTAAACAATTTAGTCAAGATTGCTTTGGAACAAAAAATAAATAATTTTCTCTGTCACAGCTGTCATTGCAAAATTATTTCGCTAACATTTTGTGCTTTATTACTGTTTAAATTTTAGTTTCCTGAACTAACTTTATCGTAACTCATATTTTTCTATTTCGATAAAGTTAGTTCGGAAAATTAAACTTTAAACAGTAATAAAGCACATAATGTTGGCGAAATAATTTTGCAATGACAGCTGTGACAGAGAAAATTATTTATTTTTTGTTCCAAAGCAATCTTGACTAAATTGTTTAATTAGAACTTTCCTTTTTTACCCTGATTTAAGACAAATCCTAAAATATTTCAAAAACTATGATACTTAGATATATGACATGTTTAACAAAAAAGTAAGGTTTTCGAAAGATAAATTCTTTTGCCTACAAAAATTAGGGGGGTCCTATTTAAAAAAATTGAAATAAAGCATTTTTAAAACTATCGAGTTGTCCAACTTGTAATGAACGCTCTGTATAAGAGATTTAAAAAACATTATTACAAATCAATATATCGTACCTTAAAGTATTTACAACGTAAATTATATTTGCCTAGGGTTAATTCACAGGTTGCTATGATTTTCTAACGATACCCTTAAAATTACTAAAATTTCGGAAAAAAATTAATTACTTGGCAACGTTGCATTTCACTTCAAAAATTTTAATAGGGTTGCAAAGTCCTTATTCCATTGAATCATATTCTAGAAAATTATACTGGGTGTCCCATTTAATTTTCTTTTTTATTATTCAGTACCACTTTTTAGGACCACCCTGTAGATTAGAAAATATTTTTAGATTATGTATCCTAAAAAACCCTTTAACTTTTGTATTACACTTTTTTCCCTATCTTTAATAGTTTAGGTGCTATCTAAGACAGACACCTTACTGACACACCCTGTATATATATTTTTTTTATAAATTCGGTTGGGTATTTCCTTACAATTTTTTATTAACGCTTTGAAATATGACACTACCTACAATAATTATACAGGGTCCTGCACCTTACCTCCCGTCTTCTATAGCTAACTTATTAAATAAGTTAGGATTTTGATATTTTGCAGACTTTACCTGTACTTATCCTAGGGCGCATTTCAGGAAAATATTTTTGTTTATACAGGGTGTGCCAAAAAAGTGTGACTTTATAACGATCTTTTTTTAGATTACATGGTATATATATTCTTACTTATTTGGATGCCTCTTATAGTTGTCTTCATACTCCCAAAATTTTAATGAAATTGGTTTAGTAATATAGGCGAAAAAAAAACTAAGAAAAATCAGTTTTGCACCACTGGTTTTAAAAATTATTAAAAAATAAAAATAATGCCTTGTTACTAAAATTATACAAATATACTTAATGAATAAGGTCGAACAGTCTCGTTAACCAAGTGTGATTAATACAAATTATACAGGGTATCCAAAGTTTAGTGTCAAACTTTGAAAACTTTAAATCAATTTATTTTTCTTATTTCAAATTGGAACCCCTGTATATTATTATGTCATTCGATGCAGAATTAAAAATCAAACATTTGTTCTAATTACAACCCTATCTTAATTTCTAACGCATCAAGACTTATTTGCAGAAACCTCATTTTATCAACTATTCCACCAGTCATTATTATAAATAAAGTGGCTTTGAAAAACAATTTATTGGTATTAAAGTTTAATAAAGTGACAAAAGCTTATTTTGACTTTAGGTATATAGGTATATAGTTTCAAATATTGTTATATTAGGAGCATGCGATAAAAATTTTTTTGTTACTTTAGTAAACGTTAATACCAATAAATTGTTTTTCAAGGCCACCTTTGTTATTTATTTATAATAATGACTGGTGGAATAGTTGATAAAAAGAGTTTTCTTCAAATAGGTCTTGATGCGTTAGAAATTGCGATAGGGTTGTAATTAGAACAAATGCTTGATTTTCAATTCTACATCAAATGACATAATAATATACAGGGGTTTCAATTTGAAATAAGAAAAATAAATTGATTTGCAAAGTTTGACACTAAACTTTGGACACCCTGTACAATTCGTGTTATTCAAACTTGGTTAACGAGACTGTTTCACCTTATTTATTAAGTACATTTGTATAATTTTATTAACATTATTTTTATTTTTTATTAATTTTTAAAACCAGTGGTGCAAAACTGATTTTTCTTTTTTTTTTTTTGCTTATAATACTGAACCGATATCATTAAAATTTTAGGGGTATAAAGGCAACTATAAAAGGCATCCAAATAAGTAAGAATATGTATATCATGTAATCTAAAAAAGTAGATCCTTATGACTTCACACTTTTTTGGACCACCCTGTATAAACAAAAATATTTTTCTGAAATGCGCCCCAGGATATAGGTAAAATCTGCAAAATATTAAAATCCTACCTTACATAATAAGTGAGCTATAGCAGACGGGAGGTGAGGTGCAGGACCCTGTATATTAAACTTCGAATAAACCTGTTGCTACCTCAAAAATAATTATTGTAATACTACCCAATTAAAATGATATTGTGGAGTTAGCATAAAAATATACCCATCACTTCCAGTTACCAGTATGAGATTTTGCACAGTGCTTTTACACATGTTAAGAAACAAAAAGCCACCAAAAAACACTCGGTTAGGGGTCACGACCTCTAATAATAACGTTGTCAACGTAACGTTTCACAACGAGGACGTGGGATTAGTAAAGTGGTCATACTTCCATTAAAAATCACTATATTGTGATGTTGGGATATATTACTAGAAAGCTTTTTTAAAAGGCTACGAATAAGGTCCTCATAGCGTCGTTCTAAGACAAGTAGTTTAGAAGGTGTTGTGGCGATAGCTTAACACCCTATCACAACATATTAACCCAGTGCTCATCTTGCCCTGGTTGACACACATTTTTTTAACTTTTTTAACTTTAAGCTCCCTATACCTACCCTAGGTATTTTTTTTTTTTTTTATGATAAAACACCTGCACTGTAGGAAAAATCCTTTAAGGCGCTCTGGGAGCGGTGCGAGTGCGAAAAAAGCGATTAACGTTGGTCTTGAAACGTTGAAGATTGTATTCATTGGGAAACACGACCTCAGGAAGATCATTCCACAAAGATGACGTTCTCCAGATGAAAGAATTCTTGAACAATGAAGTTCGAGGAGTACTAAGCTGAACAACATATGGATGAGCGGCAGTGGTTTGCCGTGTATTTCTATTTTGCATTGCTCTAGGTAGAATCAAGTGGG
Source organism: Polydrusus cervinus (assembly GCA_935413205.1). Lineage (NCBI taxonomy): Eukaryota > Metazoa > Arthropoda > Insecta > Coleoptera > Curculionidae > Polydrusus > Polydrusus cervinus. The sequence continues at coordinate 44,442,384 of OW284516.1, read as the reverse complement.
CAATGTCAGTCGAACACCTGCCATGGAAATATCTGTAAAAGAGAGCCAAATCACCAACCTGTCTTCGATGCTCCAGGCTATCGAGGGTCTTGGTCAGCTCGGGGTCGCCGATCAGACGAACGGCTCTCCTTTGAATGGAATCCAGTAGCCGAAGGGTGTGCTTGGGTGCAGAGCTCCAGATATGAGAGCAATATTCTAATGATGGTCGAATCTGGGCTTTGTACAGTGTCAAAAGTTGATGAGGTGTGTACAACCTTTTAGGTATGCCCTATATTGACATAATCGTTTGCTAATAAATGTAAGCGTTCCTCTTTGTTTTTGCTGTGAGCCAGGAACTTACTCTGGAATTAGGATGACAACATTGGATTTCACTTTTGAAAAGACGCTTTAAAATTTAAGATTGCTATCTTCCATCGATATTGCTAACTTTTTTGCTCGAGTCGCTCATTCGTGACTTAATGTGTGCAACTGCAGGACGGAAAGTTCTTTTCCAACGGTATCTCGGGCGCCACCTCCTGGATTAATGTGGTAAGAGGCTCACAAATGCCTCGAGGAGCTTTTAGACAGGGGAGGAAAATAAACCAGGCATTTAACTGAACATGGTGCGATTACCTATTGCTTCTTTTCTTTTTAAGCGTCCTAAAAATGGCAGTTTTTGCGATAGAATAACATAAAGGATACAATCGGTTTAAAAAAAACATTTTGTATTGAATGGCTATAAAATCTTTACATTAATATATTATACCCTATTTATTAGCAGTTCTAAACGAATTAATTTACTAGTTAAAAAGAGAAAGGAGGTTGTATACGTGTTTTTTCGCGATAATGTAATTTTATTTATTAACCAAGGCTAAGATAAATAATTCCGGCGTTGACGCTGATGACTTAATTAAACAGTTTCGCGTTTCCATATTTGCAAGCGATCAGCCAGTTGTTTTTTTTAAGACCTTATGGATTAACACGATTCTTAGTGCCAAAAGGTCATCGACAAATGCAATAAACTGTATTTTCCCTATATTATATTCGCTGACCAAACAGACCTAGCATATTTTTCCGGGATATAATGGTATTAATAATAGTCAAATCATCGTCTTGAAAGGGAGTGCCGTGTTCTTGAAATAATTTAACAAAAGCGAAAACTGGGTCTTCAATCTGTTACAAAAATGTACAGTGTCTTCATGATGCGATAAATCTTAAACAGCTTGTGTAAGAAATAATAGTAACATACCTTTTATTTGGCTGTTTCAAATGGTTGAAAATAATGTATCACAATATTGCGGCTATTAGTTGAGATATTAACATTTTTTCGAACCTGCTACACTACTCGTCATGGAGGTAATTTTAATGACATCACCACAAATGTTTTTGACCTATGATCAAATGTCTCTTAAATGATGTTTTGTTACTTAGTATGTATATGAGCATCGTGCAAATTTTCTTGGTAGTTGCCGGAAGTGAAATAGTTTGGTAAAATGTATCACTAACTTCACCGACTAATGTAAGTGTGTGTGAGGAAGCTGTAGGTTTATATTTATTAGTCTTAATAATTCGTGTTCATGATAATAAATTTATTTCTTCTTTTTATGCAACTTTAGACCCGCATTTTGAAGTGCTTTAATAGAAACAATTTCAAGCATCAAGTGGTAATCAATACTTTTATATTGTATTTTCTAATGAATTAATTGTAAAAAGCTTATTTTACTTTATCAACATATTAGCCATTTTTCAAGTATACATTGTGATTTATCAGGTTTATTCATAGGCGTGCGGTCAGTGGATTAAGTGATTAGCGTAGGATTTGTACAGCGTCTCTCCTCCACCTTGTCAAGAAAGTCAAGCACACAGACAGGGTGAAGCTAAAAAGCCGATGAATCTTATGTAAGCTGGCAAAAAAATATGTGATTATATGGATATGTAATAATTATTGTGTATGCAATAATATCAGTAATCAAATAATAAACCTACGGTATCTAATGATACTGACTATATAGCACATGGCAGTGTATGCAACTTAAAGTAAAAAATAAAAAATTATCTAAAAAATGTATACAGTTAGAGGTACGCAGTTACTTGCTTTGCCGCTAGATTTCTCAAACTTATGGCGATATGGTTGTTAATTAAAATTTTATTTTATAAGGGACACTGAAAAAATTTCCATCTAATAATAAAACAAATGAGTTACAAATTTTTGATAAAATATTTTTTCAAAATCTCCCATAGCTTTTTATTTATTATTTCAACTTTTCTGCAGATATCACTTATGGTTATGTCTAAAGGCGTTTTACTTCTTGGATCAACTTCAACGACTCCACTAAAACTGTTTTTCGACCAATATTCTACTTTAAAATATAATGGAACCTCATCCCCATCAATTCTAATATTTTCTGGATTAAGATATCCTTCGTTATAGTTATTAATGATACTAGTTCGATATGAACAATATAATAAAATGTGTACAACGTTAAACCACGAGGCGTTAGCCGAGTGGTTTAATTGCCCAAGTTTCATTAACAAAGTTCATATCGAACATGTATCATTCAAAATTTAATCTACGACAGTGCAAATAGATTTTATTCGTCTAAATTTCATTGATATCAGATAACGTTTTGTAATTTTTAAAATTTTTAGGTGTCCATATTACTCGATATCATGGTAACCGCATTTTTGATTGTTTCAATTTCGATTTTGACAACGTCATTATTGCCGTATAATTTTCTATTGATCTATTGTATGCAAAGTGTTGGCCAAAAATAATTTAAATATGGGAAATTCTGAATCGGACACTGTCCCTTCGGATGTCGAAGATATCGCGCAAAGCATAAAAGATTCCCTACTTCCCGAAAAGTCAAGGCAGGTGTATGAACAGACCTATGCAAAATATGAAGATTGGTGTAATGGAAAAGGAATCAAGAACGTCAGCAGCGAAAAGATGCTCCTTGCATATTTTAACCATCTCGCAAAACATAACAAGGCTTCATCGCTTTGGGTCTACTATTCTATGCTACGTTCTAAGTAAAAATAACAAATAAATAGTTTACACCGACTTTCTTTTTGTTTTTGTATCTTAACATATGGATGTTATTATGAATTCATAATGGCCTTGCTATTATAAAGATTATAATGACATCCAAATGATAATGCAAAATACGTTATAATGGCACTGTCGTAGATTAAAAATATAATTACACTGGAATGTTCTAATATTAACAAGTAAAGAAAGGATGCCCCCATTATAAGTTACAGGCAATACGCAGGAAATTGTTTATACGTGAGCTTATAGGTAGATGAAGAAATAAAACTTTACAACATAATTGATATTCTTTAGAACAGTTTAAAAAAAGGAAACAAAACGATAACATAGCTGATTTGCTATGATTTGAATATATGTTTTTTCACGTGTTTTTATTAGTGTATTATTTGACTTATTTATTTTCTCAGTAAATAGATCAAGATTTTAAAACCTGAAACTGTAAACATTTTTATTTTTTCTTTTAGTGAAACAAAAATGTAGGTATATTCTTTTTTTGGGAGAAAACTTTGAGTTTGAAGTTTGAAAAACCGGGAGGTAAAGAAGTAACTCCGACGCCTTCATAAGTTTTGACAAGAATAGCGAACTAGTCCCGCTTGATTTTTATTTAAGATTCTATGTAATTCACACAATATGTATTTCTTCTATCTCAGGAACTACCAATAAAAAGTTTTGGATTTGAAAATAACAGTGAGTGAAAAATTATATATTTTAAGTCCATCCGATTCTTGCAATATAAATATTGATATCACCTCAAATATGTAAAATACTTCTAGAAATGTGACCTTTGTCGAGCTTTAACGTAAGTATCTACAAACTTTATGTGTACAGGGTGTCTTAATTTTGAAAGTGATCATTAGAATCTCACAAACTGAGATACGAATAGGTTTCGATTATGGCAAGGTTGCACAATTTGGTGATCAATCAAATATTTCAGGAGATATCCGAAAAAAAGTGAAATTTTAACAATTTATTATCCCAACATTATTTAAAGTGAAATTATGAAATTAACTACAATTTTCCTTTACAACTTTTCTTCTCTATAAAGTGGCATTATCAGTTTTTGATTCAGACGTTCCGATGTTTTGGGCTCATTATGAACTTCGTTATTTTAAATACGGACCTTTTTACTTCGAATGTCGAGAGATATGTATCACAATTGTCATGTAAATAAAGGTTTCAACGAAAAGTTACATTATCAAACATATCTATATCTGCCTTCATATTCAATATGATAAAATTTTTCAATAATAAACTAAAGGTGGTTATAAGACAAAATATTGAAAATATTATAGCAGATTTGTGTTGACATGTTTATTAGTTGCTATATTGTTGTATAAACACACCTGTACGTTATGATGCCTAGTAAAACAATAAAGTTAGTCTTGAACCACTCAAATCGTGACATTTATATATCTTGCGTTTTGAGTATTTGGCAATAACATTGTCATTATTTGGGATTTGAAGTTCAAATCGATCCTTTATAAAGTATAAACCGATCTTTCATTTATTAGTAAGTCGTAGAAAAGTATAGTATGTATTGCGTGTTGTAAGGAATTACGCACTTCTATAATTACCGCACTCGTCGTTACGCGGCTTGTTTGCAATTTTTCCATTTATTCCGTAATATGCTCACTTAATAGGTAATATATTATTTTCTACTCCCACATGGAAATTTGTTGTTTCCTTTACACGTAAATGGCGAGTAAAGTAGGCTATTCCAGTTAACTGTGCGGAAAAATCTCATATCCATCCTAGATAGGCAATGAAACTGACCAATAACAGTATATTATTTTTACTGAGGCTCCGTCTTCTTTTTCAAGACATTAACTTATATATGTAATTTAAATGCATATGGTACAATTTGTTATTAATTTGTTCAATATAATAAAATCTAGACGCATTTATAATAGATTTATCAATAATACAACCTGCTCAATGTGCATAGAAAATTAATTTCATGTAGCATCATTTATCAGTTGGTTTTCCGATAATTAACTAAACGCTTTAATAGTCCAGACATTAGAGCGTTATACTATGGAACCAATGGTCGTAGGCCCGGCAACCTACAAACTTTTTTTTTACATTTTTTAGCATGAGGTCGTAGAAAAAATATACTGTTCAACTCGAGTGGATTGTCCATATTGCCCTCGAAAGTTTGAGCACTGCGCCTACGGCGTCGTGCTCAATTTACTTCCTCGTGCGATATGGACATCATATCCACTCTTGTTGTACAAACTACTATTTCGTGAGCTTGCACTCGTTCTGTATATTAAATAAGATGCATTTCACAAAAAATTGTATAGTTTCTATTTAAACCGTAATAAATGCGAAACATATCATCCGTTTCCATATTATTTGATAACATAGTCTTACTATAAAATTACCAAAGCAAAATATAGCAATAGCTTTAATAACTAACGAGCCCGTCAAGAAAATCTGCCATAATGGTTTAGCTTGGGATGGTCACCGGCCGTATATCGGAAACTACTGGTCATAGAAACTCAGGGGAAAAAATCGTATATAAAGTGGCTAAGGAAAAATTATGGAAATAATCTTTACGATCCGCAATTTGCCACAATTGAAAACTAAATATTAAAATTCTTAATTTTTCCGAAAATTCCCACATTAAGATATACTTGTGGAAACTAGATACTGAAGCAAACAAAGATACCGGACTGCGGTTTTGCCTTTTTTTTTGAAAATTTAATCTACTTTCCAATTATGATGTCCTAATTCTACCGTATAATTTAAGTTTATTATTATTACAAATTGTGCCTACTAATAATTATTTTTAGGAACTATCGTGTACCAATGGATACGACAATTTAAAAAAATTCCCTTTTTCTTTCAAACAAGCTTAAGGTTACTAAAATCGAATGAGTTGTTTAGAAGTTATAGCAAATTAAATGATTACACTTTCAATAACTTCTCCCACTCTTATCAAGGGCGGTACGCCAATGAGGCTTAAACTAACATGATGCAGCTAATGATGTTGCCAAAGGTTTACCTTAATGGGGAAAATATAGGAGAAATTTAAAATTTCTATATTTTATTTTCAATTGTGCCCTCTTGCGGCAAAATGCGGAACTTAAAAATTATTTTCATGATTGTCTCTTAGCCACATTAAATACGATCTTTTTTCCCTGTGTTTCTATGTCAAGTAGTTTCCGAGATACGGCTGGTGACCATCCATAATGGGACACCCGGTACAGCAGGCATTAAACTGATATAAGTAAAACCGGGTTATTGCCCTTAAAATGTTTCTCAGTTGCATGTAAATAAGTCCTAGAAAAAAAAACTGTTTGACCACAGTAAATATGTTCAATTTAGCCACCATTAATCTTTACGGCAACTAAACTGCTGGACAATTGCTTTCGAGCAAGAAAAATTTCGCCTAAATCTAACAGTTAATATTTTCTGAACCAGATAATATGATATCGACCTACGGTTTTGAATGGTTGAGAAACAATTGTCAATGTTGGATTTTTTTAGCTGTCTGAAAATTTTATATACAAGGTGTTAAAGAAGACGATGATTTTTGCTCCAATTTTAATTACGTGTAACTTTCACAATAATATTTTTAAATTTTATTATTCTACGTCAATTGAATCACTGGTTTATAGCAAAGAAAGTAATTTGTCAAATTTTTGATATCTGCTATATTTTAAGAAATACCGATTTTTTTGGAAAACCTTACATTATTTAAACTTATTGGTAGCTAGATCTCACTGTGCGCTGTATCGTGCAAACTTTGCGAGTGATTATTATACCTTATGAGAAGCTTGATTATGTTCAGTAACAATAGTTGTACCTAAATGTTAGGATGTAAAGTGGCGTACTTATAAACACCCATATGTCTATGGTTTATGAGTATCTCACAATTTTTTACGATTGTTTTATATTGGAAAGTACTCGCCCCTAGATTAGGTGAATTTTTTCTTATTTTTTAGTTTTTCATATCGCACTACAGGTATATTATACAGTGTGTTTACAAAATTTTAACAAAGATAATTTTTTTAATTTAATTTTTGGAAAAAATGTATTTATTGATTTCTAACTTTCTAACACTATACTCATAAACCATAGACATATAGGTGTTTTTAAGTACGCCACTGTACATCATAACATTTGGGTACAACTATTGTTACTGAACATAATCAAGCTTTTCATGAGGTATAATAATCACTCACAAAGTTTGCACGATACAATGCACAGTCAGAGAGTTTAAATAAAGCAAAGTTTCCAAAAAAATCCGTATTTCTTAAAATATAGCAGATATCAAAAATTTGGCAAATTACTTTCAATTTATTCAATTAACGTAGAGTGATAAAATTTAAAAATATTATTGTGAAAGTTACACGCTATTAAAATTGGAGCAAAAATCATCGTATTCTTTAACAACCTGTATATAAAATTTTCGGATAGTTAAAGAAAATCCAACATTGACAATTGTTTCCCAAGGGATGAATCTATCAACCATTCAAAACCGTAGGTCAATATCATACCTGGTTCAGAAAATATTAACTGTTAAATTTAGGCGAAATTTTTCTTGCTCGAAAGCAATTGTCCAGCAGTTTAGTTACCCATATTTGAAAAAAAAAATTCCAAATTCCCTAATTTTTTTTTTTAGAAATTTCAAAAAAAAATTTCATTTAGTCAAAGATTGGGAATGTAGTGGTTAAAAAGCCCTTAAGAAAATTGTCGCTGCATAAAAAATCCTGAAATGTTTTTAATAATACGCTGTGTGTTCTTCTAGTATTAAAGATTAACAAGCTGCAAGTATACAAACACACCTTTATCAAAAACGAGATGGTTATAAATATCGAAAATATAAACATTCCTCCTAAGCCGTAGAGAAGTAACGTCCTCCTGCCCATTCTATCCATCAATGGTATTGATATTAATGTCATTATAACCATTATACAACCTATTCCTATAGTGGCGAACTTCGCACTCTCCGGAGTTAGTCCTGAACTTTCGAAGAGGTCCGTTGAGTAATAAAATACCTACAAAAAAATAAATTAATAACTTGATAAATTAAGTCTTATCCGACAATTCAGGGCTGGGCAAAACTGGCAAGCACTTTGGAAAAAGTAATTACAAACCCTTTATAGGGCTCGCAATTACTTTTTTAAAGTGATTGATGCATATCAGTTTTACCCAGCCCTGAGTGAAACAACTAACTTTATATTTAATAGAAAGTTAGCTACCAGCATACAAATTTGTACTCACCGGCACAAAATTCCGCCACCCTGAAATTTTAGCCAAGTTTGATGTTTTAAAACTTATTTATTTTTTATCCGATTTTCATGATTTTTTTATCAGTTTGTAGATCCAGTTATTCTGGTTTTCTTTAATTATTTTATAAAGTATCATTTTTCGATTATGCTATATTATACAGGAGGAAATCAAAGTGTTGTTTTTGTCATAATTTCAAAACACCTTGTAGGGAAATTGGGGTGGATAATTTTGTTTACATACTATCTCTTGTAATCGCTGATGTATTCTAAACATTCCTTTTTTGATTCATTCCATTATCTCATTTCTGCTGAGAGTTGCAAAATTTTAAATGAAACTTTAGGTTAAAAATTATCCAGGTTGGCTAAGGACGCGATTTATTGTGGCAGAATGTTTGACAGTGACAATATTATAATTTGTTGTGTGTCAATATGGTATTAACTCCAGCAGACGTGGGCAGAATTGTTGAGTTAATAGAGGATGGTCGTAGCAATAGTTATGTCGCCCGTACTCTGAGAGTTCCGCGGTCTACAGTTCGAGATGCCTGGAATAGGTATTTACTAGACGGCAAGGCTCTGGCAGAAGGAGAATGACCACTGCAGCTGATGATCACTTTGTTATCATTAGTTCTTTAAGAGATCGAAGATCTACTGCAGGGTGTCTAAAAAATGACATGCAAATGATTCGTCGAGTAAATGTAAGTGAAAGAACGATACGTAGAAGATTGGCAGAAGATGGGCTTCATTCACGAAGGCCAACAATATGTCCACGATTACTTCCTCGGCATGGACAACACTGACTGAGGTTTGCAACATCGCATTCTGACTAGACTCTAAAACAGTGGATAAACGTACTATTCACAGATGAATCCAGGGTTTGTTTAAGGTCGCCGGATGGTCGTGAGCGGGTTTACAGACGTAGAAATGAAAGATATGCTGACTGCACCATATCAGAACGAATCTCATATCATGGCGGTTCAGTCATCATTTGGGCGGGTATTTCTACCGAAGCACGCACCAATCTTGTATTTGTTGAAAATGGAGCTCTAACCGCCCACCGTTACATTGAGGAAATTCTCCAAGAAGTTATGTTCCATTTACTCCTTTTATTGGGAACCAATTTACATTAATGCATGATAATGCTAGACCTCACGTTGCACATGTAGTAAGCGAATATCTGAATGAAGTTGGACTACCAAGATTGGAATGGCCTGCATGTAGCCCGGATCTCAACCCAATCGAACATCTTTGGGATCATTTTAAAAGAGCCGTTCGTCGTCGTCCTGTACAACCACAAACCTTGCAAAACTTAAGACTGGCGCTAACCGAAGAATATCAAGCCATTCCATCTTATTCATTCGATGCCACGAAGACTGCAAGCTGTCATTGCTACGAGAGGAGGAAATACACGTTATTAAATTGTTTATTAACTTTATGATATACCTAGTGTTTGTGTTTCTTAATAAAATTAGGCTTCAAACCAGCGTTTCATTTAAAATTTTGCAGCTCTCAGAAGAAATGAGATAATGGAATGAATCAAAAAAAAAAGAAATGTTTAGAATACATCAGAGATTACAAGAGATAGTATGCAAACAAAATTATCTACCTCAATTTCCCTACAGGTTGTTTTGAAATTACGATAAAAAAACATTTTGATTTCCTCCTATATAACCTAATCGAAAAATTATATTTTATAAAATAATTAAAGAAAAACAGAATAAATGGATCTACAAACTGATATAAAAAGCATGAAAATCGAATAAAAAATAAATAAGTTATAAAACATCAAACTTGGCCAAAATTTTAGGGTGGCTGAATTTTGTGCCGGTGAGTGTATATCTTTTTCAATAAAATACACAGCGGTGTCAGAACAATGAGTTCTCTGGGGCACAGGTAGACAATGACGGACGTTTCGTCCTAATTAGGACTCTTCGGAAAACTATAGGCCATAACCCGTAAGCAATGTACGTGCGAAACGTAGCTTCATTCGCTGTTTTCGCTGTTCTGGAGTTGGTTATTATGGTTTTCCGTATAGTACTAACAAGGAAGAAAGGGTAGTCATTGTCTACCTGTACCCCAGGGAACCTATTGTTTTGGCATCTCGCTTGCCACTAACTCTTCTTTCTATTTATTATTAAGGACACTACACTTCTACAACTTTAAATTTAATTTTAAATCTAGATTTAAGCAGAACATCAACTGGCCTATTTGGTGGCTTCAATCTCTACTCTGTGACTTGTAATGTTTCCTTGGGATGTTCTTAATCACAAGATCATTAATGTTTTAAAATTACAGAGCATGATACCACCTCACGAATATTTGATTCATACAAGAGATTGATATATTGACCAAAATGATTGAAGGAGAGACTAATAATATTAGTTTTAAAAAAAATATTGTAGACAAATTATGATACTACCGGTTCTTACTGTTACTTACCGCATTTATTCCTGATAATTGCTGAGAAAGTTGCATAACTATGCCGATGATGAGCGGTGCTCGAAGTGTCGGTGAGCAACATAGTTCGACCATGCTGATCGACGCTTCAGACTGCTGCGCCCGCTCTTCAGCCCGCATTTCTTCGATGTCCTCTTCTACCTATAAGACAGTTTTTAGTCTTTATACCAGTTTAATGATATTAATAAAACTACATCGACAATTGATGATAAAACTCAGCGTATTAACATTTCACAAACAGAGATGGCATCAATAGCTGCTAATGGTTCGTTTAAAAAGTTCCCTTTGGTAGTGCACCCTAGCAAGCTCGAATAGTAGTATTACACCAGGGGGGAAAGTAGTTTTCTTGCGTATTTAATACAAACATTTAGAAATCCATTGTTAATCATAAAAGGTTTCTAAAATAGTAAATAATAATGTAGGTAGGAAACACCGGGGTTGGTTGGCTACCAAAGTAAGTTTGCATAGTACCTAACCCTCTGACTTGTGTCAACATATTATAATCGCAAATACCGGTACATAGTAAGACAAAAAATCGGTGGTGTTTACTAGATGTTACATCAAAAAATTCGCCACGACAATATGCAAGAATTTTTAATAGATTTGAAGAAGTAGTCCATACTTGAAGTGAATTGGCAAGTTAAATGAGGAGAAATAATACTCTAAGTCAACCTTCACTAAGATATATTCAATAAGAAATCTTTATTTGGTTCTACATGTTTCGAACGTATAAACGTTCATCTTCAGGACAAGTATAGTTATATAGTGTAGGAAATTGTGAGTGACACCCTCATAGAGCTTTTGAGGAAGTTAGATTATTGAAGAAAGTGATAAAGAACTACCATAGAAGTAGGGGAAAAAATACTACCAGGTTCTATAGATAAATGTGGAAGAATGATTGTTAAATGGTATTTTATAGTGACGAAATGAGAAACGTTACGTAAAAATGATATTAAAAACTGAACAGCAACTTCAGTGGTGGAGTATATTGTTGAAAAATTATTGTTAAATGATGAAAATGAAAATTATGTGTGTTGGTAGGACAGATGTACTATTCTGCCGTCATAGTGAAAAACGCAGTAAAGTAAGAAATTAAGTTTTGGACAAAAACGGCGTTGAAATTTTTATTTTATTTTGTAGCCATATAATATTTTTGTTAATTTTTTTTAATAGATTTATAAAATATAGGGTCTAACTCTATATCTTTATTCAATTTAATTGGTATTAAGTGTTTCTCTAAAATAATATTAACAAAAATGCGTTTCTTCCTAGTATAACATGACATATTATCACATGTTTGCTAAGCAAGAACGCAGTATTCCTCTCTGTTACTGCGTTTTTAACTAGTATTATTTAATGTGCCGCCACTATGGTAAATGGGATTCAAGGCTAGTTTTACCTTATTTTTTTCATAATACTGCATGATTTTAGAAAAAATCCAAGTTAAAATACTAAAACTTGATATAAAAAAAAATTGTGTTTAAAATATAAAATATTATTACTAATAAAAAAGTTATCACAAATTAGATATTGTGTGTAATTCTAATGTAAAAAAATTTTAGAAGTGCTTACTTTTTTAAAAATGATCTAATGTAAAAATATGTTGTTAAATCGGATAAACATTTAAGGCCCTAATGGTATATGTACTTGTAAATAGTATTGTATTTTATTCAGGTATTTTTTCATATTGCAAAAGTAACAAATTAGTGAAACTACATGTTTTAGTAGGTATAAAATTTATTAAATAATACAATAGTTTTTTTATTAATCAAATGATTCGTTGAAGTCATTTGATTGAGATTTGTCTTCTAAATTAAACCAAAATAGTTTTGTTCCATCCTTCATTAGGGGGCAGAGTATTTTAATAATTGTTTTCTTCTTTAATTTATTTATTCCCCTAGCAATTTGGCCATAAACACAATAGTTAAACTAGCATAAGCTTTCGAAAAAAGAAAATTGAATTGAAATACTACCTAGTGTATTATATTTTTAAGCCTGATATTATTTAAAAAATAACAAAAAATCATATTAATTTCTATAAAGTAAAGTCTAAATGAAAATCACTAAAGGTGAATAATCAAATTTACCCTTTGTAGTGACGCCCTTGTCTAAAATTATGAACAACCAATATGTTTGCATATTACTCTTTGCTGATATATAATCAGTTTATACATGGTGACCAAAAACAAAGCAGTGTTGTTTTGGGGCAATTAGGTCCAATATTTAAAAAAGCCAGTAAGTATTATGTTACTGCGTTCTTCATTATGAATATGACACAACTGCATTTGCGGTTAGCAAACAATGACGTTTTTATATAAAAGAAATAATGTTTAATGCAGTAACCACAAAGTTACTGCGTTTTTTATTATGATTAACTAGGTACTGCACTTTAGGTAGTAATTGATGACGAATCGATACCCTTTTAGGAAAGTACTAATTTTATTTTTAAAGAAAAATAGTGGATTTTTGAAAATGAGACCATGCTAGGAACATAAAAAACAATCCAAAGAATAACATTCAGGCAAAATCTGAAAATTAACAAAAATAGACTTTACTGCGTTCTTAACTATGACGGCAGTATTGCTGTCAATATGTATGAATATATAAACTGTGATGTTCCAAGACATCTTAGGATATGGTTCCCTGAAGTGACATGGATAGTTCTCAAAGGGTACACATATAATGAGAGCTACCTGTGACACTTCAGGGAACCATATCCTAAGATGTCTTGAAACATCACAGTTCATATATACATACATGGTACGACAGCAATTAATAATACATCTGTCCTAGAGAACACACATAATTTTCATTTTCACCATTTAGCAATAATTTTTCAACAATATACTCCACCACTGAAGTTGCTGTTTAGTTTTCAATATCATTCTCACGTAACGTTTCTCATTTCGTCACTTTAAAATACCCTTTATCAACCATTCTCCCATCTTTATCTATAGAACCTGGTAGTATTTTCTCCCCTACTTCTATGGAAGTTCTTTATCACTTTCTACAATAATCTAACTTCCTCAAAAGCTCTATGACGGTGTCACTCACAATTTCCTATACTATATAACTATACTTCGCCTGAAGATGAACGTTTATACGTTCGAAACTTGTAGAACAAAATAAAGATTTCTTATTGAATATATCTTAGTAAAGGTTGATTTAGAGTATTATTTCTCCCCATTTTAATAGATTGTTATTTTCCAATTGTATTATACTTTGGCCATAGAAAGCCCCTGTAAAGTGAGTATGTCAGCTATGGGGATACCTGGCGCTGACGCGTTGTTAAAGTTGTTATATTTTTTTGTATCCCACAACTGTTTTTGATAAGCTCAAAGTTTATCAATAAGTAGTGGATACACATACATGTCGATGTAAATTTCTAAAGCCAGAATATAATTAAATTTGAAAATATTAATCTACCAAAATTTGTTCCACCTTTCTCTAAGACTATTAGTTGTGCCCATTTGCTTCAATGCCGGCGAACAAATTCTTGCTCTTTTAAAAATTTATAGATAATTGGTCTATATTTTATTTTTAAATTTTTTTTCTACCAAAACATGTCTGTAGATGTCTCGTTGAAAAGATATATTTTTTTGGAACAATGTTGTTTTATTTTAAAAACTTTTCTTAATTTCGTATTAAAAATATTGCTGTTACATTGAAACCTAACATGAATAAGGTTTCTTTAGGTAGTTACAAAATGTGGCTTTTTATGCTACCTAAATATTCCTTAAATGTAACAATAAACAATTACAGTAAAATCTTAGTTATCCGGCCTCGTCAACTGCAAGTGATGGCCGGATTATTGGAAAAGCTTATTAATTTTTTGATATTATATTTTTTCTCATTATTTTAACACTGTATTTATACGAAACGCCGGATTATCGTATACTAATTTGTAGAAACCGCCGAATTATACTGCCGTGCTAAACTGAAGCGTCCTAACTGACAAAATTTGAGATTTTGTCCTAAATGCATTTTTGGGTACCTACAGTTTTGTTTTAACTAATTTACAAAACTAAATCGTCCTATCTCATTTTATTGACCGTCAATTTATATATTTAATATTGTCCTATCTACAAAATCCTATTAAATACTAAGATATTTTGTCCCAACCAACATTCCACACCTATCTTTGTCGTAACTGTACACTTAGGACAATCTCGTTTTGTACCTCGATTATTCTTAAAATGCGATTACATAGCAAAAAGTCCTATCTGGCCGATTCAAGGCATTACATTTTCTTAATAATAAGGTAGTTAAGACCGGAATTCCGATGGCAAATGCTAGAGAGAGAAACCACGGGGTAGATTTAACTCGAAGAAACACCCTTGTATCTGCCCTGGCTCCAATAATTCCAAAAACTCGACTAAAATTTACACAATATACACTATTGGCAAACTTGAATATAGGGTGCCGATATAAAGATTATTAGTAGCGTTTAACACGTTAGACAGAGAACACGCTATCCCCTACCTCTCACCTTCCATTCTTTAGAACACGCGGTCGAACCAGGCACGGGAGCGATCGATACGTCGACTCGGCCACACCACACATATATTCCCCCTTTCAGTTGGAATGTAGGTGTGATTATGTGTCTCTTTTTAACTGAAGGTTTTGCCAATATGTGCCTTCTCTCTTGGTTGCATTAGAGATTTCGCACCCTAGATTCGAGTTTGCCAATAGTATATAATATAAACATATATTAGCAAGTCTTTGTCCTATTTGTAGCTCCAATAAATTTGTGTAAATACTAAAGAAAAGTGTCCTATCTTACAAAAGTCAAATATCTGATTAAGTTAACTTACTAATTAAAAGGATATTATAATCGTTTACCTATTAACAAACTTCAGCTTGGGTATTGATTAATTTTAACCGTCTAAGGGGTGGCACATAAAAAAAAATTAAAACATAAATATCTCAAAACTTTATTTTATTCAGTTAGGACGCTTTAGCTTAGCACAGCAGTATAATATAGAGTGCAGTAAAAATGTAAAAATCTGAAAATCTGCATTCACCAAATGACCGCCGAATTATTGGCAGTGTCGGACTATCGCAGGGCCGGATTAGCGAGTTTCTACTGTTTTAGACTCACCTGATTACTAGCTCTCAGTCTTCTTAACGCTCTCCTGGCTTCCTCCTCCCACTGCTTCGTTATAAGGAGGTACCTGGGACTTTCTGGACACACGGGAAGAAGAACGAGTTGCGCCAGAGCCGGCACGACCGCCAGACCGAGCAGAAGAGGCCATCCTTCGGACGTACCGAGGATTTGTTCGATACCGAGCACTTGTGATAATAAGAGTCCTACAGTTACTGCTAACTGATTAACTGTTCCTAAACCGCCGCGCAGGTTTAAAGGGGAAATTTCCGATATATACATGGGTACTAATGACGTATTTAGCCCTAAAAAAAAATTGGATTATTTTTTTTTAATTAAAAACGCATACAGAACATAAGTCTCTTGGATTATTAACTAACAACAATAAATGCAGGGTAAAAAAATTATTTTAACTTTGCATCTCCTAAAAAATTCATGAATTTTCAACGTAATATTTCTCACCCGCTTATGGATAATTGTCTTAGGCAGTCCTTACACGGGAAAACTTGAAAGAAACTGTAATAGCGTGGAGACTAGGAGACTGGGCAACTACACTACTAGAGTTGCCTCTAATCCTCATACAGCCGATACTAACGTCACGTAGTCGCGAGCCAAAAGACGAATATTCATGAGTTTTAACATAAAAATTTGCTCAATATTTATTTTTTTGCACCACTCAAGAGACCAATGTTGCCAGGTCTGGTGATTTTTCACCAGATTTGGTGATTTTGAACCCCATCTGGTGAAAACTCTTTAAAAAAGTCTAATTTCTGGTGATTTTTCGACACTGATGATAAGCTTATATCTTAAAAAAAAACGAGAGAAAAATGGCTGGATTGTGTTTTATTCTTCTTTGTTAAAAATGGTGACATCGATGCAAAAACTTATTGGTTTCAAAAGCGAAAAGCGTTTGTCTTTGTCTGGAAACTCTCTACTTCTCTGTGCCGAATATTTCTTATAGCGATTTCGGTTTACAGATATCGGGCACTCTGAGAGTGCTCTCCCCGAGATTTGCGTGTTCGATTATCGAAATCGAGATATCTCACTATATGGCTATGACAGATCTCGGGCAGATCTATGACGTCACAGAGCGCTCTCAGAGTGCCCGAGATCTGTAAACCGAAATCGCTATTAGTAGCGGGGGATTTACAGAATTTGTATCTATATATACTGTTTTTTATATAGTGATTTCTAAAAAAAAAAAAAAGGTCGTACCTCGGAAATAACATACACATCTCATTTAAGGTCTTGGCACCGGGGTGCGCACTCATGTTTATAGCTTAAACAACATGAGTGCCCACCCTGGCGTCAAAAGCTTAAATGAGAGGTATGTTATTTTCAAGCTATGACTTATAGACTGGCAACGCTAGAAATTAAGAATCTGGTGATTTCTTTCAAAATCTGGCAACTTTTAAAGCAAGGGTCTGGTGATTTTTAATTTTTTGACCTGGCAACATTGCAAGAGACTGAAGTGCCGTGGCGACTGGCGACCCAGCATGTTCAATTAATACAAGAACAGCTCGTGGGTACTATGCTTTGATGGTTATATCACGAGAATTGGGAGTTTTTATTGCGAGGGACGCATACTTTGCCCTTATAGAGAGTCACCTTCGGTATGGGTTGTGTTTCTGGGGATCTTGCGCTCAATACCTGTTCAGATCGGTATTCGTATTGCAAAAAAGAGCAATACGGTGTATTTGTCAGTTGAGTCGTCTAACGTCCTGGTCGACCGCCCTTAGTAAATTTGGAGATATTGACTTTGGTTTTTTTGTATATTCTTGAAACAGCATGTCTTATGCACAAAAAGTATAAATCTGAAATACAGACTTCCTCGCCAACTTCCACAAGAAGAACACAAGTTATAGGGCTGCTGATTTCCTCTTCTGCTTTAATAAAAAAACTCTTCATTATAACAGCAAAACATTGTTTAATCATTTGCCCCTTAGTTACGTAAAATTGTTTGCTATAGAAAGTTTCGACGAGACCTAGAAAAATTGTTAACTGAGAGCATTCTATTCAATAAATGAATTTTTCGAGGTATCGCTGTAAGAGTCTTTGTTTCTTTTTATGGTGTTTTTTAGCTGATCTATGTATTTTTGATTTTTATTTGTTTTAACTGTAGTTATGTAATAATTTTAAGTTGCTTTGTCAATAAGAAGTTCTTACTGCTATATTTGATTTGATTTGACCAATCGCGGATATTCCGGTTGCTCAGGGAGCGTCGTGAGAGTAGCGTCATTAAATGTATATGCTGGGTGACCTATAGTCGCCCAGTCTCCTAGTATCCAAGCTAATACAGTAACTTATTATTGAGTTAAAAGACTGAAACGAAAAAGTTTAAATACTATTCCCATATACTACGGCTACGACGGAAATGACATCATAGTGGCCATTTTTAAATACCACTTTTAATTATCACTGTTGATAAGTTGCGTAAAACGTTCACATTTATCATGGGATCTCTGCCCAATAAGTGTAATTTTTTGTGTTTGAATAGATTCCGCCTTTACTAATTGAAACTTCATAAGTCAATAAACAGGGTTATGATAAAAAAAATGGATCAGCCTTTTATATCGAATATCGCCTACTTAATCAAGAGTGGCTAGGAAGCGTCAAATTAATTTTTTTGATAAAAATCCTGACTAGTTCATAGAAAATCACATCCAGTATAATGAAAAGGTGTGTGTGGGCATTGTTGAAAGTAGGGCTCAGAACATAATTTTCTTTCATGAGAGCCTCACTGATGGAATAAGATTTCGAAATGATCCGATTGCAGCTCTTGCCACTCTATTTCCAGATAATAATGATCCTGATTTACCAAGTTTAATCAAATGGTTTCAACAGAATATGTTGCTCATATAAAAGAGTACTTAAATACGCTTTAACTAACCAATTTTTTTCCCGCTACGATGGATAGGTAGACGGAAGTCAATAGTGTGACCACACTGGCCACACATATTGCCTGATTTAAGTCACTGGACTCTTTTTGTGAGAAAAATTTATGAGAAACTTCTCCACAAATATAGTACAAAATGTACAACAAGAATTTTTGGATAGACTGATCTACTACAGAACAGTTGATGGAGGACATTTTAATTATCTCATACAATAGTTTCATTTCATATTTTCTCTATTTTGTTTTAAAAGTTAATATTTGGAAACGGCTGAAAATAGGTAGGGTAAGTCGAGGAGAGATCGACCAGTAGGAGAGTCGGACCACCCACGATTTCTCAGATACTGTAGCAACAATGCTTGCTCCTACGTCGTGGGATGATGCAATAGCGTCAGTCGCCGAAAGGCAGTAGAAGTGCTTGCGTTTGTGTGCAGTTGTTCGAAAACAGCTATTAGGCAATCCAACGATGTGTCCAAATGGCGGCTGGCTGGCAAATACTGCTTTGTAATTGGTACACGTGACCATAAAAATAAGGTTGCTGGTGGCATTTAACTGGTGACTCAATGCTTTTTGCCATCCAACCGCCATATTGAATCACGTGGTTTGGATTCCCTAATTAGTGACCGATTATTAACCTTAAAAATTTATTTTCTTTACTTTGACAATAATTATTATCGGCCATGGTTAATAATGAAAACAATCTATTTGAGAGTAAGTGATTATTTGTTTCTACTCTACAATAATAACATGAAAGGTGATTTCTTATAGGTAGGCAACCAGATAATAATTTTGTTGTAAAGTATAGATACTGTTAATCACAATTATAAGCTATTAAAAAAAAAATAATGTGCAATGTTCATATACAAAATTTTGATTTATTCAAAACTTTTCCTAAAATCTTAAATATCATCAGGTTAATATTATTATGAACTATTGCATCCGCTATCAAAATCACTTTAAGCCATCTTTATTATAGAAATATGTCAATATTATACATGTAATTGTAGTTTCGTAATTAAATAATATTTTAATTACCTTTAAAGCATCTATAAGTTTTATCGTGGTATTAATAATTTGCACGTTCTGGTAAATTAGAATTAAATCATAAAATAGTAACCTTACACGAGGTCATAAAACTTGTGTAAAAGTGTTACTTTCCGCACCTGATAGGTAAATAACCATTTTATACAGGGTGCTGATAAAGTGTGCAATAACGGATTTTCTAGGAAAATAAACCACCTACGCAGAAAACGTTAGAACAAGGCGATTTTATTGTATTATTTGCATTTTAAAGGTGTCTAAAAATTACATAGCGTGCGTCAAGAAGACTGAACAGATGTAATAATACATTATTAACCAAGGTTTAGCCAGCTATTATTATTGCCCGAGCGTCGAGTTTAAATCACGAGGGATTAAAGACGCGAGGGCTATAAATAATAGTATAGCTGTCTAAACCATGGTAATATATTTTTTTCACCTACTAACACACTTACAAGATACAAGTATTAATAATTATTATAAAAAAAATTTAGATATGTATGTATGTAAAAGATTGCTTCTGTAATTTTTTCTTCATCAAGTTACCTGTGCTTTGGAACTGGCAAGATAAGTTCTCTTGTCAGATGGCTTTGTTAATGTTAAATTGAGATTAGGTTAGGTTGCCATTGATGGGTCATCGATATATCAAAGTGTCGATATTTTTTTTTAAATAGGAAGTGACAAAATCTATTTTTAATTATGAATTGTGACATTACTAATGTAAAGCTTACTTATAACGCGAGTACTATTTTGCTAATGAATATGACACATTATTTTTTCAATAGCCTATATTTTTGATTTACAGTATCGAACATCTCTGAGAACATGATATGTAAATTCATAATTAACCATGGTAAAGGTAGAGAAAATCGATTTCTAAGCTTTAGTAGTGGAAGAACTTTTTCCCTCAGATTTTTAGAATCCTTATAAAATTCTAGATTTATTTCATATAACATATACAGGGTGCTACAAATTCGTGTGCGTACAAGGGGATCTCGAAAACGGTAAGAGATACGAAGATGGTTGAATTGAGGCAAAGTTGCGTATTCTGGGGCTAGATAACATTCCCCCAATCTTTGTAAAAAACTGTAGTCCCACCTTAGCATTTCCACTTAGTTACCTATTTCAACTCTCCCTTAGTTCCGGTCAGTTCCCCACTTTCTGGAAGTCTGCCTATGTAACTGCTATATTCAAGGGCGGCAGTAGAGGGGATGTAACTAATTATCGACCTATATCTGGCCTAGACTGTATGGGTAAGGTTCTAGAATCTATCGTCGTCGATGAGCTATTGTCAAATCTAAACAACAATCTTTCAGAACATCAGCACGGCTTCCTACCTGGACGATCATGCCAGACGAATTTATGTGTATATTCACATTACTTATCAACACTTGTGGACTCAGGAGATCAAGTTGACTCAATATATTTCGATTTTAAAAAGGCTTTCGACAGAGTAGATCATAACATTCTTATAAATAAACTAAAATCATTTGGCGTTACAGATCCTCTTCTATCATGGATATCAAGTTACCTTCGCAATCGTACTCAAATCGTTAAAATTAATGGTACCACATCTAAGGAAATAACAGTGACATCCGGAGTACCTCAAGGTTCACACTTGGGTCCGATATTGTTTCTTATATTTGTTAATGATCTAGCTTACATTTTTGCCAGTTGTGAATTTCTTTTCTACGCGGACGATCTAAAGATCTTTAGAAAAATCACCAACTTCCACGATTGTTTACTTTTGCAACTAGAGATCAACAAACTATTAGAATGGTGCTTACTAAATAAGATGGAGCTAAACATCTCTAAATGTAAGATTATAACTTTTTCACGTAAAAAATCCCCAATTCTACATTCTTACTTCATTTCATGCTCCCCTCTAGTTAGAGTTAACTTAATCAATGACCTAGGTGTAATTTTCGACTCCGAACTACGTTTTAATGAACACTTAAACTATATTTCGGCAAAGGCTTTCAAGATGGCAGGTTTCATAATGCGCCGGTGCTGGGAATTTTCCAACTCCGAGGTACTGAAAACTCTATATTTTTCACTGGTGCGTAGTCATCTTGAATATTGCTGCATAATCTGGTCGCCATATTACCAAACTCACATTAAGCGTATCGAACGAGTCCAAATAATATTGGTTAACTTTTTACTATACAAAATGAGAATAGACAAGAGCCGTTTCTCCCATCAGGATCGTTTACAACTAACCAACATCGATAGCTTAGAAAGGCGTAGAATTTTTCTTACAATTGTGTTCGGGTTCAAAATAATCACTAACGTCACAAATTGCTCTGAGCTTCTAGCTCTTATAAACTTTCGTGTACCTTCGCGTGATACTCGTTCACATGACATGTTCTTAACCAACAGATATCGGACTGACGTCGGCAGAAATAATGTTGCCAATCGCATTATGCATCTTTTTAACGCTTACATTCCAACTAACTTTGAGTTTAACTGTACAGCAACGACATTTAAAAAAAAACTCAAATTATTATTGTAATATCTCTTTCCGTAAAAAGAGACGTACGTCCTTTGTTCTTGTATATTTTTAATCTGTTGTACTTTTTTATTGTTTCTCTTTAAGTTTATAGTATATTTCACTGTTAATTTTATACATACCAATTGGATATTGTTTCCGTAGTGTATTGATACTAATAAATAAATAAATAAATAAATAAATAATTTGGTAAAAGAAAATTGTGAACATTCCGAATACTTTCGGAGATATCCGAAAAAAACCTAAATTTCTTGTTTTGGTTTTAAATTTTTTGCACCTTTATTTTTGACTTGAAAAAAAAAACAAAAAACACTTTCTCGTAGCCGTTTTTTATGTTCTACAAGATGGCGTTATTCGTTTTCAAATTGGACGTTTCGTTCTTTAGATACCAACCTCAATTATTTTTTTTTTAAATACGGACCTGAAATTTTTAAAACAGTTTTAAGGACTTCAAAGCTTTGGAAATTTAATACAATTTAAAGATTTTCAAAATTTTAACGTTTTGTCGTCAAATAACATATCACTATCATTTCAAATTATCCCTTCTTTACTATTACGGCCCTGGGGCCCTGGCAATTATTTTTAGAATAACTTTAATATTAAGATTACATTGCATAAAGCTATGGTGTTTAGGCCGTTTATTTTTTCAATAAGATTTACCGTCACAATGCTCTCTAGGAAGTAAGCAAGTTTTTTTTTCTTATAGTATTTTATTTATTTTATTAATATAACGTATATCTTAAGTCCTATGGTTTTTGCCTTAGACCAAGACCGAAATACTGTAAAACAGAAAAAAATAATTCTCCCGAATGCAGAAAAGGTAACTGGCATGTTAGTCTAGTTATGTTACTGTAATACGCTTATATTTATTGCAAAAATAATTTAAAAATTGCTAACTGATGATTCTAGTTTCAGGCGAAACATGTAACAAAAATAAACAGACAGAAATATATTTTGGGGCGGTACTTTGGGTCTCTTTTCTTACAAAATATCAATTATCAGGCCTCTTTGAGTAAAAATGGACGGATTTTCCAAATCAGAAATCTTTTGTTCTTTAGTTTGGCTCTAAATGTTTAGGACCGTAATGAAATGAAAAAGATAATTTGAAAAATATGTTATTAGATGACAAAATGTTAAGATTTCAACGACTTGAACATTGTATTAAATTTCTAAGGTTTAGAAATCCCTAAAACTGTATTTAAAATTCCAGGTCCGTATTTAAAAAAATTGACTTGAGGTTGGTAACTAAAGAACGAAACGTCGAATTTGAAAAACAATAATGCCACCTTGTAGAACATAAAAAACCGCTATAAAAGAGGGTTTTTTATTTTTTCTTAAGTCAAAAATAAAATCGCAAAAAATGGAAATTTCTGTTTTTTTTGGATATCTCCGAAAGCATTCGAAATAATTACAATTTTTTTCGCCAAATTATTAAGCTTTTAAATACGAAATTTATCCTCAATTTAACCATCTTCGTATCTCTTACCGTTTTCGAGATCCCCTTGTACGCACACGAATTTGTAGCACCCTGAATATATCTAAAGTCCATTGTTTCTGAAATAAAGGGTATAAAAAAAAAATTGGGGATAAACATGCCCAATGCCCATATCAAAATAATTTAATTTTCTGAATAAATAATACTTGGGTATAAAGCACTTTTTTTTAAATGGTTGACTTTAGACATATCATTTATATAAAATCGGTACACAATTTAAAAAAGAATTGACAGATATTCAATATTCAATCAATATTAATACCGCTTGTCAGGATCATGCAAATAAATAAAATAAAATGGACGTGTCCGAGTGTTTTCTACTCAGATGGTTCATTTACCTGAAAAATGCATTTTTCTTAACTTCATCAGAACCCTGTATTTCTATGCAACTACTATTTTTACGTAGTATACAAATAAACGTAATTGTGGTTTTAAATTATTATTTTTATTTACTTACCGCAATTAATGCCTATGACGAATCTACCGCAAATTAGCATTTCGTACGAGTAAGCTGCTTTTGCACACCACATTAGAGATCCTCCAATAATTCCTAAGACGTTGTTAAGAAGTAAGCCACCTTTTCTGCAAATAAAAAAAAAGTTATTACCTTAAGTGTAAGAACATTTTTTTTTACTACGATGGCATTTAATACGTCATACATCTTTCTTATTTTAAAAACACAATTTAAGCAAAAATGCCTTAAAATCCCATATTAACCTCGAAACTTCATTTCTATGTTTTTAAGTTTAACTGAAATGAAGTTTTAGAAAAACAGGGAATTGGAAGAGAAAGGTTCCCTATAGTTGCTTGCCAAAATGTTCCTTATCCAAAAATATAGCTTAAAATTTGTTTATCCCAAGCCTTTATCGTCAGTCAATTAATAGAAGTTTGTACAACAAGAGTGGACATGTGAATGACAGAAAAGTATTGGACTTGCATTGTCTTTATTTATTTTTAATTACAACGTTTCAACTGGTAAGTATCTCCAGTCATCTTCGGGTGAATACTTGGTTGGATATAGTGTTTAGGAAGTAAATTCTTCCTTCAAACTTCCGAGCGCAATATGGACAATCCACTCGAGTTGAACAGTATATTTTTTCTACGATTCAACTTCCGAATTTCATACTAAAAGTTTTAAAAACTTATTTAAAACAGGCACGAAATGCACAGAAGAAAAAAGGGTTTGTCCGGTTTTTTTTTTAAATGTATTATGGATTTTGTTTATGGTTAACCAGCTTCCTTAAGAACCGGTCTCTGCAAGTGGCGATTGACGGGTTTCTCTCAGACACCTTCACCATCAATGCCGGTGTTCCTCAAGGGTCCATATTGTCGCCTACCCTCTTTTTACTGTATATTAACGACCTTCTAGTAAAAACCCAAAATCCAATTTATAGCTTTGCTGATGACAGCACACTTGTCTCATCTTTTACCTTGACCCCCCAAACATCCGCTGCCGACGCACATCTTCGCAGGCAGCATGAAGTATTGCGCCTCAACAATGACCTGGAAGAAATTTTGGCTTGGGGTGACAGTAACGAAGTCGAATTTAATGCTAAGAAAACCCAGGCAGCAGTCTTCTCCAAAAAGGTTAACATTGCAGAACCGGATATAGTCATGGCAGGACACGCAATTCCCCTGTCACCGTCTATTAATTTGCTGGGGGTCAATCTGGGAGGTAATATGTCTTGGCATGATCACGTTGCCGCAATTGCCAAGACAGCTGCACAGAAACTTGGTGTACTTTTCCGCACCAAAAGGTTGTACACACCTCATCAACTTTTGACACTCTGCAAAGCCCAGACCATCATAAGAATATTGCTCTCATGTCTGGAGCTCTGCACCCAAGCACACCCTTCAGCTACTGGATTCCATTCAAAGGAGAGCCGTTCGTCTGATCGGCGACCCCGAGCTGACCAAGACCCTCGATAGCCTGGAGCATCGAAGACAGGTTGGTGATTTGGCTCTCTTTTACAGATATTTCCATGGCAGGTGTTCGACTGACATTGCCCACTTGATTCCACCTAGAGCAATGCAAAACAGAAATACACGGCAAACCACTGCCGCTCATCCATATGTTGTTCAGCTTAGTACTCCTCGAACTTCATTGTTCAAGAATTCTTTCATCTGGAGAACGTCATCTTTGTGGAATGATCTTCCTGAGGTCGTGTTTCCCAATGAATATAATCTTCAACGTTTCAAGACCAACGTTAATCGCTTTTTTCGCACTCGCACCGCTCCCAGAGCGCCTTAAAGGATTTTTCCTACAGTGCAGGTGTTTTATCATAAAAAAAAAATTATTGGTTGCTTGCCAAAAAGTAGTATACCTCCGAAAGTACAGCAAAATAGCTGTAGAATTAATTTTAACCGTTAAAAATGGTTTTTGTGCATTAATATGAAGTTTTGCCGTTTTTTATGGTAAAGTTTTTCAAAATAATGACCAATATACATACTAGCAACACTGTAAACATAAAAAGAGAAGTGGCAATACTGTAGAAATAACATAACCTTAAAACCTTTAGTAAAAACTGGAATTAATTTTTTTCTAAAAATCTTGTAATTTCGTGTTATCTGGTTTTATGTACTCATCTTCATGTCCCGCCATTTAAGGAAGATTTATAAGTTATTTGTCTATATCGGTTGCGTATAATAAAAGTTTTAAGTTCGATTGGGGTTGGATCCCCATTCAAAATTTGTTAAAAAAAAAAAGCGGGAGACAAATATTTGCATGGCAAAAAACGAACCAAAGTTAGTAAGAAATGTTCATTTTATAGGTGTATAGTACATTTTATGACTTAAATCTTGTAGTAATTATCTAGAAATGAGTGGAAAACTGGAGTTTTTCAAAATAATGAAGTGTATCTGAGCACAAATATTTACATCGGTCAGAAAATAACAATATAGTTCAGTAGAAATATATATTGTGGTATTAATTTTGGTATTATACCTTTAATTTTTGCACCATTTCGTGCACTCTTTAGAAAAAAATTGTATATGCATAGACTCTGGGATAAATATTTTAATTTAAATTAAAACAGAACAAATTTACAGATTTACATATTTTGGAAGTATATTCTTAACCTCACTTCTGTTAAGTGTCAGAAAATTTACAACGTGTAAATTTGGTTTCCTTGTACATGATCACGGTGATTGCTCTGTTTCATATCATAACTAGGATGGATATGAAATCATATCCGTTCAGTTAACAGGAATAGTCCACTTTTTCAATCACTTTAGTGTAAAGAAAAGAGCCAATTTTCTTGTGGGAGTAGGAAAAACATATTTTAGGTAATTTTTATCAAAATATAGAAAGACTTACCTTCCAAACCTATTCGCCATCGTTCCTCCGCTGAACCCTCCCACCATACCTCCAATGGCAAAAATTGACACAACTACTGAATAAAGCGTTCTGACCAGCTCGTCCGGAAGGTCTTCAGCGTATCTAGCCTTGTATACGTCCTTCATGAAACCTTCGATACTGCTCTGTGGAGCGTTAATCACTCCCGTGTTGTAACCGAACTGCAGCATGCCCAGGACAGCAGAAAGTATAGAGTATGACAGGAAGCCAGTAAGTCCCTGGAATGGAAATACGAATTAGAAAAAGCTTTTTTATTTTCTTTGAGTCAATAATCTTATTTTGTGTGTGTATATTAAAATAAACAACATTTTCAAATACCTTTTTTCACAAAATTTAAAAACAGGCGAGATACAGAAGTAAAAAATCTAAGTGCGAGCCTGGTCATCAAAACGTAGCCTGCTATATTTTATGTTGTTTTTCTTATCTCTTATTAGTCATGCAATGTACGGGTCGGTGGTGAGTTATTTGGCCGGTGTGTTTTTCTGAAGCCAGTTAATTTTAAATTGGTGACACGTGAAAGTTTTTAAAAACCGAAAATAAATCAAAATTTAATTACCTAAAAAGAAACCTAAACAAAACAATAATACTTTGATTTCAGTCGCCACTACAAAATCAAATAAATCAATACTTGCATATGTATACTTTAAAATATAAAAAAAGCAAGATAAATAGATAAACATAAGACAAAAAAGAATATGTTGAGTGTCCAGTCATATACCTAACGGTAACCAGAAGATTTAAACCACTTAGCAAGATTTATGTTTTCAGCTGGTTCCTGTTCATTTGAAGCAACTGTTTCGTAAGTCTTGATTCTGCATCCTCAATAAAAGCTTTTGCTGTGGTGTTATCCCTGTTTATTGCTCCAGTAGATTTTGTGTTGTTGTATCATTTGTTCCATCGCTTTATGGCATCTCGTACTGTGTACCTTGGTACTCTGAGTGCCGGTTTTGGACCATTGAATGTATTTACTAAACTAAGCCTTTCCTTGCAAGTTTATAGGTTTTTTCATTCCCTGTAATACCTTCGTGTCCTGGTACCCACTTCAGTATTACTTTGTTTATTTTTGCCAGGGCCTCCAGTTCCTCTTGATATTCCTATACCAGTCTTGAGGTTACCTTCTTGCATATTAGCGATCTAAGGGCTGCTTGACTCTCAGAATATATACCGGGTGTCCACGGAAGGTGGCGGGCCCCTATAACTCTTTTGTTTTTAAAGATATTAAAATGAAAATTGGAGGATTTATATATCACGTAAAATTACATTTTTTGACAAGTAATTTAACTTTATAAAACTGTGACATAAACTTTTTATTTTTAAATGGGACACCTGGTATGTTTTTTCTTTTTTTAACTCTATATGACGTTCTAAATACAACCATGTGTCACTTGTCACTTTTTGTCACCAAAATTATATTTTTTTTAATATATTTTTTTTATCTAGAGGGCTATGCATACGTTTAAATCACTTATTTCAGTCCTAAAATCTTGGGAAAAATACAACTTGACTGTTTGTGGTCAAAATCTATCTGCTGTGTGAAATTTAAAATTTAAACTTGTTTTACTTATTTTTTTTAAATGGCAACATGGTGGCTCGTCAGATTAGAAACAAAGAGCACTTTGTTACGATTAATTTGATATCACACACTATTAGGTTTTAACCAAATTTCCATTAAAAAACTTTAAAAATGTAACGTAGAACGTCCCTAAAATAAAACATCTTTTTTGAATAAAATACGCTTTAAATGCGTCGAGTAGCCTGTGACCAATAATTTTGCATAAAATATGCTTTAAATGCATTGAGTGGCATCTTAGTCACAGGCTACTCGATGCATTTAAAGCGTAACACATACATCCTGTACATATTTTATTTGTATATAAATGAAAGACAACTTAAGGCATACTTTTTCACAGATAAAGAAAATAAACAAGTGAAAACTCCAGTGTGAAGGAAAACTCCAGACAACTCAAAAAATCAAAGTGAGAAGTTGCCAATTTTAAAAGGCTCCAACATAAAAACTATTCATAGGATTGAATTACAACCGTGGACACTTTTAATTGGGACGTCAAGAACTACAAAATACTAAAAATTCAAAAAAGTTAGCCTAAACACCATTTCTCATCAACTTTGTGATGAGTCCTTTAGGTATAAGCATCCAAGATCAAAATCTGCGTTAACTAATGATCTGTGAGTATTCTTTATCAAGTTTAAATGCAAAAGATTAGAAGCAAAGGCTCGATTATCAGGCTTACTTTAATAGTATCTAATATGGCCTAATGTACTGTCAATGCATCAAAATGTTAACCGGCACCGTCATTTCTAAGGACGGATTATTTATATCAGTAGATGTAGTAGAGGAATTCACCATCCTTCGCCCACCAGAGGAATGAATGTCTTGTCTCGTATTCTAAGACATAACATGTGGACTGTGGAATCCGATTTTAAAACACTGTGATGATATAATAATTTTTCAAAATATGTAACTTAATGTTATACTTCAGAACTCCAACCACACTCCACATTATTGAAATTTAAACCTAAATCGGCTTTCTCTAAAAAAAAACAACTACTAAATGTTTCAGATAGGATTTGCGGGTATGAATAGGATTGTCTATCGCGTATTACGTTTTACGTTTACGTATTATGTTACCAAAAATAACTAATTTAAGCGATTTAAATGTTGTAGCCGACAGGCAATTTATAACCCAAGGGCAAAATTCTTAATTATCCAAAAAACGATGATTAGAAAGCTCTGTACGCCTATGACTATGATCGAAATAATAACAGAAAAAATTAACCAACTTTAAAGCAAATTAAAAGAGAAATAACAAAAACAAACCATCTTACTACTTAACACACCTGTTCGAGCAAACGCAACTTCCTACGATGCGTGTGCTCTTCGAGCCGATCGACGTACTCTCTTAACTCTTCAATCTCTTCCTTGACCTGTTGAACAGTGACGAGCTCGTGCTTGATCGCGACCATGTCTCGTTTCACTTCGGATACTTCCGACTGACATGATTCGACCGATTTGGTGAGTTCTTGCAGCTGAGTCCGGATATCGTTCAGTGCTGAGTTAGTTTCGTTTTGGCGATCGCCGCATTGCAGCTGATCTAGTTTGTTGCTCAGGTTCATACTCATCACGGTTACCTGCTTCTGCAAGCTTTTGGGCGAGAAGAGAAATACATTTTAGAAATTTTAATGGTTTATCCAATCTACACTCTTAAATTATTAAACAAAACATGCAAATACTGTTAGAGCAAAATTCAAAGTTTTAACATTTGGTGATTCGCTTGATTTCTAAAATATGGTGTTTCAATATAAGAAAAGCAATCAATATAAAAAAAAAGGTAGACTGAAGCTAAGATGAGTTTTCATTGAACGATTACTTGGTCGGGATTGAAGACCGCCTATCATCGTACCGCAAATTTATAAGAAAGATTTATGTTTTAGTTTAGCATATAGATTCAAACCTGACACGATTAACTCCATGTTGGCGATTATATAAACAAGAAAACGTATCATTTATATTATAAAATATATCCTAGAGAATGGATAATAACTTTAAAAGATTTAGTCAATAATGGTCAACATTGGTTTAAAGAACATAATAAAACTATTTTAAAGAAGTGGTATTTACTCTTATAACAAATAAGGTCGATTTGATATTATTAATTGAAGAATGATTATATTGATAATGATACTTAAGGAGACCTGCTTTAAATTATAAAAGACACAAAATTCCGACCTCAGAAAGTTAAATTTTAGAAACAAAAGGCCTAATTAACAGATACATTATTAACATTACCATTTAACTCTAAACGTTAGACTTGAAAGTAAAAACTATAAACACATATTAATTTTTGGATCTTATATGCTCATATTTATAGTCGTTCCTTACTCTAAGAAAATCTCAAATTTTCCTCAACTTAACATTAAGTGACATTGATAGTTCCTTAAGGAATCCTGAAGAACTAATTTTTGTTTATAAGGTTTTTTTGTCTAAAAATACGGGCATTACATCCAAATTAAGGGTTCCTCAAGGAACTGTCAATATCAATCAATGTCAAGTTGAGAAACACTTGAGATTTTCCTCGAGTAAGGAAGTTTCAAGGAACGACTATAAATATAAGCAATAGTCTCCCAGTTATCACCCTGGCATTATTGTGATATGCCATATGACAATTATGTATTAAAATTGATATTTTGTAATTATATCGTTTTATCGATAAACAATTTTACAATAATGTCGAAAATACAGTTTTAGTTCTATTAAGGAACGCAGTACGTATTAAAATGTTTTTTCGTTATAAATTTAAAGAAAACCCGAAATAATATTAACAATACAAAACTTTTAGTCGGTTTATTTTGACACTTGTCATTTTAAACTAAGAACTTTCATTTTGAAGAAGTAGTCCATTCTTAAAGTGGAGTTAATTTATAGGAATAAATATAAACATGAAGTCTTTCTCCACTGGTTTATTAAATGGTACAGTTAAAAGGTGGTAGATATTCTACATGTTTCGGGTGTAGTAATGTTTCGGGTGTAGTAACACCTATCATCAGGAATAAAATATAAAGTGTAAAGAGAAAATATTTACAAGTGAGAGGAACAGAACCTCGATGGAGCTCTCATCGAGCCATGGAAAATCAAATATTGAGAAATGGGATAATGATTAAAAAATTGGTATGATTAAGTCTTAACACTGACCAGGGGCAACAGGTAACAGTGATAAGAGGAGGCCCGTTTGGGCAAAGAGATAAAAAAATTAAGAAATGTAAGAAAAATGGAGATTCACGGGTCAAGAACTTTCATCCCGGAAACCATGGGGAGAAAGAAAGGTTGTTTATTTAACCTTTTTTATATAAAAAAAAATAGTTTAGGGGTAAAATACATCAGTACAATACCTTTACTATTTTACCCCTAAACTAATTTTTTTTTATACTTATTGATGATGGATTTTTAAGTCC
This sequence comes from Polydrusus cervinus, assembly GCA_935413205.1. Lineage (NCBI taxonomy): Eukaryota > Metazoa > Arthropoda > Insecta > Coleoptera > Curculionidae > Polydrusus > Polydrusus cervinus. Next base: position 44,410,297 of record OW284516.1, on the reverse strand, counting down.
GAAACGTATTATTAATACTATGTGTGATAGATACGTCATAGAATTATGAAGGAGGTGGGGAATTTGAAAATCATAAAATAAAATTTCCTGACTATTTAAAAAAGTAAAGTTGATGATGATTTTGAAAAAAAAGTTGGATTAAAAATCTAATTAGATCAACTTCTAGGGGCGAAAAAGTAGTAATAAAAATGTAAACTCTATTTTAACATATATCTTCAAATAGAGTCAACAAAAAAAAATAAAAACGAATTTGCGAAAATTCGGTTTTGCCCAAATATCTTCGAAAGGATTCAGAATTTTCCAAATTTGAAAACACAATGTTGAATAATTTAGTAAGACCAACTTTTTCTAATTTAACCACCTCTGTATCTTAAATGGTTTGCGAGATCCCTGTATCCTCATCCTTATCTGGGACAACTAAATTTTTTAAATTAAAAATTACAATTTTTTTCGTATTATGCTGCACCCTTTCTGGAGGTTCCTGTATATATTTTAACTAAAAAAGTTAAATCCAAACATCGAGGAAATGATAAACACCGTACCAAGTGTGTATTTATTATTTTTTAATTGAAGTTAATCCTATTGTACCAATTTAAATAATTTATCAGCGAATGGTAAAAGCAGTTATTTCGCACGTGAACCGTAAATTATTATAGAAAGAAACTTAGCGGCAAGCTGACAGAGTAGTGCGACTATCTTTTGCATTACAGTACACAGGGACGCCAAAGGTAATGGGTTCCCTTGGGCATAGGTAGACAATGTCAGGCTGTTTTGTCCTTATTGAAACTCATCAGAAAGCCATAACCTGTGAGCAATTCCCCATACAGCGAAAACATGTTTCCAGGACATTTTTACGAATAAAAATGTGATGAAAATCTAGTATCGCCATCTGCTGGAATCAACTCAATGTAAAAGATAGCCATCTAACGTGAAAACATAGAAATATAAACAAATCAAGCTCGGAACGGCCACTCAACCAGTATAGAAAACATTCTTTGCGCTTTCCTATACATCTCTACGGTTTTGTAGATTCAGATCGAGATCGCGCTGCAGTCGCCTACTGGTGTGCAGCACTAATCCGTAAATGCCATGTGTAAGTATAAATAAAATAGTGGAATTTAGTGCCCGTTAAAATATATAGAAAGAAACCTAGTGGCAAGCGGACAAAGTAGTGCGACTATCTTTTGCATTACCTGGCTTTCTGATGAGTCCCAATAAGGACGAAACAGCCTGTCATTGTCTACCTGTGTCCCAGGAAACCCATTACCTTTGGCGTCCCTGTGTTCTGTAATGCAAAAGATATAAGCACTAGACACTACTCTGTTCGCTTGCCGCTAAGTTTATTTCTATATATTTTAACGGATACTAAATTCCACTATTTTATTTGTAAATTATTATGTACGATTTTGGGAAAATATTTTGTCTACGATCGTAATAAACAATATTTTAATAAACTTTATTTCAATACCTTTCTGTTAAACTTTTCACTTGCTCTGGCATTGTCATTCCACAAACGTATTTTATTCCTTAGTATTTAGAATTTTCAGATAATAAATACTGTGTAGATTTATCTGCTGTGATCACGTCATTTCGTCTCGAATACACTGGAAAAGATTTTCTTTTTCAAAAATTAAAATATTTTTTATATTTAATAGTTATGGGCACACTGATTTAGCATATCGACATAGAGCGCCGGGGAATGTCCAAAATGTTCAAAAGAAATGTATGCTTATAAATGTCCGTACACACGATCAGGCATGCCTTCGCGCCTACCTGAAGAGGCAGATCTGCGAGTAAGTCTGATACTACACATTCCGTACACACGTCTCAGTTAGACTGAGAGTCATCAATTCATTATCAAACGATCCGCTTTAATATTAATATGTCGTTAAGCAGTAATAAAGACTTGTGTTTAATTAGCACGGCAATAAAAGAAGTGGTTAAAGTCATGGTTACTTAAGAGAAACAAATATACACACATAAATTTATTAAAAGAGCTACAATTAGAACCAGATGACTACAGAAATTACATGCGAATGACCGAAGAAGTGTATATGGAACTATTAGAATTGGATCACCATACATTCAAAAAGAAGATACTGTAATGCGACAATCTATAAGTCCACACGAAAGATTATCAATATTATCATCCACTTTAACATGTATTTTCTCGATATAGTTCTATAAATTCAGTTATTATATTTTTCTCTCTTGTAGTAGCCATAAATATTTAATATACATTATTATTTATTTAGACACAAAACAACAAGTTCAGTGCTAAATAGTTTTTAACTGGTTGAAAATGAAAATTTGGCACGCGCAGTGTATACACGTTAAAACTTGCCTGCGAGCCTGACCAGAAAATCAAGAATCGCCAGATTGCTTCGCTCCGCGCAAAGTGGCCTGAACGCACCATCAGTTCAGCATACACACGATCGCACTTACTCGCGAGCTTGAAGCGTTCAGGTAGGCGCGAAGGCATGCCTGATCGTGTGTACGGACATTAATGGTCACATCCCGCATGAAAATTTACATGAAAAACAGTTTTCAGTAGAAAATATTTGTTCACCAAATTCAAATCAAACGAAACTGATTTTAGTGGCGTAAAGGAATCGCATTTTTGCAGGTTCTTGGATGGTCGTACTGCAGCTCTGCAATATACTCCCCCCCCCCCTGTTATTGAGGGTGGAGAATATAAAAAAAAATGCTGACAGTTCTTTACATCTCCCCGCCGCCCACCGGAACTATCATTTTCAAATTCTACTAATTTAGTTCTCTTAAATAAGTAAGCGTATTTACTGGACGCAATTAAAAATAGCTATATGAAAATTTGAAATAAACTGCTGGACTTCGCCTAAATTCAACGGTTAATATTTTTTGAACCAGATATGATATCGACCTACGGTTTTGAATGGTTGATAGATTTATCCCTTGGGAAACAATTGTCAATATTGTATTTTCTTTAACTGTTAGAAAATTTTATATACAGGGTGTTGAAGAAGACGATGATTTTTGCTCCAATTTTAATGGCGTGTAACTTTCACAATATAATTTTAAATTATATCACTCTACGTCAATTAAATCACTGGTTTATAGCAAAGAAAGTAATTTGTCAAATTTTTGATATCTGCTATATTTCAAGAAATACCGATTTTTTCGAAATTCCTTGCTTTATTTCAACTTATTGGTAGCTTGATCTCACTGTGCGTTGTATCGTGCAAATTTTGCGAGTGATTATTATACCTTATACAAATCTTGATTATATTCAGTAATAATAGTTGTACCTAAGTGTTATGATGTACAGTGCTGTACTTATAAACACCTAATATGTCTATGGTTTATGAGTATCTCACAATTTTTCACGATTGTTTTATATTGGAAAGTACTCGCCCCTAGATTTTTTCTTATTTTTTAGTTTTTCATACAGTGTGTTTACAAAATTTTAACAAAGATCATTTTTTTAATTTAATTTTTGGAAAAAATGTATTTATTAATTTCTAACTTTCTAACACTATACCTACTCAAGTGTTTATAAGTACGCCACTGTACATCATAACATTTAGTTACAACTATTGTTACTAAACATAATCAAGCTTTTCATAAGGTATAATAATCACTCGCAAAGTTTCCACGATACAACGCACAGTGAGATCTAGCTACCAATAAGTTAAATTAAAGCAAGGTTTTCCGAAAAAATCGGTATTTCTTAAAATTTAGCATATATCAAAAATTTTACAAATTGCTTTCTTTGCTATGAACCAGTGATTCAATTGACGTAGAGTGATAAAATTTAAAAATATTATTGTGAAAGTTACACGCCAAAAAAAATAGAGCAAGAATCATCGTCTTCTTTAACACCCTGTATATAAAATTTTCTGACAGTAAAAGAAAATCCAACATTGACAATTTTTTCCCAAGGGATGAATCTATCAATTATTCAAAATCGTAGGTCGATATCATATCTAGTTCAGAAAATATTAACTGTTAAATTTAGGCGAAATTGTTCTTGCTCGAGAGAAATTGTCCAGCAGTTTAAATAATATTAAAACTTTTGCAGAAACTCTTGAACTTAGTATTGTATATATTAAGTTTAGCAATCGCACGGAGGAAAATTTATAGTACAACATTGATGAGCTAAATTGAATTCGTGCTGGACTTCATGCCCCAACCCTGGTCCCAAAGCTTATATTGTTGCAGTAGAAGCAGAGTGGCTTAACATTTCACAAGAAACAGTTACAAACTTAATTAGATATATGCCTAATCAGGGCCGTTCCGACCCGGGGTGCAGGGGGTGCGAGGCACCCGAGCGGCAAGCCGAGGGGGCGGCGCAAGCCGCCCTATAAAAAGGGAAAAATTAATATATTAATAAATTAACATAATACATAAATATTATTCTTTCAGAAAATATAGATGCATCTAACATTGTTAAGACATTTGCATTAAAAAAGGCTAGAAAAGCAAACTTTACTGTATACCTAACTTATTAGTAGATAAGGTTAGCATCCGGTCCTGTATGTATGTATTTATTTCATTACATTACAAATAAGTTGTAAAATTATATTATATTAAATCAACTGTGCATGTTTATACAATTTTTTTTTTAAGCTAAAATTATTTCAACTTTTTTATTATCAACTTTGGGAGGAGGAGGGTTGGGTTGGGTTTTGGGACCCAGGGGGGGGGGGCCTTACCCGAAATCTAAAAAACCAGAAGATTTAAAATATACGAAAATACGGCAACCCTATCAATAACGCACCAAATGAAATAACACATCATCTTACATATACAAAATGCTCGCAAGATAAACTGACATCCACGCAAATCCTAAAACTTTTAAATACACCCGCGGCGCGCGACGCCCTCCTCGGATTTTATTTATTATTTAAAAAAGTTTTATTGGTGTTTGCATGTATAATCTTTACATGGCTATGGCTTCTAATAATTATCGATTATAGTTAATATATTTTTTTGGTTTTCAATAAATAAAAAATAAATCTTATTTTTGATATTTTTTTACTCAAGTATGCTTATTTCATAAAGTTTTGAATTATTAATATTAGTGTATTAGAACTCCCTACAAGTTTCTATAAAAACATTATATATTTTCCTAATTTGAAATTTTTTTTATGGTCCAAAAAAGTTTTTTTTGGGCATGGCACCCGAAAAAATTTTCGCCTGCGGCGCAATTTCCAGATCCTTTTGCCCCTCCCCCAAATGAATTTCTAGGTACGCCATTGTTAGGAGCAGTAAAATTATTCTCGTACCCGGGCGGCAGATACCCTAAGAACGGCCCTGTGCCTAATCGTATAGAGAGGTTATTAGGGCAAGAGGGGGGTCATACCCATTATTAAAATTAATTAATATACTTAATAAATTCAGATAATTGTGATTAAACCACTTTTTTTTTTATTCACGCGAGTATATCGTCCCTGTTTTGTAAGAAGGGGCCAACTAACATTTTTTGGTAAATTGGGATAACTACATTATTGTGGTGTTTTACTTCTATTCTATGTCTTGTATAAAGGAGCCAACTGTAAATAAAAATTATAAGGTAGATATGACTGGGTCTAACTGATATTTGTGTTATATTTTTACTCGCCAATTTTTTATTTCGCCCTTCCTGTAAAGTTATCAATTTACTAATTAGACCCTTCTTACAAAACAGGGGCGATATGTTAATGTCACTTCTTGCCATTCTTTGGAATTAAACTTTTTACATCTTCGTTCGCTGCCAGGGCCATTCTCGATGTGATCTATAGTTAACGTGGGTTCCGAACCACGATCCTCAGTCATGCGACACTCCCCCCACCCCTCGCAAGGGCTAACCCTCAGTTTTTGGCGCTATTGCATGACCTACACATTGGGGAGTGTTTACGTTCTTACGCACCCCACGAGATCTCATCCGGCCTGGTTATCGGCGTTTTAGGCTAGTCGCTTGAAATTTACAATTTTTTCGAAAACGGTTCTAAATAACTTATATGCTTGTAGTACAAAAAAAACTCGCCTAAGAATTTTACCTTAAACAGTCAAATAATATACAGGGTGTTCTATTTTATAAACTAGAATAAATGAATTTAAAATGTGTCGTTTTTCAGATCTTTTTATGAACATAGATAAACAATATTTGATTCATATTATCTATACATCCCTTGTCATAACGCCCACCCAATCACATGGTTTAAAAAAATTAATTTAGATGGTTTTTTGATTTTTTTTTCAAGGCCGTAAAACTTTATTTTTTTAGTTTTTAATTTATTACTCGTATGTCGAGTTGTACAAAGAATTTTAATAATAATTATTTAATCGGCAAGTTTGACTGTGACATAAATTACTTTGACAGGCATTATATGCTCACATTCAAAGGTGCGTAATAATACAGTATAAGTCTCCATAGACATAGACATAGACATATTTTTATTTGACCACATTTTTGCAAATTACAAATTGTAGCAGGTCACATAAAATAAAATATGAAGCATCGTTAAGAAATGCTTCTAACTATATAAAAGTGTATTTTTAAACACATATTCTTGTATAAGAAAAAGTAAACAAACTTTGTAATTACATATTATTAACAAACACAAATTAAAAATCAAAAGTTGGAGTTCTTGAATTAATAACATCAAGGTATTCTTTTACTGAGTAAAAAGCATGTCATTCAAGAAATTTCTTAACTACAATTTTAAATTTTTTTTCAGTGTAGTTGTTAACCGTTGCAGGAAGCACATTGTAAAGCTCTATTTTGAGCGAGTTATTTACAGATTTATATAGATATAGATTATACCTGTTTGGTCTAATGAAATGAGCCGACCTGGTACCATAATGATGAATATCTGAATTTAGCTGAAAATTATTTGTATGAATTTCAATTAATTGGTGCAAAATAAATAATGATGGAAGCGGCAAAATTCTCAAATTAATAAAATGTGGCCTGCAGTGGTCCAGCACACCAACACCCGCAATAACTCTTACAGATTTTTTCTGTAATCTAAAAATACGTAAGGAATTGGATAAGTTTCCCCACAAAATGACTCCATAAGAAAGGTGGGCGTGAAAAAGTGAATAATAGATATTTATCACTGACTGGTGATCTAGAAGTGCCCTTAATTTTCTTATTAGAAAAATTGCAGATGACAATTTGCTCCGCAGAGACTCGATATGAGGAGTCCAACTAAGAGTGTCGTCGACTATTAAACCCAGTACCCTCACGCTCTGACCCTCCACAATGTCACGGTTTGTTGAAACTATCATTTCTTGGGTTTTATTTGTGTTAAGTTTTAGACAGTTTTGTGTAAACCACACATTGGCCCTCTCAGCCAGAAGAGAACTAATTAATTTTAAGTCTTGGATATTTTTGTGACGACAAAACAGAGTTGTATCATCTGCAAAACAAAAGCATCCATAGAGAGAGAGAAAGGAAAACAGGTCATTTATATATATCACAAAAAGAAGAGGCCCAAGAACAGATCCCTGGGGTACTCCATTTTCGATTAATCCGAAATCTGACACATCATCATTGAGAGAAACACACTGTTTTCTCTGAGACAAATATGATTCTAGCAGGCTTAAAGGGTTACCCCTAACTCCATATCGATACAATTTCCTAATCAATAGCTTATGCGAAACACAGTCAAAGGCCTTGCTCAGGTCGCACAGCATCAAATTCACATGTTCTCCCCCCTCGAGACCCTCGACAATGTCATGCACAATCTGAACAACCGCTTGGACAGTGGATCGATCCTTCCTGAAGCCGTACTGGGAAGCACTAAGAAGACCATTAGCTTCAAAATAACTACTGATATTATTCTTTATTATAACCTCAAAGACTTTTCCAAAAATTGGTATGATTGAAATCGGTCTATAATCAGATGCAGAGTCTATACTTCCCTTCTTAAAAATAGGTACTACCCTGGCCAATTTCAGTGAATCCGGAAATACACCCTGTTCTACACAAGCATTATATAGAAATGTTAGGGGCTTGATAAGTTCCTCACTAATATGCTTTAGAATTATGCTATTTATATCATATATATCAGATGAAGCTGAGTTTTTAAGAGACATGATCGTGGTTCTAACGTCGTCCTCAAAAATAGGTAAAAATGCAAATGACCTTGGAGCTAACGGAATGGAATCAATAAGCTTTTCCTGCAAATCTTCCCTAATAGGCAGTACCAGAACTATCTCAGAAGCAATATTTAAAAAGTAGTCATTAAAATGACTAGCGCTTAGGCTAGTCCTATTATTATTATTGCGTGACATATGATTTCTTTCAGCATTGATAATTTTCCATGCACTCTTAGACGTATTTTTTGAACCTTCAATAAAATTACTGAATGCCTGTTTCTTGGCCTTTAAAATAGAGGTTTTATAATCCCTCTGTAACAACTTATACAAGTCTCTATACACCTCATTACCAGTTTCATCACTAATAAACTTTACCGTCGACATTCTTTCCCGTTTCTCTTTCAATTCTCCATTAAACCATCGGACCGGAGCCTGGTTACCCCTAATAGTCCTAAAAGGAAAACATTTATTGATAAGAGACTTACAATTTTCCGCCAACCATGTTGCCATGTACTCGACATCAGTCGAGCCGTAAAAATCACACCAATTTAGATTTGTAAGATCATTTTTTATATGGATTATAGAGCTGTCATTAATTTTTCTTACTTTAGAAATGTTATGTTCAATTTTAACATTAAAATTTAATTCGATGAATTGACCATAATGATCAGACATGCATGGATCCTCAATACCCGTCCTATAGAAATTGTCATTTAAATTGGTTATTATATTATCTATACAAGTTGCTGTTTTGTTTGTAACTCTCGTAAAATCAGAAATACTAGTCCTCATACCAAAACTATCAAGAGTAGACATGAGGTCGGAGAGACAGGAGGAAGTGCCCAAGAAGTTAATGTTAAAGTCGCCAAGAATAATAATGTTTTTATATCTATCACAATATCTCATCATCAAGTAACTCATCCAATAAACGCAGAAAAGTATCAACGCAGCCACTGCAAGACCTATACAATGTTAAAATTAAAGTTTTACTATGACATACCTCTATGGGACAAAACTCAGCATCAAGCTCCCTACAATGGTCTAAAGCATCCATCTATATACTTGTATTCAACTCCACTTCTAACAAAAATACACACACCACCATGGATACGCTCAGATCTAGCAAAAGAAGATGCTAAATCATAATTTTCCAAATAAACACACTTTAAAATTTCTTTAGTGCACCAGTGCTCACTAACACAAATAACATCGTTTGCAAATTGCGCAAGTTCGTCAGTTTCATTAGTTAATCCTTGAATATTTAAATGAAATATCCTAAAATTGTTTTTATTAGGTTTTACGGAAGTTCCTATTTCCCGTTTAAATTGTTCGTTTTCAAGTGAAAAAACTTGTTGATTTTTATTCCCGGCGACCACAGACTTGGGTTCACGATATTAGATGCATGGGATATTTTGAGTCTAATTTATGACACGATACTTCAGGAAACATAGTGCATAAGTATGTTTTTAGATTTTGTTCTGTGCAAGACGGATCTAATCTAAATATATGAAAATATTCAAAGGTAGGCACAGCTTTTAATTGGCAGTTTGTGCCGGTACCTATGATTGTTTTACGCTGATTTCTCCTTGATCGGGCAACCGACCAAGGTGCATTATTCTGCGTTTCATGTTTAGTCAAATAATTCATAGATTGTTGCGATTTTGCCTCTAACAACGCTCCAGCAACTTGCTGGGCTGTGATTTCATTTCGCAGCGGCTCACTCTGGGCTTTAACGCCATGCATCGGACTGCCTTCAGTTTCATTTGTTTTTGATGAGTTCGACAATGCAGCTGACCTTTGGACTTGGGAACGGAGCAGCCTGCTACGAGTACGTATAGTGTTGTACTGCTGTGTCGAATTTCGATGCGGTGACGAGTGATGGGGATACTTCCGAGGATCCTGAAGTCGTTGCGGCCATGGTGCGGTGCATGCAATATACGGATTTATACGCGGCCAAGCTTTTGTGATGTCACGCGCTGAAATATGACATCTTTGCAGAGGCATATCTCCGTTATTATATGCGATAGAAGGGTGCGATTTAGATTATTATTCTTATAAAGTTGTTTTTGGCGCACACCCCGTTTAAGTAGTTTTGTGACAATGATTTGGTTTTGATTTCAACATTTCTTTATTCGTTAATATTGTATTATATACAGAGGCGGATTATAGTACAACCCGAACAAGCTTGTAGCGCCAAATCTGAAAGGGGCGCCACATTTTCCAACGCCAAGACTCCAAGAGAGACTAAGATAACCAAACAAGATATGAAACTAAGCGATTTTAACCGTGGTTAAAAAAAACGGTGTTTGATTAACCAGTTAATTTTTAGCTAACACCACACGCCATGTATATTATTCTGTAATAACTATTGTAGCTTATTTTCCCAGACTAATACGCTTCGCATCGCGACATAGGCATCTCTTTGGCAGCGGGCGGCGCAGTGGCTACGCTAGGGGGGCCAGAGGTGGTCCGGGCCACCCGAAAAGTTTTTTCGGACCCCCTAAAATAATTTTTTTAATCGTAAGAAGCTCTTGAAAAAGTTATTCACTTACGTTTGATATGCCACACCAAACAGGTGCAACATAAGTCAGTATTGGTCTAATTACTTGTGTGTATATTGTCAGTTTGTTTTGCGGAGAGAGGAAAAAAAATTCAATAGTTTGTTTAGTTTTGTTTTTATGGCGTAGAATTTTTGTATTGTGTGTGTGTAGTGTTAGCTACGTATGAAATTAAGTTTTTTGTCGAGTATGACACCAAGATATTTTATTTTTTTCTTGGGCTTAATTTGTAAGTTATTTATAATTATGTGTTGATTTATGTGTGTGTTTGTGTATTTACGTGTTATGTTCAGGCATTCACATTTTTCTCCATTTATTTCCAACTTTCATTTCTTGTACCAAGAACGGAGGACATTCGGATGGTTGGTTATGTGCTGCCTTGCTAAATTTGCGTAAAATGAACTAGCGTGTAGCAGAACATCATCAACAAATATAGGAAGATTTGAATTTTGGAATTTCGGGATATCAGCTGTATAATGGGAATTTTTGAAATGTTGCTATTTTAAAAACCAGGCCATTTATCCAAACATTGTCGAAGGCTTTGCTGACGTCGAGAGACACACACAGTGCATTGTTCTTGATTAATTTTATTCAATGCAGTTTGTGCTATGTGTGCAACTACAGTGCTGCGCGTCTGCCTTCTCTAAATCCAAATTGTTCCTTCGGAACGTGCCGATCTAATTTCCTGACTTTTATTTTGCTGTGAATTATTTTTTCTGCGACCTTTCCAAGGGTGCTCAGTAAAGCTATTGGCCTGTATGAATCCGGTCTTGTTACGGGTTTTCCAGGATTTAAAACTGGAATAATTATGGCTTTTTTTCCACTGGCTTGGAAAGTGTTGCAGAACGAATACCTATTGCGTTTATAATACATATATAAAAGTTGAATAACCAGTTTTCTAGGTAAGTTTTTAATTAAGATGTTTGAGATTTGATCCTCCCCCGGAGTTTTATTGTTTTTTAGCTCCCTTATTACTTTACACAGGTCGAGAGTTACAATAAATTGTTATACTATATCTTCTATACAATTAGTATTGCTTTGGCGGGAAATTTTATTTTGCACACAGGCAGCTCTAATACTAGGAATGACTCTGGTTCTATCAGGATGGGAAAATGGAAAGTTGAAGGGAGTTTCGAGGCAAAAGTTAGGTCATATCGGCGATGTTACTAATACCACCTGTTTAAGGGGGTTGCGGGGAGTGCAGAGATTGTTCCCCTATTTTTGTGCCTTCTTTTCTTCACAAGCTAAATGGATTAAGTAGGTTTTAGAACTGTAGCATGATACTTTGCGATTCTTTCACACCACTTTTTATAAATTAAGATATAAAGAAATATCGAAATAAAACAATCTGCATTTCCAAAGTCCAAAATTGATTTAAATACTTAAATGAAAAACGAATCTAAAAATAAACTGAAAAAACATTGATACATCACCCAGTTTCTATAATAGTTGTAGAATATGTACTTTTTATTTCAAAAATAATTTATTAATTTCCATTTTCAATGCCGAAATATATACAAAATTGGAAAATTACACACTGTGAGTTTTATTTTTTCGCATGACGTTTGTATTTTCTTACAATTTAAAGAAATGTGTTCTATATATGCAAATGTCACATCATACCTTTACATAAATGAAACCATATACTTTACTGTATATTAAAGAATTTCTTTCATATGTTAAAATAAATTAAAAAATTATTAAATAAAAAGAGGTCCTTGGTTATCTAGACATATCAATGGCGGCTCAATTTTAATTTTACAAGGGAGTCATATCGAAAATGTAGGTATTACCAACAGGTATAAGGGCGAAAAAATGGTAATAATTACTTGTACTGGGTGGTCAAATAAGAATGTCCCAACGTATTGAAATAAACAATATTATTACAAAATCGATCAAGAAAAAAGACCCCGCACAAAGCTTATGGGTTTATGGCTTTCGGCTAATTTTTCTGAATTTTTAGTATTTTCTAGATCTTGAGGTCCTGATTAAAAGTGTTCATGGCCGTAATACAATCCTATGACTAGTTTTTGGGTTTTGGCCTTTTAAAGTTGGTAATTTCTTACTTTGAGATTTTATGCACTGTCTGGAGTTTTCACTTGTTTCTTAAAAACTATCAAATTTTTTTATTTTTTTTTATTGGTGGAAAAGTGGACCTTAAGTTATCTTTCACGTGTATTGAAATATGTACAGGATGTTGAATATGTTATTAGTGGATTAAATAAATAATAATATAAAAAAATTACAAAAACCCAAAAACAAAATTTTACTCATTTTTTCAATTTTGAAAACAAACGGCTAGGTTTTGTTCATATTTTAATATCTTGTAGTACCAAGTTATAGATGAAAAAAATGGGTATAGGTTGACGTAGAATATACTGCCGGGTATTTTATTTTCCAAAAAAAAATTGAAAGTTCACCTGAAAACGTAATTAACGACTTTTAATTGATTCATTTAATTATTATGCCAATCTGTAACAATATTCTTTTACAATAATTATTCTACAATACATTCTTATTTTAGATATACAGGGTGAACCAGTTACAATGATTTACACAAGTGAAAACTCTTAAAAATAGGAAAATTATAAAATATTTTTTTCGTAAAATACATTTTTTCTTGTACATGATACGTTTAGATTATCTTATAATCATTGCAAAAGAAAATTGTTACAGATTGGCATAATAATTTTTTTTTTGAAAAATAAAATACCCGGCAATATATTCTACGTCAACCTAAACCCATTGTTTCATCCATAGCTTGGAACTACAAGACATTAAAATATAAACAAAATCTAGCAGTTTGTTTTCAAAATTCAAAAAATAGGTAATATTTTTTTTTTGGATTTTCATAATTTTTTAATATTATTATTTATGTAATACGCCTATAAATTATTTAACATCCTGTACATATTATTTCTATATAAGTGAAAGAAAACCTAAGGTCTACTTTTTCACCAATAAAAGAAAATAAAAAAAGTTGATAGTTTTTAAGAAACAAGTGAAATCTCCAGACAGTGCATAAAATCTCAAATTAAGAAATTGCCAACTTTAAAAGGCCAAAACTCAAAAACTAATCATAGGATTGGATTACGGCCGTGGACACTTTTAATCAGTAAAAATGGGGAAACTCAAAGTCGAAAGTCTCAATCATGCATTAAAATTTAATAACTTGGTTACATGTTTCGCCCTAACATATGGGCATCATCAGACCTAACATTCAGAATAAAAACAAAAAAACAAAAATTAAAATTAACACATCGTATAAATGACTTACAAATGATTTGTAAAGTCATTTATACGATGTGTTAATTTTAATTTTTGTTTTTTTGTTTTTATTCTGAATGTTAGGTCTGATGATGCCCATATGTTAGGGCGAAACATGTAACCAAGTTATTAAATTTTAATGCATGATTGAGACTTTCGACTTTGAGTTTCCCCATTTAAAAAAAAAAAAATTAAATAAAGTCTCTTTGAGAAATGGACTACTTCTTTGAACTTTTAATCAGGACGTCAAGATCTAGAAAATCCTAAAAATTCAGAAAAATTAACCGAAAGCCATTTCCCATAAGCTTTGTGCGGGGTCCTTTCTGGAAATTATGTTGAAGTTCCTAAATTTACCGGTAGAATGCGTTCAACATAAGACTAACAAGATTATAGGATTTTTATCGATGATATGCCAAATAAAGTTATATTAAAACTTAAATGTTTTATTCCTTGGAATATACGGCATAACTTTGCTATAACATATTTTGATCTCGCAAAATAAACTGAGGAGTTAAGAGAAATACTCATAATTATAATTTGCCTTAACCAAATTTAACAAACTTGGTCTCATTTAAAAGAGCTTTTCCTATAGTTTGATTTAGAATGTAGTATGACTATTTTTTGATATATCCATTGCCGCTAGAGGGCGCAAACCATCAAAGAGAAGGTAACCAATGTTGTTGGTAAATACCATACACTTGTGGGCTTCAGTGGTTATATGGAAAAAATGTTGCCTGCCAGAAAATCTAAATTATTTTCACGGGATAATATTATTTAAGCCCTATGCAATAATATGTTTCTTACAATTAAAATTAGTTTTGTTTATTTTGGGTAAGAAATACCTTATCTGAAAGGAGTTTATTCTATCTTAGAAGATTAATGTCAGGTTGCACAAAGAATTTTAATAATAATTAACTAACCAGCAAGTTTGACTGTGACATACATGACATTGACAGAAATAATTTCCTCACAATCATACTGGCCTGGTTACCTTAATTTTTAATGTACTAATCAGGCACCTCTGATTATAAGTTCATAATACCTGTCAATATCAGTTATGCCACAGTCAAACTTGCTGGTTAGTTAATTTTGGTTAAAAATCTTTGTGCAACCCAACATAAAGATTTAGCTAAGAAATATAATGACAGAAAAACGAGTGACAAGTCTGGCTCTACTTTAAATAGGTACAGAAACATATTTTTTAATGTCGATAATATTTTTAACCGATTTGCATGATCAAAAAGAAAATATTTTAAATTGTAAATAGTTTTTTGTATCTTTGCTTTTAATATATTTTTAAAATGTATATCTAGGTAACTTGCTTTCATACTAACCCGACGATTGAGCCATCCCAACACCTACTTAACTACCCTCCGCCCTTTAAAAAAGTTGCCACTGCCGCTAGTGACTAATTCATTTCGTTATCAACTGCAACGTAACATCCCGGAAAATAATTTAAATATATCCAGCTAATAATTTTTTCGCTAAAATAGTGACAAGCTATTATATCGCTGAGATTTAGAAACAAAATGAGAATCTAAGTACTCTCTAAGTTCTCAAGGATTCTCCGCTTTAAAAAGAAAACCAGAGGACTGATATTCCCAGCCAAGAGCGTGTTTATTGCAGGAAGAAACTTTTTTATGATTTAACAAAAATACCCAAAAATGGGGTAGAAACAATTAATTTTATGCAGTTGAACGCCTGGATTATTTTCTCCACTGTCTAAAAGCTATCCGAAGGCACTGTGGGCCTCTTACCACATAAATCCAAGAGGTGGCGCCCGGTACCATTGGAAAAGACCTTTTCGTCCTATAGTCACATTCATCAAATCACGAATAAGCGACGTAAGCAAATAGGTAGATAGGAATTAATACGGAATCGAGAACGCCTTCACAGCATAATTCCCTACAGTTTAAAGTTAAACAAGTTTGAATTTATAAACTAATAAAAGCAGAAAAAGAAAAATAAACAAATCTCACAAATTTTCGTTTTTTGCTTTTATTAATTCATTATTCAAAATTTCTTTAGTTCAAAACTGTAGGTACTTTCTACTCAAGGACGGCTATTTGGCCGCTTTTTGAATAAGGCGAAAAGGATAAGAAATATTAATAAAAAAATGAAATGACGAATGTAGTATCACTAGATTTCACTCTTAAGAGCAATAAATTTAAAACTAAAAAAAATGTCGCAGTCAATCAAAAAAAAACAATTTAAAATCATTTTTTAAACCATGGCATTAAATGAATTGTATGACAGATATGAGAGACACTATGAATCCAATAGAGTTTTACTATTTTATACAGGGTGTTTATGAAACCCTAATAAGAGTTTCAGAAACGACACATTTTAAAATAATTTTTTACACACCCTATTTTTTCTAGGTAAGTAAACTTTTTAAATAACATGTTATCATCATTAATCAAAAACGGGTTTTTCTCGCCTGCCTGCTTTAGGCATTGTGGCCCCAGAGCCATGTGACGGTCTTTATTAGTACTATTTTCCTTAATTTTTTACTTTGACGGATAGCAGAGGGTGGGGGGGGGAGGAGGGGGTGCGTTGGTGCACTTATATACACTATACAGCTATTCCAATATTAATAAACAAATTTTGTCTAAACAGTTATTTATTTACTCTTTATTGGTCGCGTAGTACAAATACCAGTGTCCAAATTTTGGGTTGCAATGGAATAAAAAAAATTTCTACTACTGTGCGTAAAATACTTACTTTACGCACTATAGAAAAAGTATAGAATTTAACTTTTAATAGTACATTGTATATCTAGTAGGAAAAGCTGAACATTCCCGGACGACCGTAACGAGTGTATGTCGAGGCGCAAGCCGAGACTGACAATACGGAGTCCGAGAATGTGGCTTTTTTTACGAGATATACATACTATTTTTCCGTAAATCGAAAATTATTAAAGGACATAACTTATTACAAGCAACTTAAAATTTTGAAATAAATATTATTAACTTTGTTCACAAATAAAGAATGCCATTATATATTGGTGTTGTAACTATGAAAAGACAGTAATATTGAATTGTCAAGCTTAACACATTTTAGTTTACAAGTAGCCGTACAGAAATAATATTTCCATACAGTACAATAACAAATATTTCCTAATAGTTATTTTCCGGTGCCTAGCAACGACTAAGTGTGAGGAAATATTGGCTTTTTCTTTCAAAAATATTATCAAAAATGTCAATATATCCTATCGATTTTTGAAAATTAACTTACTTTACTTCTGATATCAAATGTAATATTTATATATTTTTATTATATAGTTTCATTTTATTTTATATTTTTAAATCTCAATAAAGTATGAACAGTGATTTAAAGGATTTTGCAGATTCTACACTGAAAGCTATGTTTTGCTTCCTTCTCAGAAAAGTTAAGAATAAAAATATCTATTTGTACCTTAGGAGAACTAGTACTTTTAAGTTGTCTATAATATGTTTATTGTCAATATTTTATATTATAAATTATATCGACACGTTTTATTTATTTAGGTTTCATTTATTATTGGTATTTCTAGGACTTGTCGCAGAGAAGAACTGATGTAAATGATAATAAATGATACTGGAAATGAGGAAACAGTCTTAATTATAAGAATTCGTGATTGAAAAAATGGCATGGAAAGAGTTTTAACAGTTTTAAACTCAAATAATTTCATAAATGATTCATCGTACATTATAAAATATATTACATTAAGACCCCCTTATACTGAAACACCAAGAAATGTTGTTAAGTACAACATGAACCATTGAAATATTCACCTTACCACTTTATTAGTTATTTCATTTTACACATTAGACCGTAAAAGTAAAATACTTTGAAGTATGTGTACGTGTATTTTGATTAATATTATAAAAATTTCCCGTAGTAGAAAAAATAGTGTATGCAAATCGTGCGTAAAGTAACTTTTTTACTCATGAGATTTGTCATTCGTAAAAAAAGTACTACTTTACGAACTTGTTTCATAAATAACTATTTTTTGAGGGACATTTTTTGTATTCTCGAAATAGTTAGTCTTCAGGGGAAAAATATATTGTTTTGTTTTCTCGCATGAATTTTTAATTTGTTTATGAATAGAATTTTTTTTTCCTATAACGTAGTGAGGCTTGACCATCGTACTGTCCCAACCTGGGTACCAGTAACTTATTTTTACTTCCGAAACTAAACAGCACCTCCATGGAAGGCGTTAAAAGGCAATTTGTTTTTTGAGGGTTAATTTATAAAAATAGACAGGATGTAATAATTGTTTTACTGTTCGATAAAATTATATTAGGAAACAAAATATACAGGAATAGATTTCACTTTATTCCTCAAATATAAGAAACACCTTACGTGAATTAGGCCAGTCGACACGTTAATAGCGGGAGCAATTTCGGGCAAGCTGGAACTAATTTTAATCTATTGTTTTGGGACTCAGAATAGTAGTTTTTCTACTCCCACGTGGAAATTTGCTGTTTCCTTTACACTTAAGTGGCGAGTAAAGTAGGCTATTCCAGTTAACTGTGGGGGAATATATCATATCCATCCTAGATAGGTAATGAAACTGACCAATCACAGTAGTGAAGAAGCCAAATTGACATTTTGTTTTTAAAAGTACTGACCAATTACAGTAAATTATTTTTACTGAGGCTCCGCCTTCTTTTTCAAGACATTAACTTATATAATTTAAATGCATATGGTACAATTTGTTATTAATTTGTTCAATATAATAAAATCTAGACGCATTTATAATAGATTTATCAATAATGCAACCTGCTGAATGTGCATAAAAAATTAATTTCATGTAGCATCATTTATCAGTTGGTTTTCCGATAATTAACTAAACGCTTCGATAGTCCAGACGTTAGAGCGTTGGACTATGAAACCAATGGTCGTAAGTTTGAGCCTGGCAACCGACAAACTTTTTTTTTACATTTTTTAGCATAAGGTCGTAGAAAAAATATACTGTTCAACTCGAGTGGATTGTCCATATTGCCCTCGGAAGTTTAAGCACTCCGCCTACGGCGTCGTGCTTAATTTACTTTCTCGTGCGATATGGACATCATATCCACTCTTATCCACTAGGAAGTCAATCAAACTTCCGAACGCAATATGAGCAATCCACTCGAGTTGTACAGTATATTTTTTCTACGACGCAACTTCCGAACTTCATACAAAAATTTTTAAAAAATTATTTAAATTAGGCATCATAATTTGTCTTGTTCAGTTGACCGTGAACTTGTGAAAAAGATCATAAAAAACAATTTAAAGAAAAATTAATTTCGGTGGAAATATCCATGCATGGACGAAATTACACTGTAACATATTTGTCTTAAATTTATACAACAACAGTTTCTTTAAATATTAGTATATTACATAACAAGTGACACTTTACAAACGAGGAGATATTTAGCACGAGGCGTCAGCCGAGTGCGGAAATTCACCGAGTTTTAGAATAATCACTTTCACACGAGTAATGTACACTAGTTTTCCTACGACCACAAAGAATTATTTAAAAAAACCTTTGATTTGTGAAAAAAATATTTCAACTCTAGAGTGGAAATACAAGGCACACTGATTAATTTAAACATATGATGCCAATTTGACAGATCAAAAGGCCAAAGGTTCAAATGCCATCAGGAGTATTTGACTTTTTTTTATAAAAACATTAAATAAATTATAAAATTATTTTGAATTGAGATCTTTCTTGTTGAATGAATTTTTTTATTTAATCTAGGAAAGATGCAATAAACATAAATTTAAAAAAATCACCCAACAAGAAAGTTTTAAATTCAAAATAATTCTATAAATTATTTAATGTTTTTATAAAAAAAGTCAAATGCTCTTGATGCGATTTGAACCCGGGATCATTCGATTTGTAGTTTCTACGCTATGGCGGCCCATAAACATTTTTAAGTTTAATATGGCATTCTCTTCAGCGGGGCTTGTTTTGACTGGTAATAGATTTTCCAGTATATTCTTAACTTTTTTATAATTTCAGATGGCGTATTTTCAGACTCTAATTCAAAATCACTCGACAAATACGTGATAAATAAACTAAACTGTTTCTAAAATTTGTTCGTTTTAATAAATAGGTGTAGTCTGTCAAATTGGCATCATATGTTTAAGTTAAATAGTGTGCCTTGTATTTCCACTCTAGAGGTAAAATATTTTCTTTCAACACGCGTGTGATATTCGGCGCTTTCGAGCCAAGTTAACCGTGCTTTTTTTCTCATTTTCATAGGTGGTCGTAGGAAAAGGTATTTTTTAATTTAGAAATTTTTTTGATTGTTCAAAAAAAATAAATTCTAAAATAAAATTCTGGCTACGCCACTGCTTTATTCGTATGGTTTCTGCCTTAGATCTTGAAATGCTGTAAAACAGAAAAAAGTAACTGGAGTGTTACTATAGTATGTTACTTTGATGTGCTTATGTTTGTTTTCAAAAATAATTTTTATATTTTGTAACTGAAGATGCCAGTTTCAGGCGAAACATGTAACAAAAATAAACAGAGAGAAAAATATTTGAGGCTCAAACTTTGCGTTTTTTTCTTACAAAATATTAAATATCAGGTATCGTTGAGTAAAAATGGACTAATCATTTAAATCATAATTTTTTTTTGCTCTAAATATTCAGGACCGTAATGATATAAAAAGGTAATTATAAAAATATATTATTCGATGACAAAACGTTAAAATTTCAAAAACTTTTAATTATGTTAATTTTCTTAAGTTTAGACCTCCCTAAAATAGTATTTAAAATTCCAGGTCCGTATTTAAGAAAATTGACTTAACGCAAAACGAAACGTCGAGTTTCAAAACTAACACTGCTATCTTGTATAACATAAAAAGAAGCTATAAAAAGGTGTTTCTTGTTTTTTTTTCATGTCAAAAAAAAGGCGCTAAAAAATTAAAACCAAAATTAAAAACTTCGGTTTTTTTCTTTAATTAAATTAAACAGGTATTTTGCTCAAAAGCTAATACTTATAGAGATGTTTGCTAATATTAGGGAAACAAGTGGCCCGTTTTTTAAACATTGCCGTTAAATTCGGGTCTGGCAAGGCGTGAAAAATTAATATATAGTCCCAAAAAAATTAATTAAAATTAGTTCCAGCTTGTCCTGAAGTGCTCCCGCTAACAGCCATTTAACTGGCCATAAATATCCCAATCCTAAAACAATAAATCGGGATTTTTCCCAAAAAATTAAAAGGTAAATTACCAGAAACATATTTCCAGAATTCAGTGCCATTTATTGGTATCTAAATATTTAACTTTCTACAACTACAACACTCGTGCAAATGAAATATAAATCAATAAATGAGTTGCGAAATAAATACATGCACAAAAAGCTCAGCGTACATAGCAGCAGCTAAATAGCGTAAAGCTAGCGTATACCTGGGAGGCGGTAAGGATACCATTGCTGTGTTCCTAAACTATTGTGGACACCTGTATCCCAGTGGTATCCTTAAATCCTCCTAAATTGCGTAAGTCGATCCAAATAAATAGCGGCGGCGCTTTGATCTTCGAAATTCAGCGTCTCGACGACAACATCGTTTGACAGTCTTCCACCTATAGTTTGGAAACACAGCCCTTTAGTTTTCAACCTTTGCCGCGTTGTAGCTTGCCGTCATTGCCGTGTTAGTTTATAGCAAAATAACCGTTGCCTTACATTTTTATTACAATTTATCAACACAATCTTGCTGAGTAAACAGAATGTTAATGTTAACTATGACCTGTGCTTCTTGAAAGCAAGGTAAGCTGGTAAGCAATGCTTCCTTTAAAATAAAATGTATTGGAGTCCGACCAAAAATAGAGAGGTACATTAAATGGCGTCGGCACAAGTGGTTCGTCGCCTAGCAACAGCCAGAGGACGCGGCTGATAAAATAGGTACCTAATTATTGAAGACGTTGAAGTCTTAATATCACCTCTACTGACTTTGATGTCGTGGCCTGTCCCTTTATGTTCTTGGTCAGACTCGAAATGGTTGGTGTTGATCGTAATGGATCGTTTTTTCTACAGATACATTCCCAAACGTGTTTCGGCCACCAGTAAGAATAGAATCTGACGAATAATAAGTATCTCAAAATAGTGGGAAAGTATCCATATGGTACCATGTAATGTGGTCTTGTGCCAACAAAGCAGACCCAGCTTTCATCCAAGAAATTATTAATTAACAGTTGAAACTGTTCAACGCCTATGAAGTGATATTAATATGTATTTTCCATTCCCAAAAAAATAAGTTTGCGCACTAAATTTCAGTAAAATTGCATAAACATTTAAACATTACAATTTCACTGCAGTAGCGCGCTCAAATTAAGCTGGCTTAATATCTAAGGCCCGATTTTATAAAGTCCTCTTAAACCTAGGTTTGAACCGAAGAATAATTCTAAAATTGTGGAAATGTCAGAAATGGTCGATTTATAATGTGGGATTGACAGCAAAGTTCAATTTAAGAATAATCAGCCGGGTCATAACTTGTTATGTTATTGAACGGCAGTAGAATTTTTGACTTGCATTGTTTTTTTTTTTGTTTTGAATCACAACGTTTCAACTGATAAGTACCTCCAGTCGTCTTCAGGTGAATACTTATGAATGAATATTATGTTACATTATATTAAGTTATTACCAGGTAAATCACTTTTAACTCTCGAACTTTGTTGGCAATCCCACATTATAAAATTACCATTTTTGACATTTCTTCGATGTAAACTGGACCTCGCTTTGAATCATAGATATTCTTTCGCCCGATTTTATAAAGTCGAATTAACCGGAAGTCCAGTTTGAATCGAAGAAATATCAATAATGGATATTTAAGAATGTGGGATGGAAAGCAAAGTTCGAGCTAATAGTTATTTACGATATAAGTGTTGTAAAGATTCATATTACAACACGAGATGTTAAAGGTGTCAAACGAGGCGTCAGCCGAGTTTAATAAAACATCGAGTGTAGTAATATGAATTTACAACAAGAATATTGTATAAAATTCTAACTACTTTCATCTATGAATAAAAATATTTGGCAAAAGGCATTTTTAAAAATAAAAATGCACCTGCTATTAAGTTTACTAATCAAGTTTTTTATGGTACCTTTCGCATAGTTACTGTTTCGCATGGTTACTGTCGAAACTTTGTCAAACAAATTCAAAAATATAAAAAGCGTTTTTCAAAACGAGCGATTCTGATGGAAGTCTACCCTCTGATATAGAAGCAGCGGCAAACGAAGCGATCTCAAGTTTAGTTCCGACAAAAACCAAGGCGCGGTATGAGTTGGAGTATCAGAAGTTTGAAGATTGGTGCAAAGCTAACAAAATAAAGGAGGCGTCTGAGAAAATCCTTTTGGGTTATTTTTCCGTAAAGCAACGCTCCCAGAAACCATCTACACTATGGACTTACTACTCAATGTTGAGAACTATGATTTCAGTCAAGAAAAATCAAGATATAAGCAGATTTTCTAAACTAATCGCATTTTTGAAAAGAAGTTCAGAGGGTTACAAGGCCAAAAAGTCCAAAGTTTTCACAAAGGAAGACGTGTGTAAGTTTCTTAGTACTGCAGATGATGAAAAATTGTTTATAATTGTTAATAATAAATCATTCTTCTAAAAAGTGTGGTTTTAATTAACAGAAAAATTTTAATAAAACCGTTTTTTTTTCCATTACCATATATTACAAAACGATTTACAGAACTGTAAAATTCATATTACTAAATGAAAGTAGATAAATGTAATTTACCTGGTCATAACTCAATATAACGTAACATAACATAACAAGTTATGACCATGTTGATTACTTAAAAACTTAAATTGAAGTTTGCTGTCAATCTCACATTATAAATCGACCATTTGTGACATTTCTACAATTTTTGTATTATTCTTCTTAATCTAGATTTAAGAGGACTGAATGTAGGTGCTTATAAAGACTATTTTACAAACCTTTGATAATTTTTCTTAGATAAAAACCTACTTACTAATGCTTTTATTCGCGGTACAAAATTTGTTAACACCTAAACATATACAGGGTGAGTGAATGATAGACTAAAGTTCATTTTCGCCTTTATCTTAAGAATTAGATCAAAATTTAAAATATAAAAGTTGTAGAGACCACTAAAGTGCACATTTTAAAATTATGCTGAAGTATACGGGGTGGCCCAAAAAAAACGTGGCGAATATAACTGTCTAAATTCAATAGTTTTTGAGATATTGACGCCCTTTTCAGACTTTGACAGGCTGTAACATTCAAACGGTTTATCTTAGAGAAGAATGATTTTCACCTCCCTGTCTTAGTTTTTTATTCTCTATCCAAAGAAACCAACTTCCTATTTACCATGTTAAACCATAAAATTTGTTTAAAAAAATGTTTACTGCTTATATAGATACAACCGAAGGAAGTTGTCATCAAAAGCGAAATTGCGAATACATTACTGACCCTATATCCTAGGATACTTGAAGAAGTATCCTTGAAATACAACTTTAAACATAATATTTCTATCAAAATTCTTCTGGACCAAGCTAACCGCTTTTACTTATAAATTTTTACAACTTTTGCCTGTATCTAAAATACAATTTCGCAATAATATCTTGAAGCATAAAAGATATAATAGAACCGTAACCAAGTGCCAGATATTCAATTGAGATGCCTGTTTGAAGCTTGGAGGCAATGATGTTTCTTGTATGACAGAGAGTTTTGGACTGGCATTGTCATCACTTGTTTTGAATCACAACGTTTCAACTAGTAAGTATCTCCAGTCGTCTTCAGGTGAATACCAAATAAGTATGGTAACTACAGCTCCATTTATACTAGATGAGTGCAATGACGCATAAGGGCAATCATGCGTTTAACTCTTACGTATTCTATTTATACTAGCTAGGTGCAATGACACATAACTGGTATGAGTCATGCTCATACCTGATGAGTCATACGTTTAACGTGGTCTTATTCTAAGATTACATTTACTTAACAAAGGTTTCCAGACGTTTCTTATATCTAATGAAGGTTTACTAAAACAACCTGCGATTTGGTGTATGGTGGCAGCTTCCTTAAGTTTCCTCCAGTGTGGTTCTCAGGTGCAGCTGACCACGCCTGGATGCACGGCCATCATATTATGTGGACATAATCCGAAATCCTGCAGGACGAACCACACTGGATGAAGTTTAAAGAAGCTGCCATCATATACCAAATACCAGGTTGTTTTAGTAAACCTTCATTAGATATGAGAAACGTCTGGAAACCTTTGTTAAGTAAATGTAATCTTAGATGTCTTAGAATAAGATCACTTAAGAGTTAAACGCATGACCCATACCAGTTGTGAGTCAACACCTATAAATAGAACATGTAAGAGTTAAACGCATGACTGCACCCATTTCAGCTATCCGTCATTGCACCTAGTTAGTATAAATAGAAAAAACTCTTCTGTCATTCATTCTATTCAGATATTTTGAAAATCCTTAAACTTCGAAAAATCGTTTTTATGTTTATCATACACAACCTAATTTTTTTTGATAGCAATTTCCGTAATACCCTGTATTATTATAATACTTAATGTTTCCAATTTGCTTTGGCTTAACGATATATTGTTATTAAATTAATACTTAAAAAGTCAAAAATTAAATGGATTAATAAATTGTAACTTGTAAGGAAACCTCTATTGGCGAAAATACATCTCAAATATCTACACAACGAAATTGCTTCTAACTTGAAGAAGTAGTCCATACTTAAAGTGAAGTGGAACTTCAGAAGGAAAGAAATAAGAACACAAAGTCTTCCTCCACTACTAATTCTTATGGTTTAGAAAAACTTTTTTCTCTGCATGTTTCGAAGCATTCATCTTCAGGAGAATAAATGAAAAAGAAGAAACTTATATATATTACCCTAACGGAGCATCAAATTTGAAAGTTCAATGAGTAGAACGGCGAGAAAAACAATACACACGTTCCATTGTAAAAAGAAAAATATATGGGATTAAGGCCAAGGGCACTATAAGAGTTTAAATAGGTAAAGAACAGGGGGAGTGTATTACCTCCAGGTTTTTACACTCCTATCTGACCTTCGGCATTTTCCATTAGGTACCTACACTTTAGTATTATTAAATGTATTATAATTACAATGGAAATAAAGACCTCATTTATTTATTTATTTATTTAAATGTGGAATAAAAAATATAACATCTGTGTGTGAGGAGAACAGTGGATATATGTGAAATTGAAAAGAATATTGTAGGCTGGTCATTACAGAAACTATAGAGAATGAAGTGTAAGGAAGATAAAAGTTATTAAATTGTATTAAAAATAAAGTTTTTATTTAAAGTGGTAGTTCTAGTGAATAAAATTTACTAGATGGAGACCACATATTGGTACTGACTATTGATTAAGAATAGATATATTGGAAAATATAGATCTTACTAGTTTTATTTAGCATTTTGTAGTTGAATTTATTTAAGAAATTTTGGATTAAATAAAATTAGGCTCGGAACACAACCACGTTTCCATTATCAACCACGTTTTTGGAAACGTGGTTGCGTTCCGAGCCTAATTTTATTTGATCCAAAATTTCTTAAATAAATTTAATTACAAAATGCTAAATAGAACTAGTAAGATCTATATTCTCCAATATATACAGGGTGTCCCACCGGGAACCGAATCGATCTATATATAGAAAACTATACATAGGAAAATTTTGAAAATTTGACAGTATACTGATACTGATAAGGGCGACCGGGCTAAAATATTTTCATAATGGTGACACTTCCGGTTATACCGGAAGTAAGTATCAACTTGCTTATTTTAATTGGGACACCCTATATATTATTACATTTTTGCATTCTACGCAAGATTCTAGGCAGATTTTGTATACCATGTCCTATACCTATGTCTAAACGTTTTTGACATATTTGAATTTTTATGTCAAAAATGACGTTTGCAAGCCTTAGAATAATTATTAATTTTTTCTATAAAAAAGCCTTATTTATTTCATTTAAGTGGGATTCTTTGTTATAAAGGCCCTGCCTTAATCGATTTTTTATAATATTTTGATAACTATTAATAGAGAGTGTTTAAAAAATAAGATTAAAAATGAAATTGAAAAAACTGCAAAAAGTCTAGATTTTCAAATGAAAACACCCAAATTTTATAATTATTTCTTATTTAGCATTAAAAATAAGGGTAAGGTTGTATAAGATTGTATATCCCAAAAATTCTTAGTTTTCGAAATATTGCCAATTTAATATTTTTATATGAGGATTTTGCTGCAGCTTTTAGGTTCAGTTACTCTTAGTTGGCTATGACGGCGTTGAAAAACAATCAAATGCTAAAAAACTATAAAGCTGTCACTTACCATTTAAACATTATTAATAAGCACATTGTGATGGCTTCTGTTTTTGTCGATATCGAATGGCAAATGTGACATGATATAACTTTATCACATTCTCCATAAATAATAAATAAGATAAGTTTAAATAATGTTCGTTTGTATAATTTAAGCGCCCGGAAATGATTATTAATATTGTTAAGTGACAGCGTCATAGATTTTTTTAGCATTTAATTGTTTTTAACGCCGCCTTCGCCAACTAATGGTAACTGAACTTAAAATCTGCAGCAAAATCCCCACATAAAAATATTAAATTGGCAATATTTCGAAAACTAAGAATTTTTGGGATATACAACCTTTTACAAACTTACCCTTATTTTTAATGCTAAATAAAAAATAATTATAAAATTTGGGTGTTTCCGTTTGAAAATCTATACTTTTTGCAGTTTTTTCAATTTCATTTTTAATCTTATAACACCCTGTATTAATAGTTATCAAAATATTATACAAAATCGATTAAAGCAGTGCCTTTATAACAAAGAATCCCACTTAAATTAAATAAATAAGGCTTTTTTATAGAAAAAATTCATAATTATTCTAAGGCTTGCAAACGTCATTTTTGACATAAAAATTCAAATATGTCAAAAACGTTTAGACATAGATATAGGACATGGTATACAAAATCTGCCTAGAATCTTGCGTAGAATGCAAAAATGTAATAATATATAGGGTGTCCTATTTAAAATAAGCAAGTTGACACTTACTTCCGGTATAACCGGAAGTGCCATCATTATGAAAATATTTTAGCCCGGTCGTCCCTATTAGCATCAGCATACCGTCAAATTTTCAAAATTTTCCTATGTATAGTTTTTTATATATAGATCGATTCGGTTCCCGGTGGGACACCCTGTATATTCTTAATCAATAGTCACTACCAATATGTGGTCTCCATCTAGTAAATCTTATTCACTTTAAATAAAAACTTTATTTTTAATACAATTTATCTTCCTCACACTTCATTCCCTATAGTTTCTGTAATGACCAGCCTACAATTTTCTTTTCTCGAATAATTATTTTTTTCTTTTTCAATTTCACATATATCCACTGTTTTTCTCACACACAGATGTTATATCTTTTATTTCACATTTTAACTCTTATAGTTCCCTTAGCCTTAATCCCATATATATATTTTTTGACAATGCAACGTGTGTATTTTTTTTTCTCACCATTCTATTCATTGAACTTACAATTTTGATGCTCCGTTAGGGTGATATCTATCAGTTTTTTTTTTAATACATTCTCCTGAAGATGAATGCTTCTGCATTCGAAACATGTAAAGAAAAAAGTTTTTCTAAACCATAAGAATTTCATTAATATAATAGTGGAGGAAGACTTTGTGTTCTTATTTCTTTCCTTCTAAATTGCTTCTCCTAAAATCCTTGTAATGATATGTGTTGTTTTTCTACTTCAACACAATACTTACATATTAGTAAACCTCTATGCTACCAAATGTTTTTGGACTATTTTTTTCTTAAAATAAAAATACATCCAAAAGTTTAGCACTAAATTGTAGCTCACAATAAATCCTTTTGAAGGATTAAAATTCAGTTTTATGACTCATCACAAAGCTTTCTGCTAATTTTTCTGAATTTTTAATATTGTAGATTTTAACGTTCTGATTAAAAGTGTCCATTGTCCTAATCCAATTATATGACTAGTTTTTGAGCTGTGTCTAAAGTTGACAATTTCTTACTTTGAGATGTTCTGCCCTTTCTGGAGTTTTTACTGGTTTCTTAAAACTTAGCAACTTTTTATTTTTCTTTATTGGTAGAAAAGTAGGCCTTAAATTTTCTTGCACTTATATAGCAATAAAATATGTAATTTATTTGCGAATCAATTTATTAATAATATTTAAAAATCATGAAAATCCTATAAAAAAAATACCATGCTATAGAGGAAAAGAAATAGGTATAGATTAATGTAGAGAATATGGCCTGGTATTTTATTTCTCAAAAAT
The DNA here is from genome assembly GCA_935413205.1 of Polydrusus cervinus. Taxonomy (NCBI): domain Eukaryota; kingdom Metazoa; phylum Arthropoda; class Insecta; order Coleoptera; family Curculionidae; genus Polydrusus; species Polydrusus cervinus. The sequence continues at coordinate 44,381,099 of OW284516.1, read as the reverse complement.
AAATGTTAATTAACCTGAAAACGTAATAAACGACATAAAGAAAAGAAGCTTAGCGGCAAGCGGACAGAGTAGTGCGTCTATCTTTTGCATTAAAGTACACAGAGACGCCAAAGGTAATGGAATCCCCGGGGCACAGGTAGACAATGACAGGCTGTTTCGTTCAGTACAGCGAGCCTGTTCTTTCAAGGCGTTTTTAAGAAATAAAAACGCAATGAAAACCCAGTAACGCCATCAGAAGGAATCAACTCAATGCAAAAGATAGCCATCTAACGTGAAAACGTAGAAGTATAAATAAATCTAATTTTGTTTGTAATAAACGACTTTAATGTCTATCTAATAATTGATTTATTATCCAATCTCTAACAGTTTTTTTTTAAATAAATATTTTTTAACGCATTCTGTTTTATCTGATCCAGTTATAATAAATGACACCAGTGAAAACTTTTAAAAATAGGAAAATTAAAGAAATTTTTTATCAAATGACAATAATAATTTGTTATAAAATCTCTTTGTGGTAGAATTCTTACCTTAGCTAATAAATTATCATTTGTGTCCGTTTGTAATATAAAAAAGTATTTACTAGATATTAAGACATTGCAAATGATTTTAGAAAAAGAGCCAGTGTGAACTTTACACACTCTTAAAAATGACTTGGTATTTGGTACTAATTTTTATTTGTTCTCGTGTTTAAGTTACCAAAAATAACTATTTTTAGTTAGGAAAACAAAAAAGATTTTTTTTTGGTTATATTTACCCAAAAAATGATGCCATCAGAACAAAGAAAATATCTTGTTTTCATATTAGTTGGCAGAAATAAAATATTTTGTTTAGCTGAATTTTACTCTGTATATATCCTATTTAAATGTTACGTCAAAGTTCCTACAAACTTGTATTAATCAATTAAGCTTGTTGTAATAACACATTATGAATTTGTAGTCCCTATCATTTTGCTAATTTTGATTAAGATGCATTCTTAGTTACCAGAACTAACTTTTCTTTTCAAGTAATATTATTCTTCATATTTCTAACTAACGGCATCGCTGTACTCACTTTACAACAGATACTTGACGCCCTTGACGGTTGGTGACATATCATTCTAACCAGGACTGTTAGGAGGTTATGTTATGTTAGGGTGCTTTTGCGGTTCCGTGTCCAATTTTTCGTGTTTTGAAGGCAATAATTGGCCATTTCTATGGCCGTGCCCGTGTGGAAAATGGATGTGACAATATTCGGTGTAATTTATTTGTGTTTATTGTCTTTCTTGTGTACGTTCTTATTGGCAAGATGAAGTTAAATCATAAGTAAGTAAACATTTTATTTTTTAACATTGCAGTTGTACATTAGAAAGTTCAAATGAACTTTTTATAAAGCATGGCAAGGTGACCCGATGAGAAATAACTTTAAAAAAATTTTTTTGTTTTGTTTTTGTTCTATGTTCCATTTCTATAAAAGAACATCATATTGATGACTTTTTAATCTGACCAAGTATAACAAATTTCATATAGCTGTATAGGTATTTTAAATAGAAAGTCCAGGAGATATATTTTGTTTTTTAATAATCGCAGTTGCAGATAAGAAAATTTAAATAAGAACAATTCAGTTCTATAAGCAATTGAACAACCCAAAAGGTTGATTAAAATAAGTTAAAAATCTAGTGTTTCTGTTTTGTATTGCATAAGTATGTATTATAAAAAACATGAGAGAACAAGGACATTGGAAATAATTTTTTTTTTAAAGAAACCATAATATCCCTGATAATTTATTCCAACGCACACCTAATAGAGTAGTAATACCAAGGCATTTTTTTATTTAAATGGGGACTCTAGGAAAGAGTATTTTTGGTTACTAAGTATAAATTACATATGACATTTATTTTTAGAAATAAAACAGACTTTTTTTAAAGTTATTTCTATCAAATCAACTTGCTAATTTTGCCATGCGTTATAAGCAGTTCATTCAAACTTTCTAATGTGCAACTGCGCAATGACAAAAATATAAAATTTTTACTTATTTATGATTCAACTTCTTTCTTACAATTAGAAAGTACAGAAAAAAGATAATAAACACAATGTTGTAACTACATATATAATTGTTACTCTATGAAAATTTTAAGTTTGGCCCAAATAAATAATTGCTTTGGCAATATTTGTAGATTGCATCATTAACAAAAACAAAATTTTCTTGAAAAAAAATTTCAATTTTTCATATTTACACATTAGTTGTGACAACTAATAGGTATGGTTAAAAAATGGGAGTACCATATAATACTTAGTTATCCATATCGTATAAAATTTCGTTGTGACAACTAAAATTTGTAGGTTGGGTTGGTTAATGTTATTAATTAGTTCAACAGTTCAATAACGAAAATTTTTTTTTGGTTGTACAGATTAATTTTTGGGTTGAGTCCGATTTCACGAAAATAAATAGTTGTAAGAACCAAATTTTAGTAATCCATACCATGTTATTTTTAAGAGCGCAGTACAAAAAATACTGATATTTTACTTAAATAAATTATCAAATAAACATTTTATTAGGACTCTAGGGTAGTTTAAATAAGTCTTGTATAAGAGTTAAGGTAAAAATTGCATCAAGGAAATACTTTATATTTTAACAACAATATATTTGTTATTTGATAAAAATAAAACATTTTAATTTTCCTATTGTCAATAGTTTTCACTGGTGTAAATTATTATAACCAGATCACTCTCCAGATTAGAATTTGTTAAAAAATAAGTATTGTAAAAAAATGTTACAGATTGGATAATACTTAAATGAAACAATTATAGCATAGAAATTAAAATCGTTTATTACGTTTTCAGATGAAATTACGTTTTTTTAGCAATAAAATACCAAGCGATATACTTTACATCAACCTATGCCTATTTTTTCATCTATAACTTAGTATTACAAGATATTAAAATATAAACCAAATCTAGACGTTTATTTTCCAAATTAAAAAAATGGGTAATAATTTTATTGTGGATTTTCATAATTTTTAAATATTATTAATTATTTAATCTGCCTATAAATTATTCAACATCCAATATATATTTTATTTCTACATAAGTGAAAGAACACGTAAGGCCTACTTTTCCATGCACCAATAGAGAAAAATAAAAAAGTTAATAAGTTTTAAGAAACAAGTGAAAACTCCAGGCAATGCAGAAAATTTCAAAGTAAAAAGTTGCCAACTTTAAGAGATCATAATTCAAAAACTAGTTATAGGATTGAATTACGGCCATGGGCACCTTTAATCAGGACTTCAAGATCTACAAAATACTAAAGATTCAGAAAAATTAGCGGAACGCTATTTTCCACAAGCTTGGTGAGGGGTGCTTTAACCATCGTCAATCTCATTGGCTACTAATTGGCCAGTTACTCTTATTTTTGTAGAGTTACAAAAAATGTTTCGTCGTCAACAGCGGATTCTTTATACCCCGCAGGGGCATAGTAGGTGATAAAGTTTCAATATCCCAAAAATGCACAATGTACCTACAATATAGTTTGTTAACAAAAATTGCATTTTAATTTTGCAACGGCTATTTTGGTAGTATTTCGATGTAAACGAGGATGAAATGTTTAGATTGAATGCGGCAAAGTACAAGCGGCAAAAGTGAAAATTACCGCCCATCAGGAGCGTGCTCTAATTTCTTATGGTGCACTAATTTCCTACTGGCCATGAAGTATCATTTTCTAGATTTAAGTGCATAAAATATTAATTCTTTCATAACTTCTAAATAATACCGTATAGAATACTGCTCGCGTTATTTGACATAAATATAAGAACAAAATTAATACACAAAATCAACGCCGCCTTTAATAGAACCTAATAATTAGTATTTTATGCATTTTAATTACGATTGGTAATACTAGAAGCACAATTTTTTTTATTATATCCATAAAGATTGATTGTTAATCTCATAATTTTTTTATGTGCCTTTATTTGTCAGTATAAGAAAATAAGTTAATCGAAAATTTCTAGGTTTTATTGTTGTCTCATTATACTAAGTAATTCTGTAAAAATGTATTACAAACTAGGTAATTTTTGCGGGTCTTATTATATTGAATAATTTGGAAAAAATATATAAGCATATATTCAAAAAAACGTTTAAGTATATATTCAAAAATACTCAAACCGAATTTTGTTATCGGCCGCCTTAAGACAAAGCCTAAGTTCACCGTTGATCCCACCCCGATTGATTTATTGTCTCTGTCTGTAGCCTGGACTCTCTGCTCTGGTATCTTGTCGGTCAGTTAATAATAAATGTAGTAATTGTAGTCAAAATATTTTTTTTATTTAGCCCCCCCCCCCCCCCCCCCGAAACAAAGTTCTATATACGCCACTGTATACTACTGTTACTGTTAAAAATGTGTAATCGCACCTCACGTTATCTTCGCCCTCGGTAGCAAAGAAGATGGCATTTTTTACGTGTTATATTAATCCTTATGGTGGTAGACTTATTTGCATTGCAAATAAGATTTGCGCTTGATTATGATTAATATTATAGCACTGATGATTTAACTTAAGTCAATTTAAAAAATTAAATTTTGTACCTATAAATATTGGGTAATCGTGATTATTTTTCCTCTTATTTTCTAAATAACTTACTACTTCGTGGCCAGTAAAAAAATAAATAGTAATGTTTCGACCATACACGTTATACTGGTGTGGGTTTCGAAACAAGAAATAATGGCAATTCGTCTTATCAAGATGAGCAGTGGTTTGAACTGTTTAACAAGAAAACAATGTAAAGCTTATAGTAATTTATTCGATTAGAAAATACCATTAGTAAAAGTATATTCTATAAAATTATATAAAAATTAAATAACGACATGAAAAAGCATTTGGCAATAATTCCTTGTATATTTAAAAATATTATAGTTTTTAGGTAAAATTTAATTAAAAAACTCTTCACCTTCTTCACTCTGAATATAATTTGTTCAAACTTTTTATACCATTTATTTAAGTAGATTGGATATTTAGAGAGTACGTTAATTGTCAATATACAGTGTATATTCAAGGTGTTATGAAAATAACTTATTTAATTTAAATGGGTGGCTTATTGGATATGCTGAAAAACACTCTATAACCTCTAAAATTAGCCTGTAGAAATGAGAAAACGAGTTATGATAATTCTTGCAACAGTTTTCATGTAATTTTAATACTGTAATGCGGCAGCGCTTCAAGCCAACTGACGGCAATGATAGCATGCTAGTTAATGTAGTGATGCTTTTAAACTTTACCCTAGCGCGGTTATAAATTATTTTTAATTGTTCTAAATAATTTTACTAAAAAGTATAGGGTCGTGGCTTTTGCGAGAACGCATATTCTACAAGAAATGTGTAGAAACTCTAAATAAAACAAGAAATTTAAAACAGTTTTTACTTCTTTGAACCATCCCTCCGTATAAACGGGTAGTTTAAATTTATAACGATTGGTTAATTTCATCAAGGTAGTATATTTTATGTCAGCATTGGATTTTTAAGGTAGGTTTTATGTTTATTTAACTCTACACGATCGAGTGTTTACTTTTCATTTTATGCTATTCGGATGTGTTTATAAATCCAATAATAGCGCGGGACATGAATTTCAAAACATGAATGGTCTCGATTATTGTAACAGCGACTTATTAAAATATTTTCCTGCAATTTGTTTTCTAAATCGAATGTGCCAGTTTCAATACAATTAAATATTTTCATAACACCATATATTTTTATGAAATACAATTTTATTTATTAAAATTTAACGATAATGATTTTAAAACACTATAATATTTATATATTTTGCTAAGTTATCCACGAGTGCACGAAATAGTGTGCGTACAGGGTGTCCCAAATTCGTTGCTCATCATGGGTATCGAAAACTATAAGAGATACCGCATTAGCCAAGTTGAGGAATTGTGTGCCCAGTAATAAAAAAAAATTGAGCTTTTTTGCTTTTTGAAATATCCGAAAAAAAACAACAAAAATTTGGCGCTAAATGCTATATACAAGAACGTTCATACCATACGCTTTAGTTATAAAAACTTTCGTTTGGTATGATATGAATACCTAACCTGTAATGACAAGAACATCATAGTTCGAAACCGGTCTGCAGGTGGTGATATACTGTCAATAGTAAAGTGTTACTTCAGATGGTTTGAAATTTATTTTTCCTACGACCACCTATGAAAATGAGAAAAAAAAACGGTTAACTTGGCTCGAAAGCGCCGAATATCACACGCGTGTTGAAAGAAGATATTTCAACTCTAGAGTGGAAATACAAGGCATACTATTTAATTTAAACATTATGGTGCCAATTTGACAGACCACACCTATTTATTAGAAAGAATAAATTTTAGAAAGCAGTTTATTGTTTAACTTATTTATCGTGTATTTGTCGATTGATTTCGAATTAGAGTGTGAAAATACGCCTTCTGAAATTATAAAAAAGTTAAGGATATACTAGAAAATCTATTACCAGTCAAAACAAGCCCCGCTGAAGAAAATGTCATATATTAAACATAAAATTTGTATGTGTTGCCATAGCGTAGAGACTAGAGCTATGGCCTACAAATCGAAAGGTCACAGGTTCAAATCCCATCAGGAGTATTTGACTTTTTTTTATAAAAACATTAAACAATTTATAGAATTAGGTATTTTGAATTGAAATCTTCCTTGTTGGATGAATTTTTTTAATTTATATTTAATGCATCTTTCCTTGATTAAATTTTAAAAATTCATCCAACAAGGAAGATTTCAATTCAAAATACCTAATTCTATAAATTGTTTAATGTTTTTTTAAAAAAAAGTCAAATACTCCTGATGGGATTTGAACCTGTGACCTTTCGATTTGTAGGCCATAGCTCAAGTCTCTACGCTATGGCAACACATAAACATTTTATGTTTAATATATGACATTTTCTTCAGCGGGGCTTGTTTTGACTGGTAATAGATTTTCTAGTATATCCTTAACTTTTTTATAATTTCAGAAGGCGTATTTTCACACTCTAATTCGAAATCACTCGAAAAATACATGATAAATAAGTTAAACACTAAACTACTTTCTAAAATTTGTTCTTTTTAATAAATAGGGGTGGTCCGTCAAATTGGCATCATATATTTAAATTAATAGTGTGCCTTGTATTTCCACTCTAGAGTTGAAATATTTTTTTCAAAAATCAAAGGTTTTTTTAATAATTCTTTGTGGTCGTAGGAAAAATAGTGTACATTACTCGTGTGAAAGTGATTATTCTAAAACTCGGAGAATTTCAGCACTCGGCTGACGCCTCGTGCTAAATATCTCCTCGTTTGAAAAGTATCACTTTCATCACTTGTTATATAATATACTATTTCATGCATTTCAAATTAGTTAATTTAACAACCAATATTTACCCTATATAAACTGTACTTTTACAAAGAACTTGTGTAGTATAACTATATTCATGGCATGAAATTTACAGACAGTTCTTACTATTACACTAATAGTGTAATATTTTCACAGTATAAATTGTGGTAATAAATTGCCGACGATAAATAGTGTAATTATTTTAACAGTGTAGAGTGCAGAATCCGAAGAAATACAGGGTGTTCCAAGTTAAGTGCGCACTATTGCTAACTCTCTTATTATTATAGATACAAGGTCGGTTAAATTAGCAAAGTAGTAACATTTTTTCTGCTGATTAAGATAGTAAAAACAAAAAAACAATTGAATTCAGCATTTTCGATTAAACGAGAAAAATGCAGTTTTTTTAAACGGAATACCCTGTATATTTTTGACACAAATGTTTGCAAATCGTCTATTAAATAAAAAAGTTCATATGCAATATTGGCCTTAAACTAACAATCATCTAATTATTGCCATATTTACTTTTTAGACAAGGTGGCTGTGCATTTTTGAAACAAAAGCTTTATTCGGTGCGTCAGTAGATTATTCTGCTGTCAACAAAAGTAAGCATTTATGTTATTGTAAGTGATTGAACTGGTCTGTGATTTTAAATTTTTTGTTAAAAATATTACAAAATGGTGTTCGCACATTTAGGAAAATGCGATATGTTAGAAGCGTATTTTGTATGCAGAAAAAATAGTTTCCGGGCACAGGAACAATATTCCCAAATGTATCCTGAACGTGATCAACCAAATTTGGTGTGGTATAATAGGCAGTCAAATAATTGGACCAATTTTTTATGACGGCAATTTAACAGGCAGGAGATATGTTAATATGTTGTCAGAATTACTGGAAGCATATTTAGATAATGTGAACTTAGAGACACGTAACCAAATCTATTTTCAACAAGATGGAGCCCCCCCTCCTCATCAGATTCACGAAGTAAGAATATTATTAGAAAGGCTTTTTCAAGATAGGTGGATAGCAACAAATGGTCCGATACGTTGGCCCCCAAGATCTCCTGACCTAACTCCACTAGACTTTTACTTTTGAGGTTATGTCAAAGGAGAAGTCTATAAAAGGAAATACGAGAACCTGGAGGAACTTCAAGAAAGCATTCGATTCATCATATCATCCATTGATGGCCAAACAGTGTTCAAAGCCACAAGGCGGGGTTTAAAGAATGTCGAAAAATGTATTACACGAAACGGCGATGTCTTTGCACATCTAATATAGTTTTTTTTTATTACGCTTAAACCAAATAGTTATGATAAAATTCGGTTTTATTTTAAAAATGCACAGCCACCTTGTCTAAAAAGTAAATAGGGCAATAATAAGATTATTCTTAGGTTTAGGCCAATATTGCATATGAGCTTTTTTATTCTGTAGACCATGTGCAAACATTTGTGTCAAAAATATACAGGGTGTTCCGTTTAAAAAAAAATATTTTTTCTCGTTTAATCGGAAAGCTGTATTCAATTGTTTTTTTTTGTTTTAACTATCTTAATCAGCAGAAAAAATGTTACTACTTTGCTAATTTAACTGACTTTGTATCTATTATAATAGAATTAGCAATAGTGCGCACCTAACTTGGAACACCCTGTATATACTGAAACAAATATCTATTATTTTATATGCAAAAGTTGAATTTTTTTATTAATTTTGCACCAAACTTTGAATTTAGAATGTTTATGTAAATCCAAATAACTTTTTCTTATTGCATATCTTGATATTTGAACAAATAATCCCCATATGGGCACACGAATTTGTAACTCCCTGTATTTTTCAGATAAATAATAAGTTTTAAAGGCCACTTTAAGACAAAAGAAACAATGCTAAGGAATTATTTAACGCTTTTTTATTCTTTAAAAAGAATATGCAACGAATTATGCTTAAACAAATATTAAAAAACAGTTTAAGTATAATTATTTTTGAAGAAGGTTAAAAAATGTATTTTTTTATTGTTGACATTAATTGAACCATATTTTATTGGAAACCTTAACAAAACGGTTTCTCAAACACATAAGTCCAAAAACAAAGTTCTCAGGTTCCAAAAAATGTAAGATATTACTTTTAATGATATTTATAAGTTGCAATGAATAATATGTCCTTTTTTCTAATTTAATTAAATTATTTTTAGGTAACTTGGAAACTTTAACAAAAAAAATATTATTTTAAAATTGTTTGGTTTGATATTTAAATACAATTCGTTAAATATTCTTTTTTAATGGAAAACCCAAAGAAAAAATGTTAATTAAACAATAAAATCAACTTAAAATAAATATTTGTGTTTCTTTAATAATTAACAGAAATTAAAAGTAATCAGAGCGGGTATATTTATAATCTTTGGAAATATATTAGTGGAATCATAGTATGCAATCAATGATAACAGTAGCCAAGTTTTTGGGAAGACTTGATGATGATAGAAAAATATACCCACCCAAAATAATAAGTCCAATGGAATGACAATCTTTAGGTTTGAGTTTAAGCTACCAATGAAATATAAACATCTAACATAAATATAGTTAGATAGTAAGCTTTGATAGTATACAGGGCTGCAATTTAATATATTGTAAAATGTCTTAACGTTACATTATTACGATAGTTGGTAAAATACTCTTGTTCATACCTAAAATAGCTCAATAAAAGATCATCTCATTTAATCGATATGTTTTTAACTATTTAAGAAATTCGTAAGGATTCTCCAAAAGGGACAAAGGCGTTTAGAGAGTAAAGCCCCATTTTCCTTCTTAAATCTTTTTTTAATTAAAAAAAAACAATAGGGCTTTCTTTCCCAAACCCCTATCTTATTGATTTAAGTTATGTGTGAGTTTTTGAATATTATTTTATTAAAGTAAACAGCCGATTCTTGAAACAAGCTTATGAGAATTTGAAATGTTCGTTTTAATTACTTAACATTACTGTCATAAAGTAGTACATTATTTGTAATGAACGTCTAATAATATAACCTTTATTGCGCTACGAAAATAATAATATTGTGACACGAACAGACAGGAAAGTGTCTGCTTAAAGGTTAAAGACAAAAAGCAGCAAAAAATTAAATGGTTGATAACTTGAATCTCATTTAATTTACGAGTAAAATATTTTATTAAGAATGACTTTTTTTGTATCTTTCACTATTTACTCAGTTTGTCCTTTTCTAAACCCCATCCGTGGACATACTGTATGAAGGTCAGTATAGGAATCAAATTGTCCATAACTTTATTTAGAAAACAAATAAAGATGTTCCTTTCATTTCGTCAGATCCTTGCCTAGACGCGCTTCGCCAGATCATGGCTCATCAGTAGTGTTAGGATCCGACAAAAGAAAGGGCTCTAACCATTTCTAGATAAAACTACTTAAGCAGTTTTGAGTGCACACACAGTAACACGTCAGTAGGTATGGTGGCACTACAGCGTGGGATTTTTTTTAGGGCGTGCGCAGGCGTTAGTCATCTGTCATACGTCCTCCGACATACGTCATATATGTCCAACCCACCACCCTGTTAAAAACCACCCCTGTTTTAAACTACCCTGTTAAAACCCACCCCTGTTTTAAACCACCCTGTTTTAAACCATAACGTATGTCGGATGACGTATGACAGATGACACGCGCCTGCGCACGCCCTAAAAATAGTTCCCACGCTGTAGTGCCACCATGCTTACCCACGTCTAGAGCTGGATCTGATGAAATGAAAGAAATATCCCAACTATCAGAAAAATATACTTAACTAAGGTTTATAACCATAATTCCTAAAGATTGCCATACCTCAACATAAAAAAAAACTAATAACAACTCATAAAATGATAAGGTAATGTCTTAGGGTACTCAATAATACCTAATAAGCAGCTCTCGGAGAGTTGCTTCATCGTCCTCTTGTATTTCTTTCTTCGTCTCATTACGCGAGACCCGGCCGACGCTGGATCTTCGCCGGTGGGGCGGGGGAGTGTGCGCGCCGTGACGGCTGCCACGAGCGGTCAGCTTGAGAGTGTCCCAAGCCGCGCACTCTGCATCGGTCCCCCCGCTGATCTCATACTCCTCCACCTCGACTAATTCTGACGAAACTGTGAAAATAACTATTTCAGACTATTTCCAAAAACAATTTTAATTTGTTATGTCCGTTTGCTCAATAGTTAAATCAATAATTTGCTGATAGTAAGCCTAAGTAAGCCCAGACATACAACATAAAAGGGCTACAGCGAGGCTCAAGACCGTTAAGTAAATGCCCTGAAGCGAAGTGACTTTGAACGGGTGGATATTCGAGTTCGATAAATGTTTTTTACAAGCAACGTTCGACGTAATCCATTCTAAAATTATGGGCGGTAATATTTTAACATTGCATGGTTTCTCTTGGTTTAATGTCTCTATGGCATCACCTTATAGCACGCGTCCATGTTACAAAACAAGGCGCTTGCGGCGAGTTTACTAACGGGAGAATTCGTTTTGTAAAACATATATTTTATACAATTTTTTTCCAATTAGCATTTTTTTATTAAAAATATATATATATATATATATATATATATATATTTAAAAAGATAATGCGCCTTATAAATTTTATAAATTTTTATGTCACAATATTGTTATTACAATTTATATAGAAAGAAACTTAGCGGCAAGCGGACAGAGTAGTGTGACTATCTTTTGCATTAAAGTACACAAGGACGCCAAAGGTAATGGGTTCCCTGGGGCACAGGTAGACAATGACAGGCTGTTTCGAACATATTAGGACTTATCAGAAAGCCATAACCTGTAAGCAATTCCCATTAGAGCGATAATATGTTTTCAAGATATTTTTACGAATAAAAATATGATTGGAATCAACTCAATGTAGGAGATAGCCATCTAACGTAAAAACATAGAACTATAAATAAATCAAGCACGGACGGCCACCCAGCCAGTATAGAAAACATTTTTAGCGCTTTCCTACACATCTCTATGGTTTTGTAGATTTAGTTCTAGATCGCGCTGCAATCGCCCACTGGTGTGCAGCACTAATCCGTAAAACTGCCGTGTAAGAAATAAATAAAATAGTGGAATTTAGTGTCCGTTAAAATATATAGAAAGAAACTTAGCAGCAAGCGGACAGATAGACTCACTACTCTGTCTACTTGCCGCTAAGTTTCATTTCTATATATTTTAACGGACACTAAATTCCACTATTTTATTTATTACTATTTATCATAATAATCTTGACACTAAATAAATTTTTTATCCGTGTAACGAAATGTGGTGTCTAATTTTTCTTTAATATCTCTTTAAAATATGGAACAAGAAAGCAAGATGATTGTTAAACTCGCCCTTAATTAAGGGATATTGTAAATAAGACATTAAATCATTTTTTACCAGAAAAATTCCAGAATGTATATGGAAAAGACACATTCACAGCCTGGTGTAAACTTACTGAAAATGTTGTACTAGCTTATTTTGGAGAGTAAAGCAAAACCTTTAAAAAGTTATATATCCTGTGGTCCTTTAACTGGAAACATTTAAAATTAAAAACGTGCATGAATATTTACCAGGGAATGAATATAGAAAATTATGGAATACTTTTAAGTTTATAAATGAGGCTGAACATAGAATGTTTATCAAATGTCCAGCGACATTCATTGCCCTATCATTCCTTTGTGTCAAATGTCTGGTCTTCTCTTGGAAATTTTATAAAAAGATTACAAAAAATAAAACATTCGATTAATAATACCTACCACCAACTTTTTTTGACGTGAAACTAAATTTGAAAAATCTTTTAAATTTGGCAAATCAGCTTTAATGTATTTTTTTATGTCGGTGTCCTTTGATGTGTCGATAGCTACAACAGTCAACTATTGCTTTCTAACTGATTTAATTTTTTGTAACAGACTCGTCAAGTTCAAGTTGACGCGCATGGAAAGGTAAAATGATTAATAAACGACTCAAATCCACGTTGGCAAGACTAAAACTCCACTCAAATTTATGTTATTGTCAGATACTTTGAATACCAATACTCAAAGCCAGATATTATTACGAAGAAAAAAAGATATGCTTCTGTTTAAAGAGTAATTAAAGAACTTTTATGATTTTTTATTATTTTCTTTGTCGATATCAAATAAAATAATTTGGTCGATGTCGTCCCTAATTCAGAAACTACGCAGTCAGACAGTCTTGATAAGGGAAAGACAGTAAAACTGATCGTGTAAGAACAAATTCCAAGGATTGATTACCGGACAAGACCCTACAGGATTATTGTGACTGACACACTTAATGAATCCATAATTCTCGCGTCAGTCTTGTGTCTAATGAGAATTTACATAAATTTGCCCTTACACGGTAATTATTACTATCATTCCCTTATCAAGACTGTCAGTCTGACTGATCATGTAGAGTCTGCAATAGAAACAAGACTATTGCGAGAATAACCAAGGATTGGTATCATTCAGTAAAGGTCAGTCAAAATGATCGTGTAGGGCCTGCGTAGTAAATTGTTTTCTATGAAGTAAAACAAAGTTATTTCACTGGAATAACATTTGACGTTTCAAGTCAAGTCAAAAAATCCTTTATTGTTTAAAGAAAAATAAAATTCTTGTTAACAAAGGTAAAAAAAAAATGAGTAACTTTAAAGTACATCCATATGCATGCCTATACACTGAATATTAAAATAATACACACAGATTATCGTATCACTGATGGATCATTAAAAAATTCATCTAAAGTGTAGTAAGCTTTTTCAGTTAAGAAACGCTTAGTTAGTATCTTAAACTTTTTAAAAAAATTTTTAAATGTTTTATTTATTCAAAAATGTAAGTTTATAGATATGTTGATTTTTTTTAAATAGGAAAATATCCTGTTTCTGTACATTCTTTATCATCATTAATATATGTATTTGACGGTGATATAAATGTTATTGGCAGACATTATTTTTTCACAATCTAAGTTGCCTGATTAGTAAATTAAGAATTAAGCCAACCGGGCTGTTCTAAATCACAACGTTTCAACTGGTAAGTATCTCCAATCATCAGGTGAATACTGTCAGTCAAAATCAGTAATCACCTGAAGACGACTGGAAGATACTTACCAGTTGAAACGTTGGGATTCAAAACAAATAAAGACAATGCAAGTCCAAAGCCTTTCTGTCATTCATTAATGTTATAGTTAAAGAGTTTTCTTTCAAGTTTTTAATTTTTCAATTTAATTCCTATATCATTATGAGAAAAACGGAGAGAAGAAAAACTCTTCAACTATAACATTAATAATACAACACACCAGTTTCAACTTAGATTAAAGTGAGTAACATTCAGCTTTTTCTAAAAGGATTTTATTGATCTGGTTAACTTTAGATCCGTTTTATTTGAATAATTAATTATCCTAATTACTTTCATATAAGTATACGTTTAATAAGAGGAATGGCCAATTCAAAGTAAGAAAAATCTTAAAAAATATTTTTTTATGTTTACACCTGATGGCTTTCTACAGCTGATAACTGAGCCATGTTCCGCTGAATCACATTGGGTAAGTTACTGCTAGGCCTCATCAGTTGAAAAATATTAATTATAAAAATATTATTCTTGTATTCAGAAACTAATTTTTAAGACAGACCTTTATTTTATTAAACTCCATAACAACTATATTTTTTTTTTAACTACCATCTAAAAATTTCTTTTTTTTTCTTAAATCAGCCTAAATTAGTCAGACGCCCGTGGGAAAACCTTTTCAATGTAAAAGGTTCCACCCTGTTATTTTTTGGATTGCATACTTCAGTCGTTAGATTACGTCACTGTCAGGCCTCGTCAACAGAACCGGATTGACACCAAGTGTCGCTGACCCAACAAGGAAACTTAATGTAATCATAATAACGTCTACTCAGTCTGCCGCTTTAAGTCTATTTTAGCTTTTTTTATTTCAAGCACTAAATCGAATTGCCTAATGACATTTTTATAAAGTTTTGGTTTTTTTTGCACAGTTGTGTCTAAGATGTGTAAATGTGTTGTTTGTTGTGATGTTGTAAAATGCGGGAAAAATTTGATTCTTTGATTTAATTTAAAACGATTTTTTATTGTATCCTCTCTGGTCCAGAAACAAGTGCCGACCTATCGTTTCTCTATACCATAGAAAGTGCTGTACCATAAGCTAATCAATCAAGGCGTTTTGCAGCTATTCCCTTTTCACTTTTTAATTTATCTTATTATCTAATAAAAAAGCTAAATATATAAAATTAACGCTTTAGGCAGCCGCAAACGAAACTAATGATGTAAAATTGTATGTACCTGGCTGTAAATATTTTGGATGCACCGGCACTGCACAGCAGTTATTTAAAGCGACCCATCTATGTAAGTAGTTTTAAAGCATTTCAATTAGATTTGAAAATACTATACCTGTGTGCTGCGAGCCAGAAGTAAAGGTGTCCACAGATCCACTAGGGGCTGGAGGGGCGACAGAGACGACGGCGTGCTGATCTAATCGACGTGCAGGAACACCGTCGGCTTGTCTCATCGGAACCTAGCACCCCCCCATCGCGTAGCCTCTTGCCATCTGCGGAACTGCATGCCAATACACGTTAAAACACATATATGTATACAGGGTGTTCCTTAATGACGTGCTAATATTTTAGGGTGTGATTTCTCAAGTCATTTTTTGAAGAAAAGTTTATATAAACATATGTCCTAAACGGCTTAAATTTTTTGCTACAGGGTGTTGAATTTTATTTTTATTTAAAGCGTTTTTTGTAATATCTCCGAAAGTACTTCAGATAATATTTTCAATTTTGGCATGTGGTTTTATGCCCTATTAGCACATGTCAAAATTGAAAATATTATCTTAAGTACTTTCGGAGATATTACAAAAAACGCATAAAAAAAAATAAAAACACCCTATAGCAAAAAATTTAAGCCGTTTAGGACATAGGTATGTTTATATAAACTTTTCTTTATAAAATGACTTGAGAAATCACACCCTAACACGTCACACGTCATTAAGGAACACCCTGTATATCATGAATAAATGAATACTTCCATCTTTCAAACGTCATTATACATCGCCGATCAAGTAAAGCTGGAATCGTTTCACATCATTGATGTTTTTATATTTAGAATCAGTGGCTCACCTCTTCCCCTCGAATAAACCCGAAAATAAATCCTGCGTACGCCACTGTTTAAGTTACCATACTGCTGACCTTGCTGCCAGTGGCGTAATATTGTAGTTGTATCCTGATTTCCTCAAGATATACCCGGGCGTCTTATAGATTGCAACTTGCAAGGTGAAAGTGCAGCCGATTTAAAAAAAAATCTAGTTCTTTAAAACCTCGTTTTCTATTATAATATAAATTTCTTAAAATGATTTATTTAAAAAAATATATTAATTGAAACAAGTTCTTAAAGTTCACAGTCATTCTCCGGCTTTTTAAATTTTCTGAATTACCAAAAATGTGGTATAAAATTAATTTTATTTGTAAATACAACTAGCTAAGAGCCATCTATACATATCCACCATACACTAACACTGGTACGCCTATGCGCATGAATTATTTATCTCTCTACCACATTGCGACGTCACGTTTGAGTGTGCACTAAAGGACGCCGTCTTAAAAAATTTTGTTAAAATTGTAAAAGGTTTTAATAGTATCAATAAATTAAATATGTTGTGTATATGCACCAGGGTGCTTTTTACGTTCTTTGTTTTTTGGTTGCCTCGGTCGGAGTGGGGTAAACCATGCGTGGTGGCCCTGTCCACCGCGCTTCCCCACTCCGCCGATAGCCCGTCGAGACGGGGCGACCATCTGGCCCCGGTGACCACGGTACGGCATGTTACGTTCAAAAGGAGACCGCTGATAAAACATCGCACCTGGTGAATTTACGCGCCCAGATCAGTTAAGGTAGGTCCTATTGGGTATTATAATTGTAAATAAGGAAAAGTATTAATAAAGCTGCAATAAACATGATGACCTAAGTATTTATAGCCAATCCCATGACAAATTAGTGCAATGTAGCCTTACAATAATATAGAATTGATGTACTGAAGAAAAGCCCTCTAATAAATTTGCACTAAATAAAGGCGATTAGTAATATTGAACATACATCACTTGTTCCGAATGCCGTCCTAAGATATTACAAAACATGTGTTACCTATCACCTGTCATGTTAGACTGTGTCACCTCACCTATCACTTGTTATCGTCAAAATTCAAATTTGATATTTATCATGTGTTCCGGGTGACGTCATAGGACGAGTTGAAAATTGGCGTTGAACCCCCCATTTATCCCTACTAATATTTTTTTATGGGTCAATTATGTATAACTTTATTTGAGCTAAGAGAATATTGGCAATATTTGCACGAATCAAGATCCTTTGTTTTTTAACCAAAACCAGACATGTGTATTAGGTATCAATAATTAGTATATAATGTATTAAGGATAACTTCTTCTAGGTTTTAAGAATGCAGAATGGTCCTTTAAGAGCATACATGCTCATTCCTTCCAAATTGCATTGTTTAGAGCTTATTTCATTAAGTACAGGGACATTATGTTAAAGGTGTATCCCGACTGGCTTCTTTCCTACCGACTACAGTAAAAACAATTACTTATTTCCTAATGGTTTTTTGAGGAAAAGGCAAATTTGATTTAAAAAAATATATAGGTTTACAAATTTGACAGATAAGACGCCATATTGGATTTTTTATGGCAACCTACTTTATAATAAGTTTTCCTACGACCACCTATGAAAATGAGAAAAGAAAGCACGGTTAACTTGGCTCGAAAGCGCCGAATATTACACGCGTGTTGAAAGAAAATATTTCAACTCTAGAGTGGAAATACAAGGCACACTATTTAATTTAGGCATATGATGCCAATTTGACAGACCACACCTATTTATTAAAAAGAACAAATTTTAGAAAGCAGTTTAGTTTATTAACATTTATTTGTCGAGTGATTCAGAATTAGAGTGTGAAAATACGCCATCTGAAATTATAAAAAAGTTAAGAATATACTGGAAAATTTATTACCAGTCAAAACAAGCCCCGCTGAAGAAAATGTCATATATTAATCTTAAGCAGCAAATGTTTATGGGTCGCCATAGCCTAGAGACTAGAGCCATGACCTACAAATCGAAAGATCACAGGTTCAAATCCCATCAGGAGCACTTGACTTTTTTTATGAAAACATTAAATAATTTATAGAATTATTTTCAATTGAAATCTTCCTTGTTGGGTGAATTTTTTTAATTTATTTTTAATGCATCTTTCCTTGATTAAATAAAAAAAAATCATTCAAGAAGGAAGATTTCAATTCAAAATAATTTTATAATTTATTTAATGTTTTTATAAAAAAAAAAGTCAAGTACCTACTCCTGATGGAATTTGAACCTGTGACCTTTCGATCTATTATATTGGCATCATATATGTTTAAATTAAATAGTGTGCCTTGTATTTCCACTCTAGAGTTGAAATATTTTTTTTCAGCTCTAGAGTTGAAATAGTTTTTTCACAAATCAAAGGTTAATAATTATTTATGGTCGTAGGAAAAATAGTGTACATTACTCGTGTGAAAGTGATTATTCTAAAACTCGGAGAATTTTCGGCTGACGCCTCGTGCTAAATATCTCCTCGTTTGAAAAGTACTATTGCTGCACTAGATTTTTGGTCCAACCTTAAAAATATGTAGTTGTCAATATTTATTTTCAGCCGTTCCGCAGATACGAGTCTTTGAATTTGGTGATTTTGTTCTTAAATAGATGTTTATAGAATAAACACCCACTTTTTAACAGATACTAATGTTGGGTTGCACAAAGATTTTTAGCCAGAATTAACTATCCAGCAAGTTTGACTGTGACATAATAACTGGGCCAGTATGATTGTGCGAAAATTAATTCTGCCAATGTCATATGTATATGTCATAGTCAAACTTGCTGGTTAGTTAATAATTATTAAAATTCTTTATGCAAGACAACAATAATCTTTTATTACCGAGCTAACTATGCTATTATCAAATATATTTCAGATGTCAAAAAGTGACAAAGACGACGCTATTTTAAATTATTTTATATGACAACCCACATTCGTAATCCGTAATTCGTATTCCGGAGATCCTCGGCTTCAAAAATTGAATCGTTCGATTTTGTCTTTTAAGTGTCTTACCCCCTTAAAAAATAGAACTTATCATAAACCCCATTTTTTTACAGATTTTTTTCCGAGGACTCGTCCGTGCACCGGATGCACTTAGGCCAGGTTTTCATATTCGGGAATTGTTTTTTTTGTTGTCAGTAGGAAAGTCGCCAATCGGGTGGGACACTTAAAATAATGTCCCTATTTATACGCTTTTTCTTTAAAGTCTTGCGTTGTACTTTTCATAATAAGAAAATACACCATATAACAGGGGCAAAATCCCAAATTATAAACCATTGCTTTTAAAAATTGAAATAACATAAAAAACGAATATTCACATTTTTTGCAATAATGGTTAAAAGTGGCACATCTTTTGACTGCCTACACGATGTCATTTAGTATATTACAAGGAGCCGCATACAAAGATCTATTTTAATGAATAAAAGTACCTATACTAAATAATCGCTAACGCAATGAAATTGTGAAAAAACTGGAATTAATTACTTTTAATTTAAAACACTTGACTTTGACTGAGATTTGCAATTAATTTCATATAAAGTGTCCTACCTTATATTTTTTTGTGTCCATATTTGCTGCTTAGACCTGGAACAAGAAATAGGATTTTCAGTAAAACTCCTAACTATTTGATAAGTTTATTTTATAATAATGTCGGGTTGCATGATTTTCGAAAATATTAGATAACTAACCACCAACTTTAATGGTGACGTACATGCCATTGGCCTAATTTTCTAACAATCAAAGTAGCCCGGTTAGCTTAATAATTCTTTATTTACTAATCAGGCAACTTTGATCGACACTATCATTTATGTCACAGTAAAAGTTGCCTAATTTGTTAATTATGGTTTAAAATCTTTGTACAGCCGATAATATAAATATTGCAATATACACTGCGACCATTAATTTTGGAATAAGTAGTTAAAAAAGTACTTGAATTTCAAAAGCCCTTATTTTCATTAAATTTTAAACAATCCGTTCCATTTTTAGTGTATTGGGTACGCTGTCTCTTGGACCACCAAGTATGTGTGTCTCTTTACTTTATGTCTTTTTTATACAGGGTGATGACTAAAATATCAAGCTGTGTAAAATCTGCTGCAGATTTTAAAATTGATGTTCCTAAAATACGAAACTATGAAACTTGAATTTTAGTATTGCGTTATAGCTTTATGTTAGGTACTTACTGTAGCTATTATAACACAGTGATGTTCGTGTTAATTAAAAAATAGTAATTGTAAAAATCGTGATATTGAAAATTATGCTGCTATAAACCCCACTTTCCCCCTCCCCCCGTTTTAGAGTTTTTATAATTGGCAACGTAAGGATTTTAGTTTTAATTCACACGAACGGCACTGCGCTATAATGAGAACAGTAAGTACCTAACGCAAAGCTGTAGTCAATTATTTTTCGTATTCTCCATCCTCTAAAACGGTGGGGAGGAGGGAGGGGGTTTCATGGCAGCGTAATTGGCAGTATCACGGGTTTTTTAAACTGACACGAATGGCACAGCACTGTAATGGGTACAGTTGGTACCTAACATAAAGCTGTAACCAATACAATAATACAATTTTCAGAGCTTCATATAAGTACCTACCACCAAAAAATAAAAATAAAACCAGGTGGAAAGTTTTTCGACAATATTAAATATTAATGTACCAATACAGCTACCATTTTATCCCTTAAAAAATAATTATGTTCGAATTAATAATAAGCCCAACATGGCTTTGATATTCACCGTTGCTATGGTTACGTGACGTTAGTCAAGCAAACAGCATCATGTAACAATTTGCATTATGATGAAGGGCAATTTAAAAATAGATCAGTCGTATGCACCATTGTTTCACCTAACCTTAAGATATTTATTTTGAGGCTTCGCGAAACTTACGGTTACAGATATCGTTTTTACGTGATTTACTGTGTGATTAAAAAGTTTTGTTTTTATTTTTTAGTTAATTCAATAGTGTACGTACCTACTTAGTGGTGTGTTTTAAAAATGAACCCATGCAATTAATGACATAGTTTGTAATTTGTTGGAAACTTCATTCAGTCGTTGGACAGATGAGGATAAAAGGGACGTTTTGTTACACGGGTTTTTAGTCAGTGTTTATTTAAGTACCCGCACTATACCTAGCTCTCCACCATTTTTTAAATCAGCATACATTGCATGATATTTTAGACATCACCCAGTATAAAAAAATCATACTCAGTACTTAGTGGTCCAAGAGATAACCTACAAAATTAACTAAAAATGAAACGGAGTAATCAACTTTTGATTAAAATATGGGCTTTTGAAATAAAAGTCATTTTTTAACTATTCCATAATAAAAGGACGCAGCGTATGATATACAGAGTCTGTATATCATACGCTGCGTCATTACAGAGGCTGTAACGTCATCTTGTACATAAATAGCCGAGAAGCATATTATTATGGTAATTTTTATTGTGTTTCCATGGTTACTATTACAAATTTTACTCACAAGATGACGTCACAGCCTCTAAATATCATATTTTTAATTCCTTGTATCATAGTTTGGGTGCAAGTCTTTAAAATATCAGGAATTATTCGTGGGCTTTTTGATAATAGAAATATGACTTATTTATAAAAAATATAAATAACACGCCCGTTATAGAAAGATCGCTCGTCACCGTGAGTTGTCGGAAAAAAAATTGAGAAGTGGACATATCCACGTACACGAAATTTAAGTGTAGTGCCTACGTTAACTGTGTTGAAAAAGATTTAAGTTAATTTTTTGGTAATGAAATTTTTGTCTATCCTGTAAACGGCTTTGCACGCCACTGGCCTATGAATTGCATACAAACGTTTCCGCTTTGGATATAACCTCAACGCTCAACTTCTTCTGATGCATTTCCATCTCATGCATAGCTATTTAAATATGGTATTTTCCATTTTAATATAACAGTTATTAATATATTTAATTAAAATGAGATCCCACATCATGAATATATATGCATCTTTCTGGGAAACCCTTACACTTGAATAATAAATTTGTTTATAAACAATAATTTTAAGTGCCTAAAGTATAATTTATTATGTTTTCTTACCGCACTAGGCAAATAATCATAGTAATTAATAACTATGGAACATCTAAATGTAAAAAGTTGATTTATAATTTAATTTTTTATTCGAAAAAGAGTGATTCCTATTTGCAACTTTTTTTTATTAACTTCTTCTGGTTCTACAGACATCGAGTCTCGGTTTTCTCGTCAACTAGGCAACTCCGTTGAAAATTTTTTACTTTTTTTTAACCTTAAAAAGATCGTTCTCTTATACAACAGGAAGATAGAAGAATTCTTAGAACTATATCCATATTTTGAAATGTTGAAAAAAAACAAAATGAACAATAATATTCCATTTAACATATGGAAGTAAAAAAACTCAATTTGGGTACAGTTTTCAGAGTTTCTAATGGTAAGAAAAATGAAAAAATGTACCTACTACCTACTGTGATGGATTTATTTTAAAAATTAGCGAATGACAAAAGAAAGAAGCTCCAAAGCTGTATCTACCAAATATTTACTTATACAAAGCTACAGTGAAGAAAACCGCGATGAAGCGCAAAAAACGTTTTTATCTACTTTCATTTAGTAATATGAATTTTACAGTTCTGTAAATCGTTTTGTAAGGACATCTATTACACCACTAGTGCTGTAATGGAATAAAAACGGTTTTATTAAAATTTTGCTGTTAAATAAAACCACACTTTTTAGAAGAATGATTTATTATTTACAATTATAAAATTAATTACCAATTTATAATTAAAATATAACACTTAAGGTTCATTATAAACATTAATAATACACTTTTAACAGTTAGAAATTTGTATACCAGAAGTGGATGTGATGGAGCCCTTAACGTTTAAATTTCCAATCATTAAATCCGTGTCTGACCCCATGATCTTCTTTGCAATTTGTTTCTTATTTTCTAAAGAATTCTCAACGTAGCCTTTTGCCGTAGAAGAGGATTTCCAGCCCCATGACGCTTTAACATCTGCATATCTGCACCACCATCAACTAGATTGGTGGCTGAGGACCTCCTAAAACAATGTCCACTGTATGCTTCGGGATTATTCAATCCAAGTTTTGTTGCAATCTTTTTTGATATACTTCCAAAACTATTAATTCCGACAGGCTGGGAGGTGCATTTTCCTTTTCCATAGAATACAAAAAACCGCCTGTGAGTTGAATTAAGAGGACGAAGTTTAGCATTCTTTCGAAAAATACTTAAACAGTTGACACCTGTCACATTTCCTTCTGTTATAACAAATTCTCGCATAATTTTGGTTTTCAAGAATGGAATCACAATTTTTATATACAAATCATTGTGTTCAATATGATCCAACATTAACTTAGCTAGTTCTTCGCGCCGACAAGCCCCAAAAATGCCGATTATCATAACAACCTTCATCAAGTAAATATGTTTCATCATCTGCAGTACTAAGAAACTTACATGCGTCTTCTTTTGTGAAAACTTTGGACTTTTTGACCTTGTCACCCTCTGAACTTCTTTTCAAAAATGCGATTAGTTGAGAAAATCTGCTTATATCTTGATTTTTCTTGACTGAAATCATAGTTCTCAACATAGTGTAGATGGTTTCTGGGAGCGTTGCTTTACAGAAAAATAACCCAAAAGGATTTTCTTAGGCACCTCCTTTATTTTGTTAGCTTTGCACCAATCTTCAAACTTCTGATACCCCAACTCATACCGCGCCTTGGATTTTGTCGGAACTAAACTTGAGATCGCTTCGTTTGCCGCTGCTTCTATATCAGAGGGTAAACTTCCATCAGAATCGCTCATTTTGAAAAACGCTTTTTATATTTTTGAATTTTTTTGACAAAGTTTCGACAGTAACCATGCGAAAGATAACATAAAAAACTTGATTAGTAAAGTTAATAGCAGGTGCATTTTTATTTTTAAAAATGCCTTTTGCCAAATATTTTTATTCATAGATGAAAGTAGATAAAATTTTGTACAATATTCTTGTTGTAAATTCATATTACTACGCTCAATGTTTTATTAAACTCGGCTGACGCCTCGTTTGACAACTTTAACATCTCGTGTTGTAATATGAATCTTTACAACACTTATATCGTAAATAACGATTTCATCTCTGCTCATTTGAACTAGCTTGGAGAGGCAATAAGGCCATAAATTGCAAAACCTTCCCCCACCACTTTATTTTAAAACTGACAAAGACGTTTCATGATTGAATTTTGTTTAGAAAGTCTCAAAGTATACAATAATGGTACTTACAATACACCACTTTTGAGAATACTGAGTTTTTCTGATTTACCGTTACTGTTGCGCCCCTTAGAGCGTTTTCACACGGCACCATATATCGCGCGCGATAAATGGTCGCAATATTGCTTTACACCAAATTATGTGTTCTCTAATATCGCTTGTGTGTGAAAATGGCTAATTAGAAAACACATAATTTGGTGTAAAAGCAATATTGCGACCATTTGTCGCGCGCGATATATGGTGCCGTGTGAAAACGCTCTTAGCGTTCGACTGAGAAACTTGAAAATACTTTTCAGCAATTTCTTATTATCACTTTTCCTATAAAAAAAATCTCCGCAGGCCATACGACTAACAATTTCTGAGATACAGCCGAGAGCAGTTCTTAGTGGGACACCCGGTACATAATGCACGCCTTTGTCACACCATTTTCAGTGTTTGTGAATGAATAACAATAGGCAAAACCCATAAATTGACCTAAACCAGGGTGGTACTACCTGTACTTTATAAAAATAAAGAATTTTGCAATGAAATCATTGCCAACTTATGTAAGTGGCTAAATATTCGTTGGGTCATGGGTAGTTGTTGCATACCTAATGAGCTTCTATTACTCTACACCTTCCTAAAATCGACTATAATACCCTATATCTTAATTTTAAAAAATAACGAATCATTTTAAAAAATAGTATAATATAGCCAAACAGACATACAAATATATTATATCAAACATTAAATATTACCCCGTTTATATTGGATCAGGGAGGTATCCTGGGATGCCTCATCTGAACTTCGCCTTTTTCTGAAAACTGTATATTTTATTAATACGTAGGAATGTATAAATTTTTGATTCATATTATTATTATTATAATTATTGATTTAAATATTTATACACAAATTTTACTGGGTGATATTTTTTGACATTCGAATAGCTGTTACTATTTTTTGAAAAATGTATCTATTTATAACACCCACCACTTCTAGGGTATAGATATAACTTACGTATTACGACCCTCCCACGTCGGTTGTCTCTGCTAATTAAGTGGCTGGTGATAAAGACTCTTCTTTTGCGGGATCCGGAGAGAATCTGGTTCACTACTGAGAAGGATATTTCTTTTGGCGAGATAATGAGGCTTGTGAGAGCTCAATAATTAAACTTTTTTAAAATTTAGATTTAACTGATAGGTAGGCTGAAGTTTCTAATTGAGAAAATATCTAGTTTTAATTTTTTTCTAAGTTTGGCAATTTAAACTATGAAGTAAACACTATTTAAGTCTTGAACACTATTTTATTGTTAATAGAAATAATGGGGGAGCCACCCAACAATAAGTCTTAGCAACAAAATTTGTAGTTATCATCAATAAAATAAGTAATACTTTCTATGGCCCACAAGCACTTACTTCTGCAAGGTGATTGACCGTATCGATTCGGAATAGACGAACGTTGACCCTTGGGTATCAATGGGTAAGGGGTCACCGAATACTAGACTAGCTGGACTTTCCACGCTTTACGGTTTAAAATTACTTCACGCCCGAAAACTTGTAGTTCAAAATATCTACTAATTAGGACTGGAACAACTAACTCTCCACTGCAGTTTCTTGGCTTTTTATAGGGAAAGCCGCGCAGTTTTGTAACCATTTATCAAAAAATGCGTTTTTGCATGAACCATTTTGTCACCCTCATTCAGGAATTAATTAACGTTATAATTACGTCACGATTTTCTAATTTCTTAAAATCAATGGCAAAGTTGAGTACCATTTCTTATAGGACTTACTTCCACTTACTAAACTAAGACAAACCTGCCGTGTAGCACCTGGAAGGAAGCCTAAAGTACTTTTACCTAACAATTGAGTACGGCAGCCATCTTGCGATGACGCTACCCCTATCGGAAGTATAATATTTTACTCTTATAAGGTGGTGCGAAAATGTCTTTTCTTCGAATCCGGGCAAAATCTCGCGCAGAGCGAGTGTGACTCATATGGAGGTGGTGGTCACGTAGCCGTTTTCCCCTGGAAATCTTACGCAATTATTTTAGCTGGACCTAATCTGCATCCCGGGAAAATGTTAGATTTAGTTTTTACCCGGGGCTCGCTAGCCTAAGATTGTTCATTAGGTAGTCGGTGCGAGAAAATAAGTTAAGATGTTTTATCCTGCTGCGGTTTCTATTGCAAGAAGAGAAAATGATTTTCTCCAATATTTTCTTTTTTTTTTTCCATTGTATCCATTGTATGGACCCTGAAGAAGTGAGTTATTAAAATTATTTATTGAATTTTATTTTTAAATCATTTGGAAATACTTAGAATATTTTTTCCTTTTTTTTTTTTAATTTAATTGAATTTATTTATTTTAAAAATTTTTTTTTTTTTTTTTAAAACACTTGGAAGTGTTTTTCTTCCCTTAATTTAGAGTAATTTTATTTATTTTTAAAAAAATTTAAAACAATTAAAAATATTTTCCTTCCCGTAATTTAAAATAATTTTATTTATTTAAAAAAAAAAGTTTAAAACAAAATTTTTGTTCTTTTTAATTTAAAATAATCTTATTTATTTATTTTTTATTAAATATTTTAAAACACTTAGAGAAATTTTCCTTTCCTTAATTCAAAAGAATTGTGTATTGATTTGGCAAAAATATTTTAAAACACTTTGAAGATTTTTCCTTTTCTTAAGTTATAATAATTTTATTTATTTATAAAAAAAAATATATTTAAAACACTGAAAAATTTGTCCTTTTCTTAATTTAAAGAATGTTTAGAATGATTATAAAAACGTATCATTCCTTAATTTAAATGAAATTTATTTATTTTTAGAATTCTAACAGAAATATAGAAATAAGTAGACACATTATCCTTTATCTTTAAAAATTTTAAATAATGTTTTTCTTTGTATTTATTGATAAATGAAAACACAATCAACATAGAAATTTTTCCCTAAATCAAAACCTTTTATGAATGGGTACTTATTATTCGGGAACACTTCTTCATTACTCGAAAAATATAGAAAATAAGAGGGGTCCCTGGTCGCTACACCACACCGTCCATAATTAAGTCGAAATATCTTTTTTAATAAAAGTATTTCGATAACTAATTCCCAATAATAAATGGTTCAGTGCAACCCAATATTTAGATAAATAAACAACGGTTTAGTAACACACTAAAAGTAGGTCATTATGTCACCAAATACTAAGTCATAAAAGAACGGCCTTATCCTAGGTCACGTACCGATGTTTATTTATGCTGTCGTCTATCCCGATCGTTTATGAGTCAGAAAGTGCGGTACAAGAAATTTGAGTTAAAAGTGGCTTAAAATGAAAAAGATTTCTTGTTAAATTAAAGTTTGCTGGTTGTTTTTTTTTTAATAAGGGTCACCAAAAGTAAGTGATCGTGGCCTACCTTACTTACTATCTTAAAATTACTTTGTATTCAATCTTTAATAGGATTGACTAAAAAATTAAAGGCAGCTGGATCACAAAGGGTGAAACACACACCTGCCCTAAGTGAATGATTAGATACACTCGGCCCTACAACTTTATATGTTATTAGGCACTTAATAATTAATAACAATAAAAGTAAACTTAAGTATATCAAATCTTAATAAAACTTTAAAAATATATAGGAATGTAAATATGGAATTTTATTTTTCTTTTATTATGACTAAACAGAATAATATATCAATTATTTTATGGTATATGAAACTTTAAACGATTGTTACGATTATTCTAACGAAAAATCATATGGTTCCCTTAACCCTGCAGGTTAGTGTAACGTAATTTTTCCTCGAAATGTATTACTTTTTAATAAACAATTATATTTTAAATATGATAAAATACGTCGTAACTATACTATTTTGCATAAAATAAACACATTATTTCTAAATTTTAGAATAAAAACTTTAAACACTTAAAATTACTAAAATAACCATTGTTGGTAGCTACTCACTCCTTGGTGGAGATTGTCGCCTGAACGTCAGGCGGAGCCCATCGGGGGACCTAGATACTTGGTAGTGTGGGTTGGCATCGGAACCTACCCTCGGCTCCTCCTGGCGGGGTGGTGGCGGGCTAAGACCCACAGGCCGGATGATGTGCAGCGGACGGATCAAAGTTGGGCGAGGCCGCCCATGACCCATGGGGATCAGGGGAGGCAGGGATCGTCGGGGGATTGGCGGCGCCTCCAACACCGTCTTCAGTACAGATGGAGTTTTGATACCAGTCTCCGTTGTCGCTGGAGGTTGGCAGCGCTGACTAGTCGGAGTCTCTGCAGCAGTACGGGAAGTACTTGGTTGATCACATGATGTACTAGGACTATCAGAGCTGGGGTTTTGGGTGGACTGGTTAGTATGGGATCGGCATACAGGACACGGGCAAAATTGCATCCCAGCTCTGGCCAATAGGTCCCAATATTGGCTCAGATTAAAGATGTCATCTGGCACTTGCTGACATATAGCGCAGTCACACTGCCTGGGATCATAAGTACTTCCTGCTTCCAGTGCCCACAAGGTACGGCACGCCTGGTATTCTAAATGCAGTAGGGCACTCCACATGCTTATTGTGGCACGTAACGGAGCCAACGCTGCATGGCATGGTCTATTTTCTCCCAACTGTTTGTATAAATCCCTGCAATGGTACAGGGCCATCCTCATCAGGACATTTTTTACTACTCTGTCCTGCACCATTCGTAAATATGTTAGAAACACCACCATCCACATCATGGTTATTCTCGGTTGAGGATTGTTAATAATATTAAATAAAACCAATTGAATAGCACCCGCGACGCGACGCGAAAATGTCTTAAACTGTCTTGTTTTTTTTTTGTTTTTTTTTAAATATTTTTCAAAAAATATTCAGTTATCAAGAGGCTCACTAAAAGTTTATTATCACCAGTCACAAAACTTATTGGTGGCGGAGTTCTTTTTGCTCAAATCAAACGTTTTATTTAACACAAAATTTTTAAGAGAAATGAGTCTCTAAAGCTGAGATTTTCGCCTTTTTACTAGTTAGTGGGGGAAATTTTAAATTCTTCAATCTATCCTTCTCTCCTAAAAAAAAAACATTTTTATCCTTATTTATTCTTCAAGTGGCCCGTGAGCTCTGTCCTTTCTTATTACTCAATTTTAATTTCTCCCTTTTTATAAACAATTCGATGTATACCCGACTTAACTCTTGTTTCGGGAAGCCCATAAATTAGAGGTTTTATTTATTTTCTTTCTCTTATGCTAAGGTTTTTTAATTACAGTATTCCATTTACTTCTCTAATATGTCCATAAACCATTCCTGTCGAACTTGCATATAGAAATCATAATATTAAACTGTGTTGTCAAGAGTTCCCTTTAAAGTTCAGTATAAAACTCTCTTATCCGCCTTTTTTAATCAGATAAAATATTACCTTTTTGTTGCTTTTTCAAATTTCTTCCATCCAATCTCATTGAAAACCCTTTTTTTATTTATACGCCATAAAATTGAGAAAATTTTACAGTCTATCATGTTAATTATGTTTTTATACCATAATATAGGAATCGTGCAATTTAGTTTGTTTTGTCCCAAAATTCTCGCTGATTGTTTATAAAATTATACTATAGATACTACAACCCTTTTTTAAAGTTTCGGTCAGGTCTAATTGTTGCTAATTAAAGTTGTCTGTTTCCCTAAAATTTATCGTAGGATCAGTGTATCCCATTCATCTTTCTTTTCACTAAGATTTATCAAAGCTGTAGTAGGAGTATCGCATCTTATTTTCCAAATTGAAAATATGTTGCAATGATGGATTTGAACTTAGTTATATACATAAAACAATCTGTTGTTATGGCGTTTTGGACCAATTTCGGGAAAATCTCAATAATTACTGACAATCTGGCAATTCTGGAAAAGTAACCATTGCATCATCACGCTTTTATTCCATGCTTTGCATGACGTAATTTTACCAACGTCGTAGAAGCAGCTAATGCCATAGTTTAGCGGGGACCAAAGTTGAAAACCGTTAGGTGGTCACCCTTAAGTGTAAATTAGGCCTTAATTATTGATTTTCTTTCCTGTTGGTTCCTTGGGAGACGGTAGCGCGTCCCGGTCTCTAGTAGGTACTTCTTATTAATAGGTACATTTCTTTTTCTGGTTTAAAATATATGTTTGGGTTTTTAACGCTAGATGTCTTTGGGGGCTCCAATTAAGATATGATATTTATGATTTTTCACTGTTTCGGTCAAACATACTCCATTTAATTTTCGGCAAACTAAGTAATTCTTTTCGTAAAGATGCGTAGTTTTCTTGACCAATTGGCGGGGATGGAGCGGTTGGTATGTTTGGTTGCAGGGTGTTAGCTTCATTTTCTATGAAAAATGTTACATGCTTTTGAGCCCCTGGTTCAGTAGACGCTACGGGTTCTGGCAGTTTGCGCGCCGGATCCTCATTTCTCCAAAAAGTTGGTTGTTCGGATTTTTCAAATTCTCGTTGTTTTTGTTGTCTGTTGTGTAATATAAACAGTGTAAGGGTTGACCAACATGAAACTAACAAGTGCGGAGTACAACCTGTCAGACGGTGCAAAACGACAGCATTCATGAATGTTTCTATTACAAACTTTAATATTCTAAAGATAAAATATATTCCAATAAGTCCACTGATCAAATCTCCTG
Source organism: Polydrusus cervinus (assembly GCA_935413205.1). Lineage (NCBI taxonomy): Eukaryota > Metazoa > Arthropoda > Insecta > Coleoptera > Curculionidae > Polydrusus > Polydrusus cervinus. The sequence goes on along the minus strand of OW284516.1, from coordinate 44,349,775 downwards.
GAATTGTAAAATAGGGTATCATATCATGTTTCCGGATCAGGACAATTACTGACATCTTTTAATGAAATGGCTGTTATATTAGTCGAGGGATTTCTGCAGTCATATGCAATTAGTGCTGCGTAAGTAGTTTGGACTAGGATAGTAAAGATGAAAAACTTCATTGCAACAATAAAAAGTGTTAATCTAATATTATTTCTAAATACTTTGTAATACTGGGTGGCTCCTTAAATATATTTTCTACAACTCGTAGTCCTCGTATTTCTTGGGTAATCTTATATCCCGAGTACGAGTACGCCTGTTCATTTCCACAGGATATTCTCTGTTTTCTTCCTCAGACTCTGAAGTTTCAGAATCTACAGATTCTTCTGCTTCTTGCTCTTCCTCTTCCTCTTCTTCTTCTTCTTCGTTCTGGTCACTATCTTCATTGTCAGTTTCTTCCGCTACTGGTGGAAGACCTTCTTCTCGTCCCTGATCTAGGAAGTGTTCCACATTATCCTGTATCTGTTCTTCAGTAGCTACGTCGTTTGTTTGATTCTCAGCAGATTCTTTTTCACCGTCTTTATGTTTATTTTCATGTAATTTGGCCTTTTCTGCAAAGTAATCCATTTCCTTGCAGGGTTTTAACCTTTCAGCATGTATAAGCTGTTCCTTCTTCCCCTGTATGTCTTTGATTTTAAAGGTGACTGGACCTTTTTTCTCTATGATTCTGTAAGGCCCACTCCATTTATTGTAAAATTTCGAGGCTAATTTCTTTCCTGGAATAGCCGGAGTATAAAGGTATACTAAATCTCCTAATTGAAACTCTTTTCGGGTCTTCTTTTGGTTGTGCCTTTCACAGCGTAATTGAATACTTCTTTCTAGGTTCCTTTTAGCAAGTTCATGGGCATTAGACATTCTAGCCATAAATTCACTCACATAGTTTTCATCAACGTCATATTTTACTCTTCGTTCTCGTATACTTAGATGGATAGGTAGTTCCATATCACGTCCAAACATTAGAAAGAATGGTGACTCTTTTGTTCCGTCATGTGGTAAGTTTCTGTAAGCCATCAAACAATAGGGTAAAACTAGATCCCAACTATCATTATTTTCACTGACAAAATGTCCAATCATGGTTTTAATTGATTTATGAAATCTTTCTACAACTGCATTTCCACTTGGATGGTAAGGAGTGGTTTTTAATTTTCTGATGCCAAGTAGAGAGCAGATCTCACAAAATAGCTTACTGAGAAACTGTGTCCCACAATCCGTGATTAGCTCTCTAGGTGTTCCAAAGCGACATATTATGTTTTCCACAAAGGCTCGAGCAACGGTTTCAGCTTTTATATCTGGTAACGGTATACACTCAGGATAACGGGTTAAGAAGTCCACACAGGTTAGAAGGTATTTATTGTTATTTATAGTCCTATTTAAAGGTCCCACGAGGTCCAGGCTGATTCGTCCCCAAGGTACTGCTGGCATAGGGGTTTTCTGTAGAGCCGGAGGAGGTTGATAATTTGTTTTTCTTAGGTTGCAAGACCTGCACTGCTCTACATATTTAATAACGTCCTGCCTCATACTGCGCCAATAGAAATCTCGTTTTATTAACATGAGGGTTTTCTTTTGTCCAGGATGTGCACCAAATATTGAGCTGTGGTACAATTGTAGAAGATCAGGAACTATACATAGTGGAGCCATAACTAAATCATGCCTTTGATTGTTTTCTCGGCGACGATATAGGACGCCATCGGAGCTGATGTAGTATTGCTCGTCTTCTAGTTCTAATGTTGTCATCACTTTTGTTAATTCCGGATCACTTCCTTGTAGGTCTCTAAGCTCCTCTTTGCTCCATATAGTATTTATGACTGGTATTAAATGTTCTGTTTCTTCCTTATTTATTCTTAAAACGACATTTTCTTGGTCAGTGTCTTCTGTTCTCAGACGTGTGAGAGAATCTACATTCTCATTCTGTTTTCCGGGTCGGTACACAATTGTAAAGCTGTATTCCATAAGATACATAGCCCATTTTGCTAACCTTGAACTTGGATCTTTAATGGTAAGCAAATATTTGAGTGGACGGTGGTCTGTCATTATGGTAAAATGAGTCCCTGTTAAATAATTGCGATATGTTTTTACTGCAAAAACGACTGCTAAGCATTCTCTTTCAATAGCACTATATCGTCGTTCAGCGTCATTTAGTGTACGACTGGAATAGCAAATAGGATGTTCAACTCCATCATAAACTTGCGTTAAAATAGCAGCAACAGATGTGGCACTTGCATCAGTGTTAACTATAAAAGGTTTTCCAAAATCAGGATATTTTAAAACAGGAGGTGAGATGAGGGCTCTTTTTAAACTAACAAAAGCTTCTTGCTGTTCCGCTCCCCAGTGATATTTAACATTGTTCTTGGTAAGTAGTGTTAAAGGTTGGCTTATTTTTGAAAAATTTGCTACGAATTTTCTATAAAATCCACATAGTCCGAGAAATGCTCTAATTTCACGTACATTTCTAGGAACTGGATAGGTCTCGATTATTTTGGTTTTACTAGGATCTGTTGTAAAACCGCCTTCTTTGATAAGATGTCCTAGATATTCAATTTCTGTCTTCATAAAATGGCACTTTGTTGGCTTAAATTGTAAATGGCTTTCCCTCATTTTCTCGAATACATGTCTCAAACGTTCAAGATGAGTATCAACATCTTTTGAGAATACGATGATGTCGTCTAAATATACTAAGCACTCGGTAAATGTTAATTTTCCAAAAATATGTCCCATCATCCGAGAATAAGTAGCAGGTGCATTTTTCATCCCCATAGGCATGCGCAGAAAGTGGTAATGATTATCTGGAGTTGAAAACGCAGTTTTTTCTTGGTCATCGGCGTGCACAGGAACTTGGAAATATCCTGATGCTAGATCCATTGTCGAAAAGATACTTGCGCCTGCTAGCTTGTCGATTGTTTCGGCTATATTAGGGAGGGGAAAGAAATCAGTCTTGGTTATATTATTTAATTCACGATAATCGATACACAGTCTGTACTGTACACCATCCTCATTTGGGTGTCTTTTCTTTTCCACTAAGATCGCTGGAAAACTCCATGGAGATTGGCTTTCCACAATAACTCCGTCATCTAATAATTTCTTTATTTCCTTCTTCATAACCTCTTGTCTGTGGTATGGTATTCTGTACGGACGTTTCAAAATAGGAGGTACATTTTCTGTTATAATTCTATGCGTAACATTTGTTGTACAAGTTAATTTCTGATCAGGACTTTTAAATATATCGATATATTCAATGATTAGTTTTTGTAATTTTCTGTCAGTCTCTGTGGTAGGTTTCTCTAGACAAAGTAATCTTAAAATTTCACTGGAATCATGTTGGCTAATTTTACGTACCATATTTCCATTGTTTGTCTCTTTAGGGTCTACTAATTCTGTTTCATAACCTTTAGCAATCACCATTTTTCTTTTCAATTTCATATTACTTTCTGTAATGTTGGTCACTCTTAACGGAACGGTTTTGCTAGTTTTACACACCACTCTAGCGACTAGTAATCCTTTCGGTGCTTCGTCACTCGGTTCTAAAACCATAAAGGGTGTAGAAATGCCAGCCATTCCTTGTAAATTTGCTCTGAAAATTGCCTGTGTCATCGGAGGTATATCCACTTCTTCAAGTAAGGAAATCATTGCGAAGTCTTCAGGAACATTGGTAACTAAATCTTCACTGTCAGTTACATTTAAACACTTGTCAACTGTTTTTACAGTCTGGGTACCCATTTCTTTAAATTCACTAGGAGCTGCAGCTTCCCCAGATGATTTATCAGCGGCTTCGGTTTCTTGCTTAAGTTGTTTAGCATCAGTCTCCAAATGACCACCAATCACTTGAAAACTGTGTCCTTGCGTTATTGGTGGTAACGCTGGACAAGTTATTGAAGTTGCTTGTGATAATATCTGTTCTGGAATTTTTACATTATTCCCCAAGTATTTTCCCTTTATTTCCATTAATTCTGCTTCTAAATAAGCAAGTCGTTCCTCTATCTCCTTCGTTGATTTTTCCTCCATTAAAGGTATTACACTATCAAACGCATACATACAATTATTGCTCCAATCAATTTTCACGCCGTATTGTCGCAGAAAATCGATTCCAATAAGAATATCTGCTTTAAAACTCTGTGTTTCTATTACTACGAAATTATGCTTTATCATTATATTTCCTGGAAATTTTACTGGCACATTGGATACTCCAAAAGTGGGTATCTTATTTCCCTGTATATCAATTAAATTTATATCAGACTTACTAACGAACCCCTTGGCAATATCAGGTTTTATCAGGGATATTACTGCTCCACAATCTATTAAGGCTAGGCATGGCTTACCATCAACACTAACCTTAATCACGCTACAGGGTTTTGGGGTTCCTTCATCAAAGCACGTGAATATCCCTGTCCTCGGTTTAACATCTATTCCCAATTTGCCTGATTGGCAGCCGAATTCCGGGGTTGATAATCGACTGCGTTGGCGTTTAACGCTGGTTGCTGAGACGCCTTATATGTCTGATTTCTTTTATTGGGGCAATGTCTAGCTAAATGTCCAGGTTCATTGCAGGAAAAGCACAACTTATCTCGGGCAGCTTGTATTTTCATAATTTTCTTTTGAGGACACCCAGGACTTATATGACCTCGTTGGTTGCATGTATAGCAAGTACGAGTCTCCTTTTCCTTACAAAAATTTGCTGTATGTCCCATTTTCTGGCATTTAAAACATTTCAATTTTTGAGGTGATTCCCTAAAATGATGATATACATCCCTTTTATTGCTAACATACTTCGTATTTTCAGTATTTTTATTGTCGACAAGTCTGCACTCCCTGCTACTTGAAGGATGGATAAGGTTCTCTATAGACTCTTCTCTTTCTGCTATTGCTATTGCCTCATCCAATGATTTTGGGTTTCCGGATAGCACACGTTGCTTAATGGGCATAACCAATCCTAATGTAAATTGTGTGGTAATATCCTGCTCCAATTTGCTTAAAATAGGATTGTCTACTGCTGGATCGCCTGATAAAGTAATGGTCCGATTTCCCAGCAATTTTAGTCTTGTTAAATACTGTCTACACGACTCGCCGGTCCTTTGTCGGCATTCCATAAAATTTTTCATAGCAGCTCCTTTAATGTATTGCCGAGTAAACTGCTTTTTTAAACTTTCCTTTAGGACAATCCAATTGTTCGTTGTTTTTAATGTTGGTTCAGAATCTATAAATTGCTTGGCTTTATTACGTAGTTTTAATCGAACAATTGACACTAACTGTTGATTTGTCCAGCTTGCTAGTACTCCTGTTTCTTCAACCACTGATAAAAATTCTTCAATTGCAGTTGTCCCATCATAAGTAGGCAGAGATTCTATCCCTATAACGAAATTTCCACTTGTTGTTGTCGTTACTATGCTTGTACTGGGCGTTGTGGTAGTTGTAGCAGTAGTTGTGGTGGTTTTGGTACTTGTTGTAGTAGTTGTTGTAGCGGTCGTCGTGCTCATTATGATTTCTTCTCAGCTGGAACTAGTGTAGGGGTTATTGATGTTGATAACCTACAGGTCAGATTCTCTTCTTTCGTAGTTTTTCTACAGAGCTAACTCTAGATTAACCCCACACCTGACACCAGTTATAACACCCACCACTTCTAGGGTATAGATATAACTTACGTATTACGACCCTCCCACGTCGGTTGTCTCTGCTAATTAAGTGGCTGGTGATAAAGACTCTTCTTTTGCGGGATCCGGAGAGAATCTGGTTCACTACTGAGAAGGATATTTCTTTTGGCGAGATAATGAGGCTTGTGAGAGCTCAATATTTAAACTTTTTAAAATTTAGATTTAACTGACAGGTAGGCTGAAGTTTCTAATTGAGAAAATATCTAGTTTTAATTTTTTTTTTCTAAGTTTGGCGATTTAAACTATGAAGTAAACCCTATTTAAGTCTTGAACACTATTTTATTGTTAATAGAAATAATGGGGGAGCCACCCAACAATAAGTCTTAGCAACAAAATTTATAGTTATCATCAATAAAATAAGTAATACTTTCTATGGCCCACAAGCACTTACTTCTGCAAGGTGATTGACCGTATCGATTCGGAATAGACGAACGTTGACCCTTGGGTTATCAATAGGTAAGGGGTCACCGAATACTAGACTAGCTGGACTTTCCAAGCTTTACTGGTTAAAATTACTTCACGCCCGAAAACTTGTAGTTCAAAATATCTACTAATTAGGACTGGAACAACTAACTCTCCACTGCAATTTCTTGGCTTTTTATAGGGAAAGCCGCGCAGTTTTGTAACCATTTATCAAAAAATGCGTTTTTGCATGAACCATTTTGTCACCCTCATTCAGGAATTAATTAACGTTATAATTACGTCACGATTTTCTAATTTCTTAAAATCAATGGCAAAGTTGAGTACCATTTCTTATAGGACTTACTTCCACTTACTAAACTAAGACAAACCTGCCGTGTAGCACCTGGAAGGAAGCCTAAAGTACTTTTACCTAACAATTGAGTACGGCAGCCATCTTGCGATGACGCTACCCCTATCGGAAGTATAATATTTTACTCTTATAAGGTGGTGCGAAAATGTCTTTTCTTCGAATCCGGGCAAAATCTCGCGCAGAGCGAGTGTGACTCATATGGAGGTGGTGGTCACGTAGCCGTTTTCCCCTGGAAATCTTACGCAATTATTTTAGCTGGACCTAATCTGCATCCCGGGAAAATGTTAGATTTAGTTTTTACCCGGGGCTCGCTAGCCTAAGATTGTTCATTAGGTAGTCGGTGCGAGAAAATAAGTTAAGATGTTTTATCCTGCTGCGGTTTCTATTGCAAGAAGAGAAAATGATTTTCTCCAATATTTTCTTTTTTTTTTTCCATTGTATCCATTGTATGGACCCTGAAGAAGTGAGTTATTAAAATTATTTATTGAATTTTATTTTTAAATCATTTGGAAATACTTAGAATATTTTTTCCTTTTTTTTTTTTAATTTAATTGAATTTATTTATTTTAAAAATTTTTTTTTTTTTTTTTAAAACACTTGGAAGTGTTTTTCTTCCCTTAATTTAGAGTAATTTTATTTATTTTTAAAAAAATTTAAAACAATTAAAAATATTTTCCTTCCCGTAATTTAAAATAATTTTATTTATTTAAAAAAAAAAGTTTAAAACAAAATTTTTGTTCTTTTTAATTTAAAATAATCTTATTTATTTATTTTTTATTAAATATTTTAAAACACTTAGAGAAATTTTCCTTTCCTTAATTCAAAAGAATTGTGTATTGATTTGGCAAAAATATTTTAAAACACTTTGAAGATTTTTCCTTTTCTTAAGTTATAATAATTTTATTTATTTATAAAAAAAAATATATTTAAAACACTGAAAAATTTGTCCTTTTCTTAATTTAAAGAATGTTTAGAATGATTATAAAAACGTATCATTCCTTAATTTAAATGAAATTTATTTATTTTTAGAATTCTAACAGAAATATAGAAATAAGTAGACACATTATCCTTTATCTTTAAAAATTTTAAATAATGTTTTTCTTTGTATTTATTGATAAATGAAAACACAATCAACATAGAAATTTTTCCCTAAATCAAAACCTTTTATGAATGGGTACTTATTATTCGGGAACACTTCTTCATTACTCGAAAAATATAGAAAATAAGAGGGGTCCCTGGTCGCTACATATTAATCCATGTGATTCACATCTTACCTGTAGAGTGGAATTCCAAGTTCAATAACAATCCAACAGGTTAGGGCACATAAACAAATCAAATTCGTTATTGAAACAAGAAAGTGTTTATCTATACTGCCGGCACAATTCACATAATTTAGGTACCTACGAATAATAAAGATAATATGGTATCAAACTAAATAAAAGTATAGTTTTTAATATTTCCGGAGAGAGAAGTTTAGAAATTTTGATACAAACGCGCCACGACGCGACAAGGAGAACGTAAACAAATCAAATTAAGTCTATTAACTGCTAACTTATACTAGGTACTACAAGAATTTCTCTTATCATTTTTTGTTTATTGCCATAATCCGTTCTTTTAAAGTACCACTAATTGTTAAGATAAAGTTAATCACGGTAATGTAAAAAAATGTATAACCATTTTTATGTCAGATATAATCACGCAAAATAGTAAATTAAAAACAAATAACGATGCTCAGGTATTCAAGGTTAACAGTAAATGACAGAAAACAAAAATAATTATAATTATTTAAACCCCTTCTTAACTAAAGCTATCCATGAACGTAGAATCACATGCCAACGGTATTGTATGTTTGCAGAGCGGTTGTAAGTTTCTACCGCAACGGTATATGAGTTCTTGTTCAAGTAAATGAATGTATTTTAGAAAGGTGTATAGTAATAAAAGCTCATTAGATATGCAAAGAGACTACAGAGTGACCCAACGCATATTTATGCCACTTTCATAATTTGGCATTGATTTCATTGCAAAATTCTTTATTTTTATCAAGTGTGCGTAGTACCACTCGGGTTTGGGTAAATTTATGGGTTTTGCCTATTGTTATTCATTCACAAACACTGAAAATAGTGTGACAAAGACGTGCATTATGTACCATTACAATCAAAAAAAAGTAGTACAACAAAATATAATTTAATCTGCTGGTCTATTATAAAATATTTTCTTTCAAACTGATAACTCAATGTCACCAGAACTCTTGTGTCAGTGTCATGTAATTTTTAAAAAATGCCTTTAACTTCAGAGCAAAAATCGATCATTTACGCGATTAAGGGATGAGGTTCCCATAAGGGACATTGCAGGTACATTAGGGATAAACAAAATAATAGTGTTGTTGGCTAAATCCAAAATTCGAGAACATGGAAGTATTGTGAAAAACCCAGGTTCTGGTCGCCCAAAAGTTTCCACCGATGACGAAGATACAACTTTAATTAATTATTTAAGGGACAACCTATTCGGGACCGCTATTAAGGCTAAAGAAGAAACCCATTTTCCTGGATCTTCAATTACAGCTCGAAGAAAAATTCGGAAGTCTGAACTCAAAAATACGTATTCTGGAAACAAAATATATTTAACAGAACTAAATAAGCAAAGACGAGTACAATTTGCTCACGAATACCAAAACCAACTGTGGGAGTATGTAGCTTTTTCAGATGAGAAAACGTTCCAGTCCTGTAATAATGGTAAAGTCCGAGTATATAGATCCATAAATACAAGGTATGATGAAAGATATACGCACAAGACAATTCAAAGTGGACGTTTTTCCGTAAATGTGTGGGGTTGGATTAGTGCTAGAGGTCCAGGAGTTTGTCAATTTGTGGACGGCTAACTGCAGGAATATATTGGAACATATTAAATAATGTTATGGTGCCATCGGTTGAAGCCATATTCGATGATCAAAATTATATTTTCCAACAAGATAATGCTCCCATTCATACTGCCCGCATAGTAAAAGATTACTTTCGACAAAATAACATCCAAATTTTACCATGGCCTTCGAAGAGCCCCGACCTCAATCCCCTAGAAAATGGCTGGGGAAAAATGACCCAGTTCATGTATAAACATGACTTTCATCCAAGAAATGAAGAAGAACTGCGCCAGGGGTTATCCCCCCATGCTGCATTTATACGCAGCATGGGATAATATCACCCAATCGTATACAAGAAGCTTAGTCTTAAAAGTATGCCGCGTCGGTTACAAAAAGTAATTGAAAACAACGGTGCAATGACTAAATATTAAACAGCTGCTTTTAAGTATATATTATTATAGGATGTTGCATTTAGAAATGTTTATTTTTGGTTAAAATATTGTATTTTTACTGTTTTTCCACTTTTGGCTTTTGTTGTTTTTGGATTTTTTTATATTCAATATATTAATCGATAGTTGTTATACATACTCTATTATTTTATTTAAAAACTTGAAAAATTGTCCGTTTTTAAAAGGTAGATAAATTTTTTAAAGCACCTTTATTACAATACTTTTATTTCGCCACGTATATAGTAGATTACCAAAATCATGGTAACGCCTAAAAAGTTAGGTGGCATAATTATATTGTTTTCATAGTGACGACAATATCCACTTCTCGATATCCTTATATACCAAGAGTTCTATCTGGGACTACTAATTCTTGTACTACTCTTTTTATCTTTTATCGCAATGGTACATAGTATTAGGTACATTTATTTTTTATTAAACATATTATTAAGTATACAAGTTAAGTACAAATTTAAATAATTTTATAGTACCTTGTGGACCATCACAGAGCCAGTGTTTTATTTTGAATTTCTTTACTGCATTTTTCCTTTTTAATCAAACAACTGATATTAGTTTTTACGCTGATGCTTATACCGGGTCCGCCAAAGAAGCGGGGACGGAAGATTAAATCATTATCGAGGAACTTATCAAAACTATTGGGATGTGATGTAACACATGGATGCACATCGGTTTCGAACTTCTGTTCTCATCAGTATACAGGGTACCTAGGTGTCCATATGCCTTTCTAATTGAAAGTCTTGATACTGAAACTTATTAGGTATATCAACCTTCTAGGGTTGTATATAAGTTTTGGCGCCATCTTTTGATAGTCCCAAGCAATCTATCTAAGAATACTCGTCAAGGGCTTTACAGGAATAAACTGAACTAAAAAGGGCATTCAAAGAATATTCCTTTAATGTTCAGAATATTGGAATTTCATAGGGCTTATGTAGAACATATAGTATGTTATTAGAGTACAGTGTATCGACAGATGAATAGGTAAAAAAGACTGACATTAAGTTGAAACTTCTGGGGTTCAGCCCCGCTTGGATAGAAACTAATTTGTGTCATAACTTTAGTTTCGAAAATGTTTTTAAAAGTATTTTATGTGTATGTTCTTGCCTGTAATTTCTTGTAGTATATCATATATGCAAGTTCTTATAGTAAGTTTAGGGGCTTCTATAAACTTCAATAATACCTCAGTAAAATAGAATAATTATGTTGAAACTGTTTTATCACAGCAAATACTAACATCATTTTTTTTTGGTGCAACGCAATGGGTTCGTATATGGATTCCTTTAAATATGTTTTACATCAATAAACAAGTATAGGCGGTAAAAAGGAAAAGTAGGTCTGCGCGTATCGAAAGCGCAGCCTGCAGGTTTGCAGAATAATTTCACTGCGGAATCTCCACGAAGTCAACAAACGTAGTACTGCACTACAGGTAGCAATGCAGGTTTGGTGAGATCATAGGAACCCGAAAATATGCGGTTATATACGCCAGGAGCGCGAGTCCTAGTTGAAATAATTACAACATATAACAATTTTTTTTTTCAACATTAAAAATTTGTTAATTTTACAAGCCTAAAAATGGTAAAATAAAAAAATTATCTGATTCTTTGCAGAAGAATTACCTTATCAATTGTATTGTAAAAATTGCATTTTTTATTTTTAAATTATCTTTAAAAGAAAAGTAAGTCAGATGTTATGGTAATGACTAATGATACCATAAATCCTGATCACCTAACGTAAAGATGCAGGTTCTATAGGTATGTATTCCGGGAAGGAAGACCTGTTTGTTACGGGTTACGGGTATACAACCCATGTTATCTGAGTTTAAGGCATACTTAGGACTTAGATATAAAAACACCCTGTATCTATTATTCATAACACGTAGTTCCTTATAATAAAAACCTGGTACTTTTCTTGCTGTATAAGTATATACACATACACAATAAAGCAACTTTTTTAGCTTTATACTACCGTGTTTTTAGAATTGCGGTATAACGCTTCCTTTACATATAACTGTTATCAACTTAAATTTTTTAAATACGGACCTGTATTTTTTATTTTAGTGTTTGAAATTCCTTTAAGCCTTAAATTCAATCATATATCTCACTTAATAATTTTTAGACATTTTGATGTCATCTTTACATCATTAGGAATTTGATAATTACTTTTAAATAAATACTGCTCTGGTGTCAGTTACTTAACAATTTTTACCTAATATAATTTGCAAATAAAATAAATGCGATATTTAAATTATACAATGAATTAACTATACAGGGTGTTACAAATTCGACATACCAGCATTGGAATCTCGGAAACCATAAGAGTTAGAGAAACGGAGGAGGAATGGAGGTAAAGTTGTGTAATTCGGTGCTAATTATAATGCCGCTTTAAATGTTTTCAAATTCCGAATACTTCCGATTTTATTTGAAAAAAAACGAAATTTTGCAAAATCGTTTTTATTTTTTCCTGAGCTCATTCGACTAGCTATTTAAAAATTAATGACACTTTGTCATTGCCACTTTTTCTCCTCTACAAAATGACGTTACTAAACTAAAGATTCACCGTTTCGTCTCCGAGCGACCATCACCAACTTTACTTTTTTAAATACGGACCTAGATTTTTTTTAACCGATTTTTAAACCCTCAAAATGTATTATTGGAAAATTCTTATAAAATAAATTATATTACTTATGTATGAATGTTTTAAATAAAATAAAGTTTTTAATTATTATTGTAATTCGTTGCCAGGACCAGACTGACAAGAAGTGTAAAAAATATGAATTTAAAAAAATAAGCAAATACATTTCATCATTATAAGAAAGTAATATCGCCATTACATTTTAAAAGTAGGAGGGTTTAAAAATCGGTTTAAAAAAATTCAGGTCCGTATTTAAAAAAGTAAAGTTGGTGATGACCGCTCGGAGACGAAACGGTGGATCTTTAGTTTAGTAACGTCATTTTGTAGAGAAGAAAAAGTGGCAATGACAAAGTGTCATTTATTTTTAAATCGCTAGTAAATGAGCTCAGGAAAAAATAAAACCATTTTGCAATTATTATATTATTATATTATCTAGATTAGATTAAAGGTCTATCGAACTATTAACCAAAAGTTACATATTTATGTATTTATTTTTTCATAATAATATATCTAAAGCAGATAATAACTAGAAAATAAACAAAAATTTTAAATAAGAAAATGAATAAATAAAAAGTTCAATATAATTTAAGTATATACTACACTCAAATCCAGCTGGATGCAATTATACCTTAAAAAAATAACAGCACCGTATTTATATAAAAGTATAATTATCAAATTCCTGATGATGTAAAGATGACTTCAAAACGTCTAAAAATTATTTACTGTGATACATGGTCCGTATTTAAAAAATTAAAGTTGATAACACTTCTACAAAAACGATACGTTGGACCGGAATTCTAAAAACACGGTAGCTAAAAAAGTATCTTTAACAATGTCGTCGTTATCTTTCTGTAGCGGTTAAAATCAGGCAGATCAATTAAAAAAACAAAAAATCGAAATTTTAGTTTTTTTGAACATTTTATATTAAATAAAAATAGTCGCACCAAGGGAGGCGAACGGATCAAAGGACTCGGTAAGTATTGTGCCGCTTACTAGTCTAAGCGAGAGACGGAAATCTCGATTTGTTCTTTAATCTATATTGGCTTCTTTGTATGTTATATTTATTTGAGAAGTTTTTTAAATTCTTTTTTGATTTTATAGGTATAAGACCCATTTTAAGACTTAATAAATACTATTTTTTTTTTTTTGTAAAAAACCATAATAAATCATTATTGCGTAACTTCTTAAGGATGTGAGAAGCATGGGTGCCCATACAAGGGGGGTGTCATCATGGATCCTGGGGATTTTAGATGTAACTTTTAATCGGAAAAAATTTTTAATAACACAAACCGCGGCCACGTTTGTTTCGTTTTTTTGCGGCCCTCCCCGTCGGAAATAGGCTCTATGGGCGCTCATGATTAAAGGACCCCGGATTGCGTAACGGGCCCAGGGCCCCCTATACCCAAGGATAGGTCCTGCTCGTCTTCAGTTATATAATAGTTAGGATACTATTAAAATAACTAACATGTTACAAAAGTTACATTTAAACAATATAACCAAATGTTGTTGTAATATAACATGTTTGGTGGGTGGTATCAAAAGAACGAAACTTCGAATTTGAAAACGAATAACACCACCTTGTGAAACATAAAAAACTGTTATAAAAAGTGTTTTTCGTTTTTTGCTAAGTACCCGTAAAAATTTACAAACGAAAACTTAAAATTTCGTTTTGACAGGATGTCGCCCGCGCCCCCTTATGTTATTGCATTGTAAATCTCTATTGTTTAATTAATTTCATATTACTACATAGGTACTATGTATAAAATAGCTAGATTTATTGCTTACCTGTAAAAACTTAAAATAATCGTATATACAGTTTAAAAAACAAGTATCCTGTATGCCACAGTCCTTCTGAGCATTATTTCTTAACAAGGTCTCAATCACTCTTTTCGTAGAGGTAGTCTAGCGAATCTGCAACAAAAATTACCTTCTTTATTTTCTTATTGTAACTCCTAACTATATTGTTGCGGAAATTTGAAAATAATACAATAGTCTAATCATTATCTTCAACAGTGGCGTATTTAAGGGGGGGGGCTGCCGGGCTGCCCCCCCCCCCCCCCCGAGCCTAGAAGCTCGGGTCTAAAAGTCTAATTGCAACCTAATTTTTCGTCTCACGCTTGGACACTTAATTTAAATCTTTAAATAATGTATTCTTGGCTTAGATTACAAAAGTATTGTACGTTTAGTTTTTAAACTTTTCCTCCTGAAAGTCCTGTTTTATATAGAGATTAAGGTTTCAGATGCATATCGTTTTAGTTATTGATTTTTGATGCAATTTTAAATGAAAACTAGTAAAAACAATAACATTTTATAGTGTTTTTCTATTAGATACTTGTCTGTTCCGCTTTCCCTTTTTTGGAGCTATATTAAATCAACAAAAATATAACCCAATGCAATCAAATATGTTTACAACAAACCAAAAAACAATTAGGTATTTATTTTTAAAAAGAAAAATTAAAGTAAAAATTTTAATTAAAACATTTTTCATGGAAGAAGTGTGATAATTTATAATAAAAAATAGTAAGGGAAGAATGTTTTATTATGAATATACAAAACGGCAACACACACAAAGGTGTATTTTAAAACTTAAGCATTTGCACCAAATACTACTCTTAGTTAGATAAACGCTCCTAAAATACATGATTTTTGAAAAAATCATCAATTTTGACGTGGTGAGCGATATTTACTTTATATTTAATCATGAAAAACCGAGCTCGAAAAACGGTGGTTAAAGTTATACATAAATGTCTTATGATAAAATTTTCGATTGACACCAATATTCATATTTTCACAAATAATATAAAAAATTTTTTTTTTAAATAAACAGCCAGCTAGGAATATCAAAAAAAAGGAAAAAAAATAATTTACAAAAACAAATTTAATCCAACTATGCAGAGGGGAGAGATAATAATTTAATTTTCTAAATTTGATAATAGTTAGGTGAATTTGAAACGAAATTAGGGCGGGGCCTCGAAAATTTTTCACCTGCGGCGCATTTCCCCTTTCTTCACTAGGTACAATGGCATAAAATACATGTAGTCCCGACTATCCCTCTCTCCAGAAAAAATGTCCTACTTACGCCCACTGAGCCCCCCCCCCCTTCCCCGAGCTTATTTTCTGGCTACGCCAATGAACTTCAATGAAATGTTCTTAACTTCAATTAAAACCTTATATCGAAAAACAGTTCAGTAAATGAAAAAATGAAAATAAGAATAAAAATAAAATTTATAAAAAAATATATAATAAACATTACTTAAAATACAGTAAATATTTTTTTTTAAATAAAACCATATAAAAACTAAATATTTTTTTTTAAATAAAAGAAACTAAAATATTTTCTATCGCATGATTTATAAAAATTAATATTACTTTGTTTTAACTTTACTGAAGAAAATAAGCAGAAAAATCACTTAAATAGTCTTCACCAACACAGAGTGGAACGCCGACGAAATAAGTCTCTTCTTGGTTGGAACTACGAGTTCGAACAAGGTCAAAAGAAGGACTAAAACCCAAACCAAGTTTAACTTCTGCGTCATAAAGTTGCACAAAATATAAAATTTATGAATAAAAAATCTAATTTAAGTAAAGCACATTTCAGGTGTTTGTCTAGAACAACCCCCAAATATTTTGGGATAAGATAAAGATGTCTTATTTCTCCCTTTAACTCCTAGTTTTTGACGAGTTAAATTAAAATCCTGTATTAACGCTTTGATACGCAGATTAAATCACGATGCAGTAGAACTTGTTGATTAATGCGGGATTTAATTTTAATCCTGAATTAAAACCTTCGGTGCACTCGGCATTAATTTCAATTACAATATCCGCAATTCTGCGAGTGCACGATCGAGCTATATAAATATCTTAAAATTTTCACTTAAAAATTCGATTATCGTGCCCTTACTCACGTCCTAACCACACTTTTAAACTTTAAACAGTCAGAACTGTCAGATTCAAATATTTAAAGATTTGTTAAATTTTATTTAAATAAATTTTGTGTGATAAATGTTCAATAATTGTAATTTAAAATGAGTCAGAAGAATAAACATTCTAATCATAATGCGGAACTGTATGGTTCAAAAACAGCTACGTATAGAGACCGGCAGAAAACAAGACCTTCCACTCCTAAAACTTGTATTCATAAATTAGATGAAAGGCATCATATGGAAAAGGTTGATCAATCAAATCAGTATTTATTAAAGAATAGCTCTTTGAATAAACAACAAAATGTTCCCTCAAGTAAGTCATGATAAAAAATACAGAGTATAATCAGAAAGTCAGGTTGAGACCAGCTGCTGTGCAAATTCTGCCTGTACGTATTACTAGTCAATAAACCTGTTTTTCTAGGTGGGTCAAGTCCTCAGCCTCATGTAGTGCAGTACAGTGCCTCAGATGACTCAGCTTTGGTAGAAGTGACAGTGAGAAAAACTTCAAACCCTCCCAAACAGCGTTCAAAATCGACTGTTGTCAGTGATCGGAAGCCATGGGGACAAATGCTTAGAGAAAACAAAACTAGTTCAAAGGAATCTGTTTTTAGTAACTTTGATCCATTACGCACATTACATTTTTTAGCCAAGGAATTACAGATACATGTAGAGGCACTTTTACCTGGTAAGTATAGTATTTTAAGTAAGTACCAAGGAATTGAGTTTTTGGTGGAAATCACCTTGGAATCCATGGGAATCGATAATAACCTAAGATTCAAACCTTATTATTTTGTTTTGTATGCTTATTTTTTAAAATTTTTTTATAAAAGTAACAGCAGGAATTAACCAGAAATATTATAAATGTATTTTCTAGACCTGTACCTATACGACATAAAAAAATTTGTCAAAACTAGACTGTCAAGTCTAGTATGCTGTGGAAAACAGACACATTATATTCTGCTTTTATTTAATGTCAGATCGTGCTGTTTATTAATAGTTACGGACATTCTAAGGAATAAAGAATTGTTTTCCATGGCATACTTGACATACTTTATCATGGCTTATATACATAGGTATAGAGATTACATTTATGATATTTAATTATTAACTTGTATTAAATACATCGTTAGAAAGAAAAGAATTGTATTATATAAATACAAAGATGGATTACTATGTAAAAAAAATCGAGAAATTTTGCTTTGTTTTTTGTTAAAGCAATTGTAACTTAAACAGCCCAAACAGATACATTTTTCTTGCACAACTTGATTTTATGTTATAAAGTAGGTTGAACTGAACCATTTTAATGTTTCCATGGCCTTCTTTTTACAACTTACCTACCTTGTTTTACCAAAGTTATAGACATTTTAGGAAACAAAAGAAGATTGATGTGATCAAAAATGTAATAATATGTAGGGTGTTGTATTTAAAATAAGCAACTAAACTACTGGACAATTGCTTTCGAGCAAGAAAAATGTCGCCTAAATTTAACAGTTAATATTTTCTGAACCAGATATGATTTCGACCTACGGTTTTGAATGATTGATAGATTCATCCCTTGGGTAACAATTGTCAATGTTAGATTTTCTTTAACTGTCAGAAAATTTTATATACAGGGTGTTAAAGAAGACAATGATTTTTTCTCCAATTTTAAGGGGGTGTAACTTTCACAATATTATTTTTAAATTTGATCACTCTACATCAATTGAATCACTGGTTCATAGCAAAGAAAGTAATTTGTCATATTTTTGATATCTGCTATATTTTAAGAAATACCTACCGACTACTTATAAACACCTATATGTCTATGCTTGTGTCTATGGTTTATGAATATCTCACAATTTTTCACGATTGTTTTTTATTGGAAAGTACTCACCCCTAGATTAGGTGAATTTTTTCTTATTTTTTAGTTTTTCATATCGCACTACAGGTATATTATACAGTGTGTTTACAAAATTTTAACCATAATCATTTTTTTAATTTAATTTTTGGAAAAAATGTATTTATTAATTTCTAACTTTCTAACACTATACCTACTCATAAACCATAGACATATAAGTATTTATAAGTACGCCACTGTACATCATAACATTTAGTTACAACTATTGTTACTGAACATAATCAAGCTTTTCATAAGGTGTAATAATCACTCGCAAAGTTTGCACGATAAAAGCACAGTAAGATCTAGCTATCAATAAGTTGAAATAAAGCAAGGTTTTCCAAAAAATCGGTATTTCTTAAAATATAGCAGATATCAAAAATTTGACAAATTACTTCTTGATTCAATCGAGTGATAAAATTCAAAAATATTATTGTAAAATTTACACGCCATTAAAATTGGAGCAAAAATCATCTTCTTTAACACCCTGTATATAAAATTTCCTGACAGTTAAAGAAAATGCAACAATACCAATTATTTCCCAAGGGATGAATCCTCGGATGAATCTATCAACCATTCAAAACCGTAGGTCGATATCATATCTGGTTTAGAAAATATTAACTGTTAGATTTGGCGAAATTTTTCTTGCTCGGAAGCAATTGTCCAGCAGTTTAGATACCGACTTCCTGTAGAACCTAAACTGCCACCGTCCTGAAAATATTTTCGCTGGGTTGCCCTCATCAACATTAGCATATTGTTAAATTTTCAAAATTTTCCTATGTGTAGTTTTTTATAATATATCTATCAAAGCGTTTTCTGCTGGGAACCATTGTATACCTGTCTAAAAACTAACTACAATATTAATGAAATCCTTAGACTAATTACCATAGACGAAGCTATTTACGTTTCCCATTAACGACATCCGATGTTCACAGGATAAACATTTATGCACTGTTGTATTTATAAGAATGTGATAGCTAAACTGCATTGCCGACCTGTACTAAATACACTTGGCGCAAAAATAACGCACAACCAGAAATTATACTCAATTTCAAAGTTGAATTTCTCGCGAACCAATAAATCGAAATTATTTTTAACTTCAACTACGCCTACTCTTAACACCTAAGACCTTTAACAACAAACTTTGCCCTAAACAAGTAGGACAAAACTTTACTTTTTCCAACTAAGTCAGTTATCAAACATTTATTTACCTGTTTAGTTTTCAATTAAAATAAATAAAAAATCTCTTCTTTATACTTCCTCTCGAGGATCTTTCAATTAATATGCCTACTCCATAACTTTTTAAAGGAAAAGTAAGACAACAAAGTCACGGTCTCAGCTGTGTGTCAGTGCTGAAACCGTGACTTTGTTGTCTTACTTTTGCTTTAAATCTATATCCGGTCTCTTTGAGAATTATGGACGATTTCTTCGATACTCCATAACTGTTCAAATGCTTCTGCTAATTGCTTTTATACATTCAATTTCTTTATTTCCCAACGACTTAAACTCTCAACCTTGTACCAGTGTGTACTTTCCGGGTTTTCTTCTTCTAGACCTGAACTGTGGTGGTACGTTTTTACACGGTTACGTCTCTGAACTTGTTTCAACTACACCACGAACCTAAAGCTCAGTTAGGACATTGTCCACCTTTTTTCCTTTCTTAATTTCTAAAAGTAACTCTCCTGAAGATGAATGCTTATGCATTTGAAACATGTAGAGACTCTAACTTTTGAATGATTTTCGGAATATATCAGTAGAGAAAGACTTTTTTTTCTCCCCTTTATTTATCTAAGTTTATCAACGTGACAACGTCGCGTCGCACGTCTATTTGCAATCTGATTCATTCTAACCGCCAGCTATCAACACTTTAGTTCGTTTTTACCATGCATTACGAAAGTGTATTTTGTGACTTTATTTGAACGGTTTTTTTAATTATACAGGGTGGCCCATTTGTCTGACAAAGTAATATACCGTCTCTACTATTAAAGATATCAAAAAAAAGTTTTCATAAAAGTTGTGAGGTATAAAAAAATATATGTTCTAAAATTATTTTTAAATATACAGGATGGTCCATAAAAGTAGGACAATAAAAAGATACATTTTTTTAAATGGAACGCCCTATATATTTTAGCATTTTTTGTTTCCTTACAAAATTGTCCATATGACGCCATATTTAGTTTTTTAATTTTTTCTAACGTTGCCAAACAAAATGCAAAATTCTTAAAATTTTGGAAAAAATATGATATTAAAAAATTACCTGTATTTCTCAATAAGAGTATCGAAAATCGAAAATTTCTTGTAAGCTCTTAAGTTTAGGAATAGATAAACTGTCTTAAATCTTTAAGTACCGAAAATTTTGTACAGGGTGTTTTCTGTTGACATCCAAATATACAAAATTTTAAAATACAATAACTTTGTTTTTTCAAATGAAACACGCTATATTTATTAGGCTTGTCTGATAGATATTGTAAGTATCTTTTATTATTTTTAAGTCATACCTATACCTAAATTTACTAGTTTTGGCAATATTTCGATTTTTATTTAAATTTTGGTGAAAAAAACTATAGTTTTTATTTTTCTAGTAAGCCATGACGATCAAAGTCAAAACAAATGTAACTGAATATAATGTCATATTTATAATTATTATATTTATATTTATAATGTTTGTAAACTTATTTTCAATATCCAGTTGCGTAATAAAAACAAAATTTTATTAAATTAAATAAATACGTAACTAACTATGGTTATCAATTTATTTTAATATGGGATAATATTTAATTACATTTGTTTTTAGTTTGCTGGTCATGGCTTACTAGAAAAATAAAAATTATAGTTTTTTTCACCAAAATTTAAATAAAAATCGAAATATTGCCAAAACTAGTAAATTTAGGTATAGGTATGACTTAACAATAATAAAAGATACTTACAATATCTATCAGACAAGCCTAATAAATATAGCGTGTTTCATTTGAAAAAACAAAGTTATTGTATTTTAAAATTTTGTATATTTGGATGTCAACAGAAAACACCCTGTACAAAATTTTCGGTACTTAAAGATTTAAGACAGTTTATCTATCCCTAAACTTAAGAGCTTACAAGAAATTTTCGATACTCTTATTGAGAAATACAGGTAATTTTTTACTATCATGTTTTTTCCAAAATTTTAAGAATTTTGCATTTTGTTTGGCAACGTTGCAAAAAAATAAAAAACTAAATATGGCGTCATATGGACAATTTTGTAAGGAAACAAAAAATGCTAAAATATATAGGGTGTTCTATTTAAAAACTGTATCTTTTTATTGTCCTACTTTTATGGACCATCCTGTATATTTAAAATAATTTTAGAACATATATTTTTTTATACCTTACAACTTTTATGAAAACTTTTTTTTGATATCTTTAATAGTAGAGACGGTATATTACTTTGTCAGACAAATGGGCCACCCTGTATATGGTGTATATTGGTAATAAAATGGCACATCAGTGTGAAGTGTTAAAAAAATTAAGCCTGGAAATAACATTTCACAGGTGAGAACAAAATCGGCCATGTTCGTGACCCGACGAACTGTATCCGAAGCACTTTGCAAGTAGTATCCTCTCCTCTCCATGTCATCCGCTTCCCCGCGTGTACTGATTGATCGCCCCTTTTAAGGGTGGGAGACTTACTTGTATCGGAAATGTGATTATGATGTGACTTTCACCGTGTTCGTACAACAATAACGGTTTAATGAATGAGATAATACTTTGTCTATGGTAATTGGTCTGAAATTAAATCAAGACACCAATATTATTTTATCATGACTTATAATTACAGATGAATTAAATATACAAGAAATAATAACCGCAATGCAATCAGCATTGAAACGAGTACCTCCGGAAGTAGCGTCATTAGTACATTTGCAGCAGAGCATCGGACTGTTACCAGCAGCTAGGTCAAGTTCCAGTCAAAGGTCTAATGAGCACGACATTCCAGAAAGACCTTACCTCATAACTGAACACAAAAGTATTCAAACTGTCGCACCGTACAACGAGGAAGAAGTGCACAAGATCCGTAAGTTAATGGAAGACAGCACCTTGAAGTTGGAAGAGAGTTGCAAGAACTTGCAAACTTTGTGTACTCAATTGAAGGATGAAAAAATTTATTTGGAGGGACAATTGCAGAGTGAGAGATCAAATGCGGAATTTTTGAAGAAGAGGATTGAAGACTTTGAGAATTTAAATGTAAGACTATTATTTATTTTTTCTACTCCCACATGGAAATTTGCTGTTTTCTTTACACTTAAGTGACGAGAAAAGTAGGCTTGTCCAGTTAACTGTACGGCAAAATTTCATATTTTTACTTTCAAAGCTACGCAGTGTTGCAACCTTTAAAAATAAAATCCCATTTGTTGAGAAAAATTCCACGAATACACACAATACGGAAAAAGTATTTTTTTAGCAGATCACAACCACAGGTGATCCTAAAGAATATCCTACGAATATTACGCTATGCTTAAAAATGTTTCTTTTTCCGTTGGAGACAGCGCCAACATATCATTCTTCTGCGCTTTGTTCTCACAAATCCGGAAATTTCCCATTCGTTGACAACATTGTTAGACAAATTATATTTCTCTGTGGCATTCTTATAAAGTACTAACCAATCACAGTTTATTGCATTTACTGACAATTGGCTTTCTTTTTCAACACACTAAATTATACAGGGTGTGTCAGTAAGGTGTCTGTCTTAGATAGCACCTAAACTATCAAAGATAGGGAAAAACGTGTAATACAAAAGTTAAAGGGTTTTTTAGGATGCATAATCTAAAAATATTTTCTAATCTACAGGGTGGTCCTAAAAAGTGGTACTGAATAATAAAAAAGAAAATTAAATGGGACACCCAGTATAACTTTCTAGAATAGGATTCAATGGAATACGGACTTTACAACCCTATTAAAATGTTTGAAGTGAAATGCAACGTTGCCAAGTAATTAATTTTTTTCCGAAATTTTAGTAATTTTAAGGGTATCGTTAAAAAATCATAGCAACTTGTGGATTAACCCTAGGCAAATATAATTTACGTTGTAAGTACTTTAAGGTACGATATATTGATTTATAATAATGTTTTTTAAATTTCTTATACAGAGCGTTCCTTACAAGTTGGACAACTCGATAGTTTTAAAAATGCTTTATTTCAATTTTTTTAAATGGGACTCCCCTAATTTTTTTAAGCAAAAGAATTTATCTTTCGAAAACCTTACTTTTTTGTTAAACATGTCATATGTCTAATTATCATAGTTTGTGAAATATTTTAGGATTTGTCTTAAATCAGGGTAAAAAAGGCAAGTTCTAATTAAACAATTTAGTCAAGATTGCTTTGGAACAAAAAATAAATAATTTTCTTTGTCACAGCTGTCATTGCAAAATTATTTCGCTAACATTTTGGGCTTTATTACTGTTTAAATTTTAGTTTCCTGAACTAACTTTATCATAAGTCATATTTTTCTATTTCAATAAAGTTAGTTCGGGAAACTAAACTTTAAACAGCTATAAAGCACAAAATGTTGGCGAAATAATTTTGCAATGACAGCTGTGGCTGTGACAAAGAAAATTATTTATTTTTTGTTCCAAACCAATCTTGACTAAATTGTTTAATTAGAACTTTCCTTTTTTACCCTGATTTAAGACAAATCCTAAAATATTTCAAAAACTATGATATTTAGATATATGACATGTTTAACAAAAAGTAAGGTTTTCGAAAGATAAATTCTTAAGCTTAAAAAAATTAGGGGGGTCCCATTTAAAAAAATTGAAATAAAGCATTTTTAAAACTATCGAGTTGTCCAACTTGTAAGGAACGCTCTGTATAAGAAATTTAAAAAACATTATTATAAATCAATATATCGTACCTTAAAGTACTTACAACGTAAATTATATTTGCCTAGGGTTAATCCACAAGTTGCTATGATTTTTTAACAATACCCTGAAAATTACTAAAATTTCGGAAAAAAATTAATTACTTGGCAACGTTGCATTTCACTTCAAAAATTTTAATAGGGTTATAAAGTCCTTATTCCATTGAATCATATTCTAGAAAATTATACTGGGTGTTCCATTTAATTTTCTTTTTTATTATTCAGTACCACTTTTTAGGACCACCCTGTAGATTAGAAAATATTTTTAGATTATGTATCCTAGAAAACCCTTTAACTTTTGTATGACACTTTTTTCCCTATCTTTGATAGTTTAGGTGCTATCTAAGACAGACACCTTACTGACACACCCTGTATAATTTATAATTATATGGTACAATATGTTATTAATTTGTCTGTTTTAAGGTTCGAGACAATGATGTTTTTTGAACAACAGTAGAATTTTGGAATTGCATATTGTCTTCATTTGTTTTGAATCACAACGTTTCAACTGGTATATCGTATCGTCTTCAGGTGAATACTAAATAAGTGGAGTAACTACAGCTCTATTTATACTAGGTAGGTGCAGTGACTCATAACTAAGTGTCTAGGAGCCGGGAAAAAAACGGGAATTTTACAATCCGGAAAAAGCGGGGAATCGACGGGAGAATCAAGTTTAAGCCGGGAATTTTGAATGGGCAGATAATTTAACTTAAATATTTAAAGTAGGTACCTATTTATTCCTATAAACTGCATTTGAGAAAAGACAAGAATGGTTTATATTGCAACCTTAAAAAAGTCCAAGAGATTGATCTAGGATATGGGACTAGAGCGGCTATCAAAACATGCGTCGGAGTTAAATATAAGGAAATGATGATCTTTTGCCAGGATTGTCGAAACTGCTTGATGTATACAGTTTCCAAACTTTTGGAAAAATGTCCGTTAGCATATAAATTAACTGAAGCTATAAGTTTCCTTAACCCCAATAAAACTCCATAAAAGATCCAAAAAAATCCTTACAACTGATATCCAAAGCATTTGAAATTTTGTTAAATTCAAACAGATGCAATGCGACTAATTTGGAAGAAGCAGATAGAGCATTTAGAGACATTCTTACTGATCAGACTATGATAAATAAAATGAAAAATTATTCCAGATGTAACAGAGTAGATGACTTTCGGATGGAACATCACAAATGACAGTTGTGCAAAACGTGGTGCAACTTCTTCTAACAATTTCTCATGGAAATGCCACAGCAGAAAGGGGATTTTCTGTTAATAAGGAGATTTTGGTGGAAAATTTAAAAGAAGGGTCACTTATAGGCCAAAGATTAGTGTACGATTCACTACAAAAAATTGGAGGAGTTTAAACTATGGACATTACAAAATCCATGATACTTTCCATGAGAAATGCCTATTTTAGGTACAACACAGCACAAAAAGATAAAAATGCAAAAGCGGTTGACAGCGACTTAAAAAAAAAGAAAAATGAAGCTTCAAAAGCAAGCAGAAGAACTGGAAACTAGAAAGAAAAAAATTATCGAACAATCACAAAAAGATTTGGCAGCTATAGAACAAGAGATCGTAAAATCAAAAAAGTAACTATATTATTTGGTTGTGTTTAAGCCATGTGGTTTTCAAATAAATGTTTTAAAATTTAACAACAAAAGTGTAGTTAATTTAGGAAAACTCAGCCGGGAAATTTTCAAAAACCGACCGGGAATTAGTCGGGAATTTTGTTTTCGATTTTTGCTAGGTTTAACTCTTAGGTGTTCTATTTACACAAGCTAGGTGTGATGACGCATAACTGGATGAGTCATGCTCATTCCCGATGAGTCATATGCGTTTACCTATTACGTGGTCTTATTAAGATTACATTGACTTAACAAAGGTTTCCAGACTTTTCCCGTATCTATTGAAGGCTTACTAAAACAACCTTGGTTTTGATGTATGGTGGCAGCTTCCTTGTTACCAGTTGAAACGCTGTGATGTAAAACAAATAAAGACAATGCAAGTCCAAACCTCTTTTAATATTCAATAAACATCATTGTTTCCAACCTTCAAACAGCCACAGGTAGTAACTTGTTTTATTTATCATCCTTTTTCCGCGAGGAGCGGTTCCTTGAAATATAAAAAGTTATCTTATTCTAGAAAGATACATCACAGACTCTGTACAAAAAAGATGACGAAATAGCTCAGTTAAATATCAAAATCCAATCGTTAGAAGTGAAAGTTGAAGAAAATTATTCTACAAAGAACGAAATCAAGTCCATAATAGGAGACCTGAAAAAGTCGAAGCTAAATTTAGAACAGGACTGTGTGAGGCTGAAACATCAACTTCGATTATGTGCGATAGAAAAAGAGAAATATTTGGCTGTGTTGGGAGTGAGAGATCGTCAAATTCAAGAAATAAGAAACGAGATGTCGCAGTTGCAAGAGGTAGTAAATGAGCAGCTGGTAGAGTTGCACAACAACGCCTTCGCTACGATACCTAGCAGTGCCAGTTGTACAGGTGGGTATGTAAATAAAATTTTCTCAACGAAAGTTTTACATAAGTAACATCGCCTCACCTTGATGGTTACACAGCACTGTCAGCAATTTAATTAATCAGCGATTAAATAAGAATAATAAAGCAGAAAGTTCGATATATTTTAAGGCCTTTATTAGAGTTATACAGGGTGCTACAAATTCGTGTTCGTACAAGGGAATCTTAAAACGGTGGGAGATACGAAGATTGTTAAATTAAGGCAAAGTAGCGTATTTTAGGGTTTAATAATTTGGTAAAAGAAAATTGTAAATATTCCGAATACTTTTTTAGAAAATTAAAAACCGAAACTTTTAGTTTTGGTTTTTAATTTTTTGCACCTTTATTTGGCGATGTCAATCTATCCTCTTCATAACAGCACCATCAAAATAAAATTAAAAATAATTTATTTCTATTCCAAATTTATAAATTAATACATCCAGTCTAAGTTACAAATTTACTGTTGCAGGTCAACAAAATAAAGAATCCACTGAACATTATACGACCTCGACGATTCAAATGGACGACGACGACGACACTTACAATATAAATTGCAAATTCTCGAATAATGACTTGGCTTCAGGAGACGAAGCTACACATCCAACTTCCCAAAATGTGTATGTTCAGGACAACGTCAAGCATTTTGTTTCGAGGGATTTAAAAAAGGTATGGTAGGAGGTTGACAGTAACAAAAATTGAACATATAGAATTAGCATTAATCTCACACCAATTATCTTAGGCCAGGGATGGCGAACCTTTATACATTTACGTGCCATTTTCCCCAAAGAAAGTTTTCATATGGCCATGATGTACCAACAAACAAATTTGACTTAGGGATTAATGGATGTTGTATGTTCCGCGAGCTTCAAACAAAAACCTAAATAATAAATAACGGTATACGCTTTTTTCTCGGAAACTCTTCGTTTTTCAAATATTTTTTTTTAAAAGTGCAGTTTTGTAGAGGTCAGGTTTCGTATCTACTCGTTTGTGACACACTTTTAAAGGAAGAACAAGCCAAGAGAGCAATTTTTTATAGAAACTGGTGTGCTCCGTCTTTCCTTAGTGACTTTATATTCCTGACATTTTTCAAGGGGGACACAAAATTGGCAAAAATCACGGGGGACGGGGGTGGCACCACCCCTAAAATCTTAAATGGAAAAGACCTTTAAAATAAGGTCTTTAAATTTCCTTTATAATGATGTAAAATTCATGTACTTCAGCTCAGTAGTGAAGGGAATTGAAAGACCTTTAAAATAAGGTATCACTTGACCCCCCTTTCCATTTAAGGTTTTAGGGGTGCTGCCATCCCCGCCCAGGGGGCACGGGTTAACGTGATTTTTTGCCAATTTTGTGTCCCCCTTGAAAACAAAATCGACGGGTCTGAGCGTTTTTCCAGAAAAGAACTGAGCTGCCAGTAAATGTCTCTGTTTCGTTTTCCATGCGCCACCCTGTATATTCCAGGCTAGGGAAAGCCAAGTACCAAAGAACTTTTAGTAGATAAAGGGGCTCATGTGCCAAAAAATATTGATTATTTTTTCAGTAAAACATTTTAATTAAAAAACACGCAAATTAATGTTTTTACTGCTTTTTTACTAAAGAAGGTTTAATGCGACCACGTGTTTACAATTAAAAAAATAGTTATCAGCACCAAATTACTGCAATTATGCATCCGAAAGGTAATGTATACAGGGTGATTCCTATTTTGATACTTTTTTTTCAGCTGTGTATAGAAGGCTTTAAAATAAACAACATTTTCAAAAAACTTAAAAATAGGCGAGATACAGAAGTAAAAAATCTAAGTGCGGGCCTGGTCATCAGAACGTAGCCTGCTATATTTTATGTTATTTTTGTCTTTTGTCTCATGCAATTTACAGGTCGATGGTCAGTTATTTATTTGGCAATCTGTTGCGGTGTGTATTTTGTAAAATTTGAAAACAATGAACTAGTAGATATGGTGCTAATTTACGGTGAGTGTCGTCAAAGTGTAGCTGCTGCTTCGAGATTATACGCAGAACGCTTTCCCTTGCGGGCTCATCCTACACCCAGAAATGTTCTTAATGTTATTCATCATAGTTAAGCGTATTTTATCCATAGTGTAATAAATGAATGTAAGTACCTAATTTTTTAGTTTTTTGAAAAAGGTATGTGAAAATGTTGTTTATTTTAATGCTTTCTATACACAGCTAAAAAATAAGTTACAACTTGGGAATCGCCCTGTATAAAATGGCAATATAAGAAGGAATATTTTAAAAATTAAGCGTTTTCGGGAAAACTGGGTTTAAATACGTAATCTACGCCCCAAAACACATACTTTTTGAATAATAATTAATAATAATTAATTTCTAAAAAATAAGTTACAACTTGGGAATCGCCCTGTATAAAATGGCAATATAAGAAGGAATATTTTAAAAATTAAGCGTTTTCGGGAAAACTGGGTTTAAATACGTAATCTACGCCCCAAAACACATACTTTTTGAATAATAATTAATTTTGTCATGGTGGACCCTACGATAGATATTTACCACATACATATTAAATTTCGTAATTAATGCCGTGCCTAAATTATTTTGTCGCGTGCCAGTCATGGCACCCTGCCCTAGACAAAACATTTGGCCATGAGGACGTCCGATGTGCACAGAATAAGAATTTACGCACTAGAGTATAGGTTGTGATCACAACACAATATTGCCGACCTGCACTAAATGTATAAGCGGTAGAGACCGCATGACCACAAAAAAAAATTCATCTGTAAAAATACTAAATAATTATGCAACACCGCTTATTTTAACGTCTGTTTGAAGGTTGTTTGTCTGTTTGTTGTTTCTTGACTGATAGAGGAGTTTTGAATGCTGAGATGAATACTAAATAAGTAAAGTAACTACAGCTCAATTTATACTAGCTAAATGCATTGGAGCATGACCGAGATGGGTGCAGTCATGCGTTTAGTTCGTATGCGGTATTTTAAGTTTACATCTACCTACTTAACAAAGGTTTCCAGATATTTCTTATATCTAATGATGGCTTACTAAAACAATCTGGGTTCTGGTATATGGTAGCAGCTTCCTTGAACTTCCTCCAATGTGGTTCTTTATGCAGGATTTGAGCTTCTTTCCACTTGATGTGATGACCGTGTGTCCAAGCATGGTCAGCTGCACCTGATTTTTCGGTTTCTCCTTTAAGCGTGTTGTTTCTATGTTCCTTGACCCTAGTTTTAAGTGGCCTTAGAGTCTCACCAATGTAAGATCGGCCACATTCACAGGGAATCTGGTAGACACAGTTTTTTCTGTCTTTTTGACTTGTTGGTTTCGTCTGCGTCAGGCGGCTTCTTAAAGTGTCTTTCGAGCTGAATATCGTATTGATATTGTATCGTTGTCCTAGTATTCTAATTCTCTCAGATACTCCTTTGACCTATGGAATGTTGAGTGTTGATTGAGACTCTATTTGCTTCTTTTGTGTATTTGGCCGATTCTTGCGATTTTCCAATAGTTTATCAACTAAATGCATGGGGTAGCCATTTTTGTTGAGGTCGGTCTTAATGTAGTTGGTCTCTTCTTTGAGGGCGTCATTTGAATTACAGATGGCAATTGCTCTATCCACCTTATTTATACCCCTTATTTTACTTTTGACATTTTTTTAACAAACTACATGGTAATTTTTTGAAAATAATCCTGTCATCCCTATATTAATATTTTTCTAATTTTGTTTTGCTTACGTTCGTTCTTGTTTATCTACTGCTTATATATTTTTTCTACTTCCACATGGATATTTGATGTTTCCTTTATACTAAAGTGATTGGATAAGTGGGCTATTTCGGTTAACTGAACGGATATCATTTCATATCCATACTAGTTAAGATAGGAAACTGACCAATCAGAGCGGTCAATTACAAAGAAACCAAATTTGCACGTGGTAAATTTGACAAGTCGTTTTATGACACTTAAAAAAAGTGAGGTTAAGAATATACTTTAAGAAGTTTCAAATCTGTCAGATCAAATTTGTTATTTTTTATATTTGAATCCAAACATTTATATCAGAGCCAATGCATACACCATTTTTCCCAAAGAGTACCGGGTGTCCTACTAAGAAGGATTCTCGGCTGTATCTCACAAAGTGTTAGTCGTATGGCTTGCGGAATTTTTTTTATAGGAAAAGTGATCATAAGAAATTGCTGGAAATTATTTTCAAGTTTCTCAGTCGAGCGCTAGAGGGGCAACCGTAACGGTAAATCAGTAAAGCCTGGTATTTTCAAAAGTTGCCTTGTTAAGGTATATTGAAAGTACCATTTTCGTATAATTCGTATATTTAATTTCACCCCATTACAAAGATAAATAAAAGCCTAAAATACTAACGAAAACCACAACCACACGATATCTTTTTTCAAACCAGAGATATCATGAACGTAAAACATATGGAAATCTAAGCGTTAGTTAAAACTCATTTAAATTAGGGAATTTTAGGTTGGTGAGAACTAAACAGAACTTTTGTTAAAAAATTAGAAATATTATAGAAAAGGTTTCTAAAAATTATATACAGGGTGTGTCAGTAAGGTGTCTGTCTTAGATAGCATCTAAACTATCAAAGATAGGGAAAAAGTGTAATACAAAAGTTAAAGGGTTTTTTAAGATACATAATATAAAAATATTTTCTAATCTACAGGGTGGTCCTAAAAAGTGGTACCGAATAATAAAAAAGATAATTAAATGGGACACCCAGTTTAATTTTCTGATTCAATGAAATAAGGACTTTGCAACCCTATTAAATTTTTTGAAATGAAATGCAACGTTGCCAAGTAATTAATTTTTTTTTCGAAATTTTAGTAATTTTAAGGGTATCGTTAAAAAATCATAGCAACCTGTGGATTAACCCTAGGCAAATATAATTTACGTTGTAAGTACTTTAAGGTACGATATATTGATTTATAATAATGTTTTTTTTAAATTTCTTATACAGAGCGTTCATTACAAGTTGGACAACTCGATAGTTTTGAAAATGCTTTATTTCAATTTTTTTAAATAGGACCCCCCTAATTTTTTAGGCAAAAGAATTTATCTTTCGAAAACCTTACTTTTTTGTTAAACATGTCATATAATATCTAAATATCATAGTTTTTGAAATATTTTAGGATTTGTCTTAAATCAGGGTAAAAAAAGAAAGTTCTAATTAAATTATTTAGTCAAGATTGATTTGGAACAAAAACTAAATAATTTTCTTTGTCACAGCTGTCATTGCAAAATTATTCCGCTAAGATTTTGTGCTTTATTACTGTTTAAATTTTAGTTTCCTGAACTAACTTTATCATAACTCATATTTTTCTATTTCGATAAAGTTAGTTCGGGAAACTAAACTTTAAACAGTTATAAAGCACAAAATGTTGGCGAAATAATTTTGCAATGACAGCTGTGACAAAGAAAGTTATTTATTTTTTGTTCCAAAGCCATTTTGACTAAATAGTTTAATTAGAACTTTCCTTTTTTACCATGATCTAAGACAAATCCTAAAATATTTCAAAAACTATGATATTTAGATATATGACATGTTTAACAAAAAAGTAAGGTTTTCAAAAGATAAATTCTTTTGCCTAAAAAAATTAGGGGGGTCCCATTTAAAAAAATTGAAATAAAGCATTTTTAAAACTATCGAGTTGTCCAACTTGTAATGAACGCTCTGTATAAGAGATTTAAAAAACATTATTATTATTCAATATATCGTACCTTAAAGTACTTACAACATAAATTATATTTGCCTAGGGTGAATCCACAGATTGTTATGATTTTTTAATGGTACCCATATGACAAATTTTTTTTTTAATATTTATGGTTTTATTTTAACGATTATTTACCAACAAAAATTAAAAAATATGTATATTTCATTAAAAAAATATAAAGTCGAAATAAAAACATGGATATTGGAAACAGATAATTTAAAAATAAGTTTTAATTAATGTTGTTATGAATAAGTTATTTTTCAAAATTTAATTATACCTATATCTTCAAAAAACTGCGTTAATATTTATATACATATACTTAAACGTTTTTTATTTGCAATTTAACTTTTATATAATATTAACAAATATTTGAAAAAGTGTTATATATTCTTATATATTTATACTTTAAAATACTAATATTTGCCCCTAACAAGCACGTCTTCGGGGGATCAAAGAAAAAGTTCATTGGGGAAGTTAAATAAACATATTTATTATATTGTAAATATTAAAAATAAACTTTTATTGTTGTATAGTGTAGGTCGGCAACGTTATTTTGCTATTACAATCGTATAATTACAGTGCGTAAATTCTTACCCTGTGAGCATCGAAGGTCCTTATAGGAAAACGTTAATAGTTTTGTGTATGGTACCTAATTGTGTCTGAGGTTAAAATATATATTTTTTAGGTTGGTGATAATGACAATCCCGAATCCCAGACTACTGCAAAAATACGAGACATGTTTTCGGTATTGAAGAAGCAGGCATTTGCTTTAACCAGTACTAACTCCGGTGCTTAAATTGTTTTTGTGAGATTATCTCTTGTTTTGAGTAAATTCTAAGTGTGATATTGTATTTATTGATTACCTATTGTTTAATAAAGACATGTTTCTTATTCGTGTTTATTAAGAGATTTTAAAAAATAATTTTAAAACCTTAAACAAAAACTGTGCTGTCTTCCTTTTTCCCTACGTACAGTTCTGTTCATAAAAAACCCGTACACTTAATTTGCCATGGTGTAAATAGTTCTTTTTTATTTTAAAAGGTTTTTAAAAGTGCATGGTGGCAATTGTTGATAGACGTCTAAAAGTCAAACATTTTAAAATGCCTTGTCCTTTAACATTAGTTGAGAAGGCACAAATAGTAACAAAAATTGAAGAAGGATGGTCAATTCGTGCCCTAGCATAATTTTATGGCAGAAATAAGAGCACAATTCTAGAAATTAAAAAGCGTTGGGAGCAAGAAGGTCCTTGAAAAGAAAGGAGGGTTCCGGTCGTCCTAGAGTTACCAGTCCCGAAGAGGATGCTATGCTTCTGGAGCACTTAAGAGATCATCCCTTTGAACTCGCGAGGGAAGCACAGAATTTCCTGGCTCTCAACCTACCGCCAGTAGAAGAATTAATGAATCAGAGTTTAAAAAATCGCGTTGCGGCGAAAAAAATTAAATTAACAGAACGAAGGCAGTCGCGGTTACTTTTTGCATTAAATTACATATATCGCGAACCTGAATATTGGAACAGGGTAGTATTTACGGATGAAAAAACTGTCCAATCTACTTATAACGGACAAATTCGGGTGTATCGACCAGATGGGACAAGATTTGAAGAGAGTTATACTAGCGACCTTGCTTTTAGATCTGGGCGTTTTTCTGTCAACATATGGGGTTGGATAAGTGCCCATGGGCTGGGTGTATGCTGGAGATTGGAGGGAAGATATAATTATTCTGAAAATTATATTATCTTATATCTCTGTTAGGTCCATTTACCCCAATAATTATTTTATTTATCAACACGATACTTGTCCCGTACACACTGCAAATGCTATTAAAGGCTGGTTTCAAAATAATAATGTAGAAGTATTACCGTGGCCTTCATTCAGTCCGGATATTAATCCAATAGAAAATGTGGGCTATAATTGTAAAAAAAATTTATAACCTTAATTTCTTGCCTCAAAATTCTACTGAATTGTGGGAAATAATTCATGAATGCTGGGAGGAGCTTGACCCAATTATTATAAGAAATTTGATTAACTCAATGCCTAATAGATTGGCTCAAGTGATCGAGAAACAAGGTTCAATGACCAAATATTAATTAAATTATTTTTATACCTACTATCTTATTGTTCTTGTTTAATATAATATTCAATTTGGTCGCATTTTTATAAAATTATTATAAATATAAAATATTAGTTACCATTTTACTTAATTTTTTTTAATTACCTACTTCCTCTACGCCAATGATTTGCATTTATTGCATATAACCTTAAAATATACGTCTCTGATAACCTCAAAGAAATAATCACAAAAGCCTGTTTCAAACTGCTTAAATAATACCAAAACTAATCATAAGACTTGTACGGGTTTTTTATGAACAGAACTGTACATTCAAAATTACATAGTCCCACATAAGATTTTAAAAAGTTTCTGATCCCGGAATGTAACAATGATATTTCTATGTATTTTTCGACTCTAAATCCCGGATTTCATATTTAAAAAAATCGTATACTTTCAAGTTTTTGCATTATTGTCAAAACAACCCGCAAAAAGGGATAAAACCACTTCATACATTAGGATACAATAAATAAATGCAAATAAATTGTGAACAACTTTTGTTACGTTTTGTATGCTATTAAAATTAGCTGAAAAAGCGCATGCTTTTGAATTTAGGCTTGAATCCGATATGTCATGCAATGGCAAAAAACCAAGGGTTGATAGCCCTTGGGGGTGTCGCATGACCGAGGATCGTGGTTCGGAACCCACGGTAAGCTGTAGGTCCCCTCGTGAATGGTTCTGGCAGCGGACGAAGAGGTAAAAAGCCTAATTCGAAAGATGGCAAGAAATGACAATAACATTTTAAAATAATGAAATTACATATAGGTACTAAAATAATAAATTTTTAGGAATATATTATTATTTAGACGGATTCGCGTGTAAACTCTCGACGAGTAAACACCTGCCTGAGTTGTTCCCGATTTTTAACTAAATACAGTGATTACGAGTATATGGAGATGGTTTTTCTTTGAAGTGGAACTGAAGCAGAAGTCAATTCCAACTTAGAAGCAAAAATACCCACCAAAATTGGTTTTGTTGTGCCAAAGAAGCCGCATCTAAAGTACTTGTTAATTTAACATAATCAGCGTACACCACGTATCCTTTTTTATCAGTGGTAAGAAACCAAAAAACTGCAAGGTCAAGCATCGCACCGAGTACACGGTTCCAACCGGCCGGTGTCCACGCTGCTTGGCGCCTAAACACAGGCAACCAACAACACGCAGCGATGATTACCGGACTATCGAACTTCATAGACACCTAAACTAATACTATGAGCGATAACAAAAACGCTGCTTCTGACTACAAAAGCAGCCAAAACATCCCAGAAAGTAATTTAACAGCCCCCCATAACACTGTCTTACAAGAAAATAGCCAAAATCAAACTAATGCAACCTCTTATTTGACCGCCGCAAAATCGGTACCTAAACCAGTTTTTCCCAAAAAAGATCAAGCTATCGTCTTTCATGCTGAGGAAAGCCTTAAATTGTATGATTATGTAAAATCAATAGGAGACATTATAAGCCCTAAAAACATCACTTTTGCATCTCGAATCTCAAACAATAGAATATGCATATATCTATCAAACAAAAATCTGGTTGATCAACTAAAAGAATCGTAATTTCAAATATCAGCCCATCTATTCCACATGATACCGCAGAAACGGCCATCAAAGGTCTAGGCCTTAATTTAGCATCTCCTGTCTCGTTCCTAAAAGCAGGCATCCCCACTGATGAATACAGCCATATACTTAGCTTTAGAAGACAAGTCTTTGTCTTTCCTCCAACAGACGTTTTTGAGTTACAAACATCTCTAGTAATTCCTTATGATGGAAATGAGCACAGAATTTTTCTTTCCACGGATAAAATGGAATGTTTTATCTGTAAACAAACTGGACATATCGCAAATAATTGCTCAAACCCACCTCCAGCCACATTACAAATAGAAAATCACTCAACGCAAGCCACCAGTGACGCTAACACCTTTAGCATAGAAGTTCAGCCAGATGAATCTCTAACTGTCAATATACATTCACAAAAAAGACAGCTTTCAGATACTTTAACAACAAGCGAAAACTCTACCCCTCAAGATGAAGCCTCAAACGTGACCTTCCCGGGAGTCTCAAACATGCCACCACCCACAAGCATTCCTAAGCAACAAAATCCTCCCAAACCAACTAAGAAAAAGCGAAAAACTGAACCTAGCTCAGAACGTCTACTTTCAGAAAACACTAAAACTATAATAAAAGAGAGATATCAAACCACCCCTAAAAAATTTATTCTTCCAGCTGACCATTTTATTGCTTTCTTGGAAAACACCTATGATAACAACAACCCTTACCAAGAAGCTTTACAATTCACAAATGATGTTAAATCTCTTCTGTCCAATATGTATGATATCTATCCATTTTTAAATGAAAGGTCCATTAAAAACAGATTTACTCGACTAACCAAAAAAATTAAAACACATCTTGCTACTGATGAACTAGAAACAAGAAGCATTTCAAGCGTTTTTTCACAATCCTCTATAGATCTAAGTGAAGAAGACATACATTTAGACAGCACTCAACAGTCACAAGAGTCTGCAAACTAAAAATTAAATTCAACCTGATACAATGGAATTGCGACGGATTCTATCCTCGCATACATCGTATACAACAGCTAATTTCCGATTATCTACCTGACATAATCTGCTTTCAAGAAACAAACCTTAAAGATCAACATAAGAAAGCTTTGAAAAATTTTGAAGGCTACCATCAACTCAGAACTGAATATGCTCGAGCTAGTGGAGGAACGTCAATATTTGTATCCACCGATCTTTTTTCTCAGAAGCTTCCAATTACTACCGATCTGGAAGCTATAGCTGTAAATGTTTGGTGCCCGAACAAAATTACAATCTGCAACGTCTACATTCCACCTAATCATAATCTAACAGAAATACAAATCCAAAACCTCGTAAGACAATTACCCAATCCATTTATTCTAGTAGGTGACTTTAATGCGCATAACACAATGTGGGGATCTGAACAAACATTTGGAAGAGGAAAAGTTATGGAGAAGACAATAAATACTACCAACCTTTGTCTCTTGAATACAGGAAACAACACTCACTTTAACATAGCATCGGGAACATTTTCATCCATCGACCTTAGCTTCAGTGATCCCAGAACAGCAACCACACTTAACTGGCAAGTATTGGACAGTTTGTATGACAGCAACCACTATCCCATAATTATTTCAAACAATGTACCCAAAGCATACAATACTGTACGCAAATGGAAACTTGCTCACGCCGACTGGGTCAGCTTTAGTTCTTGTATCAAAACTCAAACAGATCAACTAGAACTAGATGACAATATCGATCAAGCCACAGATCAGTTAGTCAAATGCATAACATCAGCCGCCGAGAAATATATCGGTACACATGAAATAAACTTAACAAGAAAAGTCGTCCCGTGGTGGAATGCGGCTTGCAAAACTGCTGTACAAGACTGCAAAAAGGCCCTAAATAAATATCGCAGAACGCGAGCTCAAGATGACCTAATTTGTTTCAAAAAGCTAAAAGCTAAGTCCAGACGCGTACTTAAAGAGAGCAAACAACTATCCTGGTGCAAGTATGTGAACACAATAACAGTTGAGACACCTCCTACCCAAGTTTGGACTAAAATCAAGCAAATGCAAGGACATAATACAAACTCAAAAATATCTGCTATTAAACGAGATGACGAAATTATTACTGACAGCCAAACTATGGTCAACATACTTGCAGAACATTTCCGAAAGAAAGCAAAAAATAACAACAATCCTCAAATAATGCACACAATTCAACCAAAAGTACTACCACACTCTGACTCACTTAATCTCCCATTCACACAGCAAGAACTCATCCATGCTCTTTCTACATGTAAAAACTCGGCTGCAGGACCAGACAATATTCCTTTTATCTTTCTCAAGAACCTCTCTACTTCAAGCTTAGACAAACTCTTAGAATTTTACAATAAAATATGGTCTAGGCAAAAATTTCCAACTTTATGGAACCAATCCATTATACTACCTTTTAAGAAAAATAGTGCAACTACACCTGATATAAATTCATTCCGACCCATATCACTAACATGCACAATGTGTAAATTACTGGAAAAGATGATGAACAAACGCCTACTTTGGTACCTGGAATATAACAACTTATTAAATCAAAATCAATCAGGATTTAGACCTCATCGAAACACTGTTGACAATCTAGTAGTTTTACAAACTGAAATCGCTAATGCTTTCTCGGCAAAACGAGACGTCGTTGCTGTGATATTCGATATAGAAAGTGCATTCGACACAGCTTGGAAGCCAATAATTTACGACAAGTTAAAAGAAATCAACCTAACCGGCAATATATTAAAATTTATACAAAACTTTCTTTGTAATAGAACTGCCAGAGTGTCTGCTAATGGAAAAATATCCCACCATATTTCTCTAGAAGATGGAGTTCCACAAGGAGCAGTTCTTAGCACCACTTTATTTAACCTAATCATTAATGACATTTGCGACGGGATTCGGTCGCCAGTCAAATATGCCCTTTATGCAGATGACCTAATTCTCTACTGCACAGGCAGAAATCCTTCAACTACATGTACCCTACTTCAAAATGCAGTGAATGATCTATTTAACTGGTCAGAGAAAACAGGATTTAGATTTTCGACCTCAAAATCTAAAATCATAAGATTTAGCAGAAGAAGAACAAACTATATCCCCCATGTAACACTGAACGGGGCCCCCTTAGAAGCAGTAGACAACCTTAAATTCCTTGGCCTAACCTTTGATAGTAAACTTACCTGGAAAAAACACATTCAGGAAATCAAAGCGGATTGTCTGAAACGTATGAATATACTAAAAACACTAGCACACCGCCAATGGGGAGCAGAAGAAACAGTCTTGATTAGAATATACCGAGCATTGATTCGTTCCAAATTAGATTATGGTAGTTTAGTCTACGCGTCAGCCAGCAAATCTACCCTAAAAATATTAAACACAGTCCACAATACTGCCCTTCGTATTTGTCTAGGATCCTTTAGATCCAGCCCCGCAGACTCTCTTAACTGTGAATCACATGAAATCCCCCTCTCTTTTCGTCGCGACCAACTTCTTTTAACATACTCTGCTAGAGTTTCTGCTAATCCCAAGAATCCTGTTTACAGTTTTTTTAATACTGATCAGATAATACATACTAACTCCTCTAAACATCCCCACTCAGTTCCAACGATATTAAAAGAGCTCCTAGAGACCAGCGACCTCTCTAAAACATCTGTCAATTCAATTTCAGCAATTCCTCCATGGACCAAAAAGATGCCATTTATTAATAAGTCCTTATGTAAATATAAAAAACATGAAACCCCCAACCCAACACTCAAACAATCCTTCTTGGAACTTATTAATACCAAAAACCCCGAAAATATTCTATATACCGATGCCTCAAAAGACGACAAGGGAGTAAGCTGCGCAGTTACGACCACAGAAACAACCATAGCAAGATACCTGCTTCCTAGGTTCTGCAGTATACATACCGGGGAATTATATGGAATACTTACGGCACTTAAAACCATTACAGGTGAGAATAAGGCGGTCACCGTATGTACAGACTCACTAGCCTCGATCCACTCCATAGAAAATATGTATACTCAACATCCACTGGCAGAAAACATTCATATTATCTGCCAACAACTTTCGGACCAAAACATCCAGATAGGAATCGTTTGGACACCATCCCACGTCGGTATCAGGGGCAACGAAAAAGCAGACCAAGCTGCTAAGGAAGCTCTGAGTTTGAACCTGCCAATCCAAGAAATCCAGCTTGCAAAAGATCTGAAGAACCGCTTCAAACAAAACATTTTAAACAAATGGAAAAACCACTGGAACCAGACAAATACGAAGCTAT
The DNA here is from genome assembly GCA_935413205.1 of Polydrusus cervinus. Taxonomy (NCBI): domain Eukaryota; kingdom Metazoa; phylum Arthropoda; class Insecta; order Coleoptera; family Curculionidae; genus Polydrusus; species Polydrusus cervinus. The sequence continues at coordinate 44,309,488 of OW284516.1, read as the reverse complement.
CAGAAATACAACCTAATACTGCATCTAACCTGCCCCCCATGAGTAGGAGAGATGCAGTCATAATCCATAGGTTAAGAATTGGACACACCCGCGCCACCCATGGGTACTTAATGGACTCTGGGGACCCACCTTTATGTGACTATTGCAACACAACCTTAACAGTTCGCCATATCCTTATGGTGTGTCCCAAATATACGGAAAACAGGCAAACCAATCACATAGCAGCAGACCTCAAAGAAACCCTAAGTTCACCCAGTCAACATCAACATGTGATCCAATTTCTAAAAGACATTAATATGTACAACTTGCTATAAGTCTTCTAATATTTTTGTTTTACACACCATATTTCGGTTAGCCACCATATTCTACAAATTATAGTATTTATATCTTTGTAAACGTGCCAATGGCCACAGCAGCCGAGGCACTATAATATAATAAAATAAAATAAATATTATTTAGACGAAAATTTAAGTAGGAAAAATCACATTGAACATGAAAGAAATTAGATTTCACCTATAATTGTTGTTTTAATTTAAATAAAGCAAGACATATCATACCTTTTAAGTATTAAAAATATACAGGGTGTCCCACCGGGAACCGAATCGATCTATATATAGGAAACTATACATAGGGAAATTTTGAAAATTTGACAGTATGCTGATGCTGATGGGGGCGACCGGGCTAAAATATTTTCATAATGGTGGCACTTCCGGTTATACCGGAAGTAAGTGTCAACTTGCTTATTTTAAATAGGACCCTATATATTATTACATTTTTGCATTCTACGGAAGATTCTAGGCAGATTTTCTATACCATGTCCTATACCTATGTCTAAACGTTTTTGACATATTTGAATTTTTATGTCAAAAATGATGTTTGCAAGCCTTAGAATAGTTATTAATTTTTTCTATAAAGAAGCCTTATTTATTTAATTTAAGTGGGATTTCTTATTATAAAGGACCTGCTTTAATAGATTTTTTATAATATCTTGATAACTATTAATACAGGGTGTTTAAAAAATAAGATTAAAAATGAAAATGAAAAAACTGCATAAAGTCCAGATTTTCAAATGGAAACACCCAAATTTTATAATTATTTCTTATTTAGCATTAAAAATAAGGGTAAGTTTGTATAAGGTTGTATATCCCAAAAATTCTTAGTTTTCGAAATATTGCCAATTTAATATTTTTATATGGGGATTTCGCTGCAGATTTTAAGTTCAGTTACTCTTAGTTGGCTATGGCGACGTTGAAAAACAATCAAATGCTAAAAAATTTATAAAGCTGTCCCTTACCATTTAAACATTATTAATAAGCACATTGTGATGGCTTCTGTTTTTGCGGATATCGAATGACAAATGTGACATGATATAACTTTATCACATTCTCCATAAATAATAAATAAGTTTAAAAAATCTTCGTTTGTATAATTTAAGCGCCCGGGAATGATTATTAATAATAAATAAAGATAAAAATATGAATGAAGATCATATTATAAGACTAAAGAACTTTGAATCCTAATTCATGCGAACAACACAAGATAATATTTTTTCTAATTCAATAAAGATCTTAAATTCGAAGTTTGGGCCCTGTACCTGTTACTCTGAAAAAACATAATTTGATTTGAACAATCAATATATTTTAAGTCTATTTCAGAAAGGTGTAGAGTACTAGACTCAATTCCGGTGGTGGTCATAGGCGCAGGTAAATTTTGTGCATTAAATTATTTATGATATCTAACCAAAGAAAAAAAAGAAGATAATTTGATAAAGAAGGAACTATTAGCTATAGCAAATTTACACAAACATCGTTTTATGAAATATGCCGTGAAAGATATTGCCAAAAAACATAGTGTAACTGTGCTGCGCACACCGCCGTATTATTGCAATGTAATTCTTATAGACCTTATATGGGCGCAAGTAAAATGATTTGTAGCAAGACACAACACGACACTCAAAATGAAAGACGTTAAGCTACTGTTTGATCAAGCCATTAAGGAAGTGACACCAAAGAACTGGCGAAAAGCAGTCCATCATGTCATTATAGAAGAGAAGAAAATGTGGGATCATGACCACCTGATCGATCGGACCGTCGACCCGTTAATTATAACGTCAAGAGGAGATGACAGCTCCTCAGATGACGAAGAACATTATAATTTTTTATAATTTAATTTCTGTATAATTAATTTTTTGTATTATTTTAATAAAAAATAGGTATACCTAATATTATATACATAATGCACGCCTTTGTCACACCATTTTCAGTGTTTGTGAATGGATAACAATAAGCAAAACCCATAAATTGACCCAACCCCGAGGGGTACTACTTGCACTTGATAAAAATAAAGAATTTTGCAATGAAATCAATGCCAAATTATGAAAGTGGCTTAAATATTCTTTGGGTCACTCTGTAGTCCCTTTGCATACCTAATGAGCTTTTATTACTTTACACCTTTCTGAAATAAACTATAAATACATTTGATCTATTTTCACCACATATCCAGGAAAAAATCAGCCACGAAGCAAGTTAATATTAAAAATAATTATTAATACGCATGCATGTTTTAAATTACTCTGAATAACATTAACCAAACCAGTTTTAATTTGTTCGTGATTGAATTAGTCCCGTACTATTAAATTTAACACTCTATATTATATACTTTTATAAAATAAAAACATTTAAAAAATAATAAGAAATACACATAAGAGCTTTCCCATGTCAAAAATTACAATTACCCTATTAGGTTATCTATAAGCCAATAATTGCCTTTTTTTATTACCTACCCTTAATAATACATAATGACCTTCTTAGAAATCAACTGTATTAATAATCTATTAACTAAAATGAAGCTGAATCCCGAAAAACCCCGATCTTTGACATTACTATTATAGCTATAGATACGATCCCCAGCAATAACTTCAGGTCCACAAAGAACCCGTGCCACAGCAGGAATATCGTGTCAAAGGTTAATTTACGGCTTCTCCTGACCCACTTTAATTTGTCTCAATCAATTAGAGCTAAATCAGATCCTCAACACGATATATCTCAACAATAAAAGTCATGAGTGGGTGTAGGAAGAAGCATCGAGCTATTTAAGGCCTACCTGGGACAACCACATAAAGGGAGGTGGTTAGACTTAGAGTAGGTTTGGTGGCTGCGGGCCTGGGGGAGCCTAAATGTACGTCACATTCCGCGCCCGTATCAATCCGCATACACGCACTGTACCGTCACTTATCCACAGATCGACGACGCCCCAAGGAACGTACACAGGGCACACAAGGCAGCAGGTCCAAGTCGGGCTGTGGCTGCCCGAGTTGCGCGCACAATCGATATCCGCCGGCCGGGACACACTGAGTCCTCTCCCGTGCGGCAGAGTCGCGCCCTTCTGGCAAGCAAGGTTGCCAGGTTTTGGGGAGAAAATGCCAGGGGAGTTGGGATTAAAGTCGCGAATTTCGCCACTTCGTAAAGTATGATTCGCATTGTTTTATTCCATGCACAATGCTATGGAATACGATGCTCTTATTGTTTTTAAAGTTAAGGTAATGGCTAAGGAAGCAAAAAAGTTGTAAGCAAAAATTTGTGGATGTTCATATTAAGTAATACAATCCGAAAGTATCTGATTAAGATTTTAAAACATTCTTCTTACCACGGCAGTGGATCAGAGGTGAGTTACTAGCATTCGACCGTAGCGGTCCGAGTTCAATCCTCGGAGTACGGGCATTCGCACAATAAAAAAAGTATGTCCGAAATTTAGCAGGTTTAAGAAGGCAGGAAAGATTTTAAAATGAATCATCTTCCAACCCACCCCATTCACGCCGGTAACCAGGCTTGGATGAGATAGGATATCTTGTGGGATGCGGAAGAATGTACACACTCTCCAATCGGTAGGTCATGCAATGATGTAAGAAAGCGGAAAACTTACGGGGAGGAGGGGGGAAGTGTCGCATGAAAGATGATCGTGGTTCGGAACCCATGTTAAGCTGTAGGTCCCCTCGGGAATGGCCCTGGCAGCGAGCGAAGAAGTAAAAAGCCGAATAGAAAGAACATTTTCCTTATATACACCGTTCTTAATTAAAATAATTATGGGCGCAAGGCATGCCTATTAAATGAAGGTGGTCATTTCCAACAATTTTTATAAAACAATATTTTTTATTATGAATGTTAACAATAATAAATAGCTATTTAATTTAATTATTTTAATTAAGAACGGTGTGCCTGAGGAGAAAAACGCAAGAGACCATTTTTATGCAGAATTGACCAGGCTAATCAGAAATAATATCTACATGGAAAAATATCAGTGGCGTCCCACTTGCTTCTTCATTTAAAGTTTTAAAAATTATTCTAGTGGCGATAACGCTGAAACGAACGGAGATATCGAGCTGCGGTTCTGATATTTTTTCTAGCAAGTTCCATCTACTTTTCGATTATGGTATCATAATTATACCATATGATTTATTTTTTCAGAGTAAAATCAAAAAATGTGTTATCATTACAAATTTTGCCCTCTAGCATTTTTTTGAGAACTATTATGGACAACTAAATACGATTGGTGAAAGTGCATACATTTCTCTTCTAACAAGTCTTTAGTTTGCAAAAATTGGATAAGTCGTTTATAAGTTACAGCGATGTAAATGATTACACTTTCAACAGCTTCCCCCCTCTTATTAAAGTCGGTACGCCAATGAGCATAAGACCAAAATGATGGATTGGCCCAAGGTCTTTAGATAGATAGGTTGCCTTGTAAGCTTGGTATCATGGCGCGCGAAACGTCATCGCCTACGTCACAAAACGTCTTTTCAGACATTTGTATACAGAATTAGCATTGTTTATTCTGTTTTTGAAGTGGTTCTCAGCAAATTTTCAAAGTTGTAAGGTGTTTTAGAGACTTATATTTAAAGATAAAGAGACATTTTATCAATATATTAATCAGTACAGTACAATAAAAGGTAATTAATTATTATTCTCTTTAAATCCTAATACCTACCTACATGTTTTTGTTTACCTAAGTAATAGGTATATTATAATTTTTTTAAATTTTAGATAAGAACGAGGGGGCCTTTGTTTATGACCACCCGGCACCCCTTAATGCTATAGATAGAATAAGAATGATAGTACTTGGCAAAAATCCCGGAATGGTACAAAGAAATACTAATGTTGAGGGGGAGCAAAGTGAAGAATTTATCTTGTCTACTGCCTTAAACCGGGCTGGTTATAAAGGCTAGCATAAAGTGACTAAATTAGTGATACTTCCTCTACTTCATCACGCAGATCTGCTACAAATATAATATGTGAAAAAGATGGGTTAGTATGTGGCAAGCTTTTTAGCACGAAAAAATCGCAAAAGGTTTCCTAACCTTTGCTCCTAAGCTGGGTTGCTACAATATGAGAATGAGCCAAAAAATGCATTCGTATGCTATGCCATCTTGAGTTCAGAGTCTTTCTTTTGGGGGTTTAACTGATCCTTCAATTTCATGGAAGGAAAGTGTAGAAGAAATGGACAAATGGTTTAATAAATTGGAATTGTAATAACTTTAAATTTAAAACAAACATTATAAAACGAACTGCAAAAATTATATTTCGAAAAGTTTCCAATATTCCCTTTAAATTAGTATATTCTTTTGTGAGACAACGGGTATCTATAAGAATTAAATATTTAAACCAAAGATGATTCCAGAGTATTAAAAACAAAACATTTATAATTCAGGTGTTGTTATTTTTATATGTTTCTTTCCTTTTTGTAGTTAGATCTCATGATGCTCAGTTTCCAGCGAATCATGTAACCTTGACGTTGTTAAAGGGAATTTTTACAAGACCGTCTTTATGTGTGTATATAGTTTATTACTTGCGTTAAGCTATGTAGTTTCCCTTATAATTTAGCTTAACTGAGTCCTAAGTTTGATCTTTATAACTGTTACCTTTTGCTTCTTTATAATAAATTAAAGTTGTTTTAGTAAAAATATGTATTTTATATTCAAACAATAATTTTTTACTTTTTTATCTGTACAGAACCATAATATATATGTTTTATAAGAAATAAACAAAATTTATATATATATTTTCTGAAATAAACATTGAAAACAGCAGCTACATACACATGCGTTTTTTTAAAGTAAACTTTAAAGTTAGTAAAATGAAATTGCACCCTGTGCTAGGTCTGTATTTGTAGACTTATCTACTTATATTAAAAGAAAAACAGAAAACTGAATATTTTTTTTTTTTTTTTTTTTTACGATAAAACACCTGCACTGTAGGAAAAATCCTTTAAGGCGCTCTGGGAGCGGTGCGAGTGCGAGTGCGAAAAAAGCGATTAACGTTGGTCTTGAAACGTTGAAGATTGTATTCATTGGGAAACACGACCTCAGGAAGATCATTCCACAAAGATGACGTTCTCCAGATGAAAGAATTCTTGAACAATGAAGTTCGAGGAGTACTAAGCTGAACAACATATGGATGAGCGGTAGTGGTTCGCCGTGTATTTCTGTTTTGCATTGCTCTAGGTGGAATCAAGTGGGCAATGTCAGTCGAACACCTGCCATGGAAATATCTGTAAAAGAGAGCCAAATCACCAACCTTTCTTCGATGCTCCAGGCTATCGAGGGTCTTGGTCAGCTCGGGGTCGCCGATCAGACGAACTGCTCTCCTTTGAATGGAATCCAGTAGCCGAAGGGTGTGCTTGGGTGCAGAGCTCCAGACATGAGAGCAATATTCTAATGATGGTCGAATCTGGGCTTTGTAGAGTGTCAAAAGTTGATGAGGTGTGTACAACCTTTTGGTGCGGAAAAGTACACCAAGTTTCTGTGCAGCTGCCTTGGCAATTGCGGCAACGTGATCATGCCAAGACAGATTACCTCCCAGATTGACCCCCAGCAAATTAATAGACGGTGCCAGGGGAATTGCGTGTCCTGCCATGACTATATCCGGTTCTGCAATGTTAACCTTTTTGGAGAAGACTGCTGCCTGGGTTTTCTTAGCATTAAATTCGACTTGGTTACTGTCACCCCAAGCCAAAATTTCTTCCAGGTCATTGTTGAGGCGCAATACTTCATGCTGCCTGCGAAGATGTGCGTCGGCAGCGGATGTTTGGGGGGTCAAGGTAAAAGATGAGACAAGTGTGCTGTCATCAGCAAAGCTATAAATTGGATTTTGGGTTTTTACTAGAAGGTCGTTAATATACAGTAAAAAGAGGGTAGGCGACAATATGGACCCTTGAGGAACACCGGCATTGATGGTGAAGGTGTCTGAGAGAAACCCGTCAATCGCCACTTGAAGAGAACGGTTCTTAAGGAAGCTGGTTAACCATAAACAAAATCCATTAGGCATACCGTAGGATCGCAATTTACTTAGAAGCCCATCGTGCCAAACACGATCAAAAGCCCTAGAGATGTCCAGTGCAACAGCCCGGGATTCTCCATGATGTTCGATGGTGTTGCTTCAAAGATGGGTGACATATGCCAGAAGGTCACCTGTTGATCTGGACTTACGAAAACCGTATTGATGGTCGCTGATAATGTTAAGCCCTTCCAGATACTTTAGGAGTTGTTGGTTAATAGCTTTCTCCATTACTTTTGAAATTACTGAAAGCAATGCGACGGGTCGGTAGTTGCCTGGCAGGGTCTTTTTACCTTTCTTTGGAATAGGCTGGATACGCGCCGACTTCCAGCAGGATGGAAATATTCCTTTTTTGTAGGATAAGTTGAAAAGTCTACAAAATACTGGTGTAAGTTCATCGGCGCATGTCTTGAGAACAATGATAGGAATTTCGTCTGGACCAGAAGCTTTATTGTCGTCGAGTCCTTTAAGAATCCGTTTAACAAGACGCTGACGGAACACGATTTCAGACATTTGCGATTGAACTGAGGGAATGTTGGGTGGTGGTTTTCCCTGAAAGTCTACAGTGGAATGCGAGGAAAACAGTTCAGCAAGTAGGTTTGCTTTATCTCCGGCTGTGGTTGCTATTGTGCCGTCGGAACGTGTTAGAGGTGGAATAGTTGACTTTGTAAAGTTTTGGCTGACGGCTTTAGCGACTGACCAAAAGGACCTTGATCCGTTAGGACTGGCAAGAAGTTGTTTTTGATTCTCTCGTTATGAGCTTCTTTGCTTTGGTCTATCATTTGCTTACATTGGTTTCGGGTGGTAACAAAGATGGCGCGATTTTCAGGAGTAGGGTTTTTACGCCACTGTCGGTAAGCCAGGTTTTTAGATCTGACAGCACGCTCGCAATTCTTGCTAAACCAGGGCTTGCCGTTGGAAGGGCGCTTTTTGGAGCAAGGAATAAAGGCCTCCATGCTAGTTAGAATGACGTCGGAGACCTCCTTTGCACAGACAGATGGATCATCCGAAGAAAAGCATACACTTAGCCAGGGAAAGTTGCGAAAATGGTCCTTTAAGTCTTCCCACTTAGCTGATGTATAGTGCCAAATCTTACGGGGTTTAGGAGGTTGTTCAGAACTAATTGGCAGCTCGCTTAGGGTTGAAATAAGTTTGTGATCGGAAGAGCCCAATGGTGGTTGTACGGTGACCGTATATAGGTCTGGATTTGAAGTCAAAAAGAGATCTAAAAGACTAGCAAAATCCCCAGCTCGGTCTGGAACCCGCGTTGGTTCATCTACGAGTTGAGCCAGACCAGAACTGATCGCAAAAGATTCGGCCTCTCGGCCTTGCTCATCGTTGGTGTTTGAGTATTTAAGCCAGTTGACATTGTGGACGTTAAAGTCGCCAAAGATAGCAACTTCGGCATTCGGATGATTGGTTTGCAAGAAGTCGATTGTGTTGGCTAGTGATGAGAAGAGGGCCCTGCAATGCATGTCGCTTGGAGGACGGTAAAGGCAGCATATAAACTTAGTGATTTTTTGTGAAGATATTTTAAACCACATTACATCAAAGTCTTTCGGTTCCAGTATTTCCTCCCGTTGGCAGCAAAGATCATCTCGAATGAACAGACAGACCCCAAAGTTGCGTCTAAAACGGAAGTGAAAATCATATCCAGGATATAAATAGCTGACGGTGTTCGTTGACGCTCTGACTTTTGTCTCGGTCAGTGCAAGCACATGAGGCTTGGAAGATTGTAAGTGCTGGTGGACTGAATTGATGTTAGTGTTTAGCCCTCTAATATTGCAGAAATCAATTTTAAAGTTGTTACTTTTGGGTCTGTTAGCAACTGCAGGCGCAACACCATTTCCTCGTTGAGTGTTGTTGGAGGAACCCAGTACATTGTCGGAAATGGTGGATAATTCATTAATTTCGCTTGATGAAGCCACAGGACCAGCCCCCACCCGGAGATCCGATCGGGGGGCGAGTTAATATATAAAATTACGGTCTAAGTTTCAGTTCAATTTTATTTTTATAAAATTCGCTTCCAGAAATGGGAAAAATAATTTATTAGGTCCATAAATACTAAAATTTTCTAAAAACGATCAAATATATATACCGTGCTCTGTTCATTTCATAGAAAGGCGTATCTGTCTCTCTTTGTCTGTTGCATTTATAATAGACCCGTATAACAAAGACGTTTTGTGACGTCATCAGCAGGCAGGCTCTTATTGGTCAGAAGTTACCAGACAACCGTTCTTTTTAGTAACCGTGGGATTGGCCAAGCTTTTTAATGGTGTTATCAAAGATATACCTTAATGTGGAATTTTCGGAGATATGTAAAATTTTAAAATTGACTTCTCAATTACGCCCTCTTGCGGCAAAATGCGAAACTTAAAAATTATTTCCAGGATTTTCTCATGGCCACTTTAGTTATTTTTTTTCCTGAATTTCTATGACCAGTAGTTTCCGAGATATGACCGCTCCGTACCCTTAACTGATCACGCTGTATAGGTATTTTACTATATTAGGTGGGATCCAGCTCAGGAATTTTTACGCCTATTAAAAAAAAAAGTGTGCTTTTTTGCGGTCTTTCGGCTTCTGTCCACATGTGGACGAAAGCTGGTACTTTACGGGTCAACCTGCACAATATTATAAACTACGATTCGCATTTTGGCCGACACAAAATTAAACGCATAAATATTAATTTAACCCCATTTGTATTAACAAATGGGAAATGCAAAAAAAAATGTTGACTACTGCTCCTGATATAAATTTTAAGGTTTTTTTTTCAAAAAAAAACACCTATTTTTTATAAATTAAGTCTATCCTACGTTCTTTTATATTCTCAATTTTTGTAATCACTTTGTCATTAAAATTGTCTATTTCGGAGATTATAACTTTTATTAACATTTATGAAGATGACTTTGGGAGTTTTTTTGTCTTTTAATCTTCAAACTTAAGTGCTCTATAGTCTATTTCAGAAAGGTGTAGAGTAATAAAATGGGAAATTCGGTCCAGTTTGGCTTAATTTCGGTGTCAGTCATAGGAGCCCGTTAAATTATTTATGATAACTAACCAAAAGTTTTAGAGAATTAGGTTAACGGGTATTAAGATAAAATAGTATTGAAGAAGATTTTCCTTTTCATTTCGCCAGATCCATCTCTAGACGCGTTTCGTCATATCATGACTCATCAGTAGAGCTAGGATCCGACGAAAAGAAAAGGGATCTCGAAGCTACTTAAGGCAGCACTTGGTGGGACACACCAGTAAGATGTGGCACGGAGCGCCATCTGTGTTGTTGTTAGACACTCTTGAGCTAGTATTGTTTGTAATATTGAAATTTTAAGTAATTGCGTAATTCAATTCGGGAGATTACCACGAGGACATGAATTCGAATGTTTTTAAGGATTATTTTGGTGAAGTGATAAAATATCTTCCAGCTGATTCAGTAGTAGTTATGGATAACGCAAGCTATCATTCACGACGCACAGAGAAGACTCCAACTTCATCTTGGAGAAAACAAGAAATTATCGACTGGTTAACCACCAAAAGTATTGAATTTGAAGATAATTTGATAAGGAAGGAACTATTAGCTATAGCAAATTTACACAAACATCATTTTATGAAATATGTCGTGGAAGATATAGCTGAAAAACATAGTGTAACTGTGTTGCGCATACCGCCATATCATTGCGAACTAAATCCTATAGAACTTCTATGGGCGCAAGTGGAAGGATTTGTAGCAAGACACAACCCGACATTCAAAATGAAAGTTACTGTTTGATCAAGCCATTGAGGAACTGACACCAGAGAACTGGCGAAAAACAGTCCGTCATGTCATTAAAGAATAGGAGAAAATGTGGAATCTTGACCACCTGATCGATCGGACCGTCGACCCGTTAATTATAACGTCAAGAGGAGATGACAGTTCCTGAGATGACGAAGAATATTATGATTTTTTTTAAATAGTGGAATTTAGTGTCCGTTAAAATATATAAAGAATAGAAGCTTAACGGCAAGCGGACAGAGTAGTGCGTCTATCTTTTGCATTAAAGACATTTGTCATTGTCTACCTGTGCCCCAGAAATTCCATTACCTACTACTCTGTTCGCTTGCCGCTAAGCTTCTATTCTTTAATTATGATTTTTTTATAATTTAATTTTTGTATCATATATTTTTGTATTTTGTATGTTTTTTTATAATGTTTATTAAAAAATAAGTGTGGACCTAATACAATAGGTTTGTGAAAGTAGCTTAAATATTCGTTGAGTTAGTTTGTAGTCCCTTTGCATACTCTACACTTTTCTGAAATAGACTATAGATCGGTGACTCCTATTTCCATCCAAGCTTTATCGCCACCAAAAAGCAAGCAGAGGGAAAATAGTATAAATCATTTTTTTGTTACATATACCCACAGATCCATTCATTTTCTACATAAATGTCTATTAAATTTGTGTGTGTAACTTTTCTCTCTACTTACCCCAGATTTTTCAATCATAATATCTGGTAATGGTCTACCTTTTCTTCTTAATTCGATCTTTTCTTCGTATGAATATTTAAAAAAACTCTTCACATTAATGAAATTCAAGACCGCGTCCATAGTACTCAGTTAATAATTATTATCAACGATACACAAAAACAGAATATCACGCACATACTATAATATTATTGTTTAATCCATAATATAGAGTCGCGTAAAAATCGCTACAAACAACCGATTATGCCCAATACCACGCTGGACTGCGTCTCCCTTTTTAATGCAGCGAGTTCCCATTTTAAATAACGGCTTTGTTTTTTAGACTGACACAGAGGAGCTGAGTACCACCGGGTGTCTCAAGGAGCTCTGAGAGCACGGTCGTATGGCCCAGATAAATAATAACTCGGCGATAGCGTGAACTGGTACGTTATTTCACAGAATGAATTAATGAAAATAAATTTCTTTTTTAAAGTGAAAAGAGCGACTAGATGTCGATACTCGTAAAATTTCACTTCTTTGATAAATTTCTTTATTTTCTTACACATTATTTCCGCATATTCTAATAAAACGTGTTTTATCTTCTAGTTCTCTTCATGGAAATAATATGGTTACAAAAGTTTCTATTAGATTAGATAGTAGGTACAGTAGCCGCGGTTTTGCTCGCATTGATAAGAAATTGAATTACGTGAGTGAAGCTGAGAGCAACTTGCTAGTCGTCTATAAAATACCATTCCCCAAACATAGATAGATCGTTTGGCGACTTCCGTGGTCGCCAATTCCCTTATTCGTTAAAAAATATCCCCTTCCGACAACCCCGCATCCCTAATTCGCTCGAATTCCCTCAGATGGCGTCACTATTCGGGAAGGCCCCGCGAGTGTTGCTGGTGCGCACCGCTGGGAACGGCGGAAAGCGCAGTCGGGGTTCCGACGGGGCAGTACAAGGGTTGAGGGCGCACGGGCTAGCTCGTTGGGAGGTTTTATTATTAGAATTCCGACTGGATTGAGACCTTTGTGAAAATACGCAGATACGGGGGCAATTTAAAAAGTATTTTTGTCTGACCAAGCGTAAAAAGGTTTTTTTAAGATTTTATTTGGGGATTGAAAATGGCACTTTTTAAATGTTAGGGTGTAAAATTATGCTTGTAAGCCCTAGAGCGTAAAATGACATCTTTACGAAAAAAAAATTAGACCCGGGCCTACTTGAATATAGCAAAGATCCCAAACGGCTTTGTTTTTATTATACAGGGGTGTTGAAATATAAAAAAAAATGTTTTTCTTAAATAACTAGAAGGCGCAAATTAGTTTGGCGTTGAAAGTTGGTGACAGTTTTTAATATAAACGAGGAATCTTTTAAGCTTGAAATTATTTTTGTCGATTTTCCAAGGGCGTGCACAGGGGTAACGCCCTAGGTTTAATTTTTAAAAAAATGCAGCATCTCATACGATTTTATGATTTAGGAGTTAACGCTACACGAAAGTCATTTATTGAATTTTTTAGCTCAGATTAACTGTTTTCGATAAAAGTTAATGAAATTAAAATAAATAAACGATATTAATTATTTTATTATTTTGTCGCTTTTTATCAAAAAAAGTTGAGCGAAAAAACTTAAGATATGTCTTTCGTGTAGTTTTAGTTGTTAATTCGTAAATCCTGAGATTAAAAAAAAAAGAGTGGCGTACTATAAAACTTTTTTTTATTATTTCGATACACTTGTATAATAAAAACAAAGCCGTTTGGGACCCATGTGAACCTATATAAACTTTTTCTTAAAATTGAGTAAGGACACCTTTAAGTTGTATTAACACCCTGTATGTGAATGAAAACTGTTTATCGGTCTGTATAAAGATATTTTAAAATTGAAAAAAGTATCTCAGGACCTTGTGCTCTTTATGGAACCAAACATGTTATATTACAACAACATTCGGTGACATTGTTTAAAAGTAATTTTTGTTACATTTTATAGAGGTATAACTAAAGACAGCAGCGGGGGGAGGGGGCGAAGGCAGTTTTGCCCCTCTGAGCCACACACAATGGCAGTTTTATTTACTTTGAACCTTTAAAATTGAAGGGCGTATGAAGGGTCAATTTTTTTAGTCGGCCTTCCCCTCAGCAGAATTCTGGATCCGCCACTGCCTGAAGACGACATTACTTCTGTCATTTCAGATTGATATTATTAAGTTATATTTCCTCAACATCACAAAGTGTTAGGCCATGTATATATAAAAGTGTCTACCTCGACACTGTAGATATCGCCCCGGCTTACGTGCTCTCGCTTTACGCCTTTGATAATTTTTAATATAATTATTGCGTGTACAATTAACTATCATTAGGTCTTATAGTCTCACTGAAAAGCTATAAATGTGACCGAATGCAGCTGGGGATCCAGTAAGCACAATATGGCGTAAATTTTACGACAAACATAAATAAAAAATCTCACCAAAAAAATATAGCTTTTCATAGACAAAATCACCACGTCAGTACGCGATATTTTTAAATTAATATTACAACAATATATCAAAAAATACATTGCATGGGTATTGCTGAAATATGTTGTAATATTGGTTTTTTTGCCATTGCATGACCTACCGATTGGGGAGTGCGTACCTTCTTCCGCAACTCACGCGATATCCGATCTCATCCGGCGTGAATGGGGTGGGTTAGGAGATGATACATTTTACACTCTTCCCTGCATTCTTAAACCTACTAAAATTCGGACTTATTGTGCGTATACCCACTCCGAGAATCGAACTCGGAAAGCTATGGTCGAGTGCCATTGACTCACTTATCACTTTGTTATATTACAACCTGAGACATAATCTAAATTTATTGCATACATATTACAATCACCATCACATATCACATCCACATGCCTCCAAATAGCACATTATTACAATAATATATAAGTGCAATGTTGAGGTAACAAAACGTTTGGTGATAATTTTGTTATTTAAACTTTATTTTGTTATAATGTGAAAACAATAATTCTTATTATAACGGTTGCTTTATATCTACTTTATTTCCTGAAAAAATAATGTATTTAATCCCTTAGATTCCCCAGGCTCAAAAATTCAGACTGATTATTCCCAGAGTGTAAAAAAATATATAATCCATCGTTTGGGAGAATAATATGATTAATTAAGTAATGACAAGATGGATTTATATCAGAAATATAATATATTATTAGGATAGTGATGTTTATTTCACCATTATATTCATGTATTTTGACAAATAGAACTTTTCTTTATCAGTAACGTTAGACCGAGTTAAAATTTGTTATATTGCGGCTCTTTTTGACCCAAATTGGTGGTATCTACAGGGTGGCCCATTTGTCTGACAAAGTAATATACCGTCTCTACTATTAAAGATATCAAAAAAAAGTTTTTATAAAAGTTGTGAGGTATAAAAAAATATATGTTTTAAAATTATTTTTAAACATACAGGATGGTGCAAAAAAATAGGACAATAAAGATACATTTTTTTAAATGGAACACCCTATATATTTTAGCATTTTTTGTTTCCTTACAAAATTGTCCATATGACGCCATATTTAGTTTTTTAATTTTTTGCAACGTTGCCAAACAAAATGCAAAATTCTTAAAATTTTGGAAAAAACATGATAGTAAAAAATTACCTGTATTTCTCAATAAGAGTATCGAAAATCGAAAATTTCTTGTAAGCTCTTAAGTTTAGGGATAGATAAACTGTCTTAAATCTTTAAGTACCGAAAATTTTATACAGGGTGTTTTCTGTTGACATCCAAATATACAAAATTTTAAAATACAATAACTCTGTTTTTTCAAATGAAACACCCTATATTTATTAGGCTCGTCTGATAGATATTGTAAGTAACTTTTATTATTGTTAAGTCATACCTATACCTAAATTTACTAGTTTTGGCAATATTTCGATTTTTATTTAAATTTTGGTGAAAAAAACTAATTTTTATTTTTCTAGTAAGCCATGACCAGCAAACTAAAAACAAATGTAATTAAATATTATCCCATATTAAAATAAATTGATAACCATAGTTAGTTACGTATTTATTTAATTTAATAAAATTTTGTTTTTATTACGCAACTGGATATTGAAAATAAGTTTACAAACATTATATTCAATTAAATTTGTTTTGACTTTGCTAGTCATGGCTTACTAGAAAAATAAAAACTAGTTTTTTTCACCAAAATTTAAATAAAAATCGAAATATTGCCAAAACTAGTAAATTTAGGTATACAGTGTGTCCGCCGATGGGGGTACCCAATAGGGAAAAAATCTTTATTATTCATTTTACGACCAAAAGTCATTCTTTATAAAAAGTTCTGCTTGTCGAGAAAATAAATATACGATAAAAAAAATTTAGATTCCATGTACAGGGTGTTAATAAATTGCGAAAATATGGAAACGCTTCAAAAAAGAAGTACCATTATTTATTATATTTTACAAAAATTTTATAAAACAAAGTTGTTTATAAACTAACCTAAAGTCTGAGTACAAATTTTGAAATAAAAATTCGAATTTTTAAAAATAAAATGGGTTTTATGTAATTATTTGCATTTTACAAAAAATTCAAGATAGCCGATTTTGTATAGGTACGTTAGAGCCAGAACTACGTAATAATATTTTTTCGCAACAAGACGGCTGTCCTGCTCATTGCACAGCATTGGTCAGACAATAGTTAAATGATCATTTTGGCGCAAAGTGGATAGGGAGGTTTGGCCCAAACCATTATCCAGCTAGGTCGCCTGACCTTTCATTATTAGATTTCTTTTTGTGGGGTGCCTTAAAACAAAAGGTTTATTTAGATAATCTTCCACATGATAGGGAAATATTAAAACAACGCATAGAAGGAGCAATCCATGATCTGAATGTGCCGCGAATCATTCGTAAAGTGTACCTACGGTAAATTTATTAAGTTGGCGGAAAAGTGCGTCATGTTAGGAGGTAGCTAGGTAGAATAATTTTTAAAAATTCGAATTTTTATTTCAAAATTTGTACTCAGACTTTAAGTTAGTTTATAAACAACTTTGTTTTATAAAATTTTTGTAAAAAATAATAAATAATGGTGCTTCTCTCTTGAAGCGTTTTCATATTTTCCCAATTTATTAACACCCTGTACATGGAATCTACATTTTTTTGATCGTAAATTCATTTTCTCGACAAGCAGAACTTTTTATAAGGAATGACTTTTGGTCGTAAAATGAATAATAAAGATTTTTTCCCTATTGGGCACCCCCATCGGCGGACACACTGTATGTGTATGACTTAACAATAATAAAAGATACTTACTATATCTATCAGACGAGCCTAATATAGGGTGTTTCATTTGAAAAAACAGAGTTATTGTATTTTAAAATTTTGTATATTTGGATGTCAACAGAAAACACCCTGTACAAAATTTTCGGTACTTAAAGATTTAAGACAGTTTATCTACAGAAATACAGGTAATTTTTTACTATCATGTTTTTTCCAAAATTTTAAGAATTTTGCATTATGTTTGGCAACGTTACAAAAAATTAAAAAACTAAATATGGCGTCATATGGACAATTTTGTAAGGAAACAAAAAAATGCTAAAATATATAGGGTGTTCCATTTAAAAAAAATGTATCTTTTTATTGTCCTACTTTTTTGGACCATCCTGTATGTTTAAAAATAATTTTAGAACATATATTTTTTTATTCCTCACAACTTTTATAAAAGACTTTTTTTTGATATCTTTAATGGTAGAGACGGTAGACAAATGGGCCACCCTGTATGTATGTGGGTGTTATTTTCAAACAAAAAAAATCTAGGAACAAAATATCCGGTGGCAGCTCGTGGATGTTGAGCATGGGAGGACGTAGATCTAGGTAGGTACCTACGCAAAATTGAGTGTCAGGATATTTTTCTAATTTTAAGAAAATTTTTAGAAATTTATATCTAAAACATTTGCTAGGAAAATTGGCCACGATATGATTCACGTTTCTTATTTTTTTTTAGAGCATCCAAACAATATTTCTAAATTCTTTTCCAAAGTTAACAGTTCCATGCGAAATTATATAGTGGTGGTGGTATTTCACGGTGGATGGAACGTAAGACGTTTATGGAAAACGTGTGATACGTTTTCTTCAAAAATTTGGTTGCTCAGACAACCAAGTTTTATCGCTTTAAAATATTTTCAGCAATGCAGCGTTGCCCGAAACATTGTTATTTTAAATGGAGCACCCTATACAGTGTGGTCATTTAAGTGTGCAACATATGGGAAATTTTTTTATTACCGATTTCTCAGAAAATCGTATTTTTAATAAAAGTTGGTGCATCTTCGATTATCATATTAGGTGTACTTGGAATGGATGCAAGTCAAACGGTGTACAGGGTAGAGCAAAAAATATAATTCTACAAGAATAAAGTACCCCTATTTCAGAAAATTAAGCAAAATGTTATGAAGAAAAGGTATTTAGAATTAAAAGTTATGGATAGGTTTGAAAACGTGACCTCCTAAAATAATTATGTTAGTATAATTTCATGTTTGTCGATTATTTTGTACAATTTTCTAATAAACCTTTAAAATAAATATTTTGTAATTTAAATGAGAGTTTTTAATTTCAAAATTATCATTACTAATGTTTTATCTTGTTAAAAATAATTTTTAGGGTATTTTAAAGTTGTGTTTAAAGTTCTTGCAACAAACATGAAGTTTGTGATTCCTTAATAAATTATAAAGCTAAGTTAATTTTACAAATATGCTTGAATTTGAACAAAGATATGTGAAGTTGATTTAATTTTGTTTAATTTATGAAGGTCTTTAGGGTGAATATAAAAAAAAATTTTTGGGAAATAATATTTTCAAAAAAATTTTGTTTTTTATTTTAGGTCACGTTTTCAAATTCAATAACTTTTAATTCTAAACACCTTTTCTAATAACATTCTGCTGAATTTTCTGAAATAGGGGTACTTTATTCTTGTAGAAGTTTTATATTTTTGCTCTACCCTGTACACCGTTTGACTTGCATCCATTCCAAATACACCTAATATGATTATCGAAGATGCACCAACTTTTATCAAGAATAAAATTTTCTGAGAAATCGGTAATAAAAAAATTTCCCATATGTTGCACACTTAAATGACTACACTGTATATTATATTATTTTCTAATTCCCTATAAAGTTTCACGTGTATTTTGTATACAATTTCATATGTCTAAATTCAATTGTTTTTAAGTTATTGACGTTTAAAATATGCCCTTTTCAGACTTTGACAGGCTGTAGCAATGGAACGGCGCTTCTTAAAGAAAAATGGTTTTCACCTTCCTATCTCAGTTTTTATTCTCTATCTAAAAGTTACAGCTTCCGGTTTAACATGTTAAACCGTAAAACCATTTTTTTGGTTTAACATGTTAACGAAGTTGGTATTTTTGGATATATACTTCGGAGACATCGTCAGTATTCTACATGCCGGTTCAGAAAATGGATTTGTGGATAATGCCAGTGTGGTATTCAAATATGGTCTCAAAACTGGTGATTATCATTATTCAATGAAGAGTGAAAACTTTGAAAAATGGTCTCAACAAAAATTGTAAACAAATTGGGAAGAACCGTCACTAGTTATAATGGATAACGCCACCTATCATTCTGGACTGCAGTGGCGGCTCGTCAGGTGAAGGGACCAAAAAAAAATAAAACCAGAAGGAAATTTTTTCGACAATATTAAATATGAATGTGCCAATACAGCTACCATTTTAGCCCTTAAAAAATAATTATGTTCGAATTAATATGGCCACGGTTAACTCCGACGGATCGAGTCCGTTAACTCAAAGCAAGTGAAGAACCAACGCCCAACATGGCTTTGATATTCACCGTTGCTATGGTTACGTGACGTCAGTCACGCAAACAGCATGTAACAATTTGCATTATGATGAAGGGCAATATAAAAATAGATCAGTCGTATGTTTTAGCATTGGTTCGCCTAACCTTAAGGTATTTATTTTGAGGCTTCACGAAACTTACGGTTGTAGATATCGTTTTTACGTGATTACTGTGATTAAAAAGTTTTGTTTTTATTTTTCAGTTAATTCAGTAGTCTACATACCTACCTACTTAGTTGTATGTAGTAAAACTAAACCCAATTAATGACATAGTTTGTCATTTGTTGGAAACTCCATTCAGTCGTTGGACAGATGAGGATAAGAGAGACGTTTTGTTACACGGGTTTTTAGTCAATGTTAGTATCCGCACTATACCTAGCTCTTCACCATTTTTTAAGACCGCGAGCCGCCACTGGGGACATAGTAATCAGTTAAGTTTCCTAGATTATCCCCACAAAAGATGTCTGACCACACATCAACGAGAAGAGCACGTCACGTCGTACCTAGCAACATATGAAACTAACAGTAAGGAGCAAGGGCCGTAGGCGTAGGATTGAAAAAAACACATTAATTATGTCAACAATAATTTTTACATAACATGTACAGATCTTTCTTTAACTACCTTACTAAAATTATGCAAGTCTTTTTGTCTCTATTTTAAAAAAATATTTAAAACACTTTTCGGGGCATTTTTTAATATTATTTTTGTTTGCTTGTACAGCAAAAAGTCTTAAAATTGACAAACGAAAAATATATTTTATTAAAAAAACTGTACAAACGCCACGAAAAATATTTCGTAATCTTTTTTTTAATGAATTAAATACATCTCATTATATTTGGTACAAGCGAAGGGTAAGTATTTTTTGTTGTGCTTAATATTAACAATTTACACAAGTTTTCAAAATTATATTTTTGATTTTGTGTCTGACAAGGGAACCGCCGAACATGTTAACAACTGATTTCAATGGTAATATGTTGTTGTCCCCCTTAATACTACGGTGAAAATCTTTTACACGACGGAATGTAATTGAAGACTTTGGTGCAAAAATTAGATAAGTCAACTTTTTATTAAAATTTACTTCAAAATTTTTAATGGTTTTGTTCAAAAATCAGAAATGTCCAAGGCATACAGGGTGTCCTTGAAATGACTGTACCGGGTGGTCAACTAAGAATGACCGCCGGCCATATCTCAGAAACTAGTAATCGTACAGCATCCGGGTAAATTTTTTTATGACAAAAGTGCCCAAGTGAAAATGCTGCAAATTATTTTTAAGTTCCGCATTTTAATTTAATTATTTTAATTAAGAACGGTGTGCCTGAGGAGAAAAACGCAAACGACCATTTTTATGCAGAATTGACCATGCTAATCAGAAATAATATCCACATGGAAATGGTGTACCACTTTTTTTCTAAAAAATATATAATCGCTTAGTTTTAAAAATTATTCTATTGGCGATAACGTTGAAACGAACGGAGATATCGAGCTGCGGTTTTAATATTTTTACTAGCAAATTTCATCTACTTTTCGATTATGGTATCATAATTATACCGTATGATTTATTTTTTCAGAGTAAAATAAAAAATGTGTTATTATTACAAATTGCGCCCTCTAGCATTTTTTTTGAGAACTATTATAGACAACTGAATACGATTGGTGAAAGTGCATACATTTCTCTTCCAAACAGTCTTTAGTTTGCTAAAATCGGATAAGTCGTTTATAAGTTACAGCGATTTAAATGATTACACTTTCAACAGCTTTCTCCCCCCCCCCCCCCCCCCATCCTCTTATTAAAGTTGGTACGCCAATGAGCATCAGACCAAAATGATGCATAATTGTCCAAGCTTTTTAATGGTGCTATCAAAGATATACCTTAATGTGGGATTTTCGGATATGTAAAATTTTAAAATTTACTTTTCAATTACGCCCTCTTGCGGCAAATTGCAGAACTTAAAAATAATTTCCAGCATTTTTCTTGGGCACTTTTGTCATAAAAAAATTTACCCGGATGCTGTACGATTACTAGTTTCTGAGATATGGCCGGCGGTCATTCTTAGTTGACCACCCGGTACAACGCTTCACCACAAGTTTCTGAACCAAAAATAAGGCGATCTAGGCAAACGTACCTATATGCAATGTCGCTTTATTTTGACGCTACAGGGCGCTAAAGTTTTCAAATTAATATTGTTTTTTCGGAATAATTTCTAAATGCCTTTGTCGATTTCCACTAATTTTGGAACTAAGAATGGCCACTATCAATAGCGTGTTTTGACGTATGCGCCATCTTTTTTTAAAACCTGCAAATTTAAAAAGGGCGTGTGATTGGTAATTAAAAGTTCCTCTTTTTGTTACCCACCGTATAAATGACTTAAATTATTTCTCTGACACTAGCTGACTTCACGTTTAAACTTTTTTGTCCCTTGTAAAAATTTATCCAGACATGCAGAATCTCTACAAAAAAATTATTTACCATACCTTGTAATTCTTCATTGCGGTTTATTCAGAACGAGAAAACATGAAAATTTAAATTCTAAATAACTACCAACTTTTTTATGTTTTGCATCGTAAATAATTTTTTTGTAGAGTAACTGCATGTCTAAATTTTTAGAAGAGACAAAAAAGTTTCAAAGTAAAGTCAGCTAGAATCAGAGAAATAAATTTAAATCATTCAAAAAGAGGAACTTTTAATTACCAACCATACGCCATTTTTAAATTTGCAGGTATTAAAAAAAGATGGCGCATACGTCAAAATACGCTATTAATAGTGGTCATTCTTAGTTCCAAAATTAGTGGAAATCGATAAAGGTGTTTAGAAATTATTCCGAAAAAACAATAATAATTTGAAAACTTTAGCACCCTGTAGCGTCAAAACGAAGCAATATTGCATATAGGTAAGTTTGCCTAGATCGCCTTATTTTTGATCAAGGAATTTGTGGTGAAGCTTTGTACAGTCATTTCAAGGACACCCTGTATAATGGGCTCTTTCACTATTCTCATATTTGACAGTTTTGGCATTAAAATTGTTAAGTCAGTGCTATAATAGGATTTTATCATCAATAAAACTATTGCTAGGCCATACCAAGAATTTTTTGCAGCTTATTGAAAACATGCACAAATTTCAATAATTTTAAAAACGCAAAACTGGCGCGGTTATTCGATGACGTCGATCCGATGAAAATTTACAGTGAGCATCGTTACCGATCTTTTTCTTGTTATGTCGGTGTTTTTGTTTACATCCGAATTATTGTGGAATTTTGTTGTACTTTTTTTTTATTTAGTATGAACACGGCAGAAAGATCGACAAATAACTTAGGTTAGACTTATTTCAACTGCCATTTCATTATCTTGGTCTTCTGTCAATAATTTCGGTGTTGCCACGTGAAATATTTTATGCTAGTTAAATAATATATTTTGTTCTTAGAACTGTAATAACTTATTTTAAGGCAAAATATAGATACATTATGGAAATATGATGATTTTTTTTTTCCGCATAGTTTTAGACAATTATTTCTATTGGATTACTTTTCAGACTTTGTCATTGTATTGAAATAGAAAAATTTTAGAGAACATTAGCCACATTGTCAGACTGCCGTTTTCATGACGTATATTCGATAAAGTCCGTGTTTTTGTTCCAATTTTTTTTCTCAATGATGGCTCAAAAATATCAAAGAGTACAGACACAGAAAATGTTATTTGTTGTTCTTTTATACATTACAACCAAAATCAACATTTAGTGAAAGAGCACATTGTATTTTATTATAAGTTAAAACCAGTACGTTGCTAATGGCATAATTACCCAGATGAAGGACTAAACCAGGATACAGAATTCGCGCAGTCATTTTGTGGATCATAAAAATATTAAACAGGTCTGGTAGAGGAGAATTAGAAATTACACGACACGTAAAAGGCACTATATGTATCTACCACAGTAGTTTATAAAGACACCTAAATTGTACTAAATAGTTTTTTTGCAATATAAACACAACACTTAAAATTCTCAAAAATACACGAAAATAATCACAGAAAATAATGAACGATCCAGTTCTGCTCGCGTCAGGGCGTCAGCTGGATAAAATATGTTGTTTATACTACATTTGCGCACGCCCACAACCCGCCACGAGCTACAAGGAGACTTATTTGGTGAACGCTTGGGTGCATACCATTAGCAATATACTGGCAACAAATATATGGTGTACCCCAGCGGGGCCGTAGATCGACAATATTAACAATGGAACGAGGTATTCCTGGACCATTTTAATACTAATTTGTAGTAGAGCACCAAAAAAGGGAACCTAATTTTTTTAGCTGCTAATGTTCACATATTTCTCTTTATCTCAGGAACGAAAAGAGCTCTACTCAAGGTCAAATATCGTTGTATGTATTGAAGGGGTGCCACAAAAAACTTAATAAAATTAGTTATTAACATGTTCGGAGTGTGAGATATGTTGCAAATTAACAAGCCAAAGATGTCAAAATGTTTGTTAACATACACAATTGGCTTTTTCACAAAATTTTGGCAGCAGTTAGTGTCATATAAACGGTAGCTTCACAATGCTGTCAATGTTCTCCAAAAATTAGGATACCAAGAATAACAATCTTAAAAAAATACCATATTATTTTGTATTTATTCTCAACTAGCACCGATAGTAAACAATAACCTAACCACAAAACGCTCAATGCGACCGAAACAGGACTGCATTCAGCTTTCGCATTTGAATAAACACGTTTTCCGATTATATTGTAGCTTTATTTTGCACAACAAACTGTTCTATTCGTGTGTTTGAATGTTGAAGACAATGATAAAACTTGAATGATAGAAGAGGTTTGGACTTGCAACGTCATAATTTGTTTTTAAATCACAACGTTTCTCCAGTCGTTTTCACGTGAATACTATAAGTAAAGAAAAGTATTTTTGTTTAAAATAACTGTTATTTTTATTTATTTGCTCATAGAGCAGAAAGATCGACAAATAACTCAGCTCAAACTTTTTTCAACTTTTATTGCAGTGAATGGTCTTCTGTCAATAATTTCGTTGTTGCCACATGTGACACCTTTTATGCTAGTTAAATAATATATTTTGTTCCTAGAACTTTATTAGCTTATTTTAAGACAAAATATAGATAACACTTTGGAAATAATAAATTTGGACAATTATTTCTAATGGATTACTTTTCAGACTTTGTTATTGTTGGCATTATAATATAAAATTTTTAGAGATCATTGACACATTGTTAAGCTGCCGTTTTCATGACGTATATTCGATAAAGAGTTTTTGTTCCAATAGTTTTTATTTATTTTCTTAGTGATGGCTTAACAACAGATAATTTTATTCTTTGTTCCATTATATGCTATAACCAAATGCAAAATTTAGTGAAAAAGCACATAATTAACATAATTCTTACATATTGGGACCTTATACACTTATTCAGTGACCGGCAAAAGTTAGCGACATATGGAAAAAATGTTATTAGCAGAGTACAATAAGCTAAAAATCGATTTTGACATACGTCACGTAACTACTGGTATAAGGGCAAATTTTTAAAAAATTGTGAATTTATAAAAAGTTATGTATATATTACGTGTTAATTTTAATTTTTGTTTTTTATTCTGAATGTTAGGTCTGATGAGGCCCATAGTTTAGGGCGAAACATGTAACCCATTGAATAAATTATAAGACATGATTGAGACTTTGACTTTGAGTTTCCCCATTTTTAAAAATTAAAAGTCTCTTGGAGTAATGGGCTACTTCTTTGAAAGTTATGTAAGGTGACCAGATATCCAAAAAATGGATTGGAAAAAGTTGTTTGGAATTAAATTTTAGATCCAAATGCAAGATTTTAGATTAAAAAATTGGACAAAGCAATTTTTTTAAGTATTTTTTTATTAATTTACAAATTTACCCTTATAGGTATCTTGGCTAATACAAAGCCCATGTATGTATTTATGTGAAAATAAACAAATTTAATGGTGTTTTCTAAAATTGACACGGCAAAATCGAAAAAATAGGTTTTCGTTAAAAATATACTTATACTAAAGTACCCAGAAAAGGACCAATTTTGTTCTTTTTTAATCAATTTCGGCTGTTATTATAATCGCATTCAAATATCTCTAAAACATTGGTATTGCTGCTAGATGCAACACCAAGAATCCCGCGAAAACTCATTATTTCAATTTTGTTTTGTTAAATGTAGCAAACTCTACTTAAGTCTTAAGTACATACAATTACTGTCTGTCTGGATGGATGCACGTCAAAGCTTCTAATGTAATAATTTTTGATTCGAGTCAAGTCGTTGTTTAAATCGTATAATTTTTCAATTCTGTCAGGCTTTAGTTAAACTTCAAAATGAACATTTATTCTTTAACTGAATAATGGGACATATTTTCAGAATAGGTTCCAAAAAATTATTTTTCGCTTTCAAATTACTTTTAAAGCGTAAAATTAAAGTTCCTTGAAATGACAAAGGTTGTCAAAACGAATTTTACGTCAATTGACAGGTCCCTTTAGTTACCAACAGACCTACCTTATTTTTTTGCCTTAAATATATTTTTCTGAAAATCAATCGGAAATATTGAAATTTTTGATAATATTTTTGAAAGAAAAAGTCAATATTTCCTTACACTTAGTCGTTGCTAGGCAACGGAAAATAACTGTTAGGAAATATTTATTATTGTACTGTGAGGAAATATTATTTCTGTACGGCTACTGTGTTAAGCTTGCCAATTTAATATTGCTGTGTTTCCACAGTTACAACACAAATATTTAATGGCATCTTTTATTTGTGAACAAAGTTAATAATATTTATTTCAAAATTTTAACAAGTTCATTGTAATAAGTTATGTCCTTTTAATAATTTTCGAGTTACGGAAAAATAGTATGTATACCTGGTAGAAAAAGCCACATTCCCGGGCTCCGTATTATCAGTCTCGGCTTGCGCCTCGATATACAATCTCTACGGTCGTCCGGTAATGTTCAGTTTTTCCTACTAGGTATACAATGTACTATTTTTAAAGTTAATTCTCGACATTAAACTTTTTCCATATTTTTTTTGTCTAAAAAGTGTTACTTAGCAATTTTTCACTAATTTTGCCCAATTACTGTTCTAACTTTCAAAGCTATTTACTAGTAACGTAAAAAAAAATCAAAAATGCTCAAATTTAAAGTCTCGGCGGACCCTCAGGATATTTTTATTTTAAAAAGCAAGGGACCGACTTGGACCAAAAGACAAGTTTTAAGTACTATCGGAATTAAGAAAGGAGAAAATATTTTTTCGCTCCACCCTAATGCAGAACCGATCTTTAAGAAAAGTTTTTTCACTCTGCCAATAAAATTGTTTGTCACATATTGCGAACTTTTTGCCGTTCACTGTATATATGAAAATTTGTATTTTAAAAATATTTGCACAATCAGGCGGTAGAAATAACCCACTACAGAGCCCTCTCAAGTGTACAATTTTTTTATGAATAGACTGTACAAATTCTGCTTATACCACTAATAACGCTTTTATTACAAACTTAAATACTCTGCCAAAAAACCGTAATACATTAGGTACACCTCTTACTTGAACTTCAAAAAAAAATCCTCTTCCAAGTTTTCATTAACCAATAATTCTTACTATCTCTAGGAATTTGTACTTAAGGGTAGTATAATAAATAAAAATAACCTGAATGAAAGGTAACAAGATTTCAAGCATTTTAAAACGAAAATATAGTCGACTCTATTCTATACTTAATGACTTTCTGGAGGTTATTTTCAAAATGCAAATAATCTTAGTTGAAAACCGACAATACAGATATTTACAGTTTGCAATTTTTCTTTCACGCAAGAAAAGATTGCCTGCGAGTATGCGCAGAACGAGGCGATAAATCAGCTGGCGCAATTTGTATTGCTTGCAAGAAATATAACTCTGACCCTATTTTTATTGCAATAATTGCAGGCACAATTCTGGGTATTTTTTGGTGATTTATGGGACACCAACCTAAACATGAAAACTCCTGAAGTTTGTGTATGTTCTTTCTAACTTATAGTGGGTACCTTTTGTTTTTATTGGTTTGCTTTCGTATTCTGTAATGCACAAAAAAGCGCCGGTAAGTCCTAACCGAATGTCTTTATTTTAAAGGTTGGCAAGTGGTACATCACCTACGACCTTGGCAAGTCATTGCACGCTGTAAAACGAAGTGACATTTTTATTGCAACAATACTAATGGCTGAAAGATAACTTGCATGAAAAAAAAATTGCAAACTGTAAAGCGGCCTAATGTAATAACTATGAAAATAGTGTACAACATTTTTATTCGCACAATTAAAAATAACTCACGGTCAAATGTTAATACGATCAATGAAACTTTTAGTATATTAGATACTAAAAGCGGGTTGCATAAAGAAAAATTGTTCTCAGTTAACTTAACCGCGTATTAAAAAGACAAAATTTAATCAGAGACTAGCAAGGCCTACTGCGTGTTGCAAAAATTGCCTTAGATTTTGTAAAAGATGGCCGTCATCAGTGCTGTCAGATGCCAGTTCTTGTAAAATATAAGATTATTTCGCAACAAATACGAAGTTGGCCTTGCCAGTCTCTGATTAAATTTTGTTTTTTAAAACGCGGTTATGCTAATCGAGAACTATATTTCTATATGCAACCCGTTGTAAGGGAGTTAAAAGTTTAGTCCACTGTGAAATTTAGAACTTATTATTAAAGCTAAAACATTTGTATTCTAACCATAGGCGTACCCATTTTTACCAATGTATATTTTAAAATGCAAAACAAAAAGTGGAACTCATTAACAATTAATATTGCCCAATTGCCTATTTTGAAAAGGAATGTTCTATATTAAACGTGGTCCGCCGCGCGACACTGTTCCGTAGGTAAGTTGCATCCCATTAATAAAACCAAACCAACACCGCAATGGTAGACAGCTCGCAAACATTTCCGACCGTTCGCAGCAGTTTGGGGGATTCTTATGCTGCTTGTCCTTGTCTGCCCGCTGCGATGTGACGCTTTGTTATTTCAACTCCGTCGTTGCATCTTTACTTATTATATGCCAGTTAAATTTTTTTTTATTTAAAATAAAAAATACAACTTTTACCAGTAACAAGACCTAATCCTTTTATGTGTGTATTAAGTTAAATACATATACAGGGTGTCCTTGTAATGACTGTACAACGGTTCACCACAAATCCTTTAACCAAAAATAAGGCAATCTAGGCAAACTTACCTATATGCAATGTTGCTTCGTTTTGCCGCTACAGGGCGCTAAAGTTTTAAAATGAATATCGTTTGTCCGAAATAATTTCTAAAAACCTTTATCGATCTCCACTAATTTTGGGACTAAGAATCACCACTATTAATAGCGTGTTTAGAAGTATGCGCCATCTTTTTTTAATACCTGCACATTTAAAAATGGCGTGTGATTGGTAAATATGTTTGTAGTTTTATTACCTCCCGTATAAATGACTTTAATTTTGTCTAAGACTAACTGACTTCATGTTGAAACTTTTTTGTTTCTTATAAAATTTTAGCCGGACATGCAGTTTCTCTACAAAAAAATTATTTACGATACCTTGTAATTCATCATTGCTGTTTAGTGTTTATTCAGAACGAGAAAACATGAACATTTTTTAAATTCTAAATAATTACCAACTAATTAGATTTTTTTAACAATTGTACTTTGGGCATCGTACTGGGCTTGTTTTAAAATAATCAGCAGCATTGATAATTCTTTGCAATTAGGTAATCTTTTCCGTAGCGATGGGGGAAGCATACTTGATTTAAGAGCGCCCACAGAAAATAGTCCAGAGGCGTTAGATCTGGGGTTTATGCACGATGGGGCGCCATTCCATTTTGGTATCAACGTTTTTAAATGAAAGATATTCTAATAGATGGATCGGAAGAGGTAACGATGCACCCGTAAATTGGCCACCAAGATCCCCAGATCTAACGCCTCTGCACTATTTTCTGTGAAGTACTATTAAATCAAAAGTGTATGCTTCCCCCATCGCTGTTAGTTAAGTTATTGCAAAGAAATATCAATGCTCAATGCAATCGATAAAGGCGTTTAGAAATTATTCCAAAAAAAACTATATTCATTTGAAAACTTTAGCGCCCTGTAGCGTCAAAACAAAGCAACATAGCATATAGGTAAGTTTGCCTAGATCGCCTTAGTTTTGGTTAAGGAATTTGTAGTAAAGCGTTGTACATTTCAAGGACACCCAATATATAGACCTGTTCAACCAGCGTAGGTCGACAATGTACCTTATAGGGCTTAGAGCAACTAATATAAGTAAAAAATG
Organism: Polydrusus cervinus; assembly: GCA_935413205.1. Classification (NCBI taxonomy): domain Eukaryota; kingdom Metazoa; phylum Arthropoda; class Insecta; order Coleoptera; family Curculionidae; genus Polydrusus; species Polydrusus cervinus. Next base: position 44,279,577 of record OW284516.1, on the reverse strand, counting down.
TAGGGCTGGAAATACTGTTGAATAGGCTAGATATATGTTATTTACCCTAAACTTCCTTTGTAGAAGACGTCATATGCAGTTCAAAGTAAATGGTGTTACCTACGCCAATTAAACAGGCATATCGTACGTGCGAACTTAAAGGGGATTTCTACTGTGATGGTTTTCAAAAAATCGAAATTTTTTTACGACATTTTTCGACTCTCTATAGCCTCTAGAATAACCGTGTGTAAACGTTCTTACCAAATCTACTCCAAAAAAAAGTTGCATCCAATTTTATGATTGCCGGTCAAGGCCAGGCTCACAAAGAGGCAGGAAGAATCAGCTCGTTTATCGTTTTTCGAGAAAGAGGAGGGTGTAATTTACGGGCCAGGCATCGCAGACTAAGTGACAGTGAGACTATTTTGTTGTGAGCCACCGTTGAAACTTTAAAGTTGTTTTTCTCGAAACCCTGTTTTTCGCGCTGGCGGAAAGTACTTCGGTATGTTCAAATTATCAGAATTAAATGATTTTGGTCTTAAAATGCTCAGAATACAAGTGGTTATAGCCCCCTCTAGAATCAAGTATTTTGCGATATTACAGAAAATGTTACGGCCCTTAAAATACAAAAAAAATGGTAAATTTTCAAAAAAAAAATTTTTATTTCGCGCCATTTACTCGAGTTTTGACTTGATCCTAGTGGGGGCTATAACTACATGCTTACAATTGAAGAATCTGGGTCAATTTTATTTTTGTCATGAATAGAAAAATTTATTTGAATTCCGCCAGCAAGTTACGTTTTTTTTTTGAGGTGGTAACTTCAGCACCCTGTAGCACCCTCAAGTTTTTAATTTTTTGGGGGTTGAAAATTTTTTTTTGGTACATCTGATATTTAATAAAAAGAATTGAAAACTTGTTTTTCTGCATTTGTCTTATCCCCAGAAAAAAATCGTAAAGAAACTATGAAAATAGGACCATCACAGCAGAAATCCCCCTTAAAAAACTGACAAATAGAGAGGTCTTGGTTTGTACCTATAGTAGGCCCGGTGGATCTTTACCCATATGCGTCAGCGTTCAACGATCAATCAACCACCTGATTTACAACTGTCAATCTTTTTTGCTTGTTATATTTCGTTACACTGTTTCCGTTTATCCAAAAATCGGCCAAACCTGGCCCAAGTGCATCCGGAGCACAGACGGGTCCTCGGAAAAAAAATCTAAAACGAAAAATAAGAGTACTTTACTCTTGAAAAACTTTTAAAAAAATTGAATATTGAATCTCCCCTCCATGCAATACAGTTTTTTCAATTTTAATGAGCGCTTTTTTTTAGTTTAAGGAGACACAGAAACTTTTATCAATAATAAAAAAGTTTTCCAAATGGAACGAGAATTTTACCGGTCACTGCTAATCAAAAAACAAAAAAAAATGACAATGGAATTTATGATTAGGTTGCACAACTAACTAGAAGTTCTAAATTCCACGATGGACTTAATTATAAATTCTTGTAACAACGAGGTGGTTAAAATCTTGTTTAATTTAAAAATTACAACTCGCGTTCTCTGGCAGAGGATTTAAGTTATCAGTAACATCACCCACTTCCCCATAACAATTCAAGTTAGATACCTAAAAGACGTCCCTGTACACGACGAAAAATCCGCATTTTCTAAAAAAATAACACATTCATTCTCACTTAGACGACACAGGCACGCGCACAAAATTGTTTGAGTCTTTTAATTATCTACTTATGATGGAACTGCAGTTGGCAGTGTCCACATCGAAGTCCAGCACTAACAGCTTCGTTTCTTCGGTGCCGTTCCGACTGCCCACCGCGCACACCAGTTTGGTTTCGTTCGCGCGAATTCGCCAGACGACGCCGCCAGACCCGCCGCTGTCCAATGCCACCAGATTTCGGATAAAATCCCCCGTTCTGACGTCCCAGAGTTTAACCGTTCCGTCGTCGGATGATGTTATCACAAATCTGTTGTTGAACTGGAGGCAGGTTACTGCTGACTGATGTTTATTCGGACCTGAAAAATAACTGTTTTTAATGCAGGAGAAAAGATATTTTGGCTCGTTACTATAATATAAACAATATTGTCTACTTAATTGTAGTAGAGAAGGAGTATTTTTCCCATGAGCTAATGTTAAGCGGCAATAGAATTATTTAGTTTGGCTTTACTGTATTTTTTTAGGTATACATATGTTCATTTCTCGAAATTAAAGTGGTGGTACCGCAAGCTGCTCGCTTGCCATACCCGCCTTGTCTATAATGTAAAAAATGGCGTATGTAGTTAAGTTTGGGTAAATAGGTTTATATGGTATTCTGGCTTTATTTGCAAAGATAAAGAAAAAATAATTTTACTTTTCCGTTGCCCTATTTTGTGGTTTGTGTCTTTGTGTAATAATACTGTAACCAAATATCAACGTTTCGACCCTACAAAAACATGTTCAATCTTCATATTCGGAAAAAGTATAATAATTGTGGAACTTCAAATGAACTGCCATCATGCATTAAAAACGAATATTTTAAAATATGTAAAATGAATTAACCTCGAAAACTACTTATCCGGTATGAACAAAATTTGCTATATGTATAAAAAATAAATTATAATTTCTGGAAAAATATTTTAGAAAGAAATATACGCATGTCCGCTTTGACAAATTGAATCATTATAATAACTCGAAAATGACTTAACAGATCTATCCGATATTTGGTATGTGTATTTAATAGAATTTAACCACTAAAACTACTTATCCGATCTGAAAAAATTTTTGTATACCTATATAAAATGAGTAAAATTCTCGGCGCTGCAATTAAAGTACGACAGGGAATGCGCCGTGGCCCAAACGCCAATAGTCAAGGCGCCACAGGCGCAAAAACTTTTGGCGCTGCGGCTCAAACGTCAAGTGACAAGGCGCCACAGGCGCAAAAACTTTCGGCGCCGCAGGCGCAAAAACCTTCGGCGCCGCGGCCCAAACGTCCATAGACAAGCGGCCCAACGTTTGACAGGCAATGCGTCACGACTCAAACGTTGACAGATACAGTTTTTTTTTCTATAAATTATATTTGGAAACGTTTTATTTACAAAGATGCAGAAGAAATATTTTTCCTCCCCATTGCCACATTCCGCTTCCTATATTGTTATTAGATATCAAGTCCAATGTTTTGACCCTAGAAAAACATCTTCAATCTCTATATTTGGAAAAAGTAAGATATAAATCAAGGGTTAAAATTTGATGTAGATACGCATAAAATTAATTTACTTTAAAAACTGACCTACCCAAAATTTGATGAACGCATATGAAATAAATTTACCTCGAAAACTACTTAACCGATCTGAACAAAATTTGGTATTCGTACGTAAAAGGCGTTTATAATTAAAAAAAAAATTAAGAAATACCAGTAACTGCAGTTTTGTCCGCCCTGACAAATTGATTCTTTATAGTCACTCGAAAACTACTTAACTGATCTACCCTAATTTTGTCAGTCACAATTCCTTTTTAAAAATCCTCCAAATTTCTACCTGTTTTAAAAAATAGGCAACCCACTTAACAACTTATTCTAGTAGCTTTCTTCCATCTACGTACCTGACAAAGTTTGCAAGCATTGTCCAGTAACAATGTCCCACACCTTGACAGTCGAATCAGCGTTGCCGGACACCAATATGTTGTTTCTCAGTTCCATCCCAGAAGTAAGGGACTGGTGACCCATAAGCGTATGTTTGCAGGCTCCCGTTTCTACCTCCCATACCCGTATGCTGGTATCGAGTGAACCACTCACCACATGAACACCGTCAAACTAGAAATAGTAATATAAATCTTGAAGGCTCTTATTATGTGAGTAAATTAAATTGTACTTCTATACAAAGGAAAATAAATGAAAAAGCATCAGTCTTCTTTCTCACAAAATTCATTTAATTGGTTAACCGGTTTCGAACAAATTAAATGTTCTTCATCATAATAACTTAAGAACTTTAATTAAAAATCGACTCAATGCTGCTTACCCAGCATACCTGAGAAAAGTAGAAAATAGTGTCAGGAATAATCCTAGATACTTTTGGTCATATTTAAAAAAATTTAAATAGGCCAGACCTTCTGGATGAGATGACACTGGACAATAAAATGTTTGCTGGTGCGAGGGACGTTGCTGATGGGTTTGCAACGTTCTTCAAGTCAGTATTTGTTGATGATAACAATACAAGTCGTAACGCAACTGAATTAAAATCATATTTTGTATTAAAGTCATTTCACTGGCCAGAAAGCCGTAATGAAAATAAAACCTAATAAAGCTATTGATCCAGATGGGATTCCTTCTTATGTCTTAAAGGTCTGTTGTGAGTTTTTGAGTCATACTCTTTAACTATTATTTAATTTAATACTTAAAACCTTTATCCTGGTATTTTCAAATTCGAAAAAGCTGTCCATTTTCTCCAAGAGACCTGATTTAAGTATAAATAATAAATCCCACAATTAAAGAATTTTTTGAGACCGGGACTTTGTGGGATTTATTATTTATACTTTATCCTGGTAGGTGGAAGCTTAGTAAGCTCATTCCAATTCATAGGAATGGCTCCAGGCAGGATATTAAGAACTATCGCCCAATAACTATTGTACAGTAATGGGCTAAAATATGTAACAAATTCATTTAAAAACCAGGTATTAATTTTGTGAAAAAACGCTCGGACACGTCGATTATAATTTTTCCTTCCGGATTTTTGCCTCAAATATAAATTATACAGGGTGTGTCAAAAAGTAGATGTAGCAAAATTCTTTGCTATTTTAAATAGAACCCTATTTTTTTCAGTAGAATTTTAAATTCTACGTCAAATTCTGCGCATAATTCATGTAGCATACCATATCCTTATTTCTAACGGTTTTAAAGAAAAATTACAGTATTGTGACAAAAATTATTTTTTCCAGGTTTATGTATTAAATTCCCTGACTTTCCATGACTTCCCTGGCTACTTTTCAAATTCCCTGACTTTCCAGGTTTTCCAGAAAAGTGGGAACCCTGCTATATGTCGTTTACACTTTTGCAGGATTAATTGCAAGAAGTACTAAAGACTTCAATGTTAATGTCAGCCTTTATTTGTTTGACACCTTGGTGATACCAATTTTGGAATATGGCAGCTTAATTTGGTCTCCTCAGTATAACCTTTTGACGAAGTGCAGAGAAAGTTCTGGAAATGCATGCATTACAGAAAGTTTGGGATTTATCCTCTTCAGGGTTGTAAGCTAAGCCATGTTACCAGCTGGTATTGCGAATACCACGTAATTTACTCGCGTCTATATCCCAATCCGCTGACAAGGTCAGGCGTATGGCGGGAAATTTAAAATATAGGTAGAAATGGATTTAATTATTTTTTTTACGTCACGGTGATGAGTCATAGTCGAGGTATTAAGTTTTCTTACAAGAACAGTTTGCCGGTTTGTTAATGTGTGGCCTTGTGGGGCATAATTAAAATGGAGGGGCAGGTTATTAATCAGTAAGTTTTGTTATGGCATGCGGCTGACACAAAATATTAAATATTTTGAAAGTAAAAACCTTTTTTTAAATAGTAGAACAGTTTATGTGTGCACAGAATGTAGAAGGGAAAGCAGTATAAAATCAAATATTAATGTCTTCATATGATAGTTTTAAGAAGATTGGTGTCTACATCAAGAAACAGGGTGCGCTCTAAACTTAGTGCGTTAAGAAAACGTCATAAAATAGCTGAACAGATAGCCCACACTATTGAAATTTTTGAAGACAATTCTGAACAGAAATGGTTTATTGCTTCATCTAAGAACACATACAGGGTGGCCCATTTGTCTGACAAAGTAATATACCCTCTCTACTATTCAAGATATACAAAAAATGTTTTTATAAAAGTTGTAAGGTATAAAAAAACATATGTTCTAAAATTATTTTTAAACATACAGGATGGTCCAAAAAAGTAGGACAATAAAAAGATACATTTTTTTAAACGGAACACCCTATATATTTTAGCATTTTTTGTTTCCTTACAAAATTGTCCATATGACGCATTATTTAGTTTTTTAATTTTTTGCAACGTTGCCAAACAAAATGCAAAATTCTTAAAATTTTGGAAAAAACATGATAGTAAAAAAGTACCTGTATTTCTCAATAAGAGTATCGAAAATCGAAAATTTCTTGTAAGCTCTTAAGTTTAGGGATAGATAAACTGTCTTAAATCTTTAAGTACTGAAAATTTTGTACAGGGTGTTTTCTGTTGACATCCAAATATACAAAATTTTAAAATACAATAACTCTGTTTTTTAAAATGAAACACCCTATTTTTATTAGGCTCGTCTGATAGATATTGTAAGTATCTTTTATTATTAAGTCATGCCTATACCTAAATTTACTAGTTTTGGCAATATTTCGATTTTTATTTAAATTTTGGTGAAAAAAACTATAGTTTTTTATTTTTCTAGCAAGCTTTGACTAGCAAAGTCAAAACAAATGTAATTCAATATAATGTCATATTTATAATTATTATATTTATATTTATAATGTTTGTAAACTTATTTTCAATATCAAGTTGCGTAATAAAAACAAAATTTTATTAAATTAAATAAATACGTAACTAACTATGGTTATCGATTTATTTTAATATGGGATAATATTTAATTACATTTGTTTTTAGTTTGCTGGTCATGGCTTACTAGAAAAATAAAAATTATAGTTTTTTTTCACCAAACTTTTAATAAAAATCGAAATATTGCCAAAACTAGTAAATTTAGGTATAGGTATGACTTAACAATAATAAAAGATAGTTACAATATCTATCCGACGAGCCTAATAAATATAGGGTGTTTCATTTTAAAAAACAGAGTTATTGTATTTTAAAATTTTGTATATTTGGATGTCAACAGAAAACACCCTGTACACAATTTTCGATACTAAAAGATTTAAGACAGTTTATCTATCCCTAAACTTAAGAGCTTACAAGAAATTTTCGATTTTCGATACTCTTATTGAGAGATACAGGTAATTTTTTACTATCATGTTTTTTCCAAAATTTTAAGAATTTTGCATTTTGTTTGGCAACGTTGCAAAAACCTAAAAAACTAAATATGGCGTCATATGGATAATTTTATAAGGAAACAAAAAATGCTAAAATATATAGGGTGTTCCATTTAAAAAAATGTATCTTTTTATTGTCCTACTTTTTTGGACCATCCTGTATGTTTAAAAATAATTTTAAAACATATATTTTTTTGTACCTCACAATTTTTATAAAAACTTTTTTTTGATATCTTTAATAGTAGAGACGGTATATTACTTTGTCAGACAAATGGGCCACCCTGTATAGTACTTCAGCCCTTGAATATTATACAGTCGAACGTATTAGTGACACTTAAGATATATGCCAATGCAATTTTAATGGCAATGAATGTAAATGCTGTCTTCACACATATTCTTGCAGTTGTCATGATTATGCCATACAGTATAACATGTGCAAACATATACATATGGTTTGTATAAGATACCCTCCTGAACCACAAAAAATATTTGCATTGAAGAAAACAATGTAGAAAATTCTTTATTACATATTAATCAGCATAAAAGTTTACATGATAATTATGAACATACATTTATATCCAGCCAACTTCATCAAACCACCAGAAATACCCTTGAAACAGAAAAAAAGTAGGCTCTATAAAAATTCAACATTATAACAAGTTTAATATTGAGTAGCAATAATTTGGAAGAAATTTCTTATGCATCAAAAAACGCCACATCCATCATTTCTGGTATTAATGCAGTAAAAACAACAATAATCCCTATGGTTTCTTCTAACAATGACCCTCATAACAAAAAGTCGGAATTACAAAATCGAAGACTGTCAACACCGGCCACATCTTTGGATTCCTTAAAACGTACAAGCAAAATGTAAATAGAATACCGTAATATAAAAAAAAAATTTACATGTAATAATTGAACTCATTTTTACCTATGTAAATTTCAAATATCCCGCCATCGCACTATTCGCACTATTAATATTAATATCTCGACTATGACTCAACACCGTGAGGTGAAAAAATTATTAAATCCATTTCAACCTATATTTTAAATGTCCCGCCATGCGCCTGACCTTGGCAGCGGACTGGGATATATACGCGACTCGTAAACTCCTCACCACTTTCCCTTTACTCGATTGACAACAATTTCTACAGAAAACTGTGGCCAAATGTTTTTTTTTACCTGTAGTGAATAAACTCGATTGGTATGACCCTGTAGAGTATGCAGGCATTCTTCAGTCTCAGGTTTCCACACTTTAACCATGTAGTCGTACGCGCCGGACACGACCAACCTCCCATCGTATTGCACACAGCGAACGGCAGCCAGATGGCCGACCAACACGTGAAGGAACTCTCCCGTTTCGATATTCCAAACTCGGAGGGTTGCGTCTCTGGATCCACTCACCACCCTGAAAAGTAAAAGAAAATTAAATACATTAAGGGCTAAACCAATTTAAATAAAAAACGGGTTTCGTCCCCTGAAAGGGTGGTTCCCAATAGACCTGATGGAGCAAAACGGAAGTCGGATTTGAATTCAACGCCTGGAAAACATATATAGTCTATTTCAGAAAGGTGTAGAGTAATAAAATGCGAATTTCCGTCCAGTTCGGCTCAATTTCCGTGTCGGCCATAGGCGCATGTAAATTTTGTGGATTAAATTATTTATGATAATTAACCAGAGAAAAAAAAGAAGATAATTTGATAAAGAAGTAACTATTAGCTGTAGCAAATTTGCACAAACATCCTTTTATGAAATATGCCGTGGAAGATATAGCTGAAAAACATAGTGTAACTGTGCTACGCACACCGCTATGTCATTGCGAACTAAATCCTATAGAACTTATATGGGCGCAAGTGAAAGGATTTATAGCAAGACACAACACGACATTTAAAATGAAAGACGTTAAGCTACTGTTTGATCAAGCCATTAAGGCAGTGACACCAGAGAACAGGCGAAAAGCAGTCCATCATGTCATTAAAGAAGAGGAGAAAATGTGGGATCTTGACCGTCTCATCGATCGGACGGTCGACCCGTGAATTATAACGTCAAGAGGAGATGACAGTTCCTCAGATGACGAATTTATTATGCTTTTTTTATAATTTAATTTCTGCATAATGTATTTTTTTGTTTAATAAAAAAATAAGTGTACCTAATACTATATGCATAATGCACGCCTTTGTCACACAATATTCAGTGTTTGTGAATTAATAACAATAGACAAAACATATAAATTGACCCCAACCCGTGTGGTACTACCTGCACTTGATGAAAATAAAGAGTTTTACAATGAAATCAATGCCAAATTATGAAAGTGGCTTAAATATTCGTTCTTCTTCTGTAGTCCCTTTGCATACCTAATGAGCTTTTATCACTTTACACCTTTCTGAAATAGACTATAGACACCAGGATCTAGTCCAGTGGACATTATTTTTTTCTTTTCCAGTCTCACGAAAAATTTGGGAAACTTGTACGAGTACTAAAAGACAAATTCAGCGATATAGGGTTTGTAAAAAATAAAATCAGGCATTGGTCTTTTGAAAATTGGAAAAGTGTTATCAAATGTTTAATCGCAATCATTCCATATTTATAAATAAGTGGATAGGGAGGACAGGCGAATTAATTAAGTGGCCTGCAAATTCCCGGACTTCACCCCTTTAGGTACAATGAGTCAATTGTTGACTAAGTGCTATGCAAATTAGCTCATCCTTCAGGCTCTCCAAAAGGTAACATTAGGACTGATCAGGGGAAATTAGTGGGTATGGCAAAAAATAATACAATAACGCTACACTAATAAAGATGAAACCCGAGTTTTAATAAACATGTGACAATTTTGAAAAACCATCCCGGTCTGTAGAAGGATGTTGTGTCTTATCTTACTATACCGGGTGTTGCATAGTCGAGCGGGACATAGGAAATCCCATGTAATTTTAAATGGGGTCAATTATTGGCTTCCCTAATTATTTTAGAGAAAAATTCTATTTAGGTTTATTAAAGAGCACTAAAACCCACATTCAAAAGAATAACTTTAGATATTTTTGATGAGCCCGTTTACGGGTTATCGCCGATTTCTTTTTAACTATTTCTCCTTTTTATGGCCCCGTATTTGCGGGCACCAGTCAAGGTAAAAGATGACTGTCAAATAAAGTTGTCATTTTGAAATGTGTGCTTTATTGTTATAAAAACTCGTACATCGAAAATATTAGCCATGAATTACACTTCTGAAGAAAAAATATTGATGATCAAATGGTATTATCAAGGAAATAGTTATCAAAATGTGTCAGACATGTTTGCTGCTCTGTATTCGAATAGATCGATACCTGCAAAATCTACAGTCGAAAAGACTATCAAGAAATTTGAGACAAAAGGCACTGTAATAAATGACTGCAGATGTGAAGAAAGGCAGGAACAAAGAAGAAATGCAAGAAATGATAGGGACTTGCAAAGGCAGGAACAAAGAAGAGATGCAAGAAATGATAGGGACTTGCAAGTTTTATTGTGCGTGGAATAAATGATGGGAAGATCAGCTCAAGGAAACTTGAGGATGACATAGGATTATATCACACCACAGCGTTACGAGCTTTGAAACGACATAAATATTATTCATACAAATATGAAAAGCACCAAGAGCTAAGAGATAGGGACGAAATACGACGACAATAGTTTTGTTTTGGTATGATTAAAAGAGCAAACATGGATAGGGAATTTTTACAAAACATTTGTTTCACTGACGAATGCACATTTACCTTAAACAATGAACCCAGTGTTCAAAATTATCGATATTGGAGCAAAGAAAACCAACACAGGTTTGTCGAAACAAGGACGCAATATCCACAAAAAGTTAATGTTTGGGCTAGGATTTTCGGAGAAAATATTATCGGGCCATTATTTCTTACACAAAATTTAAATGCAGAATATTTTTTGGAACTACTTGAAGATCATATTTTACCTACTTTACATGAAGCCGCCAGGGAAAATCAGGAAGTTTGGTACCAAATGAATGGCTGCCCGGCACATAGTACCCTGGCTGTCCGGGAATATTTAAACCGTGCTTTTAATGGAAATGTTATTGACTTAAATCATACAGTAAATTGGCCAGCCAGGTCTCCTGATTTATCGCCAAATGATTTCTTTCTCTGAGGCCATTTAAAAAACAGGATATACAAAGATAAAAAATACCCAAATCTAGATGAGTTAAAAAATGCTATTTCTGCCGAATGCAATAGAATTTCAGTTTACCAACTAGCGAATGTAAGAAGAGAATTTTATGATCGCCTCGGTTATTGTCTAGCAGTCAATGGGGGAATATTTGAACATCTTCTTAAATCCTAAAGTTCTAACAATTTAATAGTACCTACCTATTAATTAGTAAAATATTGAAACATGTAAAATGTCATAATTAACCTTGTAATTGGATACTTTATTTTAGTTTTATTCAGATTAATTTGTACTCATAAATACACCTTTAATATTTTCGATGTACGAGTTTTTATAACAATAAAGCACACATTTCAAAATGACAACTTTATTTGACAGTCATCTTTTACCTTGACTGGTGCCCGCAAATACGGGGCCATAAAAAGGAGAAATAGTTAAAAAGAAATCGGCGATAACCCGTAAACGGGCTCATCAAAAATATCTAAAGTTATTCTTTTGAATGTGGGTTTTAGTGCTCTTTAATAAACCTAAATAGAATTTTTCTCTAAAATAATTAGGGAAGCCAATAATTGACCCCATTTAAAATTACATGGGATTTCCTATGTCCCGCTCGACGATGCAACACCCGGTATAACTTACTTGTTTCCATGCAGGTGCATACACCGAACCGTCGAAGTATGGCCGTACAAAGTGTGACGACAGACGCCAGTCTCAGCATCCCAGACCTTCAGCGTCCTGTCAGTACTGCCGCTGATAATAATGTTGCCAGACATTTGTGACGACCAAACGCCTCCTGTATGCCCGCCCAAGGTTCGCAAACACTAAAACAAAAATATACCTATTTAGTTCACATACCTAGGTGCAACTATATATATATAAGAAAGTGTAAAGTCATATTCTGTGATAAGAGATGGTAAATTTATTTATTTGTTACATTGTTATTATTATTTATTGATTGATTGAATAAAGTTTTAGAATATAGTAGCAAAGGTAGAGTAACTAGCGGTGTTTAACGTGTCCAAATAAAAAAATAACGGATTCCGTACGTAAGTCGGTATATTGTACAATAAAACAAATTTAAAAACCTAGCAGAGATGCAAAACTGGGTATTTGTTCCGATCTGTCATATGCAAAACTCGTTAAAGTTGCCGTGGACTAATCACGTTGCTAGAGCTAGATGAAAACTATACCACAAATATAATTTATAAAAAAACTTTCTTAATTTTCCCACTTTTAAAAGTTTTCACTATTGCAAATTATTATAATCTGGTACACAGACGGCTCCAAAACCAAAGAGGGTACCGGAGCGGGGATACAAGGAGTAAGACCGGAGAAAAATGGGAGTCTTCCACAGTGTTCCAAGCAGAAATCTACGCCATATTGCAATGTGCGTACGAAAGCAATAGGAGGGCTTACCTCAATAAGCGGATCCACATTCTGACAGTCAAGCAGTCCTTAGATCGCTAATATGCAACAAGGTAACTTACTTCAAGACTGGTATGGGAATGTCAAGAGGAACTGGAGTCCCTGGCAAAAGTAAACAAAGTAATACTGCAGTGGGTACCAGGACACGAAGGTATTACAGGAAATGAAAAAGACGATAAACTTGCAAGGCTCAGAAAATACATTCATTGGTCCAGAACCGGCACTCGGAGTACCAAGGTGCAAAGTACGAGATGCCATAAAGCGATGGATCAGGAGTGAGCACAAAAGCCAATAGAACAACAGACAGGAATCACACCACAGCAAAAGCTTCATTGGGGATCCAGACCCAAGACTTACGAAATAGTTGCTTCAAATCAAAAGGAATCAGCTGAGAACCATTACAGGAATTCTGACAGGACACATGGCTATCAAGAACCATCTGCACAGGATGCAACTGTACAATGGAGACCTTGACTGCAGATTATGCAGACAAGACAGGGAAACTGTACAGCACATAGTTTGCCATTGCGAGTCACTAGATCGGAAGAGGCAACAAGTACTCGGCCAACCAAAACTGGAACCAGAGGACATCCTTACTCTCTCTCCGGTTGACCTACACAAACTAGTGCAAGGAACTGGGATCACGGAGTGGGTGTAACAACCAAACAGGGTGAGCATAATGGGCCAAACCTGGCCTAAGTGCATCACGTTGCTACTATACACCTCACGTGACAATCACCTGTTTTGTTTGTTTATGCTTTCTGGTGTCAGTATTTACTTATTATTTTAAAAGAAAGAACGTTACATTTGCAAAATGTACACTGTTAGAGGTATTTTATAAGGAGTTTATTTCGTTTTTTTAATGTATTATTATTATCTAACATAGAATGCTTGCATGCGCGACAGCGCGGCTATGCGGGTAATCTATGACCACAATTGTGTCAAAGCCAATTTTAGATATTCTACCCGTTTATAATTTTCCCGGGTCTTTTAAACGTAAAAAAAACGTTAACATGTTTTTTTCTCGAGCAATATAAAAACTACTTTTTACATCACTAGATTAACACTAACAAGCGTATGAGGAGATCACATTAGGACAATTTTTGAATGTAATAATTACTTACCTTTCCGGTGATCGCTGACCAAACTTTCAACGTATTATCATCAGATCCACTGACAATCTTGTTGTCAGAAAACTGCAGACAGGTGATGACATGGTCGTCGTGACCTTTCAACATTTTCGGAGTTCGGATCGGCTTCGACCTCCAGTTCGTTTCTATGGCTTGCTGACGCATATAAGCGGCCTGAAACAATTTTTTTAAGTATACAATGACGAGCAGAAAGTGAACGCCTAAAGGCCAAGATCCAATAATTAAAAAATAAGCAATATTCAATAAAAAACACGTAATAAGAAATAAAAAATATAATATAAATATTAATTCTTGCTGCTTAAAACTTGATTGGTTTGTACGTGTCAAAATTTATTTCTGTTGCTTGGTGACGATCGTTATTTTTTTTTGCATCATCAATTACGCTGGTGATTCAATGAAAACGCAATATGTTCTGTAAAATAATTTGCTGTCTAGTCCTAGGCTGATAGTTGCTGATGTGTTGGGGTAAATGCATGTTAACTTCAACAGGATGCTTCTGTAGAAAAATAAAATTTACCGCCAGTTACATTTCTTTTGTTTTATTTTTCATTCCAAAAACATTTTACCCTCGTAGCTTGGATGTCCTGTGTTAACGAATTTTATTTAAATATACCATTTTGTCTTATGGTATTTTAGGCGGATATACCTAAATTATATTCTTAATCATTGAAATATATGGGATATTCCGTCTAGTTCGGCTCAATTTCGGTGTCGGCGATAGGCGCAGGTAAATTTTGTGAATGAAATTATTTATCATAATTAACAAAAAGAAAAAAAAGAAGATAATTTGATAAAGAAGGAACTATTAGCTATAGCAAATTTACACAAACATCGTTTTATGAAATATGCCGTAAAAGATATAGCTAAAAAACATAGTGTAACTGTGCTGCGCACACCGTCATATTGCGGACTAAATCCTATAGAACTTATATGGTCGCAAGTGAAAGAATTTGTAGCAAGACACAACACGACATTCAAAATGAAAGACGTTAAGCTACTGTTTGTTTAAGCCATTAAGGAAGTGACACTAGAGAACTGGCGAAAAGCAGTCCACCGTGTCATTAAAGAAGACAAGAAAATGATCGATCGCATCGTCGACCCGTTAATTATAACGTCAAGAGGAGATGACAGTTCCTCAGATGACAAAGAATATTATGATTTTTATAATTTAATTTCTGTACAATGTACTTTTTGTATTTTGTATTTTTTTATAATGTTTATTAAAAATAAGTGTACCTAATACTATGTACATAATGCACACCTTTGTAACACCATTTTCAGTGTTTGTGAATGGATAACAATAGGCAAAACATATAAATTGACCTAAACCCGGGAGGTACTACCTGCACTTGATGAAAATAAAGAATTTTGAAATGACATCAATGCCAAATTATGAAAGTGGCTTAAATATTCGTTGGGTCACTCTGTAGTCCCATTGCATTCCTAATGAGCTTTTATTACTCTACGCCTTTCTATTAAAAAAAATTGTTCAAAATTTAAAAAAATTATAAAATCAAAATATTTTAAAACTTACAGGATTTATATGATCTTGCGACATAATCCACACAATGACACGCCTTGGTCAACAAAAACAATGAAACATTACTACAATAACTACGTAGAACCTTTTACAAATTATATTTGTATTAATCACAGTGTAACAAAAACAAACTATTTTATCGGACACGTCGATGATAGATAACTGCATCTGCACGGAAGCTAGTGTTGCCAATACTTTTGGAAAACATTTTTGAAGGCTAGACATAAAAATTACCGATTTTACCAAAAGGTTACCGATTTTCTTCTTCGATCAAAAAAGACTTTTAAAAACACCACTTCTACACTATGTAGATCTTATCGTAAAGAGTGGTTAAATTAAAAAAAAAATTAATGTTGCTAATTTCCTAAAAAATATGGCCAATATGGTCCATTACCGACTACCGAAAAACCAGTAAAAATATGGTAGATTCCGGTAGTTACCGACCGTTTGGTAACCAGAGCGTAGTACGCTCTATTGCACGAGCTGTACAGCTTGCTCTTTTCGGATACAATCTGGGCGTCATGGACCATCGTCGCGTCGCACAGTGTTTTGCGTAATACAATCTAGTCTAAGTGGACAAAAAAAAGCGATTTATTAATTTTGAAAATTTAGCAATCGAATATTATAAATAAACCTTGAATGTTACAATGTCATTAATCGTCTGTGTCTTAAATTGTATTCTGGTTAATACAAACATATTGATAAAGTCCAAGGCCGACTTGTTATCAATAATGTAAGTAAACAATGTAGGGGTGGTTGGAAATTAGTATTGTAATAACAGGTACAACTTAAATATAAGTATTTATTTAGATAAAAATGGATTATTAAAAACGAAGAAAACTGGTGAAAACCGTCGATATCCTAACTTAGGCCGGAGATACAAAAAAAAATAATATATAATAATAAAATTGTGTGACGGGAACCGCTATTTTAATAAATTACGTATCGCAAGTTAAGGAACACAAATATGATTTAAAAGGGTTAAATGAACGGTTCCTGAGATATTGTGGGAGTCCATTCTTATTTGACCACTCGGTACAGTAGTTTACCTTTGTTAACCAGAATTATTAATGGGTACACAATATTTTTTTTTATTTGACTTGACTTTAATATGTTGTAGGCCTTAACCAAAAGTAGTAGTATTGTAGAACTCGGGAGACAAAAAACCCTTACAACTTAAAGTATAATCAAATTAGTTTCACATACCTTCCAAGGCGACATATGCGTCCGCGGAGATCTCGGAGAACATCTCCTCTTCGGAATATCTTCTATCCCCGCCTCCCTGCACTTCTCCTTCCATAGGAGGTTATCTTCGGCCAGCACCCTCCAACTGTGACAGGTCTGCGCCGCCCGCAAGAGATCTCTCGGTTCTAAGAACGACAACACTTTTAAAGCTAGTTCTTTTGGTAACAGCGATATGAAATCTCTTTGAAACTGAGGTTCTATCACTTGCATCATGTGACGTACTTGGGTCGGTTCACATCTGAAATGAGAACATGCAATTGCTATTACAGATATTTATAAACGACTTTTTTCTATGAAGACACATAAAAGATAAAATTTATAAAAATGTTTGGCACGAAAATTCGGACCAATTGAGAAACTCAATTTCAGCAATTTGTGATAGGATGTCGCAATACCAACTGGCGGCTTATGGAGGGTCGTTTAAACATCTTAAACATTAATTTTAAAAAAACCTACGACTGGAAATATTTTTAATTAATTTGGTTTAAATATTATAACAATTTTATCATTAGGTTTTTGGTTATTTATTGTAATGTAAAATAAAAAAATTGTTTACCGCCAGTTGATATTTTTTTAACTAGGAGTTTATTACAGTTATTGAATAGGTAATTTTAAGCAAAACCTGTCCCTAACCTTAACATTGACATAAAATGACTTTGACACCCTTTAATTCATTTATTTGCTGGTGTACTGACAGAAATGTGTCAGGTCCTTATTTCCTAGTTTATTATTTTAAAAATACATTTTGTTAGATAACTCTTAAATTACTAGGGAAATAGGTAACTCCTTGGGTGCCCTAGAAAAACACTCCATGGTTTTTTTTAATCGACCATCTAAAAAGTGGGGTAAGGACCCCTAAAATCAGCCCGATGCCAATAAAAAAAAACCATACATTTCTCAATGTAAAAGAGTGAGAGATATGGGGAGAAGCATAGCCTTGCAAGTGAGAGAGATGGGTGTCACAACGTTGCCAAATATCAAACTGTCAAAATCAGGTGTTATATTAAAACATTTTTTTAGACGAACTTACAGCATCAGCTATTTGTGTTTAGTAAACAAAAAATTAATCCATCATTAGTTTTTGTCAGCTGCCTTGGTATTTCGTTAAGTTTGCCTAACATGAAGTAAACACAAATCCAAGTCCACAAATTTTAGATTAAAAGTTGCCCTAATGAAAAATAGCCAGTACTTACCAGTTTCTTTTTGTTTGAGTTGAGAGGGGAAAATTTCATGTTTATCACAAGCCACTAGACTTGTAATAGTGTAAGACTCTGGGTCTCCTGACCGAACAGCCTACCCCCTAAAACCCCCTTCACCTTATCGACATATTATACACCACCCTTTAAGCGCACTACCACAGATTATTAATACTGCCGAAAAACTTTAAAACACAAATGTTTAAAGATCGCAAGAATATACTACGTATTATAACTTCACTAACAAATTCTACAATCAGTGAACGAAACACCACTAAATCACATTAAAAGATCAAATTTAAAAATATGATTTTTGTGATCGCATGATTATTCAAATTTCACTAGCAAATTCATTCGACACTATCGGTATAAATGTTCTTTCAGCTGGTGGCACCCGGTTTGGAAATTTTTCCATGTACAAAAGCCGTGCTTGTCTCGCATTTTCATTCAGTTTATTTAAATAACCTCCTAATGTATCTCCAAATGGATTTACCGTTTGCAACCTTCGTAGAATTTTTGTAATTTACTCTTGTTCTACTGCAATCCTAGCGAAATCAATATTAAAAAAACTACGATTTTAGTAAAGAAAAACTTATTTTCGGCGCAGATTAACAAAATTTACAAAGGTAAAATGTTTTTCGCACCTACTAAAAAATTTCAAACTTACAACAAAGAGGTTTTGCAACGAATATTAATTTAAAATAAGCGCCATTTTCAAGCGGTAGTTATTGTAATATGACAGTTTGACACAGGTACTCAGCGTCACCATGCCTCCATGTGATTTACACAAAAGAGCCCAGTGTTTTGGGGCGGCGTTTCGTTTTAATAAGAAACAGCTGTATGATTTTAGTGAAGAAAAAATAGAAATATGAAGAATAAAGAAGTGTTTGCAAATGGACCCCATATGATGTGACTAATTAAACAAAGAATTTTATTTAAATAACGTGTTGTTTTTGTTGTGAAATTCGGGTTAATTTTCAAAGTGTGAATCGCAGATTCAATTTAAAAGAATTTGTTTATTTTATTATGGTTTTTATGCCAGTTTTTAAGGATTCTTGTTGAGGTATGTTTAATTTTAATTTCCAAAAAGTTTAAATATAACCTAATAACATAAGGTCAGTGAACTCTTATTTAGTAGGTCACTGTCATGCAACATTGTAAAATCACTGACCTTCCTATTTTAGTTTGACAGTTCAAAATCAAAACAAACGCACGTGGGTAAGGCAGTGAAGGCGTCGCGTCGGGATCAAAAACACAAAAGGTGAATTTTCTCACTTATTAAAGCAAAGCGACATTTAAAAATATTTTGTTTTCGGAGGTTATCATATCAAGATTTACGGGTTAAAATATACCCGGGCAATTTCATAACACCCTGTATGTATGTATACTCGCCTAGCAATAAGTTCACTGATGGCCATAATTCGTTCGGCATTCGACCACTTGGAAAACTGGCCCAACCAACTGGACATCTCCGGCGGCGGGTTGTCCTTAGTCGGGATCACGGACCTTCCCCGACTACCGGGCGTGGTCGAAACGTTTTGGCAAGAGGTGGGCGTGTCCCTTGAGGGACTTTGAGTATTATAGGCTGCCGGGTCAGAGTCGGCCTTGCTTTCGGGTAGGGTTTTTTTGCTGGGAAAGCCATTTTGAACGTCCAGTTTTCTTTTTCTCTGCGAAAAGAAAGTTAAAGTTATTAGTTTTTTATGTTACTTCTTTAAAGGGTTGTTGCATTTAAATATAAGGAAATCAGAGAGAAGATTAAATGCAAACATCTGTTAGCCAAGTGCTAACTCTTTTTATAATTTTTTCATCATTATACAGTAGTTAATTTTTAAGAGGGTATTTAAAAGTATTAAATATAATAAACAAAAGAAGCTTAGCGGCAAGCGGACAGAGTAGTGCGTCTATCTTTTGCATTAAAGTACACAGGGACTCCAAAGGTAATGGAATCCCTGGGGCTCTGGTAGACAATGACAGGCTGTTTCGTTCTTGTTAGAACTCATCAGAAAGTCATAACCCGTTGTTTATATATTTTAACGGACACTAAATTCTACTATTTTATTTATACTTACACACGGCATTACGGATTAGCGCTGCAAACCGGTGGGCGACTACAGCGCGATCTAGATCTGAATCCACAAAGCTGGAGACGTATGGAGAAGCGAAAAAATGTTTCCTATACTGGTTAAGTGGCCGTTCCGTGCTTGATTTATTTATATTTCTACGTTTTCACGTTAGATGGCTATATCTTTTGTATTGAGTTGATTCCTTATGATGGCGTTACTGGGTTTTCATCGCGTTTTTAGTTCTTAAAAACGCCTTGAAAGAACAGGCTCGCTATACTGGGGGTCGCTTACGGGTTATGACTTTCTGATGAGTTCTAACAAGAACGAAACAGCCTGTCATTGTCTACCAGTGCCCCAGGGATTCCATTACCTTTGGAGTCCCTGTGTACTTTAATGCAAAAGATAGACGCACTACTCTGTCCGCTTGCCGCTAAGCTTCTTTTGTTTATATATTTTAACGGACACTAAATTCTACTATTTTATTAAATATAATATTCGGCGAGTGTTAAGTTAAATACGTGTATGTCACAATGACAATAGGAACCTTTTAATTCTTATATTATACTGGGTGAACCCTTTAGGACATATTAAACGGTACAGGGTGCTACAAATATATAAAAATCCAGGTCATGACTTGAGGTTGGTATTTAAAGAACGAAACGTTGAATTTGAAAACTAATAACGCCATCTTGTAGAGCATAAAAGACGGCAATGAAAAAGTGTTTTTTTTTGGTTTTTTCCAAAGTCAGAAATGAAGGCGAAGAAAATTAAAAAACCAAAAATAGAAATTTCGGTTTTTTTCGGATATCTTCGAAAGCATTCAAAATATTTACAATCTTCTTTTACCAAATTATTAAGCCCCAAAATACGCAACTTTGCCTCAATTTAACCATCTTCGTATCTCTTACCGTTTTCGAGATTGTACGCACACGAATTTGTAGCACCCTGTATACAAAATTCTAAAAGTAAAGTTATTTGCTTTGTACCTATTAGGATGACTATGTAAATATTTGTTTTGAAATTAAAAATACACAACAAATGAGCTTTTACAATACAAATGTGTAACAATGTATCAGCACTATTTATCAAAAAGTTCTCAAGATACAAAGAGTCTAATTTGACAATTGGAGGTGTAAAAGGACAAGCGAAATAAGGCAACTAATGGGGCACCGCTATAACCTTACAGGGACAGATAAATGTCTGATATTTATCCTAAGAGCAACATCAATTGAAAGCGCTATAAAATTATTCACAGAATGTCACAGAAAAAAGGAGATATTGTCACCGGAGGGAATCATGAGATCATGAAATTTTATAATTGAATATAAACTTTTTACGTTTTAACCAGAAGTGAAGCCAATTTTTAAATTTTATTATAATATACAGGCTGATTCACGGTGGATGGTACGTTAGAAGTATATGACAAACCAGTTAAAGAATCGTTTTCAAAATTTGGTTGTTTACATAAACGGACATGCTCCATTTATCTAAAATATTTTTAATGATACAGTGTTGCCACTTCAACCAAAAATTAGTAGCAACTTTGATTTTTTAAATAGAACCCCCTGTATTTTAATTTATTTTCGAATCCCCTATTACTTTCTTAACAACTTTGTTTAATGTTATGATAATTAATTATATATATTATTATATATAATTAATAATATTATTAAACATGCCCTACAAGTAAAAATCCAATGGCTTGAGATCGGGTGATCTTGGAGGCCAATTCCAAGGCTTCATGGCTTGAACTTTAGTAAACTTAAAATCATGCATGTTATGCTGTTCTAAAATTATCTCGACTAATTAATATGTTAGACCTAAATCATATTCATTACATCGTATTGAGGACTAAGGAAATGCATGAAAATATACCAAAACATTAATCTGGTTGTCTTCGTCAGAAATTACGGGTTAAGGCAAGTTTCTTGGCGCTTTTAAAGTTGAACCAAACTCAATTAAATTTTTCTGGATTTGTAAAAATTTCCTTAAGTTCATTGGTTCATTGATTTGGGTACATCGCCTTAAACTTTATCATATTCTAGCGATAATTTTATCACACCGTCCAAATAAAATAAATAAATTCTGTGTTTGAATAGTTTTCTTAAATACTTTTTAACGAAGTAGCTCAATCGACAATAATTAACAAAATACCACAACAATAATGAAAGTGACATAATTTTTATGTCAAACAAGAGTTTGTCATGGCATACTTACTAAAAATCTGAAGGAAATTAAATTTTTGAGTAAATTTTACAAATAATGGCTTATAAGTCAAAAACTTGACTAGTTAGGTATAGATATGTTATACAAAAATAAAGAGCCAATTTAAGTAGCTTTTTAAATCAGTGATAATATACAGGGTATTACATTTAAAAAAATATACTTATGGGCATTTATTCAAGTCCCCAAATTAACTGTATTTTTAAACCACCCTGTATACCGCAACTAAGATTTATGGTTAAAAGCCCACTGGTAATATTTAACCATCCACCAATTTTTAGGGCCCTAATATTTCAGAGTTAAAAAATATCAACATTTTTTAAGTTAACATTTTTCGTCAAAAAAAATGCAATTTATTTATTATCTTAAAAACGGTAAGAGATAAGTATAGAATAACATTAAAAAAGTTGTTAAGAAAGTAATAGCGGATTCGAAAATAAAATAAAATAAAATACAGGGGGTTCCATTTAAAAAATCAAAGTTGCTACTAATTTTTGGTAGAAGTGGCAACACTGTATCATTAAAAATATTTTAGATAAATGGAGCATGTTCCTTTATGTAAACAACCAAATTTTCAAAACGATTCGTTAACTGGTTTGTCATATACTTCTAACGTACCATCCACCGTGAATCACCCTGTATAATATGGCCATTTTTTTTAGAACAGGCATATCGTAGAAATACTAAAGCGTCCTTAAGTTAATGCAAGGGTAAAAAAGTATATTTTGATAATTGGACATCGAACATGTCACATTGCCAAGTCAGGTTACAGATGAGCATTCAGAATCAGAAACAAGGACGACCTGCATTTCATTCTAAGTGAGGCAAGGAATGTTTTACAACGAAATGTAAGCGAGCCGTAACAACTGTCGAGGTCGCCGGTCTAAATCGCCGTTGCCTTAATATAGCTGTTAATGGCAGCGTCAGAGGGTTTCCACGCTGTGGACCCTCGTCGTCTATTGAACACACTACCTCGACCTAACAACTGGGTCGGAGGCTTATGGCTTCTGCCGTTCCAGAGTGTGTCCATCCCTTTCATGGAATGCCATTACACCATCATTACGGCTCTCTTACATCTCGTTTTAAAACATTCCTTGCCTCACTTGAAATGAAATATGAGGTCCTTGTTTCTGATTCTGAATGCTCATCTGTGACCTGGCTTGGCAATGTGACTCGTTCGATGTCTAGTTATCATAGTGATCCTCTAGACTTCTTAGCTCATTGTTGTCGGTAATTTACTCGACACATGAGAGGTAGGCAGCTTGGCTGCTCCTGAGTTCTAGTTAAGGCTGATTAAGCCTTCCCTTTTAGATCAAAAAGTATATTTTGTTACGTCAAATTTAAGATTTTTTACAAATAAAGTTTTCTAGTGAAAAATATAATAATTCTTACCAAACTTCTTTCAATATAATCAGGATCATTTCTCTTAATTAACGAACTTCTTGGAGTAGTAGTATGACTGGCACTTTGAATTACTGAGGGGGTATCGCAACTACACTCTTCTTCCTAAAAAACGGTTAACATTTTTTTATAATGTGTTTTGGAATTGAAATAGCCTATACAGGGTGTCCGGTAACTTATGGGCCGTAGAGTAACTGGAGATACTAGACATCAAACAAAGTCGATTAAGTCATATAAGTTTTTTCGGATTGTTACTCGTTCTAGAGATACAGGGTGTTGAGAGTAAAAGTTTATTCTCGAAAATAAGCCATAATTGTAAAACGGTTTAATGAATCGAATTAAAAGTTGGCAATGTTATGTTTTTATGAGCAAGAAATAAGAATTTGTAGAAATTTTTAAGTTTGAAACTAGAGGGCGCTAGTTTCATACACTGGGCTTCATAAATCTATGATGTTTTTTTCTTACCTGTGATATTAGGTGTTTTTCAATTATAGTTTCTTAAAGAAGGGCATTTTCTGAGTCAAAAAGTTTACTTGATTGATTTTAATATCTTTAACGGTTTTCGAGATATTTACCTTTAAACATCCCAAAGCATAAAGAAACATAGTACATAATAATTAAATTATTATTCTAATTATCAAAAAAAAAAACTTATACTAGATACTAGACATCAAACTAAGCCCATTAAGTCATATAAGTTTTTTCGGATTGAGAGATACAGGGTGTATATAATTTATGTATTATTAATTTAATTATGTACTATGTTTTTTTATGCTTTGGGATGTTTAAAGGGAAATATCTCGAAAACCGTTAAAGATATTAAGATCAATCAAGTACACTTTTTGACTCAGAAAATGCCCTTCTTTAAGAAACTATAATTAAAAAACACCTAATATCACAGGTAAGAAAAAAAATCATAGATTTATGAAGCCCAGTGTATGCAACTAGCGCCCTCTAGTTTTAAACTTAAAAATTTCTACAAATTCTTATTTCTTACTCATAAACGTGCATTTTGGCGCGCCCCAGCCGACCGTATCCGTTAGTTCAAAACAAGTGAAGACCCAACGCATAACATGGCTTATGGTTACATAACGTCAGTCACGCAAACATCATGTAACAATTTGCATTATATAATGAAGGGCAATTTAAAAATAGATCAGTCGTATGCACCATTGTTTTAGCATTGGTTCGCCTAACCTAAGGTATTTATTTTGAGGCTTACGGTTATAGATATCGATTTTACGTGATTACTGTGATTAAAAAGTTTTGTTTTTATTTTTCAGTTAAGTCAGTAGTGTACGTACCTACTTAATTGTGCGTTTTAAAATTGAACCCAATTAATGACATAGTTTGTAATTTGTTGGAAACTCCATTCAGTCGTTGGACAGATGAGGATAAGAGGGACGTTTTGTTACAAGGGTTTTTAGTCAATGTTTGTGTAAGTACCCGCACTATACCTAGCTCTTCGCCATTTTTAAGACCGCGAGCCGCCACTGCACTCTCGCTGTCTACAAAATATATATTTACTCCATTGAGGAAAACAATATGAAGGTTATTATGCTGGTCCATATTTCTACATTATTTTCTTCAGTGGAACAAATATATTTTTGTACTACATACAATTCATTTCACAGTCTGTGCATACATAAATTGTTTTACAGTTAAAAAATTGGAGGTTAAGTTTTTACTTTACAGGTGCTTTACGGCCTCAACAATAACAAAATTTATTGAATAGCCTGCCCCTCCATTTTAATTATGGTACATAAATTAACAACTGGCAAGCCACAAATAACAATATTCTTGCAAAAAGATTTAATAGAGAATAGAACTTAAACTATGACCCACACCGTGATGTAATAAAACATTAAAAAATAATTAAACCCATTTCTACATATATTTTAAATAACCCGCCATCAGGTTATTCGCCTGACATGCGCAGTGTGTCTGTATTAGTATTGGGAAATAGACGTGAGTCTCGTAAAGCCTATGAATTTCACAAAAATATCTAAAATAATATAAGTTACTATTAAAAAAAACTTAAACTTTAACACCCTGTAGTTTAAAAGTTGATAAGTTTATCACCTACGTTCATATTATAAAATGTATTTCTTAAAATAGACCCAAGAATCACACCCTGAAATATTAACATATCATTATCACCGTGTATGAATTCAATGAGTTGTACAAAATGTAATAAATAATTATGTATTTAGTTTATTCGGAAAACCCCTCAATTGAAAACACAAAATAACTACTCACATTTTCAATTTCTTCAGGTATTTCTTCTACACAGTCTTCCCAATTGTCTTCTTTACTAATGCTATTTTCATCTTCATCACATTCTTCCACACACAGTCCTAGTTCGTTTAAAAAATTAGTCTTTTCTAATGTTGCATCATGAATATTAATTTTATCAAATAACTCTAAGGGCTGATCTATATTGCTGTGAGAAGTTCCTAAAAAAATTATAAATGGCGATGTACCCAACCAATGTAGGCTGGAGAAGCAAAACGATTTTGTTTATTACCTACTAATAAGTGGTTTTTGCTCGAGTATACAGCCTTGGCCATAAGTATTGAGCAACCTTCCAAATCGTCTATATTTAAATTTTTTAACGGGATGGTTGAAATAAAAGTTTGTTTCTGAGTAGCAAATGTATAATTAAAAAAGATTATTAATACTTTGTTGAACCACCTTTGGCTTTTATTACTGCTGTTATCCTTTTTTAGGTATAGAGTTAACTAGCTTGCTGGGCTGCTTATCTTGTCCCATCCTTCCTGGATATAACGCCTAAGGTATTCTTTAGTAGAAATGGGGTGATTCTGGACTTTAGACGTTAGAATACCCCAGAGGTGCTCGATGGGATTCAGATCTGGGGACTCTGCAGGGCAATCCAGAACTTCAATGAAATTTTCTAGAAACCATGTCATAGTACTCGCGGCTTTGTGATATGATGCGTTGCCCTGCTAGAATTTTACTCCTTCTAAGTTAGTGTCACCGAAAATTTTGGTAAATGATAATGTGCATTCTCCAGTACATTTATGTATTTAGGAGAGTCCATGCGGCTTTTTCTGGGTTTGCAACCCTTTAATCCAAGAGTCTTCTTCTTGTCGTCCTGGCCGAAATTGCTCTAAATCTTCCTTCGGCCAGTCACGCAGCGAGCTAGGTAGAAATTTTCCTTTGATTTCTTAACGACTTTCTAATTAATTCCCTGTACTCTCGTGCCGTAGTAATCCGTTTTCGGCCTATTACTGTGTAATCAAGTATTTTTAAATCGCTCAAGAACGTATTGGACAGATACGCGCGAACATTTCACAATTTTTTAAATTTCAACTTGCGACTTGGTTTGTTTGTAAAGAAGCTGAATTTCCACTCCTTGTTGCAAACTGAGTTCACGAATTTTAGGCATATTGTCAATAAAGTACCAAATATTCAAAATCAAACCGAAATAGGCACAAATAAAATAACATGCGGTCACTAAGGGCACAAATTTTTAACTGGCAAGATAAACGATAGACCCTTAAATAAAATCAGCTACCTGAGAGAATATTTATGACCCTGATTAAGCTGAAAATTAATTAATGTTTTCATTAGTGATACTATGAATACATAAACAAATGCAAAAACCCATAAAAGAAATTATTTCCTAGAACGAGTAACAAGGGTGCTCAATACTTATGGGCAAGGCTGTAGTTCTTTTAGGACTAATAATTTTAATTTCATAAATAGGATAAATCACCCTATCCAGTCCATTCGCATGGGGCGTATCTTATTTATACATATCAAGAAGTATAGTACATTAAACTTGATTTTTTAACTGAGTTCAGAAAGAAGGAGTTTCTTAATCGACCACACTGAAAAAAACCAATCTCTTGGAAGAAATGAATACAGCTATAATCCAGAAGTTTCGCGCTTTTAAATAGGTCCAAATGCGACCTAAAATATACGGTATCTATCGAGCCAAATCACATTTCTTTTGTCTAAAAACCTTGGGATTTTAATCACAAGGTCAACAGCTATACCGGGTGACAGCAAAATTACACTCGCGTCTATATCCCAACCTAATAGGAGGCACACTGCGCATGTCAGGCGAATAGCGTGATGGCGGGATATTTGAAATTTACATAGGTAGAAATGAGTTTAATTATTACGTGTAAAATACGATTGATATAGCGACTAATTAATTAAATGTTTAATATTACGGTATTCTATTTATATTTTTAAAACAAACACTTTATTCTCTTTTTTTCTTTTACGTTTTAAGGAATTCAAAGATGTGGTTACCGGCGTTGACAGTCTACGATATTGTAATTCCGACTTTTTGTTATGAGGGTCATAGTTTGAAGAAATCATAGCGCTTATTATTGTTTTTAGTGTAATAATACCAGAAATGATGGATGTAACGGTTTTTGATGAGACTTTGAGTTTTCTTTTTATGTGAACAATGATATTGCATTTATGTGCACACATAAACTGTTCTAAGTTGTACGTTCCTCTGACGACAATCGAGATGTATTTTAATTGTTTTCTGTTGAGTAATTTTAAAAATATGTAACTTATAGGTTTTTTTTTGTAATAATTTTTAATTGGCCTTGTGTTGTCTTTGTGTTTTTGGACCTTATTGCCTTATGTCCTGATGATGGCCCTTTTAGCCGAAACGCGTAGGCACTAGTTTTTATTTTTAATAAATGTAAGAAGGAAGATAGGGCTTTTTTTCCTAACCCCTTATTTAACTGTTCTACAGTTTAAAAAATTACGGTTAGGTTTTTACTTTACAGGTGCTTGACAGTCGCCACAAAATATTTAATCGTTTGTGTTAAAAGAAGCAATCCAATCAAGTTTAATTTTGTTTTATTAATATAACTATAATCTATAAATATAACTTCTCATAAAGATAAGAAGATTAACAGTTTGTGACAGCCATAACAAAACTTACTGATTAATAACCTGCCCCTTCATTTTAATTATGCCCCATAAGGCCATAAATTAACAAACTGGCAAACTGTTATTGTAAGAAAACTTAATTTCTCGACTATAACTCAACACCGTGACGTAAAAAAATAATTAAATCCATTTCTACCTATATTTTAAATGTTCCGTCATCACGCTATCCGTCTGACATGCGCAGTGTGCCTGCAATAGGTTGGGATATAGACGCGAGTGAAATTACTACTCAGCTTGTCACGCCCTTATATAAAATTATACATTATTAAAAAATATAGGCCATATGGTTGCATTGGACGCCCACTTTCAGTATTCAAACCTCTTACTGTCACTTCAGCTTGAAAAGGAAGTGAACCCAACTTTGTTATTTAACATAGAGTACCCTGTATATTTTTATAGATATGCATTCTACGAAGAATTCTAAGCATAACACGTGTATCTATACCTATCCACGACGGTTTTCGAGAAAATGGCGTTGGAAATTGTCAAATTAACTACACATCTTATTATGAAATTAAAGTCTGTCGCACACCACTAGGGTATATTGAACGTGTTATGAGTAAGGGACATGTTTCGACACTATAAGAGTGTCAACATCAGCCCTATGTTTTGGGACCTGGTTCATGTATCTGTTAGATAATCCAAAAGGAGACGTGAAAACTTTTTTGGTATGAAATCTCATTCATTTCTGAAACTTAACTAGGTTAAAATCTTGCTTAAACTAATAATAATTAGTTTAATAGAAATGATGTGGATAGTTATTTTAGACGTCCTTTCTTCTTCATTGTATATTGAGTTTTAAAACTTTTTAAACATACTCGACTAACGACTTAGCGGGAAGTTAGTCGAAACGTAGACCTTCATCCTCTCAGTTCTATGCTGACTACACAATTTTAACTTAATAAAAAAATATAAATGTATAAATATGAATGCTACATAATACACTACAATACCTGGAACACCATCCAGACAAAGAGAATCTACTATACACAATGTTTCCGTAGGACTAGGGCTACTGCAGTCTTGTTTCAGATCAGAATCACGGTTTACACCACATAATTCCTCAAAATTATTTTCTTTTGATGGACATGCCTCTGCCATTCTAACACTGTCACTTAATTAGTGAACCAATCACTAACATCATAAGCCTGTAACAGAGAATAATATAAATGGCTTCAAGAGTAAGAGTTACTACCAGTTTTAATATTACGGCAAGATGAATAATGTGCCATCACCGATAATGTCTGCGAAGGTGGCTTGTGTGCTATATCTTTTTTATTTTTAAAGATAATAGAATGAAATTTGGTGGATTTGTATACGATAAACAAGTGCATTTTTTGACCGTTGATTCATTTACGGAACTTACCGGACGTGACAAACACTTTCGATTTTTATTTGGGACATCTGGCATTTAAACAAACATTATTTCTTTATGGACATGGTCCATCTCTCAGTGGAGTGATATATGGAAATAATTAATAAATAACACAGCCTGCTCCACTAGTTTATTCGGATATTTATATTAGTACCAGAATTGCAAGATTAAAAAAGGAATTTTAATCAATTATTGAATTTTAAGAAAAGAATACAAATTAAAATAAGTATTGGTATGTCTAGGGTTTTTCAAAAGTCCGGAATTGTGTTTTTTTTTATATAATAACTTTTTTATTTTTAGACCGATTTTATTGATTTTTATCTTGTTTGAGAGAGGGTGGATTAAGAAAGACCACTAGTCTCAAATTTTTGACATTTGTTGAAAAACAAAATGGTGGACACACCATAACTGCAACTGAATAGCACTGTATATCTTTTCGTGCAATATTCTGAAATCCTAAACATTTCTAAACAGAATAACAGGTCGCACATGCAAATATGTTAAAAAATAGCTGACGTATGACAAAATAAAGACATGTATGTATGTTTTAACATGTTCATTTCGATTTTTCTTTCGTTACTTTTTAAAATTAAGTCGGCGATGACAAACATTGCTTATTTTATGTTTGTCGTTGCCATTTGCGTTTTTTGACAGATGCGAATGTCAACAAATGTCAAAAACATGCGATTAGCGGTCTCTCTTGATTCATCCTGTTTCAAACAAGATGTGTGTGTATATATTTATTTTTTTATATACCGGGTGACAACGAATGTTGTCCCCCCCCCTATTTTTCCCTTAGTTTTATTAATACAAATTTTAAAATTTCAGGAGATTGTAAGTGTATATTTTGTTACTTTTTAGTAAACTCATACTTTTAAAATCACTTCCGGTTTCACCGGAAGTGGTATTAACTCTTTTATTTTAAATAGAAACCTATTATTTTTTTTCTATATTTGAATTATACGGCAAATTTCCTTTAAAATGACATATCACACATTATCATTTGTTTTTAAAATGGCTTCCAGGAAAAATTTTCAAGGAAATCCTTAGATGGCCATGGACTCGCTAATATAACATGACTTCTTGAGAGTGGGCCATGGAAGTTTTAAAGTGGTCTATTTTAACCCGTTGTATGTTAAACAATAACATTCTTTGCGAAAGATGTTACTGTGAAAAATATTTTAGATATTACGTCATATTTTTTTAAACAATGAGAAAGAATTACTCAATATTTTTATAAGGCAACAAGCCCTTCATTTAGGGTCAAAAAATAGCTTATTAAATTGAATTTTTTTAAATGTTTCATAAGTATGGTATTATACTTAAAGGAGGGGTTAAAATTGAAAAAAAAAACGAGACATGTCAGATTTAGGGGGGGGGGGACAACATCTGTTGTCACCCGGCATAAAAAGTCAATAAAATCGTTAAATAAAAAAAGTTATTATATAAAAACAAAATTTCGTTTTTTTAACAACCCGACATATTAGACGCCCCACTTTCTTACTCGGAGAGCAGAACAGAAACATAAAAGAAATTTGGAAAACGTAATTTAAAAAACATTAAAATTAATTTTTAAGTTCATGACGAAACGATGGTCAAAAGCACAAAACGAAAGAATGAAAATGAAACTTAAAACATGTCGTGTAATGTCCAAAGCTAACAAACTTAGGAGCAATTCAGAGTAACAATTAAAAAGAGAATGATAATAGCTGTGAATTAGATAGAGAAAGTTGTAACACATTGGATAGAGGGCGTTGTTACAAATAAGGTGAAATTCGATGGATAGTTGCCTACCCTTTCTGGTTGCCCTAATTTCATTAATCTATTTGTAAAGATCAGCTGTTAGGCATGTAGAACGTTTAAAACATACATTTTCAAAGTGAGCTTTATATATATTGTGAGTATATTTTAGGTGGTTTTTTATTAAATATACCGTATATTGAGATAAATACCACGACATTTTAAGTGTGCAAAAAAATAGACCATTGGCAATAACATTTTTCATGTAAAAACAAAATCTGTTATGTTCATAACTGGATAGGTTCATAGATCGGGCTGCTAATTTTTTTGGAATTCGTTATACATATAGCTTAGTACCATTTATGTTTTATTACATTTAAAAAATTTCATCACGGTTTGCCACTTCAAGGGAAAGGGGGGTGAACTTTGGTACAAATTTGGTACAATACATGATACACTAACACCATTATGCTAACGCGCATACATTCTCTATCTCCTTCCAACATTTTGACGACACTTGCGCGGATGCTTAAGTCAGGTTTACATTAGGTGCAAGAAAATAAAATAATCCTATTATAATAATATATTATAAACAATTTACTGCCTTAATTACACACACAATTACCTAACCAGGTAGTTTGAATGTGACATAAATGACATTGACAGGCAGTATTTACTCACAATCAAATGTGCGCGATTAGTAAATTAAAAATTTAAGTAACCGGACCAGCACAAGTTTGGATGGCTGTGATATTGAAACTAAACAATATAAAGTTTCTTGGTCTGGTGATTGACGAGAAGCTAAAGTTTGACAACCATATTGATGTCCTAAATAAAAAGGTCACCAGAGGTTGCTATGCTGTTAGAGTTGTATCTAATGAGTTGGGTAGATCAGTTGCCAAGTCTGTTTATTTTTCTTTGATCGAAAGCCACCTCAGGTATGGTATTGCGTTTTGGGGATTTTGCAGCCAGTTGCATTTTAACTCATGTTTTATACTACAGAAAAGGGCAATAAGATATATCTCGGATCCACGTGAACACTGTAGGCCACTGTTTATACGGCTATACGAATATTGACATTGTCATGCTTATTTATTCTGGAAACGGTCTGTTTGGTTTACAAAAAATTTAAAAATCGTGATCACAAACGAATAATATTCCAGTGCCTATTTCAAAAAGCACACTTACCAAGAACTCTCTATAGGAAAGTATAAAATTTTTTAACCATCTTCCAGAGGAAATTAGGACTTGTGCAACACTTGCGAGATTCAAAAGGTCAGTGTCATCATTTCTCAAACAAAAAGCTTATTATAGCTTGACCGAATATTATAATAATGTTGATGGTTAGGGTCTGTCAATCTTGCCTGTGATGTAATTTGTGTCATTTTAAATGAGTGTTTTTATTATCTTTTTTAATGTAATTTTATTGTCCTATAATTGTGATTATTCTTACTACTGTTTTTACTTTGTGATGCTGTGTAAACTACTATATTTGTTATTTGTTTTATTTATAGTTTTACTCCTTATTTATAACCTGTATATGTATTTTATAGCTTTGTCAACAAATACATTGTATTTTAAAGACAATAAAGCACAATTTGAATTTGAATATGATTGTTTGAACGCTATTTCTGCTAATGTCATGTATTTCATAGTCAAACTTCTTGGTTAGTTAATTGTGTTTAAAAATGTTTATACAACCCAACACAAATATAGTTATTATAAAGGATTTTTTACATTAGGTGCAATTGCAAGTGCAAGTAAATTTTAGTAAATGCTTGTTTTCCATGGGAAAAATTGCATCAGCTGATTAAAATGTCATCAAAGTGCATGTTTTCAGGCAATTTTGTTTGAAATTGCCCTAGGCCTTTTAAAGTTATAATGTCCAATGTTTGTCAAAATTACAGACATCCCCATTGCATACAAGAGCATCTCTACTCTTTGGTTAGCTGTAGCCAATATGTCATGTCCTGAGGTTACAATTGGTTCTATTTTCATTTCATTGCATTGTATGTTCCCGACTTGCCAAAGAGTGAAACAAACACGAGATAATTGTATCATTACTGACGATAAATATAGGATCCAATAACAATTTTTTAATATACCTATGAGTCTAGGCTTGACAAGACTGAATATAACAGTACCTTTATAATAGTAATTTTTAAAAAAAACTCAAGTGTGATGACTCTCAAAAAAAAAGTAAAAGTTAAACATTCGTACCTAAGCAATGACTTGGTGGAAACTCAGATAGATAATTTGGTTGTTGAAAGTGTGTTTGTAGTATCCCCTTTTCCCTTTCTTTGGTAATTTCCAGATACAATAATTGTTAGAAATCAAATGAATGTAAAATTTCTTTTGTGTACATTTACACCAAAAACTAATTAAGGTATTTAGAAGGTTAATTAAATATATGTAGTATTCATTGTCTTATTTGTCTAATATAAGTATAGTATAAGGGTATACCCGGGGATAAGGGTGGTTTAATAGGCTGCTAATTAGCATTAGGTAATTTACCTATTCTAATCACATGCAAAATACCTTAAAAGCAAAAATAAACTATTTTTCTTGCCATCAACACAAGCTTTTCTTAACAGCATGTTTAAATAGCCCGTTACCTTGGTTCGAAATAAAGCAGACGAATTTAATTCCCTAATTATAAGCTCCACATTTCTTTCCATTTGTAGTAACCAAGCCCTATTATATTTCTTTTATAAACGTTCGGGCAACAAAAAACAAAAAAATGATTTGCTTATTACATTAATCGCAGATTTTTCTAATTTTTACCTTTTCATAATATTTCTACGGCACAGAAATTCTTTAAAAAATAAAATTATGGATATTGGCACCTCACGAACTGCACAAACTTCTTGTGGTTTTTCCAAAACGAAGAAAATAAATCAGCAAAAATTAGTGTCTAAGGTTCAGCGAGAGTGAAACAACAAGAGAAAAATATTAATCTCGGTAGTTTTGTATTCTATCGTTAGGAAACCTTTACAAAACTTAAAATTAATTAATCAGGTTATTATTTTAGTATTTGGAAAATCAAAAATTATTATAAATTTAACTTTATTCTTAAAAAAGATTTGGATAATCAGACATATAGTAGACGCTTCCTAATTCGCATCTAGGGAATTTTTACTCGAAAAAATGCATGCATTCTGTCACTGTCAGTTGTCAATTTCGACATAATAACCTCACATTATTTGTTTATAAAAAAAGGCCAAACCACATCCTTCACTGCCGCAGCCAAAGTTAGATTTTTTAAAAATAAATCGTTATTTTTAATTGTGCTCTTTGTTTTCCTATAAATATACATTATGATTATGGAAGATCTGTCTTCGAACATAATGTTACCACCCAATAAAGAAATGGATGTCACCTTTGAGTTTTCTGGAACACCTAAGATGTACGATTATTTTCTCTTTTTGGACTTTAACTCTGATGGTAAGCACTTTTTTTTATTATGTACACAAATTATTGGAACTTTGTGTAATGGGGGTAATTTTTGTCTATTCTTTTTTGCAAAGTTTGCCTTTTTTAGTAATAATATGGTATATGGGGTCTTGGCACGTTTAAGGGCAGATTTAGGAGCCTTCTGAGCGATAAATCCTTTTACTCAACACAAGAATACTTTAATTAATTACCTTACACGAACGGCTTGAATCTCTCAAGTAATGAATGATTAAGCATGTGAACTTGGGGCTCTAATTACTTATCTATTGTGTATTGTGTGTGATAGTTTGTGAACAATTAGCAATGTGATATTATGTATACAGTCCTTAAAATTTATTTAAAAAAATTTACTATTCCTACAACTACCTACCTACTGAATAGTAATAATGTTGGACACTTAATTATGGATGGATACATACCTACCTAAGTGGTGTTTAGGCAAACTGTTAGACTTTAAACCATCAGTGTACTCTCAGTATAATATACTAGTGATAGACCACTACCTTTTACTGTGCTTAATAGTTATAGTAACTACCCATCAGGAAAGCTTTGTTTCTGCAGAGTCATTAAGTGTTATTATCTCTAGTAGTACCACATTTTTTATTTTTCATCATAGACCCAACAAACTATACCTATAGAATTACTTTATTTGATAAAATAGGAAATTCTTACCACCTTTATGAACAAACATTTTAAAACTTTTTCCTATCAATAGGATGTGTATTGTGTACCTATTACAATGATAATGTCTATGCATATATGTATCTTTAAATTGTAGCTTGAGCGCAGTCAAGACATTTTTATCATAAATATGTTATTGGATGTATATACAATTTACTTTTTGGAGGGTATTAATGTTATTGTTTTGTCAGTTTATTTCTAGATATTGTTAAGCTTTATTGTATGTATGAATAAAGAATGTATCACTTTTTTTGCAGTAAAAAAAACTTTAAAAAATAAATTTAAATTTTCAACAAAATAGACAATTCTAAGATTATAGTAGAAGAACCAATCATGGGTTAAAAAATGTTTATGCCAGGACTAAATAGGGTCAAAACTTGCCAATATACCGAGACATACAGGTGTGTATTAGGATACCACCGCCTGTACTTCAGATTGCAATTATTACAAAAATGTGTCGTATCCACAGAAACATTGTTGGCTTTTCTTCGGCTTGATCGCCTTGTACAGGATGACGATGAAGGCGTATTTAAAACAAGGTTTAGTTTACTGAAACACTTTAATCTGAATAAACTTAAGTTACATGATCGTTTCAAATGTCCAGCTACCACTTTTAACAACTACCACAAATTTACCCCTTGATCTACCCTTCTAAAAACAAACTTTTCGGCTACCGCGTCTCTCACCTCTTTCTCTAACATCTTTCCTCTCATAGCCACTTGCGACAACTATACGCGAGAAGTTTGAAATATAATTTTTTAGAAAACAAATAAGTAATAATAATAATTACTAATAATTACTAAATAATAAGTACAACAACATTTTAAGCAAAAACAGAAAATAGACTTTATTAGAATAAAACTACACTTTGTATTTAAGGCGTCAGTACCAGTTGGGTCATTCTTGAAAAAAGCTGAATTTTCAGTGGGTGCATTTTTTTTTATTCGAAAATATGATCAGTTGGTTAAAAATGTCCACAAGTTATTAAAAATGTCTCACTTGTTGCAAGAGATTCGCCTGTCAATCTTATTTTTTTCATAAAATGATTTTTTTCTGAAATAATTTATATTTGTTGATAACGGGAATGACGTGTAGGTATATATCGGAAATGAGATTGCCTTAAAAACAATAATTTATAGTAAAGAAAAGATAGTAAAATATATTTAAAAAATATACTAATTCACTGCGTTTATTTTGTATTAAAAAAACACACACACAGATTATTGAAATATAGTTTAATAAACTTTCTTGGAAACAAAGACAAAGATAAATCAATGTATTTTAAAGCTAAATAACTCGAATAGAAAAAATTATTAAATGTTCTGCTTTACCTGTTCTTGTCTGTCAGATTTTTTGTTTTTCGGAGACATTTTTTCTATATTTTCAGGTCTAAAAATATAAAAAAACGGAACTATTGGGTGAAGATCAACTCTGTTATCATATATCGATAACGGTAATGATATAATGGAGTTGATGACCATGCGTGTTTTAAATTTTATGTTATATTGTTAAAAAAAATATTGTATTTTTGCTACGTTAAGGCATAATCTCTGGTAAGACGCATAAAATAAATACAAAATTTCAAAGAAAAATATATTACTTACCTCAATAAACCGATCATTGTAACGACGATTTAAGATCGAACAAACTACTGAGCACGTGTTTACATCGTATTTATCACGAAACACGCAGCAATCGTACCCTTACGATGTTCGCTTTGTACTGCCCCATCGTTACGGAGAATCAACATGCATGCATGCGCCGACTTGCAGCGCCTCTAGTGTTTGATATGAAGAATTGTAATCTGATAACGGTAATGATGTCAGTAATTAGTTACACATAAAAATATTTATATTTTTTTAGTTTCCAGAACTTAAATTGATATTAATTGATCGGAAATAAACAATTTAACCTAAATGCAACAATTAGAAAGTAGTAAAATTTGGAAGTAGAATTATTTTTTGTTGTAAGTTATCTTTCACAAATATGGTAGGTTACGATAATGGAGTATGACGTTTGGGAGAGTTTCATACAAAAACAGAAACAACAAATTATATTTAGGTTAAAGTAATATAAGTGGAGTATAAACACCATATTTGTATTAATTTTGTTATTAGGAAAAAAAAATTAATATATTTTAAAAAAAGTAATTTTTTACTGGTAACCTCAAATTGAAGCTTTTTTGAAGAATGACCCAGTTCTTTGTTGTGAGATCTGAAATAAAATTTAATTTTATATAAATTACTTAAATTCCGTTTTCTACCTGTTTTTTTTTTTATTTTTTTTTATTATCTCTCTCACAAGTTCACGCCAACTAAAGAGACAAGTTATAATGCCTATTTAAAAAAAAATATTTAATTTTTGTCCATATCGATATAGACATCATATCCACCCTTGTTGTACAAACTACTATTATTTAATTTCAGGAAATTGCTTACTAGGATCATCAGATTTATCAGGAACCTTTTGGGAGGGAAGTCTCCTCTATTTTAAGGATGTAGAAGCTTTAACTAATTTTACCCATTCGAAATATTATGTACACATGACCGCAACTGATGGAAAATTTGTAAATGAGGACACCGTAAGTGACTTTTTATTTCAATACTAGAAACACACAATTTTTTGACAAATAACAAGTTTAATTTATTAAAGTTACAACGTTAATTAACTACTTGTAGAGTCTGTAATTCATAAACTTGTTTGCAAACGATATCATGATCTCATGTAGTGGTGATGACCTTGAGAAGAATAAACCGAGTGTACTGTATTATTGTAGTATAAGTACATATTTGATCTTTTCTTTATAGATTGCTGTAGCTGAAGATACTGGTGTATTAAATGTTTTGTGTATAGATGACAGTGCAACGCTTAAGCCGATGAACTATTTTCGACATGCGAAACGAATATCAGAAATTGGAGTGTTTGAAAAAAGCTCCAACGTTTTGACTTGCTCTGGTAGAGGCGTTATGGCTTGGGATGTAAATAGCAATGAGAAAAGACCGTTTTTTATTTCAGAGTAAGTATTATTTTGCTAGGACCAATTGACATAAATAAAGAATACTTTATGCTGAAAATCTGCGCCTCCTTAATTAGGTTTGGCAATATTATATTTAATAACTTTGTTCTATTTTCTTTTTTGTATGTACAATGATAATAAATCAATTTATTGAATAATAGAAGAGTTTTGGACTTGCATTGTCTTTATTTGTTTTAAATCACAACGTTTCAACTGGTAAGTATCTCCAGTCGTCTTCAGGTGAATACTGCAGTATTATCAACAGAATTACAAAGATTATTTATTTTGCAAAAAAGAATAATTCGTAAAATTTACTCTTTAAGCCCACTTGAATCTTGCTGCCTAGTATTTTAATTCGCAGTTCATTAATGTTTGTAAAAAACATTCTTCCAAATTTCCCGATACTTCAACAATTATTCATGATTGTGATTCCAGAAACTCAAATAAAATTTACATTTCTGGCTACAAAACATCCTATCAAAAAAGTCCATTTTGTTTTTGCAGCTCTCTTTATAATGCACGCTCGGAAACTCTCAGGAACATTACCCAATTCGGAAAGTTCAAGAACAAAGTGAAGTGCTACCTTCTTGACAAAAATATTTATAATATTCGAGAATACCATAATATGAAACTTAAAATAACTTTTCTTTTTCTTACTTTGACAATGTTATTATTTACTTTGTAAATGTGTATGGCAATAAATAAATATAGTACAGTATTCACCTGAGGATAACTGGAGATACTTACGAGTTGAAACGTTGTGATTTAAAACAAATAAAGACAATGCAAGTCCAAAACTCTTCTATTATTCAAGAAACATCATTGTATCCAAGCTTCAAACAGACACTTGACTCGCAGAATGCGCAGATCCATTTCTGTTTTCATAGCACAATACAATCAATTATGACAGTTTCTTTCTTTTTCTAGTAATATACATTTAAGTACAATCAATTCGATAGACATTCTAAACTCGGAACAAAAGCTGTTTGTAACGGCATCATCTGATAGGAAAGCCTGTCTTTTTGATATGAGAACGGACGCATCACCACTAGGTAAGTTAATTAAAATATGAAATAAGTCTATGTGTTTAGATTGTTATAACATACCCCTCGTAAATAACATTAAACCAGCCGTTGTCATGGTTGCGTTGTCATGACGCGTTGTGAGCGCCCCCAAGTGGGTAGCTCAACGAGGGTAAGAATCTGACTTGTGACAAGAACGCATCATGGCATCGCATCGCAAAACCCCCATATAAGTTCTATAAGGTTTAGGTCGCAATGATATGGCGGTGTGCGCAGCACAGTTACACTATGTTTTTCAGCTATACCTTCCACGGCATATTTCATAAAACCATGTTAGTGTAAATTTGCTATAGCTAATAGTTCCTTCTTTATCAAATCATCTTCTTTTTTTCTTTGGTTAGTTCTGAAATAGACTATAATGAAATTTTTAATAAAGTGGCTAAATAACTGAAAAATCGGATTTTAAAGTCATGATCAAAAAAAAAGTAAAAATCTTGCCTTATTCTCGGAAATTTATATACTTTCCTTTTTCCAGTGCTTTACAACAACGAATTTAGTGCTCTAACGAAAATCACTTCAAATCCCAAAGATCCGAACTACGTTGCTATTGGTACTCAGTCGGGAGACGTCTATATCGCCGACAGAAGAGAACCTGGTGAATTTGTAGCAACAATTCATTGCTTTGATTATTCTGTGAACAGTTTGTCATATAACGAATTACAGCAACTTGGAGTGTGTGGCGATACAAACGCCGTTCTGGTTCTAGATTCTTGCGGTAGCCAATTGAAAGAAGTATATAGAGATAGCAAGCATACAAGCCAAGTTAAAGATCTGAAATGGCTTAACAAATCTGTGTTTTATTCGTGTGGGTTTGGTGAAAAACAAGTTGTTAAACACGATTTGGAAAGTAAATAATATGGTCTGATGTAGGATAATAAAATGTATTTAATATTTAAGTATATAAAATTGATTTTTTTATTGTATCTAATAGATCATAGCTTTTTTTTTAGAAACGGGAGTTTTTTCTTAACATTTATTTAGCCTACTTCAAAAATTAAGAAAGCTCTAAATTTTAGCCATTCATTGAGATCCGGGCTCCAAGCCCCCAGAGCAATTCTGAAGTTCCGGCGCCTATGCACACAATTAGAGATCATATCGCGATAGAAAACGGCGTTTCGACAGTTGAAAGCCACAGATGACATTCACAGCTGATTCTAGTTCCGCCGAAAAGTTACTAGATTTAGTGTGGACCGTAACAAGTTCACATGTCAGTTCGCGTCCTATTATTTTCGTTGTTTT
The DNA here is from genome assembly GCA_935413205.1 of Polydrusus cervinus. Lineage (NCBI taxonomy): Eukaryota > Metazoa > Arthropoda > Insecta > Coleoptera > Curculionidae > Polydrusus > Polydrusus cervinus. Next base: position 44,238,641 of record OW284516.1, on the reverse strand, counting down.
TTGGTGTTTTTTAGAATTTTTGTGGCTGTTTTTTATATAGTGTATAGAGTTTTCTAATTGAAAGGAGTCATAACTAAAATGAAGCATAGTGATTGTTTTGTATACCAATATTTTAACCATATATACCATGTTTTACGTATTCTACCTAGCTGGTGCAGTATTACCGGCATTTATTACAGTTTTTAATATTCACGAGCAAAGGAGAGTAGTGTGTCGATAAGTTAAATTTTTTAAAAGCTTTGTCGATAATATTTATGTTACTAGTACATTACTTTATTGTAAGTAATTTCTATTACAATATCTAGGTAGTATTCAGTGGATACCTAATAGGTTCTTGACTTTTGTTCCAATTTGGATAACATCTCCAAAAGTTTCTTGACAACTTTAGTTAAGAACGATGATTTAAATCGAAAAATTTGTAAAGTCTTCTTTGATAAATTAAAATGGGAGATAAGGAACTTAATATTTAAATATTTTTTAGTTTGTTAATGGAACATAAAAATAGTCCGGTCCTGTCTTTTTAGCCAACCTCTAAACGTAAAATAGACCAGACGTCAACAGGGTGCCATAAATGATAAGTGACTTGGCGTTTTCTTAAAAAAACTTTATACAAAAGAGTAATTGTGGACAGCGGCGTAAGGGAGGGGGGGGGGGGAGGGCTGCCCCCCCCCTCTAGCTTAGGAGCTCGGGTCTAAAAGTCTAATAGCAACTTAATTTTTCGTCTCACGCTTGGACTCTAATTTAAATTTTTAAATAATGTATTCTTGGCTTAGATTCTAAAGGTCTTGTAGCAAACACTTAGTTTTTAAATTTATCCTTCTAAAAGTCCTATTTTATATAGAGATTAATTCAGACGCATATCATTTTAGTTATTGATTTATATTGCAATTTTGTAGGAAAACGAGTAAAAATAATATTTTTTTGTATTTTTCTATTATATGCTTGTCTGTTCCGTTTTTCCTTTTTTAGAGCTATTTTAAATCAACAAAAATATAACCCAATGCAATAACATATTTTTACAACAAAAAAATAAAACAATTAGGTATTTATTTTTAAAGAGAAAAATTAAAATAAACATTTTTTAAGGAAGAAATGTGATAATTTATAATAAAAAAAAAATAGTGCGGGAAGAAACGAGAATGCTTTATTATGAATATACAAAACGGCACTTAAGAAGGAGTATTTCAAAACCTACGCGTTTGCATCAAAAACTGCTCTTAGATCTGCGCTCCTAAAATACATGATTTCTGAAAAAATCATCAATTTTTGCGTGGGGAGCGATATTTACTTTATTTTCAATCGTGAAAAACCGAGCCCGAAAAACGCTGGTTAGAGTCGTACATACACGTCTTATGTTAGAATTTTGGATTGACGCAAATATTCATATTTTTCACAAATATAAAAAATGTTTTTTTTTTAATAATGAGCCAGCTAGAAATATCAAAAAAAAAAAGTAAAAAAAACATTTACAAAAACAAATTTAATCAATCATGCAGAGGGGGAGAGGTAATAATTTAATTTTCGAAATTTGATAGTAATTAGGTGAATTTTAAACGAACTTTGGGCGTGGCTCCGAAAATTTTTCGCCTTCTTTACTAGGTACCATGTCATGAAATACATGTAGTCCCGACTGTTTCTTTTCTCCACAAAAAAAAAGTCCTACTTACGCCCACTGAGCCCCCCCAGCATATTTTCTGGCTACGCCACTGTCTGGACTATACAGGGTTTTATGGAATTGTCTTGTTGGAAAGTCTAGATTTTCAAATGGAAACACCCAAATTGTATAATTATTTCTTATTTAGCATTAAAAATAAGGGTAAGTTTGTATAAGGTTGTATATCCCAAAAATTCTTAGTTTTCGAAATATTGCCAATTTAGTATTTTTATAAGGCGATTTTGCTGCAGATTTTAAGTTCAGTTACTCTTAGTTAGCTATGACGGCGTTGAAAAACAATCAAATGCTAAAAAAATCTATGACGCTGTCAAAACTAAGAATTTTTGGGATATACAATCTTATACAAACTTACCCTTATTTTTAATGCTAAATAAGAAATAATTATGAAATTTGGGTGTTTCCATTTGAAAATCTGGACTTTTGACAGTTTTTTCATTTTCATTTTTAATCTTATTTTTTAAACACCCTGTATTAATAGCTATCAAAATATTATAAAAAATCTATTAAAGCAGGTCCTTTACAACAAGGAATTCCACTTAAATTAAATAAATAAGGCTTCTTTATAGAAAAAATTGATAATTATTCTAAGGCTTGCAAACTTCATTTTTGACATAAAAATTAAAATATGTCAAAAACGTTTAGACATAGGTATAGGACATGGTATACAAAATCTGCCTAGAATCTTGCGTAGAATGCAAAAATGTAATAATATATAGGGAGTCCCATTTAAAATAAGCAAGTTAATACTTACTTCCGGTATAACCGGAAGTGCCACCGTTATGAAAATATTTTAGCCCGGTCGCCCCCATCAGCATCAGCCTACTGTCAAATTTTCAAAATTGTCTTATGTATAGTTTTCTATATATAGATCGATTCGGTTCCCGGTGGGACACCCTGTATACTTGAAGAGATCGTGGGTTCCCGCTCTGTTGTGCCAGAGTGAAAGAAAGTATAAAGATGGTAAATAGCAACCCAATTTTACAAATGCATTTATATTGTTTATAAAAGTCAAACCATATAAAACAAACGTTTACATCTTAAACCTAACCTTAACATCACTTTCTTTTACTTTTCTTATTGCTTTTCGTGGACTCTATTTTCCTCTTCTTTTCATTTTCTTTTACCTTATTTTTTTCTGTAGTATTATTTTGGGGCATAGCCTCATCTGCCTTTTCCAATTCACTTAGCGGAAGGACACTAAATCCTGGAACGAAGGGCTTTACCAACTGAAGTGTGAATTTTTCATGTTGAATGTTGGTAGAATCGAGTTTTAGACGGACGGTCACTTGGTCAAAGGTGTGGAAAATAACGTCGCCAGATTTTTGCGTTTGGTGCTAAAACGGATTTTTCAGTATAAAAATTTAATTGTAAAAACACAGAATTTGTTGGAAGAGGTAGCAAACATTTAAGAAAGCATAAAAATAAGTAGGTATTTGATCTAACACTGTGAGATAATAAAATACTATGCATCTGATTTGTATTTTATTATCTAACTTTGTTAGACGAAATACAACCTTATAGTATAAGGCACTTTCAGGTGGTTTGAAATTTATTTTCATGCTTTCTTAAATAAAAAATTAAACTGAAATATAGGAACGTTCTTCAAAAAATCTATTTTCTAAATAATCCCAAAATTTGTCAATGGGGAAAGGGGGATAAGGTTTTTTTATTTATACAAAACCAAACAATAGCAAATACCAGGTGGTGCCACATATACACTATATTGCCAATGCCATAATTCGATGATGACACCACTGTAGGCAGATGATCAGGGTCCGTTGAGTTTGCGCAGCTCGGAAATATGCTTCTTGATGTAAACATTTGACAGGACCGACTTTCAAAATGTTTTTACAAGCTTTTATTTAAATTCACCCGTTAGTTCGGGTGTGTACAGTTTATGGTCAAATAAAACTAAGTAACCAATATTTTACACACCTGAATTACCTTATTCCTGGTATTGAACAGCGATTCGTGCAAAAAAGGATCATGCACTTTTTTCTACCCATCTTGAGGCACAAGTCGCTAACAATAACAAAATGTAAAGTTTTATACCTAAATTCGCACCCAAAACTTAAAAATAATATCCACAATCACACAGAACATCCGAACGAATACAACATGGAAACGACTAACAACAACTTACAAACTAACAAAAAAACTGTCTAAAGTAAAGTTTTATAAATATTAACACCCAAAACTTGGAAATTAAAACCACACACGAATGAACGAAACAAAAGATGGCGACGAATAAGAATACAACGGCGCGGCGAGCCGGTTCTGTTCAAGAGACCTTGGGTTTTGTTTACGTTCTGTTAGAAATTGTGTCGGTTGCCTAATTTTTTTTCTACTGCGCAAGCACCACGGACCCCAACTCAGGTTATTTTGAATCGCATGATGGGTGTATTCTTGCTTCGTGCGGCTGCTTGTATTGGCAATATAGTGTATGTATATATGTGGGTGGTGCATCGTGGTTGGAAACAGAAAATCCCTTGCAAGTTTTAGACTGTCCAAATAGTTGCTCCCCTATTGACTTTATAGCGGGGTTGTATGGAGACTTTTTTAGGGTCTGTGTGTGGTGAGTTTTGAACAACCCGATGTTAACTTATTTGAATACGTTGAAAATATATGAAATATTTGAAAAACTAAGAGTTTCCGAGAAAAATAGTTTTCAGATTCGTAATCTTCGCCCCAAAATATTTCCTTCCTAAAAAAATCACCAATTTTGGGGTAGTGAGCGTATGTGTAGTTTTTGATGCTCGCGTAAAAAACAAACAGTTTGTTTGCACGTCATGATTATATTAAACATTTCTAAATGGCACGTAAATGTATAAATGGCCTAGGATGAAAAATGATCTCTACTACTAGAATTTTGATGTCCCAATTTTTTTTTCGGCACCATGGTAGCATTGATTGTGAGTAAATAATGCCTGTTAATGTCATTTATATCACAGTCAAACGAGAATGTAGCATAATCCCCACTCTCGGCCCCATCCAGCTCTCCTAGAAACGATTTTGTCCACATTTTTATAGCAGACGTTTTAGACGTAAAGAATCATTGGACAATATGCGTACTAAGCCCCCCTCCAGTGGCGGCTCGTCAGCTGAAGTAGGTTAACCAGAAAAAAATAAAACCAGGAGGAAAGTTTTTTGATAATATTAAATATTAATGTACCAATACAGCTACCATTTTAGCCCTTAAAAAATAATTATGTTCGAATTAATAATATTAATTTAATCCGAATGTCCGAATGTAGATATGCATAATAGGGCCACGGTTAACTCCGATGGACAATACAGGGTGTTACAAATTCGACATACTAGCATTGGAATCTCGGAAACTATAGGAGTTAGAGAAACAGTTAATTGGAGGCAAAGTTGTGCAATTCGGTGCTGATTATAATGCCACTTTAAAAGTTTTCAAATTCCGATTACTTCCGATTTTTTTCGAAAAAAACCGAAATTTTGCAAAATCGTTTTTATTTTTTCCTGAGCTCTTTCGACTAGCTATTTAAAAATAAATGACACTTTGTCATTGCCACTTTTTCTCCTCTACAAAATGATGTTACTAAACTAAAGATTCGCCGTTTCGTCTCCGAGCGGCCATCACCAACTTTACTTTTTTAAATACGGACCTGGATTTATTTTAACCGATTTTTAAACCCTCCTACCCTCAAAATGTAATGGCGATAGTACTTTCTCATAATGATGAATTGTCTTTGCTTATTTTTTTAAGTTCATATTTTTTACACTTCTTGTCAGTCTGGTCCTGGCAACGAATTGCAATATTAATTAAAAACTTTATTTTATTTATACATAAGTAATATAATTTATTTTTTAAGAATTTTTCTAATAATTCTAAATTTACTAATTATAAATCCTAATTTTCTAAATGTTCAAAGAAATTGCCGTTTTGCTCAATAAAACGATCGATTTTTCTTCCAATTTTGGCGACAGCCCTTTCACCGATCTTCTCCTTATCCTACCAAATGCAATTTTAAAAAAATAAGCAAGGACAATTCAACATTATGAGAAAGTAATATCGCCATTACATTTTGAGGGCAGGAGGGTTTAAAAATAGGTTAAAAAAATCCAGGTCCTTATTTAAAAAAGCAAAGCTGGTGATGGCCGCTTAGAGACGAAACGGCAAATCTTTAGTTTAGTAACGTCATTTTATAGAGGAGAAAAAGTTTCAATGACAAAGTGTCATTTATTTTTAAATAGCTAGTCAAATGAGTTAAGAAAAAAATAAAAACGATTTTGCATAATTTCGTTTTTTTTCGAATAACATCGGAAGTATTCGGAATTTGAAAACTTTTAAAGCGACATTATAGTCAGCACCGAATTGCACAACTTTGCCCCCATTTAACCGTTTCTCTAACTCCTATGATTTCCGAGATTCCAATGCTGGTATGTCAAATTTGTAACACCCTGTATATAGACTTATGTATTTTGGCGCGCCCCAGCCGACCATGTCCGTTAGCTCAAAGCAAGTGAAGACCCAACGTCCAACATGGCTTTGATATTCATACGTGACGTCAGTCACGCAAACAGCATGTAGATCAGTCGTATGCAATATTGTTTTAGCATTGGTTCGACTAACCTTAAGGTATTTGTTTTGAGGCTTCGCGAAACTTATGGTTTTATATATCGTTTTTACGTGATTTACTGTGTGATTAAAATGTTTTGTTTTTATTTTTCAGTTAATTCAGTAGTGTACGTATCTACTTAGTTGTGTGTTTTAAAAATGAAATAGTATGTAATTTGTTGAAAACTCCATTTAGTCATTGGACAGATGAGGATAAGAGGGACGTTATGTTACACGGGTTTTTAGTCAATATTTGTTTAAGTACCCGCACTATACCTAGCTCTTCACCATTTTTTAAGACCGCGAGCCGCCACTGTAAGAGAGATGGAGCTGGGTTCTACGGAACACGCGTAATATCACAACGGACCTAATAGGACTACGTGAGACTGTTTGGAGAACCAAAGGTATGCCGCTCTAAGCTAACCTAAGCTACGTCTCATTAAGTTGGTTTAGATTTAAAAAATAACTTACTTCTTCATCATATTCAAATATACTGGTATCCCCCTTTTTAACTAAATATAGGGTACATTCCAGGCCATATTTTGGAATTAAAATTTGTAGTGCATTCTTTCTTACATACAAAATGTAACCTTCCTCGTCATTAAGTTTTCCCTTGAAGAAAAGCTAAAAAATAGAAATAATAAAAGAAATAGTGTTCGGTAATAAATATACATTGGTGAATATTAATAAATGAACTTTAAGAGTGAGTCATTAGACTAATGATGCATCCGCCATATAGTTTTTTGATCAATATTTCGTTATTTTTCCTTTTATCCAAAAATTGGTCAAATACCCATATTTAAAGCATACTTACCTACAATTTAAAGTTAAGCAAGTTTGAATTTATAAAATATTTAAGCAGAAAAAGAAAAATGGACACAACCTTTCGTTTTTTGCTTTTATTAATTCATTAATCAAAATTTCTTTAGTTCAAAATTGTAGGTATTTAGGTACTACTCAAGGACAAGTATTTGGTTTTTTTTTGAATAAAGCGAAAAGGATAAGAAATATCGATCAAAAAAAGAAATGGCAAATGCATCACTAGACTTCACTCTGAAGAAATACGAGGTGTCCCACCGGGAACCGAATTGATCTATATATAGAAAACTATACATAGACAAATTTTGAAAATTTGACAGTATGCTGATAGGAGCGACCGAGCTAAAATATTTTTATAATGGTGGCACTTCCGGTTATACCGGAAGTAAGTGTCAACTTGCTTATTTTAAATGGGACACACTATATATTATTACATTTTTGCATTCTACGCAAGATTCTAGGCAAATTTTGTATACCATGTCCTATGTCTAAAAGTTTTTGACATATTTGAATTTTTATGTCAAAAATGACGTTTGCAAGCCTTAGAATAATTATCAATTTTTTCTACAAACAAGCCTTATTTATTTAATTTAAGTGGGATTCCTTGTTATAAAGGACCTGCTTTAATAGATTTTTTATAATATTTTAATAACTATTAATACAGGGTGTTTAAAAAATAAGATTAAAAATGAAATTGAAAAAACTGCAAAAAGACTAGATTTTCAAATGATAACACCCAAATTTTATAATTATTTCTTATTTAGCATTAAAAATAAGGGTAAGTTTGTGTAAGGTTGTATATCTCAAAAATTTTTAGTTTTCGAAATATTGCCAATTTAGTATTTTTATATGGCAATCTTGCAGCGGTTCAGTTACTCCTAGTTGGCTATGACTCTGTACAATTTAAGCGTCCCGGCATGGTTATTTATTATTGACAAATGGCAAGTGACAGCTTCAATGCCGTCATAGCCAACTAGGAGCAACTAAACTTAAAATCTGCTGCAAGATCGCCATATAAAAATACTAAATTGGCAATATTTCGAAAACTAAAATTTTTTGGGATATGCAACCTTACAAAAATGTACCCTTATTTTTAATGCTAAATAAGAAATAATTATAAAATTTGGGTGTTTCCATTTGAAAATCTAGACTTTTTGCAGTTTTTTCAATTTCATTTTTAATCTTATTTTTTAAACACCCTGTATTAATAGTTATCAAAATATTATAAATAATCTATTAAAGCAGGTCCTTTATAACAAGGAATTCCACTTAAATTAAATAAATAAGGCTTCTTTATAGAAAAAATTGATAATTATTCTAAGGCTTGCAAACGTCATTTTTGACATAAAAATTCAAATATGTCAAAAACGTTTAGACATAGGGATAGGACATGGTATACAAAATCTGCCTAGAATCTTGCGTAGAATGCAAAAATGTAATAATATATAGGGTGTCCCATTCAAAATAAGCAAGTTGACACTTACTTCCGGTATAACCGGAAGCGCCACCATTATGTAAATATTTTAGCCCGGTCGCCCCTATCAGCATCAGCATAAACAAATACATAAATCATTTGACAAGATAAGGCATATCATTATTGTGGAAACATTAAAGTAAAGTCTGTAAAATGACTAGCTGGATGCACGTCACAGCTTCTGATATAATTTTTGATTTGAATCATGTCGTTGATTAAGTATATTTTTTAAATTCTGTCAGGACTGAAATAAACTTGAAATTGGGCATTTCTTCTTTTGCTAAATAATGAGACATGTTTTAAAAATATGTACAAACTAATTATTTTTTACTTTAAATCACTTTTAACACGTAAAATTCAATATCACAATTTTCGGAAGTAATTTTTTTTTTTTTTATTGACACGAACGACACTGCGCTGTAGTTGGTACAGTAAGTACCTAACATAAAGCCGTAACAATCACAATGATAAATTTCAACTTTCATAGCTTCGTATTTTAGCCATCACCCTGTATAAAAAAGACATAAAGTGGTCCAAAAGACCTACCCCTACCCAATAAACTGAAACGGATTGATTGAATTTTGATGAAAATATGGGCTTTTGAAATTTAAGTAATTTTTTTACTATTCCATAATTAATGGACGTCTTTTATTTGCGAGTTATGACATGCATCCAGCCAGTAATGGACAAACTATATGAGAATTTGAATAGAAACCTAAATTAATTAAATTTTACTTTGCAAGCAAGGAACAATATGTAGACGTCAGAGGAGCTAAATTGAGCTCAGTAAGTTAAAGTAATTCTGTGGTTGGTTGGTTTAAGGCGGGGGTCGGGCGTTCAGCCCCAGCTTTCTGCACTGCAGCCTAGTAGCTTATTGTGCACCCTATCTTGTTCCTATATTTGTTCCTTATAAGGTCCAGTTAATTTCTATCAAGTTTGTCAAGCGGGAGGTTGTCACCACATTGGATTCCTTCGAAGATTTTGAATCTTCTTCGGATCAGTGCTTGGCAGTTGTATACCGGGTGTTGCATCGTCGAGCGGGACATAGGAAATCCCATCTAATTTTAAATGGGTCAATTATTGGCTTCCCTAATTATTTTAGAGAACAATTCTATTTAGGTTTATTAAAGAGCACTAAAACCCACATTCAAAAGAATAACTTTAGATATTTTTGATGAGCCCGTTTACGGGTTATCGCCGATTTCTTTTCAACTATTTCTTCTTTTTATGGCCCCGTATTTGCGGGCACCAGTCAAGGTAAAAGATGACTGTCAAATAAAGTTGTCATTTTGAAATGTGTGCTTTATTGTTATAAAAACTCGTACATCGAAAATATTAGCCATGAATTACACTTCTGAAGAAAAAATATTGATGATTAAATGGTATTATCAAGGAAATAGTTATCAAAATGTGTCAGACATGTTTGCTGCTCTGTATCCGAATAGCCCGATACCTGCAAAATCTACAGTCAAAAGGACTATCAAGAAATTTGAGACAAAAGGCACTGTAATAAATAACTGCAGATGTGAAGAAAGGCAGGAACAAAGAAGAGATGCAAGAAATGATAGGGACTTGCAAAGGCAGGAACAAAGAAGAGATGCAAGACTTGCAAGTTTTATTGTGCGTGGAAGAAAATGATGGGAAGATCAGCACAAGGAAACTTGAGGATGACATAGGATTAGATCACACCACAGCGTTACGAGCTTTCAAACGACATAAATATTATTCATACAAATATGAAAAGCACCAAGAGCTAAGAGATAGGGACGAAATACGACGACAGGAGTTTTGTGTTGGTATGATTGAAAGAGCAAACATAGATAGGGAATTTTTAAAAAACATTTGTTTCACTGACGAATGCACATTTACCTTAAACAATGAACCCAATGTTAGAGCAAAGAAAACCAACACAGGTTTGTCGAAACAAGGACGCAATATCCACAAAAAGTTAATGTTTGGGCTGGGATTTTCGGAGAAAATATTATCGGGCCATTATTTCTTACACGAAATTTAAATGCAGAATATTTTTTGGAACTACTAAATATCTAAACTTATTCTTTTGAATGTGGGTTTTAGTGCTCTTTAATAAACCTAAATAGAATTTTTCTCTAAAATAATTAGGGAAGCCAATAATTGACCCCATTTAAAATTACATGGGATTTCCTATGTTTCGTTCTCTTCGCCGCAAAGTCTACATTTAATGGGACCATGTAAATTCCTATTCGACGTAGGTGTTTTTTTAAATGGAAGTGGCCTATTAGTAAGCCAACCACTTGTTTGAGCCGAGTACGCGTTAAAAACAATATTCCAGTTGATAACTTTTTTAAGGGTTTCCCAATTGTGGCCCTCGCTTCGGTCTGACCAGGTATCCTGTTTCATCGGGATAGGCGTTGTTGTTGCGCCAACCTGTCTGATATTGCTTTGGTTGCCTGTGGTGCCAAGGGCGGTTTCAGGGCCCCTGAGGTTTTGAGAAGATCCGGCTTGAGCCAGTTCGTCTGCTTTTTCGTTGCCCGCTATTCCCGAATGACCAGGAACCCATAGGAGTTATACTCTGTTGTTCCTTGCTGCTAGGAATTATGTGGTTCCTCAAGGCTCAAACAAACGATTAATGAAATAACTGGGGTAGTAAATCAATTTGCACCATTTATATTTGCAGATGACTTCAAGATACTCTTGGAGATATTAACTGAGGATGGACGACTGCGATCATTTGTAGGAATAGTGTGACTGAATGGTGTACAATAAATGGGTTTTATTTAAATACTAAAGGGTGTGTTTGCGTGTCGTTTACTTTAAAGAAAAATGTTTTGAAAAGGATTTACATAATCATAATTGATGGTAACACTTTAAAAAGAGTGACAACTTATAAAGATATAAAAAAATATGACATTTTTATTGCATGTGGTATTAAACGAAAATTAACTTTTTTGTCACAAATAGCGAAAAATATGACATTCTCAAGGAACAGACCTACAATTAAAAAAAAATATTTAAATCGGATCATAGGTTTTGTAAATGGCAAACACTGCTCTTGGTACTGTGTCAATAAAAATAATTCTCATAGATTATGTTAAATTCGCGAGTTATTTCAAAATAGTTTATACAAATAAATTAAATTAAAAAAGTAAATAATTGCTTACATGTGTATTAAATGCAACTGAAGCTCTTCCTGCATACTGCGCCATCCGATTTCTGTAATTCAGATTCTGACATAGATCGCTAGTTTTCTGTTTATCCAACAAATCTGGGTAAGTACTGTCGGCATCGCAACTGACAGCTAAAATGTTAACAGTTTGAGCTATACAACGTTATATAAGAAATTAAGGGGTTTCTTTAAGCAAGAGTACATACAGCCCGCAGCTATGTTATAGAACTTAAACCGGCCAATTAGAGATACTTTACGTCAGGCCTGAGGGAGTTTATTTGGCGCATATTTAAATTTATATCTTGCGGATGTAGCGTTCTTTATTCAGATGGCGGAAACGGTAGATTATTTCTTAAAGAAAGATGGCTAGCGAAAAATGATAAATAAACAAGTTTCATAGTTTTTAAATATTATTTGCAAATGTTTGTAAACGTTCGTACATATTTTTTGTTTTACTCTAAGAAATAAAAGCGAGAGTTGTTAAAAAGGGCTAATTTTGGCTTAAGGTTAATTAAACAAATAAAACTATTAAAATAATTATCAAGAAAAATTTATTCTTTTTTTTTTATTTCGTGTGCCAATGCTAGTTCTGTGTTGTTGTTTTTTATTCTACGTCAACCCGCAGTTCGATGACATGGAATATTTTTGCTCTGTGATCAGCTGCTGTAAAAATAGTTAAACAAAAACATTTTAAATATTTTTTAGCATATACTTAAAAATGTTGGTAATATAAAAATGTTTGAATGTGAATGTTTTTATAATGTGGGCATCCCCTAATATAAGTTCTAGAGAAAAAATATTAACAACCTTACAAGAATGGTAAACTAAAATAATTATAGGTATTTATGATACATGGAAATTACTCAACAAGACCAAATGTGACCATTGCCAAAGAAAATGCTGAAGGCGTTTTTATTTTTTCAATTCTTGACATCATTGTTTCCATACTAGTGGCTATTCCTACTGGTGATTTTCTATTATCAAAATCCAAATAAAAACGAAATAATTTCGGCCATAACACAATAATTTTAGAATGTGGTTAGAAAAGCAACTCACTCTGCGATTTCAAACAAAACTCAACGGGCCTGACGTAAGCACGTCTAATTGGCCGGTTTAAGTTCCATAACATAACTGCGGGCTGTATGTACTCTTGCTTTCTTTAAACCGATAGCTAACTTTACAGAGTAATCCGAATATAAATAAAATATGGTCTAGCAGTACATTTACATACACCATTTATAAGACAATATTTAGTTATCTAATTAAGCCTAATTATCCCATAACTATAAATATTTTTGTATTATATTATTTAGGTACCCATGTATTGTCCTCTTAATTCATTTTTATTTGTAAAAATAAATCTATTTTGTTAAATAATGAATGGTAACTTGCGCAACATGTATTTTGGAGATAACAAGTCTGATATTTTTGATTGGAAATCACTCTTTCAATTTGTGTATTAGTATACAGGGTGTTTCGTTAAAGCTGACCACTGACTGATATCTCGGAAACTACTGGGTTCAACGAAGAAAAATTCATAATTTAAATGGCTATGTGAAAATCCTGTAAATAATTTTAAAGTTCCGCATTTTGCCGCAAAAGGGCACAATTGAAAATTAATTATTAAAATTCTAAATTTCTTCAAATATTCCCACATTAAAGTATACCTTTGGTAACATCATTAGAAAGCTTAGACAATTCTGTATCATTTTAGTTTAAGGCTCATTGGCGTACCGATCTTGATAATAGTGGGGGAAGCTATTGAAACTGTAATCATTTAAATAGCTGTCACTTCTAAACGACTTATCCGATTTTAGTAAACTTAAGCTTGTTTGGAAGAGAAAGACTTTTAATTGTCGTCCCAATTGGTACACGATAGTTCGTAATAAAATTGCTAGAGGGCGTAATTTGTAATAATTACAGGTTTTCATTTTATCCCAAAAATTCAAATTATGCAATAAAACTAAGACATCATAATCGAAAAGTAGATGCTTTGCAAGAAAAAAATGTAAAGACCGTAGGTCAATATATTCTTTCGTTTTAGAATTATTATTGAAAAGATGTGATTATGTAGGTTTGCCACTCATTATTCCAATGGCCGAAAAACTAGTTAATAATAACAATATCATCGAATACTTCAATTTAGACACAATTCTAATATGGTGTTATCAAAAATAAATCTAGATAGCTGTAAAATAAAACTGGCATGTTTCCATGGAGATAATAAATTGAAATAGTTGTTAACTAATTTGATTTTGTTTCACGGCTATCTAGCTTTATTTTTTAAAACACCATATTAAAATTATGCTTAAATTAGCAGTTTTCCTATATTATATATTATAAAGTAGTTCTTCGGCCCTGACATAAAAATGATTAACAATATAACGTTTTAAAAATATTTTTTGTCGTGGAATGCTTATCCACGGAACTATGCAAACAATCACTTCTTCAATTAAAGTGGTTAAAGGTTATTCTTTTGGCAATAACTTTGAAACAAAAGAAGATTACGAACTGCAGTTTTTACGTTTTTTCTTGCAAATTTAATCTACTTTCCGATTATGTCCTAATTATACAATATGATTTGGGTTTTTGGAATTAAATGAAAAAACTGTTATTATTACAAATTGTGCCTTCTAACAATTTGATTAGAAAGTATCATTTATTAACGGGAACGACAATTGAAAGTACTACCTTTCTCTTCCAAACAAGCTTAAGTTTCCTAAAAAAAATTTTTTTAGAAGTTACGGCAATTTAAATTATTACATTTCAATCTTTTCACTTTTCACTCTTATCAAGGTCGGTACGCCAATGAGCCTTAAACCAAAATGATGCAGAATTATCTAAGCTTTCCAATGATGTCACCAAAGGTATACTTTAATGTAGGAATTTTCGGAGAAATTTAAAATTTTATTAATTCATTTTCAATGCCCTCTTGCGGTAGAATGCGGAAGCTAAAAATTATTTCCAGAATTATCGCATGACCACTTTAATTACCATTTTTTTTCCGTGTTTTTTTTTCCCGAGGGCCCGTCCATGCGCCGGATGCACTTAGGCCAGGTTTGGCCCAATGTGCTCACCCTGTTTGGTTGTTACACCCACTCCGTGATCCCAGTTCCTTGCACTAGTTTGTGTAGGTCAACTGGGGAGAGGGTAAAGATGTCCTCTGGTTCCAGTTTTGGTTGCCCGATTATTTGTTGCCTCTTCCGATCCAGTGACTCGCAATGGCAAACTATGTGCTATACAGTTTCCCTGTCTTGTCCGCATAATCTGCAGTCAAGGTCTCCATTGTACAGTTGCATTCTGTGCAATTGGTTCTTGACAGCCATGTGTCCTGTCAGAATTCCTGTAATGGTTCTCAGCTGGTTCCTATTCATTTGCAGCTGTTTCGTAAGTCTTGGGTCTGAATCCCCAATAAAGCTATGGGCTAATCCCTGTCTGTTACTCCAGTGGATTTTGTGTTCACTCTTGAGCCATCGCTTTATAGCATCTCGTACCGTGGGTTTCTATGCCCAGTACTTTCCAAATGGCCAACCTTAATGTGTACATTTTGAAACGCATTAGTAGAAAAAAATGGTGCCGCCCCAATAAAATTTTTTATTTCAGTATCGTTATTATAAAACCTTATTTTTTAAAAGTTGGTAATAATTTAATCAATTGGCACAGAGGAACAATAGGTCAACGCTTTGATAAAAATGAAGTCTTACTTTTAATAAATCATAACCACAAACCATCTTAAAGAATAGCCCAGGAATATAACACTTTGCCTTAAAATTTCCCTATTCTCTTTGGATTTTAATACTTTCCATGAATCGGGAAATTTTCCACAAGTTGACAAGATTGGTGTGAAAATGACATTTCTCATTGACTTACTGGCCAATCACACTTTGTGTTTACCGAGGCTCCGCCTTCTGTTTCATGGCATATTAATTTGTTTATTCAAAAGTTTATACAATGTGTGTGTAATGGAAGAAGAACAGAGTGCGGCTCCAGAAAAGGAGCCGACTCAAGAAATGGAAGTTGAACCACAACAGACGCCCAGCGATGTTGCGAGTGGTCCAAATCAACCTCCACCACAGTAAAATGGCCTCTAGCCATCTGGCTCTTCTCATGGAGGAGAAGGGCCTCGACATCGCCTTGATCCAGGAACCTTGGGTCAGAAATGACGCCATATGTGGATTAAGGCTAAGAAACTACTCTCTCTATTACGCCAGTGGCAATGGTAAGCCAAGAACTTGTATTTTAGCTAAAAATAAAGTATTCCTAATGCCTAATTTTAGTAACCAGGACATAACAACGGTCAAACTGGAGCGCAAAGAAGGGACACCAATAATACTGTCATCCGTATACATGGCGCATGACGTTCCAACTCCATCGGTAGATGTCCAAAATATTGTGGAATCTACCAGGATTTCTAAGCAAAGCCTAATCTTGGGATGTGATGCCAACGCCCATCACACAATATGGGGTAGCACGGACATCAATGACCGAGGTGAGTGTCTTTTTAATTTTATTATAAATACTAACCTTAGCTTATGCAATAACGGTAATACACCTACATTTGTCACTGCGAACAGACAGGAAGTTCTGGACGTCACGCTTACAAATGAATCCAACGATCTAAAGGTACAAAACTGGAGAGTATCCAGCGAGGATTCGTTCTCGGACCATCGTTGGATTCTATTTGATATCAGTGAGTCCACGTACTTGCCTACACCATTTCGTAACCCTAAAAGAACAGATTGGGAAAAATTTTGCGGAATCATCTCTGGAGAACTGGCAAATCCTCCCAACAATCTCTTACCAAATAAGGCTTCAATTGATGAAGCAGTTAATAAACTAACAAATACCCTGAAAGCAGCATTTTTCAAAAGCTGTCCGATAAGCAGACCAGCGAAAAAGCCATACCCACCATGGTGGAACGCAGAGCTGGGTCAGCTAAGAAGGGACATGCGAAGGCTATTTAACAAAGCAAAGAGCAAACGTACTGAAGATGAGAGCTCTTATAGAGAGGCTCTAAAGACGTACAAGAAAGCGATTAGAAAATCTCAAAGAAGCGCTTGGCACAATTACAGCGAGCGGATTGAGAGTACAAACGAAGCCCCTAGACTTAGAAAAGTTCTATCAAAGGAGCCTAGTGCTCCCTCTTTTCTAAAAAAGGATGATGGGACATACACAGAGAGTAGTGGGGAAACCCTTGAACTGCTGATTGATTCCCACTTTCCTGGTAATACATCGGCCATAGAGCCCCTTATCGATCAAGGAGACGTTCCGGATTTGAATAGCATCAAATCAGTAGTCACTTACGATAAGCTAAAATGGGCGATTGACTCATTTGAACCTTACAAATCACCAGGATTAGACGGGATAATGCCCGCCATGCTACAAAGAGGGAAGAGAATCCTAATCCCTTGGCTCTTGGTGATATACAGAAGCAGCTTGCATTTTACTTACATGCCGGCTGACTGGAATAAGATAAAAATAGTCTTCATCCCTAAGGCTGGTAAGAGCAGTCATGTAACCGTCAAAGACTTCAGACCAATAAGCCTGTCTTCGTTCCTTGTCAAAACATTGGAGAGGTTACTGGATCTGCATATCAAGAACTCGGTGAGAGAGCGAGAATTAAGCTCGTCTCAACACGCTTATACCAAAGGGAAATCAGTGGAAACGGCGCTACACGAAGTAGTAGGCACTATTGAGAAATCCCTTAACAATAAAGAGTACACCCTAGGTACCTTCTTGGATATTGAAGGAGCCTTTAATAACGTCACGACCGAGGCAGTGTGCGACGCTCTAATAGAAACAGGGGTCGATAACTACATCTGCCGTTGGATTAGGAGGATGTTGAAAGGCCGTCAAATCTGCTCCAGTTTGGGAAGTAGCGAGATGGTCAGATTTGCTGGAAGAGCAACTCCGCAAGGCGGGGTTCTGTCACCAACACTCTGGCTGAGAGTTCTAAATAAAGTTCTCATAGCGTTGGAGAAGGCTGGAATAAAAGTGATTGCATACGCTGACGATATAGTTATACTAGTGTCAGGTAAATTTGTAAACACAATCAGCGACCTAACAGGAATGGCGCTACGAATACTACAACAGTGGGCCATGAAATGCGGGTTAAAAATTAACCCCGAAAAAACGGAGGTAGTTCTATTCACACGCAGAAGGGTGATCGAGAACTTCAGACTCCCAGTACTCGACAATAATGCTTTAGTGCTTAAGGAAAAAGCAAAGTATTTAGGATTGGTACTTGACTCCAAGCTAAACTGGGGCATAAACTTGCAAGAACGAGTTAAAAAAGCGTCGGTAGCATTATGTGCCTGCAAAAAAGCAATTGGAAAAAAATGGGGACTAAAACCCCACATAGTACACTGGATCTATACGGCTATTATAAGACCTATATTAATATACGGGGTCCTGGTTTGGTGGACCGCTTTGGAAAAAGCAGTGCACACTAAGTCAATAACTAAGATACAAAGGGCAGCTTGTTTAGGAATAACCGGAGCCCTTAAGTCAACCCCGACAGCGGCGCTAGAGGTCATGTTATATATACCCCCCTTGGATATCTATGGAAAAAGTATAGCTGCAAAAGTGCCCTGCGACTGAAAGAGTCGAAATTCTGGAAGGAAACCAACTACGGGCACAGCAGTATACTAAAGATTCACCCGGGGAATAATCTACGAGACCCGACTGATTACTCTGTCCCAATAACATGCTTCGATAGAAGGTATTCTATACTCATTCCGAGTAGGGAAGAGTGGGAAGGCAATCAGAATATAACGAAAACAGATCACGCAATCTTCACAGACGGTTCAAAAATGGACGTTGGTGTGGGAGCCGGGGTCTTTTCCGAAAGTTTACAAATACAGAAATCGTATAGACTCCCCAACTATTGTAGTATTTTTCAAGCGGAAGTACTGGCAGTAGAGAAGGCGGTCAATATCCTGCAAGAAGACCTTGGCTTGGGAGTAGCCTCGTCAATCACCATCTTCAGTGATAGTCAGGCGGCGATTAAGGCAATCTGTTCTAGCAGCGTTAAATCAAAGCTCGTAAAGCGATGCCGCAACAATCTATGCACACTTGGCAACCAACATCGGGTTATTCTGTGCTGGGTTCCTGGACACTCCAAAATAGATGGCAACGAGGCTGCCGATGCGCTCGCAAGAGAGGGCGCAGGCATGCCAGCTGATCTAACAGACAATACAGTGAACAAACCACTGGGATTGGTCAAAGAGGAGATTGACTACACGGCCAAGCAGCTTGCACAGAACAGATGGACAGGGTTGACAACCTGTAGTACATCCAGGCAACTGTGGCCCACATTCGATAAAAAGAGAACCGCAGAGCTATTGAGACACAGTCGAAAAGACGTGAGAAATATTACTGCGGTTGTTACCGGACATTGCCTCTTCGGTAGACATGCCGAACGTATGCAAATACCCACTAACGACTTCTGCAGAAGTTGCAGAGATGAGGAAGAGGAAGAAAGTATTCAACATTTTCTGTGTGAATGCCCTGGCCTCGCAAGAAGGAGGTTCACTACTCTGGGTGAATCATCTTTCGATAGCCTGGAGGAACTAAGCAACTTACAACTTGGACGGCTGAGCAGATTTCTGAACAGTAGTGGCTGGTTTGAATGAGTTGTTAAAATCCTTCCGCGGTTACGTCGCATAAACCATCAGTGATCTGATGAAGGTGGGTTCTACGGAACACGTGTGGTATCACAACGGACCTAATCAGGACTACGTGAGACTGTTTGGTCAGAACCAAGGGTCTGCCACTCTTACCTAACCTAACCTTATACAATGTGTTGAACAGCAGAAGAGTTTTGGACTCGCATTGTCTTTATTGTTTTGAATCACAACGTTTTAACTGGTAAGTATCTCCAGTTGAAACGTTGTGATTTAAACAAATAAAGACAATGCAAGTCCAAAACTCTTTCGCCGTTCAAGAAACATCATTGCCTTCAACCTTTAAACACACAATACAATGTGTTAATAAGTTGTTCAATAGCTATAACAAAATAAAAATCAATGTTTACCTAGCAATCTGTGAACTATAATATCCGCATATCTTCTAATGGGGGATGTGAAGTGAGTGTAAAGTGGTACTGCGAGCCCATAGTGACAGAAATCATCTTTCTGCAAAGTTCCACTGGGAAAATATACAGCTTGTAACATGCACCGTGTCGCTAACATTCTTAGCATCGTATTCAGATACGGGTTGTCTTCTCGCACGGCTCTATCTAAAGAGTCGGCTAGATTTTTACCACAGTCAATGTTAATTTCAAAGCCCTAGAAAACAAAATAATATACAGGATGACTCACGGTGGATTGCACGTTAGAAATACCTAGTGAACCAACTCCGAGCTAAGAGCGTGTCGAATGAAGGCTATCCCGGGTTGCTCATTTACTGGTTTTGTAGAAAATTTTATTTTTGAATCTAAGATTATTGAAAGAGCCCATTGGGTGTAAAAAAATGTACTTATAAAAATGTCGCACCCACTTTTTCTAATCAATCAGAATAAAATGCCATAAGGTGAAGTGGGGATTAAAAATATAAAAGGTCGCCTTTGAAACTACATAACTTTATTTAAAATCGAGTTACAGAGATGCGCTTTAGACAGGAAGTAATTAGTAATATTTACAATTACAACAAAATTTGTTAAATTATTTACCCAAGAATTTCATTTAAACAAAAAATTGTTATGAAAATGTACCCATAGAACGCATTTGCCCCAGGTACTGGGGTAAGTGGGTTTTCAACTTATAAATCGCGTTTGAGTAATGTTGTATTCAACTGGAGCAAGTGGGTTAATCTATTGACTTCACCAACAGGCTTTTTTTAGATTTAAAAAATTCCTTAAAATAAAGAAGTTTATATGTTAGAGATTTCTTCTTCTATAACTTTTTTAAAACTACGTAATACCGTTTTTAAGTTTTTATTTACTTTATAGATTTTGCAGATTACGCACAATCTCACTTTTCAACTTCTTAAAACTTTTCACTTTGAATTTTATTAATATAAAAAATTTAAATGGGACAAGTGGGAACTAATCCCCACTTACCTCACTAACAAAAAAAGCGGGGCAAGTGGAAAGTATGGACCTAAAACTGAAAACCTGAAAAATTGAAATATTAAATAAATACAAGAGATAACGTTAGTGATTACAACTTTGAGGATGTAAAAACTTTGAACCTAAGTTTTAAATTAGTACAGATAAAAAATTTTTAACATTTTTGCCGTAACTTGTAACTATAGACGAAGTTTATATACATTTGACATAAGCTGTTACTTTTTTAAAAAATATTAAAACATTTTTAACAATATGTTGGGGTCTATAAGAGTCCAAAAAACATTTTATGGTAGTTTTAGTTTTTAAAAGTATTTTTTTTACAATTATTACAAAAAAACCCACTTGCCCCAGATTCCCACTTACCCCACTCACCTTCTTTTAAAAGTCAATCTCTCAAAAACAATTCAATTTAGACATATGGCATTTTATATAAAATATACGTGGATAAGGAATTAGAAAATAATATACTACATAGGGTGTTCCGTTTAAAATAACGATGTTGCCACCTGTTTCGGGCAGAAGCGGCAACGCCGCATCGCTGAAAATATTTTAAAACAATAGATGATGGTTGTTTAGCTGAGCAACTAAATTTTTGAAGAAAACGTATCACCAGTTTTCTATTAACGTCTAACGTTCCATCCACCGCGAAACACCCTGTATAGAACTGTAAATGGGTCAATAATAACACCAAAAATATGAAGACATTTCTTAATTATCCTTTACAAACGTGAAACGCTACTTTTAAAAATCTCTTATGGGAGTTAGGATGTCTAATAATACAGAAATGTAACACAAGAAAAAAATCTGTAAAATCTTAAGTCCTGGCTCAATGGATAATCCCTAAACATCCAAATCGCAGTCTCAAACGGTGGCACATTATCAAAATCTAATTCTAGAAGTTCAAATTTCGAAGCGAATACCAACGCTATGACTTCGTGACTTACCAAATGTTTTCCAGCTTTAACCAATGGATCAAAATTGGAAGCGGGTGGAGTAGGATGTCGCCTCAACATGGCACAGTCAGGGAAATCTTGCAAGATTTTTTCTGCAACACTAATATTTGCCAACAACATAAATTCTTCAACCATAGAATTCGTCTCGTACATCTTTTTTACTTCTACGTCTAGAGGCTCCATAGTTTCGGAATCCATTAAAATTTTTACTTCTGTTGATGCCAGCACCAAAGCACTGCAAAAGGTATTTATTTATTCACACAGTATCAGCAGCAGAGTTTACAGATACATTAGTCTAATAAAACCTTATTAGTGTCTGTTTGAAGGTTGGAGACAATGATGTGTCTTGAATGATAGAAGAATTTTAGACCCTCATGGTCTTTAGTTGTTTTACATTACAACGTTTCAACTGGTAAGTATCTCCTTCTATCTTCAGGTGAATACTAAATAAGTAAAGTAACTACAGCTCTATTTATACTAGCTAGATGCACTGGAGCATAACTGTCACTTTAAGGAAATGCACATCATTTGTAAAAAATTCTCAACGCTTCGTACAACTAATAGGGGGGAAGGAAGTACAACCAGAAGATCAGCTTCGACGTCGAAAGTCTTTACACTAACGTCCCTGTAAAAGATGCACTAAAGGTTATCAAAAACAGACTTGAGGAAAACCAGACACTACAGAAAAGAACACCGCTACCTATCAAGGCCTTCATTAAACTATTAGAATGCTGCCTCGATAATTCTTACTTCCAGGAAAAAGATAGGTTTTTTCAGTAGACGGACTACCGATGGGCTCATCTCTCTCGCCAATAATCGCCAACATGAAATGGTTTGAATCTGAAGCAATAAAACAAGCAAAAAAGAAACCAAAAACGTGGCTGAGATATGTGGACCACACCTTTTGGAATGGAAACGATGACGAACTCAGGGAATTCCTACATCACATTAATAGCCTGACACCGACAATAAAATTCACCATGGAGAGAGAAAAAAACAATCAATTACCTGTCCTAGATGTAAACGTAAAGAAAAATGGCAACACCATCCATACTTCGGTGTATAGGAAACCTACGCATACAGGTCAATATCTGAATTACATTTCAAATCACTCAAATAGCACAAAACATGGCATAGTAAGAACAAGAACGCTTGTGGATAGAGCAATTGTAACTCAATTGAAGCCCTCAAAGAAGAAACTAACTACATCAAGACCGACTTCAACAAAAATGGCTTTGTCGCAACAATCGGCCAAATACACAAAAGAAACAAATAGAGTTACAATCAACACTCAACATTCCGTATGTCAAAGGAGTATCTGAGAGAATTAGAAGACTAGGACAATGATACAAAATCAATACGGTATTCAGCTCGAAAGACACTTTAAGAAGTCACATGACGAAGACGAAACCAATAAATCAAAAAGACAGAAAAAAAAACTGTGTCTACTAGATCCCCTGCGAATGTAGCTGATATTACATTGGTGAGACTCTAAGGCCACTTGAAACTAGGATCAAGGAACACAGAAACAACACGCTTAAAGGAGAAATCGAAATATCAGGTGCAGCTGACCATGCCTGGACACACGGTCATCACATCAAGTGAACAGAAACTCAAATCCTGCATAAAAAACCACACTGGAGGAAGAGGAAGTTCAAGGAAGCTGCTACCATACACCAGAATCCAGATTGTTTCAGTAAGCCCCCATTAGATATACGAAATATCTGGAAACCTTTGTCATGTAGATGTAAACTTAAAATACCGCGCACGAAATGAACGCATGACTACACTTATCTCAGTTATGCTCCAGTGCATCTAGCTAGTATTAATAGAGCTGTAGTTACTTTACTTATTTAGTGTTCACCTGAAGACGACTAGAGGGACTTACCAGTTGAAACGTTGTGATATAAAACAAATAAAGACAATGCAAGTTCAAAACTCTTCTATCATTCAAGAAACATGAGATAACTATTTATATTACTTACCCTTTCTCCAATCTTCTTTTCTTCAAAATTTTCGCCAACTTATTCAAATTTCTTAAAGACTCAGCTATAGAATCAGTTTTACTCTTATCGTCAATAGTCAATTGCGCCTCTTCGTAAGTCATGGCCTGCTTTGATTTAATAATACTTTTGTGGAATCTTGTGTTTAGTATATTAGAGTTGTGATCCATCTCCCATATACATGAGAAAGCGAATCTTTCTTCGCCCCCGCGAAGTGAACATAAGTTAGAACTAAGTAATTCGGGAACCTATAATAAAAACAAAATACATTTATATCGCTTTTAGACAGTTTTTTTATAACAGTATAGAAATAGTCAGTATAACAACATACAGGGTGACCCATTTGTCTGACAAAGTAATATACCGTCTCTACTATTAAAGATATCAAAAAAAAGTTTTTATAAAAGTTGTGAGGTATAAAAAAATATATGCTCTAAAATTATTTTTAAACATACAGGATGGTCCAAAAAAGTAGGACAATAAAAAGATACATTTTTTTAAATGGAACACCCTACATATTTTAGCATTTTTGTTTCCTTACAAAATTATCCATATTTAGTTTTTTAATTTTTTGCAACGTTGCCAAACAAAATGCAAAATTCTTAAAATTTTGGAAAATACATTATAGTAAAAAATTACCTGTATTTCTCAATAAGAGTATCGAAAATCGAAAATTTCTTGCAAGCTCTTAAGTTTAGGGATAGATAAACTGTCTTAAACCTTTAAGTACCGAAAATTGTGTACAGGGTGTTTCCTGTTGACATCCAAATATAGAAAATTTTAAAATACAATAACTCTGTTCTTTCTAATGAAACACCCTATATTTATTAGGCACGTCTGATAGATATTGTAAGTATCTTTTATTATTGTTAAGTCATACCTATACCTAAATTTCCTAGTTTTGGCAATATTTCGATTTTTATTTAAATTTTGGGGAAAAAACTATAGTTTTCATTTTTCTAGTAAGCGATGACCAGCAAAGTCAAAACAAATGTAATTAAATATAATGTAATATTTATAATTATTATATTTATAATGTTTGTGAACTTATTTTTAATATCAAGTTGCGTAATAAAAAAGATATTTTATTTAATTAAATATATACGTAACTAACTATGGTTATCAATTTATTTTAGTATGACATTATATTCAAAATACATTTGTTTTTACTTTGATGGTCATCGCTTACTAGAAAAATAAAAACTAGTTTTTTTCACCAAAATTTAAATAAAAATCGAAATTTTGCCAAAACTAGTAAATTTAGGTATAGGTATGACTTAACAATAATAAAAGATACTTACAATATCTATCAGACGTGCCTAATAAATATAGGGTGTTTCATTTGAAAAAACAGAGTTATTGTATTTTAAAATTTTGTATATTTGGATGTCAACAGAAAACACCCTGTACAAAATTTTCGGTACTTAAAGATTTAAGACAGTTTATCTATCCCTAAATTTAAGAGCTTACAAGAAATTTTCGATACTCTTATTGAGAAATACAGGTAATTTTTTACTATCATGTTTTTTCCAAAATTTTAAGAATTTTGCATTTTGTTTGGCAACGTTTCAAAAAATTAAAAAACTAAATATGGCGTCATATGGATAATTTTGTAAGAAAACAAAAAATGCTAAAATATATAGGGTGTTCCATTTAAAAAAATGTATCTTTTTATTGCCCTACTTTTCTGGACCCTCCTGTATGTTTAAAAATAATTTTAAAACATATATTTTTTTGTACCTCACAACTTTTATAAAAACTTTTTTTTGATATCTTTAATAGTAGAGACGGTATATTACTTTGTCATACAAATGGGCCACCCTGTAGAACAAATTAAAGGGAAAAGAGTGACGTACACTTACTATGCAAACAAGTATAATTTTATTGTACCAATAGAGTACACAAGAATTTAGTTGTACTCACCATGTCAATGCGGGTACCAACTAAATACACAGTGGTAGCCCTTGATGCTGCTTCCAAATCAATGGCAGTCCCGGGTCTTATAAAGTGGGATACATCAGCAATGTGAACACCAACCTAAAAAGATAAATCTTTGTTATAATTACAGAAATAAAATAAAAATTACATAAACTTAACACTTTTTCTTTATGTTACAAAACACCTACTTCAAGTTTTCCCCCATCGATAGGCCGACAATGCAGAGCATCATCAATATCCGTACACCCAGGAGGATCCACCGAACAAATGTCAATACCTCGCAGATCAACCCGTTTTTTCTCATCGTCTTTTGTGATAATCCAAGGGAGTTTGGGCAAACAACTCAGAACTTCTTCCGAGAACTGACTATGTGGAACGTCGTGTTCTAGCAGGACTACTTCGTTTTCAGTCGCTTGACTTCCTATACGGCCTAGAGCTCGTACGAAATGGCCCTGGAAATTACACACAGAGTGTAAAACAGGTCACCGATAGTTAATTTTCATTAAATGTTTTGCAATGCAAACTAAGAGTGATGTTTAGTGACGCATTCGCCATTTCGTTTTTAGATAAATATTTCGTTAATTTTTTCTTTTATCCAAAAATTGGCCAAATACCGACTTTTGAAGCAGTGTTACCTACAATTTAAAGCTAATTCAGTTTAAATTTATAAAGTAATAAAAGCAAAAAAAATTGACAAATTTAACAAATTTTCGTTTTTGGCTTTTATTAATTCATTAATCAATATTTCTTTAGTTCAAAACTGTAGATAACTGCTACTCAAGGACGGCTATTTGGCCGTTTTTTGAATAAAGCACACACTCTTAACATTCGGATTTCCGGTTAAAGCGAAAGTAAATTTTTTAAGTTGGATAATAAAAACTTAAGATACGAAAGCCGTTTTTTCTCAGATGCACCGTTAAGCTGCTACAGCCTGTCCAAGTGCCAAAAGTATCATTTTTTAAAAGTTAATATTTCAAAAACTGTTCAGTTTAGGCTCATAACCTGTTATTAGGGCTGTGCGATTATCGAAAAAAATAATCGATTTTTGATTATATGAATCAATCGATTATTTTCGATTAATCGATTATTCCATTAATCAATGCGATTAATTGATTATTTCGATTAATCGAATAATCGAATAATCGATTAATAAAATAATCGATTAATCGAAATATTCGATTAATCGTTTTTTTTCGAATCGCCTTATAGAAAATAATGAATTAATATAAAAACATCAAATAATCGAAAATAATAATCGATTATTCGAAAATGGACTATCAGCAGAGATGCAAGTAGCGACAGATAAAAAGCACTCCAAAATATAGAAACGGAGTATAAAGGTTTTACCGGCTTCTCGAGCCAGTGACCAGTTTCAAGAAATACCAGACCGATTTCGCAAAATGAAACAGCCTGTCCTAAGTAAGACTATTAACTATTAGCAAAAACATATTTTTTTGCTGTTAGCAATGGCCCTCCGAGATCGATATAGGACGTTTAGTCCGTTTACAATATTTATCTGTTGCGTACCTTTAACAGTATCCCAGATAAAAATGCATTCTTCGGGGATATTGTAAACCATAGGACATACAGAGATGGTTAAATTTAAAAAAAGTTTACTGAAGTCTGCAACGTCATGTTTTCGCGTTTTCGTTATTATGGTTTTCTAATTCTATTTGAAGAGATAAATCAAAATACATTTTAGATTCTCATTGATACTGTCAATGCAACGCAATCATCATCAACTTTGTTTCGAAAATCGAAAGAGATTTTTAATCGATGATCGAAAAATCGAAATAGTTGTTCCGATTAATTGAAAATATTTTGAATTTTAATCGATTAATCGATTTTTCGAATGAAAATATACTACTGGAAGATATAGCGGAAAAACATAGTGTAACTGTGCTGCGCACACCGCCATAACGCCGCAAACTAAATCCTATAGAACCTATAAGGGCGCAAGTGAAAGGATTCGTAGCAAGACACAACACGACATTCAATATAAAAGACGTTAAGCTACTGTTTGATCAAGCCATTAAAGAAGTGGCATCAGAGAACTGGTGAAAAGCAGTCCATCATGTCATTAAAGAAGAGGAGAAAATATGGGATCTTGACCACCTGATTAATCGGACCGTCGACCCGTTAATTATAACGCCAAGAGGAGATGACAGTTCCTCAGATGACAAGGAATATTATGATTTTTTATTTAATTTCTGTATAATGTATTTTTTGTATTTTTTTAAAATAATTTTTAATAAGAAATAAGTGTACCTAATACTATGTACATAATGCACGCCTTTGTCACACCATTTTCAATGTTTGTGAATGGATAACAATAGGCAAACCCATAGATTGACCCAAACCCGGGTGGTACTACCTGCACTTGATGAAAATAAAGAATTTTGCAATGAAATCAATGCCAACTTATGAAAGTGACTTAAATATTCGTTGGGTCACTCTGTAGTCCCTTTGCATACCTAATTAACTTTTATTACTCTACACCTTTCTGAAATAGACTATAGTAACTTTTAAAATCACTTACGTGTGGATATCTAGAATGCCTCGGCCAAGAGTCTATCGTAACTATAAACTTCTGCGTCCTCAAAAACTCCGCCTGGCGCGTCTCTATTCGAATTTTCGGTATCGATCTCTCGGCGGGCACAACCAGCTGATACAACCCGTCTGAATTACCCTGTAGAATGCCGCAGTACTGACGCCATTTTCTTCTGATTATACCAATAACTTTTCCCGTCGGTCTTATTTCCTCTTCTTTTTTGCTGGCTAGCCTTTTTAGAGTTTTTTCTTTCTCTTCGAAGTCGTCGATGTTTTCTTCAGCCACTCCTTCATCTTCAAGAGAAAAATTTAGGATTTTATCCTGTTTATTGTTTAAATTTTATTTTTTTTATTTTCTTATTTACGAAGTTGACGGGAAACCACATTTAAACAAAATATGTATACTGTTACACAATATTACACTTAAATAGTGAAAGAAACAAAATAATCTACATACTATAACGTTTTACAAAAATAATAATACGATCAAAAATAAATCACCGTTGCAATGCATTTATAATATTATTCTTAATGCCAAGAAATGCCAAGAAAGACTAGAATTAAAAATATCCACATAACCTTGATCGTTCAAGCGGTTGACAAGTCAAAGAGCTCTATCGACCGGAGAGTTTAGACCATAGTTTGTTGGGTGAACAGGAATATGGAACAGATCAGCGTGACGTAATTGTCGGTTGGGTACATTTAGTTGGATCTGAGACAATAATCGAGAGCAATCTGATAAACTGGTAATTAATTTATAAATAAGACACATCAAACATACGACGTCTGTTTTCCAGTGAGACCATATTCAATGCAATCAACATATCTGCCCTATGGTAGTCTTCCATATCGATATTCAATTTATAAGCAGCAAATCTTAGAAATTTGAACTGGACTCTTTCTAACATATCTTTATGAACTTGGTAAGATGGAGACCAAATAACAGTAGCGTGCTCTAGGTTCGATCTCACGAGTGAACAGAATAATAACTTTATTACATCAATTGAGAATTGGGAACAATTTCTCCAAACAAACCCTAGCATTCTTAGTCCCTTTCAACTAAGTTTAGAAACATGTTCTACAAATGTCAGTGGTTCATCAAAATACTCTGTCGAAGGCCTTGGAGAAGTCAGTGTAGATAGAGTCTACCTGATTACCGGCCTCCAACAAGGCAACCTCGTAAGATGCTAGATTCTCCACAGTGGATCTACCCTTGCAGAAAATCCAAATTGGTCTTCGGATGTCATACCTTTACAGCACCAACTTAGTTTTGTTGGGAAAAACTACATAATACTTTTTGAAGTAAGTACCTACTCCATGTTAAAGGGCATCCTTAAAGTCAGTGACGGCTGGTGTATAAGCGATGCAATGCTGCAGAGCTCCCAAAAAAATAATTAAGTAATATAACTAAAATATATTCTGTTTAAAGGTTGGCGACAATGACGTTTCTTGAACGGCAGTAGAATTTTGGACTTGCATTGTCTTTATTTGTTTACAATCACTACGTTTTAAACCTCCTAACCTCAGTGTACAGAAAACCTACACATACAGGGCAATATCTCAATTATACATCAAACCACTCAAACAACACAAAACATGGCATAGTAAGAAATTTTGTGGATTGAGCAATTACTCTCTGTAACTCAAACGAAGCTCTTAAAAGAAAAACTAACCACATTAAGACCGACCTCAACAAGAATGGCTACCCCATGAGATTGATTGACACAATATTGGGAAATCGCAAGAATCGGCCAAACACACGTAAAGCAGAGAAAGAGATACAACCAATACTCAATATTCCGTATGTCAAAGGAGTATCCGAGAAAATAAGAAAACTAGGACAACGATACAACATCAACACAGTATTCAGCTCTAGAGACACTTTAAGAAGCCACCTAACGAAGACGAAACCAGAAAGCCAGAAAGACAAGAAAAATTGTGTCTACCAGATCCCCTGCGAATGCGGCCAGTCTTACATTGGTGAGACACTAAGACCACTAGAAGTAAGGATTAAAGAACATCGGAATAACACCCAAAAAGGAGAGACCGAAAAATCAGGTGCAGCTGACCACGCCTGGATGCACGGCCATCATATCATGTGGACAAAAGCGGAAATCCTGCAAAAAGAACCGCACTGGAGGAAGAGGAAGTTTAAGGAAGCTGCGACCATACATCAAAATCCAGGTTGCTTTAGTAAGCCTTCATTAGATATGAGAAACGTCTGGAAACCCTTGTTAAGTAAATGTAATCTTAGAATAAGACCACCCAAGAGTTAAACGCATGATTCATCGAGCATGACGTCATCGAGCATGACGTCATCGAGCATGACTTATCGAGCATGACTCATCAAGCGTGACTCATCCAGTTATGCGTCATCACCTAGCAACACGCATGACTCCGCCCACTAGTCATGCGTCACAGTACCTGCCTAGTATAAATAGAGCTGTAGTTACCGTACTTATTCAGTATTCACCTGAAGACGACTGGAGATACTTACCAGTTGAAACGTAGTGATTCTAAACAAATAAAGACAATGCAAGTCCAAAATTCCACTGTCGTTCTAAAATATATTCTATTACCGAAAAGCAAATAATATAATACTCGGTATTCACATTGTAAATGATAAAAAAAAGCGTGTTTACAATCGACGTCGGACATTCTGGAAGCTGAATTCTCGAGTTACAACATTATTCAAATGCGACATTCGTGGACATTCTTCAGCGAGATTTAGAATCGAGTCCCAGAAGGCGCTCCTAGTGAAGTCCGAACCACGCAAGTAAAGTCGACCAGTGAAATAACCTGCCGGCTCACACTATCGCCGAGTTATTATTTATCTTGGCACGCGATCGTGCTCTGCGAGCTGCTTGAAACACGCGCCCAGAACTCGGCTTTCCCAGTGTCCATGTAAAAAACTAAGCCGTGATTTAACTGGAAAGTTCGCTGCATTTAGTGCAGCGCGAGTGCGGTATTGGTTAATGTTGTTTGTTTTTTTTTTAAAGCGACTTTCTAGTTTTAGCGTGCGTGGAATTCTTTTTTTTGTGTATTATTTATCAATTATTATAATAATATAAAAATGAATAAAATCGAATCTG
Organism: Polydrusus cervinus; assembly: GCA_935413205.1. NCBI lineage: Eukaryota > Metazoa > Arthropoda > Insecta > Coleoptera > Curculionidae > Polydrusus > Polydrusus cervinus. The sequence continues at coordinate 44,207,337 of OW284516.1, read as the reverse complement.
TAATAATTATTAACTGTGTGCTATGGCGGTGGTTTTTAATTAAATTAGTGTGAAAGGATTTTTTAAACATTCATACGAAGAAAAGATCGAATTAAAAGGAAGTAGAGGAAAAGGTTACACACGCAAATTAAATAGAGACAATTTATTTAAAAATGAATGGATTACATTAAATGGCGCTCTACCTCCTGTCAAATTTTTAATAGCACACAAGTCAGGAGAAACGTTAAAGGGGACTAGAAAATTATTAGAAATCGTGGTAACAGTTATTTTCATGCTATCTATTGAAAAAAAGTTAATCTCCGAAATATACAATTTTAAGGACAGTGATTACAAAATTTTCGGGCAAAAAAGAACGTAGGATAGACTTAACTTATAAAAAATAGGTATAGTAAAAATATACGATATATTGTCGGATATGGATTGGCACCCTTAAGGATGAATAAACCAGTTCATACTTCGCTGTGGTGCTAAGACACTTAATAGGTGTTGAGTCTGCTGATAAGAATAGGTGTAGTGGAAAAATAGTGTGTAGAACAAAGATAAGGACATTCCTAGTTTGGTAGGAGGAGTTTGTAGATGAAATTTGATAAACATAATTGTTTGTATTGGTTGGGATAAAGGGTTCCATTTTGAATAGTCCATCCAGGGGAAAATCCCCTCTTTAATAAAGTGCTAACATAGCAAAAAGGAACCCCTTCTTCCATCTGTTAAGGGTTGCAAAACTTATAAAAAACTCGGAGGAACACTTACTCGGAGAGTTGTAAAAAGTATTCAAGTGTAAGGGTAACCTCTGCCCAAATAACTACTTAAAAGTTTAAAACAGTTTTCGAGCCATGAAGAGTACTGCCCCAGAATCAGTTTACTTTGCTGCGATTGCGTAAGTGTTCCTTACATTTAATTGTTAAACTGTATTAACTTGTATTCTTCTTATTTTGGTCAAAGTTGTCTATTAAGAACAAATTGTTTCTTTAAACTTACTAGAATAACACCTTTCTAAAGTAAGTCAAAAAGAGACAGTTTCTCTTCTTGTTAGAGAACTATCTAAATTTACCATTTTATAATCTTTTACGTAACATTGTATTTTATTCACATTATGATTATTGTCTGTCATCGCTTTGCTATTCATTAAATAAATGTCTTAAAAAATCCTTAGTGTTTCAGTGATTCGATAGCGCACCATAAGGGCACAAATAATAAATACTTATTAATAAAATAATTAAAACAGATCAAAACCGTCTAAGCTACACAACCCAGTCGCCTGTCATTTTAAGACGCGACAATATTCAACGACTTGACTCGAATCAAATATTATGTCAGAAGCTGTGACGTGCATCCAGTCAGTAATTGTATGGACTTTATCTCTCATTTTGAGAACCCTAACGATGACGGTAGCATTTGGGACACCCCGTACAAGATAAAGTATTGTGAAAACATAATTTTTACCGCAAATAATATAATATAAGAAAATAATCATAAATGAACATGGTTTTTCCAGAAAACAGATAAGATTAGAACTACGTGAAAAACAATTTTCTAGATATCGAGTCGTTATAATTTAAAAGTAATATTAAATTTATATAAACCTTACCTTCAAGTACTATTTCACTAGGACAAATCCAGTCTTCCTCCTTAAATAATTCGACAGCTACAATATCTCCATTCACTGCCCTGTTTAGCCCTTCCCTGCCTTGAACTAAAATCTTTAAAAAAATATATATATTTACATTGTATATATATATAAATTCATTGACATAATGAAGGGGATCGTAAGATAATATGGTAATTACGGCAACACAAGAAGCTTTTATAATCGAAACAGGATACACATCGACAAATAAAGCGCGCTGGACACTCAGACATGACGTCACAATGTGGGAGAGAGATAGAGGATGCATGGGCATAGGCATGCCGGTTTTAGAAATGGTGGAACGGTTAATGGTCAGTGGATTTAGTCAATACGGGACGCCACTCAGGACTTGCCACAAATAATCATGGATTTGGACCAGTTTCCCCAAGTTTTAACTAGATCTGTGACTTCATTTAGAGAATCAGGAAGTGTGAATAGAAAGACAGACCGTGGAAGACCTAAACTTCACACTACACAAAAAGTAGAATAGACGCTGATTCTCATTAGACGTGCTAAGCATGGGCTCAGCATAGGTACGGTAGGCTAATCCATAGGTAGTAAGCATATCACATTTGTAATGATAACAGTTGATGGAAAACCCTATTAAATATCTGAAAAAAAAATGGCAGGTTTGATGCCGATCCGATGCTTGGCAGTCTAGTAAGAACAGACCTTAAGTGAAGCAAATTCGTAATGAATTCGGCATTTAAGTAAGTAAAATATCCTACGGAATCTATAATACGATCTGTATTATCATCTAAGCCAGTGGTTTAGGCCCGATGATCTTTTACCTGTAAATCTCACATCATAAATGATATAAAAAATGTGTAAACATAATCTTTGGTAGGAGAGACGTGGCGAAGAGCTGGGTGGGAGTGGAGATTACGCTGCAATCTCCTTTGAATGTGACTATATTATTTATGATGGGTTTTTAAGTCCGAAACGTATTATTAATACGAGTTTTAATACATCGTTGATTTATAGAGGAGGGGAATTTAAAAATATTAAAATAAAATTGCCCAACCATTTAAAAAAAGCAAAGTTGACGAGTTTTGAAAAAACGAAACGTCAAATTAAAAATCGAATTACACAATCTTGTAGAGGAGAACGAGTAGTAATAAGAAAGTACATTTTATTTTAACATCTCTTCAAATAGAGTCAGAAAAAAATAAAAACGAAATCACGAAAATTCAGGTTTGCCGAAATATCTTCGGAAGGATTCGGCGTTTTTAAAGTTGGAAACACAATGTGGCAACTTTTTTCTAATTTAACCATGTATCTTCTATGGTTTATGAGATCCCTGTAGAGTGCATCATTAACTGGGACAACCTGTATAGCCTCGGGGGCAAGTAATAAAATACCCTTGAAAAAAAAAATTGTATAAAGGTAATTTATACTTACTGGATCTTTGAAGCCTTCAACGTTAACGGATCCTTCAAGAAAATTATCTCTAGAAGCCCTAAAAATTCCTTGATGCAATGTACCCTCCTTTACACCCCTCAATAATGCTGCCGTAGATAAATGAGGAGGAAATATATCTTTACCTTCAACTTGCTGATGATAGTCTTTTCGAGATAGTTTGTCTTCTAGAAGGGTACTATTTTCCAGATTTTTTACGTATTCAGTGACTGAAAGAGAGATTTTTAAATTAAATATTTAAAAAAATTAATTTCGTTAAACTTTTAGTAGATGAACATAAACTATAAGATCCCAACATCATTGAAAACTACGAGTTAATTTTATTACAAATTTTAATATTTAAATAGAATAGAAGCAAAATAATTTGTCTTAAACCAAAAAATCATAATTTGTCCTTCTTTGGAGTCGCGAAGTCATCTACATCCAGGCGAAAATTCAGAACTTCGTTTTGGTGGAGGGTCATTTTTATAAAAATATTTTTTTGTATTTAATATTATACTTAAGACAAAGAAAACTGTTAGTTTCTTACTTGAACAAGAAGGTATATTTTCCTCCAGTGCTAAGTTCCTATTTTTGACATCATCTGTTATAAATACAAATTTATTTTCAGAATTATGATCAATATACCAAGAACAAGCTTTTCTGATACATCTGTCATTGTAATCATTTATAAGTTCTCCTTCTTGCTCTGGTATAAATGTATCCCTAAAACAGAATTAAAACACAAAGTTTTATTTTTATAATAATACAGTGTCCTGCAATAATGCGTCAGGCTTCTATAGTTCATATACTAATTAAGTTAGGAATTTCATTCATATGCAGACTTATACAGGGTGTCCCACCGGGAATCAAATCGATCTATATATAGAAAACTATACATAGGAACATTTTGAAAATTTTACAGTATGCTGATGCTGATGGGGGCGACTGGGCTAAAATATTTTCATAATGGTGGCACTTCCGGTTATACCGGAAGTAAGTGTCAACTTGCTGATTTTAAATGGGACACCCTATATATTATTACATTTTTGCATTCTACAAAAGATTCTAAGCAGATTTTGTATACCATGTCCTATACCTATGTCTAAACGTTTTTGACATATTTGAATTTTTATGTCAAAAATGACGTTTGCAAGCCTTAGAATAATTATCAATTTTTTCTATAAAGAAGCCTTATTTATTTAATTTAAGTGGGATTCCTTGTTATAAAGGACCTGCTTTAATAGATTTTTTATAATATTTTGATAACTATTAATACAGGGTGTTTAAAAAATAAGATTAAAAATTAAAATGAAAAAACTGTCAAAAGTCCAGATTTTCAAATGGAAACTCCCAAATTTCAAAATTATTTCTTATTTAGCATTAAAAATAAGGGTAAGTTTGTATAAGATTGTATATCCCAAAAATTCTTAGTTTTTGAAGTATTGCCAATTTAATATTTTTATATGGGGATTTTGCTGCAGATTTTAGGTTGTTACTCTTAGTTGGCTATGACGGCGTTGAAAAACAATCAAATGCTAAAAAATCTATAAAGCTGTCACTATGGGGTGGCTCAAAAAAGTGAGATAACAAAAAGTTGGGATTTTTTAATTGGAACGCCCAGTATTTTATTTATTTCGCTTTGGTAGTTTAAGAACAATAATATATTAAAATAAATTAAAAACTAAAAAAATTAAATTTTACCGTCCTAGAAAAAAAATAAAAACGAAATTCAATTTTTAAACCATGGCATTGGTAAGATTTATGACAAGGGGTCTGGAGATATTGTGAGTCTAATAGTGTATATCTATTTTATTCTAATATATAAGCGAGATACCCTACAAAAGTGGACAAAAATGGACACCCTGTACACTATACATTGGAAAATGTAATCGAGATATGTTTTCGAAGCTCTTACGGTTCCCGACGGTTTTCGTTTAATGCGATTCGAATTGTAACCGCCCTTATGGCAGACGTCAAATTTTAACATGGAATTTTAAGGAGAGGTGAATTCAGATCTGTACGCAACGATAAAAACGTGGCCGGCAGAAGTGCATCCGAGCGGCAGACGCATTTTCTTATACAGGGTATTCCAAAGAATATGTGGAGGAACCCTAAAAGGAAAATGTGTTTTATATGAAACTTTGAGACACAGCTTAGATCTACAATTTAAAATTATTTTGGGGTATAGCCGAGGTGTATGTAGTGACTCAAAAAAGTTATATTTTTTTAATAGAACACCCTGTATGTTTTTGCATTTTAAAGTTTACAGGGCCCTTAAGTTACAATTTTTTAAGGAAAAAAAAACAACCATATCGACCACAACCACCTCCATATTTACCTTATTATTTAGGTAAAATTATAGTATTTGTGATAAGTGATTGTAATAATTAGTTTTATTTTTCTATTTTGTTGGTATAGCTGAGAGGTTTAAAACAAACAAATAATATAATACATATTTAGATAGATTATTCAACTAGGTAGGAATAGAAATAGGCGCATACAGGTTTTTCTTAAACCTAGGCGCCGATACAAGAAAAATTTGTTAAATTTGTATAATTTATTTTAAATATTTGTTTTTTTCTTTATGTAAATATACCTTTGATTAATAAATAAGATATTTTAAGTAAGTATAAAAATAATGATAAAATTAATTTAACTATTGTAGTTGTACAAATTAAAAATGGTTTGTAATATTTAAAATTAGTCAATTTTTTAAAGAAAATACCCTGTATGGTATTTTTTTTAACGTTCATCTCTTTATGCCATTTAATTTAATATAACGGGTTTTGGCAAGCTGTTTGAATTTATTAATTCATTACATCAATATAATTCATGTAAAAATAAAGTTCTCATTTTTCAGCTTTGGGAAATGATCAATTTTATATATAAAATACTTAGTTGTAGATATACAGGGTGTTTTTTAATTGAGTGCCGATACTTAAGGTTGTGAATCCTTGGGTGATTTTAAGAAGAAAAGTTAATATTAACATATGTCTCAAAGCTTATTCATTTTCATTTCAACAAAATATCGAAAGCAGTTTAAATGAAAAAAAGAAAAAAATTGTTTTTTTTGTTTTTATTTTTTTAAGCAAAAAGGGTGTAGGTATCATACGAAAGTAAGTCTACGGACCAAATTTGCTCCAAAATAAATGAGGACTTTAAATAGGTATAAGTTTGGTTTTTAGAAAAATACCATTTTTTTTCTTTAAAAATATTCAGTTCAAATCCCGTACGGACGTCACTGGTAAAAATTAAAAAAAATATTTTAAGTCAAAAAATGCTCCTTAATGATTAAGAGGTGTGTACAAAATTTCATAAAAATATCTAAGAGTGATATAATAATAATGATAAAAAATTTTTAACACCCTGTAGCTCAAAAATTAAGAGCTTTAGGACATATGTTAATATTAACTTTTCTTCTTAAAATCACCCAAGGAATCACAACCTTAAGTATCGGCACTCAATTAAAAAACACCCTGTATAAATTTACCAAAAAAAATTAGGAACATTAAAAGTTAAGAACAAATTAAGAAATGTTTAAAAAAGTAAGTTAATATAGTAAGTAGTACTACCTACATAGGTATTATTTGATTTGGTTTTTGATATTTTATTTTTTCTTAAACTAATTAGGTAAGTACCTATTTGTTAAAATAATACTAATGCTATATGTATGTTACCTATGGAATTTAACATTCCTTGTAATAAACTTTATACTTACCTAGTTGGTTGGGAATAAAGAATTTTAAAAAATGATTATTTTCCTAGCCTCAAAGAAAATCATTTTCATGAAAGAATCCGTAAGTTGGATATATGTTAGAGAAAGTTTGTTGAACTTTAGAGTAATTATGTAAAACAATAAAACATGTCATGAGTGGGATTGCATTTGTTTAAATTTTTATAACATACTTACTTGTGGTGGTCATTAATAAAAACATAAAAATGTCTGCTAGGGTTGTCTATAACTGCATTCAGTCTTTTATAAGTGGGTAAGCTTCGATGCTTTACTTCTTTATATACTGTATGAAGAATAACTACATTTGATATAACTGGTTCTTCTAAAACATCCATCTGAAAATAGAAATCATATAACTACATCTCTATAAAAGGCACTTTCTTAAAACAAACCCTTCCTCTTTACTTTATTAATTTTTCTTACTGTGACTACCTACTCTGCCATTATGAAGTATTAAGTTATAAAAAATACTACCTAAATACTAAATATATTGCATGAACTTACCTGATCCAAGATGATATTAGTGTCCAAAATTACATAATGGTTAAAGCCGTAAAGTGAACATTTATTAACATGTGTCTCGGATAGAAAGCTTGTGGGCTCCCTATGGCATATCGTACAGTTTGGAATTCCGCAGGAGATGTCGTCTCTAATGTAATGTTCCCTAACATTCTAAAATAACATATAAAACTTTGTAGTTCTTATTAAACAGAAACCGATTCACATTGCAGAATATATTAGGAATATCTAAAACCGTTACTTATCTTTGTGTAAATATTACAGTTTCCCTTTATACGTACTTTTAGAAAGTTTCCTATTTTATTCTTTTTTATGAAAGATTTTGTTGTAAACATATTGAATAAAATTAAACTACAGTGCAGAAAATGTTTTTATAAAGTTGGGTTAGGTGTTCGGTAAGTTCATTGAATAATTTATTCAATGGGTTAGTTTATAGCCGTTTTTTTTTTGATGGGAAAATAGTTAACTCTACCACAGAGGAATGATAGGTCGTCGCTGTCGGCTCTATTACTTAACTTCGACAGTAGGAACTTTATCTAGTTTAACAAAACACCGACCTTACTTTTACCGCACAGAGGATTGTTGTTAAGTCTAATTCTCAGAATTTCTTTCTGTCGCTAACGACACGTGATGTAACCAATAGAAAATGAGTATTGGAGTCACATGTCAAAATACTCATTTTCTATTAGTCACAATACGTACTGGGCTTTGAGCATCCTCAGACATCTCATCTTAATGTAAAATGAACGTAAACCTATTTTTACTCTGTGAGAATGATATTTGTAGTTATGGCCGATTCGTATGAATAGAAGAATAATGCATTTTTGACATTGACACATGACGACTTCTGTCGGTGACTGAAAAACTTTTTTGCTTTCCGAAGAAAGTAAGTAGTTTCTAGAAATATTTTACAATTGATATGCATTTTAAATTCGTTTTATACTAATACAAGATAATTAAATTATTTTTGGTATGTACTAATACTCCCTTATTTAATCTTATCTACTTTTTCTAAGTTGTTGACCTTCATATGAGGAGCTGACGCAGCTAAAGCCGAGATGGACTTTAGTTTTATTTTTAAATCTATTACTCATACTTTACTTTAGGACACGTATCTTTATAATTGTATATATTTATATTATCTAGATTCCCCAGTGCTACATCACTCCTGTCTGTACTACAGTTATAACTAGAATTCAACCCAGACTGAAGTAATATAAAAAAAAAGATCAAAATGAGTATTCAATGGACATTGATTGCCGGTTTCCTGTACACAGAAATTGGAATTGTATTGCTTTTGGTTTTGCCGGTCGCCAGTCCAAGACGATGGAATGCTGTATTCAAATCAAAGTAGGTATACTTTTTTGTTCCGGTAGGAATCTTAGTTAAAACATTAAGTGCAACTTCAGGCAAAACTGCCTGAAAGCACGCGCTTTGATGACTTTTTAATCAGCTGATGCAATTTTTACCATTTAAAACCACCCTTTATTACTTACCCTTGCACCTAATGTAACAAGACCTTTATCCTTTATAGTACTTTTTTTTATTCCTTAATAAGATTGAGAAGCACATTGAAATACTAAAAATCTTCTAATTAACAAGTGTTTGAAATTATTGTTGACATAACTCACTTAAAAAATGTTATAATAGGTACAATGGAAAAAAGATTATTTGAGAAAAAAACAACTTTAATTAATCACATAACTTGGAGGTGTTACCTCAGACTCCAGTCATTCTATAAATTTAGAGATTTAATTATTCATATACACTACAACAACTTTCATTGAATCTTTAATATTCTCTATTTCTGGTTACCTGGATATAGTCTGTGGGCCATGTCTTACAAATTTTACAAATGCAGAATTAAAATTGGGTTATAAGATATGCACATAACCTATTGCATGATCATGTCAGTTTGCAGATTATTGAAACCTTTAAGTATAATGTGGGGTTGAGAAGGTACCACTCTCCATCGTATCTCTGTGACTGTGACATAATGGTCAGACTTGGGAAGGTCCACACATAATCAGAGATTATTGAATATTCCTTTAAAACCTTTTTTTTATATACTTATTCAAAATTACTGGAAATATAACGAATCTATTCCTACTAATATACATATTTTTAAATGTGGTCTGTAGTTTTCTTTGTTTGTTTAAATTAACAGGTTTCTTCAAGCACTTCAGCGTCAAGCCGGAATGTATTTCTTAATATTACTTGGAATACTGGTACTATTTCTACTAGATGCCATCAGAGAAATGAGAAAATATTCAAATCTGGGTAAGAATAAATTATTTTAATATTTTAGCTGGAAATTTAAAAATATAATAATATTTATTGGTGATGGACATACAAAATAACATGTTCACCAGTCAATGATATAAGATGAAAAAAGATGTAGATCATCCCATTCAACCCCGCAATTTTTTTTATTTGTCAGTCCTGCAACCGATTATATTGTTATCTTTTTTTTTAATAACTTAAATAAAAAAAAAAAGAGACTTAATACATAATTCAGGTAGACACGCGTTAGTTAATGGTCGGTTGCCAGCTGCCGATTGCTTGGAATTGACTTATGGTAAAGGTTTCACATGATTTTAACAGAGAGTGTATTTTCTTATTTATTTTTTCAGCAAGAAACTTTAATTTTTCTTGTTCTGTGGGGTTAGAATTAAAATTCAGTGAAAACGCCGATATTGTAAAGATTGCACTTCTTAGAAATTTTGGATACTCATCTTAAGACAATTTGGTTACCACATTAAAATAAGAGTTTATCAAATGTTTTATTTATTTTCCACAGAAGGTGATGAACATGGCCATGCACATTTGGACAGAGAAATGCAAGGCAGTATGAGACTATTCAGAGCCCAAAGAAATTTTTATATTTCAGGATTTACCCTGTTTCTTGCACTGGTAAGTGAATATTTGAAAAGTATTGCTCAGTTTTACAGTGTTAAGAATTAGGTTAATTGGCAACGAAAAAAAAATTATTATCAACATTATTGAGTAATATATTATTTTCGGGGTTATTAAGGTCACAAGAGTAAAATTTGAGTAATAAAATTTTAAAAAGAATGGATGAAACAACATTTTTTATTATAAATCAATGGGGGTAATATAGAGGAAACCAACTAACCGGATACAACCGATCATGGCTATCCAGGATAGTTTTAGTAGGTTTTGATTATTTGCCTTATTTCTATTTTTTCAAAGTATTTGCAAAATTCAAAATTTGTTTGTACTATCCTTGCAACAACATGAAGTTTGTGGGTTACTTAAAAACTATTAATCTAAATAAATTTTACAAATTTGATGAAAGCTGCGCAGAAGTGATTTGATTGTGGTTTATTTGCAAAGGTTTTATACCTACATACATAATACAGGGTGTCCGACCGGGAACCTAATCGATCTATATATAGAAAACTATACATAGGAAAATTTTGAAAATTTGACAGGATGCTGATGGGGGCGACCTGGCTAAAATATTTTCAATATGGTGGCACTTCCGTTTATACCGGAAGTAAGTGTCAACTTGCTTATTTTAAATGGGACACCCGATATATTATTACATTTTTGCATTCTACGCAAGATTCTAGGCAGATTTTGTATACCATGTCCTATGTCTAAACGTTTTTGACATATTTGAATTTTTATGTCAAAAATGACGTTTGCAAGCCTTAGAATAATTATCAATTTTTTCTATAAAGAAGCCTTATTTATTTAATTTAAGTGGGATTCCTTGTTATAAAGGACCTGCTTTAATAGATTTTTTATATTATTTTAATAACTATTAAAACAGGGTGTTTAAAAAATAAGATTAAAAATTAAATTGAAAAAACTGCAAAAAGACTAGATTTTCAAATAGAAACACCCAAATTTTATAATTATTTCTTATTTAGCATTAAAAATAAGGGTAAGTTTGTGTAAGGTTGTATATCTCAAAATTTTTAGTTTTTGAAATATTGCCAATTTAGTATTTTTATATGGCGATCTTGCAGCAGATTTTAAGTTCAGTTACTCCTAGGTTGGCTATGACTCTGTACAATTTAAGCGTCCCGGCATGGTTATTTATTATTGTCAAATGGCAAGTGACAGCTTCAATGCCGTCATAGCCAACTAGGAAGCAACTGAACGTAAAATCTGCTGCAAGATCGCCATATAAAAATATTAAATTGGCAATATTTCGAAAACTAAAAATTTTTGAGATATACAATTTTACACAAACTTACCCTTATTTTTAATGCTAAATAAGAAATAATTATAAAATTTGGGTGTTTCTATTTGAAAATATAGACTTTTTGCAGTTTTTTCAATTTCATTTTTAATCTTATTTTTTAAACACCCTGTATTAATAGTTATCAAAATATTATAAAAAATCTATTAAAGTAGGTCCTTTATAACAAGGAATCCCACTTACATTAAATAAATAAGGCTTCTTTATAGAAAAAATTGATAATTATTCTAAGGCTTGCAAACGTCATTTTTGACATAAAAATTCAAATATGTTAAAAACGTTTAGACATAGGTATAGGACATGGTATACAAAATCTGCCTAGAATTTTGCGTAGAATGTAAAAATGTAATAATATATAGGGTGTCCCGTTTAAAATAGGCAAGTTGCCACTTACTTCCGGTATAACCGGAAGTGTCACCATTATGAAAATATTTTAGCCCGGTCGCCCCCATCAGCATCAGCATACTGTCAAATTTTCAAAATTTTCCCATGTATAGTTTTCTATATATAGATCGATTTGGTTCCCGGTGGGACACCCTGTATATTCAAAAATTTATTACACAAGATTAATTTAAAATTTTCAAAAAAAAATAAAAAGCTGACGTTGTATTTGGATGTATTTTTTCTCAGTTTTCAAAATCAAGTAGTGATCTCGCTGGGAGTTGTATCTAAAATAGGCAAATCTGTTTATTCTAAATCTGGTAATAAGACTTTTATGATCTTAAAATGTTTACGGAGTAGAGAGGCAACCCAATTTACCACAATTTTTCTTTTAGACCCTTAACTTTTTTTTTGTAATTTCATATTTTGTTGTTTGGATATTTTTAACATACTAATGTTGGGTTACATAAAGATTTTTAACCACAATTAACTAACCTATGTTTGACTGACATTGACAGGCATTAGTTACTCAGAATAAAAGGTGCCTGATTAGTGATTAGTAATTAAAAATTAAGGTAACTTGGCCAGTATGATTGTGAGACAATCATTTATGTGATAGTCAAACTTGCTGGTTAGTTAATTATGTTTAAAAATCTTTATACAACCCGACATTAAAGTAATTATTTTACACTATTGCATTCATATCATAACCTCAGTTTTGAAATAGTCATGTTTATGAGAAAAAAATAAATCATGGTTACCTTTCAAGAAATTTTAATCAGTCAGTCAGTGACCTTGTTTTTAAAATTGCAAAGTTTCCATGTAAACTGTCTAATTTAGTAACTAATTGATTACTTTGTCTGCAGAAATGAAATACTAACGTCATATATTACATCTTTTTAGGTGATTAGACGTTTGGTAATCCTTATTTCCTCTCAAGCCTCTTTGTTGGCTCAGTCTCAAGCCTCCATGGCTCAAGCTCAAAGCGCTACTAATGCCGCCAGGAACCTTTTGGCCCAGAGTGGTGAGAGTCAGCAGAATGACACAAATGAAGCCCATGATAAAGAGGTAAGTTAGTAATAATAGCTTCTTGCCTATTTGTATTAGTTATTGACCAATTGAAATATACTAGTGTACAGTGTATCTAAATAGTGTGACAAAGTAAAATAACTCCTTTGTGGTGAAAGGTGCATGCACATTTTATATGGTGGAGCCTATGGTGTTAAAATATTGACGTTTTCCTATCACTTCCCATTACACCATAAGTGGCTATCATTTTTGTTATATTAAAAAACTGAATAGTTTTTGAGATATAAGGATTTCAAAAATGACATTTTTGGTACTTTGACAGACGGAGTAACGGCTCTTCCATTCCTATCTTGAAATAATTTTGTAGCAGAAAATAAAAATTTAAGATCGGAATATGAAAGCAGTTTTATTTCTAAGATGCACCGTTAAGTTGCTACAGCCTGTCAAAGGATCAAAAATGTCATTATTCAAATGCATATATCTTAAAAACTATTCACGTTTGACTTGTTATACTAAATAATTAAAAACTTGAGAAAAATGCATTAAAAATAATCGACAGCTACTTCCGGTATAACTAGAAGAGATAAGAAAACGCCAATAATTTAAGTAGAAAGGGCACTTCAAAAAAATAATATAATAATTTATATCCAAACATGTTCAAACAATATAGATATTATATAAATAAGAAAAAATTCGCGAAAGTTTTTTCAATTCAACAAAATATTTTCAATAGTACGAAATACTAGTGCTGGCAGAGCTGTGAGTAACTTAAGTAACTAGATACTTTTTAGTATCTAGTTACTTAAAGTAACTAGATACTTAGTAACTTAGTTCTTTTTGGAATCATGCCAAAAGTAACTGTAACTTCGTTACTTTTGAAAAGTAACTTCTATCTAGTTACATTTTAGGAGTAACTATACACTTAAAAAGTAACTAAGATGCTTTTAAAGTAACTAAGTTACTTTTAAGTTAGGTACTTTTAAAGTTCCTCTGGGATACCAATAATGCACACGTGCCGTCCATCAAATGATGACCAAGGGACGATCGGCGGCCGTTAATCAGATTTTCACGAAGGGACGAGCAGCGAGTCGCGAGCGTCAAACAACAAACTGGTTGAAACGCGAAATTTCTTGAAAAGCATTTTATTCTACTTGTTCGTTGTTCGAATTAACACTTCTTAGTTTTTAGTTTTCTTATGGTAATAGTAGTAGTGTGTACAGGAAAAGGAGTTTGACTCGTTCGGCATATGATGTGATCCATTGTTTTGCTAAGGAAGTTAGCACAACATTCTATAATTATTTCTTTATTGGGGGTTTGGGGGTAGTAAGAACTATCAAGATTAGTAAGTAAGAGTGGGAAAGTATGTAGATCATAGGTGCATGTAGGAGGTAATTTTTGTGTTTGTTAAGAAAATCAATGAAAGGGAAAAAGACATGTCCTCTTAGATGAGAATTTTGAAAGGTTGGTACTTTTAAAAGTCAACTGTGCATTTTAAAAACGTTCTGAATTTTTTTGGTTCTTTATAAAAGTTCTCAGTATATTTGGATTTGTTACTTCATTTATATTTATTTAGTTTTGTTACTTATATTTATTTAATATGTTTTTTGTTACCTATCTTTTCTACCTACTTTTATTAGAAATGTATTAAGTTTGTAAGTATAATAAGTTCGTATTCGTTATACCCTTTCATTTATATGCTATCACTACCTGGTAAATTTATGGTATCTAGTTCAAAAGCATCTTAGTTACTTTTAGAGTTTCGTAGTTACAATCAATGTAAGTAGCTACTTTAAAAGTATCTTAGTTATTATAACTAGTTACTATAACTAAGTAACTAAGAACTAAGTTACTTTTAGGTAAAAGTAACTATTCTTTATAAGTATCTAGATACATTTGTGCAAAAGTATCGAAAAAGTAACTAGTTACTTTTCTGAAGTAACTTTCACAGCTCTGAGGGCTGGGTTGCACAAAGATTTTTAACGAGAATTAACTAACCAGCAAGTTTTACTATGATATAATTGACATTAACAGGCATTATGTACTATGGGTTTAATGGCGGCATAACTGGTAGTATCACGATATTTAGATTTTTTTTTTAATTGACACAAACGACACTGCGGTGTAGTAGGTACAGTAAGTACTTAACATAAAGCTGCAACTAGCACAATAATAAAATTCAATTTTCATCTCTTCATATTTTAGAAACATCAATTTTAAAATAAGTTTTTTTGTTCCCTTTACAATAAAATGAAAATCAATATTTAGTGGAAAATCGATTGAAATGCAAATTTGAAACTGTCCTAACATCACTTTTTACCTGAACGTTTGTAAAAATAACTTAGGTTGGTCAGAAATAATAATCAAACAGCACATTCATTTCTTACATTTATTTTAAATCAAAAACATAACAAAACCAAAAAATAAGTCATATTGTCAGAATATCTGAACTATTTTTAATATTAGTTGAGTTACCCTCATGAACAGAAATCATGATGATATTACTAAAGAAAATAAACCCATGGCGTTACTGTGAGACCACAATACTGCTTATCGGCATGAAAAGCTCAAACGTCATAATTAACTGTTTGTCTGTGACGTCAAATCGACGTACCGGCCTTGCAAATCAGGTCTCGACGTGACGCAAATCGACGCGTGGGTTTATCTTTAGTAATAGTATCATGACAGTAATGAGAATACGCCTTCTAGAATCAAATTAAGTTCGGATTCTAGCCACGACTCACCATGAAAACTTAGTAAACATATTCCATTTTTAGATCCAAGAATTAAACAAAAAACTTGCCGAACTGCGAGAAGAACTCGCTTTAGAGAAGAAAGACAAATTGGCTGTTAAGACGCAAGCCGACAATTTGGCGTCAGAATACGATCGTCTAGCAGAAGAAAATAGCAAACTGCAAAAGAAAATTACTATTGGAGCAGGAGACAAGAAAGATGAGTAAAATAGTTGTGATAAAATAATGCAGCAGTTTAACCTTTAATATTTCATTAATTATAGATGTATTTATATGCCTTCTGTATTTTTATATAATTGAGATATTTTGAATTACAATTAGAGTAATTTTAAAAAAAGCAAATATCTCTAAACAAAACCAGTTTTTTGCTTTCCTAAAATTGTGCTAATTGAGTTGAAAATGTGTCAGTTAAGGCTGTTGACTGACATATAAGTGTTGGCCGTAGAAATATTTTTAAGATTCTTCTAAGAAAAACAATACAATCAAAATGAATATTACTTTTTACAAAGATCATTTTTGGGATTTACAGAAAGCCATTTTTTCTTTGTTTGTATACTTACTTTATAACGTTCCCAAAGTAAAAAAAAAAATAGGAATTATTTATAACAGGGTGGCCCATTTGTCTGATAAAGTAATATACCGTCTCTACTAAGTATTAAAGATATCGAAAAAAGTGTTTGTAAAAGTTGTGAAGTATAAAAAAATATGCTCTAAAATTATTTTTAAACATACAGGATGGTCCAGAAAAGTAGGACAATAAGAATATGCATTTTTTTAAATGGAACACCCTATATATTTTAGCATTTTTCGTTTCCTTATAAAATTATCCATATGACGTCATATTTAGTTTTTTATTTTTTTGCAAAATTACCTGTATTTCTCAATAAAATAAGAAAATTCCTTGCAAGCTCTTAAGTTTAGGGATATAAAAACTCTTAAATCTTAAAGTACCCAAAATTTTGTGCAGAGTGTTTTCTGTTGACATCCAAATATACAAAAGTTTAAAATACAATAGGTACCTCTGTTTTTTCAAATGAAACAGCCTATATTCATTAGGCTCATCTGATAGATATTATAAGTATCTTTTATTATTGTTAAGTCATACCTATACCTAAATTTACTAGTTTTGCCAATATTTCATTTTATTTAAAGTTTCGTAAAAAAACTAAGTATATTTTTTATTTTTTTAGTAAGCCATGATCAGCAAAGTCAAAACAAATGTCATTAAATATAATGTCAAATTAAAATACGCATAATAATATTTTTTCGACGAGGTCTTCTCATAATCAGGTGCTGACCGTTAATTTTAACATTTATGTACCGAAATGCTTTATGATTTACATTCTTAGTGTAAGTGACAAAAATACATTGTTGGCAACAAAAATTTATCATGGAAAATATCCAGACAGACGACAACCCAATAAACCAGCTTTGGAAAAATTATTGGAGAGCTTTGACAGAACAGGAAGCGTGACTATGACCATAAAAGGAATAGAAGAAAAACTGTTTGTACGGAAGAAAATGAGCTAAATGATTTATTGATCACTAAACCAAGAACAAACGACGCGAAACCTCGTATTTCGTGAGTTCAGTCTAATGATGTTGTTTTACACAATTTAAATGTTTGTGAATTAATTTCAATATCAAGTTGCGTAATAAAAAAGAAGTTTTATTTAATTAAATAATTATACTATAGTTATCAATTTATGTTAATATGATATTATATTCTATCACATTTGTTTTGACTTTGCTGGTCATGGCTAACTAGAAAAATAAAAACTATAGTTTTTTCACGAAAATGTAAATAAAAATCGAAATATTAGCAAAACTAGTAAATTTAGGTATAGGCATGACTTAACAATAATAAAAGATACTTACAATATCTATCAGAGCCTAATTAATATCATTTCAAAAAACAGAGTTATTGTATTTTAAAATTTTGTATATTTGGATGTCAACAGAAGACACCCTGTATAAAATTTTAGGTACTTAAAGATTTATAACAGTTTTTCTAGCCCTAAACTTAAGAGCCTACAAGAAATTTTCGATTTTGGATATTATTGAGAAATACAGGTAATTTTTTACTATCATGTTTTTTCCAAAATTTTAAGAATTTTGCATTTTGTTTGGCAACCTTGCAAAAAATTAAAAAACTAAATATGGCGTCATATGGATAATTTTATAAGGAAACAAAAAATGCTAAAATATATAGGGTTTTCCATTTAAACAAATGCATATTTTGATTGTCCTAATTTTCTGGACCATCCTGTAAGTTTAAAATTAATTTTAGAGCATATATTTTTTTATACTTCACAACTTTTATAAAAACTTATTTTTGATATCTTTAATAGTAGAGACAATATATTATTTTGTCAGACAAATGGGCCACCCTGTATAAATAATTTTATTCTCAACAAAACTGACTTTAAATGATCTGGTATCTAGGGATTGTTAACAGACGCCTTCCTTTGAGTCTTTTTCTACAAATATATACAATGGTAAAGATTATTAAGTTTGCAATGACATTTCCAAAAATAAAAAATAAATCTTTTTGTACCTAAATATATAGCGTGTCGGATTTTTCTTATAGTTTTTAATTTATAGTGAAAATCTAGTTTTTTTTAATAGACTTAATTTTATGATAAACTTGTGGCCAGGAATAGTTTCGTATTTATATAATTTTATGGTTATACAGTTTTAAAGGGAGTGGTACTTTTTCTTAATTTATGTTTCACTGAATTGCCTTATGCGATATTCCTTCCTCACACTCCAATAATACCTTAACCAAACTCTTTTTGTATTTAACTAGTTTTTGTTCACCTTTTTTTTAAATACAATTTTGTTTTGTACCACTTTTGCTCAATTATTTACATTTGAAGTATTCAGTGGAAGAAAATGATAAGCACTAAGGATAAAGTAAAGAAAGCTAAGGGTACTTGCCTAATAGCTATTCTCCCGTGGCATTTGGTGACGATATTTTTAAATTAACATCTACTGCTAATAAATGCTCAACATTAAAATCTATAAAATATTGTATCAATTTCTAATAGATACCCAATTAGAATTGTAAAGAAACCAGGGTTGGCATGATATATATCAATGATATTTATAGCTCGATATATATCATGATATTTATTATTGAAAAATAATTTTTAATTTACCGCAAAATTTTGTATGGTTTGGGTTGGTATTACGGTTGGTAACACTATTTAGTAATTTAACTGGCTTGGTACAGGGACATTATTTTAAGTGTCTCACCCGATTGGCGACTTTGCTATCGACCACAATAAAAAAACAATTATGTATTCCCTAACAGCTTTTAGTGAAGAAGCCAAATTTGATATCCAAAAAAATCTATGTTTACAAATTTGACAGATACGACGCCATATTGGATTTTTTTAAACGGCAACCCCACCTTATAGTAAGCCAGCTGCATTCGCCTAATTGTTCGAACATTAAAAATGTATAATTGTCAATATTTATTTTCAGCCGTTCCGGAGATACGATAATGTCCCTGTACATATTTAATTATCCGAATTTGTTTCGGGTTCGCTTCTAGGAATCCCCTATTTATTTCATTAGTATTTCCCATTACTGAAGCGTTCGTCGATGCAACTGTGGTTTTTTTATTACAACGTTAATCTGTTATAAAATTTAAATTTAAAATGCCAAAACGTAAGCTTAATATTTGGAAATATTTTGAAGAAACAAAAAAGGTTTGAAACAGTGGAAAATGGGCCAAATGTAAGAAGTGTAAGAAAGAAATGCAAGGCATACCAAAACGTTTAAATGATCATTATGATAAAGCGACTATTGCCGTTGTAGTTGAAATTTGGCATAAACTGGAACTTAAAGGGCAACCCTTAAACATTAAAAAGCATTTTTATCGAAGGAGGGACATGACTTTAGATGCTCCACATTACTTAGCTAATATGCTTGACCATTGATTTTTTGGAAAACGTTTGAGTAACTATCAAAGAGAATAAGCATATGCTCATTTAAGTAAAATTAATGCAGACTTCGTTCCATTTGTAATGGCCCTATTAGTTAAATCAACACCATTCCCCAAATATGTATTTGGATCTCAGTTTAAAAATACACTTCCTATGGTGTGGTGGAAAGGAATTGTTATTGAGGATGAGGATTGGCCAAATAAAAAAGACTTCCTGACTTTATGAAGAACCTTTTCATCATTTGGACTCGTGCAATCGAAACTACGCAATAGGCTTGGAAATGAAAAAGCTGGAAAATTAACATTTTAATTTAAATACTCTAATCGAATAGAAATAAATAAAAAAGAAAATATTAATTGGATTTGGGCAGGAACTGTACCAGAAGAATTACCGGGACGTTCCATCGATTCTGACGATGCCATACCATTGATAAGGCTGATTTAAGATGGTTATTTATATATTTTTTTCGGGATTTTTTTTGTTGTACGCATTCACCCTAGGTAAATATCTGTTGTCTAGGTGAATATCTGTTATTATTATTTTGTTAGCTCTTATACTTTTTCTGAGGCTTGTTCTGTTTAGAAATAATATTTATGTTTTAATAAAAATATTTACTCAAATATCTACTTCCTTGATTTTACTTGGCTCTACTATAAGTATGATTTTATCTGTTTTGGCTGAAAAAAATTATTATTTGATATATATCGGATATATATCTGATATTTATATAAATATGATATTTGCCAACCCTGAAAGAAACCACTACTTAAATTTGAATTCTTTTATAATTGTATATATATATTATTCCTAAGTTGTTACTTCTTTTTTAGCTGTCTATAGAAGGCATTAAAATAAACGTTTTCAAATACATTTTTTCAAAAAAACTTAAAAATAGGCAAGATACAGAAGGAAAAAATCTAAGTGCGGGCACTCTGGATCAAATACGGTTCTGCCTAACTTGCCCGTTGAATAACATTAAGAAAACTTCTGGGTGTAGGATGAGCCTGCAAGGGAAAGCGTTCTGCGCATAATCTCGAAGCAGCAGCCGCTCTTTGGCGACACTCACCGTAAATTAGCACCATATCTACTAGTTCATTGTTTTCAAATTTTACCATTTTCACGTGTCACCAATTTAAAATTAATTTGTTTCAGAAAAACACACCGTAGCATATTAACAAATGACTCGCCACAGACCCGTAAATTGCATGACTAATAAGAGATAAGAAAAACAACAAAGTATAGCAGGCTTAGATTTTTTGCCTCTTCCTATTTTTAAGTTTTTTGAAAAAAGGTATTTAAAAATGTTCTTTATTTTAATGCCTTCTATACACAGCTAAAAAAGAAATATTAACTTTGGAATCACCATGTATTTATATAAGTAGAAAAGTAAGTTAAATGGTTAAACAAAAAATTTGAGAAAAATATCTCAATAATATATAAGTTAATAAAAAAAAAGAGCAAAAAATAATTAAGAGAAAAGAAAGACAAAAAAATATACAAAAACATTCTAAAATTAAATTTGAAAAAGTAGAGGACAATAGGAAAAAATAACTAAATTAGTTTTGTTACAATTAATTAGCATTTACGTAGACAGATGGAAGTTAAATTGTTATTAGTATATTAATGCTTGTACATAAGCATAAGATGTCAAATTTCGAAAAAAGAGAGATGCGGGCCATTTGGTTTAAGCCAATACCACAAAACAAACACAAATTACTATTTAATAGGCGCTCTTTCCAACTCACCCAAAATCTTGAGGTTCAAACTATTATTGTATGTATATAGTTAAAGGCACATTTGCGAAGTAAGTCTCCCACCTTAAGGGGGATCCATTTGGATGCGCAGAGAAGTGAAAAAAAATGAAAGGGATACTACTTGTGAAGTGCTTCGTCCGCAATTCGTCAGGTTACGAACATGGCCATGAAATGTCATTTCCGGGCTTAAATGGCTAAATGTCTTACATACCTTAAACTGCCGTGCCATTTTATCAAAATATACAGTATATTTATTTAAAAAACAATTCAAAGAAACTCATAATATACAAAAAGCTCACTTTAAATTTAATAATACATGCTGAAAACAATCTACTTGTCTGACAGCTGGTCGTTACAATTGGTTATTAAACGAAGGTCATTAGAAAAGGTAGGCAACCATCAGATCGCAAATATAACAGATGCGACGTTGTCACGTTGACAAACTTGGACAATAATAGTATTTTTTGCCACAAGGATGACAGTATAATTTTCAAAACATTAACATGTAGTTCGTTAAAAGTAAAATAAAGTGTTACGGATGAATGTTTTTTTAAGTTTTTTTTTGCGTATGTGTGTTCTAGCTTATATACAGGGTGGCTCCCTGTCAACGCAGGATTGCATAGCAACTTAACATTTTTTATAATTTTCAAAAATAGAGTTATAAGGAGGTATTAGGTCTACAATTTATAATTATACAGGGTGTCCCACATAGTCGGGATATATCAAATATGCTTTTTTTTTAAATTGAACATCCTATATTTATATAATTTTCTAATTCTCCATAAAATTCGAAGCATGTTTTGTATGAAATATGTTTAAATTCAATTGTTTTTGGGATATTGACATTTAAAATGTGGCATTTTCAAACTGACAGGTTGTAGCATTGGAACGGCGCATCTTGGAGAAAAAGGTTTTTACCTCACTATCTTAGTTTTTCTATCCAAAAGTTACTAATTTCCGGTTTAACTTGGTAAACCAAAGAAAACCAGTTTTACAAATATGTACCTACCCAGTTCGTCCCTGTCATCATAAAAAACGCTTACCATGTTGCTTTTAAACGATATTTACTAAAAGCGGAAGGACCTTTCTTTTGAAATAAAAAGCTATTCTTTGAAATAAAGGACAGTTATTGGCAAGTTTTTTTTCATATATTTATATCATATAAAGAACATATACCTATACTTAATATCTAGCATTAATATTAAATTAATAATAAGTAACAAAATTCCTAAATTATTTACTGTTCTAAATCAATCAAATATTAATTGTTATTCACGCCTTTCCAGCTAAAATTTAATATAAACGACACATGACTTAATCTGTAGTCTGTACTCGATCGCTTGTGTATGGGACAGTTGTGTGAGAGAGAAATACGTTAATACTATATTAACTAAATACGTATCCTATTCCTATTAAATAATTCATTCCCTATAAAAGTATTTACCTAAGAATATCAAATACTAGCTCGAAAGATAGAGAGGTGACACCGTCTCCGGCACTCGCCGCGCTGTCACCGCGTATTTCATATCTTACATGGATAAAATACTCTGATGAGTAATTTCAGTATTTGATAACCCGTTATCTGAACGACTCCCACAGGCGGTAGAGTACGCAGAGTAGTCCCAGTCAACAGTCTGCGCAGGCTAGTCATCATTCGTGCACTTTTCTGAAGATTTCTCGTTCATACATAAATACGCTAGCTGGACCTAGTATTTTAAAATCGATACCTGTGACGGACTGTTATGCACTCATACCTGTTACCAGGTACCTGTGATCCAACAGCCAATAATTCATTGCATTTTTGTAGTCCGTAATGACAACTAAGTAAACCATAATAATATTACCAAGAAATCACAACAAATACAAAAAAACTTCTTTTATTGTAATAAATTATTGTAAAAATCTAATATGACCAAATATATTTACTGCCACCAAAAACTGACTGAAAAACTCTTATCCAACGCGGATACGTGGTGCCACCATTTAACAGGAATAAACAGCATATCTCCAGGCTCTAAGAGACATTTGAACATTTTGGCGTTTTTGAAAGTAGGATATTTTAAATCGTCTGGGTTTAGCGGGTCGACTTGGGCCGTGTTTGATAACATATTTTCATCATGGGGATAAAGAAAGTTGGTATCGTTCGGCGAATATAGCAGCAGTTGCTTTGTCCCGTACACCTAAAAAGGAAAACTTCAGCTGAAAATTCTCAAAAGAGGGGAAAATTGTTTTTAAAAATACCCGCGTCGGCGCTATAGTGGTACATTCAGGGTGATTCCTAAGTTGATACTTCTTTTTTAGCTGCGTATAGAAGGCATTAAAATAAACAACATTTTCAAATACCTTTTTTTAAAAACCCAAAAATAAAGTACTTACATTCATTTATTACACTACAAATCAAATAACGGTTCTGCCTAACTTGCCCTTTGAATAACATTAGGAAAACTTTTGAGTGTAGAGAAGAAACATTCGCACTTTTACGACACTCGCTATAAATTAACACCATAATTAGTTCATTGTTTTCAAATTTTACCATTTTCACCAATTAACTTGCTGCAGAAAACCACACCGCGCAGCGAATTGTCAAAATAAATAACTGACGACTGATTCGTAAAATGCATGACTAACAGTACAAAAAACGGAGAAAAACAATATAAAGTAAAAGGCTACGTTTTGATTACCAGGCCCGCACTTAGATTTTTTACTTCTGTAACTCGGCTATTTTTAAGTTTTTTGAAAAAAGGTATTTGAAAAAGTTGTTTATTTTAATGCCTTCTATACACAGCTAAAAAAGAAGTATCAACTTAGGAATCACCCTGTATAGTGTGCTTTATAAAAAGTGTTTTAAATTAAAAAATAGTTCATGTATCAAGTTGCAAAATGAGCCATGTTTTTTGCACTAAATGTGAAGATTAAACCACGTGCGTAGCGAACACATCATGTGCAAAAACTAAGCCCATTTCAAATTAAATCAAATATAGCTTACTTTACTTTATATTGTTTTTCTCCGTTTTTTGTATTGTTAGTCATGCATTTTACGAATCGGTCGTCAGTTATTTATTTTGGCAATTCGCTGCGCGGTGTGGTTTTCTGCAGCAAGTTACTTGGTAAAAATGGTAAAATTTGAAAACAATAAACTAATGTGCTAATTTATTACGAGTGTCGTAAAAGTGCGGATGTTTCTTCTCTACACCCAGAAGTTTTCCTAATTCAACGGGCAAGTTAGGCAGAACCGTATGTACTTTATTTTTGGGTTTTTTGAAAAAAGGTATTTGAAAATGTTGTTTATTTTAATGCCTTCTATACGCAGCTAAAGAAGAAGTACCAACTTAGGAATCACCCTGTATTATGCAACGTGTTTCATAGAAAAAAATTTGTTATTGAGTCATCATGATAAAAATAAAATTATAATTAGGTCCGATTTCCTTTAAAATAATGTACGTATTAAAAGTATAGGCTGTAAAAATACTGAAATGAATGACAACTTTGACATTAAGAAGTATTGAACAATAAATTATTTATTTCCAGCTTTAGTAAATAAAAAAGTGGTGAGAATCTATTGATTGAAGGGTTTGTGGGTTAATTATAAAAGACCAATATGATGGGACAGTGTCAGGTTTGCAAAATAACCGATTCAGTGGCTAGATTGTGTAGTAGTCTACACATGCTATCGCCCTCTTATAAACAGTCAGTTGTAGGCTCGGCGCAAAAGTAATTTTATGAATGAGATTCGGTGTCTATCTTTAGCTCTTTTGTCTATGGGAACAAACCCTCAGACGACTTACTGACCGATCTTGACGGTTTCTATTTTATTTTCTAAGAATTATGTAAAATTGTATGTAAACAAGTATAAACAAAAAATTTGGTCGGATTCATATCATATTGCAATCAAAGTGCAATAAAAAAGTATCTTCTAAACGAACGACTTTATTTTTGTCCTCTGAAACATTAAACGAACGGGCGCGGAGTAATCTGACAAATCTGATGGTAAACCCGAACTCGCTTATAATATGCAATAGAAATGTTTAAATTAAAATGAGAAAACTTTAATTAACAATACCTGGGCCAGAATATTATTTTTTGGGTCTTGATGTAGCGGAGAAACGGTCCCTTTTGGACCGAACCAAGCGTTTATATCTGGGTCACTTGATTCGTCATAATTTAAACTACAACAACAGTATTCTGGTATACGAATATCTTCTCTTAGTTCAGTTATCTGTAAAAAAACAATATTCTAAAATGTATGAAATAATACTTTATTGACCATAGCACAGAATATACAGGGTGATTCTTAAGTTGATACTTCTTTTTTAGCTGCTTATAGAAGCATTAAAATAAACAACATTTTCAAATACCTTTTTTCAAAAAATCCAAAAATAAAGTACTTACATTCATTTATTACACTACAAATCAAATACGGTTCTTCCTAACTTGCCTGTTGAATAATATCAGGACAACTTCTGGATGTAGAGAAAAACATCCGCACCTTTACGACACTCACAATAAATAAGCACCATAATTAGTTCAATGTTTTCAAATTTTACCATTTTCACCAATTTATTAAAAGAAAACCACACCGCGCCGGGAATTGACAAAATTAATAACCGAACACCGATCCGTAAAATGCATGACTCACATACAAAAAACGGACAAAAACAATATAAAGTAAAGGTCTACGTTTTGATTACCAGGCCCGCACTTAGATTTTTTACTTCTGTAACCCGGCTATTTTAAAGTTTTTTGAAAAAATATATTTGAAAAAGTTGTTTATTTTAATGCCTTCTATACACGGCTAAAAAAGAAGTATCAACTTAGGAATCACCCTGTATAGCTACGATATACCGGATGGTACGTCCGTACAGGACACATGGGATCTCCCATGTAAATTTCTAGGTGGTCAAATATTCGCTTCTGTATTAATTTTGAAAAAACTTTTATAAAGACTTTTTAAAGATCTTAGTGAGAGTAAAATGTCTGCCAATTTTGAACTTTTTTAAACATACAGTTTTTAAGATATTGAGAAAAGCCTGTCTTCAAACTAGGTTAAGAGTGAAATCTAGTGATGCATTCGCCATTTCATTTATTGATCAATATTTCTTATCCCTTTTGCTTTATTTAAAAAGGGGCGAAATACCCGTCCTTAAGTAACAATTACCTACAGTTTAGACCTAAAGAAATTTTTATAAATGAATTAAAAAAAGTAAAAAACGAAACTGTGAAGTTTGACCATTTTTCTTTTTTTACCTTTATTACTTTATAAATTCAAACTAGGTTAATTTAAATTATAGGTAATTATGTTTCAAATATGAGTATTTGGCCGATTTTTGGATAAAAAGAAAAGTAACGAAATATCAAAAATGAAATGGCGAAGGCGTCGCTAGACCTCACTCTTAAAACTGGAATACGATGCTGTTTAATTTTAGTTCAGGTTTGTAAGCGAATAATAAAAAACAATTGAAGAAAAATTCATTTCCACTTATCGATTTGGGTAATTTCTTATATTTACACAAAATCACTTTATATCTACCTTTCTCACATTCGGCCTTTTACAGAATAACAGACAAAAAGCGATATATTTATTTAGGTATTAAAAAATGAACAATTTATTTTTCTCAACCATAGCTAGTTTTATTAAATTGTTCTGCTGAAATGCTCACAAGAAAAAGGTTTGTTCGGATTTATTTTTGCTTGCGTAAGAATAATGACTCCGAAAGTACAACAAAATAGCTGTAGAATTCATTTTAAACAGCTTTGGTGCATTAATATGAAATTGAAACATTCGCTATGGTAAACTTAATCAAAATAATCTCCAATTTACAAACTAGCAACACTGTTAACGTAGAAAGAGAAGTGGCAATATTGTAGAAATACCTTAAAACCTTTAGTAAATAATGGAATTAATTTTTTTCTGTAAATCTTATAATTTCGTCTGTTTTATCTGGTTTTATGTAACATTTAAGGAAGATTTACCAGTTATTTTTCTATATCTGTTACGTATAATAAAAGATTTAAGGTTGACAGGTTATATCCCCGTTCAAAATAAATCAGAAAATATCGCGGTAGACAAATTTAATGTTTGCATGAAGAAAAAACAACCAAGATTAGTAAAATACGTTCATTTCGTCTCATGCATTCTTTCGCTCGCTGTACAATATTACCTGATCAAAGAGATTATGCTGAGCGAGATACCCAACCTCTCCCGTTTCAGAAAGATAATGGTTCGTAATAAAATCCTTTAACGTCATCAGCTTTTGCGACCAATCCTCATCTGTATAATGTGACCCTATTTCTACAGGAACCGTTCGGTTGCCTGCAATTTGAAGTAAATAATTCAGGTCCAACCATTTTGTTGATGCTGGCCAATGAGACATACAACCTAGAAAATAGATAAATTACTAAATTGAACGTAATAATAAAATAGAAAAATGTGGCGATATAAAACAAATAATGGCAATGCAAGTCCAAAACTCTTCTACTAGTCAAAAAAATAGAAATCTTTCTAGCGTGTCTTGGTTGTTTTTAGTCTTTTTTAAAATTCTATTTCACGTCCGGTGGCTCTGTCTTCTGCATTCGGCGTTTTCGCAACTTATAGGGGCGGGAGGCATTCCTAAGCCGAAAGGTATGATAGAAAAGTAATTCGAACTATTAGTGTACGTGCACACTGGTGATCGCTCTACTCCGATCGTCTTTCGGACAAGCGTTAAGTATGAACGCGGCTACTTAAAATCACAGAATTGTATTTTTCGCCTTTCTCGCATAGCACGATATCGCTCGGCTCGGTCACCAGTGTGCACGTACACTTAAAGGGATATCCATTATCTAACGACATTCATCAGTTGGTGATAGGGGCGGGAGGCATCACTAAAGCCGAAAGGTAATATTCAACTATTAAAGGGGATAACCATTATCTAATGACATCCATCAGTTGGTGATAGGGGCGGAGGCATTACTAAAGTTGAAAATACTAACCTTTTATTTTAACAGGAATTTGAGGAAGAAAATAAATCTTGTTAAATGTTTCTATAGATGGTAATTCAACTTCGTCAATTTCTTTTCCTGGTAATTTTTCAAATTCTTTCCGAGAATTGTCATCTTCATGTTTTCTTTTAGATACCTCGCCTACTTTTATTACTAAAAAATCACGACAATTGATTTGTCAGCTTGATGAAAAAATGCAAGATGGGTGGGTGAGGATGATTCAACCCTTATTTTTTTTAAATTTTCAATGAAACAAAAAAAAATATTTTATTCTTTAAGGGTCTATCGTCGCTTTTGAGTGTATCACATATTATGTTTACTTAAAAATTACTGAGACTATCGAATTTATTTTAAGATGTGTTTGTTTATTGAGAGGTACTGAAGTAGGCAGAGTTTTAGCTATTATAAAATCTAACCTCTATTTGATTAAACAAATGCAAATTTGTTATCAATGGAATAGTTAAGGGTTCAAACGTTGTTGATGTGCCATAGATTTTAAATTTGGGAGTTTCTTTGGGAGAAAATATTCTTAAAGTTGGTTCAATTATACTAACACAGATTATGGTATATTTGTAAATCTAAAAATTCGCTACATGAGAAACACAATCAAAGGATAAGTCTTTCGATATCTTTGCATTGAAGCCAATCGTATGTCTAGTTTCGATAAAATTGAGTGACAGCGGACGGGAAAAGTTGGTTTATTTTACATGCGGTGATGAACTCTTAAGATGGATTTTAAAATATGAAAGATTGTTTCTTGCAGATTAAATTGTGACTTAGTCATATGTAGTAGCTTGTGACCAACGCCGTTCAATGGTATTATATAAAGGTAGGAAAGAAAGTCATCCAAAAAATTCCTCGGCCTCGGCTTAAATCATATATGTTCTTTTGCCAATTTTATAAAGTCGATATAAACCAAGGTCCAGTTTAAAACGAAGAAATGTCAAAACCGGCCATTTTATAATGTGGGATTGACAGCAATGTTCGAATTAAAAGCAATTTACCTGGTCAAAACTTAACATAATGTAACATAACAAGTTATGTCTGTTTAAAGGTTGGAGACAATGACGTTTCTTGAACGGCAGTAGAGTTTTTGACTTGCATTGTCTTTATTTGTTTAGAATCACTACGTTCCAACTGGTAAGTATCTCCAGTCGTCTTCAGGTGAATACTGAATAAGTACGGTAACTACAGCTCTATTTATACTAGGCAGGTGCTGTGACGCATGACTAGTGGGCGGAGTCATGCGTGTTGCTAGGTGATGACGCATAACTGGATGAGTCATGCTCGATGAATCATGCGTTTAACTCTTGGGTGGTCTTATTCTAAGATTACATTTACTTAACAAGGGTTTCCAGACGTTTATCATATCTAATGAAGGCTTACTAAAGCAACCTGGATTTTGGTTTATGGTCGCAGCTTCCTTAAACTTCCTCTTCCTCCAGTGCGGTTGTTTTGCAGGATTTCCGCTTTGGTCCACATGATATGATGGCCGTTCGTCCAGGCGTGGTCAGCTGCACCTGATTTTTCGGTCCTTCCTTTTTGGGTGTTATTCCGATGTTCTTTAATCCTTACTTCTAGTGGTCTTAGTGTCTCACCAATGTAAGACTGGCCGCATGAGATTGAAAAATCGCAAGAATCGGCCAAACACACGTAAAGCAGAGAAGGAGATACAACCAATACGCAATATTCCGTATGTCAAAGGAGTATCCGAGAAAATAAGAAGACTAGGACAACGATACAACATCAACACAGTATTCAGCTCTAGAGACACTTTAAGAAGCCACCTAACGAAGACGAAACCAGCAAGCCAGAAAGACAAGAAAAATTGTGTCTACCAGATCCCCTGCGAATGCGGCCAGTCTTACCTTGGTGAGACACTAAGACCACTAGAAGTAAGGATTAAAGAACATCGGAATAACACCCAAAAAGGAGAGACCGAAAAATCAGGTGCAGCTGACCACGCCTGGACGCACGGCCATCATATCATGTGGACAAAAGCGGAAATCCTGCAAAAAGAACCGCACTGGAGGAAGAGGAAGTTTAAGGAAGTTGCGACCATAAACCAAAATCCAGGTTGCTTTAGTAAGCCCTTATTAGATATGAGAAACGTCTGGAAACCCTTGTTAAGTAAATGTAATCTTAGAATAAGACCACCCAAGAGTTAAACGCATGATTCATCGAGCATGACTCATCAAGCATGACTCATCCAGTTATGCGTCATCACCTAGCAACACGCATGACTCCACCCACTAGTCATGCGTCACAGCACCTGCCTAGTATAAATAGAGCTGTAGTTACCGTGCTTATTCAGTATTCACCTGAAGACGACTGGAGATACTTACCAGTTGAAACGTAGTGATTCTAAACAAATAAAGACAATCGAAATAATCGATTAATCGTTTTTTTTTTCGAATCGCCTTATTGAAAATAATCAATTAATATAAAAAAAAATCAAATAATCGAAAATGGACCATCAGCAGAGATGCAAGTAGCGATAGATAAAAAGCACTCCAAAATATAGAAACGGAGTATAAAGGTTTTACCGGCTTCTCGGGTTAGTGACCAGTTTCAAGAAATACCCCACCGATTTCACAAAATGAAACGGCCTGTCGTAAGTAAGACTATTAAGGCTCTACCACGCGCAAATTTAGAGGATGAAAAACACCGTTTCGCTACTGCAGGATTCTGCAAAGGCTATTTGAAATATTTGTCGGGACAATTTAAAATTTAATAAAGGAATGTTTGTATTTCTAAGGTACAAAGCCCTTTTTTGAAAAAAATAAGAATATGTATAAGAAAATGCCCACTAAAGGTGCGTATTTTTAGGCACTTTTCCAAGGTTAATATCGTAGCTAAGATTTTTTTTTCAAAAAAAATAGCCATGTACCTTAGAACTTGCATGTCTTATCTTTAAGACTTCAAAAATTGAGACAAAACAATGTCGTAATAAGTCCGTTATCTTGCAGCGCGCAACTCATGTTTTGGGTAAATTTTGTTGTCATGTTATAGAAGTTGCCTATATACAGCTGAATTTATTCTCGGCTGACGTGAAACAATTTAAATCCAGAGAGAATAATGATACACTGAAAAAAGTTATAGGTGGTCGAACAAGAAGTGTTTTCGGGGGTAATTTTGGGCTAAATTTTATGTTTTCCTTTTTGGATTGTCTGTGCCAATAACAGAATATCTAAGCGTTAATATTAAAAAGACGAACTAGTAGTTGTGCTATTAACTCCGGGTTACCATACATTTTTCGGCTTAGACCGGGATGGTTTATAATGCGCCGCAGGGCAAAATGTTCAAGGCGCGTTCACCATTTTGTCAAAACTGGTGTTTAAGCTTTCAAAATTTCTTATTCATGTTAGGTAAGGATAAGAATTGAACGAAATCCAGTCGATTTGTTGCAATCAAAAATGGGCTATATTGAATTTTTTGTTTCGTTTTTTATCGAAATGGGTTATTTTCTTGATAGTGAACAAAATATACTAAGGTAAATAGCTTAGCGGTATTAGAGGCCCAAACTGGGTCACCGGGAACTTACGACAAATCTAAGGATGTATGGTAACCCTGGTATATTAACTCTTAGATCTAAAATTAAAGTTTAATTTGTCTTGGTAAAGGGTGATAGGTGCAATAAAATAAAGCCATTTATGAAGGTTCTTAGTGAGTAAAGAAACCAACTGTTGCATAATGAATCTATTTCTATTCGATTGTTTTTATATTTTATTCTTATTATACAGGCTCTATATATTGTTTATATAGTGAGCTTCTGTCTAAACCTGTTAAAATATAAATTAATTTTAAAGGTGAAATGTGTTTATTATTTTATCCATGGTTTAACGATTTAAAAGTAGTTGTCAGGCACGAATTTGGCGTTGGTCACATGACATTTATCTGTTCATGTTATTGGCTCGTAGCTACAATTTGGTGCAGCGAGACTACTGTATAGTGACAATGCTTCTAAGAAGCTAGGTAGGTAATAAATAAAAATTGGACAGTATGCCACGCAGAGTAATAAAATACAATTTTTTGTTAGGCATGAGCGTCCATAAAGAGGGCAGTTGCCCCTGTCTCTTGACCAAGGGGGAGAGGGGGGGGGGGGGGTAAATATACTTTTTACTAACTTTTGTTAGGGGGAGTTTATGAAACGACTGCGACATTTTTTTTTGTAGGAATCACTTTTGATAGAAGTTCTTGAAAACGCAATTTTTTTTTTGTAGCCACTTTTGAACGGTGGAGAAAGTGTAGAAAAGGCTGCGAAGTATTTTATTTTATAGAATTAACTTTTGAGAACTTACACGTTTTTTTGGCTACCCCCCGATCACTTTATGTTTATAAGAAACATTAATACCGTGATTTTGTATCGGATTGGCGCGACGATACGGTACTACCTCCTGTTGTTTCTGTGTTACTAAAAAAAATCTAGGTACTTAGTTTTTTTTCTTTTGAAGGTGCAGCGCAACTAATCGTCAAAAACATACCACTTTTAAAAAAAATTAATTATAATGGCACGGAACGCGACGGACAAAATACTGCGCGAGTTAGTAACCACAGTCAACAAATCCTGGAACCAGCGGGACTTATCTTTTGTTTTATAAATAAACATGGTGAAAAATTTGTAATATAAGAAAATTTTGATTGAAAAACTATTGACCTTACGAAGTATTTAATAACCAATGCTGAAAACCTTTAGTTATAATGGTGGCACTTCCCGTTATACCGGAAGTAAGTGTCAACTTGCTTATTTTAAATAGAATACTCTATATATTACTACATTTTTGCATTCTACGCAAGAATTTAGGCATATCTTGTATACCATGTCCTATACCTATGTCTAAGCGTTTTAGATATTTTTAATAGATTTTTTATAATATTTTAATAACTATTAATACAGGGTGTTTAAACAATACGATTAAAAATTAAATTGAAAAACTACAAAAAGACTAGATTTTCAAATGGAAATACACAAATTTTATAATTATTTCTTATTTAGCATTAAAAATAAGGGTAAGTTTGTGTATTCCAAAAAATTTTAGTTTTAGAAACATTGCCAACTTAATATTTTTATATGGCGATTTTGCTGCAGATTTTAAGTTTAGTTACTTTTAGTTGGCTATAACGGCGTTGAAAAACAATCAAATGCGAGAAAAATTTATGAAGCTGTCACTTACCATTAAAACATCATTAATTCTCATGCCTGTGCGCTTAAATTGTACATACAAACGAAGATTATTTAAATTTATTTATTATTTATGGAGAATGTGTTAAAGTTATATCAAGAACATGGGAAACATTAGCCAATCGATATCCGCAAAACAGAAGCCATCACAATGTGCTTATTAATAATGTTCAACATTTTTGGGATATACAAACTTATCCTTTTTTAATGCTAAACTAAAAGTAATTATAAAATTTGGGTGTTTCCCTTTGAAAATTTAGACTTTTTGCAGTTTTTTCAATCTTATTGTTTAAACACCCTGAATTAATAGTTATCAAAATATTATAAAAAAATTAATAAAGCAGGTCCTTTATAACAAGGAATCCCGCTTAAATTAAATAAATATAAGGCTTCTTTATAGAAAAAATTGATAATTATTTTAAGGCTTGCAAACGTCATTCTTAACAAAAAAATTCAAATATGTCAAAAACGCTTAGATATTTATAGGTATAGGCATACAGGGTAGGGACTTTAACTGGAATAAATTCGATATTATTAAACCTGCTGAAGTTGCGCCTACAAAATTTGGTATGTGGGGGTTTTAGAGCATGCGGAATTGGATTATGATGTCGGCGCAGTTGCCAGATTTCTCAGCTTTGCGCTACACGTAGTAATTTTGTTATTTTAAATAGAATGCCCTATTTATTTTTATTGCAGTGAATTGGTAGTGTCCAATTTAGTAAGATCTCAAATTTACAAAATTCTATCTTCACTAGTTTCTGAGCTATGGCAACACTGAAGTTCCCTTAAAAAGTACCAGGACGCTTGTCTACCTCCATAGTTACTAAGTTATTGACAAGATTCAAGAAAAGTTCTTGTCTTTTCAATATGGCCTATTTAACTTAAACTTTAAAAATAGAAATTCTCATGGTACTTTTTAATGGAATTACAGTATTGCCATAGCTCAGCAATTAGTAAAGATATAATTTTGTTAATTTGGCATCTTATTAAATTGGACACGCCCAATGCACTGCAATAAAAATAAATAGGGCATTCCATTTAAAATATTAAAATTACTACGTGTAGCGGAAAGCTGAGAAATCTGGCAACTGCGCCGACATTATAATTCAATTCCGCATGCTTCAAAACCATACATACTAAATTTTGTAGGCGTAACCTCAGCAGTTTTAATAATATCGAATTTATTCCAATTAAAGTCCCCACCCTGTACAAAATCTGCCTAGAATCTTACGTAGAATGCAAAAATGTAATAATATATAGGATGTTCTATTTAAAATAAACACGCTGACACTAGGGTTGCCAACCCTTCCGATTTAGTCGGGATGCTCCCGCTTTTTTACTTTTAACCTCCCGCCTCCCACGCACTTAAACAAAACTCCCGGTTTTTTCCAATAACACGACGGACGCCTAATAACTGTACAGCTGCCTTAGAGAGGGGCGACTTTTTTTTTTTAGAAAGCACGTTTGATGATAGGAGAAAGAAATATAAAAGGCACGCCACAGCGTAAGGTCAACGGGGTATCGACCTTTTTTTTTTAGAAATCATCAATATAATAATTATTTTAAGCACCTCAAAAAAAACTTGTCCTCCAGGCACTATCCACTTCCCGCTTTTCAATTTTTAAAATCTGGCTACCCTAGCTAACACTAACTTCCGGTGTAACCGGAAGTACCACCATTATAAAATTTTTTTAGTCCGGTCGTCCCCATCAGCATTACCACGATGGCAAATTTTGAAAATTTTCCTATGTATAGTTTTCCATATATAGTTCGAAGCAGTTCCCGGTGGAACACGAACACCCTGTTTGCAGGTGCTTTTATACCTATTATTAATTAACACTTCAAACTTTCTGCTCTACCTAATTTTATTTTTTGTAAATATTCTATAACTTTAATAATAAAATAAGACAAAATTTAAAAGATATATCCGTATACCGATTAGGTACATTATTTTAACTAAGAATACAATAACAAGTACCTACTTATTTTCCACAAAACAAATTTTTCGTCTCCGAAATAAAATCAACCAAAACTCATTAGCATAATAAAGAACCTACCGCCTTGCATCGTGCTTTCAGTGTGTGTCGATGTTTACGGAATATTTTTCACCACGTCATAAGCTCGCTAGTATGCCCACTTCGGGTGAGACTCTCTTGCAAATATATTTCTTGCTGCACAAAGTTCCGCCTTAACTATTAGCAAAAACATATTTTTTTGCTATTAGTAATGGTCCTCGGAGATCGATATAACAGTATTCCAAATAAGAATGCACTCTTCAGGGATATTGTAAACCATAGGACTACAGAGATTTATATACCTATTAATCTAAAAATCGTTATTATTCGGATTAATCGAAAAAGAGACATTTTAATCGAAAATATATCGATGATCGAAAAATTTTCTATTAATAGTCGATTTTTCGATTAATGGATTAAAAACATATCCATAATCGAATAATCGATTATTTTGCGCACCCCTAGTTATGACCAGGTTGATTACTCTTAAATTGAACTTTACTGTTTTAATGACATTTCTACGATTTTAGAATTCTTCGGTTTAAACTTTTAATAATTTAAGAGGACTTTATAAAATTGGGCCTTACTACACTAGTCCCAACTGCTAAATATTATATACAAACCTTCACTCTGCAATGATAAGGAGTTAATTTCTATCCTAATCAATTTGGCAGCTTCAGATAGCATCTCAGAATTTTCGTCTAAAGGGGCACCAAGAAGTAAACCCAAATCTAAACATTTTAAGCACTCACTTAAAGTATCCACAGCAATAACTTTGGACAATTGTAGTAGCGTAACAGCTTTAACAAATGAAGCAATTGTGAAATTTTGCCTCATTTCTATAGGTATTTCGCTCCAATGACCTAAAATAGGATATATACAAGGTGGTTAAAAAAGT
This sequence comes from Polydrusus cervinus, assembly GCA_935413205.1. NCBI lineage: Eukaryota > Metazoa > Arthropoda > Insecta > Coleoptera > Curculionidae > Polydrusus > Polydrusus cervinus. Next base: position 44,170,883 of record OW284516.1, on the reverse strand, counting down.
GTACATCGCATTCTCTCGATACAAAACCACGTACGCAACTTGCGCCACGCCGGGGATTCAAGCGAGTTGAAGAATTAAAGCATGTCGACGCTAAGGCGAGGAAGAGGCGACAAACGGTAACACATACATTAACCATCAGTTCCGAAATTTTCGATATATGCGGCATGATGTTGTTCGCTTGATAATCAGAGCAGGATTTAAGATTAGCAACCAAATATGAATAGCGATTGGCTAAAATTTAAAAAATGTTTTATCTTATAGAAAAGAAGGTCTTTTAGCGGCAGGCGGATAAAGTAGTGCATCTATCTTTTGCATTGAGTACACAGGGGTGCCAAAGGTAATGGGTTCCCTGGGGCACAGGTAGACAATGACAGGCTGTTTCGTTCTTATTAGAACTCATCAGAAAGCCATAACCTGTAAGCGACCCCCAGTACAGCGAGACTATGCTTTCAAGGCATTTTTAAGAAACAAAAACGCGATGAAAACCCAGTAACGCCATCTATAGGAATCAACTCAATGCAAAAGATAGTCGTGACGAAGCAACAATAAACCAAATACGTTAGGCCAACACACCAGTATAGGCAACATTTATCGCATCCCCCAATTTCTCTACGGATTTGTAAATTCAAATAAGTTCGCGCTGCAGTATACCCACTGTGCGCTGCCAACCCGTAATACAATGCCGTGTTTTTAAAATAAAGTAGTAGAGTTTAGTGTCTGTATAATTAAATAGACTAAACTCTACTACTTTATTTTAAAAACACAGCATTGTATTACGGGTTGGCAGCGCACAGTGGGTATACTGCAGCGCGAACTTATTTGAATCTACAAATCCGTAGAAAAATTGTGGGGATGCGATACTGGTGTGTTGGCCTAACGTATTTGGTTTATTGTTGCTTCGTCACGACTATCTTTTGCATTGAGTTGATTCCTATAGATGGCGTTACTGGGTTTTCATCGCGTTTTTATTTCTTAAAAATGCCTTGAAAGCATAGTCTCGCTGTACTGGGGGTCGCTTACAGGTTATGGCTTTCTGATGAGTTCTAATAAGAACGAAACAGCCTGTCATTGTCTACCTGTGCCCCAGGGAACCCATTACCTTTGGCGCCCCTGTGTACTCAATGCAAAAGATAGATGCACTACTTTGTCCGCCTGCCGCTAAAAAACCTTCTTTTCCTTACCTTAAATATTTTTAATTTGCTTGTAAAATAAGTAACATGCTGTTTCCATGTAAAATTTTGGTTTAAATAAATTCCTAAGTACTTTAAAGAAGTTTTTCTTTAAGCATAATCACATTTATTTAATACAAGTTTAGGAGGCTACAGAACTGAGTTCCAGAATAATAAGCTTCCGCTGTTTACAATATATTAATATTGGGTTTTTTGACTAATCCTAAATAAATTTACAAAAAATGAAAAATGGCAAAGATACAATTTAGACAAAAGTCAGTTAATTATATTAGTAAATACATGTGCGAAAAACGCTTGTTTTAATTTCGACTTGAATGTTGTGAATGTGGTAGAAAATACTTCAATGTCGTTACAATACTTATTAGAAGTAATCTGCATTCTAATTAAAGGGGTATTGCGTCCCAAATTTGTTCTTCTGAACGGCACATTAAATAATTCCTGATTTCTAAGTTCCCTTGGAGGGACATTAAAATTTAAAAAGGATAACAGAGGTGGCGAATCAATAATTTTATTGTTAATAAGTTTGTGTATAAAACATAGGTCTGAAATGCTTCGCCTTGCGGCAAGAGGTAATATTTTAAATTTATGGGCAGCAGCCTCGAGAGTACACTCAGCCTTAATTGCCAGAACCTTCAAAAACTTATTTTGAATTCAACTTGAAGAAATAGTCCATACTTAAAGTGGAGTGGGAATATAGAAGGTAAAAATAAGAACACAAAGTCTTCCTCCACTGATATATTATAGAAATATTTTAGTCAACTTCTCTACATGTTTTGAATGCAGAAGCATTCATCTTCAGGAGAAAAATTAAAAGAAGAAAGGACCAGTAGATATCACCCTAACTGAGCAACATAAATATAGGTTCGGTATAAAATGAGTGGAACAATGAAGAAACCGAATAAACCGATACACACATTGCATTGTGAATAAGAAAAGTATATGGGTTTGAGGCTTAAGGCACTGTGAAAACTTTAAAGGTAGAATGAAAGATTTAATATCTTTGTGTGGAAGAACTGTCGAAAGATAAGAATGAAGTAAAAGGGAATGATCATTAAGCAAACTATTAGCTAGTCATTAGAGAAAAAATTTGGAGAAGAAGTGAATGTAAGTGTGAGGAAGAAGACTTAAAAAATTAATTAGAAATTAAATTTAATTTTTATTCATTACTGGATGTAAACCTCAATGAGGTAAAACCTCACTGCTTAATGATCATTCCCTTTTACTTCATTCTTATCTTTCGACAGTTCTTCCACACAAAGATGTTAAATCTTTCATTCTACCTTTAAAGTTTTCACAGTGCCTTAAGCCTCAAACCCATATACTTTTCTTATTCACAATGCAATGTGTGTATCGGTTTCTTCATTGTTCCACTCATTTTATACCGAACCTATATTTATGTTGCTCAGTTAGGGTGATATCTACTGGTCCTTTCTTCTTTTAATTTTTCTCCTGAAGATGAATGCTTCTGCATTCGAAACATGTAGAGAAGTTGACTAAAATATTTCTATAATATATCAGTGGAGGAAGACTTTGTGTTCTTATTTTTACCTTCTTTATTTTGAATTGCTTCAATTCTTTTAGTGTGTACTTTATAATTTGGATTCCATACAACTGAAGCGAACGAAACTTTGCTGTAAACAAACGCAAAATAGAGCGATAGGAATGTTTTAGGGTTCCTAAAATCCTAACATTCTGTTCGCATCAGCTATAATATTATCAAAGTGAGAGCGAAACGACCATCTGCTGTCCAAAACAACTCCAAGGTCTTTTATTTGGTCAACTTTTTTTAGAGTTTTGGAGTCAATAGTGTAGCTGAAATTTATTAAATTTATATTTTTTGAGAACGTTATTGAAAAACATTTAACCAAATTCAAAAATAGGCTGTTGGCTTTGCAGTACTCAAGCAACCTATTTAAGTCGCTTTGCAACTTAAGACAGTCCGCTGGGGCCTCCATTATACGATACATCTTAAGGTCATCGGCATACACTACAAAGTTACTGTATAGAAAACAATCGCTAATGTTATTTATGTAGATTATGAAAAATAGAGGCCCCAAATGACTCCCCTGTGGGACACCCGAGGTTACATCAAATGGCTCTGAGTGGTACCCATTAACAACAACGATTTGCCTTCGACCACAAATGTAGGACCAAACCCAGGATAGACACCCCGACCTCACCAAGTCTCGCGATCAGTCGTTTATGACTAATTTTGTCAAAAGCCTTGCCGAAGTCGGTGTAGACGGCATCGACTTATTTCTGACTGTCCATGGCCGAACAAATATTCTGGGTGTAGTTAAGGAAGGTAAGTAAAAGGAAGTTTTCAATTTTGACAATAATCTATCTATATAAAAGTATGTTTCAAGATTTAAGTCACAGTAGAAATTTTAAGGCTAATATGATTTGAAATGAATTTATTAAAAATTTCATATAAAATTGCCTTTTAATAACGTAAACTAAGCTTTGCCGTATAATTCGGCGCGTTTAATTCAAAAATTCCTCACAAGGTGACGTCACGATCCACTGCGCACCCTGTTGATATTATACCTTGTACTTGTATAGTTGTATCATGGGTTTATGCGAGGCTTGATATCTAATTTATCTTCTTATTTACCAAGTATTATCAATTATTATACACTACCTGTATTAAGCTCTTCATGTAAATAATCCAATACACTCGTGATCTCAAATAATCCATCATTATCATTATTTACAAATTTGTTCTCAGCGGCGATGCAATCTTTAAAGCATTTTTTAAATGTAGATAATACGTGTGGGCTTATGTTCTTTCGTAATTCAACTGATTTAATCCTTAAGCCGAGTAGCTGATTTGTTATCACTGATTGTTCTCTGGTGCTCATAGTTATCATCATTTATTGTACAGTTGACAGCTGGTCTTCTCGCGGTGCATTTGTTGGCAAGTAACTAAAAGTGTATTGTTGGGTTGCATAACGATTTTAATCAATAATTAACTAATCACAAACTCTATGACTGTGACATAAATGACATTGGCAGACGTTTACTTATAATCCAAATTGCCTGATCAGTGAATCAAGAATTAAGCTAAAACCGGGCCGCTTTGATTGTGAAAAAATTATTTTGGTGAATGTCATCTATGTCACCGTCAAAGTGGCTGGTTAGTTAATTATTTTCAAAAATCTTTACGCAACCTGACCTTAGTGTAAGATAATAGCATTTAATTTAAGTAGGTATTTAATTAAAACCGCATTAGTCGTTTATCGCATTTCGTAAATCTTAGAATAAATATATTTTCCTAGATAGGTCACGCGAACACCAATAACATGATGTTGTGTGTCCACTATCCATTGAGATAGATGTTTATTCTATCGCGATGCCACTAACTAAATAAAATATAGGTTGTGAGACTACGCGATCAGAGGGTTACATCTACATAGTGTTTACCAATGATCTTTTCCCTCTAGATAGCACAAGTTATTTATAAATGCTATTAAATGTGTGGACACTATCGGTTGTAGTAGAAACGTGGCGAAGAGCTGGGTGGGATCTGGAATGGGGATTAAGCCGCGTTCTCAGAGCTACGGTTGTCGCAGGCGACACATCCCCACTTCTTCTCGCCACACGTAAACGAAGTGAAGTTGAAATAATTCAACTACAGCGACACCAACCAAACGACACGGTGGTGGGGGTTAACGGGGGTAACGATGGGGATAATGACGTAAACGATACTGATTGGTCAAGATGATGTCGCTGGCGACAGAACGTAGCTCTGAGAACGCCGCTTTAAGCCGCGTTCTCAGAGCTACGGGTGTCGCCGGCGACACATCCCCACTTCTTCAATGCGTGAAGTTGAAATAATTCAACTACAGCAACACCGACTGAACGACACGATGGTGGGGGGTTAGGGGTAACGACGTAAACGATCCTGATTGGTCGAGATGATGTCGCTGGCGACAGAACGTAGCTCTGAGAACGAGGCTTTACGCTGCATTGTCCTTTAAAGGCCTTTTTACCTAAGGTACAATTGCATCAGCTGATTAAAACGTCATCAAAGCGCATGCTTCCAGGCAATTTTTCTTAAAATTGCACCTAATGTAAAAATGCCTTAAATATGACTATGCAACTATAAAATAATAGTAGGAGAGCTGGTAATATTTTTTTAGTGATATTCAAGGTCTATTTTTTCTAACAATGTTAAGGGAAACATGTTCAAGTTTTAGTTAGGATTACCTTTTATTTTCCATTTAAAACGATCATTTACTTGCTCTTGCAAGTTGCAATTGCACTTAATGTAAACACTCCGTGGCCAATAACAACACGGGAAATTTGATAATCTGGTTGTGTATTGGTCAAGGCTTCTTTACCTTGGCGTAAATGATATCTGAATAGACCATAGCTATTTTTGTACTTCAAATGAATAATAACTTCACAGTATATTCATTTTAAAACTGGTTTGAAATGCAGTTTGAAACATTCTTAGCAAGAAAGAATCTTCTGATTTATATACAGGGCGATTCACGGCGAGCGTATCGTCATGCCTGTTTCCCCCTATACGTATCAGATCTGGGACATGCAATTTACTAAAATACATTTAGAATCTATCACCAGGACATATGACATATACAACTTCCAATTTTATCAAGAAGTGTCCTATAGCGGGAAGCGGCCATTAGATTTTTTGGGGGAACCACTGAAATTATTTTCTTGAAACCTATATATAACCTATAAATCTATAGTATAAGTTTATATTTTTTAATGTACCCTCCTTAACTAAAATATGTTGGCGTTTTTCTGTCACTAACAGTAGCTGTTAACTGCGGGATAAATGATTACTTATATATTATTTGTTGTAATTGTGTTTTTTTCTCAAGATTGTAAATGCATTTTGAAACGGGTCAAATGTCTAAGCTGAATAATTTTTGAGATATTAGCAATTGAAAAATGACACCCAAAATTACAATAAAAATAATCATATTATCATATCGCACATCCCAAAGAATACTGCCGTATTCAAGGTCTTTAGATAGATAGGTTGCCTCGTAAGCTCGGTGTCATGAAGGGCGAAACGTCATCGCTTACGTCACAAGAAGTCTTTTCGGAAATTTGTATACAGAATTAGCATTGTTTGTGCTGTTTTCGGAAGCTTTTAAGGGGTTTCCAGCGAATTGTTGAGAGGTATTTTAGAGACTAAAGATAAAGAGACATTTTATCAATATATTAATCAGTATATATAGTCACAGAATATATGTTTTATAAAAAATAAACAAAATTTATATGTATATTTTCTGAAATAAACATTGAAAACAGCAGCTACATACACATGGTTTTTTTTAAAGTAAACTTGAAATTTAGTTCAATGAAATTGCACCCTGTGCTCGGTCTGTATTTGTAGACTTATCTACCTACATTAAAAGAAAAACAAAAAACTGAATATTTAAAATTACTGTCCAAGTTTCAGTTCAATTTTATTTTTATAAAATTCGCTTCCAGAAATAAGAAAACTAATTTATTAGGTCCATAAATACTAAAACTTTATGAAAACTATCAAATATATATACCGTTCTTGGTTGATTTCATAGAAAGGTGTATCTGTCTCTCTTTGTCTGTTGCATTCATTTTAGACCCATATATCCCAGACTTCTTTTGACGTCATCAGCAGGCAGAGGCTCTAATTGGTCAGAAGTTACCAGACAATCGTTCTTTCTAGTAACCGTGCGCCGTATTAAGTAGTAGTTTTGTTATTTTCGCGCCATAGTCAAAAACAGCACTATCTAGGGGTCTACCAATGCTGTCTGATATTTGTCGGAGGCTACGGGCCTACTTAACAATTAAATAGTTTTGTCACTCTAAGCTCAATCTGTCGCCACTAGATGGCGGAATATCACACGCGTGTTGAAAGAAAATATTTCAACTCTAGAGTGGAAATACATGGCACACTATTTGATTTAAACATATGGTGCCAATTTGACAGACCACACCTATTTATTAAAAAGAACAAATTTTAGAAAGCAGTTTAGTGTTTAACTTATTTATTTGTCGAGTGATTCAGAATTAGAGTGTAAAAATACGCCATCTGAAATTATAAAAAAGTTAAGAATATACTGGAAAATCTATTACCAGTCAAAACAAGCTCCGCTGAAGAAAATGACATATATATACTTATATTAAACTTAAACAGGAAATGTTTATGGGTAGGCATAGTGTAGAGACAGAGCCATGGGCTACCGATCGAAAGATCACAGGTTCAAATCCCATCAGGAGTATTTGACTTTTTTTTATAAAAACATTAAATAATTTATAGAATTAGGTATTTTGAATTAAAATCTTCCTTGTTGGGTGAATTTTTTAAATTTATGTTTAATGCATCTTTCCTTGATTAAATTTTAAAAATTCATCCAACAAAGAAGATTTTAATTTAAAATAATTTTATAATTTAATGTTTTTACAAAAAAAAGTCAAGTACTCCTGATGGGATTTGAACCTGTGATCTTTCAATCGGTAGCCCATGGCTCTAGTCGATCTCTAGGCTATGCCAACCCATAAACATTTCCTGTTTAAGTTTAATATATGACATTTTCTTCAGCGGGGCTTGTTTTGACTGGTAATAGATTTTCCAGTATATTCTTAACTTTTTTATTAATTTCAGATGGCGTATTTTCACACTTTAATTCGAAATCACTTGACAAATAAATAAGTTAAACACTAAACTGCTTTCTAAAATTTGTTCTTTTTAATAAATAGGGGTGGTCTGTCAAATTGGCATCATATGTTTAAATTAAATAGTGTGCCTTGTATTTCCACTCTAGAGTTGAAATATTTTTTTCAACTCTAGAGTTGAAATATTTTTTTCACAAATAAAAGGTTTTTTTAATAATTCTTTGTGGTCGTAGGAAAAATAGTGTACATTACTCGTGTGAAAGTGATTATTCTTAAACTCGGAGAATTTCCGCACTCGGCTGACGCCTCATGCTAAATATCTCCTCGTTTGAAAAGTATCACTTTCATCACTTGTTATGTAATATACTATTTTCGACCTAATACGGTTTTCTCCGGGATGTGAGATATTTAAAATAACAAAGCAGCTGTCTGGTATAACCGAATATAAAAATTGAATATTTTAATCAAATTAATACTAGGTATGTACTATTGTGCCGATAAAAAACTGGGACAAGAGATTTACAAAAACAATGTAAGAAATACATATCCCCTAGACTATAAAAGGTGTCTAGAGCTAAAAAGGAAAAACATTCAAAATTTAAAAAGTAACCTAGGTTACATAATGGAATGTTTTGTATTTTTCGATACGGGGTGGTTAAATTTGAGAGACATCATATAATATGGATAAAGTAAATTTATTAGATTTTTTTAAAGTCAAATATTTTAAAAATTATTATATTTACCATTACCACAAAATAATAAATAAAGCTAATACAGGTAGTAAAATACATTTAATAAAAAGAAAAAAATTGCGAACACAAAGTTTGTCAAAACAACACAAAATTAATATTCGGTCATAGAACCATTTCTGTTTATTACTTTTTGGAGCCTTTGTGGCATACTTAAAACTAAGTTTCTACATAATTCGACAGTTATTTCATCCCAAGCTTGATTTATCCTATGACATAATTCATCCCTGTTTCTAGGTTGAAAATCATGTTTATACATAGATTTGACCATGGCACCCCAAATGTTTTCTATCGGGTTCAAATCGGGACTCTTCGAAGCCCAGGGAAGAACTGCTATGTTCTTTTCTTGGAGAAAATTTTGTACAATGCGCGCTGTGTGTATTGGAGCATTATCATGCTGAAATGTGTAATTTTGACCGTATACAGCGTTTACCGATGGTATCATCACTTCGTTTAGTATATTAACGTATACTGCTGCAGTTAGTCTTCCTTCGACGATTTGGCAAAGTCCTGGTCCTCTAGCGCTAATCCAGCCCCAAACATTTATGGAGAAACGCCCACTTTGGTTGGTTTTGTGGGTGTATCTCTCATCATACCGCATGCCGGAAGGCCTATACACCCGAATTCTCCCATTATTGCATGACTGAAAAGTTTTCTCGTCAGAAAATATAACTGTTTCCCATAAATTTATTTGATTAATATATTCATGTGCAAATTCTAACCGGCCCTGTTTATTTATTTCCGTTAAAAAATTTTTATTGGCAGCAAAACGGCTTCGTATATCGGAATTTCGAACCCTGTCTCTAGCGGTATTTGCAGAACCTGGAAAATTCGTCTCTTCTTTTGCCTTGATTGCAGTTTCGAAGGGATGATCCCTTAGATAATTAACCAGTCTTCTATCATGATCATCAGTAGAAATTTTAGGGGGACCAGAACCTGCATTCCTAATAATAGTCCCATGTCTTGCTATTTTTTGTTTTGCCAATAGCACGGTATTCTTGCTTACTCCCAGTTCATCTGCAATATCCCTAATAGCAACACTATCTTGCAACCGACTATAAATAATTGCCTTTTGCTGGGGGGTTAATTGTGGCATATTTACAAATAATATATGGTTGTATGTTTGACGAGTCAATCATAAAGTGACAATCTTTATTGACATGCAAATTTTCATGACATTTTACTGGTATCAGGCTTGATGTAAAATTATTCTTAATAGTCTAGGAGAAAATAGAAAAATTTCCTGTCCCAGTTTTTTATCGGCGCGATGGTACTTTTAAAAAAGGTCACCAAAACGAGCTGAACACAGGGCATGTCCCGTAACCTGTCTAAAAAGTCTAAAAACCCAAATAAAAGTATAATATTTTAAATTTTAACTAGGGTGACTTAACTCCGCCACTGTGTAATAAAATAAAATTAACCTAAAAAAGCAGTTTTTAAATAAAAACCTAAATTAATTATATTACATAATGGCAACATATGTGTGTATGATATTTAATTAAATACTTACGAAACACCGAAGTTCCACGGGCAAAATAACTGATAAAACCTTAATTGAAAATAGGGAAAAGGGTCAGGTCCATTTCTCTTTCTCAGGTTTGTTTATATTCAAATTGCGATGTTGCCGTCTTAACAATTTTCTTCTTATTTATTTAAATACATGAATTTTGAAATATTTTATTTTGATGTAGGCATAACTTTACTTGCTCACTTGATTTTTTATTATTCAAATTTAATATGCGTTAAATATAATAGATTATTATCTTGAGTTAAAGAAAGGTAAAATCTGAATTAAATTGTATTATTAATAACAGATAATAGAATTGGCAACAACGCGCCAGGGTTGTCAAAGACAACTTAATTGTCAAGAATTTTGTACATAAGTTAGATTCATTTTCCATTGTGAAAATGCACGCGTAATAAATACAAACTGATTTTCTTTTCAAAGACCTCAAGGTTACTTAACTTAAGAAAAACTAAAATTATTATTTATAGGTAGATTTGTTGGGTTATGATCAATGAAATAAACTTAGCAGCGGCGGCGCCAAGAGTGGGGGGGGGGGCAGGGTGGGCACCGGCCCACCCTAGAAACATGAGTGCCCCCCCAAAATTGATGGATTCGGTTTTGTAATGGAATTTCCAGGGGGAAAAGAGACTTGGCAATGAAAGCTTTTATGAGAAAAGAGTGATGTATGTTATTTTGAAGAGAACGATGACTTTTTTTTTAGACGTCGCTTTAGATAATAAGGAAGTTTTGTTCGTCCCCACTTATGGCGTAATAAAGCTTGGCGGGCGACGACGACTTTTTTTTTTGAAGTCACTTTCGATTTAAGTAGTGCCCACTCCAAAATCATCGGGCCCACTTGTGCCCACCCATCCCAAAAATTCTGGCGCCGCCGCTGATTCCTAGTACTGGTTTTTGATGGAATACGCTACGCTATATCAACCATTTTTGTAATGAAAATTATAGTTTTAATAAAGCGCCAAACGAGCGGTCAATCGTGATTTAAAATGGATAAATAAATTTACACTGGGCCAAAAAACACGCCTATCCCTGGTGTGATTTTCATCCTATGAAAAATATCAAGTATCTTGATGGGTCAGAAACCGAAGTGTTCTATTGGTGACTAACGTAAACCTATTATTTGTCTGTGGCAGTGTGGCCAAAGCACAAATTCAAGTTTAGTACATTTGTTATAAATTAGGTACAATTGTGTTCGGTACTATGCTAGTGTCACTGTGCTGTCAATTTGATTTTTGATTGTTTTTGTCAAAGCAAAGCAGGCAAATATATATGAGAGCTTGATCCTCAGTTTTATCAGTATTAATTATAATATATAATAAACTGAAAAGTGATTTACTTTTTAATTGAAATTATCTATCCCAAACATAAACAATCAACAAAAGTCACAACCTCAAAAATGGGTGAATCTTTACACAAATATTAAGTGGCTACTTACAAGTAAGGTAAGATTACTGTGATTTTTTTTACAGTATTTATTGATCACAAATAAATAATTCTTAAGCACATTTCTGCATTTTTGCCCTACAAAGTGATGCTCATGTTGGCTAGGGCAACAGATTTTATTCAACATTTTATTTTTTCTTGAGGGGATTTTTAAATAAAACTATAATGATTAGAAAAGCCCAGAGTTTCACATACAAACAAAAGTAAAAATAGGAAGGCTGGGTGAACCGAATCTTTTACAAATAAAAAGCCATATTTTACATTTTTGGCAAGTGAAGTAGTAGGTACTTGTTTCAGGAGGGACATTTTATAATTGTATACTTACTTAGGATATCTTTAAATTCTCACAAATAATACTAAACCAGGTAAGTAAAGTATCAAGAGGCACTGGGGTATTTTATTACACAAGTAGGTAAAGGGTATGGAAGCAGGAGTAAACACAATATCTACTGGAACAATAAACAGATTCAGCGGTGGTTTATACTTTAAGTGGAGTAAGCAGCAAGAAGGACTCAGACCTCAAAAGAAAATGTCTCATATGAAGAATACAAACCTATTTTATAAAATGACAACAGCAAGAGTCTAGTAAGAAACACATTTGATCATTGTGTAGAATTATTTGTGTTGCATAGATTGCACAGTGTCTGAGTTTTAAGATGTTTGTTATAAAGGTATTTAATAAAATATTTAATATTCCTATGTCGAGTTGCATATGAATTTTAAACAATAATTAACTAACGAGACACTTGGATTGTGACATCTATAACAGTGGCAGAAACAATTTACTCACAATCAAAGTTGCCTGATTTGTAAATTTAAAATTAAGGTAACCGGGCCACTTTGATTGTGGGAAAATTATTTTTGACATCATTTAGGTTACAGTCAAAGTTGTTGGTTGGTTAATTATTATTTAAAATCTTTATGCAACCCAACATAAATCTAGTAATATTTTTAACATTTTATATTGAAGCAGTATAAATTTTCGAAATAATGACAAATAGTTATTTTAATTAAGAACGGTGTGCCTGAGTAGAAAAACGCAAGAGACTCTTTTTATGCAGAATTGACCAAGCTAATCAGAAATAATATCCACATGGAAAAAAGTCAGTGGCGTACCACTTTTTTTCTAAAAAATATCAGAGGACAAGTTGGCAGGGACGCCACTGGTGGGACAAAAAAATAAGTTTTATAACTCTAACATGTGGTTTAATGTCCTATTAACACATGCCAAAATTGAAAATATTATCTAAAGTACTTTCGGAGATACGCATTAAAAAAAATAATTCAACACCCTATAGCAAACAATTTAAGCCGTTTAGGACATATGTTTATATGAACTTTTCTTCATAAAATAACTTGAGGAATCACACCCTAAAATATTAGCACGTCATTAAGGAACACCCTGTATACTCCACGGTATATTCTATAAAATAATAGTTTATGAAGATAAATAAAAAATGACAAATTAGAAGAATTTCAATTTAAATTTTCTAGCAGAAATATCCGGGGTTTAAGCTAAAAATCCGGGGTTTTCGAGCTTCTTGTCCTAGTTTAATGATTCTACAGATGGCAACCCTAGGTGTGTAAGAAGGTACACACACTCCTCAATCGGTAGGTCATACAATGGCAATAAACCGAGGCGAGGATTGATAACTCTTAACTAAGGATCGTGGTTCGGAACCCACGTTAAACTGTAGGTCCAAGAGTAAGCTGGCTGAATGTTCGAAAGGACAAGTGGCCATCAGTAACATAGAACAAACAAAAAAATTATTCACTATCCTATTGACCAAGCCAGAAAATAAATTATTAATTGAAATGATATAAAAACAAGTATATAAAAAAATGGTCAAACTGTATTATGGAACAGATTTAATATTCCACTTGATATTTTAGATTAACGGGCTAGGTTGTTCAAAAGGTAATAAAATAATCATTATTTAAGATAGGTAATATTTTCGCCTAATGATTGTTGACACAGGTGTACAAGGAAAAATAGTATTGATTTGTAATTAATATAAATAGAATTGTTTATGAATCAATGCGAAATCATTACTCATTACGCAATGAACAAAATACAGGATGTCCCATGGTATACCGGGTGGTGCATCGTGGTTGGAAACATAGGAAATCCCATGAAAGTTTTAGACTGTCCAAATATTTGCTCCCCTGTTGACTTTAGAGCGGGATTGTAGGGAGACTTCTCCAGACAATGAAGAAAATATCAAAGTAAGAAGTTCCCATAACTCAAAAACTAGTAATAGGATTGAGTTACGGCCATGGACACCTTTGATCAGGATGTAAAGATCTATGAATTATTAAGAATTCAGAAAAATTAGCCGAAAGCCATTCTGCCGTGCTAAACTGAAGCGTCCTAACTGACAAAATACCTACAGTTTTGTTTAACTAATTTACAAAACTAAATCGTCCTATCTCATTTTATAGGCCGTGAATTTATATATTTAATATTGTCCTATCTACAAAATCATATTAAATACTAATATTTTGTCCCAACCAATATTCCACACCTATCTTTGTCGTATTTGTACACTAAGGACAATCTCGTTTTGTACCACCATTATTCTTAAAATGCGATTACATAGTAAAAAGTCTTATCTGGCCGATTCAAGGCATTACATTTTCTTAATAATAAGGTAGTTAAGACCGGAGTTCCGATGGCAAATGCTAGAGAAAGAAAACACGGGGTAGATTTAACTCGAAGAAAGATCCTTGTATCTGCCCTAGCTCCAATAATTCCAAAAACTCGAAAATTTACACAATATATACTATTGGCAAACTTGAATCTAGGGTGCCAATATAAACGCATCAGACGGAGATTATTAGTAGCGTTTAACACGTTAAACAGAGAACACGCTATCCCCTACGTCTCACTTTCCATTCTTTAGAACACGCTGTCGAAGCAAACACGGGAGCGATCGATACGTCGAGTCGGCCACCACACACATATCCCCCCTTTCAATTGGAATGTAGGAGTGGTTATGTGTCTCTTTTTAACTGAAGGTTTTGCCCATAATAATATATGCCTTCTCTCTTGGTTGCATTAGAGATTTCGCACCCTAGATTCGAGTTTGCCAATAGTATATAATATAAACATATAATTAGCAAGTCTTTGTCCTATCTATAGCTCCAATAAATTTGTGTAAATACTAAAGAAAAGTGTCCTATCTTACAAAAGTCAAATATCTAATTAAGTTAACTTACTAATTAAAAGGACATTATAATCGTTTACCTATTAACAACCTTCAGCTTAAGTATTGATTAACTTTAACACAGTCTAAGGGGTGACACATAAAAAAAAATAAAACATGAATATCTCAAAACTTTATTTTATTCAGTTAGGACGCTTTAGCTTAGCACGGCAGCATTTTCCATATTTTTGAGGGATCCTTTACCGCTAGGAAGAATTTTGCTGCCCTATCTATCCTTTCACGGTACCTTATTCTTTGTCACAAATGGGCTTTTTCTCTAAATTTCGATTTTGATCCCATCGTATACAGCAAGAAAAAATAAGATTTTCTACGATTTCCGTTTTTTAATTCTCCTAATTACTTAATAATAATTAAACAAAATACGCTCTCTAATAAAAATACGCGGAACAACTTATCGACCGACGTCCCAACAAATCCGGCAAATGATCTGCCCGGAACAGTTTTCATTCGACACGCCCCGACCTCACTGATCTCTCGAGGCTGGTATTCTCATTCTCTATCCAAACTAACTTTCGGTTTAACAGTTAAACCTGTTTTATTGTTGTTCATGCTCATTTCGCATACCATACGGACCTTTTTAATGTAATAAAAAAAAGAGGTTCACTGCTTTTTGAAAAAAAATGTCGTCAGTCCCTTGATTTCTCTTTCCTTTCAAAAAAAAATTTAAGCGACTTTCTTACTCACACCCTAGATAAATTTCTGCGCTACTATGACCACTGACCTTACGGTTAAATTACCTTAGACTCCTTAGGACACCACACAGTGGCGTAGCCAGAATTTTAAATCGGGGGGGAGGGGGCCCAAATGGGTAAGGAAAGCGACGAACCAAATTTTTTTGTATGCCACGCCCTAAAAATCTGGACAATCAAAAAAAATTTCAAAATGAAAAATACATACACGGTGTCCCATAACTTATGGGCCGTAGAGTAAAACTGGAGATACTAGACATCAAACTAAGCCGATTAAGTCATATAAGTTGTTTCGGATTGTTACTCGTTCTAGAGATACAGGGTGTTGAAAGTAAAAGTTTATTCTCGAAAATAATCCATAATTTTAAAACGGTTTAATGAATCGAATTGAAAGTTGGCAATATTATGTTTTTATGAGCAATAAATAAGAATTTGTAGAAATTTTCAAGTTTAAAACTAGAGGGCGCTAGTTGCATACACTGGGCTTCATAAATCTATGATTTTTTTCTTACCTGTGATATTAAGTGTTTTTCAATTATAGTTTCTTAAAGAAGGGCATTTTCTGTGTCAAAAAGGTGTATTTGATTGATCTTAATATCTTTAACGGGTTTCGAAATATTTCCCTTTAAACTTCCCAAAGCATAAAAAAACATAGTACATAATTAAATTAATATTTTAATTATCAAAAAGAAACTTATGACATAATCGGCTCAGTTTGATGTCTAGAATCTCCAGTTACTCTACGGCCCATAGGTTATGGGACACCCTGTATATTTAAAGAAACTTTTAGTGAGTTTTACAAATACACTAATATAGGTAATATAAAGCAGATAGTAAACTTCTTTATGAAATAAGCATAATTGAGTAAAAAAATAGTAAAAATAAGGTATATTTTTTATTTATTGAAAAAACAAAAATTAACCATAAACTAAAAGCACAACATATTTTTTTGAAAAAAACTAAACCGTAATTCGTCGCCTTTTTTGACAAAATATATTGATTATTTCATATATCAATGTGGATTTTTTGATGAATACTTATTAAAGCTAAACTTGTTGTACGCTCTTCGCCTAAATGGTTTCTCAGATATATGTTTTTGATCTTTTTAAAGTGAAAGAACTTCTTTCTGCTGAAGCTGTAGTTACTGGGAGGATGATTTGTTATTTTATTGGCGCATTATTGATAGCGTTGCCGTCAGAGATTTTTTATGTTGCCCAATTATATTTTATATCTTCTTTTTTTTTTGATTTCGGGGGTCCCCCCCCTACTCCTACGCTACGCCACTCAACACTACATAATAAAAATTAATAACTCAATTTTCCTAGAAAAAAAAACTAATTATAATTATAATTAAACCCGTTATCATTGATATTTTAATTAAATGTGTTTATTTATTTTCCGTTTTATAGTTGCAATTACAAAAGCTGAAGTTCCTCCCATGTATCCTTATATATTTGTCATAATCATACTGGTTCGTCATGAGTAATTTTAAACCACAATTCCTGAGGCCGTCGGAGACATCGAGCTTCCTAGATAAAGATTCTTCCTCTGTGGAACGAACAGACTTTGTGTTTAACAAATACATATCTCAGGTAAGTGCAGTAGTAGGGATAAGGCTAATATCAACAAATCAGAAGGTTCTTAAGAGCATTGCGTTCTCTTGACTCGAATCCTTTCCATGTTTATTAATAAATTCTTAAAAACTATTAACATTTAGACTGTAAAGATATTGAAGAGTGTGCAAAAGTTATTTTCATTAGAAAAAAATAATTTTAAATATTTTTAACTTTACAAAGAAATTAAATAATAATTTTAATTATTTTCGTTGATTTATATTTTTTTCTCGATTTTTTTTTCATGAAAATAACTTTTACACGCCCACATAGATACCACCTGTCCATTGGTGCAAACAGAAATTCAATATCTTGCTTAGTTTTTTTTCGGTTTTTTTCTAAATCGGGGTCAGAATGAGCCGCAATTTTACATGTCAAATTTTAACGCTTTTTAGATTAGTTATATAATAAATGACATTGTTATGTTAAAATTAATGCTATATTTGCTATGCGAGTAGCGAGCTTACAAAGTCAGCTTTTTTTTCTGGGGGGCCTAGCGACGTCTGGGGGGGGGGGGGCTAGTCCCCCTGTAGTTACGCGCCTGATCATCGTCCAACGCACCTCATTGACCTCATTCGCGCCGGATGAGATCGGACGTTTAATCGGTTCTAAGCAAGTTTTCACTTGCACTTTAAACAATAGGATATATACATGATACAACTACAGTGTAGTTGTATCATGGGATATATGTATATTTAACAATCTCTCTATTAGAGAGATTTTAAGCCAATGAAAATAATGTCAATTTTAAACATAGTTATGGTTATGCCTATTCACGATAACGATTACCACTTATATTAAAAAAAAAGGTTTTAAGACCGAACTCGGTCTTCTGGCAACATAACCCTAACCTTAAATATTTTTATTTTGGCGGGGTCTGTATTTCAATTTTATTTGAGTTATTACAATACCGCTTTTTGCACAATTTTTTTTATAGAAAGATAAAAATATCCTAATACTAATATAACTATTTTATGATTTTCTGTGGATATCATTAAGCTCATTAACTAAGTCTCATTACATTTTTAAGTTGATTCATTGCAAGGTTAGGACAAAAAATCACCTTACATCCTGGTGCAAAGTATACCACGAAAAGGGTATACTTTGCGCCACTTCATTTTAAACTAGTTTTACCGTTTTATCTACAATTAAAGCAAAGTAACCGTATACGAGTCATACTTTGCACCATTTCAGATATTGTGCAAAGTATCCCCAATTTCGTAAGAAAGTGGGGATTCTTTGCACCAGTTGTACGGTGCAAAGTATTCCCAATTTTATATGGAAATTGCCAATGTAAACAAAAATAATTAAAAAACCTAAATATGTATTTTATTGACCTTTTTTATTACCTGCATCTCTAAACTAATAATTGTACATGCGATTGTACGGGTACTTACCAATATTTATCAGCTTAGGCTTTCTCGACAAAAAGATTTTGCACAGCTTTAAAACGTGACAATTTAAAGGTTATATATTATGGCGAGAAATAATTGACAAATGACGAAATGCAGGAGTGTCAGTCTAACCTCTTGAGATGATACATTGCTGTGTTCTTTCTCTGCACATGACATTAGTAGGGGCCTCAAATTAAGATGAAGCACTGTGCTACCAAAATTAATATTTTACAGCGTTGGTGCAAAGTTACCATACTGAGTGCAAAGTAACCCCGTTTTACGGTAGTTAAATTTAAGGCAATCGAAGAAGCTATAGATTGGGTTATGTTTTTATTCATCTTTACGATTCAAAAAATTAAGATGGGAAGTTGTAACTGCTTAGTGTAAACAGCAGCGGATATAAAAATTATGTTAAGTTAACGTTAACACTAATGTGACATATGTTGTAAGTCACGGCTGGTCAAACCAAGCATACGGCAATAATAAGACACCATAAAATTAATAAAATATAATTTCTAGATTTTGTCGCTTATTTCCGATTTAGGTTGTCTCATATTCTAAGTTTGTCGAAAAATAAAAACCGTTGCATAATAAAAACGTGAATATTGAATCGCACGTTTTATATGAAAGAGAACAATGATAAATGTATAATGCATACATTGTTTTCCATAATATTCCCAGTTATTGCCCCAAAAAATAATTTCAATAACGTCAAATTTTATTTAAAGCTTACAAAAGAGTAACAAGAATTCACGCAGTTAAGATTTGCACATGTTCGCGTGTAGTGGTTGGTTGTTAATGGTTTACAAAGAATATTGGATTGAGAGTAATGTTTTAAAATAGCCTTTAGTTTATTGTCAATAATTCCAAAACTACATTTAATATGCAAATACCAAGTTGTGACCAATATATTTTTGGGACGCGCGAACCGTTTCCTACCCCCGCTAAGTAGCTGTGTGAAGGACAGGGTCGCGTCCACAGTTGACGTCGAACGTTCGTCGGCGCGCTCTGGGGACCCGATTCTCGAGTTACGACGACATATTTTCAATGCGACATTCATGCACATTTAAAGCAAGATTCCAGAATTGAGTCCTAGAGTGCGCCCGACTAATAATTGTAATAGACCAAGCTCCCATGACAAAATAGGTACCCCATAGAACACCTCAAAATTATAAAATGAAAATGACTGAAAAACATGTAAGAAACATGTTACGCCCGCCAGACTAGTAAAAATTTGTTAATTGTTATTTTTTATGAATTTGGCTAAAAAAAAATGATTTTTTTTTCAAAACACCTGCTTGAACTTTATACAATTTGTAGAAAATAATGTACCATTTTTGAAAAAATTTGTCTGGCTGACAATTTTTGTTAATAAATTTGTCAGACGTCATTTGTTATAATTTTTTTTTATGAAAGTGCACGTCATAACACCTCCTTGATTTTTTTTTAAATAAAGTTTAAGATATTTTCTATCTAATAAATCTCGTCTGGCTGACAATTTTTGATAATTAATACCTCTAATATTATTTTTTATTAATTAATGATTTTAATGATGGCAGATATCATGTATCTGGATGTTAGTTGTCGAAAAACAAGTTCTCTGGTTATTTTTTCTATATGAGGCTATTCCGTACATTTCGGACGACAAACGGTTTCTATGGGCTAGATTAACAAAAATTGCAAATTAATAAAATGTATCTTTAAAAGTTTATTTCTTTAGTCTAATCCAAAGAAACTTAGTTAGAATTTAAACTTCCATTATAAGAGTTGATTATACCTACCGCATATTTTATACATTTAAGCTACTAACAACGTCGAAAATTCCGAGGAAAATGAATATTAATAAATTCCTAAGAAATTCAACCAAAAATTAAACTTATCAGAAATCTATGATATTTATGATACTGTATATGCGATAGCTTCTTAAATTTGAGATACATATGTATGTACATTGTACATACATTTAAATACATTTTATTTAATCACATGGTGAACGTAAAGCATAGTGTAACGTTTTTAATTAGAATTAAATTAAATTAGAAATATGTAAGTATTCTGTGATACTTATTAATATTTTTTTTTTGTTAAAATATAACAACTTTTTAAAATTGCTCCTTTTTATTAGACTCGTGATATATTTATATATAGTGTGTCCACCTAAGTTGGCAACTAATGGGAAACTTTTTTATTATTAACTTTACGAAAAAAAGTTCTCTATGGTCCAAAACCTAAAATGCAACCATCAGATGTTAAATTTTTTCTGTCGTATACGAGATTTGTTAAAAAATATGAATTTTGCCCAAGAGTAAAGTGACTTTATTTTTGACAATATCGAAACCCGTAATTATGAAAAGTTGTTCGGAATGTAAAACTATATTTTAATTTTAATTACATCCTTCTACTTAAATTCTTTTTAATAAATAAAAAAAAAAATTGAAAAATAAAAAAAATTAAGTAAAAAGATGTAATTGCATATTAAAATATAGTCTTACATTCCGAACAACTTTTCATAATTACGGTTTTCGATATTGTCAAAAATAAAGGTACTTTACTCTTGGGCAAAATTCATATTTTTTGACAAACCTCGTATACGACTGAAAAATTTAACATCTGATGGTTGCATTTTAGGTTTTGGACCATGCAGAACTTTTTATGAAGAATAACTTATTTTCGTAAAGTTAATAATAAAAAAGTTTCCCATTAGTTGCCAACTTAAGTAGACAGACACACTGTATATATTTTAATGATTGCTTTTCGATTTCGGAAATTTTTTAAATTAAATTATGGTATGTTGCCCCAATTTCTTGCTTCTTTTACCAGGTGCCATTTAGTGTGTCGGTGGACATATTATGTCGTTAACGGTCGATTTAAGTACCAAGGTTTATTGTCAACGTTTCAAAAACGAATGATTGACCATTCTTATTTTTAAGCCCAACTTTTTGATTTTTATTTTTAAGGTAATATTTTATCCACGAAAATGCCATATTTATTTAACTTATCTAATAAGTCTATGTGAGAAAGCCTTAGAGAAATCTAGGAGGAGATCGTATGCTAAATCTCCCCCCTCCAAGGTTTCCATAGTCCTCTCAATAAAATCAAAAACAGCTGATCGATCCTACAAAAACCCATATTGAAAACTTAAAACACGAATAAAGAAAAAAAAATTAAAAAAGTTCGGCATTTAGATGAATTGTTTTTACCAATATTGACTTTTCTTAAACACTATCATTTGTATATTATTACATTTTACTGGTTAAGTATACTTATTAGACAATTTCTAATTTCGTTAACGCAATTATTCAAATCATTATCTTTAACATAAATAAATGTCATTTCCAAACATTTCAATACACTGTTGGGACAATTTTAATAATTTCTAAATATGCTGCTTGTCAAAATTAAACATATACTGGGATAACACTACAACAGACTGTAATATAAGAACGTGTTCGAAATGTAACCTGCTTAACAATTATTTTACCAAATTTCACCGCTTTATAGTTTCGGAGGTGAAAAATAATAACTTGTACTAAACTTAATTATCCTGGATGGATAAAACTAGTTACTAAAATTTAAATAGATGGTCCAGTTTAATTTGTTTCACAGTCAATATAAAATAGATAACAAATCACGCAATGTTCCATTCTGTAGCAGTTCATTATCATTCGCCCAATACACATAATCTGCCAGGAGCCGCATTCGATCAATCGAGTGGTTCGGCTCAAAACACATATAAGGAGACTTATTATTTATACTAATTGTTTTTCTTTTTCGTATACAGTCAATTCAAACACAACGACAACGACTTCCTATTTTCAACAATCGGAACCATATCCTTTACCTATTGGAGAAGTACCAGACGCTTATTCTCGTCGGGGAAACGGGAAGTGGCAAAAGTACACAGATTCCCCAGGTATGTAAAAACTTAATTTTATTAGTAGATAATAGCTTTGTTCGCGGTAAGGATTCTGAACCGATTCAGGGGTGCAACTATGTTCATTTTCCAGGGCGATGTCGATTCGAATTTATCGCCGAACGCACCATGTTAATAAAAATACTCGCTTCTAAGCGATATTTTAAGCGCTACCTATGTCAATTCCTATCGACAACACCATAGGTGACGATTTCAAGTCGCTTCCCAATAAGTTTTTTCTCAACTTATGGTTACATCAAGTTATATAACGGTTATATAAAGGTAATGAAAGTATATAAGAAGGTTATAAGAATACAATAAGTTACAAGTATATAATAAGGTAATATAACTGTTTCCATCACCATGTAATGTAATGGCTACCAATCTGTTTATAATGAACTTAATAAGGTTTGCCGAAACCTCATTTACCGCGAACAAAGCTATTATACCCATCCATTATTACTACCAAAAAGGGATTAAGTTCATGTTACTACTAAATTATCGTAAGATAAAAAAAGTGGTTGGTGCAATGCTGAGCGCGATTGTCCGAAAAGTAAGAGGTCCTTGGGTCAACCTCCAACAGAGACATAACCAAAAAGCTAACTTAACTAGATTTTCATACAAAGTTTGGCGGCGCAAAACATACAAAAGCTTTACGCATATTTCTTGAAAATATCAACCCAATCAAGTCAATCGTTGGCTTTATAACCCAGGAGCCTTAGACCGTTTTTGATGCCCAAAAGCAACATGCTGATATTTGTTCCTATGATTTATTTGGTATCATAAGTAAGTGACCTTCAACTGGCGTACTTGCGGTGGGCGAAGAAAATGCTAAATAAAACTACCAAAATCTACATATTTTTCTATGCATACTCTTAATCTGCAGAGGTGCCCATGTGGATGTTACCATCTAGACATCATATTTTGCTTTATCCTAGTATGACCATCCCATCAATTTATTTTTTATAAAAACATGTTTTAACATTTATCTTTCTCGTGCGTGCACACACTTCATTTTCATAGTTTTTATTATGCCGAGCCCATGGTATCTTTCAAAATGAATTATTAAATTTCTACCCAGAAAACACTGTTTCTCTTAACAATTCTCTTCCCCACACCTGGTTGTTAAACCTTTTATTCTGCACTTGAATTCTGATAGTACCCAAAGCTACAAACTTACTGTAATTTCCCTTTTAACGGTGTATTTTGGTAATGATTCTCTCTATTCTACTCATTGAACCTTTATTTCATTTAATAGTATAATCTGAAAGCTCCGTTAGGATGATATCTACCATTTTCTTCTTAATTTCATTTCTTCTGAAGATGAATTCTTCTGAATTCAAAACATGTAGATAATTTTTATCTTAAAATAAGCTTTTTATTAATATAACAGTGTAGGAGAGTTCTTATTTCTTTCCTTTTTATTCAGATAACTATTGATCAGTTTTATCAGCGCACATTTTTGACGTGAGTAGCTGAGACTAATCCCTCACAATAAAGCCAGCTAAGTACGCTTTTTTGTTAATTTACAACATTTCAAACAAGTCAGCAAAGTGTCAGCTTTGGTGGCATTCGTTTTTTTATCATTATTTTGCTGCCGCAGTTACATTCACCGCTACTATGCCAGCTGATGGTCACAGTACCTACTTGTGATACTAATAACTTTATTAAACAGATATCTGGTGCTTCAGAAACCCGGCATAAATGCAGCATAGTGGATACATCTGCTCTCTAAACAGTCTAAACGGTCGCTGGCTCTTGGTCTATTAAGATCTTATATTTTCACAACTATAACTTAATTTGAACTTTCGATTGAAACTGTAAATGAAAAGCAATTCAATTATATTTCCCCTTTTTTCTGGATAAACAATTAATTTTAGTAAAAACAAAATTGCTTTTTTTATTAAAAAATAATCGATAAGGTCATGCGTGAGGTCAATTAAATAGTGATTTGGAATTTGGTAATTACATAAACTACTAGAAATGTCTTACAACAGAGTTTTTTTTATTAACCAAAACACAATAATTTACACAAGCGTTGAAACGACTGCGTGGGTGAAGTTAAGGGAGGTTATTTTTAAAAGAACTCGCTCTGGTTAACGATACAAGATGTTATGTAAAGAATTATACAGAACTGTAGGATAAAATTAACGTGGAAAATATAGACAGTATTCAATAAAATAAGATTCATTACAAAGTTATATACAGGGTGGGTGAGTCAACGATAGAGTAAAGTTTGTTCTCGCCTTTATCTTAAGACCTAGATAAAAATTCGAAATACAAAAGTTGTAGAGACCATTGAGGTGCACATTTTAAAATTATGCTGGAGTATACGGAGTGGCCCAAAAAAAACGTGGCGATTATAACTTGGGTTTTTTTTAATGGAACACCCTATATATGGTATTATTTTCTGATTCTCCACAAAATTCAATAGTTTTTGAGATATTTTTTGGGTAGGTATGGCATTTTCAGACTTTGACAAGCTGTAGCAGTGGAACGGTTCATGTTAGAGAAAAATGGTTTTCACCTGCGTATCTTAATTTTTTCTATATAAAAGTGTCAACTTCCGGTGTAACATGTTAAAACCGGGTTTTTGGTTTAATATGATAAATCGGAAGTTGGTTTGTTCGGATAGAGAATAAAAAACTAAGATAGGGAGGTGAAAACCATTTTTCTCTGAGATTAACCTTTCCAATATTACAGCCTGTCAAAGTCTGAAAATACCATATTTTAAACGTGAATATCTCAAAAACTATTGAATTTAGACATATGACATAGAAAATAAGCGTAGAAAAACCAAGTTATATTCGCCGCGTTTTTTTGGGCTACCCCGTATACTCCAGCATAATTTTAAAATGTGCACCTCAATGATCTTTACAACTTTTGTATTTCGAAATTTTATCTAATTCTTAAGATAAAGGCGAAAATGACGTTGACTCACCCTGTACCGGGTCGCAAGTAAGGAAACGATCAATTATTTTTTTAAGTAAGATAGCTAGTGAAAAATATTAAATAGAAAAGTTAGGGTTTTTAAAAATCTATTTAATTATACTGCAAAAAAATTAAGTATCAGTCAAAAAGTCATATGTCGGGTTGCACAAAGAATTTTAATAATAATTATTTAACCGGCAAGTTTGACTGTGACATAAATGACTTTGACAGGCATTATATACTCGCATTCAAAGGTGCGTGTTTAGTAAATTAAAAATTAAGGTAACCGGGCCAGTATGATTGTAAGAAAATTATTTCTGTCAATGTTACGTCTGCCACAGTCAAACTTGCCGGTTAAATAATTATTATTAAAATTATTTGTGCAACCCGACAAGACTTTTTAAAAAAAATGTATATATTATTATATATTTAAATTATTTGCGATATTCTAAAAAAAATTGTTAAGCACGCCACACCTAAACTTAACCGTTTTCGAGACATCGGGTTTTAAATGTCATTTGCTAATAAACCAGATATATCTCTATCTTTTAAATGGGAAAACTTGCATCAGCTGATTAAGACGTCGTCAAAGTGCAGGCTTTCAGGCAATTTGTCTTGAAATTGCACCTAATGTAAAAAGGCCTTAGAAGTTTCTCTTCGGGTCTCACTGGTGTAAATTAAAATAACAACACATATAACAAGCTTTTTGTTGCCTAGCCTACCACTAATATCCTTGCCAATCACTATTATCACTAAAAACTCACCTCATAGATCCATTCACAACAAGTCATCAGGTATATCAGATACCAGTCTACTGGACTCTTGGACAAAATCGAATATTCGCGATTTTGTTTTTCCGACTCTAACAGATAAGGCAAAATAAGGTTTTTCTACTCCCACATGGAAATTTACTGTTTCTTTTACACTAAAGTGATTGAAAAAGTGAGCTATTCCGGTTAGCTGAACGGATATGTATTCATATCCATCCTAGTTAGGATATGAAACTGACCAATCAGAGTGGCAAATTTACATGTTGTAAATTTTACAAGTCGTTTTCTGATATTTGAAAGAAGTTAGGTTAACAATATACTTCAAAAATTTGACAATCTGTCAGACGAAATTTGATCTTTTTTAATTTAAATCAAATCATTTTATCCCAGAATCTGTGCATACACAGCCGAACTAAAGATTTGCGCACAGACGCACTTTCTAATTTCAAAAATATCTGTATTGCATAATACATACTATATACCTACCAAATAAACGTTTTTTTACTAACCTTGGTTATTTTTTTTCCACATAAATAATATATTATTATAAATATGTTGTGCATCGGGATATTTTCTGATATATTTAGAACGGAGATCCAACCCCAATTGATCTTAAAACTCCTATTATACGCAACAAACATAGAAAATTAACTAGTAATTTTTCGTTGAATGGTGGAACATGAAGATGAGTACATAAAACCCGAAATTACAAGATTTCTAGAAAAAAAATTCATTATTTACTAAAGGTTTTAAGGTTATGTTATTTCTACTTACAGTATTGCCACTTTTCTTTCCGCGTTAACAGTGTTGTTAGTTTGTAAATTGGGGATTATTTTGAAAAATTTTACCATAGCAAACGTTAAAAATTCATATTTATGCACAGAATCCATTTTTAACTGTTAACGAATTATACAGCTATTTTGTTGTACTTTGGGAGTTATAATTCTTACGCAAGCAGAAATAAACCCGTATAAACCTTTTTTTCTTCTGTGCATTTCAGTAAAACAATTAATTAAAATACCTATGGTTGAGAAAATAAATTGTTTATTTTTATTTATACATATATCGCTTTTTGTCTATTATTCTGCAAAAAGCTAAATGTGAGAAAGATAGATATATTTAGAGTGACTTTGTATAAATATAAGAAAAAACCCAAATCGCTAAATATGTTACACTGTAATTTAGTCCATGAGTTTGCTATCAAAATTAATTTTTGTTCAATTGTTTTTCATTATCGTTCTCACAAGTTCATGGCCAACTTAAAAGACAAGTTATGATGCCTAATTTAAATAATTTTTAAAAATTCTTAGTATGAAGTTCGGAAGTTGAGTCGTAGAAAAAATATCAATGTATCAATATCAAACTTCCGAGGGCAATATGGACAATCCACTCGAGTTGAACAGTATATTTTTTCTACAACCTTATGCTAAAAAATGTAAAAAAAAAAGTTTGTAGGTGGCCGGGCTCGAACTCACGATCATTGGTTCCATAGTCCAATGCTCTAACGTCTTGACTATTGGAGCGTTTAGTTAATTATCGGAAAACCAACTGATAAATGATGCTTCAAGAAATTAATTTTCTATGCACATTCAGCAGGTTGCATTATTGATAAATCTATTATAAATGCGTCTAGATTTTATTATATTAAACAAATTAATAACAAATTGTACCATATATGCATTTAAATTATATAATTTAGTGTATTGAAAAAGAAGGCGGAGCCTCGGTAAAAATAATATACTGTGATTGGTCAGTACTTTTAAAAACAACAATGGCTTCTCTGCAATTGACTACTGTGATTGGTCAGTTTCATTACCTATCTAGGATGGATATGAGATTTTCCCGCACAGTTAAGGCTCTACCACGCGCAAATTTAGAGGATGAAAAACACCGTTTCGCTACTGCAGGATTCTGCAAAGGCTATTTGATATATTTGTCGGGGCAATTTAAAATTTAATAAAGGAATGTTTGTATTTCTAAGGTACAAAGCCCTTTTTTGAAAAAAATAAGAATATGTATAAGAAAATGCCCACTAAAGGTGCGTATTTTTAGGCACTTTTCCAAGGTTAATATCGTAGCTAAGAATTTTTTTTCAAAAAAATAGCCATGTACCTTAGAACTTCCATGTCTTATCTTTAAGACTTCAAAAATTGAGACAAAACAATGTCGTAATAAGTCCGTTATCTTGCAGCGCGCAACTCATGTTTTAGGTAAATTTTGTTGTAATGATATAGAAGTTGCCTATATACAGCTGAATTTATTCTCGGCTGACGTGAAACAATTTACATCCAGAGAGAATAATGGTACACTGAAAAAAACTATAGGTGGTCGAACAAGAAGTAATTTCGGGGATAATTTTGGGCTAAATTTTATGTTCTTCTTTTTGGATTGTCAATGCCAATAACAGAATATCTAAGCGTCAATTTTAAAAAGACGCAACTAGTAGTTGTGCTATATACTCTGGGTTGCCATAAATGTTTCGGCTTAGACCGAGATGGTTTATAATGCGCCGGAAGGCAAAATGTTTAAGGCGCTTTCACCATTTTGTCAAAACGGGTGTTTGGGCTTTCAAAATTTCTTATTCATGTTAGGTAAGGATAAGAATTGAACAAAATGCAGTGGATTTGTTGATGTATTGCAATCAAAAATGGGCTATATTGAATTTTTTTTGTTTCGTTTTTTATCGAAATGGGCCATTGTCTTGATAGTGAACAAAATATACTAAGGTAAATAGCTTATTGGTATTAGAGGCTCAAACTGGGTCACCGGGAACTTATGACAAATCCCAGGATGTATGGTAATCCTGGTATATTAGTTCTTAGATCTAAAATTAAAGTTTAATTTGTCTTGGTAAAGGGTGATAGGTGCAATAAAATAAAGCCATTTATGAAGGTTCTTAGTGAGTAAGGAAACCAACTGTTGCATAATGAATCTATTTCTAATCGATTGTTTTTATATTGTATGCTTATTATACAGCCTCTATATATTGTTTATATAGTGAGCTTCTGTCTAAACCTGTTAAAATATGAATTCATCTTAAAGGTGAAATGTGTTTATTATTTTATCCATGGTTTAACGATTTAAAAGTAGTTGTCAGGCACGAATTTGGCGTTGGTCACATGATATTTATCTGTCCATGTTATTGGCTCGCAGCTACAATTTGGTGCAGCGAGACTACTGTATAGTGACAATGCTTCTAAGAAGCTAGGTAGGTATTAAATAAAAATTGGACAGTATGCCACGCAGAGTAATAAAATACAATTTTTTGTTAGGCATGGGCGTCCATAGAGAGGGCTGTTGCCCCCGTCTCTTGACCAAGGGGGAGCGGGGGGGGGGGGGGTGTAGATGATATACTTTTTACTAACATGGGGAGGGGGGGGGGGGGCGGTAGATATATTTTTTTACTAACTTTTGTTAGGGGGAGTTTATGAAACGACTGCGACATTTTTTTTTTGTAGGAATCACTTTTGATAGAAGTTCTTGAAAACGCAAAGTTTTGTTTTTTTTTGTAGCCACTTTTGAACGGTGGAGAAAGTGTAGAAAAGGCTATGAAGTATTTTATTTTATAGAAGTCACTTTTGAGAACTTACACGTCTTTTTGGCTACCCCCCTATCACTTTATGTTTATAAAAAACATTAATACCGTGATTTTGTATCGGATTGGCGCGACGATACAGTACTACCTCCTGTTGTTTCTGTGTTACTAAAAAAAAGTCTAGGTACTTACTTTTTCCTCTTTTGAGGGTGCAGCGCAACTAATCGTCAAAAACATACCACTTTAAAAAAAATAATTATAAGGGCACGGAACGCGACGGGCAAAATACTGCGCGAGTTAGTAACCACAGTCAACAAATCCTGGAACCAGCGGGACTTATCTTTTGTTTTTTAAATAAACACGGTGAAAAATTTGTAATATAAGAAAATTTTGATTGAAAAACTATTGACCTTACGAAGTATTTGATAACCAATGCTGAAAACCTTTAGTTTCAGGGTAGGCCTGTGCCTCCTAATTTGGAAAATTTGACAGTATATGCTAATGCTGATGGGGGCGATCGGACTAAAATATTTTTATAATGTTGGCACTTCCCGTTATACTGGAAGTAAGTGTCAACTTGCTTATTTTAAATAGAATACTCTATATATTAATACATTTTTGCATTCTACGCAAGAATTTAGGCATATCTTGTATACCATGTCCTATACCTATGTCTAAGCGTTTTAGATATTTTTAATAGATTTATTTTAATAACCATATACAGGGTGTTTAAACAATACGATTAAAAATTAAATTGAAAAACTGCAAAAAGACTAGTTTTTCAAATGGAAATACACAAATTTTATAATTATTCCTTATTTAGCATTAAAAATAAGGGTAAGTTTGTATATCCCAAAAAATTTTAGTTTTAGAAACATTGCCAATTTAATATTTTTATATGGCGATTTTGCTGCAGATTTTAAGTTTAGTTACTTTTAGTTGGCTATAACGGCGTTGAAAAACAATCAAATGCAAGAAAAATTTATGAAGCTGTCACTTACCATTTAAACATCATTAATTATCATGTCTGTGCGCTTAAATTGTACAAACGAAGATAATTTAAATTTATTTATTATTTATGGAGAATGTGTTAAAGTTATATTAAGAACATGGGACACATTTGCCAATCGATATCTTCAAAGCAGAAGCCATCACAATGTGCTTATTAATAATGTTCAAATGGTAAAATTAGATATTGCTGTTTTTCAACGCCGTCATAGACAACTAAGAGTCACTGAACTAAAAATCTGCAGCAAAATTGCCATATAAAAATATTAAATTAGCAATATTTCGAAAAGTAAACATTTTTGAAATATACAAACTTACCCTTTTTAATGCTTAACTAAAAGTAATTATAAAATTTAAACTTTTTGCAGTTTTTTCAATTAATATTGTTTAAACACCCTGAATTAATAGTTATCAAAATATTATAAAAAATCTAATAAAGCAGGTCCTTTATAACAAGGAATCCCGCTTAAATTAAATAAATATAAGGCTTCTTTATAGAAAAAATGATAATTATTTTAAGGCTTGCAAAAGTCATTCTTAACATAAAAATTCAAATATGTCAAAAACGCTTCGATATTTATAGGTATAGGTATACAGGGTGGGGACTTTAAATGAAATAAATTCGATTTTATTAAACCTGCTGAAGTTGCGCCTACAAAATTTAGTATGTGGGGGTTTTGAAGCATGCGGAATTGGATTATGATGTCGGCGCAGTTGCCAGATTTCTCAGCTTTGCGCTACACGTAGTAATTTTGTTATTTTAAATGGAATGCACTATTTATTTTTATTGCAGTGAATTAGTGTCAAATTTAGTAAGATCTCAAATTTACAAAATTCTATCTTCACTAGTTTCTGAGCTATGGCAACACTGTAGTTCCCTTAAAAAGTACCGGGACGCTTGTCTACCTCCATAGTTACTAAGTTATTGACAAGCTTCAAGAAAAGTTCTTGTCTTTTCAAAATGGCCAATTTAATTTAAACTTTAAAAATAGAAATTCTCATGATACTATTTAATGGAACTACAGTGTTGCCATAGCTCAGCAATTAGTGAAGATAGAATTTTGTATATTTGGCATCTTATTAAATTGGACACGCCCAATGCACTGCAATAAAAATAAATTGGGCATTCCATTTAAAATATTAAAATTACTACGTGTAGCGCAAAGCTGAGAAATCTGGCAACTGCGCCGACATTATAATTCAATTCCGCATGCTTCAAAACCCCACATACCCAATTTTGTAGGCGTAACTTCAGCAGTTTTAATAATATCGAATTTATTCCAATTAAAGTCCCCACCCTGTACAAAATCTGCCTAGAATTTTACGTAGAATGCAAAAATGTAATAATATATAGGATGTTCTATTTAAAATAAACACGCTGATACTAGGGTTGCCAACCCTCCCGGTTTAGTCGGGAGGCTCCCGCTTTTTACTTAACCTCCCGCCGCCCACGCACTTAAACAAAACTCCCGCTTTTCCGATAACACGACGGACGTCTAATAACTGTACAGCTGCCTTAGAGAGGGGCAACCTTTTTTTTTTAGAAAGCACGTTTGATGAGAGGAGGAAGAAATATAAAAGGCACGCCACAGCGTAAGATCAACGGGGTATCGACTTTTTTTTTAGAAATCATCAATATAATTATTTTAAGCACCTCAAAAAAAACTTGTCCTCCAGGCACTATCCACCTCCCGCTTTTTAATTTTTAAAACCCAACTACCCTAGCTGACACTAACTTTCGGTATAACCGGAAGTACCACCATTATGAAATTTTTTTAGTCCGGTCGTCCCCATCAGCATTACCACGATGGCAAATTTTGAAAATTTTCCTATGTATAGTTTTCCATATATAGTTCGAAGCGGTTCCCGGTGGAACACGAACACCCTGTTTGCAGGTGCTTTTATACCTATTATTCTATTATTAATTAACACTTCAAACTTTCTGCTCTACCTAACTTTATTTTTTGTAAATATTCTATAGCTTTAATAATAAAATAAGACAAAATTTAAAAGATATATCCGTATAACGATTAGATACATTATTTTAACTAATACAATAACAAGTAAAATACTTATTTTCCTCAAAACAAATTTCTCATCTTCGAAATAAAATCAACCGAAACTCATTAGCATAAGAAAGAACCTGCCGCCTCGACTCGTGGTTTCAGTGTGTGTCGATGTTTACGGAATATTTTTCACCACGTCATAAGCTCGCTAGTATGCCCACTTCGGGTGAGACTCTCTTGCAAATAAATTTCTTGCTGCACAAAGTTCCGCCTTAACTGGAATAGCCTACTTTACTCGCCACTTAAGTGTAAAGGAAACAGCAAATTTCCATGTGGGACTAGAAAAACTACTATTACGTTCTTATTACCAATTTTTTAAACCTCCGTTTCCTTTTTTACGACCATAATCGACTTTGTTTTCTTTAAGTGATGATGAACTTTTGATTTCGAAACGTGTGATACGTCGTTGAATTTGAAATGAAGAGAGAAATTTAAAAATAATAAAAGGAAATGTTCCGACTATTTAAAAAAACAAAGTTCATTATGGTTGTGAAGAAACGAAACGTTGGATTGAAAATATAATTACACCAACTTGTAGAGGAGCAAAAATGGTATTCGGAATGTAAACTTTATTTTGACATGTTTCTTTAAACAGAGTCAGAAAAAAATAAAAACAATATCGCATAAATTCTGTTTTGCCCAAATATTTCGGAAGGATTCAGAGTTTTTTAAATTTGAAAACAGAAGGGTGCAGTATAAAGTAGGGCGCAAGTTTTGCCTAATTTAACCAACTCTGTATCTTCCATGATTTACGAGATCCTTGTAGAGAGCTTTCTTATCTGGGACACCCTGTGTATCTTGCCAAAAACAAAAAGAAAAACACAAAATGGGCAACCACATCAATACAGCACAGAGGACATGGTAAAACGTTGTTGTATTTAACCTAAAAAACGCACGAAACACGTCATGATGGCTTCAGTTTTTACCAATATTGAACCATTTAAGTTCCTTTGCCGTCAATAATATGTTAGTTAAATTGCAAAAATATGATTGTCCGCCAGTATTAAGAAATGAATTATGCTTAGTGCAACAGCAGAAAACCATCAATGCCTTAAATGGCCCGTTAAAAATCCTTTAACCCATGTTCGGTTGGGTATTCGTAGTAAACCACTGCATATTTATAGTATTAATCAGTACACAGTTATATTTATTAAGCTTAACCTAAAATTTTACACATATTTTATTTTCTTTTAGGTGATAAACGAAGCAATTGCGGCTTGCCCTTAGATTTAAGTCCTAGCTCTAAATTAATTGCGCACAAATTAGTTTTGGTGTTGAGCTTGCTGTGTGTAGTAGAAACGTACAAATAAGACTGAAAGCCGTCCAC
Organism: Polydrusus cervinus; assembly: GCA_935413205.1. Classification (NCBI taxonomy): domain Eukaryota; kingdom Metazoa; phylum Arthropoda; class Insecta; order Coleoptera; family Curculionidae; genus Polydrusus; species Polydrusus cervinus. The sequence continues at coordinate 44,136,867 of OW284516.1, read as the reverse complement.
GAACAAAATTCGTGGCCTAATATTTTTATAATTATAAGTTTAACAATTAATAGACAAAAAATAATCTTTACTTGCCGCAAAAATCTATATCAACTAGTCAAGTATATCAGAATGGTGAGACCTTCGTCTCAAATCAGCAAATTTCTGGTGTCATTGCTCATATTATTATTAGTTTATTATGCCTATATGGACTTTAATCTATACGTTCGTATGAACAACTATCCTATTAACAGATCTGGAGAGAATGACAATAGTAGTGTAGTTCAATATTATGACGTAACGTGGGTAAAGTGTGAGATCAACCCGCTATGTGAAATCACAGTCAAAGCGATGCTTCTAGATCACACTAACTTTTACCTCTTTGCTCCGTTAGTTGAAATTATCGATAGTTTTCTAAATATATCACAAATTTCCTTCATAACGCCAAATATAATAAGTTTTTTTCACGTGTTTATAGCAATCCTTTCCGCTAAATGCGTGTCCAGTGGCAACTTAGCCTATAGACGTTTGGGTGTGATTCTTTTTGAACTCAGGACTTGGCTGGATGACCTAGATGGTCATGTAGCACGAGTTCGAAAACATATCAAAGGCGAGAGATCGGAGGTAGGAACCACGGGGTATTATATAGATGGCACGTGTGACGCACTGGGCTGTGTTGCGTTAGTTGTAGGTCTTTTAATTTTCTTGAGGAACAACCCTCCTCGCAGAGGTTATATGCAGCTGCCCACCACAGCCGAAGCAAAAGACAATACTTATTGTGGAAAAGTTTCCACGAATAAAATCCTTAAAAAATTGAGTTTTTTCTCATTGCAACTGGCTATGAGTTCAGCAGCCTGGAATAGATACATAGATTTATACCAAGACCTGTTAGAGAGGGAAAAAGTTACCTCTATAGAATCTACTCGTCAAAATGACATTTTAACCAGCTCCCTCTTCTACAGCATTTGCTGGTTGTGGCGTGTGACTAATGTTCACAATATGCTTCACTGTTTATTGCTAGCTTTATTTTGTGATAAGCTGTGGGAGTTTTTATGTTTTTTTCAGTTTTTGGGGTATGGCATATTGTTTTCCGTCATATGTATGACGGAAGTTCATTTTATCAGCGCGAAGAATTTTGTTTTTAATAGATTGTCGGGCCCGAATAACGTAAACGATGGGATGGTCTAATGTTTTTGAACAAAACTTTAAAATTCATGACTTTTTTATTGGTTTATTCGTTTTAGTACTGATGACATAAAGTATCAAAGGAAAATGATCTCAATCTTAGCTGAGGGCAACAAATTAGATAATTTTTTTTAATAAAGTTGCTTCGGCACTCAACCAAGTAGTTCTAAAATATAATGTTGTCGCTATCCTAAAATATCTGCGCATAGAATCAAAATGAAATTCAAAAGACTGTTATCTTCGTATCCGTTCCTTTTACTTTTAATATCAAATTGCTCACCTTTGCCAAAAAATTGTGAAAAGTACTTCTAAAATAGAATGTTGTCACTATCATAAAATATCTGCGCATAGATCAAAATGAAATTCAAAAGACTGTTTTCTTCATATCCGTTCATTTACTTTTATTGTCAAATTGCTCAAGTTTGCCAAAACATTGTGAAAATATACCTACATACTTCAATATCGAGCTCATTACATCAAACACCAAAGCAGTAGATATTTTAAACTGTACATTTTAGGTTTTAAAAAATTGACATAAGTGCTCAACGCGAGTTTAGTTGTGTGTAAAAGCCTTGAAGAAAACAATAGCTGTATTGAGTTATTGAATGTTATCAACTTGGTCAGTTGGTCAGCTTTTTATCCCATCTAGCTCCTTGTTAGCGTCCTCTCGGTCAATGGTAATGATTTAAACGTTATCTGGTTGGGGTAATTAGTATCTCTGTGACATTTCAAGATGCTCGAAATACCCTCAAAGTTTCTTTATTGTGAATAACCTTGTATCATGATGTACCATTAAAGTTATACGTTTCCCCTGCCTCTGGTAAATGCTATTGGGAATGACCTAGCTCGTGGTGGCGGTTTCTAGAAACGCTATTGGCTTCCCATCAATCAGAAACTATCCTACTTTTGATAACTGGATGTCGAACGTGTCACATTGCCGAGCCAGATCACTGATGAGCACCCAGAATCAGAAACAAGGATGACCCCACATTTTATTTTAAGTGAGACAAGGAATATTAACATCAAATTAAATGACAGGCTAGCCATGGTACCTTAAAACCCGACGGACGTACCTATCGGTAAACATAGTTTTATTGGTAGCTCTCCACGGCGCTGAGCGTCCGGGGTTTGCACGCTGTGCACCTTGTCAGTGGGGAATGGCAGTTTAATGGGTCGTTTGACTTACTGCTAACAACGGTATGCCCTGTCTTCTTCCGTTAACATCTGAATCCTTTCGTTGTTTCGTCCTACTGGGACTCATCAGAGACGCGCGATCATCCTGAGGCCGCGGCCCGCAAAAGGTCTTTGCCTATAGATGGTCAATCGTCTGACAACTATCGTTATTCATCATCGTCATGGAATGTATCAGTCTCCACACTCACGGGCCTCCCTTCAAGGGTCCTGACTGGGTCGACTTTTGGTGAGCTTAGTTAAAGCCAATAGTTGTCTCGAAAAAGAACTCAGTTTGTTCGTTCATGTAATATAGTTAAGGCTGATTAAGCCTTCTCTTTTGATCATATCCTACTTTTGTTGCTGTCTGTGTTGAGTTAATACTAATAAACAAAGTTAACCATTACCTGCCAAATCAAATCTTTCACTCCTGGCAGATACGTCATATATAGTATTAAAACGTCAAACTATTTCTAACCTCAAAAAATCCTTTATGGTAAATTATTCGCCAATTACACTTGCACAGCACAATCATTCATTCCGTAATATGCTTCTTCCATACCAAACCAACCCCGAATCAAACTCTATAATACAGTGAAGATGAATATGTGAAAAAAAAGTGAAGCTAAATTCTTAGATTGGAAATTAATATCAATATGTCTAATTTTTGTAACCCCAAAATGTACAAAAATCCTCTTTGTTGTACAAGCTCGATAGTAGTAGCTAGTACCCGTTTAGATGACTAGCTTTAACTCAGCTCAGTGGATTATACATAAAATAAGTTGCTAATATCAAATAAAATAACAAGTTCTTAGTAAAACAGAACTATTTAACTAATTTTATATGTAGACATTTAACCAGCAGCCAAAGTTCTCTTCCTGGGCTTAAGTTGGTCATCTACAACTGGCTGTACTGTTCGGGATGATTTGGCAACTGGCTAAACCTGTATTTTTATTAGACTTCTAGTCAATTCTTCCATAATTAATGAAGGCGTACTTTATTGTTATTTGGTTCTTGCGAACCTTTAGTTTGTTGTAGTTCTTTTTTGTTAATAACTGATAAAACTATACTATTTTATTAGAAACATATCTTTTTTTACCAAATACTACATGTATCCGTTGTAATTTATTTTGTCAAGTAACATTTACCAAAGTATTAGAATTATTTCCAGCGGCGGATTCGGCGAGGAAGCGAAGGGGGCTCCTCTCATAGCCCCTAAAGATAGAAATTAAAAGAATACTCAATTTTTTTAAACTCACAACAATTTTTTAATTATTTTACATTTAATAACGGAAAAAATCATAAATACCAGATTACTTTATTTGTCACATTTTTTCTGCGGCGAGCCGCTGTTTGTTTATTTTTTTAAAGGTTTTCCCCCGTAACAAGTTGCCTGAATCCGCCTCTGCTCATTTCGTTGTCTTTGCCTCCTTAATACTCCCAAACCTACAAAAAAATTATGAACCGAAAATGTACTTCTACTTTGAGGCGAAATATCTTTTAAACGGTTTGTGGCACGGTATTAAGGTTGTAACTGTTGGATTGAACAATTTGTTGGCAAAACGTAGTTGTTAGTTTTTAGCTTTTTAATATTTTTATTTCAATAATAAGGATAAAAAAGAGAAATATGTTTTTTGCTAATTTTTGCCATGTTTTGTACCATGACAACCAAAAACTAAACTAATAAAAACCATTATTTGAGGATAGAAAAATGATTCAGAAAACAAAATGTGGCTAAGGGGCCATCTTAAATATTGGGATTTTATTATTAGAGTTTTGGTTGTCATGAGTCTTGACACTCCACAAAAATTAGCAAAATATACATAGTTATTTTTTTACCCTGTTTTTTGGAATAAAAATAATAAAAAGCTAAAAACTTATAACAAAATTTTTGCCTACGAATGGTTTTATCTGTTAGTTAAAACATGAATACCGTGCCACAAATCGTTTAAAAGATATTTCGCCTCAAAGTAGAAGTAAATTTTCGGTTCATCACATTTTTTGTAGGCGAGGTATTAATATCCATAATTATGTCGTAAAAATCATAATCGGTTCTTAAGAGTTAGGGCTACTGACGCATTCGCCATTACATTTTTTCAACAATATTTATTGATTTTAAAATTTATTTGACGCAAGGCTGTTTCGACGCGAAGCCACATTTTTATAATATAATATCAGTAAAAAAGATAAAATGCAATATGTATAATTGTTGTTCAGTTATGAGATATTGCGTTATGAGATAATTTTTTATCACAATAACGTTACTTTTTCGATTTAAAAAGTGACTGATTCCCTGCTGTTCATAATATACGTCTCTACTTGCTTGAATTCATTTTAGAGCATCAATAAATTTCTAAATTCCATCTCGTTTTATAGTATCTGGTTCTGCGTGGTTGTTTATCCTATCTGTTCGATCTAAAACACGTTGAGAGAGAGACCGCAACGAAGGGTCAAAGAGAGGCCGTCTTCTTCCATTCTCTCGATGTTGGGGGCGGTTATTGTCCTCAAACCATTCCAATACTGGCTGTATCTATTCACACAATTCATTGGACACCTGATCAACTGCATCGTCTAAATCTGCTACAAGAATAAATGGCAAAGATGTTACCATCCGGGCTTGAAGACTAAAGTCTGGATCTTTGTTATATGTTGCCAGCAAGCACATTTAAGCCAAGTGTTTTATTTTTTACCAAGTGGAAGAAACATGCGCGTTTGGGTAAGCTTCATTGACCGTATTCATGGCAGCACCTAGCTCGAATTCGCATGATATCTTCTCTGGTTAAAGCTGTTGGAGCATTTTGATCATTCTAGATTACATACTCTGTTGTTTATTCGACAAAAGAACGTATACGATTGGATGAACTCCTTTACACCGTTCAACCATCACAATGTACACTTGGTAAAAATTGCGGGCGTTGGTTTAAAAGTCCAGTCAATAAACCAATGTTTTTAATATGTTGCAATTTTTAAATTTTGATGTCGGCCAAAAATTAAAATTCGTTTTACTGAAGGTCCGCTGTCACTTAAAAGGAATTCTTCTTGTGTCTTATTGTCAGCTGTACCTATATGTCTACCGTATGTGTATAAGTGCCTATATATCCCGAATAATGAATTCTTTATCGCTAAGTGAAGAAGGTGGCGCTTGATTTATCTCATTTCTCCATCTCCTGACAATTTTCTTCAATGCATTTTTATGGGTTAAAGCAGTTTTAACACTCACTGAAATTCCAGATACAGAAGCTGTAATATTATCAATATGACACGTTGGTGTGTTTACGCTTTGGATTTATTATCTCTAGTTTACAATACGAACCATAACTTTAACAACGTGTTTCTAATAATAAATTATCAAAGTCGCCACTGTCATATGACATGTAGTCTTATAAACGTCGCTAATAATAATTAACGCCAACTATATGATATGACAGAAGCATTAATTATTTGAACTGTGGATTCCATTGATTCTTCGACTTTTTTCTTAATTTCCGTTTTGATTTTAGCAGCTGAACTTCCATGACAATGTTCGTTTAAGATTTTGACCACCACGTCATCTTTAGTATGAATTCGGGCTATTCTTTCCATCCATGGTTTGGTGACATCTCCAAAATGATTTATTATCACAAGCACTTATTGAAACCCGTCGTTAGTGAATTTAAATTTTACTTTTTTTGCTTAAATGTCCACATCAGGAACCAACAATCAAACAAGAAATGAAACTATAAGCGTAAAAAGTCAGAATGACCGACGGAATAACAGCTGGTCTTAAATAATTAAACAATAAATGTAACGTCAAAATATGTCAAAACGACTAGCGTCAGAATGGATCGCGTTAAACTACATTTTAAACAGTCTCCTTATCAAGACGGCCGCGTTATAACGGCATCGTTAAAACATGCCAATTCGGCACTATACACATCTGGTTCTACCAGTTTTCCTATTAATAAGTTGATAGTAGTAGATATAACAAGTATGTACGTACACGTACAGGATATCCTTAATCGGAATCTGGGTGTTCTTTATTATTACCTTCCGTAGAAATAGATCTATAGAGTACAAATAAGTTGAATCTGTGATGATTATTTTCCAAAGAAAGGGTTACTTTCAATTCCTGTAGTTTTATTTTTAAATGTAGTACAAATAAAAAACTGACTTTAACCCCATTGATTTTTTCCCATTAAATTGTAAAACATTAGGTTAGGTTACTTTTACAAATCTTTAAAAATATTATTAGGTTTCTTCTTGTGTTCATAGAGCAACAATTTTGTTTAAAAATATGCAGGCTCTTAGTTAATAGCCACTTTGTAACACAATCGAATCCCTTGTAATAAACCTGTACGTTATCTTAAGCCGGCCACACACACACACACACACCCTCACAGATAGATGTGTGCGTATGTCAACACGCGTTCATTATCATCTGTGTGTGAATGTAAATAATGCACGTGCATTCAAGGAAGTCACTACAATAACTTACGTCGTGCATCTCTCTGTCTGTGGCCGGCTTAACATTCGTGTTTTGAGATACATAAATAAATATGTAAATAGGCTGGTATTTTTTGTTATCTTTTATCGAATTTTAATTATTCTAAAATTATAATAAATTATTTAATCGCATTCTATTACATATGAAAAATTTTATTTGTTATACAGGGTAATTCACGAGAATCGTTCGTTAGAACTTTTGGAAAACTTTTAAAAATATTTTTTTTAACTTAATTTTAAATATATTTTTGGATGTGCCCTCTTTAACTAATATAGAGGCTTTTTCTATCACTTCCGGTTATACCGGAAGTATATGTCGACTTTGGTATTTTGAATTTTGCTTAAGATTCTAAACAAATTCAAATTCAAAATATGCTTTATTAATCATAAGAGTTTATACTCTTGTTGACAAAGCTGAAAAACTTAGAACTAAATAAAATAAAAGTCAAAATGAAATGTACACAACAATAATAAAATCTATACGACAATAATAAAATCTACACAATCTCATGCTAAACAAAATATACACCTACAGAGAAAATTATACAAAAGCAAATAAAGGACAATACATAAACCGAACTATTACAAACTTTCTACAAAATACTCAGATACGGTGTAATACACGTGTTTCAATAACAATTTTTTAACCTGAATTCGAAACTTTAAGTAATTACTTAAGGATTTTATATTAAGAGGGAGATGATTAAACATCTTTTTTGAATTGTATATAATAGAATTGTATACAAGAGCGCTAGTTGGCAAAGGTCAGGGGCGGCTCGTCAACAAGTGCGCGCGCACTGCCTAAGAAAGTCAAGCACCAGCAAAAATAAAATTTATACTTATTTAAAAAAATATTTAGGAAACTAAAATAAAGAACTTGTATAATATAACAATGGCGAAGGCGTAAGACTTCAAGTGCGACCCGAGCGCGTGGGCAGACTCACCGGCTGTGTGCTGTAGTGTGTATTCGTTCGGCGCTCTTATGGATGGATTTTCGTGCGATTTTCCTTATGCGGATTGATCGGGAATATTCGGTTAACCGCCCGATGAGAGGGCGTCGCCGTGCGCTATCTAAATACACACTTCAATAATTTAATATGATTGTTTTATGAGTTTTTGACGCGATTAGATAAGTTTGGAGTTTATTGACGGTGTTGTGGATGTTTTTGTGTTGTTTTTAAGTTTGGAGTTTATTGACGATGTTGTGGATATTTTTGTGTTGTTTTTAAATTAATAATGGCTAGTAGTTTGGATTGTGTCACACGAAGTGATATAGTTATGGACCAAAATTCTGTAGAGGACATTATAAATAAATTTTCGACATTCGATTTCCAAAGGAAAATTTAAAAAAATAAAAAATAAATTTGGTGCTAAAACAAAGAAAATTTAAATCCCATTTAAAAACTGCGTTTTTTTATTTTTTTGGATAAAAAGCACAAAGAAAATCGATGCAAAGGTGAAAAGGGGCGTGGCACCTCGAAAATTTTTCGCCTACGGCGCTTTTTGCCTGCTGCGCACACCCTACAATAAATATCACGAGCCGCCACTGGCAAAGGTAAAAGAATATAATGAGTATTCCTAGTCTGGTAAGCCACAACATCTCTCCTGTATGCATCCCTCCTTTTAAAAATTAGACAAACAGATTCCAATATGAAAAGGCACGGCAATGTTAATATTCTGTGTTTCCGAAACAGAGGCCTGCAAGGCTCCCTAGGACCCACACCGGAAAGGCATCTCACAGCCCTCTTCTGAATTAAAAATAATGACCTAAAAAGAGTTTGAGAGCAGCTACCCCAAAACGGTAAACCGTATCTTAGGTGAGACTCTATAAGTGCAAAATACACAGATCTCGACAATGACAATCCCACCTCTCTGGATGTAAGGCGAATAGCATAGCAACCTCTCGTTAGTTTACTGATCAAGTTCGCAATATGAGTATCAAATTTTAAGTTCTGGTCCAGAAAAATGCCAAAAAACTTTGTACAGGATCTAGCCTCCAAAACCTGATTATCCAAATAAACATTATCCAATGTTCAATTAAAATGCATTATACATGTCTTTGATAATATTAAAGGAGAGAAAATTCGAGTCACACCAATCCTTCACAATCAGTATATCCTCAGAGATCATCCGGTGCAGACGCTCAATGTCGTGGTCGTGCCAAAAGATGGAAGTGTCATCGGCAAAAAGTGTAAATGTACCATTGCTTCGTTACGTCGTTGAAGTATATTAGAAAAAGCAAAGGGCCTAGAACAGAACCCTGTGGAACACCAGCAACAATATTCATCTGAACAGAGGTCCTTCCTGCCACGCTAACAACCTGCTTACGATCACTCAGGTATGATCGAAACCAGTCCAACACATTGCTTCTACAGCCATAATGCTCCAGCTTCAGCAGCAGAATTCGGTGACTAACACAATCAAACGCCTTGGATAAGTCACAGAACACCGCCGCTGCCGCTGATCTATCATTAATTTTTAAATAGAGTCTTTCAAGAAAGGAAAATATGGCATCACTGGTATTTTTTGAACTTTGGAATCCAAATTGGTTTTTATCAATTATATTATACTTTAGCAGAAAGCTAGTAAGTCTCTTATGAACAAGCTTCTCTAGAAGTTTAGACAGCGTAGACAGCAAGGAAATAGGGCGAAAATTTGATTCTAAGTCGACATCACCACCCTTGTGCAGGGGGGCCACCAAGGCAGTCTTGAGATTAGACGGAAAAACTCCCATCTCCAACGAGCTATTAATTGCCAGCGACAAGGCAACAACATTTGTAGTAACAGGTTATACGCCTAAACTTAAATCAAATCAAATATTGTATTTATTATCATATAAGAATAGCTTCTTATTCACAAAGAAACGTAAAATTAATTAAAGATAAAATTCCATTTCAAGACCCAAACATGATTATAGTTAAAATAAATTAAGAAACACCTTTAAAACAAACAAAAGTCCCTTACAGCAATACCTCGAAAAATTCATTTATTGAATAGAAGGCTCTCTCGGTTAACAATTTTTTTAGGTCTGTCCGAAACTTTCTATGGCAAACAATTTTACGCAAACTAAGAAGCACATGATTAAACAATTTTTTGCTGTTATAATAAAGAGAGTTTTTTGTTAAAGCAGAAGAGGGAATCGGCAGTGATATAACGTGCGTTCTTCTTGTGGAAGTTGTCGAGGAAGTCTGTATTTCAGATTTTACTTCTTGTGCATGACATGCTCTTTCAAGAAAATACAGAGAAGTCAAAGTCAATATCCCCAAATTTACAACTTACGTACTTACTTACTACACTATGGGACTTTGACACAGACTACACCATCTGAACCGGTGGACCTTAGAAGAAAATGGCTTGCACATTCCTATATTGGTTTCTTCTTTCCAAAAGTTGTAATTAACGCTCGTCGTGAATCACCCAGTATAGTCCTAAAATTATAGACTGGCAGATTAATTTATATTTTAACCTTGATCTAGAAGTAAATTGAAGCGTTTTTTGCGTCCAAAGAAAAAAAATTGGACTGGATAACATATATGAAGTGCAACTTGAGACAATTTGATTTATATTAAGCTTAAATTAAGTTCCGAATCTTGGGGCTTCATATGTGTCTGCACTCTGCATGTCCATCCTGCGAGTCTGAGGGACATGCGGGATGCCAAGGGGACAGGAACAACCCTTAAGTTAATCCAGAATTTTTGTAATAAGAGTTTTTATATATTTTTTCAATCTAAATTTCAGTACATACTTACTTGTTTGATAACTTTCTATCTTCAAATTTAAGATGTAGGATTTAGAGTGGGTACATATCAATGGTGTGAAATGTACTGTATACCAATACTTTTATTGGTGTTTAATGCATTTCGCTTTTTAAACCTTGAATATAATTTTAACTAAGATTTCTTATGCATTCCTTTACAATTATTATCTCCAATTACGTGAATAAATATAGTACATATTGTATACATAGATTTAAAACTATGGGTGATATTTAGAATACAAACATATTACCTATTCGAAGAGCCACTTTTATAGTTATGTTTGAATTAAAGTAATATTTTTCATAATTAATGCCCCAAATTCGGTGCTCACGATCTCTGTATCTGTGTGTGTGTGATAGGGTGTGCTGGGGGTGTGTGTATGTGTGTTATTGAATTCATGTAGTACCTACACATCAATAGGAGCAGTTTTGTCCCACAAAACTCAAATAAACTGCTGGACAATTGCTTTCGAGCAAGCAAAATTTCACTTAAATTTCACAGTTAATATTTTCTGAACAAGATATGATATCGACCTACAGTTTTGAATGGTTGATAAATTCATCCCTTGGGAAACAATTGTCAATGTTGGATTTTCTTTAACTGTCAGAAAATTTTATATACAGGGTGTTAAAAAAGACGATGATTTTTGCTCCAATTTTAATGGCGTGTAACTTTCACAATAATATTTTTAAATTTTATCACTCTAAGTCAATTGAATCAATGGTTCATAGCAAAGAAAGTAATTTGTCAAATTTTTGATATCTGCTATATTTTAAGAAATACCGATTTTTTTGGAAAACCTTGCTTTATTTTAACTTATTGGTGGCTAGATTTCACTGTGCGTTGTATCGTGCAAACTTTGCGAGTGATTATTATACCTTATGAAAATCTTGATTATGTTCAGTAACAATAGTTGTACCTAAATGTTATGATGTACAGTGGCGTACTTATAAACACCTAAACGTAAATATCAATAACGACGGTCAATAATAGAGGCTTCTATCAAGGGGTAAAGAAAAACGATTTCCAAAGTTAATAATGAGTGATTTTAAAGTTAGTAGTGGAAAAACGTATTTACATTCAACTTTTTTTTGGTCATTAGACTCCCGGAATCGTTGGTAAGGAAGGTGACAACCCTAGTTGCCAGCCCGAACTCTTCAAATTGTGATTTTAGTCTTATTGGGTAATCGATTTTTTCTGCCGAATATGCTTTTCTTCCAAATCTTATAAAGGTGGCTCTCTACGGCCGGTTTTACTTAAACCTAATTGGGATTACTTATTGTGCTAGGTAATAATTGTTATCATTTTATTGTAGAATTAAATAAAATAATGTACTTAATTTCAGAGAAACAGTTCATTTCTCAAAGAGATCTGTTTTTATTTTCAGGAAACACAAAACTCATAGTCACAGTCTCTATTTGTTAAGACTGCGACTTTGAGATTTGTGTTTGTTTTGAATGTATTGTTGTTAAGATTGTGTGTAAAATGTTTAAGGTTGAAGCTTAATAAATTCTTTTTTACAAACAAATAATGCTTTTTATTTGCTTGCCCAACATGGTGCTATTGCAGAAAATAGCATTTTTAGTGTAGCCAGTGTTTTGGCGAAACAAAGATAAACTGTGGTACCGTCAAATTTAGAGATCGATTATAATAAGTTTAGTTTCAAATAATATTTATAATATAATAAAAATGTGTATATTTTATTTTTATTAAACTTATTCATCAATCCCCTGAAAACGTGCTTGTTTAGGGCAAATCTTATATATTTTTTTAGTATTTAAAATCATATAATGATGGATATAATATACAGGGTCGCTTTTATGTATGGAAATGGTCGATTATTTGCTAAAGTAAGATAGCTAGCGAAGAATGTTAAATACAAAACTTTTAGGGTTTTTAGAAATCTATTATACTGCATATAAACTAAGTAGGTATACAGGATCGGTCAAAAAGCCATGGAAGAACAAGTTACTTTATTTTAAAAGGAACCCCCTGTATATTATTCAATATTTCAATTATTTACAAGATTCTAAAAAAAAAAGGTTAAGCACACCACACCCAATCTTAACCGTTTTCGAGATATCGAGTTTCGAATATCGTTTTCAAATAAATCTAATAACAATAATAGAAATGACAAAGTTTTAGTAAACAACAATTTGAAATCCTATTTTATAAGGTGCTCAAAGTGTCCACCGTTTACTTCCTGGCAGTAATTAATTCGGTGAACAAAATTTTGTAGCGAATCTATAAGGATATTTGGAGCAATACTGGAAATTTCATGCATTATTCTTTGTTGCAAATCTTCGATATTTTGTGGCCTATTTTTGTACACTAAATTTTTGATATGGCCCCACAGGAAAAAGTCAAGAGGGGTAGGAGACCTAGCAGGCCATTCAATTGCACCTCTGCGCCCAATCCATTTACCAGGAAAAATTTCCTCTAGATATTCCCTCACCATCCGTCCAAAATGTGGTGGAGCCCCATCTTGTTGAAACCATATTTGTTCAGCCGGTAAATTGGGATTATTATAATTTGGGAATAATCGTCTGAGCTGCGGAACAATATTCTCTTGTAAAAGTAATAAATATCGTTCAGAGTTCAAATTTCCATTTATAAAATAGGGTCCTATGACGTTTCCACCAATAATGCCACACCAAACATTGGTTTTTTGAGGTCGTTGGGTATGAACTTGTTCCATCCAATATGGATTTTGGTCTGACCAATATCTACAGTTGTGTCGATTTACGTGCCCGTTTAAACAAAACGTTGATTAATCAAAAATAAAATGTGGTTGACAAAGTTCACATTTTGATTCAATTTATCCATAATGATTTCGCAAAACTGAATTCTGCGATTAAAATCGTCTTCACTCAATTCTTGTAACAAATGAATTTTATAAGGTTTGAATTTTTCTCTTCTGGTTATTTTTTGAATGGAATATCGACTCATATTATGATTTAAAGCCCGCTGTTGCGTCGAATTTATTGGATTTTCTACCGCATTTAACATGAGATTTAGAGAATTTTCTTCATTAGTAACGCTTACCGGTCTTCCACTTTTTGGTCGATCTTTCACACCTCCAGTTTCATGAAAACGCTGCAATGTTTTGGAAACAGTTTTGACCGATCCTGTATACTTAGTTTATGTGCAGTATAATAGATTTCTAAAAACCCTAAAAGTTTTGTATTTAACATTCTTCGCTAGCTATCTTACTTTAGCAAATAATCGACCGTTTCCATACATAAAAGCGACCCTGTATAATTTGTTTATTTAATGAACTCACGGCCTACCCAGCTTCATTGCTAGCAGTAGAGAGATTTTTAGAGCCGGGATACGTTCTTTGAATTCGTTTGGATATATTGGTAAAAATACCGAGACAATTCCTCTGATTTGTCAAAACTTTAAGGGTGAATCTTTTCTTTTATTTAAAAAGTTTTTTCGCTGGTTTCTGAAACTGTTTTTTTCGATTAAAACTAATTTAGTGACTGATAAAAATTATAAGTCCTCTATTTTGGTTTGGACAAAATACCGTCAACCACGAGACTGTTACTGTTCTCCAGATACCGTTTACCGTTGCGCGCTCTACAACGAACGGTTGAAGAGGCCGGCCGCTGTCGCTTTCTCTCGGTTCGCATAACAGCGTGTAGCGACGAGGACGAAATTTTAATAGTTCCAGAGTTTGTATAAGGTGGAACGCGACACGACAGTACAAAAAAGACCGTTTCAAAATATCAGTTACAGAGATACCGACCCCCGACTGTCAGTTCTCACCACTTGCCGCTTTTAAGTTAAGCCGCGTTCTCAGAGCTACGTTCTGTCGCCAGACATAATCTCGACCAATCAGGATCGTCAGGCCAGGCTCGCAAAGAGGCAGGAAGAATCAGATCGTTTTTCGAGGAAGAGGAGGGTGTAATCTACGGGCCAGGTATCGCAGACTAAGTGACAGTGAGACTATTTTGTTGTGAGCCACCGTTGAAACTTTAAAGTTGTTTTCCTCGAAACTCTGTTTTTCGCGCTGGCCGAAAGTACTTCGGTATGTTCAAATTATCAGAATTTAATGATTTTGGTCTTAAAATGCTCAGAATACAAGTGGTTATAGCCCCCTCTAGAAAAATAAGTCAGATTAATTTTAAAAAAATAAAAACTGAAAATATCAGTTTTTTCGAATATTTCAAAAAGTGAAAAATAAAGCTCAAATTTTTTTTTACAATATTACTGGGCACAAAATTCCGCAACTTTGTCACCCGTTGACCGCTCCTGTATCTCTTATAGTTTCCGAGATACCCATGATGAGCATCGAATTTGGGTGATAATTTTATCATAATATAGACGAGTATCATAGAAAGTATATTTCTATAAAGTCGCCGGTTTACGGTATGAAGTGTAGATTTATTTTTAATTAATTTCCATGTTCATCAATATATCACAGTACCTGATAGAAGCAGAATGGCCTGGGCAAATAGGAATATGCGAACCAAGAAGAATTGCAGCCATTTCATTGGCCAACAGAGTCGCGGACGAAACTGGTTCGTTTGTACAGGGTGATTCTGTTGGATATGCAGTACGCTTTGATGCGTGTACGACTAAACCAAGAATCAAGGTAAGTGGAACAAGAAACTTGATATTCAACGTAATACAAAACTGATTGAAGTTACACACACGTTATACATATTTCCTATTTTTCAAAGTTTTCACTATTTTAAATCATTCTAATTGGATCACCCTGTATATGAGTATCCTACAAAAACTAGGTTATTCCAGGTAATACACAAATATTGCATTTATTACAAGACATATTTATACACTATACAATTTTTGGGAAATAGATAAAAACAAGTATAATGTCTTATTAACAAATATTAGGAATTTAAATAAACTAGTCCCTATTTGCCCAAAACATCTGACCGAAAATTAAAAACCAGCATGGAAATAAACAACTTATGTCTTCGCTAGTGCTGATCTGTGTCTTGGATAGACTAAGTTTAAAAGGACCTATTATTTACAAATTATGTAGAAAAACCTAATTATATCACGTTACAATAATATAAACCCACTGTGGCCCATATAAATGTATTTTTACCATTTTAGTATATGACCGAAGGAATTTTACTGCGAGAAATGATGGTTGATCCTTTGTTGAAAAGTTATTCTGCTATAATGATTGATGAAGTTCATGAGCGGACTCTCTACACAGACATACTTCTGGGATTGATGAAGAAAGTACTTAGGGTAAGTATAATACGGGTTTCTTATACGCCTGGTTGTACATGGATGGATTCAATGCAGCTGATTTTATTTATGCTGGTTCATACATTTTTTTTTATAAACCTACAATCCTGCGAAATTAGATATGTATACATTTTCATGAGGTACCTATTCAAATCAATGTGGATTTACTTTACGAATTGAAAATTGCACGAAAACGAGTATTATTGATTTCGATTTGAATCTCAAGGTCGATTCGACTTCAAGATTTAAACATCATGAAACGCAACAAAATCGAACTTGGAATGAAACTGTCATGTTGCCGCTACACCTAACCTAACTTTTGACCTGAATTTAATTCATGTTAAATTAAAAATAATAATCAAATAACACATTTGTTTAATACAATAGAAAGTAAACATAATAAAACAAACGTAGTAATTGAACGGCAGTAGAGTTTTGGTATCTCCAGTCGAAACGTAGTGATTCTAAACAAATAAAGACAATGCAAGTCCAAAACTCTACTGCCGTTCAATTACTACGTTTGTTTTATTATGTTTACTTTCTATTGTATTAAACAAATGTGTTATTAATGAATACTCATATTCCCCTGAAGACGACTGGAGATAACGCAACAATTCTACCCACGTCTGCTGGAGTTAATACCATATTGACACACGACAAATTATAATATTGTCACTGTCAAACATTCTGCCACAATAAATCGCGTCCTTAGCCAACCTGGATAATTTTTAACCTAAAGCTTGACATATTTTCAAAAAATAACATCGTTTCATTTAAAATTTTGCAGCTCTCAGCAGAACTGAGATAATGGAATGAATCAAAAAAAGGAATGTTTAGAATACATCAGCGATTACAAGAGATAGTATGTAAACAAAATTATCCACCCCAATTTCCCTACAGGGTATTTTGAAATTACGACAAAAAACAACACTTTGATTTTCTCCTGTATAGTAGAGCCTAATCGAAAAATGATACTTTATAAAATAATTATTAAAGAAAACCAGAATAACTGGATCTACAAACTGATAAAAAAATCATAAAAATCGGATAAAAAATAAATTATTATTATAAAACATCAAACTTGGCTAAAATTTCAGGGTGGCGGAATTTTGTGCCGGTGAGTGTATGTTTATATGGTATTTCAGCCATTATACATGACGTCACAGCCTCTGAATATCATATTTTTAGTTTTTGGTAGTTTGTGTCCCACTTGTTGGAAAAACAAAACGTAACCACAAACGTCTTTTATCAGAAAATTAAATTAATGTATTTTTTAAATAAACATATCCACTTGTCCTCCACATTTTCCCATTACACAAAAATTCGTTTTCTCAACTACTTAAATAAATAACTATTTTGTACATGTTATAATCTTGTTTAATTTTTTATTGCAGAAAAGGCCAGAGTTAAGACTAATTGTTGCCTCAGCAACGCTTGATGCTAGTGGCTTGCATAAGTTCTTTAACAAGAATTTATCTGGCGTTTCAAAACGAGACTCTTCAGTTATTATGTCGGTTGAAGGAAGACAATTTAATGTGGACGCTTTTTATGTTGCAGGTAACGTTCACTTTTTTTCTATAAAATAATATAACAGCATTATTCACTTGCTGCCGTGGAAATCTGTAATGTTTTAGGCTCATTTAAATGGGACTGAGCTATATTTTCGAAAAACCATTGAACTCGATGTTTAAAATAGGGACATTTCGACGGCTATATCTTGGAAACCAATAATCGAATAGCTTAACAGAAGCTATGAAACGTACACTTCGGGTAACGATAATAAATGGAACGCTGCTTATAGCGGCTCTAGAAATAAAATTTCTCTGATATTCCAAAATCCTCCCTCAAAGATTTTTTGTGTCGCCTATTTCCCTTGGCGTTGAGAGTAGCATTCAACAATTCAATGAAGATTTTCGTCGGAATAATATCGAAAATTTCGTCGATTAACCTAAAATAGAAATTAACTAATAATTGATCATTTTCAAACAGCTGACTTTGACATGTCGGCCATTTTGGCTGGAGGACAAACACCGTATAAAGGTTACATGCAAAAGCAATGCAAACCAGTTGAGTTTTGAGTTTACTAGTTTAAAAAGTGGTTTAAAACGACGTTTTAGCTGATTTGTTGTGATTAACTGATTTTATTCTTAATCTGTGTATTCCTATTTTAGTGGAAATAAGTGTTTTAACTCGAGTAAAAGCAAATCGAAACGACTTTTAGCAATGGAGGGAAGTGGTTAGTATAAACATTTATCTTAAAGTGTGAAAGACATACAATTAAAAATCATCGATGACAAAGATCCATACCTTTTGAAAGACTTTAGTGTAGATTTACATTCCCTGCCTGAAATAATTATGATTGACAGGGTAAATTATTTAATCCCTAACACATAGTTTTTATACTGGACAACAAATGAAGAAAAATGAAAGTGAAATGTCTATATTCTCTATGCTTCCTGGATTTTGATGAGTTTGCTGCAAAAGGAACGTTATGTTTTATGGTGGAAAATGGTAATTACAAACTGAATAAAAACCACATGTATTTCCACCAAGTTCAGTGTCAAATGTTTGCAACCGAAACAAAATATTGTGACTTTGTGCTATGGTCAAAACAAAATTTGTTCGTTGAAAGGATTTTGTATGATGAACATTTTATTACTGTAAACTTAACAAAAGCATTGGACTTTTTTAAATATATTAACAAACCTGAACTACTGGGAAAATATTTTACACAAAAAGCCGGAACAGCAAAGGTATCTGTGTTGTGTGTGTGAAAAGGTAGATGACAGTAGCCCCATGATAAAGTGTGATAATGAAAAATGTGACATTGCTTGGTAGCACTTTTCATGTGTTTATATTACAGAAATTCCTGAAGGATTGTGGTATTGCCCCAAGTGCACATTTGTGTATTTTTGTTTGCACTTTTTATAATTATTATTGTTCAATATTTATGTGCATATAGTATATAAACATACTTTTAAATGTAAAGTAGTGACATTTGTAGTATAACATTATTACATATTTTTTTATTTGTATATGGTAGGAAGACTTCAGTCATTAGCCGTTTGGACCAAGTGCCAAAAAAAGTTTATAATTGATTGATAATATTCTTAAAAGATACATACACCAATTTGTGTTTTAAATATTGTTTATTTTACTTAGGAAAATTTGTACAATTAGGGTTTAAGCTTCGCTTGGTTCAACACTTAACCAAGCTTAAGCCGTAATTGTACAACCGGATCTTAATGTTGATATTTTTGCATGCACCTTGCATACTTTAAAGTAGGAATTTGAATTATATATTTTGTAAACTAAAAAAATGTACAGAAGATAGTTTTTACGAAATAAAACAAATCAGTAAATTTGGTATCAAAGTTTTATTAAAGATTAATAATATATTAATGGATTCAGCCAATTACAAATTCAAAACATACATAGATTAGGATCACATGAGCCATCTATATAATAAAACAAATTAAAACTAAATAGGGAGCAATAATACTCAAAGGCAACCTTATTTCTCCCTATTTAATTTGCCACTTCACTTCAAGTATGGACTACTACTACTACTACACTTAATGGTCCCCTTTTAATTGATTTTATTAATATCTCTTGCCTGTGTCTGGATGGATGTGTTTATTTCAGCATTTTTCAAGCAGCAGGTATTCTGAAACACCTTACATTGTCTCGATTTCCTCTCATCCCGCAACTGACTACTGCACAAAATGATGGTATTACTAAAGTATTTAAGTTTATTATTTTATGATTTAAAGAAAATAGTACATAAAACCACCAGAATAACCGCGAAAATACATAAAAACACAACACTTCACTTAACCTAGTTTTGTATTGTTTGTCCTCCAGGCAAAATGGCGCCTGCCTTGTGACGTCATGTGAAAATGGTCAATAGGTTTAGAGGTTTAGATTGTATAACGGTTAATTCCCTTTAAAACAAATAATTTTTTGCTTAACTTTTAAACTTACGTGGCCATTTAAAGTAAAAGTATTTTTAGCGTTTTAGTTACATACAATTTTTAAATCGAATCGTTAAAAATTTTAAACAACTTCAAATGTAACAAACTGGCTATATTACCACGGAAACTAAGTAATTAGGATGGGCCTATCCCAAATAGGGTTCATTTTCAACAATTGTTACGCTAAAAAAGTGGCATTACAGTTGTAAAGTTATTTTTTATTGTAATTATTCGTTTAAAATTAGTTTTTATTAATATTCTGACGCATGTTTTGACAGATGTAAAAAAATATGGACAAATTCCTTTTTTAATAAGCTTTTCAAAAAGTGCCCCCCACCTCCTTTGGGGTCCCAATGTTTTTTTACATGACAAAAGTGAGGTTCAAAAAAAATCTTTGGGGAGGTATTTTTGGATTTTAGAGAAATCTTATTCCCAGAACCGCTATAAGCAGCGTTTCATTTAAAGTCTCCACCCTGGACAGGGTGTTACAAATTCGACATACCAGCATTGGAATCTCGGAAACCATAGGAGTTAGAGGAACGGTTATAAATCCTAATTTTCTAAATGTTCAAAGAGATTGCCGTTTTGCTCAGTACAACGATCGATTTTTCTTCCAATTTTGGCGACAGCCCTTTCAACCGATCTTCTCCTTATCCTACCAAATGTAACCTCTATGCGTTCTTCAAGTTCTTCCATGGTATCTACGTCATAAAAATAAATCCAGCGGTGAAATATCTTGCCAGGACCGGACTGACAAAAAGTGTAAAAAATATGAATTTAAAAAAATAAGCAAGAACAATTCATCATTACGAGAAAGTAATATCGCCATTACATTTTGAGGGTAGGAGGGTTTAAAAATCGGTTTAAAAAAATCCAGGTCCGTATTTAAAAAAGTAAAGTTGGTGATGGCCGCTCGGAGACGAAACGGCGGATCTTTAGTTTAGTAACGTCATTTTGTAGAGGAGAAAAAGTGGCAATGACAAAGTGTCATTTATTTTTAAATAGCCAGTCAAATGAGCTCAGGAAAAAATAAATACGATTTTGCAAAATTTCGGTTTTTTTCGAGTAAAATCGGAAGTATTCGGAATTTGATAACTTTTAAAGCGGCATTATAATCAGCACCGAATTGAACAACTTTGCCCCCATTTAACCGTTTCTCTAACTCGTATGGTTTCCGAGATTCCAATGCTGGTATGTCGAATTTGTAACACCCTGTATATACACATAGAGAATAGAATTACACAAAAAATTTGGAATGGCTTTTCCTATAATACCATACCATAAATTTTCTATAATACCATACCATAAATAGATCCAATGATGATCGAGCATTGCCTGAAGGCAATGCTGATTACAACAAACCGACAAGACTTAAAATGTGATCATCCACTAGGTTCCTCCTTAAGTTTATAAAAGTAACACGTATCACGTGAAAATATGTGTTTTATGCTTTTTTATAAGGAAAGTCGCCAAAAAAACAACTGATTTGTTTTTAAGTTTCTTAGATGTCCTATAGAAGACGTACTACGAATGCTCAACTAAGAAAATAAAGGTTTCTCCTTAATATACCTAGTTAAACCTATTGAAAATATATGTATTGTAATCTTGAAAAACAGAAAACAAATATTTTTTGGGAAAAAAATAATCAACTTCGGTTAGGGTCAACGGAAATGATCAAACTTCTAAAATATCATTGTTTTATGGCTTACACTTCGTAACAAACCAATGTAAACTTCTTGTCATTATTAGACAAACAAAGCGAACATCAAATTATTACGCACGTATTCACCTGAAGACGACTGGAGGTACTTACCAGTTGAAACGTTGTGATGTAAAACAAATAAAGTCAATGCAAGTCCAAAACTCTACTGCCGTTCATCAAATTGTTAGTTAAACGCCTGATGGCCGCCCCCGAAAAGGAGGTCAAAAATTTGTCCCGGGCTCCCCCATCAAAGACGTCGCCCTTCGACCCGTCAAAGTGCCGAAATAAAAGGGCTAGTAATTCTGTCTCATTCACTCCTTTTCAATCGAAAAGGCTTTAAAACAAATCAACGCCAACAAAAAGAAAATGATGGCCTTTTTTCATAATAAATAACAATGTATACAACCTGTAGAATCAATATTTTTAATTCTAGAACCAGTACCATGTTACATTCAAGCTTCGGTAGATACAGTCGTCAAAATCAACGCATCCGGTGAACCGGGTGACATTCTAGTTTTTCTAACGGGTCAAGAAGAGGTTGATAGAACAGTAAGATTATTAAACGAACACGCGAATGAGATAGAACGTGCCAAAAAAAAGGAAAAAATGTTCGTGGTCCCGATGTATGGATCTCTACCTTATAATCAACAACTTACAGTTTTTAAGCATGCCCCTGATGGGTATAGGAAGGTTGTGGTTGCTACTAATGTCGCTGAAACCGCAGTTACTATACCTGGAATTGTACATGGTAAGAGAACATTGCTTGAGAACTTTTAGAAAATGACATTGTGTCACTTTACATCATCTATATCTACATAAAGAAAAGTTGGAACAAATTCATGTGTTTTTTTTTTTCAAAAAGAAACGCTCGGACCTATAAATTTTTTATTTTTGTTGTGTTTTTTATTAAGGCCTTTGCCTTTGGGAAAATCTTTATACATGAAATTTTATGTATAAAGACTTTCCCAAAGAAAGTTATGTCTTAATTTTTTTAACTAGATAGGTATACTCCTATTTTTTTATTTATTTTTGAATTCTAAAATGTTGGAAAAGACCCCCACCAACAACCTGACAGTACCCGAGACGATCTTGAAATTCTTGTGGAACGTTATTAACGGTACAAAGTTCTATCAATTTTATTTTGTCACTTATACTGTTCTTTAAGTAATCAATAATATTTGGTCGGTTAACATGGACCTTAAGATAACTCCATAAAAAATTATTTGTTTAGGTTTCGTCCACTACTTTAATTGTTAATTGAAGGTCTGGGTTCAGCTGTTTTAATCAATAAATGTTGTCCCAAACAGCACAAATCAGACCTTTAATTTACCCATAAAAAATCAGTTAGCGGGATCAAATCCAGCCAATCAATCGTTCAGGAAAAACAGTATTAAGGTATCCACCGAGGGGTAAACCGTAATTTTAGTGTACAACTTTAGGAATTAATTGGGAATTAAAAAAATTAGTACAGAATTAGTTTTTACAGCTTATTTAAAGTTGTCATTATCATTTTTTGCCCTTTATTCGAATTATACTTTTACTTCCTCATTCGCTGCCAGGGCCATTCCCGAGGGGATATACGGCTTAACGTGGGTTCCGAACCACGATCGCAATCACAGAACACATTACTAACAAGGGACCTAACGAGAATAAGACTCTAAGACCCTTCATAGACCTATTTATTACAGACTTCTAATTTATTTGCAAAATGGGCCAAATTAAACACTAAAATAAGTTATGTAACAAATTAAAATAAAGCAAAATCTTAACAAGTATAAGGTCACAATGATACCAAATCCATAGATAAAACGTAAAACTTAACATAAACGTAACATAAATACTAATAAGGGCAACGCCCAGTTTTAAACGAAATGCAAATAAATTGGAAAATACACGAACTAACGGACAAGACAGTAGCCCCATTTTCTATACCACGGAGATAAGTCTCTCCCACTCCCAACCTCGATAATTTCTAACTTTAAGTCAATTCACAAGACAAAAACTTCGCTACGCACGTACATACCTGAGTAATTAGAGGTGGTTTTTTCAACCCGTTTTTCCAGTGAAACAAGCTTAAAATTTTTACCATAAAAGTAACCATTAAATACCAAATAAATTTAAGCAAAATTGAATTCTTTCATGGCGGTAAAAGATTGCTGGAACTGGCCGAATAAAATGCGATTAAAAACAGGACCTTCTCTTACCAGGGTTAAGACAAACCCTAGCGGGGCGTTGCCTCGTTGCTGTGTCTTGGTTAATGCGACTAACCAGCAGTACTTAGTTTTAGATATTATGTTATGTAATAACAATAATATTAGTTAGTAAGGAAACCTGAAATATAAAATAGTATTAAGACAATAAAGAATATTTTAAAAGTAAGTCGCTGCCAGGGCCATTCCCGAGGGGATCGGCTTAACGTGGGTTCCGAACCACGATCCTCAGTCATGTGACACTACCCCCAAGGGCTATCAACCTTCGGTTTCCTGCGTCAGTGTGTACCTTCTTCCTCACCCCCACGAAATATCCGATTTTATCTGGCCTGGTTACCGGCGCGAATGAGGGTGGGTTGGGAGATGATACATTTTATACGCTGCATTCTTAAACCTACTAAAATTCGGACATACTTTTTTTATTGTGCAGTTGCCCACTCCGAGGATCGAACTCGGAACGTCAGGGTCGAATGCCAGCGACTCGCCGCTAAGCCACCGCTGCAGTTCTATTTAAACTAGTTGCTGGGACAATATTTATTTATGAAGTAACATTTAAAAAAAACTCAACAAAAATAATTTACTGGTCCAAGCGTTTTTTCGAAAAAAAAACACATGCATTTTAAACGAATTTGTTTCAACGCTTACTTGGTTACCGTATTCAATACCAGTTAGACTAAGACGGTTTGCACATTAATTCCAAATAACTATATTTTATTAGTCCGCTGTTTTACTACTTGATCCTTATTTATAGTTGTGGACTGTGGGTTTGTAAAAATGAAATGGTTCAATATTGAAACGCATACGGACAGTTTGGTAGTACTTCCGATTAGCAAATCCTCTGCAGCTCAACGAGCTGGAAGAGCTGGCAGAATGAGACCAGGTAAAGTTTACAGGTAAGTGTTTTTTGAAAATATTATGTATTTCCTTGTTGACATTTCTTTTTGATATAACAAGAATAAAGTAAATAGAAAATATTTAAAAATTGAGTACTTTATTAGATTTTCAAAATATGTGCTATTGTTAGTTAGCCAATAGTCACCTGTCTCTAAATTCCCTTAAGAGCAAACACTCTATGAGTAAAGTTCGCAAATCGCAATGCAACCAGAGGCGCCGATAGCGATGTGGCGCAGGTAACTTAAGAAAGAGTTAAGACTTTTTGCAACCACTTTCACCGAATTTTACAAGTACATTACTTGGAAATTGCTAGGTTAGGAAACAGAATTTTAGTTTTTTTTTGGTAAAAGTGTGTTTATTCCTGAATAAGCAATGCGTTTCGACGTTTAGGCCGCTTTACAGTTTGCAATTTTTCTTTCATGCAAGTTGTCTTGCAGCAATTAATATTGCGGCAATAAAAATTTGTTGTTTTACAGCGTGCAATGACTTGTCATCTTGCCAAGGTCGTAGGTGATGTACCACTTGCCAACCTTTAACATAAAAAGACATTAGGTTAAGACTTACCGGCGCTTTTTTGTGAATTCATCATTACAGGACACAAAAGCAAACGAACGAAAACAAAACGTACCCACTTTAGGTTAGAAAAAACATAAACATTTGTTTATGTTCTCACATCAGGGATTTTTATATTAAGGTTGGTGTCTTATTAATCACCAAAAAATCCCCAGAATTGCCCTTGCAATTGCAATAAAAATAGGGTCGGAGTTATATTGCTTGCAAGCAATACAAATTGCGCCAGCTGATCACTAGCCTCGTTCTGCGCATACTCTCGGGCAATCTTTTCTTGCGTGAAAAAAAATTCCTAGCTGTAAAGCGGCTTATAAAGTAGTATTTTGCTGGGAAAACTGGCTATCTGCACCATACAAAACTTTAACTAAAACAAATAAAAACCTACACAAACCAAATATTTATTAAATTTATTATTTAACTATTATTATTCGAGGCAACCGCGAGCAAGTAAATAATAAAATTCCTGTATTTAGAAACGAGCCGAACGTTCAGTCCTTTTTTTAGAAACGTTTGATGTCGAGCCGACTAGATGCGGAAACTATGGCTGCGGCGGCGGTGGCGAGTCTTTCACGATGCAGTGTTTTTTATAGAATTCTAAGAAATGAGCGATGCATTTCTTATGGGCCATCGGAATCGGCAAGTCACTGGTAAACAACTATGTATGCGGGCATTAGAATTTTTTTCGTATTGTGAACCCTCGAAAACAAACGGGGGAGTGTGGAAGTAGATTTCAAAGCCACAGCACAACCACCCAAAAAGAAAACTGCCAAAAAGGGTTTCCTTACATACATCTCTAACTGTGCCTATAAAATGAAATTACAAGTTTTATTTTAGACTGTATACCGAAGAATGGGCTCAAAAACTTGCAGATGCTACACCACCCGAGATCATAAGAACTAACTTAACTTATGCAGTATTACAATTAAAAGCAATGGGCATTGATAACATCCTAAAATTTAAGTTTCCTAACCCCCCGCCGATTGAAAACCTTAGAAGTGCCTTAGAAATTCTTTATGCCTTGGATGCCATTGATATTCAGTCAGAGCTGACTAGACCTCTTGGATTTTATATGGCTGAATTTGCATTGGATCCACTTTATTCTAAGGTGTTGTTAACTTCAGGTATGTATTTTTATGTAGTCTCACTAAACGTCCGGTTTGTAAGAGAAAAACACATTTTGTTTTAGGTGAATTTGGATGTTCAGAGGAAATCCTTACAATTATATCTATGCTGCAAGTGGAAACAGTTTTTACCAAACCGACTACCGGAAATGGAATTATAAAAGCCAGAATACAGAAGAGACTATTCGAAGTTGAAGAAGGAGATTTGATTACCTACCTGAATGTTTATAATGGGTTTATTCAAAGTGAAATGTCTCAAGGTAAGGTTAAATTGGAAATTGTGAATCTTTAGAATTAACATTTTATATATGTACCATTGCGCCCAAAAAAAACGGGGACAGCAAAATGTAGTTTAATCTCCCAGACTATTAGCTTGTTTTGAAGTTGTCCCTTTAATTTAATTTTGTGACTGACAGTGACGTGTAAAAAGAAATGTTTTTTGAAATGCTAGCGTTAACCACGGAGCAAAAAGCGATCATTTACAAATTAAACATATTAAATAAGAAACATCGCAGATGAATTGGGGATTAACAAATATACCGTGCTGTTCGCTAAGCACAAAATTGCAGAATATAGAAGTATTTTAAGAAAAGCAGTTTCTGGTCGCCCCAAAATTTCGAATGACGGCCAAGAAACATATTTTCCTGGTTCGGCTAATACAGCGCGTAGAAGAATTCGTAGTTCGGATAAAAAAAATGTTTTTGTGCTGCCAATAAAATATTTTTGACCGAAGCAAACAAATAGAGAAGAGTAGAATTTGCTTATGAATATATAAATCAAGGTAATATATGGGAAACCGTAATATTTTCCGATGAAAAAACCTTTCAATTATGCAATAATGGGAAAATCCGCGTTTATAGGCCTTATGGTACGAGATACGATGAAAGATATACAAATAAGACTAACCAGGTTTTTCTATAAACGTTTGGGGCTGGATTAGTTCAAGGGGCCGAGGAGTTTGCAAAATAGTGCACGGGAGGCTCAATGCACCACTATATTGCAACATACTAAACCAAGTTATGATGCCGTCTTTCGACGCAGTATATATGGTCAAGATTTTGTATTTTAACAAGATATTGCTCCTATACATAAAGCCCGCATAGTTCAAAATTATTTAGAAGAAAATCAAATTCATGTTCTGTGGCTTTCGAAAAGTCCGAATATCAACCCAATTGAAAACGTTTGGGGTAAGATGACAAAATTTATGTATAAACACAACTTCCAGCCTACAACTCGGGATGAATTAAGCCAAAGGATAATGCAAGCATGAGATGCAATAACGCAAAAGTATACGAGAAACCTAATGTTAAGTATGCCACGACATTTACAAGCCTTTATCGATAACAACGGTGCAACTACCAAATATTAAAAAACATGTTATTAGGTATATTAAGGTTTAAATATGATTGAAATTAAAATTTATAGGAACAGAATATTTAAAAATCTTATTCGTATTTTTAAAAATGTAGTATTGTTAAACCTTTTCACTTCCATTACAACTATTATAACAACAATGGTAACCTTTCCTCAATAGATTTTACATATTCCTTATAATCAAGGAGCAACTCTACAACAAAAATTTTGCGGTCCCAGTTTTTTTTGGGCGCAATGGTACGTATCATCGCGTTAAATGAAAACTAGGACATGAAAATTTTAATTTGAGCTCTTGGCATATAAGAATTTGACTTTGTCATCTTGGCAGATTGTCAAAATTGATAAGCATTTTATAGTTCAAAAGCCACTATGTCAGTACAAAAGTCTAACCTTTAAATATTACACTGTCCTTATAGGCCAAGAGATTTAAGTTTATTGTCCTAGTTTTCATTAAATGCGATGGTAGGGATACTATATTTACGGTGTTTTCTATTTACATTAAAATCATAATGTCACAGTAACAAACGTAATTGATTCAATGAACAGTTGCCGCTGGGTTGTCATACTTTAAATTTTAAACAACGTTGCCGATTTTGATGATGAACCACAGAGGAATGATTGGTTATATGCTGGTCTAATTAAGGGGTCGTCCTCATTTCACGTTTTGTGCGTGCTTGTTGGGTCCAGTTCGCATAAAAAGTTTAACCAGTGTTATATAAATAATAGGCGAGAATTGTCTGTATAAGAACGCTTTATATATTTTGTTTATTTTTTTAGGTTTCTGTCATAAAAATTTTATAAGTTATAAAAGTATGAAGAGGGTGGTAGAAGTAAGACAAAGACTAGAAAGGGCATTAAAGAATTATGATATTCCCATCGTTTCCTGTGTGGGTAAGTATTTTTATAAGCATTTATATTTCAGCGCTTTGTCCTCAAGATCACTTTTATCTTCGTGCTTTGTTATAAATAGAGATCAGATGAGTAGAGGGAGATGGTATGTTCTGCGCCAGATTCCGGAGGTCCCTTCTGCGCATGCGCCGGCAGTACGCATGCGTGTGTCATCTATCATTACGTCACAATCTTGGGCGTTAGCGACTTGGGCAATAATATTTATTATAGGCCACGTGTTTAGGATGACGTCATATTATGTTTAGGAATAGATGGCGGCTGTCATCTGGCAATTATGATATGTCAAGGTCACCTGTCACTTGTCAAATGTCAAAATTAAAATCTAACACGTGGGTCGTGTTCAGGGTGACGTAACAAGGCGTTTAGAGAAAACCCAAAGTCGATCGGTCAACTGGTTCGGGAGATATAATTTTTTGCGATTGGTGCCTAGCACCGAAGAGAGGAAATTTTGCTTATAACCAGAATTTCCAGAATAGGGGAAGCAAGAGTAATAAAGGATCATAATTTAATCATCTTTAGTAAAGTTCATTTAGCTGATCCACTGTTCATTTGACTGATCCACGGTTCATTTAGCTGATCCGCGGTTCATTTTACTACATATCATGCCGCGTCACGAGATTCATGTGAATATAATTAATATACAAGGTATATTCCTAAGTAATAAACAGTGCATCGTAAAAATGTTATCGGGTTAAGGCCTTAATGGTTTAATACATCTAGTTCCCTTATTACTTGGAATATTTGAAAAAAATTTTTACTGCTAGATAGAATCTATATACCCCTACCTATAACCACAATTTCCTCTATTTGGTGCTAGGTATAAAGGCACTAATCGCAAAATACTATATCTCCCCAACCAGTTGCCATATTTGAAACGTCAATATTTCAAAAACAATTGAATTTAAACTAAAAGTATCTTGGATATGCCCTGACTATTTGGGACACCCTGTATAATTTAAAATAATTTTAGATGCCTCTTTATAACTTTATTGTTTTAAAAATATTAAAAGTTGAGTAGTTTAGATGCTATGAAACCGTGCGTGAAGCGTGGGCCACCTTGTGGTTTGTTAGAATACGAACAAACCCGAACAGGCCTAGGCAAATCTAGTTTATCCTGAAATCGGGTTAGGCCAAACTAGTTTATCCTGAAATCGGGTTTGGCCGGTAACATATATATACTTTATTTTTTAGGATCTACTGAAACAATTTGCAAATGTTTAGTTGCGGGCCTGTTTCCTAATGCTGCATACTTACATCGAAGCGGAATCTTCAAGACGATACGGGGAGATATAGACTTGTTTGTCCATCCAGACAGTGTACTTTATACTATTCCACAACCGCAATGGTAATTATTTAGGTGGAGCAAATTACAGAAAACCTGGAACTTATCTTGCAGCTGCAAGTTGTTTAGAAAGTTGTCTATTCTTCGCTTTTTAAATTCCTATGGAATTATCCTATTACCTTTGCCCGTTGACCTTCTGTAATGGCACCGTTAAACTGTTTTCTAAAAATTTTTAATTTTCTAATTTTGATTTGTTTTTTTATTTTTAGGCTTGTATTTTGTGAGGTTGTTCACACCACCAAGCTCTACATGCGAGATATTACAGTAATACAAAGTGACTGGTTATTAGAACTAGCTCCACATTTTTATTTTAAGACTACCTCCGATGACTAATTTTTGTAATGTGTAATGTTAAAAAATGTATGTACTGTCTTAACAATAATAAATGTATACATTACATGCATCCAAAAAGAACCGTTTTACAGGGTTTTTATATCGTTGAGCGACTTTAAGATCGAATAGACATTCATATACTCACTGCCTAAGGGTTGATCCTCGGTTTATTGCTATTGCATGACCTGCCGATTGGGAAGTGTGTACCTTTTTCCGCACCCCACGAGATGTCCAATCTCATCCGGCCTCGTTACCGGCGTGAATGGGGTGCGTTGTGAGATAATAGATTTTACTCTCTTCCCTGCATTCTTAAACCTGCTAAATTTCGGACATACTTTTTTTTATTGTGCCTATGCCCACTCCCACGATCGACCTCGGGCCGTCACGGTCAGCTGCCAGTAACTCCTCTAAGCCACTGCTGTGGTCTTCACTCTTTTATGAACCGGCGTCTCACCGACTCTTCCTTAAGCCCGAGTTCACATGGGGCGCAAACAGCGTAAATATGATAGCGTTAGGCCCGGCTGTACAATTACGGCTTAAGCTTAGTTCAACGTTGAACCAAGCCCGAACTTCATTTTGACAACCCACAAGAATTTAGAACGATTGTCAAAAAGTATTTTGAGCTTGGTTCAACATTGAACTATGCTCAAACTTCATTTTGACAACCAACAAGAATATAAAGTGGTTGACAAAATGAATTTTGAGCTTGGTTCAACGCTGAACTAAGCTTAAGTCGTAATTGTAGAATAATCGGGCCTAATAAGTCAGACGTGATTGACAGAATCAATGTGAATCAGCTGACTTTCGACCAATCGCGCCTACTTACGCTGTCATATTTACGCCGTTTGCACTCAAGGTTCTTATCTATCTAACCTTGCTTTGCACCCCATGTGAACTCGGGCTAAATGCTAGAAGGCCATGATAAAAGGCAAATATCCTAATTGCACAGAGGAATGATAGGTTGATCCTGCCGTTGTTAAAACTTAGCAGTGGATCCCAACCCCAGAAGCGGACCTTTAATATCTCGGTTAAAGACAGGTGGCCATAGTAATTAAGGCTAGACTAGACGATCTCGGATAAAGATTTCTTCCTTAGACAAGGAAAGAAAATGTCTTCCTTTATAAATTTAATGAGTGACAAAATGAAACTCAAACCTATGTTACTAACCGTCCGTCAGGTCAGGTCAGATGAAGAAGGACATAGAAAGCCGTCACTACAGTACTTTAATAAGCTAGATGTCCAGGACATGAATTGAGTCAGACCACAGCGTGGGCACCTGCAAATTGCTGGCAAATCTCCCTGAAAAGGAATACAAGCCAATAACTCAAAAAAAAAGAAGAACAGAAATTCATAACCCTAATTTTTCCAACAGTTTGCCGAATTAAATACAAGTAAATATCTGTTTTTCCGTGGTTTCGGGATACGGCTAGAAAATTTATTGGAAGAATGAAAAGAAAAGAACCTGAAAAAAATCATGATGATGAGACTTTTCCAGCCAAAAAACCATTTTGGGCCCTGGGGTTACTAAAAACTATGAAGGATCCCAAGTATGTGATAAAAACTGATGATAAAATTACTATGATTAAAGATATGTATAACAAAGCCGCTTATCACTACTTGGTATTGCCTAATGAGGCTATAAGCAACCTTAAATCCCTAAATAAAGACCAGGTGAGTACCTAGTCAGATAGTTATAAGTTAAACTTTTTTTTGATCTTTCTTGATAGTACTTGTTAAAGAACATTTTTAAAATATATATTTAAAAGTACAAGTATTGCATATTGGCCATAAATTGATCCGACATTTGAATTTACTAGATATCTTTATCAATTGCACATATACAATATATTTTACGAATGAAACTGCAGATTCCACAAGTATTTGTAATTAAATTGTTCTTTATTTTTATTAATCCTTTGTTGTAGGTAAAGTTGCTAGAGCATATGGAAAATGTTGGTAAGGAATATGTAATACAAAACCATCCAAATATTAAATTTAAATATGGCTACCATGCAGAGGCTAGTATGCACCGTTTGCATCTGCATGTTATCAGTGATGACATGAATTCACCGTGCTTAAAAACAAAGAAGCATTGGAACAGCTTCACTACTGATTTTTTTATAGACTCTAAAGGTAAATTAAAAAAAGGGAATTAGTAAGTAGTCAAGTAAATCCAGACAATTTATTTATAAGTACACTGAGAATTATTAAATTGAAACTAATTCTTTTAAAATTTGTGTTTTTTATTGTAAAACTTGCATGGCCACAATTTTTTTTAAGGTATTTTCCTATGCAAGATGATGATATAAAGGTTGTCCAGAATTTTAAACATTTCATGAAATAATAATATAATAATAACCCAAATAACAAGTTTCTTGCGAACATGTTTAAAATTTTACACAGAAATCAAATATAAATTAAAAAACATTAATTTTAAATTAACGTTTAAAAAAACTGTATATGTAAAGACATCATAATAACCTGATTGCCTTCTTTATTACAGATATAATAGATAATTTAAAGAAAAATGATAAAATTCAGCTACCTTCGAGAGAAAAATGTAAAGAATATATGGAAACACCTTTAAAGTGCCACAAATGTAGCTTTACACCAAAAACAATGCCCGACCTTAAAAACCATATATTAAACCATATAAAGTAAGCGTACTTATTATTAATGAAGTGAACACTGAACACAGAAAATGCTGACCAGTCCTTTATATCCAGTTATAATTTTTAGCAAGAAGTGTTTTATACCTGAAATAATTTTATTACTCTTCAGATATAGTCATATTAATTGACTCATTGAATTTGTCTCTCATCCACATTTTTCAGTATAACTGTTCGGTATGGAATTTTACTGTCTTCTGCGTTATTTATTTTTAAACTGTAACTATTTTTTTTTATGTCTGGAACTGTAACTTTTGTAATGTAGGGGAGAGTGGGGCAAAGCGGAATGATATTTCGTTCTTTTTAGTTGGCGATCTTAATATTTAAAAATAAGGTGTAAAAATGTTGTCAATCAAAAGTTTAGTCTGTTCTTTAAAAAGGACAGTGATGATAATGTATCTAAGGTGAAGAGTTTTTGTGAAAAAAAAATTAAAAAAAAAGAGAAAATCGTTCCACTTTGCCCCCTTGGTGGGGTAAAGTGGAACACTATAGGGGGCAAAGTGAAATGGACAATTTTACTCATAAAAGTCGCATATAATAACATTTTTAGGCGTTTAAAAAGTTAACAAGATATATTATTCACAAAAGTCGCATATAAATTCATTTTTAGACTGACTATCATAGGCGGTACATTTTTCATGAGCCCATCTTTCGCAACGACTGCAGGCTATCCAACTTTCTCCAGAACTAGATTTTAGGAATTCACCATCGCAAAAAATACATCTTGTATCATTTTCACCACCTTGTGCAGTAACGTGGTCCACCCTTTTTCGTTTAATTTGACAATGTTCCGGTTTGTTTTTCTTTTTGATTTCAAAAACATTTCTTTTGACAGTGTTAACTAACTTCTGGGGAGTTGGACTATTTTTTTCTAACAGTTCATGATAATACGGACTTGCGGTTAACACGGCAGTTTTTCCTTTGTTACGAGTTGTTCGTTTCTGTTTATTAGTTTCTACCTGGGGCACTGGTATTATGTCACTTGGACTGCAAATTTGGTTTTGAGACAAAAGACCTGTCTCCTCTAGAACTTTTGGAGGACAGTAAGGAGAATCTACATTTGAAGAACAAGAAGGAATTGATAACCGAAGGATTGGTTCCACTACTACCTTTGGGAAACATGGAGGCATTTTATCTACATCCTTGTTGTAAGAAGGGAGAACTTTTGCATTAACTTCCGCATCCTTATCAGTTTTTTTTAACACATCTTTGTCAGGAACTGGTACCGCTATTACTTTCGACGAACATGATGGTATTTCGTCTTCAACATCTTTGCAGCAGGAAGAAACGGCTTTTTTATCACCTGGCTTAGCTTTTTTTTTGAACGATATAAGAGGCATGTTATCATCGGATGACGAGTCTTCGTTTTCCGGAGCAGGTCTGTAAAAGAATAAATTTATGGTTTAGGTATAAAATAAGCTATAAAAATGGTTATTGGTTACCAACCTGCAAAGGCTTCGTCAGGAAAAATATTTGGATTGAGAGGCCAAATGCCCGTTTTTTGAAACCCGCTAATTGCATTCTGCGCAGTTGAGGCCCTTAGGAACGCTTTTCCAAACAATTGCCCAACTTGTCGTATTGTTATTGGCCTTCCAGCATGATTTCTCAACCAAAGTTCACATTCCTGCGTGTAAAAGGTGCTGAGAGGGAACATGAATGAAACGTCAAGTGGCTGAAGGCGATGGCTGGTATGTGGAGGAAGGCAAATAATATGAACATGATTTTTTCTAGCTGTTTCAAGTAAAGCAATATTTTTTGTGTGGCTTGCGTGCCCATCTAGAATTAGTAAGATTGGTTGATCAGCAGTTGGTTTGGCATGTCGTAAAAAGTGATCGAACCATGTTGGGCAAAATATGTCTGTGTTCATCCATCCCGAAGGATGGCATACAAGTTTTGTATCCGGCGGTGTCCCCTCTAACAATTCTAAATTTTCTCTTACTCTTGGAAAAATCATTAACGGGGAAATATATCTTCCTGCAGCATTAAAACAAATAACTGATGTAGTTGTCGTCCCCCTTTCTGCTGAACTTAGTGTTCCTACTTGTTTTTTGCCTTTAGTTGCAATCACTTTTGACGGTTTGTTTGGAACAGTTGTTATTCCTGTCTCGTCTACATTATAAATTTGGCTTGGCGAGAATTTGTAGCGATCATATAGTTCAATCAGCAGGCTAAAAAAGGCAGAAACGGTATGCCGGTTAAAGGCCGTAGCTCTAGCGATTAAGGTTTTTTCGGGAGTTCGTAGAGAAAGCCTTGAGTTCCGCTTCAAAAAGGCTAAAACCCAATCTTTTCCCGCCTTTCCTTTCTCATCATTAAACGGATGAATTATTCCGTTCCTTACAGCGAACTGATAGGCCAGATGCCTTAAATCTGATATTCTTAAGCCAAAGTATCTACTCTCCATGAACAGACAATGTTCAGCAAGCTGTTGCTCTTGTTGTGGTGTAAAACAACGAGCAAATCTGCCCAAACTTTTTCTTGAAGCTTCCTCAGAAGCGCAGTTTTTCTTAGCTCGTCGAAACAATGTCGTTTGTGGCACATTATAGGTGAGAGCGGCCTGCTCATAGCTCAAACGATTTTCTCTAATTGATGTAATAGCGTTGACCATATCTTCCTCATCCCAAGCATGTTGTGTGGATTTGCGGACATAATTTCGAACCATTTTTGTCGGACGTCTGAAAAAAATAGGAATAAAAAATAAACATGCATTCAAATGAATCTATTTTAAATATTGTTTTTCTAATGGAGCAAAGTGGAATGCATTCCACTTTGCCCCTTTTGATATTTTCCACTTTGCCCCATTTGATGTCTTTTTAGTAAATGTTTAATTTTTTCAGCACCTGTGATTCGATCCATCTATATTATTTACTTCAGTTAGTTACATGTCCTACCTTGAAAATAACGGCAACAGTTTTTATTCAAATATCACCATCCAGATTTTAACACAAATTTATCACATCAAAAAATAAACAAATATTCACCGGTTTCACATAACCTTCAAATACCGAAGCAACACATGCACGCAGAGTTCACTGCTTGATGTACTGAAATGGACTGCTAATAGACCACATGTTTTGGGCTATGGCGTATTAATGCGATGTTGCCATATGTATAATTCCACTTTGCCCCTCATTCCGCTTTGCCCCACTCTCCCCTACATATTATATTTTTTTTTTAAATAATTGTGTTTTACTTTTTTGCTTAATGTTCTGAAGTTATATTGAAACATGAAAAAAGTCACAAAGCAAATCACTTTTTATATCTATGAACTGGTAAGCTTATACAAAACATCTAAAATACCTACCTACCTCATTTAATGAGATATGCTATTTGTGTAATTGAATGCTAGGTTTGTTCCATCAAAAAACTCATTAAGAGCAAAGCAAACAGTAGTCATCACAAACAATTACTACATTTCCACCACATCGCGCATATTGTACCTGCGCCTGGTGATGGTAATAAAATTTCTCTTTATATACAATCAGTGGCGTATATAGAAATTTGTTTGGGGGGGGGGGGGCTAAATAAAAAAAATGTTTTGACTACAATTACTACATTTATTATTAACTGTTAAAACTATTTGTTTATTATTTTAAAAACGAAATTCACGAGAATTGAGAGGTGCGACGTCAGTGGAGATTTTTAAGATAATATTGGGGCATCGTTTGTAATTTTAATGGAAAATAAGAAATTAACATGAATAGCCGTAATATCTTTATGTTCTGCATGGCGGATGATATAATTTGAACCTATATAATTTAAACTAAAATACATTTTTAATTTAAAAAAAAGGTATCCGCCAAACTAGAAGTTCTTGTGAATCCCTTAATCAAATTTTTGTATTAAATCTTCAATTAGACAAGCCAGGAAACGATCCCGCGTTTCATAAAAGCAAAAAACGAAAATTTGTGAAGTGTACGTTTGTTTTTCTCTAAAAGTTGAAAAAATCTTATATTTCGATGAGGAAATTGCTTCAAATTACGAAATTCAAAACCATGTGTTGGTTATCTAGATTTTTTTAAATTTAAATAACGATTTAGACCATTTTATAGACAAACTAATAAAAACTGAGTAAACTTCCGTGTCTTTGAATGTATCTTTCTTACATCTGTATTGTTTACCTAAAAATATTCCATTATTTTTTAAATAAAAAGAAAATTAAATTGGCTATGTTTATTTTACGGCCGTTTTCATTTGGTAACCATTTGGCAACTTGGGAATTTCCCAAATGCGTTGTGCCGGGACGCTGCGACTCCGAAACTTTTTATGGCAAACAATTTTACGTAAACTAAGGGGCAAATGATTAAACAACTTTTTGCTGTATAATAAAGAGAATTTTTTTATTAAAGCAGAAGAGGCAATCGGCAGCGCTATAACGTGTGATCTTCTTTTGGAAGTTGTCGAGGAATCTGTATTTTAGATTTATACTTCTTGTGCATAAGACATGCTGTTTCAAGAATATACGTGCGGTCGACAGGACGTTCGGCGACTCAACTGACAAATAGACTGTATTGTTCTTTTTTGCAATATTACCGATCTGAAAAGGTATTGAGCGCAAGATCCCCAGAAACACACCCGTACCGAGGGTGACTCTCTATACACATGCGTTCCTCGCACTAAAAACTCCCAACTCTCGAGATATAACCCGCTAAGCATAGCACCCACGAGATGTTCTTATATATAAATTTGCTATGTGATGGTCAAATCTCAGTTTATTATCAATATAAAGCCCCAGAAATTCGCTCATTGCTGAATTATTCACTATTTGAGCTTCTGGTCCTATACTGTGAATATGGCATTTAAAAGTGAGTAGGTTAGTTTTAGAAACATTAAGCGACAAATAATTTGAGTCGCACCATCTTTAATCTTCAGCATATCTCAATTAATGTCACCATCCAACTGGGTCACATCAGAGCCCTGCCAAAGAATCGTGGTATCATCGGCAAATATTGTAAATCTACCAGATATCTAGCTTTGCTAAATAATTAATATACAATAAAACAGTAACG
This sequence comes from Polydrusus cervinus, assembly GCA_935413205.1. Taxonomy (NCBI): domain Eukaryota; kingdom Metazoa; phylum Arthropoda; class Insecta; order Coleoptera; family Curculionidae; genus Polydrusus; species Polydrusus cervinus. Next base: position 44,098,960 of record OW284516.1, on the reverse strand, counting down.
GCCCCAGAACAGAGCTCTGCGGTACTCCTGATGAAACTCATTCTTTTTGATTTCCTTCCATTAAAGTAAACCGTCTGAGATCTGTCCGAAAGATAAGACTTAAATCAAGCCAGAGCTGCAGTGCGCCTAAAGCCGTAGACTTTAAGTTTGCCCAACAGTATCCCGTGATCCACAGAACATCGCTGCGGCAACGTCTCCATCATTTAGTTTTCGATATAGATGTTCCAAAAATGAAAAAATAGCGTCTTTAGGTAGTGTTCCTACCCGCTTGAAACCCAAACTGAGCTACGTTATTTATTCTTAAAAAGATTTCCTTTTTAAAACACGGTAGCTCCAGTCATTCTTGGTCTCAAATATTAGAGTAAATATTGACTTAAAATAAAAAAACCTTTTAAGTATGTCTGTTTTTTAATAGATATTGGTAAAGCACTTATATTAACACAAAGCAACATATAAAAAATATTTTAAATTCGATATAAATAGAAAAATTTATTCATTAAGTTTTAAAAACATTCTTGAGAAGCTTTGCAACCCATACAATATGACCGCTAGAAAAATCTCTCGAGAAAATTTTTAATTAATCGTAGCATCAAAAATCCAAACTTTTATGCAAAACTTTAACTTTTTGAGTTAATCTAAGATAAAGGGTGGTTGTGTATAAACCAATATTGAAAATATGTTCTATTCACATGCTTTTATATTTTATATATTTTGTTTATTAACTCCAAAAACACAATAAATAAGGATTACATGATAACTAACATTAATTAAAACTTTCCTTACAAACAAACCAACATTCATCCAAAACTTGTCTAGCGGACGGACTTATATAAATAACTGGCCTTTAAAGGACCTTTAAATAAGGCCTGCAAAAAATTAATGTTATATTTGCACACTCAATAATTAGAATAATCTCATACTATATGATCACATTTTTTTTTAATACATACTAATTAAATTTTTTAAAAATTTATAACAAATTGCAATATGTAAGTTTGTTAATTTTTATTATACGGTTTAAGTACCGAAATAAACGGTTCTAACCAATGAGGACCGATCAAGATAGATATATCATTCTCTTTATCACAACAATCTGATATGAGCTTACATGCAAACTTCCACTAGGTTGATCACAAATTCATTGTTGAGATATCCAGACATTTTTACGATAAAATTCATTTATTGGCTGTTGCCAAGGATTCTTCTCGAATTGGTTTTATGTTGTCGCAAAAAAACATTTATGAATAAAATGATTCGTCTATCTTGTTTGATCGTCGTTAGTTTTAATCACAGACGAATAAGTCGTTGACCGAGAGAACATATAGAGGTATAGGAATTACATTATAAAGTAGTAAACATGTTGTGTCCACGCAGTCTCCCTTCTCGACCGCCTGAATGATGAAGAACTTTGTAAGTGGCAACCCTTCCATTTTTCTTAACCTTCCACACGATCGGTTTCCTCTTCCCTGATACAAGTGAGGGATTTACATGCATCATAAATACGGTATTATGAACGTCGTGACGTGTTAGCAACATAAATACTACTTTATAGGCCGCTTTATAGCTTGCAATTTTTTTTTCACGCAAGAAAAGCTTGCACGCGAGTATGCACAGAACGAGGCTAGTGATCAGCCGGCGCAATTTGTATTGCTTGCAAGAAATATAGCTCCGACCCTATTTTTATTAAAATTGCAAGAGCAATTCTTGATAATTTTTGGTGAGAATCAACCTAAATATGAAAATCCTTGACATTTGTTTATGTTCTTTCTTACCTATAGTGGGTAAGTTTTGTTTTTGTTGGTTTGCTATGTGTCCTGTAATGCTGTTAGGTTAAAATGAATTCACAAAAAGGGCGGGTAAGTCCCAACCAAATATATTTTTATTTTAACGATTGGCAAGTGGTTCATCATCTACGACCTTGACAAATCTTGCACGTTGTAAAACGAAGTGAATTTTTTATTGCTGCAAGAAAAATTGCAAACTGTAAAGCCGCCTTATGAATGAATAATTTTGTCTCTTACTTTTTCGTCTGAGATTTTAACAATGAAATATAAATTTTTTACTTCCTTATGAAATTAAATAAAATTGGTTTCATATTATTGTTTTAACAAACAATAAAGAAAACTAACTAAACCTAGTTGAAAGAACAGCATGCTTTACAAGCTAACACCTTAAATCACTTACTTTTATTATATTGCAGTTTGTTCCTAAACCAAAAATTAAATACTTTGATAATAAAAATTATCCAAATAATTAAATTTTTTAAATTGATAAGTCTACTTATATATAAACCTCAGACGCTGTCTTCTTTAATATTATAATATAAACATTGCACAGAAAAACTAAGTACGCCAGTTGGTAGGAAACTTTTTAAAAACTTTTAAATTAATACTTATGGTCTAAATCCATTTTTTCTTAGAAAAGATGATTAAAAAAAATGCAGGCACTAGCAAATCATAATTATTAAGACTGTGTGCATCATCAGCTGTCATCATTAAAATAAAATCATCGGACAGCCAGTTGAATTAAAAAATGCTTCAGTATTTTATAAATCTTGGCGCATTAGTAAGTAAATTCTTTGTAATTCTGACTTAAGCCGAGTTCTCAGAGCTTCGTTCTGTCGCTGGCGACACGTGGTGTGACTAATAGAAAAAGACATGTGACTCCAATACTCATTTTCTATTGGTTACATCACGTGTCGCCACCGACAGAACGAAGCTCTGAGAACTAGGCTTTATGAATTCTACAATATAAGTCTAAGAGCAAACAGTAATCTATAAGTCATCACGAACAAATAGTGCATATCCACCGCATCGCGCATATTGTACCCGTGTCTGGCGATGGCATTAAAATGTATTTTTTTATACACAAAATATGAAAACGAATTTTACGAGAATTAAGTGGCGCTGGCGTCAGTGGATATTTTTAAATAATATCGGGCCATCGTTTGTAATTTTAATGGAAAATAAGAAATAGTTCTATTGCCTCCTTATAATCCTCCCGGGGTTAATCGAGAGGTTCTGGGTTCGATTCCCAGCGGAGACATAAAACTTTTTCAATTTTAATCTTGTCTGCACGCACGGCAAACACTTTTCATTTTAATAATCAATTTATGTTCTGTTGGGAAAAATAGCAGATTGTTTTCTGGGTAATTTACTACAAATATAAAGGGCTGCCTGTATTGCCACCCGATACAAATAAACCTAGTTACCTACCACAGTATTATTACTATAAATCACTAAAATATAGTAATTAAATTGCGTAGTGCCTTTTAATAACAAACAGTATATTTCTACCAACTGGCAGATCTTAAGAACCTAAAACTAAATAATAAATAATAAGACCAGGTAAAAATAACTTTTGTGATGATATGCTCCTTATATCTATAACCACTTGTGCAGGGAAGTAGACAATGCCTTAATAACTCAAACACGAACCAATTGATTGTCAATGTCAAATAAACCTATTATAAAATAAGAATTGTCAATAAGCATAATAAATTGACTTTAGTAAGGGCATCGTCACAATATTTTTCAGTGGCTTTTAACAAAGATGGGACAGGATGGAGCCACTAATATCAACCTGTACCTACCTAATAGATGTTTTTATGTAATGTAAAAAATAGTAATTATAAAGTGAAGTTTTATTTTGGGTTTGTTCAGTTATATACAAGGTTTTCCTTATTTTTGGTTAAAGAATTGTGGTGAAGCGTTGTACAGTCATTTCAAGGCCACCCTGTATAACCTCAGTCATTTCAAGGCCACCCTGTATAACCTAAGTTATATTATCGACTGTGATAGACATATTGTTATTTAATTAATAGTTTCATCTTATAAGGCATCGTCTACTAACAATAAAACTTATTCAGAGCAATTTAAAAAAGTTACTTTGACAACAGCTTTTTGTTATATCAGAATTATAGCAGCTTATTTTGGCTATTTGGCATAAATATTCTCAATCTGTAGTTACTATAAACGAAGTGTCATAAATTCACATTTATTTCTTTGATAACACTTTAAAATTACAAAATAAAATGCAAATTTGAAGAAATCCGTATTTATTAACGGATGAAATCTGTTTTGGCCTATTTTGTGCAAAGGCTGGCGCTTTAGTTAAGGACTGAAATTGTATTTTATTCAATTCTTTCTATAGTAATGACAAATTGAGATATTTAGTTAAGTATAACAATTTTAGATAATGCTTTTAGTTAATAAATATTTTGTTTGTTCAGTTATAAAACCATTACATTTAATAAAGTTGTAAAATAGTCCTGATCTACAAAGTAAGGTAAAATGACAAATCATAACATATACAAGGTGATTCCTAAGTTGATACTTTTTTTTTAGCTGTGTATAGAAGGCATTAAAATAAGCAACATTTTCAAATACATTTTTTCAAAAAACTTAAAAATAGCCGAGTTACAGAAGTAAAAAATCTAAGTGCGGGCCTGGTAATCAACACGCAACCCTTTACTTTGTATGATTTTTGTATTGTTAGTAATGCAGTTTACGGGTCGGTCGTCAGTTATTTATTTTGGCAATTCGCTGCGGTGTGTTTTTCTGAAGCAAGTTAATTTTAAATTGGTGACACGTGAAAAGAATAAAATTTGAAAACAATGAACTAATAGATAATTATGGTGCTAATTTAGAGTGAGTGTCGTTAAAGTGCGGCGTTTGCTTCGAGATTATACGCAGAACGCTTTCCCTTGCGGGCTCATCCAACACCCAGAAGTTTTCTTAATGTCATTCAACGGGCAAGTTAGGCAGAACCGTATTTGTAATAAATGAAGTATCTTATTTTTGAGTTTTTCGAAAAAAGGTATTTGAAAATGTTGTTTATTTTAATGCCTTCTATACACAGCTAAAAAAGAAGTATCAACTTAGGAATCACCCTGTATTTAGCATGCAACAAGATGTTTTATAAATTTCTATGCGAAATCATTGATTTACCAAAAAATGCATATTTTTAAAGGTAATCTCCATGTTCCACTAAGAATTTTCGTATAATACATTGTTCAACCTTGTAAATTCAGTATTTGAAATGGGTAAAAACCTAATTTAAAAAAATCTATTTTATAAACATAACCGAAAGAATTAACTAACCAATGGTAACACTCCGTGACTTATGTGAATTCAACAATTTGATCAATGTAATAAAATATAAAACAGATCTAACATTTGGCCGCTCAGATACCAACAATACAAACTTAGACCAGCCGGTTAAAAAATTAAAATCAACGTTTATAATTTCGTAATTTTCGATAATTTTTCCTAATTGAGTAAATGGGTATTATAAAGAATTCGGAATAGTTTTTGAGTAATTATACTAGGAAGTATTTATAAACGTACACAAGTAACAAAAAACCCAAGATTACTTACTCCACCAAGTGCATTCCTGAGGTTTTGAAGAGTAACTTAAATTGGATGTTATCAATGAAGAACATGTCCCAATCTTTTACTCTAGCGAGTAGTGTCACACAGTGGAAATGCTTAACGGCAAAACACTGCAGTTAAAAACGACCTTAAGGGCACCTTGGGGCATAAAAATGTAGTTTTTTGGCAACAAAAACTTATTTTTTTGAAACCCCCTAAAAAATTATGGATCCAAGAAATATTTTGAAATTACCATAATATTTCTAAGGGTTTTAGAAAAAATTGTTTTTCTTTTCTCGCACTAGTAGCCGCACCGCAGTGTTTGATAGTGGCCAAATTTTTATTTTAGAACGAAATATCGTTAAAAAAAAAATAATTCTTATGTCCGAAGGCATGTAATAAAGCCTCGCCATGGGGCCTCTGGGCTCTACGGGTGTGTGTATAATGTGTTTCACATAGGCTTTTAATGGCCCCCGATGACACACGTCATTTCTAGTAACATTTACTATACCCTACGCCCCTACGGCATTTTTGAGAGTGAGACATCTTTTTAAATTATTGTTGCTTGTAAAAGATTTTAATTTTATAATAATTATAATTTTTTTAGTTTAAAACATTCCAAAGCTTTTTAAATACCCAATTGAAATCTTTCCCCTTACCTAACACTAAAATATTTAAACAAATACTTCGACCGGTCTACCATCTACTGCCATACAACACACAAAAAACAACAGAAGATGAGTCTTACTAGTTATGTATTCGTTCCCAGAGGGTATGTCGCAGATTGGCCTTCATCGGACTCATCTCGCACGGACTGGGAGTCGGCGGACTAAAGCCCTCGTCTGCCGAGAGGGTGATGTCCTCTTCGTCGGAGCTGATCAATTGTTCTAGAGCGGCTGTCCCGTGGAAGCTCTGTAAAATATGTTCAGTATATTAGCATGGCGAAATGTATATTTTAAGATAAAAGGGGATGGGGTGTATTTTGCACATAAAATTCTGACCTGCAATTAAAAAATTACAGGTTTAGCCTGTCCTAGTGTAAAAAGTAATTTTTTAATAGTTGTTAATATTTTAATAACTCAAATAAATATAATTGAAACATAAGGCAATTTTACTTAATTTGGTCCTAGTCCTAAAACACAGGATATTCCTTTAAAACAATAAAAAAAATTATAAATATCTTTATTCTTAGACATCCTCTATACAGTGTACACGGATGGACTTAACTGTATTTGTAAAATTTGTTATCGTCAATTTTTCGAAAAAAAGAATCATTCCTTATTATAAAATTTCCTTGTTATATAAATACGAATCGTACAGGGTGGGAAAAACTATAAAAAATGGGATTTGCAAAATTAAAAATTATTTAAACAACCCTTTTTGAATCATCAGAATGAAAGAGCTTCGAAGAATAAATTGAAAAGTCAATGAAAGTTTTTTCACAGAAGTTATGGTTTTCAAGATATTTTATATTAAAAATACGCTTCAATCCATCAAACCCTATATCCCTGAATTTGTATTTTAAGGGACTAAGTATTTGATTTTTCAAAAATTAATAGAACCTAGTTCTGACTAACACTGTAAAATTACAGAAACGAGTTGGTCCTTACTAGTTGTGCCGTTTTTAACTGTGGATGTGCCAATTTTGAAAAAAATTATTTTCAATAGTTTTTGAAATAGGTATTTACATATATTGGAGACTTTTTTGATACCCTGTATACGAATATCTATTTATAAGTAGCAGATTTACAAATATTCAAAATGTTCGCAAATTAATCCTAGATACTTACTAAACTATACATTTAGCAACTAGACTCTAATCAAATTGTACCATTCAGGTGCGGTGCTGTATCATGCAATTAGGTAATTTTCAAATTAGCTTTGTTTATTTTTGGGTAAACATGCAAAATTAGTCACTCATTATTAAATCATGACCTCTGACGAAAGAATACAAGGAAATCTACTTGGGCAACTTACGTCTAGTAAATAGTAGACCATGTCATGAACTAGACCAGAAATTACATAAAAAGTTGTGTGTTTGTTAATATTCTTATCGTGTTTTTGAAGGTTTGATCCTTAATTACGAAAAATGGTAATTCTATTCATCCGATTATAGTTTACTGCAATTTAAAATTAAAATAAATACTATCATCGGCATATTGCAGACTGCCGCCAGTTGCATGAGTGTATGTCCATGGTAAAAATTACAAACAACAATGGCTCCAAGATGGACCCCTGAGGTACTGCCCTGTCCAAGGTCAGACGCTTTTTAGCACAAGGATTTAAAACTAATTTAATATTACAGAGAACTGGCGAAAAACAGTTCATCATGTCATTAACGAAGAGGACCTTGATCACCTGATCGATGGGACCATCGACCCGTTAATTATAACGTCAAGAGGAGATGGCAGTTCCTTAGATGACGAAGAATGTTATGATTTTTTATAATTTAATTTCTGTATAATGTATTTTGTATTTTTTTATAATGTTTAATAAAAAAATAATTGTACCTAATCCTACGTACATAATGCACGCCTTTGTCACACCATTTTCAGTGTTTGTAAATGGATAACAATAGGCAAAACCCATAAATTGACCCAAACCCGGGTGGTACTACCTGCACTTGATGAAAATAAAGAATTTTGCAATGCAATCCAATTATGAAAGTGATTTAAATATTCGTTAGGTCACTCTATAGTCCCTTTGCATACCTAATGAGCTTTTATGACTCTACACCTTTCTGAAATAGACTATATAACTAAATGGTATCTGAGAAATGTCCAATTTTGGTACGAACACTGAAAATTAAGACTTTTTTTGCAAAGGGAGAAATTTAAACGAATTTGATTGCAAACTTTCTTCCGGAATAATAATTAAAAAATAGCATAAATACAACAGTGTATTACCATTTACCATTCATTAGTATTCACAATATAGTCCTAATTATATTCCCATATGCTTGTGTTTGGTATTAACTAACAGTATGGTCATCCTGTAGATTTTATAACTATGATGTGATGTGCCACATTAACCGATTACGTCGTAATTTTTAAAGTGGGACATGTTTGTACCTCTTTTTTATTTATTTTTTACATTATTAACTGAAGAATGGCGGTATAGTTTTGGTTTTGACGGACCATGGGGGCCAATAAAATATTGTGATCAAAAAGCTCAACAAATCGTAGGCTTTCACCTCATAAACCTACAAAAAAATGGGTAACACACTTTTTTTTTTTTTTTTTTTACGGTTCGCCGACTACGTAGGCCATCTTGAACCGGTCATCGAACACAAATGTGATCTACCGACTGGGGAGTGTGAAACGGCACCTTCATCCTACGAGATATCCGATCTCATCCGGCCTGTCCGGCGTGAATAGGATGGCTAGGTGTCGATTCATTTTACACTCTTCCCTGAGGCAAGAGCACGCCGTGTTCCCAAGCGGTCACCCGCCCAAGTACTAACCGCGCTCGACACAGCTTAACTTCGTGATCTGCTGGAACCGGTGCTTAATATGTCGACAGGCCCTTGCCCATGGGTAACACACTTTGAACAAAAGAAAAGCATCTTAACCCTAGAATGCCAACGTTGAAAATATATACGTCGATGCCTACAATACGTAAATTTTACGTATACTACAAATATGTGCAAAAATTGTCTCAAACCTTTTAATTTTTTAGAGAAAAGTAATTACTTATTTTTATTTAAAAATAACAAACATTTCCTAAATCGAAAACAAACGAAATAACCAAAAAATACACATAAAAAGATTAGTTAAACTTAGCGCATTCACAACACATTTATACGAATTCAGCGCATTCATAACACATTTTTACGTGAAATTTACGCGCCAACAATCACTCTTTATTCTGTCACATACAACCCACAACTGCCACATCAGAAACGCGTCGGCAGCCATTGTTGTAATGATGGTAGATGCACTGTTTGAGCGCAGAACAAGGATACCAATAATAGGCCATTTATTTCAGATTAAAAAAAAACTGTACGTAAATTTTCCGTAGGTTGGCAATCTAGGGTTAATGTGAATCGGGCTATTATTAGCACATTCATGAGTGCTGTAGAACCAGACGGTAAATTTGCCTAGAGCGTTTTGAATAACGCGTTTAAAAGAATTTACTCGTAAGAGTAATTCAAAGACGTTTTTATTATCATGCAGATTATGCACAAACCACTCTGAAAATTGAATTCGCTGCGGTTGGTTTTTTGGTAACAATTCTTTGACTGATCTAGCGATCATGGTGCATATGCAGGTCACATTTCAGAATTTTATTGCAGGTACCGCAGGATATATTTAAGGATCACCCAGACGAACGCGGTGCGGGTAGCCGTGACGGTGCCGGTGGACACCGCGCGGTACACCGCGTTCCTTCTTTTTTGGCTATTCACACCGGCGCGGTGCGATTTATATTATGTGAATATAACCGGCAACAATATGTCAAAACAACAATTCAAGTCAGCACAACCATCGAACAGGTAACACAAAACACTCGGCTGATGCGCCGGTGAGCGGCGAAAACAGTGCAAACGGTGTTGTCGAAATAAAACGCTGTTAAAACGGGAAACGCAGGTTCACCACAGCGATGGCAAGACTACATCCAGGCCACGGTTATGTTATGGAACTTAAACCGGCCAATTTAAGGTGATTTACGTGAAGCCTGCATTAGGAGTTTATTTGGTGCGTTACTTACATTTATTTTGCGGATGTGGCGTATTTCTTAAAGAAAGTTGGCTAGCGAAAAATGATAAGTTAATTATGTCAGTCAGCAAGTAAAGGATCCCTCAGACCAGCGCGGTGTGGGTAGCGCTATTTACCGCTGTGCTCTGTGGCATCGCGGCGAAACCGTCATCCCAGCACCGCGCTGGTCTGAGGGATCCTTTACTTGCTGACTGACATAATTAACTTATCATTTTTCGCTAGCCAACTTTCTCCGAGGGATTCTTTACTTGCTGATTTAAACGCCGAATAAGGAGTCTATGGATGTTCATTGACAATTTGCCTCGCTTCTACTTTTTAAGGTCTCCTTCTTCCTGTCTGCCTTCTTTTCTATTTACACTCCCTGTTCCTCTAAACAAAGCCACAGATCTAGTCAAAACAGATCGAAATCCATAACAAAGTGTTTAAATTTTTGTTTGAAAACCCTGAATGGCGACCGCCTGGCCATCAACCCTTCTACCATTTCTAAAGTAACTTTTAATCATAAAAGCTTATTGTGCGGTCGTGATTACCATATTCAATTTTCTTAATAATAAAAACTTCAGATCTTCACAGTTCTATTTTTCATTCACCTTTCTTTTACTTAGGTTACCTTACAAGAGTAATAATTTAAGAGATGAGGGACGACATACTTAAACTACCTTAAACCGGCACTGATTGCCACCTGTTTTTTTTTTTAATATTTATTTACCCGTTTGATAAATAAATTACCTTTACCCAAAAAGTATTCGTAAATGACTGGTGGCGGTATGTTGTGACAGCTTACGTAATCTGTTGTAATAGCAGAATAACTGAAACTGTTCTTTTGCGTGTTAGTGCTACCGTAAAAATCCAAAAAGTCGCAAGGTGTATTTGATTTACCAAACAACAGTAGAACAAGTAGACAATGATAGGATCTTTCATCCTTGTTGGGACTCATCAGAAAGCCATAACCTGTAAGCAATTCCCTAAGCTTCCCTCTATATTTTTAACTGTCACTAAGTTCCACTATTTTAAACTGCTGTTCATTTTGGCGATTGAGGATGACCATGATCAATCATGCTCTAAGATGAACACGGTATACCCATAGGGATTGCCCGCATCTGGGTCCAATATGTGATTTTACAGCAGTTATTATTTATAGTCTATTTCAGAAAGGTAGTAAGTAGTAATAAAATGGGAAATTCCGTCCAGTTCGGCTCAATCTCGGTGTCGGCCATAGGCGTAGGTAAATTTTGTGCATTTAATTATACATATATGATAACTAACCAAAGAAAAAGGAAAGAAGATAATTTGATAAAGATGGAACTATTAGCTATAGCAAATTTACACAAACATCGTTTTATGAAATATGCCGTGGAAGATATAGCTGAAAAACGCTGCACACACCGCCATATCATTGCGAACTAAATCTTATAGAACTTATATGGGCGCAAGTGAAAGGATTTGTAGCAAGACACAACACGACATTTAAAATGAAAGACGTCATTCATGTCATTAAAGAAGAGGAGAAAATGTGGGATCTTGACCACCTGATCGATCGGACCGTCGACCCGTTAATTATAACGTCAAGAGAAGATGACAGTTTCTCAGATGACAAAGAATATTATAATTTTTTTATAATTTAATTTCTGTATAATATATTTTTTGTATTTTTCTTATAATGTTTAATAAAAAATAAGCGTACATAATCCACGTCTTTGTCACGCCATTTTCAGTGTTTGTGAATGGATAACAATAGGCAAAACACATAAATTGACCCAAACCCGGGTGGTACTACCTGCACTTGATGAAAATAAAGAATTTTGCAATGAAATCAGTGCCAAATTATGAAAGTGGCTTAAATATTCGTTGGGTCACTCTGTAATCCCTTTGCATACCTAATGTGCTTTTATTACTCTATACTTTTCTGAAATAGACTATAGTAGTACAATATGGGTATTCTCTGGAAATATTTACTTACTATTACTCATACTGTTCGTCTCTAATCAATCTCTAATCAAAAATACGCGAACGGAAAATATCCCCAAAGCGATGGTAGACCCTTAATGGCCTTAAGGAGCAGTAGCAACCCAGTATTCGGTCCATAATCAAATTTTGTTCTTGGGAAATCAAATGCATACAACAACTTTTTGGATTTGTGCGGCAGAGTTAGTAAAGCATTAAGGTGCCTCGATATCTAACTTACTGCGAACAATCAATATCAATACACTCGGAACTAAATAAATCTTCGTAGTGGTGCGGGTTCGTTAGCAGTCAGAGAAGTCACCAGGAACCATATTATTAAACAAAGGCGATACCTAAATAAGCAAAATATAAAAACATGCTTCTACCCGGCTCCACAGCGACATCGGCAAAATAAATATATTAATTTTTTTACATAACAAAGAGAAATAAGTCAACATATAGGCGTATCTTTGTGTAAATTAATATAAAGAAAGTTTTTTAGCGGCAGGCGGACAAAGTGGTGCATCTATCTTTTGCATTAAAGTACACAGGGACGCCAAAGGTAATGGGTTCCCTGGGGCACAGGTAGACAATTACAGGCTGTTTCGTCCTTACTAGGACTCATCAGAAAGCCAAAATCCGTAGCGACTCCCAGTACAGCGAGACTATTCTTTCAAGACATTTTTAAGCATAAAAATGTGATGAAAACCCAGTAACGCCATCAGTAGAAATCAACTCAATGCAAAAGATATAGCCATCTAACGTGAAAACATAGAAATAAATAAACCAAGTACGGTGGAACAACAAACACTATCTAGCTATATCTTTTGCTTTAAGTTGATTTCTACTGATCATCATCACAGATAAAAGGTACATTTTATCTGTGTTTTTAAGTATTAATTAATTTTTATTGACCAAAGTGCGCCCTACTTTATTTCTGTCTTTTTGGACCTTGTTGCCTGTAAGTTTTTAATTTGTTTTATTATTTTCATATTGTATAACATATACCTTGTTCCTTACAGCATGTACTGATGATGTCCCTTTTGGACGAAACGCATAGGCACTAGTCTTTATTTTAATAAATGTAAGAAGGAAGATAGGGCTTTCTTTCCAAACCCCTTATTCAGGAGACTGTCACGACCAATTAAAAAATAATATTGACTTAAAAGATCAATGCAAAAAGTGTAATTTCTTATTTCTACATTTTTATTGTATTTATTTTGCCGATGATAAATAATGTATTTTATAATGTAAGCCTGCTACCAGTTAATATGAACATAATCCACGTATTATTGGGTAGATGCAGCTATTAATAAATCTATAATACAGGGTGTCCGGTAACTTATGGGCCGTAGAGTAACTGGAGATACTAGACATTAAACTAAGCCGATTAAGTCATATAAGTTTTTTTGGATTGTTACTCGTTCTAGAGATACAGGGCGTTGAAAGTAAAAGTTTATTCCCGAAAATAAGCCATAATTTTAAAACGGTTTAATGAATCGAATTGAAAGTTGGCAATGTTATGTTTTTATAAGCAAGAAATAAGAATTTGTAGAAATTTTTAAGTTTGAAACTAGAGGGCGCTAGTTGCATACACTGGGCTTCATAAATCTGTGATTTTTTTCTTACCTGTGATATTAGGTGTTTTTTAATTATAGTTTCTTAAAGAAGGGCATTTTCTGAGTCAAAAAGTGTACTTGATTGATCTTAATATCTTTAACGGTTTTCAACAATCCGAAAAAACTTATATGACTTAATCGGCTTAGTTTGATGTCTAGTATCTCCAGTTGCTCTACGGCCCATAAGTTACCGGACATTCTATATATCAAATTGAATACTCACACCTAATATTTATTATCTAATTAGTTAATAAGGTTAGAAAAAAAGTAATTCCAATATAAACGTGCGCCGGTAAATCTAAAATTTAAAATTATATTAAATTATACAGAGTGTCTCAAATAATCAGGCTTATCGAACATACTTTTTTTTAAATGGAACACTGACATATGACATAAAATGTCATATGTCTAAATTGAATTGTTTTTGAGATATTGACGTTTAAAATATACCGTTTATAGACTTTGACAAGCTGTAGCAATGGAACAGCGCATCTTAGAGAAAAATGGATTTCCCCTCCCTATCTTAGTTTCTTATTTAATAAAATCAAATCTAAAAGTTACCATTTTCGGTTTAACATGTTAAACCGTAGAATTATTTTTTTGGTTCAACATGTTAAACCGAAAGTTGGTCTCCTTGGATAGAGAATCAAAAACTAAAATAGGAACCATTTTTTTCTGAGATGCGCCGTTCCAATGCTACAGCCAGTCAAAGTTTGAAATGCCATATTTTAAACGTCAATATCTCAAAAACATTTTATATATAATATACGTAGAATTTGATAAGGAATTGGAAAATAATATTAAATTATAGATCTAATGCCTCCTTAAAACTTTTTTAAAACACAATAATTAAAAAGTTGCAAGTACACGAGACATATTTAGTATAATACTTATGTTACTTCTGTTTAAAAGAAAACTTTTTATCTAACCTTATTAATTATTAACAAGTGCAGTCAGATGTAAAAAAATATTCAAACCTGTTCAGTATACGTAATACGACGAATTGACTTATTTACCAATAAGCCTAAATTTTAACATACAGTTTAAAGCAGACGCTACTCGACGCTACACTATCAGTCGGACTGACAGTCCTGAATGATATCAATTCTTTGTCATTCTCGCAACAGATTTTTTTCTTATAGGCCGCTTTACAATTTGCAATTTTTCTTTCACGCATGAAAAGATTGCCCGGGAGTATGCGCAGAACGAGGCTAGTGCTCAGCTAGCACAATTTGTAGTGCTTGCAAGAAACATAACTTCGACCCTTTTTTTATTGCAATTGCAAGGTCAATTCTGGGGATTTTTCAGTGATTTTTGAGACACCAACCTTAAGATAAAAATTCCTGACATTTATTTATGTTCTTTCTAACCTACAGTGGGTCCGTTTTGTTTTTGTTGGTTTGCTTTTGTGTCCTGTAATGATGTTATGTTAAAATGAATTCACAAAAAAGCGCCGGTAAGTCCTAACCTAATGTCTTTTTATGTTAAAGGTTGGCAAGTGGTACATCACCTACGATCTTGGCAAGTCATTGCACGTTGTAAAACGAAGTGAAATTTTTATTGCCGCAATATTAATTACTGCAAGACAACTTGCGTGAAAGACAAATTGCAAACTGTAAAGCGGCCTTATGAGTTTTTATATCAGTCCTACCATCATTCTTTGAAATTTGCCCTTACATTATGAGTATTACTGTCATTCCTTTATCAAGATTGATAGTGTACGGTCTGCATATGAAATTTTTTATTACAGGATATTAAAAATATAAGTCATTTTCATTTCAGATTGTTTCTATTTTAAAAGTTATAATAAACTAATATTTTTAAAATTTAATATATTTTTAAAGAAAGAAGTTCTGATCAATAAAATGTTTTAAACGAATTTGTTTAATATATCCACCTACTATAATAATATCGATGAATACACCGGGGGAAATTTATAATACAACCTATAAGAAATATAATAATATTTATTATAATTTGTAATAGTTATAGGACCATAATCCAGTATAATATCGTTTACAACAATATTATTATATTTCATATAGTGACGGGTATTATTTTTGGTAACAAATTATTATATTATTCATAAAAAATTCTTATTACGATTAATAAAAAGTTTTATTAAATATTACGATATTTCTAATAAGAAATATTGTTTTTTTTATTTCCTTTAACTAGATTTTTACTGTAAGATTTAGTAGATTTTATTGTAAGATTTACTAGATTTTATGATGGGATTTACTAGATTTTATTGTAAGAATTACTAGATTTGATTGTTAGATTAACATACATTAATAATAATCAAAATATTGTATGAAACATATGTATACAGTGGCGCCTCGTCAGGTGAAGTAGGTGAACCACAAACAACACCAAAAAAAAAACAAGAAGGAAAGTTTTCGACAATATTAAATATTAATGTATCAATACCTACAGCTACCATTTTAGCCCTTAAAAAATAATGATGTTCGAGTTAATAATATTAATTTAATCCGAATGTAGCTATGCATAATAGGGCCACGGTTACCTCCGATGGACAATAATTATAAACACTCGTGCATTTTGGCGCGCCCCAGCCAGCCGTGCCCGTTAGCTCAAAGCAAGTAAAGATCCAACGCCCAACATGGCTTCGATATTTACAGTTACGTGACGTGAGTCACGCAAACATCATGTAACAATTTGCTATATGATGAAGGGCAATTTAAAAATAGATCAGTCGTACCTATGCACCATTGTTTAGCATTATTTCGCCTAACCTTAAGGTATTTATTTTGAGACTTCGCCAAACTTACGGTTATAGATATCGTTTTTACGTGATTTACTGTGTGATTGAAAAATTTTGTTTTTATTTTTCAGTTTATTCGGTAGTGTACGTACTACCTACTTAGTTGTGTGTTTTAAAAATGAACCCAATTAATGACATAGTTTGTAATTTGTTGGAAACTCCATTAAGTCGTTGGATAGATGACAATAAGAGAGACGTTTTGTTACACGGGTTTTTAGTCAATGTTTGTTTAAGTACCCGCATTATACCTAGCTGTTCACCATTATTTAAGACCGCGAGCCGCCACTGTATGTATATATTTTTATAATAATATTGGATACAGTCAAACAAAGTTAAATTTGTAAATTTCCATAGTAAAAAGAACATAACATGTTTTGCTAACACTGTAGTTTTGTCAGATGACTACGATATAACATTATAAAAATGTATTGAAAAAAATTTTTTTTGTGCAACAACAGATTGATTGTGTGGTTCCTCCCTGTATATTAAAAAAAACCGTGTATAGTTTTGGGGTTAGTAAGCAAAAATATTATACCATGCCAATGTACAACTTAATAAAGAAGCAATGAAAAAATACATTTCTTGACGTAGTATACTGAACAGGAGTAATTTCTCATATAGAAGTCTCTAGGAAATTGAAACACTATGATATAATTTAGCTGTCTAATGTCGGCTTGTATCAAAATTTTAAATAATAATTAGCTAATCAGGCAACTTTAACTGTGACATAAATGAGATTAGCCGAATGAATGATTATTTTATAATTAAAGTGGTTCGATTAGCTTAATTCTTGATGTACTAATCAGACAACTTTCATTGAGAGTAAATCATTGCTGCCGATGTCATTGATATCACTCACAATCAAAGTTGTCCGGTTAATGAATTATTATTTTTGTGACCAAAGACATTAAACAACACATTAATCTCTTATAAATTAAGAACTAGAGTCTGTACAGTGCCTATTACTCTTTAAATCGTTAATATTCGACTTACCTGCGATCGGTGCACGGAACCCGAATGCGACGGCGAGCTGTCAGGACTGACAATTCCTGTCCGGCCGGTGGCGTCGGTGTAGGAACCTGTCATGCCACTAAGTCTTTTTTGCATCTCCTTTTTTTTGCCCTTTAAAATCAAAAGAAATTATTAGACACTAATCTATACATGGTATTACTCAGGGGCGGTCTGGCCCGGTCGGCTGATCGGCGATCGCCGAGGACCCCGAAGGGGACCCCTTTTACTATTCCCTCTTTGATGCTTATTAAAATGACATTGAAACATATACTATCGGTCTACAACGGTCAAGCAGCACGGTGCCGTACCTGAGAAGAGGCACCGCCCACATTGTTTACAGTTAGTTACTAAAATTTCCGTTAGAACGCAGCACTTTCCTGGCAGTATTTTACTTCAGCATTTTCGTCACCGGCGAAACCAGGGAAACTATTTCGATTTTCACCGTTGGCAACATTGAACATAAACACACTTTGGTTAGGGTCAGGTATTCCGCCATGTATTGTTCAGGTATTCCGCCATGCATTGTTTCTTAAACTATATGTTTATCGTCATTATTTAATAAAACACTTTCATTTTTGAGGTTTGACTCAGGCGTTTTGAGTTTATTACTTCCTAGTTCATTTAGCCCAAACATTATTATTCATAAACAAATGAAATGGAATTGAAAGGTATGATAAAGCAAAGCAATAGCCTCCCTTAGAGTGACTTATTAATTTGCACGTCATAGAATTAATGCTGGTAAACTATAAAGAACTTTTCCCCAACATTTTAATACTTTTAAGCTAATTTTAAGTGCCAAAATTACATTAAAATCAATCTTCGGATATGCTGTTTTCTAAAAGACCCCGACCCCCCCCCGTTTGGGGCCCCGCAAACAGTTTGAGCCAAGGCCCCCAACTGAGCCAGACCGCCCCTGGTATTACTTAATGGTATGTACAGGGTGTCCCACAATCGAGGATGACCATAGGGATCTCGGAAACTGCAAGAGATAAGGCAAAGTTGCACAATTTGTTACTCGTTCAAATAACAAAAAAAAAGAGGAAATTCGTAGTAGGCACTTCTGGAAATATCTGGAAAAAAGCGAAATTTTCAAAATATTGAAAATAGAAACAAATATGTTTAAATTAACTTAATATCAAAAAAAATTATGAAATAAACTGCATTTTATTATTGCCACTTTTCGTTTTCTACAAAATGGGGTGGGATATGGACATCATATCCACTCTTAGTGGCGTATTTAGGAGGGGGGGGGGGCTGCAGCCCGGCAGCCCCCCCCCCTTCCCCGAGTCTCCGAGCTCGGGTTTAAAAGTCTAATTGCAACCTAATTTTTCTTCTTATGCTTGGACTCTTAATTTAAATCTTTAAATAATGTATTCTTGGCTTAGATTACAAAGGTCTTGTAGGAAATATTAAGCTTTTAAACTTTTCCTTCTAAAAATCCTGTTTTATATAGAGATTAAGATTTCAGACGTATATCGTTTTAGTTATTGATTTATGATGCAATTTTAAAGGAAAACGAGTAAAAACAACAATATTTTATAGTATTTTTCTATTATATACTTGTCCGTTCCGTTTTCCCTCTTTTAGAGCTATTTTCAATCAACAAAAATATGCAATGCAATAAAATATTTTTACACAAAAACGGAAATCAATGATTGAAAAAATTAAAATTAAAGTAAAAATTTTAATTGAAACATTTTTTTGTGGAAGAAGTGTGATAATTCATAATAAAAAAAATAGTGCGGGAAGAAACGAGAATGCTTTATTATGAAAATACAAAACGGCACGTAAAAAGGAGTATTTAAAAACCTAAGCATTTGCACCAAATACTGCTGTTAGATCTACGCTCCTAAAATACATGATTTCTGAAAAAATCATCAATTTTGGCGTGGTGAGAGAAATATTTATTTTATTTTTAATCATGAAAAAACGAGCCCGAAAAACGCTGGTCAGAATCATACATACGTCTTATGTTAAAATTTTGGATCGACACCAATATTCATATTTTTCACAAATATAAAAAATACGTTTTTTTTTAATAAAGAATATAAAAAAAAAAGTAAAAACAAACATTTACAAAAACAAATTTAATCCAACGATGAAGAGAGAGGTAATAATTTAATTTTCGAAATTTGATAGTAGTTTTTTAAGCGAGCTTTGGGCATGGCCCCGAAAATTTTTCGCCTGCGGCGCTTTTACACCTTCTTCACCAGGTACATTCTCATAAAATACATGTAGTCTCGACTGTCCCTCTCTCCAGAAAAAGATCCTACTTACGCCCACTGAGCCCCCCCGCCCCCCCCCCCCCCCCCCCCCGAGCATATTTTCTGGCTATGCCACTGTCCACTCTTGTAGTACAAACTACTATTTTGTACTACCACAGGTTGCGGTAACGATTTTCGATCGAGACATCATTGATCATTACATGGGAGGGGGGGAAATTAATTCTCTATTAACCCCCCAGTAAATCTGCCCTTGATAATTTAGGCCCAATAACACATAAGTTTTTGAAAGAACATACATTCTGGCGTGATGAGTGTATAATAGATATTTACCAAAAATTTGAACTGTATAAAGTTGACTAGAAATCATCAGCGTGTTATAACTTACCTCGGCTGCTGCCTTCATGGGGTCATAACTTTTCCGCCTCTTCCAGTTTTGAAAATCCACTTCTCGGCTGGATAAGGAGGAATTGCTTCGACCCCCGCCGGATTGTTTCGCGTTCTTGCCTGAAAAATTATAAACATTCAACTACGGACAGAAAAAATTGTAATAAAAAAATAAATAGTTATTAAAACTGCTTATAATTCATCTAAAATACTTCTTCCTCTAACCTTCTTCCTTTAACCCCGTAAAGCGCAATTAGTAGAGCGTGCGACTGGTATTTGAGAGGTTCTGGGTTCAAATCCCAACGAAGGCATATAACTTTTTTATTTCTAAAAACTTTGCCTGCACGCTGCTAAACATACAACACAAACAATATTTAATACAGGCTACAAAAAAACCTATTAAATATAAAAAATTATATGCCCGACTAATATATTGTTCTACTTAAAACATTGTTTTTTGTTCTGGATTAGTTATATGACTTTCCTTCAATTTAAACTAACTGTGTTTACCATCTGTCATTTTGGGATTTCAGTAACAACAATTTCTCCTATAAACTAGTCAAATAGGAGCAAAAATCATGTTCTTGTTGAAATCTAGGTAAACAAATTAATAGTATTCTTAAAAATTTACCACATGTCCATAATTTGCTTATAAGTAGAGTTCGCACTACCCGGCCAGAGGAGCCGGACTGTGCAACCGGTCGTGAA
The DNA here is from genome assembly GCA_935413205.1 of Polydrusus cervinus. Lineage (NCBI taxonomy): Eukaryota > Metazoa > Arthropoda > Insecta > Coleoptera > Curculionidae > Polydrusus > Polydrusus cervinus. The sequence goes on along the minus strand of OW284516.1, from coordinate 44,078,197 downwards.
ACAGAATTTTATAGTCGCTTGATAAAAGTGTGTTTACTCTTGAACTAAAAGTGCGTGTTAACGTTTTACAAATCAAAGTTGTTGGCAAAATCTGCACCGTAACGAAAACAAATTTAAAAAAATCTTTTTACAAGTATATACTCTACGCAGCCAAGGGCAACTAAAAAATAAAATTCCTCTAGTGAATACGCAAAAAGTAAAATAAATACAATTTTGGACAATTATAAAGGATTCTAATACAAACCTAAATGTGCAATAAAATACTGGGTAATCCATTTAAAAAAATACAACTTTTTCTAATCACACTTTTTGGGCCACCCTGTATATCGAAAAATATTTTCCTAAAATGCACCCTATAATACAGTATAAGTCTGCATATGAATGACATTCCTAACTTAATTCGTATGGGAGCTATAGAAGCCTGACGCACTATCGCAGGACCCTGTATACCAGTATGAGAGCTAAACTATTCTAACTTTTGATTTACTGTAGGTATAGGCTTTGAAACATACAATTAAAAATAAAGTTTGGCTATTCGCAGATGGAGATCCTTGACAAGTAAACTAATAGTTATTTACGATATAAGTGTTGTAAAGATTCATATTACAACACGAGATGTTAAAGGTGTCAAACGAGGCGTCAGCCGAGTTTAATAAAACATCGAGTGTAGTAATATGAATTTACAACAAGAATATTGTACAAAATTTTATCTACTTTCATCTATGAATCAAAATATTTGGCAAAAGGCATTTTTAAAAATAAAAATGCACCTGCTATTAATTTTACTAATCAAGTTTTTTATGTTACCTTTCGCATAGTTACTGTTTCGCATGGTTACTGTCGAAAATTTGTCAAACAAATTCAAAAATATAAAAAGCGTTTTTAAAATGAGCGATTCTGATGGAAGTTTACTCTCTGATATAGAAGCAGCGGCAAACGAAGCAATCTCAAGTTTAGTTCCGACAAAATCCTGGGCGCGGAATGAGTTGGAGTATCACAAGTTTGAAGACTGGTGCAAAGCTAACAAAATAAAGGAGGTGTCTGAGAAAATCATTTTGGGTTATTTTTCCGTAAAGCAACGCTCCCAGAAACCATCTACACTATGAACTCACTACTCAATGTTGAGAACTATGATTTCAGTCAAGAAAAATCAAGATATAAGCAGTTTTTCTTAACTAATCGCATTTTTGAAAAGAAGTTCAGAGGGTTACAAGGCAAAAAGTCCAAAGTTTTCACAAAGGAAGACGTATGTAAGTTTCTTAGTACTGCAGATGATGAAACATATTTACTTATGAAGGTTGTTATGATAATCGGCATTTTTGGGGCTTGTCGGCGCGAAGAACTAGCTAAGTTAATGTAGGATCATATTAAACACAATGATTTGTATTTTTAAAAATTGTGATACCATTCTCGAAAACCAAAATTATGCGAGAATTTGTTATAAAAGAAGGAAATGTGACAGGTGTCAACTGTATAAGTATTTTTCGAAAGTATGCTAAACTTCGTCCTCTTAATGCAACTCACCATGCGGTATTTTGTATTCTATGGAAAAGGAAAATGCACCTCCCAGCCTGTCGGAATTAATAGTTTTGGAAGTATACCAAAAAAGATTGTAACAAAACTTGGATTGAATAATCCCGAAAGATACAGTGGACATTGTTTTAGGAGGTCCTCAGCCACCATTCTAGTTCATGGTGGAGCAGATATGCAGATGTTAAAGCGTCATGGGGACTGGAAATCCTCTTTTACGGCAGAGGCTACGTTGAGAATTCTTTAGAAAATAAGAAACAAATAACAAAGAAGATCATGGGGTCAGAGACGGATTTAATGATTGGAAATTTGAACGTAAAGGGCTAAATTACATCCACTTCTGGTATACAAATTTCTATTTGTAAAAAGTGTATTATTAATGTTTATAATAAACCTTAAGTGTTATATTTTAATTAATAATTGGTAATTAATTTTATAATTGTTAATAATAAATAATTCTTTAAAAAAGTGTGGTTTTATTTAACAGCAAAATTTTAATAAAACTGTTTTTCCATTACAGCACTAAAGCTGTAAATGCATCTATTACGGCACTAGTGCTGTAATAGATGCCCTTACAAAACGATTTACAGAACTGTAAAATTCATATTATTAAATGAAAGTAGATAAAAAAATATTTTGTTTAATTTAACCGTTTCTCTCTTAAAAAGTCAAAGATCCCCGAACCCGTAACAGCCGTTATATGTAAATTCGCTAAAAAAAAACAACCAAATTAAGTTCTCCTCGAGTTAGCCTTTGTTTCTAATTATTACCAAAACCATCTAATGAAACACAAGAATTGCAAATGAACACGCAACTTTAAAACAAAAGATCGTACCGCATAATGCACATGGTGTGCCTTGAAAGCCAGTCTTACGTTGTCAAGGTGTATAATTAATTTACAACATAACATAACTGTGATTTCCGCGACCTTAAACTTTTCTGGGTCTCAAAGAAAGTATAATCAAAATAATAATAAAGTGAGTTTTTGTCGCCGTACCGTTATTTATGGTAATTCTAACAAAAAGTCAAGTAGTGTAAGTACTTCTCACAAGAGTAGTATTATTAGTTTTGTCGTTTCAGGAGTTACGGCCTTCGAGATACCGACCACCAATGAATAGAAAGGCGCCTTAAAACATTTTACAATACACCCGTTTAAAATAGTATTGACTTAGCTTGACTTAACTTCGACACCAACAACACACCAAACCTACTTAATATTACCGTCATAGTTAAAAAAATATAAAAATATTAACTTATATCGGGTTGTACAAAGAATTTTAACAATAATTAACTAATCAGCAAGTTTTACTGTGCCATACATGACTTTGGCAGAACTAATATCGTCAAAATCATACTGGCCCGGTTACCTCAATTTTTATTTTACTAATCAGACACCTTTGATTGTAAGTTCGTAAAGCCTGTCAATGTCAGTTATGTCACAGTCAAACTTGCTGGTTAGATAATTATTTTTAAAAATCTTTGTGCAACCTAACATTAATATAATATATTAATATTCTTGAACGGCAGTAGATTCTTGGTTTTGCAGTCTATTTGTTTTGAATCACTACGTACTGGTAAGCCTCTCCAGTCGTCCTCAGGTAAATTGTTATTGCTCCAAAAGAGATACCAATATTGGACATTATTAGCGTCTTCGACTCAACAGCCATAGAAGAAACATAAGCGGAAGAATTTGGATGGAAGGTTAGAAACATTCTACAAAAATCAAGACCTCCAAAACTAAGGAGGAAATAATCGCTCTTACAAAACTTCGTAATGATCCGAGTATTAAAATTCTACCAGCCGACAAAGAAAACGTCATCATGGATATTCAGACATACGACAAAAAAATCAAAGAAGTCGTGCAAAAATGAAATTACACTCTCATTTCGAAGAATCCGACCGGCATAATCGAGGAAAGAGTCTACCAAACACTTAAGAAATTTGAGCGATACATATCAGAAAGGACGCGGAGACGCCCGACACCACACCACAGTAAACCACACCTCTAGGGCTTGCCAAAAATACACATACCTTAAGACGACTGGAGCTTGAGATACTTACTAGTTGAAACGTAGTGATTCAAAACGAATAAAGACAATGCAAGTCCAAAGTTCTACCGCCGTTCAAGAAACGTCATTGTCTCCAACCTTTAAACGGATATTAATATTCATTCACAAGATTTGTACACCAAAATTCCTTCGCAGTTTACCCCGCGGTAACTTCTAAAATAAAAAAAAAACATCCCTTCTCAATACTTTTTGCCATCCAACCGCCATATTGGTTTGGATTCCCTAATTCTACTATTTTGACAGATAAATCCATTGAACCCTATTTGATTCTTCAAAAATATATAGGAGTTCTATATGAAATAAAGAAGTTAGTATTCTTTCTGACTAACCCTGTGAAAAAACAGATAGGGGTTCGTCCTTCCTAGGTGTGCCCTGTATTAAAACTTTTAAGGTAAAAAGTGATTATTTTATTTAAATATTTTAAGAAATATTCCGCTTCTCGTTATTAACATGTCGACATCGAAAGTCAAATGCTAAAACTCACTAACACCTAAGGCTGACTCACACATCGAAAATGTTACCCAGTTGAAATGCCGTTGATCTTATTGGCGTTAAAGATATTACTTCAAATTTATTGTTGGGCACAACAATGCCATTTGTGTGTTTTTTATACTTAATTTGGTTTTATTTTCTATCATATTTAATCTTAATCAATAACGGTGCAAATATGGAGTGATATTAAACCTTGTAATCGGTTTCTAAGGTATTAAAATATTTTAATATAGTTCCGTGGCAGAACCCATATATACGCAAGGGCGGATTTAACCTTTTTGTCATGTTAATGCTATCGAGAAAAATATTTAGGGGAAGTCCTATTCATTATCAAAAAATGATCATACAGGTATTATGTATGCGCTCGAGTATCGAAATTTTTGCAGCCTCTCCGCCGTGACAATCAAATATTGTTAGTTGATCCGGAATTTTTTCGCGGCAATCGAAAAAGCACCAACGTATAGCAGGATGCTGGAGAGCAAGCCTCAAACCTTCAGTTTGGCAACTCAGCACATCTAAAAAACTTCACAGCTACCGCCAAGCTTTTTACCAAAGTGGCGGCTAGTCAGGTAAAGAAGAAAAGAAAAACAGGAGGAAAGTTTTTCGACAATATTAAATATTAATGTACCAATACAGATCATTTTAGCACTTAAAAAATAATTATATTCGAATTAATAATATTAATTCAATTCGAATGTAGGTATGCATGATAGGGCCACGGTTAACTCCGATGAACAATAATTATAAACACTCGTGCATTTTGACGCGCCCCAGCCGACCGTATCCGTTAGCTCATAGCAAGTGAAGACCCAACGCAAAACATGGCTTTGATATTCACCGTTGCTATGGTTATGTGACGTCAGTCACGCAAACAGCATGTTGCATAATGCATGATGCATTATGATGAAGGGCAATTTAAAAATAGATCAGTCGTATGCACCATTGTTTTAGAATTGTTTCGTCTAACCTTAAGGTATTTATTTTGAGGCTTCGCGAAACATACGGCTATATATACAGGGTGATTCACGTTGAGTGGCCTATTAGAAAATCTCGGAAACGAGTAAACTTATCTTTCTAAAAATTTGATAGCAGGTATAATTGGCTTTGAGCTTTTGAAACATTATCTTTTGAGGTCTTTGTTACTTCCGGTTATACCGGAACTTAATGCCAACTTTTCTATTTCAAATGGAACACCCTGTATATTTTAGCATTTTTGATTACCTTATGAAAATCTGAATAACTTTTGTTAATATTAATCTATTCCTATCTCTAACCGTTTTTGAGATATGAATTATAAAAGGATTTTTTTGTGTAAAAACGCTCCGAGAAGAAAGTTTAGTAATTCTGAAACTAATAAAGGTAAACATTTTAAATTTTGTAAGCTTTCAAGTAATACATAGATCTTTAGTTTAAATTACTTAGGTTTCACATTTTTTATACAGGGAGTTCTTAAAATTGTGCCAATGTTTCCATTTAAATAAAGGTGTAAAGGTCAATTTTTGCAAATGGGACACCCTATTTTTTAGCTTACTAACGCGTAGAGAATTAAATTTAATTCTTAATGCCTTCTTAATGCCTTATATGTTACAATCCACATTTTTAGTCGTTTTGGAAATTATGAGCAATTTAAATAAAAAATCTTAAAATTTCTGTTTGTGTTAATGCGACATTATTTTTCAAAAGAAGGCTTCGACTGGGATTTTCGTTTGACTTTGACCTTTGTGACCATTTGCTATTAAGCGCCTATGTTCGTTGCTTAGCTATTTCCAATTTTCAAAGTCAATCGAAAATCCCAGTCGAGGCCTTCTTTTGAAAAATAATGTCGCATTAACACAAACAGAAATTTTAAGATTTTTTATTTAAATTGCTCATAATTTCCAGAACGACTAAAAATGTGGATTGTAACATATAAGGCATTTAGATAGGAAATTTAATTCTCTACACGTTAGTAAGCTAAAAAATAGGGTGTTCCATTTGCAAAAATTGACTTATGCACATTTATTTAAATGGAAACATTGGCACAATTTTAAGAACTCCCTGTATAAAAAACGTGAAACCTAAGTAATTTAAACTAAAGAGCTATGTGGTACTTGCAAGAGTGCAAAATTTTAAATGTTTACCTTTATTAGTTCTAGAGTTACTAAACTTTCTTCTCGGAGCGTTTTTACACAAAAAAATTATTTTATAATTCATATCTCAAAAACGGTTAGAGATAGGAATAGATTAATATTAACAAAAGTTATTTAGATTTTAATAAGGTAATCAAAAATGCTAAAATATACAGGGTGTTCTATTTGAAATAGCAAAGTTGGCATTAACTTCCGGTATAACCGGAAGTAACAAAAACCTCAAAAGATAATGTTTTAAAAGCTCAAAGCCAATTATGCCTGCTATTAAATTTTTAGAAAGATAAGTTTACTCGTTGCCGAGATTTTCTAATAGGCCACTCAACGTGAATCACCCTGTATATCGTTTTTACGTGATTTACTGTGTGATTAAAAAGTTTTGTTTTTATTTTTCAGTTAATTCAGTAGTGTAGGTACCTACTTAGTTGTTTGTTTTTAAAATGAACCCAATTAATGACATAGTTTGTAATTTGTTGGAAACTCCATTTAGTCGTTGAACAGATGAGGATAAGAGAGACGTTTTGTTACACGGGTTTTGAGTCAATATTTGTTTAAGTACCCGCACTATACCTAGCTCTTCACCATTTTTTAAGATCGCGAGCCGCCACTGCAAACAATGAGATAATCAGTAGAGCTTATGTTTTACCTTTCTACACGTGTATTTTCTTTTCGTGAAGGTACGGGTGTGCATAAATATAAGGTCTGATTGATTGCGTACAATTAGTTAGTTTAAAATGAATATAAATAGTGTTAACAGTGTATTAATTTTTCAATCCCTTCTTTGGAAGACAAGCTAAAAATTAAGGAGTTAGGCAGGCCGTAACCCGATCTAAAGTTGACAGTTCGTGAACGAAAAGCAGATAACAGAACCATGTGTAAAAACACTTGTGCAAAACATAACTGAACGAATTGAGCAAGTATAGGTATAAAAGATCTTCATCATCTTCCTCAAAAATAACGGAAATCGTATTTCTCAATTGAAAGAAATTTAGTGACAACAGAGGGCAAAAAATGGGTTTATTGTAAATGTGGTGATAAACTTATAAAATACTACCAACTACCATCACAATAAGAATTATAACCACTAATTAATTATATTAATATCAATATTTAAACCTTAATTTATTTATATATTTGTACATTATGTATATTATGGAAATTATTACCCAGTTTAACTGTAGACAATCGGCCTTTTGCTGTAAAATGTAAGCGTTTAATTTTATTCTTAATGTCATTTTGTGTTTTTTGACATTAAATTTGATTTTTCTTTTTTTCACATTTAATCTCGATTAATAACCATACAAATATGGAGTGGCTTTAAAATTTAAAACCAGGTTATTATTTTAATTTATTAGAGTATTTTGACATAATTCCATAATAAAATATACATGCAAGGTTTTCTAGTATTTAAAATAATAGCACACCAGTAACTTAACACTAGATTCAGGCCCAAAACTGTAGGTCCCTATCGCGATGGCAAAAGTACATCCAGGCCATGGTGTTGTTACCTAAACCAGCCAATTAAAGGTGCTTTACGTGAGGCGCGTTGGCGGGGTCTTGAAATCGCAGAGAGAGTTGCTTTTCTAACCGCATTCTAAAATTGTTGTGTTAGGGCCAAAATTATTTCTTTTTTAATTGGATTTTGATAATGGAAAATATTGTATCACTACCGGTGCCGTCGCCGAATAAAGAATTTGAAGTATACTTAGTTATAATAATACATTTATTATTTCCACAAAAAAGAAAGGTAAATTACATAATGTTTTTGATAAACTATTTTTTCCATCGTTGTTTAGTCATGTTTACCACCTGGTTAGGAAACAAACATTACCACTAAAAATATAGTAGACGGCGAGGATAAATTAAATGCGCCAATAAAGAAGAGTTTGGTAGATGGTTAATAGAATTTGAAAATTTGACAAATGCATTGTATACTATCAATTGTACTGACATTGAGGATAGCGTACGAGCCAAATTCAAACAACGACTAAGGTAATATGATTACTTTTCTATTTATCATTTTTCGCTAGCCATCTCTTTTCCTAAAGAGATGGCTAGCGAAAAATGATTATTTCCTAATAATCTACCGTTTCCGCCACCTGAATAAAGTACGCCACATCCGCAAAATAAATTTAAATACCGCGCCAAATAAACTCCTCCCTCAGGCTTGACGTAAAGCACTTTTAATTGGCTGGTTTGAGAGAACAAGAATGGCTACCCCATGAGATTGATTGACACAATATTGAAAAATCGCAAGAATCGGCCAAACGCACATAAGGCTGAGAAAGAGATACAACCAATACTCAGACAACAATACAACATCAACACAGGTGAGACCACTCGAAGTAATAAAATACTGTGGCAAATAAAAACATAATTTAAAAAAAAGTAACGATTAAAGAACATAAGAACAATAGTCAATAAGGAGAAACCAAAAAATCAGGTGCAGCTGACCACGCCTGGACGCACGGCCATCATATTATGTGGACAGAAGCCAGAATCCTGCAAAAAGAACCGCACTGGAGGAAGAGGAAGTTTAAGGAAGCTGCTACCATACAACAAAATCCAGGTTGTTTGAGTAAGCCTTCATTAGATATGAAAAACGTTTGGAAACCTTTGTTAAGTAAATGTAATCTTAGAATAAGAACACGTAAGAGTTAAACCACCAGTCATCGCATCGGCTGCATCTACCTAGTATAAATAGAGCTATAGTTACCATACTTATTTAGTATTCACCTGAAGACGACTGGAGATGCTTACCAGTTGAAACTTAGTGATTTAAAACAAATAAAGACAATGAAAGTCCAAAACTTTACTGCCGTTCAAGAAACGTCATTGTCTCTAATCTTTAAACAGACTTAAGTTCCATAACGCAATCGCGGCCTGGATGTACTCTTGCATCGCGACGAGGCTGGAAACCACTGGCGCGCTGTTCCGTGACAGTAATGGCCCGGGAAAAAAAATTATGCCCCGATGGAGCATGGAATTGACCCAATACTCATTACTCATTATTTTTAATCGTCAAGACAGAAAATATTGTTTGCGATGAATCATAACGATTGCATGGATCATATTAGGAAACTGGTTTTTAATTTAAATACCAGTGAGAACATCGCTTGAGACACTTAAATTTTGATTGCATTTAGAATGGGCCCGTTCGTATATTTTAAAACTAACGTGCCTTAAGACGCCCAATCGACTATTATTATTTATATCAGTAGCGTATTTACAAAATTCGCCTGAGCGGGCCTAACGATGCGGAAAAGTGGCATAGCCCGCAGGCTAAAATTTTAGGGGCCACGTCCAAATTTTCACCAAAAATTACCCAACTACCTTTTTGTAAATTAAGTTATTTATTTTATTTTTTAAAACTCGTTAAACTCAATTACATACGCATTGTAATATGCTGTTTTTTGACCTTCTTGGATTTAATGTAGTTCATACCTCCATAATAGGGCGGAGATGTTAAAATAACCTTTCAAATTATTTTTGGGCTAGATCAGCGTTTAGAGGCGCCAAAGGATTTTTTTTAAATCGAAAATTTTCGTAAAAATTAATTTTTTTACTGCGAATCTAATTTCTTCGGTCTGGGCACTTTAATGCTGGTAGAATTTCTAATAAAGGGTAAGAGATTGCCTTTTGTAATTTTTTCTATCTACATATTTATATTTTGAATACTTTGAGTGACTTCAAAACTTAAATCTGGGAGACGGTCTTTGGCACACTACTTAGTTAAAGTAGCTGAGCATCATTTAGCTGCTATTCCGTTTTGAAAATTAAAGAAAAAAATCGCTAAATATAACTTCCCGCCACCCTACTCTACAGGGTGATTTCTAAGTTGATACTTCTTCTTCAGCTGTATACAGCGTGATCAGTTAAAGGTACGGAGCGGCCATATCTCGGAAACTACTGGGCATAGAAATTCAAGGGGAAAAAATGATAACTAAAGTGGCCATGAGAAAATCCAGAAAATAATTTTTAAGTTCCGCATTTTGCCGCAAGAGGGCGTAATTGAAAAGTAAATTTTAAAATTTTACATATCTCCGAAAATACCACATTAAGGTATATCTTTGATAACACAAGCTTGGACAATTATCAATCATTTTGGTCCTATGCTCATTGGCGTACCGACTTTAATAAGAGGGGGGAAGCTGTTGAAAGTGTAATCATTTAAATCGCTGTAACTTTTAAACGACTTATCCGATTTTAGCAAACTAAAGACTAGTTGGAAGAGAAATGTATGCACTTTCACCAATCGTATTTAGTTGTCAATAATAGTTCTCAAAAAAATGCTAGAGGGCGCAATTTGTAATAACACATTTTTTGATTTTACTCCGAAAAAATAAATCATACGGTATAATTATGATACCATAATCGAAAAGTAGATGAAATTTGCTAGAAAAATATTAAAACCGCAGCTCGATATCTCCGTTCGTTTTAGCGTTATCGACAATAGAATAATTTTTTAAACTTTAAATGAAGAAGCGAGTGGGACGCCACTGATATTATTCCATGTGGATATTATTTCCGATTAGCCTGGTCAATTCTGCATAAAAATGATCTCTTGCGTTTTTCTCTTCAGGTACACCGTTCTTAATTAAAATAATTAAATGGGCGCAAGCATGCCTATTAAATGGAGGTGGTCATTTCCAACAATTTTATAAAACAAAATTTTTCATTATGATTGTTAATAATAACTAGTAGAGCTAATAATATTATAGAAGGCATTAAAATAAAGAACATTTTCAAATACCTTTTTTCAAAACACTTAAAAATGGGCCAGATACAGAAGTAAAAAATCTAAGTGCGGGCCTGGTCATCAAACCGTAGCCTGCTATACTTGTTGTTTGTCTTATCTCTTTAGTCATGTAATTTACGGGTCGGTGGTGAGTTATTTTGCAATCCGCTGCAGTGTGTTTTTCTGAAGCAAGTTAATTTTAAATTGGTGACACGTGAAAATGATAAAGTTTGAAAACAATAAACTAGTAGATATGGTGCTAATTTACGGTGAGTGTCGTCAAACTGCTGCTGCTTCAAGATTATACGCAGAACGCTTTCCCTTGCGGGCTCATCCTACACCCAGAAGTTTTCTTAATGTTATTTAACGGGCAAGTTAGGCAGGACCGTATTTGATCCATAGTGTAATAAATGAATAAAAGTATATATAAGTTATTTTTGAGTTTTTTGAAAAAAGGTATTTAAAAATGTTGTTTATTTTAATACCTTTTATACACAGTTAAAAAAGAAGTATCAACTTAGGAATCACCCTGTATAATTGAGCATTTTTTGCCTTTAGCGCGCTTTTGAACCGATGAGGACTCTTAAACATAATGAATAATATTAAAACATCTGTAATGTACACCTACAACAACGGTTCTTTAATCGATGATCAACCTGTTTATTTTGACTAAAATATTAAATATTGACATACTTATAATAATTCAGAAAGTTTCATTTTGCATATTTCAGAGTCAATAAACAAAAATTATAAAAGTGATGCTCAACGACTCAAAAACATAATAGACCAATAATTTCATTCATAAAAGTCATTTTGTATAGCACCTACAACCTACAACTAACTATTTATTAGAGGAGATTATATACAGGGTGTTACAAATTTGACGCCCATCATTGAAATTTCGTAAACGGTAGAAAATACGACAACACAAACACAGGTTAAATTGGGGCAAAGTTGCACAATTTGGAAACGGCTAAGAAGCCGTTGACAAATTTGGAAAATTCTGAATACTTCCGAGGATACCCGAAAATTCTGGTTTCTATTTTTATTTTTTTTCCGGTTTTATTTAAAGAGATGGCCAAAATCCACCTTTTTTCGGAATTTAAATCATTAGAATTCTATTCTAGTCTAGTAAAAAAAGAACGCATACAGACATACTAACTCTGCTAAAAATATTAGTTAAGTAAAGGAATGGTTTTTTAATTTTTAGTACAAATTAAGTCACAACTCTAGAAACTGACTACCGTTATACATAAAACATTTATGTTATACATTAAACATGGATGGCCCGGTAACGCTTGTTAGGTTTCCTTAATTAACCAGTAAAAGTACTTATTCTAACATATATTTACACTAAAATTGCCGAGTAGAGTGTACTCATGTATACGCTTGTAATTTATTTCTTTCGCAATCGAAATAACAAAACAAAAAACGTGTGTTTTAATAAAAATGAAAGTCCAGAACTGATTTAATATACCTTGCCCTGAAAAATTAACGGTATTATGTTGTAATTGCCTGTAAGATTATTTTAATTATTGCCGTAATAAGTCGACCTATGATATTGTCAGTAATATCATATTTACGCGAAATAAATTGTTTATAAACAACTTATTTTATAAATTCGTTGAAAACTAACAGTTTATAATTTACAACAATTAGGAAAATATCATTTTCTTAGGAAAAACACACTTGTACTACTTTCTGGGTACAGAGTGTCCGGTTAATTATGGGGTTCTACTTAAAAGAGAGTTGCATTTCAACTTATTTCAGCCAGCTTTATATTTTGTTGGGATCTAATATAATTAATTTTATTTATGATAGAATAAAACCGAAAACCCTTCATGCTATCTAATCAAAATAATAGATTAATCAAAAAAATCGATTAATCCGAATAAACGAATAATCGAAAAAAATTGACTAATCGATTAATCCATAACACTCAATTAAACGAAAAAATCGATTAATTAAAAAGTCGAATAAACGAAAACATCGATTAAAACTAAAAAAATCGATTAATTTTTAAAAAATCGAATAATCTAACAAGTCAGCATTTCAAGCATTGAATTAAATTATATTTTTAAGTAGATTCGACCGAGTCCATGGTAAATTGCGCGAGTTCTTGAAGTGAATTACAACAAATTATAGAATTTTTTTTCACCAAATAAAAAGGTGGTATCTACAGGGTGGCACATTAGTGCGAGGAAGTCCAATATATTAGTATATAGTGACAAATATTATACATAAAAGCTATATGATCCGTTGAGACGCATATTTTAAAAATAGTTTCAGATATACAGGGTGACCCAAAAAAGCAGAGGGGCAAAAAGGTAAGTTTTTTTAAATGGCTACCCCTATTTTTTATTAGGGAATTGAATTCCGCATAAAATTCAGCATATACTAAAATATTTTAATTTGGTGTTCGTTGCGGCGTTGCCACGCTATTTATAATTTACTAAAAAATCCAAGAAAAACCACCTATCTAAAACTCCTTAAAAAAAATAGCTGATTTAAATTTTCTAAAATATGGTTACGGTTTTGTATACCCGAGGGATGGTAGAATGATCTTATTAAAGAAGTCTGACCATAATTTATACAGGGTAATTTTTACGGAGGGGCCAATAGTGCTATATTTAAAGTATCAAATCTTCATTTTTTTAAATGGGACACTCTGTGTATTAATGGGTCATGTAATTAAGTATTTTATGCCCTCTATATTTGCAATTAAAACTCATGTCCCAAAATCTACCGTTTAATCACAATTTTGGATTTTATTTGAAAATTCAAAGAAGCTTAATTTTTTTTTTTGGTAGGCCGTGACTCAAGAAAAAAGCGGATATTATCACATGTCAAAATAATTTTTTAAGAATACAATGATTAATATTTAATTTTAAATATGTAATATTGACGATTTCACGATTAAGAAATTACAATGAATTTTTTTAAAGAAGAACTTGTTGATATGGTTTTTATATTAGGCGCCAATGACAAGAATTGTTTATTAGCCACTGGGCCTTATTATGAGTCCTTGGACTTCTTCTTATGGGGTTATGTTAAAGAACAAATGCTTAGAATTTCTTCGACAACTATAGAAGATATGAAACAACGTATAACGGAAGTTTTTATAAACATTGATAACAATGTACTATAAGAAGTCAGTCGATCTTTTGAGGAAAGTATACAAGCATGTTTAAATAACAATGGTGGATATTTCAAAAATTTATTATAGTTTTTATTTTAAATACCCACGTATGTGTCTATTTTTTTTGTGTTTCTAACATTTTTCTGTTTTTTTTTATTTGTCTTTTATGTTGTCATAATATTTATAAATGATATAAAATGGTAGGTATATTATCATTTCCTACTTTTGAAACTGAAATCATATTAAAATTAGTGTCAAAAAGTAATTAAAACATTATTTTGACATGTGATAATATCCGCTTTTGTTTGAGTCACGGCCTACCAAAAAAAAAATAAAGCTTATTTTGAATTTTCAAATAAAATCCAAAATTGTGACAAAACCGTAGATTTTGGGACATGAGTTATAATTGCAAATATAGAGGGCATAAAATACTTAATAACATGACCCATTAATATACAGAGTGTCACATTTAAAAAAATGAAGATTTGATACTTTAAATATAGCAATATTGGCACCTCCGTAAAAATTACCCTGTATAAATTATGGTCAGATTTCTTTAATAAGATCATTCTACCATCCCTCGGGTATACAAAACCGTAACCATATTTTAGAAAATTTAAATCAGCTATTTTTTTAAGGAGTTTTATATAGGTGGTTTTTCTTGGATTTTTAAGTAAATTATAAATAGCGTGGCAACGCCGTAACGAATATCAAATTAAAATATTCTAGTATATGCTGAATTTTATGCGGAATTCAGTTCCCTAATAAAAAATAGGGGTAGCCATTTAAAAAAACTTACCTTCTTGCCCCTCTGCTTTTTTGGGTCACCCTGTATATCTGAAAATATTTTTAAAATATGCGTCTTAACGGATCATATAGCTTTTATGTGTAATATTTGTCACTAGTTCTGTTGACAACTGATATATTGGACTTCCTCGCACTAACGGGCCACCCTGTATGTGGGTGTCATGCAGGAAAGAAAAACCGAGAAAAAGACATAAGCCAATGAAAATCTTTTAAAAAATTACTAGTTAATTGTATTGTAAAAAGATTGAAAATTATTTTTTTTTAATACAAATAACTTTCTCAGATTCTCCAATATCTGTAGAGTCCAAATTTTTTAAATCCATTAATAAACATGGACAGGATTCGGTTCAAGAGAATGCATGTGTTTAATATATATAGATATAATTTCGTATGAAACTGGTGACATTGGAGAAGAATTTAGAAATATTATTCGGATCCCGTAAGCAAAATATTTAGTTTTTTTTTTTTAATTCGCACTTAAATGTTTTAAATTTTTATTTTTGTACCTAAAAGGCAAGGGCCTGTCGACATATTAAGCACCGGTTCCCGCAGATCACCGAAGTCAAGCGGTGTCGAGCGCGGTTAGTACTAGGGCGGGTGACCGCTTGGGAACACGGCGTGCTCTTGCCTCAGGGAAAAGTGTAAAATGAATTGACACCTAGCCATCCTATTCACGCCGGACAGGCCGGATGAGATCGGATATCTCGTAGGATGAAGGTGCCGTTTCACACTCCCCAGTCGGTAGATCACATTTGTGGTCGATGACCGGTTCAAGATGGCCTACGTAGTCGGCGAACCGAAAAAAAAAAATTTTTGTACCTAATTGTTCAGATGATGTAATACTCGAAACGTAATAAATAGGGTTGAGCATCCGTAACCTTCCTTGGCTATTTGCAGAAGGATAAAAAGAGTACTTTTCCTAAATACAAAATTAATCACTTACCATCTTTTTTAGCGCTTTTCGTAGGTGCACTAGTCGCGGGCAGTTTCGGCGTGCGCATGCTCAGTCTCCCACTGTCCGTCCGCGAAAACTGCGTCACAGGTTTGGCCGGCGTCTTAACGGGGACGCTGTGGGGCTTCGTTACAGTCTTAGGAATATCCTTTGGGGCTGGGGGCGGCGTCCCTCTTTTACTTATATTGAGCATGTAACGACTTTGTACCTGAAATAAAGATTAGATGGAGAATTCTTAAAGGGGATTTTTACTGTGATGGTCCTATTTTCATCGTTTCTTTACGATATTTTTCTGGGGATAATAAGACAAATGCAGAAAAATAAGTTTTTAATTCTTTTTATTAAAGATCAGATGTACCAAAAAAAAATTTCAACCCCCAAAAAATGAAAAACTTGAGGGTGCTACAGGGTGCTGAAGTTACCCCCTCAAAAAAAACGTAACTTGCTGGCGGAATTCAAATAAATTTTTCTATTCATGACAAAAATTAAATTGACCCAGATTCTTCAATTGTAAGCATGTAGTTATAGCCCCCACTAGAATCAGGTCAAAACTCGAGTAACTGTTAAAGTGGCGCAAAATTTAAATTTTTTTTTTGAAAATTTACCATTTTTTTGTATTTTAAGGGCCGTAACATTTTCTGTAAT
Organism: Polydrusus cervinus; assembly: GCA_935413205.1. Classification (NCBI taxonomy): domain Eukaryota; kingdom Metazoa; phylum Arthropoda; class Insecta; order Coleoptera; family Curculionidae; genus Polydrusus; species Polydrusus cervinus. Next base: position 44,061,699 of record OW284516.1, on the reverse strand, counting down.
ATCGCAAAATACTTGATTCTAGAGGGGGCTATAACCACTTGTATTCTGAGCATTTTAAGACCAAAATCATTAAATTCTGATACATTTAACATACCGAAGTACTTTCCGCCAGCGCGAAAAACAGTGTTTCGAGAAAAATAACTTTAAAGTTTCAACGATCGCAGGCGACATCTAATTATTTTTCTTTACCTAAACTAATTTTTTATTTACTTTAAATTATTATATTTAGAAAATGTAACTTGTTACGTTCCAAAAAGACCTAAAATATAATTTATTGTTTGAGACACTGCTCAAGAGGTTTTATTGCTTAGCGGACTTCATACAACGAACCTACATTTACAAAATAAATACTTTTAAAATTTAAAAAAAAAAAAAACGTTTTATGTGCCTTTGAACATAGAACTATTTGAAAAATCACACCCCTAATACTTATCTGTGGAGGATAAGCCAATAATTGTAAACATTTTGTTGGCAATCAAACGGATTTAGGGTAGTTTGCGATATTACATAGAAATGATTTATAAAAAATCTCAATTTTGACCCAATAAGCACTTAGAACGTTTCGAATTTCCAGTCTTTAATTAGATTTTTTATTTTAGAATTAAGTATAAAAATAATTAGAAAATTATTTTAAGACAATAGAAGTATACAGGGTGTTATGGAATTGCCCAAGTTATATTTAAATGGGTGACTCCTTAGGTGTCCTAGAAAAACACTCCATGGTTTGTTTTTTTTTAAATCAACCATCGAAAAAGTGGGGTAAGGACCCCTAAAATCAGCCCGACGCCAATGAATAAAAGCCATGAACTTCTCAATGTAAAAGAGTGAGAGATACAGGGAGAAGCATAGCCTGCAAGGGAGAGAGATGGGTGTCACAACGTTGCCAAATATCAAACTGTCAAAATCAGGTGTTCAATAAAGAAAACATATGGTTTTTAGAAGAACTTACAGCATCAGCTGTTTGTGTTTAGTAAACAAAAAATTGTTTTTAACCAGTTCACTTTTTAGCTAAATGAAAATAATAAAATAAGGAAATAAATACGGCATCATCATCAGCTTTGTCTCTTTTGACTTTTTACGATCGCATTTTTTCTCAAAAGAAGATGTTATTCCACGGAGAAAATTACAACCCCGCGTTTCACGGAGACAACTAGACGAAATAAAAACACGTTTTTACATAATACAAGACACGAAAAGGGTAGTTTTTGTTCCAAGATGACATTCTTGGTGCATTCGCATTGCTGGGTGACTTAATGCTTTTGACCATGCAAATTAAATTAGTGATGAGCGAGGTTCATCGATGTTTTGTTCCGCCAGTCCCTGGCGTGCTGAAACTCCGCCTCACCAAAGTCATTTCTAAATAAAAAGGTAGCGTCAAATATTAAAAGGCAGTGTCAAACATCGAAGGTTAAAAATCGATGCTTTCATCGTTGTTTGTGACTCTTATTATCGATGGCAAAATATCAAACATCAGTAAAAAACACCGATGTTTAGAAAACCATCGATACACATCGCCCATCACTAACGGCTTCCTTTGTAACTGTAGGTAATTGACAGCTTAAATGTGTTGGCGTTGTGGGAATAACAAAAGGTTTTGTCGGTTTTATTGCAGAAAAAAAAGAAATATGAACAAAAACAAGTGACGCCATATAAAGTAAATAGTTTAACAAAGAATTTTCAATGTGGACTTGCTTAAATAACGTGTTTTTGTTATGAAATAAGGGTTAGTTTTCGAAGTGTAAATCGCACATTCGATTTAAAAGAATTTGTTTATTTTATTATGATTTTTTTGCCAGTTTTTAAGGATTCTTGCTGAGGTATGTTTAATTTTAATTTCTAAAAAGTTTAAATATAACCTAATAACATAAGGTCAGTGAACTATTATTTAGTAGGTCACTGTCATGCAACATTGTAAAATCACTGACCTTCCTATTTTAGTTTGACAGTTCAAAATCAAAACAAACGCACGTGGGTAAGGCAGTGAAGGCGTCCGAGATCAAAAACACAAAAGGTGAATTTTCTCACTTATTAAAGCAAAGCGACATTTAAAAATATTTTTACTTCGAAAGTTATCATATCAAGATTTACACGTTCAAATATACCCGGAAAAATACATAACACCCTGTATAAGGCCTGAATTTCACGATGATAATTGTTGGCAATATAAAAAAAATGCTTGGTTAAACTTTTTCTAACAAACTAGAGAAAACGGTTTAAAATAAGAAGTAAAAGAATTTAAATCTTAATTACACAATGTCAAAACATTGTCCTTCATACTTTTTTTTTATTTTACAACATACCGTAAACAACAAGCGATTATATGGTAAAAATTGGTAAATTAATTTGTATGGTAAAAATTGGTAAATGAATAGGTACAAATGAAGAAATTGGGCAAATATTTTCTTTTAAACCGGCACAGCCAAAGTTATATTCTCTAAACTTATGGCTATAGCGTTTAAAATAATTATACAGTGACCGCCAGAAAGTGCGCATTAGGATGGAGTGAAGTTATACTTGGCGATTTCTTTCTTTAATGTTCAAAACACAATAGCTGCTAAAATATTGTAAACTTTTTAATTAAAAAGTGTACAGAAGATCGATATTCCAGATTTAAGTTTTAAGAAAAAGATTTTGAATAGTTGCTTTGAGAAATACTCTTAACTTTTCTCAAATATCAATCATTCTATTCTCAAAAATAGTACATTGTATACCTAGTAGGAAAAGCTGAACATTCCCAGACGACCATAAAGATTGTATGTCGAGGCGCAAGCCGAGACTGACAATACGGAGTCCGGGAATGTGGCTTTTTCTACGAGGTATAAGTACATTTTTCCGTAAATCGAAAATTTTTAAAAGGACATAACTTATTACAATCAACTTGTTAAAATTTTGAAATAAATATTATTAACTTTTTTCACAAATAAAGGATGCAATTCAATATTTATGTTGTAACTATGAAAACACAGTAACATTGAATTGTCAAGCTTAACACATTTTAGTTTACAAGTAGCCGTACAGAAATAATATTTCCTTACAGTACAATAATAAATATTTCCTAACAGTTACATTCCGCTGCCTAGCAATGACTAAGTGTAAGATAATATTGACTTTTTCTTTTAGAAATGTTATCAAAAATGTCAATATTTCCGATCGATTTTCGGAAAATTTATTTTTACGAAAATTTTATATTTTCAAAAATCTTGAGACATCTCTTAAGGTTGAGCTAACCCAAAAATATTTAGCTGTGGAAAATCCGCTAATTTTAACATTGAACTATTTTATTGTGGTGGTTACAGCTTTATGTTAGGTACTTACTCTACCTATTACAGCGCAGTGCCGTTCGTCTCAAATAAAAAAATTAATAAATTCCAAAACTCGTTATATTGCCAATTAAAGCTTTATAGCAGCATAAAAAGTGGTTTTGAAGGTTTAAATTGGTCGAAAAATGGCAATTTACACACCTATTAGTTCCTTAAATATTTAAATCTTTACTTATAAAATTACGAAAAAAATTGAGGGGACGGGAGGCACTTTCTTGTGTCATCCGGTATAAGAATATTTTATTCGTTAATATTGCATAAAAATAAAGTGGTAAATCAAAAATGTACAGGTATAACATAAACGCAGTTTTTTGAAGATAGATACAATAAAATCTTGAAAAATACTACGTAATATATAAATTAGTCTAAAATGTTGGGTTGCACGAAGATTTTTAACCATAATTAACTAACCAGCAAGTTTGACTGTGACATAAATGACACTGGCTTGCATTATTTACTCACAATCAAGGGTACCTGATTTTTCTTCTTTAGGAGAAGTATAGTTTATGTTGAGATAAATATTAGGAAATTCTGAGTGACTCCCTCATAGAGCTTAGTTAGATTATTAAAGACAGTGATGAAGAACTTCCATAGAAGTAGGGGAGAAAAATACTACTACAGATAAATACGGGAGAATGATTGATAAAGTGACGAAATAAGAAACGTTTTTATCTATAGAACCTGGTAGTATTTTTCTCCCCTACTTCTATGAGAGTTCATCACATTCTTTAATAATCTAACTTCCTCAAAGCTCTATGAGGGTGCGACTTACAATTTCCTAATATTTATCTCAACATAAACTATACTTCTCCTGAAGATGAACGTTTATACGTTCAAAACATGTAGAGTAAAATAAGGATTTCTTATTGAATATATCTTAGTAAAGGTTGACTACGACGGTTATTTGGCCGTTTTTTGGTTAAAGCAAAAAGGATACTACGAAACATTGATCAAAAAATGAAATGGCGAGAGCGTCACTAACGCCAACTCTTAAATTTAAAAAATAGCTTTCTTGAGCAAAATATTCTCATGTTGTTCTTAAAAAATATCTTGTTTCCTGAGGGAGCGGGTACAATTCCCCAATCCCCCACTTGAAGGTATACGTTATTAAACTATAATAGCTAACTGTTACTTACCTCGTTGGTTTTAACAGGTTTTCTGTCCACCGAAATCGCTCGTTCCGGTTTCTGTTCGGCAGGTTGAAACGACTTCCGACGCATCTCGGGAGTGTTCGGACACTTAAGCTTCGTCTGTTCATTGTCCAGTCGTGCTCGGCGTAAGCTAAAGGTTCTATTGCAGCGGGTATTAGAGATATTACCGAGATCTTTTCGTTTTTGTAAATTTTTGTCCACGTCTTCGTCGGAACTGGATTCTGTGTCCCCAAATTGACTTCTACAGATAAAAAAAAATGAGGCTAATATTTTTATTAACAAAAAATATAGGTTCGTTTTTGATTAGCCGGATCTACACCAGCCGAGGAACGCTCAGAGACATACAGGCCGCAGTCGACAACCAGAGCTTGACGGGAGCTAAGCAACAATTTAAATGCGGAGTTGCTAAACTTCTGGCGTGAACGAAACGAGTCAACGATACAGTAAAGTCCATTTTTGCCTTTATCTTAAGAATTATATAAAAAATCGAAATACAAAAGTTGTAAAGACCATTGAGGTGCACATTTTAAAATTATGCTGAAGTATACGGGGTGGCCCAAAAAAACGTGGCGAATATAACTTGGTTTTTTTTTATAAATTGCTCACACAGACTATTTGTCCATAAGCACACTTTGTATTGTATAATTATAGATATGTTGTGCAATCTAGTTTATGTATCATTGTTAAATATATCAAAATAAATAAATAAAATAGAACACCCTATATATTATATTACTTTTTGATTCCCCTCAAAATTCTACGCTTATTTTGTTAATGTCTTATGTCTAAATTCAATAGTTTTTGAGTAAACGTGAACGTTTAAAATGTGGCATTTTTAGACTTTGACAGGCTGTAACATTGGACCGGTTCATCTTAGAGAAAAATGGTTTTCACGTCCCTATCTTAGTTTTTTATTCTCTATGCAAAGAAATCGACCTCCGATTTACCATGTTAAACCAAAAAACCTGTTATAACGGTTTAACATGGTAAATCGGAGGTTGGTTTCTTTGGATAGAGATAGAGCGAGAATAAAAAACTAAGATAGGGAGGTGAAAACCATTTTTCTCTAAGATGAACCGTTCCAATGTTACAGCCTGTCAAAGTCAAAAAATGATATTTTAAACGTCAATATCTTAAAAACTACTGAAATTAGACACATATGACATTTACAACATAAGCGTAGAATTTTGTGGGGAATCAGAAAATAATACAATATATAGGGTGTTCCATTTAAAAAAAATTGTCAAAGACAGTTCTATGAGACACTTTGTATAATATTCTTTTATGTCAAAAAATGCACAATTAAAAATAAAAATTTACAGATTGATATTAATTTTATGCGGGACTCTTGGGAGACCCAGTATACATTTAGTCATAATAACTAAAAAAACTTAACTTAAATATAAACAACGTTTGCAATGTCAACACAATACTCGACTTTTAATTAATTTTTTTAATTTAAATTTTGGCGAAAATGTCAAAATAAAAGATATAATGGAACTGTCCTAAAGAGCACTATTTAAAAAAGACAAACATTTGATAAAAGTTGATAAGAGACCATTTTGGTATTCTGCTATTTTACTTGCAATTAATGTTTGCCTTTTTCTTATAGACTTATCCCGTATTCGAACTGGGTCATGGGGTTCGATGTGCACATCGCCAAAAAGTTTCTCCACTTTTGAACTCACGATTTATAACAAAATTAGAAGACTCCACAACTAAAAGAGGTTGTCCACGCTTACTGTATGAAATGACTGGTCCATGATTAAAATAATTTTTTCTCACTAAGAACTCGTCAAAGTTTTAACAGAAAATGTTGCAATTCAAAAAAGTTAGATTAAGTTATATCAAAATAATCAGCCCTAACCCACTTTAGAAGTAACATCCCTAAATATTCCAAGAAACCAATTATTAAATACTTAATTAGTATTTCGGTCCAGGTAATGATCAAAATTTTAGGCGGAGGCAAGTTTATGGGTCCCGGTCTCGGTCCCGGTAATGGTCAAAATATTAAGCCGAGGTGAGTTTAATTGTGGGATTTAGGTTAGTTACCTGCTCTGCGGCGACTTTAATTCCGACCCTTAAGATAAAGGAGGAAATGAACTTTACTCTATTGTTGTACATAACTAACTATAAAAAAGTTTACAACAATCAATTAACAAACCCTTCCCAATTCACTCTTAAATGTAGATTATTTTTCAAAATTTAAAAAAAAATAGAATCTTTATTTTAGATTTATTATTATGTATATTCACTTACCTATCAATTTTTTTATGCTCCGACGCACTAGATCTTCTATTGGTAATAAAATTAGGCTTAATACAAGCAGTAGATGAGCTTCTCTGTATACTATTATTCTGACTAAGATTTGGCGAATTGCACAGATTCGATTCCTTCTGATAACCACTTATATTCGTACTTTTCGTATTGTTTATCTGATTCCTATTCGAAAAACTACTGGACCTTCTTATTGGACTGTTGCTTGGAGAATTGTTTATCTTATTCACAACCTTAGTCTGTCTATATTGATTTAACAAGTTGCTATAAGTTTGATCAATAGGTTGTAAGTTCTTGTTTTGAAAATGCTCTAATTTATTATTAAGGGCTCTATCGTCCAAAGAGTTGTGTCGTATATGGGAAGCCCTTTGTTTTAATAAATGTGCGGTATTGTTAAGCTGCAAGCCATATTTCATTTCATAGTCGCTATCCTGATCACTGTCGATCGAAAGCTTATGCTGAAGCGAGTTTATGTAGTTCTGAGTTGGTTTCAAAATGAGTTCTGTGTCTAAATCGTCGTTGGATGCGGAAATACTGTTTCTACTTCTCGGACGGGATAGAGTGTGGATAGGTGATGGTATCTTTGAAGGGGAAGTTTTGCCAGTTGGAGTCGGTGGAAGACCAGTAGTAACTATAAAATTTTAAAAAATTTCAACATTATTTTCTTACGAACTTTCTTATGCAGTGTGTAAAATGTAGTGCAAGATCAAAAAAGTTTGCCGATACACACAGGTAGGTAAAACAATAGTAGTTTGTACAACAAGAGTGGATATGATGTCCATATCGCACGAGGAAGTAAATTGAGCACGACGCCGTAGGCGGAGTGCTCAAACTGAGCAATATGGACAATGTACTTGAGTTGTACAGTATATTTTTTCTACGACTTAACTTCCGAACTTCATGCTAAGAATTTTAAAAAATTATTATTTAAATTAGGCACCATATATATATAACTTGTCTTTTAAGTTGGCCATAAACTGAATAAAATAGTGTACATTACTCGTGTTAAAGTGATTATTCTAAAACTAGGAGAATTTCCGCCCTCGGCTGACGCCTCGTGCTAAATATCTCCTCGTTTGAAAAGTATCATATTATGTAATATACTTTTTATTAAATTGGCAACAAAGCTCACAATCAAACAAAACTCACAGTCGGAGCCCACTTAACAAAAACAATGTCTTATGAAATTAACACAAACAGAGATTTTAAGCTTTCTTTTAATTCCTTATAATACCAAAGCGACTAAAAATATGGATAGTGACTTATTAGACATTTAGATAAAAAACTTGATTATCTAGACTAGGGATGGCGAACCTTTATACATACATCTGCGTGCCATTTTTTCAATGAAATGTGGTCATGACGTGCCAACAAATAATCTTGACTTAGTAAATAATGGGAAACATAATTTTGTAGTCAACGACATAAGCGCAGGCCTAATTAATTTATTAACGCCATGTCCAAATTATTTTGTTGCGTGCCAGTACTGGCATCTGCCATCGGTCTGCCATCCCTGCTCTACACGTTTTGTGTGTGTGTGCAATTAGGTTTTATGGCTCTGGTTCTCTGTTCGAAATTTGACTTATGCACATTTATCTAAATCGGCACAATTTTGAAAAGCCCCGGTATTAAAAACATAAAATGTAAGTTATCGAATCTAAAGAATTATATTTTAGTTAAAAACTTACAAAATTTGAAATGTTCAGCTTTATTATATGTTTTTAAAATGGTTAGAGGTAGTTATAGACAGTGGCGTATTGAGTGGGGGGGGGGGGGGGCAGTCCGGCTGCCTTGGAGCTCAGGTCTAAAAGTCTAATTGCAACCTAATTTTTCGTCGCAAGCTTGGACTCTTAATTTAAATCTTTAATTCTTTGCTTAGATTACAAAGGTCTTGTAGGAAACGTTTAGTTTTTTAATTTTTCCTTCTACAAGTAATGTTTTATATAAAGATTAAGGTTTCAGACGCATATCGTTTTAGTTATTGATTTATGATGCAATTTTATAGGAAAACGAGTAAAAAGAATAATATTTCATAGTATTTTTCTATTATATACTTGTCTGTTCCGTTTTTCCTTTTTTAGAGCTATTTTAAACCAACAAAAATATAACCCAATGCAATAAAATATTTTTACAACAAAAACAGAAAACAATTAGGTATTTATTTTTAAACATAAAAATAAAGTAAAAATTGTAATTGAAACATTTTTTATAGAAGAAGTGTGATAATTTATAATAAAAAAAATTGTGCCCGAAGAAACGACGATGCTTTATTAGGAATATACAAAGGTATAGAGTATTTAAAAACCTAAGCATTTACACCAAAACTGCTCTTAGATCTACGGTCCTAAAATACATGATTTCTGAAAAACCATCAATTTTGGCGTGGTGAGCGATATTTACTTTATTTTTAATCATGAAAAACCGAGCTCGAAAAACGCTGGTTAGAATCATACATACGTCTTATGTTAAAATTTTGGATTAACAACAATCATATTTTTCACAAATATAAAAAATGTTTTTTTTAAATAAAGAGCGAGCTGAGAAAATCAAAAAAAAAGTAAAAGAAACATTTACAAAAACAAATTTAATCCAACCATGCAGAGGAGGAGAGGAAATAATTTAATTTTCGAAATTTGATATTAGTTAGGTGAATTTTAATCGAACTTTGGCAAATATCCGCTTTCTTCACTACGTCCAATATCATAAAATACAGTCCCGACTGTCTCTATCTCCATTGTTATTATTCCTTTTTTTAAATAAGGTACCTATCCAAAAATGCTAAAATATACAGTGTATTCTATTTGAAATAGCAAAATTGGCCATAAACTTCACTCATGTGAAGTTAGCGCCGTTTTTTTCCTGGATTTAATTTTTCTTGGGAGTTCTGAGTTCGTAAACAAATAGTTCTAGAGTTCCAGGCAAATAAATAAATAATGTAAAAAAAAAGGCGCTAATTTCACGCAGCGCCGTTTTTCTATTAAAAAGAGTTCTGAATGCATTTTTCGATAAAACACAAAGAGTTCTAGAGTTCCTGACCATTTTTAAAAATAGTTCTGGCGATTAGCCAGAGCAAACGGACAATCAAGTTTCGTATCTTAACCACGTAGTTTGCTAAAAACGTGTGTAATTTGGTTTCGATAGTTTTGATATGAGTTCTGAGTAGCGCCTAAATATTTCTTGAGAGTTCTGAGTTCGTGAAGAATAGTTCTAGAGTTCTCGACCAAAAATTTCAAAAGTTCCAGGCAAATAAATGAATAATTAAAAAAAAGAGGCGCTAACTTCACGCAGCGCCGTTTTTTCTATTAAAGAGTTCTGAATGCATTTTTCGATAAAACCCAAAGAGTTCTAGAGTTCCTGACCATTTTTTAAAATAGTTCTGGCGATTAGCCAGAACAAACGGACACCACGTGGTTAAGATACGAAACTTGATTGTCCGTTTGCTCTGGCTAATCGCCAGAACTATTTTAAAAAATGGTCAGGAACTCTAGAACTCTTTGGGTTTTATCGAAAAATGCAATCAGAACTTTTTTTAATAGAAAAAACGGCGCTGCGTGAAGTTAGCGCCTTTTTTTTTAAATTATTCATTTATTTGCCTGGAACTCTTGAAATTTTTGGTCGAGAACTCTAGAACTATTGTTTACAAACCCAGAACTCCTAAGAAAAATTAAATCCAGGAAAAAAACGGCGCTAACTTCACATGAGTCATAACTTCCGGTGTGAACGGAAATGATACAAACTTGAAAATATAATATTATAAAACTTCATAGTTCACCTAATTGACTACTGTTACCAAATTTTTAAAAAGTTAACTTTATTCGTTTTCGAGATAATAATTATTTAGGTATACCTACTCCCATTTAAAAAAACGGACGGGTTCTTTCATAATTTCATTACAAAAACTTTATCTATCAAGGAAAAATTGTAAAAATATACCTAAAATATATTTACTAGGAAGGAAATGACTAAGTATAATTATGTAAGTTATAATTATGTAGTATTGTACGATTCTTTTTGCAATCAAGGACACACTAGACAATCATTATTCAGATCTGGTTTAAAATATGTATTAACATATATTTTAGAGGAAAAAATTATTTTTTTGTATACCGGGTCCGCCAATTTGGCGGGGATGGAAGATTAAATTATTATCGAGGAGCTTATCAAAAATACTAAACCAGCATAAGGTATCGACTTAAAAGCGGCATATTTTAAAAATATTTTACATTATACAGGGTGGCTCAAAAAAGTGTGGCGGACTAAACTTGCATTTTTTTAAATGGAACCCTATATATTATATTATTTTCTAATTCCCTATACAATTCCACGTATATTTTGTATAAAATGTCATATGTCTAAATTTAATTGTTTTTGAGTACTTAATTGACGTTTAAAATATGGCATTTTTTGACTTTGACAGGCTGTAACATTGGAACGGTTCATCTTAGAGAAAAATGGTTTTCACCTCCCTATCTTAGTTTTTCATTCTCTATCCAAGGAAACCAACCTCCGTATGCAGGATTATATTAGATAAATATGGTATATGCGATAGAAAAAAAATTAGAGTAAGAGCGTTTTCACACGGCACCATATATCGCGCGCGATAAATGGTCGCAATATTGCTTTACACCAAATTATGTGTTCTCTAATATCGCTTGCGTGTGAAAATGGCTCATTAGAAAACACATAATTTGGTGTAAAAGCAATATTGCGACCATTTGTCGCGCGCGATATATGGTGCCGTGTGAAAACGCTCTAAAGGACGTGTTATTATAGTTTTTAGGGAATAATCAATCTTAAATAAATCGCAATTTGGAAAATAATTATTATAATTTCGCAGTAATCTTGGTTCAATGAGTTATTTCGAAGAAAAGTTGCATCTGCCTCATGCGCCTTGGTGGAACCAAAAAAACACAGATTCACGCAGGGCATTACTTACAGCAAGTTGTACCATTTAGCTTAGACAAATCATTTTGGTTTAAGGCTCATTGACATACCAACCTTGATAAGAGATCATTGAAAGAGTAATCATTTCAATTACTGAAACTTCTAAACGACTTATCCGATTTTAGTAAACTTAAGCTTGTTTGGAAGAGAAAGGTAAGTACTTTTAATTGTCATATCCATTAGTGTATGATAGTTTCTAATAAAATTGTTAGAGGGCACAATTTGTAATAATAACAGTTTTTCATTTAATCCCATTAACTTCTGTCAAACTGACTTAGGATTACTTTACACTCTTAGTACACAAATAATAATATAACTCAAAGTAAATGATGTTAAGTAAAAAAAAATGTCCTAACACCAATAAAGAATTTTAGACACTTACCTGTGGCAACATTGCCAGTCTTTCCAAACACTAAACTAGCACTAACAACTCCGCCCGACTCGGCCGTACATCCCGGAGCCACCTCGATACTTTGCACATTCACTAAATTAACTGTCAAGTTACTAGTCCTTTTCGCACTGGAATTAATTGCACTATTATTGAGCTTTTTCTCATTGTAACTTTTACCATCTATATACGCCTCGACGTGCACCTCTGATTTTGTAAGGCTTAGTTTTCTCTGAAGCTTTTTCATTTCTTCAGCTTTACTCCGAAACGCCCCACTGGAAGTGACAGAAATGACCGCCCCTTCATCACTTGCTTTAGCTCTTGGCGGTTGACTTTTGGGGCATGGAAACATGGTTTTCGTAAAAGTGTTGGACAAAGGAGCTTCTTCATTTGTAAATGTTTGGTTTAAAAGGTTTTCCTCATTGTTCATGGTCGGTTCCAAAGATTTATCTCCAACTATTGATATGTTTTGTGTTGGGGATAAAATTGGGGAAAGGACTTTACTTGAAGGTAATACTGAATTTTTTATCGGAGGGGTATTGGGAGATCTGAATGGAAGACTCATAAGTTTGCTTTTTCCATTAATTGCATTACCATCAAAGTTTCGAAGAGTGGGTGTGTACGGAGGCACTAAAGCTAATGGCTCTTCAGCAAAGTTTCTTGGTGCTGCTTTCTTTATTGGAGAGCTACAACCAATGGGAGGTACAGGAGGAATCGAGACAGAAACAGCAGGATCTTCAATATACGGTTTATGGCCTGATAAACTCTTAATATACTCTTCAGTCTTCCTTTGTACAGAAATTTGTTCGATTTTAAATTCACTATCAATACTCATTTTGGCTTTTTGTTCTTCTGAATAATTTTCTACTTCTAGAGTGTATGTCCCTGTCTCGCTAATAGTGTCAGATTTTTTGTCAAAGTCGAAATCGGTGCCTTTTATAAAAACCTCCTGTAAAAGAATAAAACGACTATGTAAAAAACCGACTTAAAAGTAAAAAAAAAATGGATTTAGGAATTACAATGCTATTATAACTTCTTAAATATATTTAATTAAATAAAATCTATACAAGGGGTCAAACGCGGATCGGGAGAAAAACTATAGAATTTTGCAATAATGTTTATGGCTATTATCATTGTGTCCAAAATGTTTTTACAGCGTATTTTTTAATGGATTACCTACTCAGTATTTAATAATTTTAAATTATGGCTGCTATAATTTTGATCACTTTAATATAAGGTTATGAGGATCTAATGTTAGTAATTTTTGAAGAAAATTGATTTATTTGGGAAAATTGTGGTGTGTTCCCTACTTTTCTGGAAGACCTAAAAATCAGTTAATAAGAGACCTACAAGTTAAAGATTGCCGTGGATAGTATAGTTTATAGATGGACTGTTTTACGAAAATTTTGGACTTGAAGGTACTTATAATAGACTTTCATTTGACATAATATTTATTACACCTCTAAAATATTTTTTTTTGCTGAAATATTACTTCAAAGTTGCCTAAATCGCAAAGATTATTTTAAAGAATTGACTTTAAATGTAGTCATATCATAGCCCAAAACCTAATTTATAATGTAATAAAATAAATTTAGTTTTAGTAACTTTTCAAAGAGGTTTTTTTTACATACATTTTTTGAAGAATGTTTTATATCAATCTGTTTAGTCTAGAGTAAATAGTACTTTAAATTCAATTCAATTCCTTTATTCATGTTTAAAATTTTAAAAACTTTACATTACGTCAATTGCTGTATTTACTATGGATACCCAAATTACGATTCTAAAAATTCATCAATTTGGCAGTTAAAAAATGTAAGTGAAAAACACAGATGACAGACAGGTAAAAATCAGTTATTAAAAACACACAATACAAGTCCTAAGACATTAAAACAAAGCTTAAAAAGATAAGTTGACGTTTAATTAATTTTGCTGTGCTAGTGACCTGTAAAAATTATTTTAAGTTTACAAGAAATGGTTGCAATAATATTTATACTTAGAGAATGTTAATTATCAAGCAGAAATTTTAGTGCCCCTATCCTGATACTGAGAGAAAACCTCTAGAATAACAATTTGGTCATAGCACTATTCAATTTTTATAAGCACAGTTTGCCAGAACCCCCAAAATAAGAATTGATATAAGGCATTGTTCAAAAATAAACGTTTTTGGACTATGAACTTGCTAATTTCAGAGTAATTTTTTCAAATGAATCTATTACAATTTAATTAAATTTATTTAGAGTCCTATTTATTTTTTCTCAACCTTAAATTGTAATTTAAGTTTTAACTAACATTAGGTATATACTTAGTATAATATTTAATCCTAGGATTTACCTCATCAATTTCCTCACTCGACAGACTAATGTTCTGGACATTTTGAGCTATATCCTCTTCAATATTTGGACTAAAAGGACTAATTAACTCAAATTCGGGACTAGAAACATTTTGTATCTCGCATACTTCAGGACTAGAAATAGATGGTAAAGCAGCATTGGGGAAAGACTGTGTCATTCTGTCTGTAGTAATATTTTTTAAGAACAGTGTTAGGTCACTTCGTTTTGTATTGGCCTTGGCACTTTTGCTGCGTTCCGGTTTTTCATCTGATGAAAAGTAGCCTGTGAATAAATGAAACATTTGAATAATATGTAAGTATATGGCAACATTGTCAACCAGAGCCACATAATGGCAAGGCTCTGGTTGACAATGTTGCCATATACATTGTCAACCAGAGCCACATAATTTTTTAAGCAATTTTCTTTAGATATATATGAATATTATTGGACATCTAGTCTAGTCTTGATTGCTATGGCCACCTGACTTTTTTTTTGGACATACTTAATAATCATAAGAAATTTCATCACATGGGCGAATTGGCGTTGGTTCAGACTTAGAACAAGTCCCCACCAGTTAATCATGTCTTAGAGAATAGGTGTCACCCTTAATAAATATATGCCCCTCTGTCTGGGCTGTTTAGGTTAGCACTTGCTGCTTGAAAAAAGTGAAAAACTAAAATAGTCATCATTAAAAGTTAAAATAATTTGATACATACGAGTCATCACATTTTTTAGGGAATAGGTAAACATAGTCATATTGGATGTTAGAAACCTCTTTGGATATCTGAAGGTTATCTGTTGATAATACAAGATTCTTAAGTAAACCTGGCATGTTCATTGTAAATGTAAAATATACAGCCCTGGCCAGTATTTTTCATAATGTTTTAAAGATAATTCAGCATTAATAGGTCCTACATCATACAAAATTAAGAAACAAAGAAAAAAGAGATACTACGAATATGAATCTTTCGGCATATTTTATAGGTAGAAAACTTTCAAACTATAAAAAACTTAATTTCTTTGACACCCATTAGATTTAGATAACATACCTTCCGATTGAAAACTTGACTTTCTGGGTAAATTTCCACTAAGGGGATGTTTCTTAGTAGTTCCAACTGTTGGTGTTTTGGGACTATCGTCTAATTTAGACATTGACTGACCCCTCTTGTGCCTTTGTTGAAATTTTTCTGCTAAGGTTTTTTGTCTTTGTGTGTCAACTTTTTTTTCATTACCAAAATCTATTGTAAAGGCAGTAGGGCGCGGAGATTCTGGAATAGCTGAAGCTGTGCCACTGGAAGATGTATCACTTGTTTCTTCCATAATTTTAAATAATGCCACTACATTTAATAACACAAATTAAAATAATTATATTAGTCGATCGTCTCTAGCGAAATTCCACACTATTCACTAACTGCAAAACTGATATTTCTGGTAATTTAGATACTACATTTTTTGCTTATTTTCGTGAGTTTTTTTAACAAAAAAAAATAATTGGTGTACTGTAAAAAATCGTTCGCAATCGCAAACCTATATTAAGCTAAAAATTCCGAACACGACTGACTGACAGCCAGCCCTTAACGAATTAGCTGACAAGTGAAAGTGACAGGTTGATGTTGATGACAGGTGTATCCATCGGCCATCGATGGGTGTATCCTACTTTGTGGAATGACATTTAACACAGAGGAATGGTCGGTCGTCGCTGCCTTTAAAACACAGCGTGCTTAAGGATGAATAATCGAACTTTTAATTAAAGGATAAAAGGTTCGTTCTGGGCCACATGGCCTTCTAGAATTTAACGAACAGAGAGGTAGAAGATTCTGTCTCACTCACTCTTCTTACATCGAGAAAGTAATGGGTGCGATGAACAGCACTACGTTTTGTTAGAGCATGAACGTAAACCTACGATCTATTGCACCATTTGATAAGTCATACTTAGTTATTGTTATCTATTGTCGAAAATAACTTGAGCCTGACTGAAATCGATCTCAACCAATGGTGCAATCCACCCCTAGACATTCAACCCTTGACCCCATTGACGTAAATATAGCAGCGTAAGTCAAAGGCGATCGATGATCAAAAGCTAGCTGAGTGACTTTGATTCTGTCAACCAATTGACTTTTAATCAATCACGTCTCAGAATAGGTACTCTATCACGCTAAAAGCCGCGTTCTTAGAGCTACGTTGTCGCAAGCGACACATCCCCACTTCTCGCCACACGTAAACGAAGTGAAGTTGAAATAATTCAACTACAGCGACACCGACCGAACGACACGGTGGTGGGGGGTTAGGGGTAACGACGTAAACGATCCTGATTGGTCCAGATGATATCGCTGGCGACAGAAAGTATCTCTGAGAACGCGGCTTAAGACTGTTCTATTTACGCCCATGGGGACTCGGTCCAAGACCGAGTGTAGCCCACATATATACTATATTGCTAATACCATAATTCAATGATGACACCACTGTAGGCAGATGATCATGCAGGGTCCGTCGAGTTTGCGCAGCTCGGAAATTTGCTTTTTGATGTAAACATTTGACAGGACCGACTTTCAAAATATTTTTACAAGCTTTTATTTAAATTCACGAACGATGCCTTTTTTTTTAGACGACAAGAGGAACGTTTTGTTTGCCCGGGCTTATGGCGTAATTAGGCAATCCAACGATGTGTCCAAATGGCGGCTGGCTGGCAAATACTGCGTTGTAATTGGTGCACGTGACTATATAAATAATATTGCTGGTGACATTTAACGGGTGGCTCAATGCTTTTTACCAGCCAACCGCCATATTGAATCACGTGGTTTGGATTCCCTAATAGAGCGTGAAGGGAGGCGGCGACCTTTTTTAGAAGTCACTTTCAATCACTCAAAAATCATCGGGCCCACTTGTGCCCACCCATCCCAAAAATCCTGGCGCCGCTGCTGGCCCAACGTAACAATAAAAACAAATACATGACATTACTAAAGACTAGAGCCTGAAATACAGATTGCGGCCTAGTTGCCACGTTTATTTAATATTTATCCCAAATAAAACGAAACTTGTTTTTTATTAATATATTCGCTACACAACAAATATTGTAATAAATGTAATGTGCTTTTATTCAGTACCTAAAAATTGAAAAAATATTTCTGAGGGGCCCGGGCCCCCTAAGCCCCCCCCCCCCCCGTAAATACGCCACTGTGCTCTTTCACTATATATTTTACTATTTGATAGTTTTAAGGAGCGACGTAATTTTGGCTAGATTACGAAGCAGTTTTTGTCGGAAACGCTTATGTTATTGGGTTGCACAAAGATTTTTTAACCATATAATTAACTAACCAGCAAGTTTGACCGTAACAAATGATACTGGCTTGGATATTTTACTCACAATCAAAGGTACCGAATAGTAGATTAAAAATTAGGGAAACCGGGGAACTGTGATTGTGAGAAAATCATGTCTGCCAATGCCATGTATGTCACCATCAAACTTGCTAGTAACACCACATTAGTTTTTTAAGTTTCCTTCTAAAAGTCCCATTTTGTATACAGATTAAAACGCATATATATCGTCTTAGTTATTAGTTTATGATGCAATTTTAAAGAAAAACGAATGAAAGAATAAAATTTTATAGTATTTTTATATTATACACTTTTCTGTCCCTTTCCCCCCTTTTTAGAGCTATTTTAAATCAACAATGCAATAAAATATTTTTAGAACAAAAAACAAGTGACAACCAAAAATTAAAACTACTGGTAAGATGTTGCGTGTAGCGACATCTAGTGTCATCTTAGGAAAGGAACATCTTTATTTGACAAAAATTAAAGTAAAAAATTTTAATTGAAAAATTCTATCTACTTTTTTATTAAAGGAGTGTATTAATTCACAATAACAAAAATGAGCGGGAAGAAACGATAATGCTTTCATTATGAATCTAAACCTAACCTTTACACATTACGGCACTTTAAGAAGGAATATTTCAAAATCTAAGCATTTGCAACAAAAATGGCTCTCAGACTCGTAATCTATGCACAAAAAGTACATAATTTCTGAAAAAAGTATTAATTAACCCTTGAATTATATCTTACGTTTTCTGAATAAATAAGAAATCGAAGATGTTTCTCTACGGTCGAGACATTATTGGACTCGATATCTGACAACATCATATTATCGAAAGGGAAATATGGCAATGGAAATGTAAAGCTATTTTTTCTTAATCTCTGTAAATTAAACTTTTCCAAACATAATTTATAGGGAAAACCCGTTTCTGTTAAGGTTTTGGCCGCGGCGCATTGCCTGTCAAGCGTTGGACGGCAGCGCCGAAAGTTTTTGCGCTTGCGGCGCCTTGCCTAATGATGTTTGGGCCGCGGCGCCGTGATGAGCGTATTTTACTTTATTTTGTAAAATGACTTATGTGAAAATTTTGGATTGAAACACAACATTCATATTTTTCACAAATGTAAAAAAGGCTTTTCTTTTGTAAAATTATAGCCAGCTAGGTATAGCAAGAAAAAAGTTTTAAAAAAACATTCACAAAACCAAATTTAATTCAACCATGGGTTAGTAGAAATTTGATAGTAGTTTGCGCTTGGCCCCGAAGATTTCTCGCCATCCTAACTAAGTACGAAATCATGAAATAGAATATGTAGTCCCGACTGCGCGCCCCTCCTTCCAGAAAAAAAATTGTCTGACCCCGAAGCCCCCCGAACATATTTTCTGGCTAGGTCACTGGTCCCTGCCATAAAAACTGTAAAACAGCTAAAGTAGGTAAGTACCTACCTAAATTTTTTAAAAAATCATCGTTTCTGCTATGAAAACTTCTAATATCAAAATATTTATTTTAAAAATGAGTCTTCTGTTTTTTGCATTTATTTTATAAAATCTGTTTTCATGTTTATCTAAAACTTGAATTCAGACTCAAATTATAACTTTCTCGTATCGTCGAAAATGACACTTTCGCCAGTTTGAAATGTTCAAATGACATTTTACAGGTGTAACGCATGTTACAAGTCAATAATGGGTACGTTCTGTTTAGTAAGATAAGCCTAGCTGAATGTAGCGCTGCTAAGACAACAGCTGGTTTTCTCAGAGTAGAAAGATCCTGCTTTTGACATTTAAAAATTGGGTTATTACTAAAGCTTAAACCTTAGACAAGCTAAGGCTTAAACAGTCATCAATCAACAAGCATAACCTTTTCTGATTTAGAAATCCGCTGTCAATCAGCTACGTACCTACTCGGCGAAAACGAAGTCGCTTTATAAACAGGGGTCACAACTGCTGAGTGCAAAATTTAGCGGCTGGGACCACCTGAATGTACCCAATGTTAAGCCATTTTTTTCGTTCTGCATCATGATAACATAATGTCGAAAACAAAAAGTTTCCCATATGGTTCAAACTTTTCTGCTGACACTGTAGATATAAGTAGATCAATTCTCAAACCAATAATTTGTCATATTTGCTCCCTGGACACTGGAGGCAATGAAACAATAGTTTATGTATAAATCATTTTATTTATATTATACTAAAACGCAACATACAGAATCTGCTGGACATCCTTTTCTGCCTAAATTTAGGGATGGGTTGCATGTTTTCATGCATGCATTATGTTGCTGGTGACAGTTTACGTCCTTGTGTGTTACTAAAACAAAAAGACATACTTAGTACCTGCATTAAAATGCAGCTGAGTTTATATACAGGGTGTTACAAATTCGACATACCAGCATTGGAATCTCGGAAACCATAGGAGTTAGAGAAACAATTAAATGGGGGCAAAGTTGTGCAATTCGGTGCTGATTATAATGCCGCTTTAAAAGTTTTCAAATTTCGAAGACTTCCGATTTTATTCGAAAAAAACCGAAATTTTGCAAAATCGTTTTTATTTTTTCTTAAGCTCATTTGACTAGCTATTTAAAAATAAATGACACTTTGTCATTGCCACTTTCTCTCCTCTACAAAATGACGTTACTAAACTAAAGATCGGCCGTTTTGTCTCTGAGCGGCCATCACCAACTTTATAGCGATTTCGGTTTAGCACTCTGAGAGTGCTCCGGGAGCGATCTTTG
This sequence comes from Polydrusus cervinus, assembly GCA_935413205.1. NCBI lineage: Eukaryota > Metazoa > Arthropoda > Insecta > Coleoptera > Curculionidae > Polydrusus > Polydrusus cervinus. The sequence continues at coordinate 44,041,253 of OW284516.1, read as the reverse complement.
ACGTCATAGATTCGCCCGAGATTTGCTGTCACCCTGAATACGGTTGCCCTCGGACGGAGTGTAAATAGAATGTATGATTGCTCTTAAAATTATGACAGATGGTAAAATAATTTTAACCTTTAAATTTAATATAAAGTTAAAACAATTCTTCTTTAAATTAAACAAAAGTATTACTATGTTCAAAATATTCAAACAACAACACAGTCTTAGTGTAGCCATTGCGCAGGCGCAGCCTCTCTACTCCGTAAAAATTTGCAGATCGAAAAAGAGCGCTCGCAAACGGATTCAGAGTAACCAGATTTGTAAAACGAACGTATGACTCCGAGCGAGATCACCTGATTTTGATAACCGAACACGCAAATCTCGGAGAGAGCACTCTCAGAGTGCCCGAGAGCAGTAAATCGAAAACGCTATTACTTTTTGAAATACGGACCTGAATTTTTTTTAACCGATTTTTAAACCCTCCTACCCTTAAAATGTAATGGCGATATTACTTTCTCATAATGATGAATTGTTCTTGCTTATTTTTTTTAAATTCATATTTTTTCAACTTCTTGTCAGTCCGGTCCTTGGAAGATATTTCACCGCTGGAATTCTTTTTATGGGGGGCTTTAAAAAATGTTATTTATAAAAATGACGTAGATACCATGGAAGAACTCGAAGAACGTATAGAGGTTGCGTTTGGTAGGATAAGGAGAAGATCGGTTGAAAGGGCTGTCGCCAAAATTGGAAGAAAAATCGATCTTTATATTGAGCAAAACGGCAATCTCTTTGAACATTTAGAAAATTATGATTTATAATTGGTAAATTTAGCATTAAGTATTAGAAAATTCTTATAAAATAAATTATATTACTTATGTATGAATGTTTTAAATAAAATAAAGTTTTTATTTAATTTTGTGATTCGTTGCCAGGACCGGACTGACAAGAAGTGTAAATAATATGAATTTAAAAAAATAGGCAAGAACAATTCATCATTATAAGAAAGTAATATCGCCATTACATTTTGAGGGTAGAAGGGTTTAAAAATCGGTTAAAAAAATCCAGGTCCGTATTTAAAAAAGTAAAGTTGGTGATGGCCGCTCAGAGACGAAACGGCGGATCTTTGGTTTAGTAACGTCATTTTGCAGAGTAGAAAAAGTGGCAATGACAAAGTGTCATTAATTTTTAAATAGCTTTTCAAATGAGCTCAGGAAAAAATAAAAACGATTTTGCAAAATTTCGGTTTTTTTCGAATAAAATCGGAAGTCTTCGAAATTTAAAAACTTTTAAAGCGGCATTATAATCAGCACCGAATTGCACAACTTTGCCCCCATTTAACCGTTTCTCTAACTCCTATGGTTTCCGAGAATCCAATGCTGGTATGTCGAATTTGTAACACCCTGTAGGCTTATAACTGTTGGCTAATGACCGAAAATAGACGTCTTGAATAATTGTCAAATAAATGATAAATATATATGGTTTATGAACGATGTAGGTAACTACATTATACTAACAAGCGGACCCGATATTTTTAGGATGGCCACATTTCTTCCTCAAGAGTTATTTCTTCTTCTTTTCGAAACTTCTATATTTATTGTATTATATATTATTATAGTCGCTCCTTTCCCAAACTTCTCTCTTGATTCAAAAAACGTACCTCTCCTCCCAACACTTCCCTCTCGACTCATTACTTCTAAAAGAAAAAGCTTGATTTTGGATGCCCACCCTGCCCCCCACCGCTGCAGCAGGCAGAGATAGCCATACACAATGATGAATCCGTCCTTAATACATTTTCCATTGTTTTGGCGTTTATTTAATTTCTTTCTCTTAAAAATCGGGATTTGTAATGAAACGTACTAAATTAAGACAATATAAATCTGATAAGATATAAGGTGAGTATTTTGAGTAACTCTATACTTACAGTGTTTACAACAAATTGCACCTTCGGATTTTTGGTGAGGACATAGGTTTCTCTCGTTTTCGGTAACTTTGCCAGGACATTCATTTTCTAAAACACAATATCCTCTGACCGCTGAACATGTTTCCTCGTAATAAAAATTTGAATCTAAAAAAGAGAAATATTAACACTTTTTTTTTAAATAAAACACTCCATATATTATAAAAATTATTTTCAATTAAATACTCAAATATTTATTTCATAAATTACATATACAGTGTATTTTACAATTCATAAATGGAGCACTCTAAATTTTTAGCAAAATCTGTGTTGTGCTCCGTTATCTTAAATAAAAATACTTTACAATACTTAGTAACTTATTCAGGTTAAGTATAATAAAATATTAAAAACATATCTACAATAAATGCGTAAGATATGTATGTTTATTATCATATATCCAGACCAAGACCTCAGCCGCAACCCAGTGAACATGTACAGATATTTTATCATCTCTACTAAACATTTTGGTTTTTATAAAAACAATATTTTATTTGTCATTATAAACTTTATAGCCTCCTTTTTAAAAATATGTTTCTTGTTAAGATTTAGTATCCGCACAGGTAATGTGTTATAATATTTTGGACCTATAAAAGTAACACATTTTTGGCATCGCGTCTTTCGATATAAATTTTGTATTATGTGCTGGTTTGAGATGGCCCTAGTGGCGCATTGGTGACTGATTTTTTTTTCTACAAAAGAAGTATGGGTAAAAATTATTGACTGTGAGACATAGAGAAGTTTAATATCAAACAATTTACTGTCTAAATATAACTGTTCAGTCGGATATCTCCTATTTTTTTTAGCATGACTTTGATGACATAATTTTGCGTGACTTGTAGTATTCTTAAATTTGTATTATTTAGTCCACCCCAAATTATTAGTCCGTATCTAAATATTGTTTCAATTAATGCTTTGTATGTTGCTATTAATTGTGGCTTGCATAAGATATTTCTTAGTTAGTAAAAAAATGGGTATTATTGATCTTATTTTATTACTTATATGTTGGGCATGATGTTTCCAATTCAGGTGCTCGTCCACCATTACACCCAAATATTTTGTAACCTTTTCTCTTTTGATATCCATGTCACACTTACACATTGTATTATTAGACATAAACATGCACTGGTTCTAGTGTAATTTTAGTAACTGTGTATCACATGCTGTTGCATCTGAAGTTGAGAAAGCAAGAAATTTAGTTTTAGAATAGTTCAAGGTTAGTAGATTTTTGTCCAGGTACATACGTACTCTAAAAAGACCGATCTGAGCCTTTCTTAGAGCTGTTGCCCATTCATCGTCTTCGAAAAGAATCACGGTATCATCTGCATATGAAATAATTTTAGCATTTAATTTCAGACTAAATAAACTGTTAATATATACCAGAAACAGGATTGGCCCCAACACCGTGCCCTGCGGTACTCCCGTTTCTGTTACTAGAGAGTTGCTAATGTATCCCTCGAAATTCACATACTGTATTCGCTCTGACAGATAATTTTTTATAATATTTAATGTTACCCCCCTTAGTCCCAGTTCCTCAATTCTGTCTATGAGTATTTTATGTGATACAGTATCGAATGCCTTGGCTAAGTCCAAAAATACAGCGACACATTTTTTGTTATGGTTTAAACAATTGTTAACATACTCTATCAATTCGTAGATGGCCAATTCTGTGTTTTTATTTTCCCTAAACCCAAATTGGTTTTGGGATAGAAGCTTATGATTTTCTAAAAAGCCAACAATTCTTTTTTTAAAACATTTTTCAAAAATTTTGGCGATATTATTAATTAATGTTATTGGTCGATAGTTACTTACTTCACCAGTATTACCACCCTTAAAAAGTGGAGTAATTCCCTATAAAATTCCACGTATAATTTGTATAAAATGTAAATTAAATTGTTTTTAAAATATCGAGAATTATGAGATTTTCAGACTTTGACAGGCTGTAGCATTGGAACGGCGCATTTTAGAGAAAAATGGTTTTTGCCTTTATATATTAGTTTTTTATTCTCTATCCAAAGAGACCGACTTCTGGTTATAACCAAAAAAATGGTTAATGTTAAAGAGAAAGCTATATGGGTATTTCTCCCGTAACTTTAAAAAATGCAGAAATTTTTGCTATATGGGTTAGTATTTAACTCTATACGATTTTAAAAGCTTTACATTTTGTAAAATACATAATTAAACACAAGGCAAGTAATAATTTCTGTTGGCAAGTGACTGGTAAAATGTTTAAATCATTATAAAAGTCACTTCTGTCCCCTTGACTTTATTATATAATATATTATAATCTGTATGACATAACGTCTCCAACTATAATAATTTCGGTAGAACTATTTTGTTTTTTAATAGGTTTCTTACTGTTCTCCTAAAAAGTTTAATAGATTCGAAAAACTGATGTAGCAAAGACCAAAAAAATATATTTTTTTATTTTTAAGTTTAAATTTCCTCTTCTGAAACAGTAAATGTCTAATATGATTATGGCTTATTTTTTATAACTAAATTAGTAGCATATAAAGCAGCTTTGGTAGCCAAAATAACCGCAGCAATATAAAATTCTGTTTATAAGCAAAAAATATAAGGGGACAGCTGTGATAAATATAAGGACAGGTGTGACAAAATAATACAACCTCTAATCAGTTAGTTATATAAGTATATAATTATAATATAGGCCGTTCGATCAAATACACTAAAAGAAACCAACAAAGTAACATTCTTCAATAAAAAAACATTCTTAGGATTAATGAGTAATTAGAAACTATTTTTTGGAAAACAAGTTCTAGGTGATCCTGGCTCATAGAAAAAAACTAATTTTATTGGAATCATTTATGTTTTTTTTTGCAGAAGACTGCAAACATGCAAAAGTCACTTCTGTCGCTGTCTACAAAATACAAAAATGTCCACTTTGATCATATTTTGCCGGTCAAAATAGTAGTCAGTAGCTAAATGTATTTAAATTAAATTAAATTGTTAGTAAACTTTTTGTATTTAATTTTTAATTAGACAAGCCAGGAAACGATGCCGCGACGCTGGTATGGAAGACTCTTAGGATACTTTACAAAACTGTACCTACAGTTCCTATAGTTTCCACGTAAGGAGCAAAACTATAAAAAATCGGTTGCCCAAAAACCATGTTAGCCAGTGCTAGGCATTTTCACCCCAACTTGTCATATGATAATTATATACCACCGACAAAAAAAGTTGCCTTACCCACTAATGGTCCATAAGATTGTGCAGAAATAGACACAAAAATAGCTAGTAGAAGAGCAATATTTAATAACAAACTACAATTTTTCAACATTTCGCTTGGTGTCACCGGTATTTATGAAAGTAATTATTAATAAAAATACACGCGCTGGATGTGTATTTATTTAAAATTAAAAAGTCATGAATATTCAAACACCTATATGTTATCCAGTAGGTCACGCCCGATAACACTAACGGCAGTGTCGGAGTTAAACACGAAAGACCCACCAGTATAGGATTCTGGTGGACCAATAAATTATAATTGGATCTCCAAAAAAAATGTTATAGAGAAAAGAGATAGTGAAAAATCAAAACCAAGGAAACATTTATGAATGGCCCAGTAAACCAAAAGAGGAGGCTAAGGCTCGGCTGTCTCTCGGCCCAGAAGAAAAATCGCCGGCTTTTATTGTCATTTGTTGAGCCCATATCATTCTTTCATCAGATAAAATGCCAGCCCCACGATACACCTACAACGGTATGCCTATAAGTAAACTGAAACTTAAACATCCCTGCGCATGTCGTCAGATATAAGGACGTTGCTTAGTAACCGTTTGACGCGAGTGACAGTTGTAATGAAAACTTGCACTTATGTAAACCTGCCTTAAAAGCGTCCTCGTCTTCTATTGATATATGATTCTCAAAGCGAGTTCGGTTAATCATCGGCGAGGTCTCCGATCCCTCGGATTGTCAAAATGTCGTTCGTTTAATCGTTCCAGAGCTGACGGCTGACATTTATCTGCGTTCGTTTAAACCAGGGCAGATGATTCGGAGCGTCAGCTTTTTCATTGGAGATTTTTGACCGAGGAAACCGAAGATAAAAGCAACTGTCAGCTGAATGACAAATATTACTTAAAAAAGTTGGGTGTTGGGTTAATAATTTCATTAAATTGAATTCATCATCAAATTATGGCCGATTTCAACAATTGGAATTAAACATTAACAACTTATATTATCCATTTTTATCATGAAAGGCCAAAAGTGAGGTTATCCTGTTTGTCAAATGAATATGAACCGTTCCGTAATTACCGACAACCTCGGAGTAATCTGCTGATCAGCTGTTTTAAATCTGTGTTCTCTTTCATCTCATCCGCGAGGAATAACCGAACTCGCCTACAGAACATGAAACTGGACGGCTTAATTTGGTGTGCATTCCAAATTGGAATTTCCAATAACTCATAGCGTGCCCTGTTTGTTCGGCCTTTTTTGGACAGGTGTTATAACAGTTTAAGAAAAAATAATTTCACTAAAAAAACTGTTCTGAGGATCGTAAAAGGCACCTTAGTGAGACACCCTGTAAATAATTTAAAAAAATATTTTCTTGTGCCCCTCGTATTTAAAATTACCACCATGGATTTCCACCAAAAAATCAGCTCCCACCGGTGCAGACCTCTAGTCCGGCCGTCCAGTCCGGCACTGATCGAGATCATTAGCATACATTTGTTTTTATCAAGCTTAGGTTGAAATATATGTATACTAACAACTATTTGTTCATCAAGCATGTAGTAAGTTTTAATTGTTTTTAAGATTGCAGATACATCGCCCCAAGCATGGGCGTGTAAAGTAGGAAGTAAGATAACTGTGATAACCTGGCAAATATAGTACATTGTATGCCTAGTAGGAGTAGGAAAGGCCGAACATTCCCGGACGACCGTAAAGTTGCATGTCGAGGCGAAAGCCGAGACTAGTGATATGTAGTCGGGAATGTGGCTTTTCCTTCGAGGTATAGATACTATTTTTCGGAAAATCGACCATTATGTAAAGGACATAATATATTATTACAATCAACTTGTTCAAATTTGGAAATTAACAATTTTATTCACAAATAGCGGATATTTATTTTGCAACTATTACATAACTATACAGAATTAGTATATTACATAACAAGTGATGAAAGTGATACTTTTCAAACGAGGAGATATTTAGCACGAGGCGTCAGCCGAGTGCGGAAATTCTCCGCACTCCACACTCCGCACTCTCCGCACACATCCCTTTCACACGAGTAATGTACACTATTTTTCCTACGACCACAAAGAATTATTAAAAAAACCTTTGATTTGTGAAAAAAATATTTCAACTCTAGAGCTGAAAAAAAAAATTTCAACTCTAGAGTGGAAATACAAGGCACACTATTTAATTTAAACATATTATGATGCTAATTTAATAGATCGAAAGGTCACAGGTTCAAATTCCATCAGGAGTACTTGACTTTTTTTTATAAAAACATTAAATAAATTAAAAAATTATTTTGAATTTAAATCTTCCTTCTTGAATGATTTTTTTTATTTAATCAAGGAAAGATGCACTAAAAATAAATTAAAAAAATTCACCCAACAAGGAAGATTTCAATTCAAAATAATTCTATAAATTATTTAATGTTTTCATAAAAAAAGTCAAGTGCTCCTAATGGGATTTGAACCTGTGATCTTTCGATCGTAGGTCATGGCTCTAGTCTCTAGGCTATGGCGATCCATAAACATTTTCTACTTAAGTTTAATATATGTCATTTTCTTCAGCGGGGCTTGTTTTGACTGGTAATAAATTTTCCAGTAGGTTCTTAACTTTTTTATAATTTCAGATGGCGTATTTTCACACTGTAATTCTGAATCACTCGACAAATACGTGATAAATAAACTAAACTGCTTTCTAAAATTTGTTCTTTTTAATAAATAGGTGTGGTCTGTCAAATTGGCATCATATGCCTAAATTAAATAGTGTGCCTTGTATTTCCACTCTAGAGTTGAAATATTTTCTTTCAACACGCGTGTGATATTCGGCGCTTTCAAGCCAAGTTAACCGTGCTTTTTTTCTCATTTTCATAGGTGGTCGTAGGAAAAACAATGTTTACTAATATAGGAGTAGAAAAATACTATTTTCTTACAGTACAATAATAAATATTCCCTAACAGTTATTGTCCGTTGCATGGCAACGACTAAGGACAAGGTAATGTTGACCTTTTTCTTTTAGAAATGCCATAAAAAATGTTAATATTTCCGATCGATTTTCGGAAAAAATGTTGTTTAGATTGATAACCTATTTATTTTAATATAGAGTAGAGTAGTACTCGTTTAAAAAAAACTCTATTTTTTATGTTTTCCACATTGCATTTTCAATTTAAATATGAAGAACAATAAAATGTAACAAAATCACTGACTTTTATATGACATTTAGTAAAATTTTATCTTACCAAACTCTGATTGAGAAATACCAAAACAAGACACTAAAATGGCCAACAACAGGCTAGAGGGTTTTAACATTTTTTATATTTCATGCAGCTTTGCCGTCTGTTACATCTGTAAATGTAGAAACATAAATGGGCTATAATTTATGTGTACCAATATACATTTGAGATTTAATTATTGCATTGTATTGTTTATCATAAAAAAAACAGTGGTAGCTAGCCTAAAAATGGGCTCCCATATGGTCAATAATGTTGTCGATATTTCAGATTCGATAAAAATTCATAAGATTTACTATCAGGAGTAACACTAACAATATGAAAATGAACAATAATTTTCTTAAAATATTCGTGATTAAAAAAAATAATAAGCTAACAATGAAAGCACATGAACGAGGTTTAAATTATAAAATAAAAGTAATTAATTAATTGCATAAAGATGTTTAACAATATAATTAACTAACCAGTCATTTTGAAGGTTCCGAAATTAAACGAATACTAAATGTGAATGTAGGTATTTTGGTGTCTGTAAATAATTTTTAAATTGAAAAATGTTGTCGACCTGCAGACAAAATTTAAATTGAAAAAGTGTTATGCCTTCGATGGGAATCAAACTCAGAACCTCTCGATTGCGCTCAAGTGCGCTGCCAATTGCGCTACGGAGGACCTGATATTCTCTCACCAACTTCGGTCATATAACTTATTCAATTTTATGTTAGTTGTAAAAGCCTGGAATCTCCTGCGATTGACAGACCGGGGAGGGTGTTATAAGGTGAAAGGGAACTCCACACCAAAATACCTACATTTTAAATTATTTACGATTAGCAAGGGCCTCTCGACATATTAAGCACCGGTTCCCGCAGATCACCGAAGTTAAGCTGTGTCGAGCGCGGTTAGTACTTGGGCGGGTGACCGCTTGGAAACACGGCGTGCTCTTGCCTCAGGGAAGAGTGTAAAATGAATCGACACCTAGCCATTCTATTCACGCCGGACAGGCCGGATGAGATCGGATATCTCGTAGGATGAAGGTGCCGTTTCACACTCCCCAGTCGGTAGACCACATTTGTGGTCGATGACCGGTTCAAGATGGCCTCCGTAGTCGGCGAACCGTAAAAAAAAAAAAAAAAATTTACGGCTAGATGTCATTGTTCAGCGATCTCTTTCTAATTCCGGCAGATGTCGCCATGATGTACGGGTAATAATGTTAAGTGGTAGTGAATGAGTTCCCTTTTCCCTTATAACACCCTCACCGGTCTGTGAATCGCAGGAGATTCCAGACTGTTACAACTAACATAAAATTGAATAAGTTATATGGTGAGAGACTATCAGGTCCTCCATAGCGCAATTGGCAGCGCACTTGAGACTTAATCGAGAGGTTCTAGGTTCGATTCCCAGCGGAACCATAAAACATTTTCAATTTTAATTTTGTTTGCACGGAAAGGGTTGACAACATAAAATACTATATATGTCGGGTTGCATAAAGAATTTTAATAATAATTAACTAACCAGCAAGTTTGACTGTGACATACATGACATTTGCAGAAATAATTTTCTCACAATCGTACTGGCCCGGTAACCTTAATTTTTAAATTATTAATCAGGCACCCTTGATTGTAAGTACATAATGCCTGTCAATGTCATTTATGTCACATTAATTATGGTTAAAAATCTTCGTGCATTAACAAAATTACCCTAAACCCCGCCTTTTTATGAAGTTGTCAGCTATCTACCTGTTGTTTTATATCTATGGTCGAGATGAGCCATGTGAAGTTGCTACACGTTCGTCATGGGGGAGAGACCGCAGAAAAATCGGTACTCCTGGAGAGCATAATACGTATATGACGGAGCACAGATTGTCGTCAGGTAATAAAGGTTGTAAGAGAGTTTTAGGCAATGTTGCCAATCCTCCCGATTCATCGGTAGATCTACCGAATTTATTTATCGTTTCCCGATGAAATAATAAATAAACATGATGATATAAAATGTATCGTATTTTTGGCTGAAGGCAGGGGAGTGCACTACTTCAAGGATGTGACGCCACTGCTAATTTTCAATAGGTTACGTTCAATAGTTCCCTTGTATAGAAATAACGCTATATAAAAGTAATATTTCACCGAATTGCAACGATAAAGATATGATTTATGTCTGAATAATTTTGAATATATGGGTCCTTTTTTTATGGTGGCGATATTCATAAAAAAATACATACATGCAGTAAAGGACAGATGACATACTGACAGAGCTGTGAGTAACTTAAGTAACTAGATACTTTTTAGTATCTAGTTACTTTAAGTAACTAGAGACTTAGTAACTTAGTTCTTTTTGGAATCATGTCAAAAGTAACTTGTATCTAGTTACTTTTTAGGAGTATAACTATACACTTAAAAAGTAACTAGATACTTTTAAAGTAACTAAGTTCATTTTAAAGTAACTAAGTTACTTTTAAAGTAACTAAGTTCCTTTTATAGTAACTAAGTTACTTTTAAAGTAACTAAGTTAGGTACTTTTAAAGTTCCTTTAGGATACCAATTATGCACACGTGCCGTCCATCAGATGATGACCAAGGGACGATCGGCGGCCGTTAATCAGATTTTCACGAAGGGACGAGCGGCGAGTCGCGAGCGTCAAACAGCAAACTGGTTGGAACGCGAAATTTCTTGGAAAGCATTTTATTCTACGTGTTCGTTGTTCGAATTAACACTTCTTAGTTTAGTTTTCTGATGGTAATAGTGGTAGTGTGTACAGGAAAATGAGTTATCACTACCTGGTAAATTTATGGTATCTAGTTCAAAAGCATCTTAGTTACTTTTAGAGTTTCGTAGTTACAATTCAAATAACTAGTTACTCAAAAGTATCTTAGTTACTTTTAGTAACTAGTTACAATCAATGTAACTAGTTACTTTAAAAGTATCTTAGTTACTTTTAAATTATCTTAGTTACAATCAATGTAACTAGTTACTGTAAAAGTATCTTAGTTACTATAACTAGTTACTTTAACTAAGTAACTAAGAACTAAGTTACTTTTAGGTAAAAAGTAACTATTCCTTATAAGTATCTAGATAGATTTGTGCAAAAGTATCGAAAAAGTACCTACCTAGTTACTTTTCTGAAGTAACTTTCACAGCTTTGCATACTGAACATATGACCAATCTTGTACTTCTGATTTTAAAATCCGCAGCGGCGTAACCAGGCCTCTGATCTGGGAGTGGCCTAGGGTGGGCCTGTTATTGTGACTTGCAGTGGCGGCTCGTGTAGATGTAAGTTGGGGGAGAGCCCGCCGCAGGCGAAATGCGCTTGGACCACGCCAAAATTTTAACAAATTTGGTCAATAATCAACAGTAATATCACAAGACCTCGTTTTTTTATCGGTTAGATTTTTCAGCTGTCACGAAAACTTTTTTTAAAATTTTTCGAGTTGAATTTGGACATGTTTATTCTGATTAGATCCCGAGAACGAAGCTCGAGGGATTTAACTTTCGAATAAACAAGCCCAAAGTTCAACGAGTATTGCCAAAAAAGTTTGAGTAAAAAATGGAAAATTTAACCAATAAAAGAATTATGGTCTAGTGATATTTGGCAAGATTATTTCGTACATCGTTGAATAAACATGCCCAAAGTTCAACGAGTAAAATTACTAAATAAGTTTGAGGCTGACAACCAAAATACATTTATTATAATTTTATTATTGTATGTTTGGTTGCCAGCAGAGCTGTGAAAGTTACTTCAGAAAAGTAACTAGTTACTTTTTCGATACTTTTGCACAAATGTATCTAGATACTTATAAGGAATAGTTACTTTTACCTAAAAGTAACTTAGTTCTTAGTTACTTAGTTAAAGTAACTAGTTATAGTAACTAAGATACTTTTACAGTAACTAGTTACATTGATTGTAACTAGTTACTAAAAGTAACTAAGATACTTTTGAGTAACTAGTTATTTTAATTGTAACTACGAAACTCTAAAAGTAACTAAGATGCCTTTGAACTAGATACCATAAATTTACCAGGTAGTGATAACTAATTTTCCTGTACACACTACCACTATTACCATCAGAAAACTAATCTAAAAGTGTTAATTCGAACAAAGAACAAGTAGAACAAAATGCTTTCCTAGAAATTTCGCGTTAAAACCAGTTTGCTGTTTGACGCTCGCGACTCGCCGCTCGTCCCTTCGTGAAAATCTTATTAACGGCCGTCGATCGTCCCTTGGTCATCATCTGATGGACGGCACGTGTGCATTATTGGTATCCTAAAGGAACTTTAAAAGTACCTAACTTATAAATAGGAAGACAAAAATTACAAAGTCATGGTCTCAATCATAATTGAGACCATGACTTTGTGATTTTTGTCTTCTTATTTATATTGTTACTCTGGTCTTTTTGAGAAAGTGGACAATTTTTTCGAGTACCTAACTTAGTTACTTTAAAAGTAACTTAGTTACTTTAAGGAAAAAGGAACTTAGTTACTTTAAAAGTATCTAGTTACTTTTTAAGTGTATAGTTACTCCTAAAAAGTAACTAGATACAAGTTACTTTTCAAAAGTAACGAAGTTAGAGTTACTTTTGGCATGATTCAAAAAAGAACTAAGTTACTAAGTATCTAGTTACTTTAAGTAACTAGATACTAAAAAGTATCTAGTTACTTAAGTTACTCACAGCTCTGGTTGCCAGCCTTGCAGCAAAATATGTTAAAGCAAAAGCAATAAGTCAAAATTTTAGATTAGTTATATATAATAAATAACATTGATAGGTTTTTTAAATATTGTGTAATTTATAAACAATAACAAACTTAGCATTTTTTTTTTGAGGGGGGGAAGGGGGCCCTGTACTTACGCGCCTGATGTCCAATGTCCGACTTTTCTGCACGGTAGAAATGTACAATACCTCGTATTCGATACTTTTCCTGATTTAATTAATTAAATGATTTTTGACCCAATAGTATTTTTAGGTTACCAAATAATTTACAAAATCTACTAGTTTTTTAAAATGCAAGATCATATATTTTTTAAACTCATTACATTTATATGAAAAAAATCTCCACAAATACACTACTCTAAAGTATACATAATAATATATCATAAGAAAGCATGTTTAACTAACATTTTCGTCAGCAACCGTCTTTCGTGTCTTATTTTTAATATTTTCATAGAACATTTTTAGTTGACCAACATTTTTAAGTTCCTTTTTGAAAACTAAATTAAACTCGGGGGCTATTTTTGCCCAGGCCTCCGTTTTGGCATTAGTAGCCAGAGCGCCGGTTTTCTTATTTTCGATTATATCCCTGTATCTGAAATAAAAGAAAGTGGGAATTAGGTTATGTCCTAAAAAGCAGGGTAATAAGGAACTACAGAGTGTGTGGGTTTTTATTGCATAAATCGTTTAATTGGTTATTCAGAGTAAAAAAACCGCAGAGTGCTATTAAATTAGAAGGGGGAAACTGGAGATAGGGGGGAAAATGCAAGCCTTACGGTTTTTTAAGTATATCTCGAAAACGAAGCCAAATTTGGGGGTGTTTTATAGGAAACATTTTGTAGAGTTAGATTTTCTATTGAAATGGCGTAATTAAAAAATTTACAAGTCTATTCAGTTCAAATTATATTAAAAACAATTTAACAAAAAAGTGCAAAAAATTTAATATTTTATTTTTTTTAACTTTTTTTTGAGCAGAGATAGGTATAGGCATTGCTTCATAGAAAATACAGGATATTAAATTTCCTACAGAATGACGTATTAAAAAAAAATTGATGAAGTTTCAATGAGATATGACCATTAAAACTTTGTCATATTTCGGTTTTTATTGAATTTATAACAATCATTCATTACATCAATCATTTTGTCACTTAGTTTTGAATGTATGCAATTGAATTTTATTTAATAAAGACATGTTAAATAATTGTTCAATAATAAATGTTATATGCATGCATGAACGTATATAATTTTTATGTATTTTTTAAACAAATTAATAACTACTTTTTCTTAAAAATTGCTCTTTATTTATCTAAAATATAAGTATTTGAAAAAATACATTTATAATTAATTAACGTAATTTAAAATTTATTTACCCATTAAAATATATATTCTAAAATTATTTAAACATACAGGATGGTCCATAAAAGTGGGCCAATAAAAAGATACATTTTGCAAAATGGAACACCCTATATATTTTAGCATTTTTTGTTTCCTTACAAAATTATCCATATGACGCCATATTTAGTTTTTTAATTTTTTTGCAACGTTGTCAAACAAAAGGCAAAGTTCTTAAAATTTTTGAAAAAACATGATGACCCTATATATAGGGTGTTCCATTTAAAAAAATGTATCTTTTTATTGTCCTACTTTTCTGGACCATTCTGTATATTTAAAAATAATTTTAGAACATATATTTTTCTATATCTCACAACTTTTGTCAAAACTTTTTTTTTATATCTTTTAGAGCCACTTTGTCAGACAAATGGGCCACCCTGTATAATTAAATTCCAATAGATCAGTAATAATTATAACTTGCTCAAAATGTAAAAATAAACAAACTTGAGAGAGTTGATATTTTATTTGTCCCATTAAGCCGATTAAGTACCTAATCATACCACTTTATAAATAATTATTACACAATTATAAAGTCCAATCAGGGAGTCAACAATGATATTTATATTTCCCCCTTATCCAAAGAGAATTAAGAAAATATTCTAGCCTGTTATTGTTATTATGTACCCTAAATTTTAAACAAATAGATTAAATTATAAATGTTTTACAGGCTTTAAAAAAGTGAGTTGGTCCGTTATTTTGTGTCGCGCGGCGTGCGTGTCTCGCCTTTAAGCAGGCAAATGAAAAAAAGTGTGCAGAATACTTTAGCTAAAAAGGAAAATTCTTAACACAAGCCGTAGAACCAAATTGCTCTATGTGCAGAACTGTTTTTTGTTACTTATTTATTTTGTTAAAAAACAGTAAGAACAAACTTAACAGCCACCAACGTTGCGAAAAACTGTCCAAATATTTGCTCCACTGTTGACTTTTGAGCGGGGTTGTAGGGAGATTTTTTAGGCAGTGGCGGCTCGTGATAGTCGATACAGGTGGGGCCAAAATATCAAGTCAAAAATCTTTGATGACAGTACAGGGTGTTACAAATTCGATACATTGACATTGCTATCTCAGTAACTATAAGAGATATAAATTTGGTTGAATGAAGGCTAAGTTGCACATTTTATTGATGAATTATTTGTTAAAAAAAAATCCGATGACTTCGGAGCATCCGAAAAAAACACAAGAAAAAATTAATTTATGTTTTTATTGTTTTTACGACAAAATATTGATTTTTTGGACAAACTAAGAGCACTCCCTTAAGACATTTATGCTCTTCAAGAAACTAATCTTATTTTTCAGATACGACGTTCGTTTTTTAGATACCTATATTAACTCAATTTTTTCAAATTCGAACCTGAATTTTTTAAAATTTTTTAGTAGCTTTTGACCTCTTAAAATTATTATCTTGTAAAATACTTAAGAAAGTGCCCTTGGTTTTAAAACATAATAAGTACCTACTTTGGTCATAAAAAAATAAAAACAAGTTTTTCGTACATTCTTTCGGATATCTCTGGAAATCATCGAAATTTGATTAAATTTCTTTTTATCAAATTGTTCAGCATTAAAATATGCAAATTTGCCTCCATTTACCAAACTCTCTATCTCTTGTAGTTACCGAGACAGCAATGCTAGTGCATCGAATTTGTACAACCCTAGTACATAAAAAAAAATCGAAAAACTTACCGACTAATTAAATGGAGCACTTGCAATAGTTGTAACAAAAAATGTTCACAAAACACTCAAATTATCTTATAAGAAAACTGTATAGGTACGTCTTTTTGTTATTTGAAAATGATTCAATCACTTTTGTTCTTAAAGTCATCAATATTGTTTACAAAATGTTTTTCGGCAGGCTACATACCTAAAGCGCTAAGTCTTTCCTCTTTTATTTTATTCATTTTTAAATTGATAAACCGGAATTAGGAATATTATTATAATCCACCGACGGACGACCTAAATCCAACCTACAAGAATAATTCATGTTAAACAATAAAAACTGTTTAAAATAAAACTATTTTAAAATTAATATCTCGACAGTGCAAACCGTATTCAAAACAGCTGCCATCTAGTATCAAGTAATGGTAACAAAGACGAAGGCGTGATCCGATTGGAACGACAAAATAAAGAACGTGTAAATCCTCCAATCACGGACGGTCTGAGGATCTGGCCCGCCACAACATTTCTGAATTCCTTATGCGTCAGTAAGAGAGGGCGATATATCATTATCTCTTTCGTAAGCGATGAACCTTCGATAAACAGCATGGCCATACTTAGAAATCGCCGGCGCTGGGTAGCGCAAAGGAATTTTCGCGGCGTCGGGGAGTTTTTGCACCGTTAGGCGTTATCAGATATTAAATGAACGCAACGTCTTGAATTTTAAATTATTTACAGTTACAAAAGGAATGAAGCGTAAAGATGCAAAGCAATGATTATGAGTGTGAGTGAAAAAATAACTTGGTGTAGGTAGAGCCATGGCACTGTGGCCCTACTGTACGAGCCGCCACTGTTTTTAGGGTCTCTGTATGGAAAGTTCACATGCGGAATTTGAACAATTTTGGACAACCCGATATTAACTTATTTGAATAGGATTGCGGTTGGTTTTTCATTGGAAGTCAACAGGTGCTGCTGCGGATACCAGCATTGATTGGACTTGTCAACCTGTGATTTGTCATTGTCAAATGTAATTTAAAAGTATTAGATTTTTTACTAGTAATAATTGTAGGTAATTATTACACAATCACTATGAAAAAGTGGTACTATACGGGGAAAAGCTTAAGTATTGTATCTGATATATTTTCCGTTTATTTCCGTGATAGACCCATTCCTACCAAGTCGGCAATACAAAAAATTATTACGAAGTTTGAGACGAAAGGCACTGTAATAAACAACTGCACATGCACAGCACATAATCATGAGAGCTGAAGAAAATAATGATAGAGATCTGAATATTTTACTTTACGTCGAAGAAAATAAAAATATCAACACTAGAACTCTCGGGCAAGGAGTAGAAAAACATCACACCACAGTACTGTGAACTATGAAAAACCATAAATATCATTATATGTACAGGGTGTCTCTAAAATGTGCGGAAAAAAAGCTACCACAAGTTCCTGAGGCGTAAATATGACGATCTAACCTAACTTACCTTAGTCCAAAAGTGGATTTCGGAGATACAGAGTGTCAAAAGTTCAATTTGGTTTTTATTTTTTATAAATAATTTTTTTAATAATTGGTGCATTGCCACAATATTTGGCCTGGGGGTTTTGCGGGGTGAGAAATTAGAATTTGCCCTCATTTTTATTGTAAAGTTTAGAGGGCACCACCTGCGATACCTTGGACACTTTTAAAACGAAATAACTTTTTTAAGCCACCCTATATTTAATTTTTAAATAAAAATTCGGATTCTCCAACGTCCTTTACCTAAAAAAGGTATACGTGGTAAGAGTTGATTTGAGCAGCTGTTTTTGAGATATCTGGATTTAAAAAATTCACTTCGTGTATGGCCAGGTCTAAATTATTGTAATAATTGAACACATTTGAAGCGTAGGCGATAAATTAAAATATATTAAAAAAGGGCGAAAACACTAATTATAAATTAAAAATCCATCATCCATCTGATTGAAACAATATTACCAAAAAGGAGGTCAATTATTATGTGAAATATGATGATAAGCTTACTGATTATCAAATATTATGAACCTATCAGCAAAAACTATTTGAATTGTTACAAAAGTGATTCCTATTTTACGATACCTTATCCGTTATCCCTTTAAAAATATTCTTCCTTACTAAACTAATTAATAATAAAACTTATATAGGCGTGTTTCATATTTTATATTGAGAAAGCGAAGTATTTTCCAAACTACGGGAAAACTTGAAGATTGGCACCAATGCACTTTTCCAAATGCGTGCTTTCTTGGCGCGGGCTGATAGATGAAGGAAGGTCGAAGGTTGCGACGGGTTTATTTGTTACATCTCTTTCTACCCTACTGCCTACCGGCTCTCTCGTTTGCTTCCACTCGTATAAAGGCAGTCCTTTTGCTTTTGTATAAGACGCTAATGTACAGCGAGATCTTTGCTTTTAAAATGGTCTTACGGAATGCTTATACAGGGATCTAGTTTAAGATATCTTACGTGCATATGCGTTCGTGGAAATGATATAGGATTAATTTTTCGGTCCTAGAGATAAATTGCCAAAGTTATATTACACGGATAAAATAAAATAAGCATAAAAAAAATTCTGTTTGTTTTACTGTTCCCAGGAAAGGCAATGCTTTTGTTTTACTGTTCCCAGGGAAGGCAATGCTTTTTTGCCTATATTGTATGCACGCCACTGGTATTAGGTGAGGTATATATACATTATTTTTCAAAAACGAATCTAAAATCCCTCATTTCGAAAAAAAATCTCATAAAAGCATTTATCTGATACTGGATTTAGATTTAAAAAGTAAAGATCTGCAAGATTGAGTACCCACTTATTTCATTATGAAATTATGCAAATATAACATCATATATTGTTTCTAGTTGTCAAGATTCCCACTTATCGAAATAAAATTCGTAAAAGAAAAAGAATCATTCTTGACAAACGTGCCGCAGTTTTTATTATCTTTGTTTATTCGTTCTATTATCAATCGAAAATCTAAATAAAAGTTTCGATCAAAAATTACACCGTGAAATATTTGCAGATAATTGATCATAAATACATATTACAATTAAGAATAATGGTAACTTCTCTTTAAAAAAAAATATTCTTATATAGGGATGTTTTTTATAAAGCCGGAAGCAAAAAGTTCGAAAGTATGGCCATTCAAAAATAATTCACTTGCACAATACAGGCAAGGATCTGGCTTGAATGTGTTTTAAAAACCCAAGAAGAATGTAATGTGTATCAAATGCCTTTGTAAAATCTATAAAAATTAACTGTTATTTTCTCCCTCTATATTAAATACAGGGTGTTCCAAGTTAAGTGCGCACTATTGCTAACTCGTTTATTATTATAGATACAAAGTCGGTTAAATTAGCAAAGTAGTAACATTTTTTCTGCTGATTAAGATAGTAAAAACAAAAAAACAATTGAATACAGCATTTCCGATTAAACGAGAAAAATGCATTTTTTTTAAACGGAACACCCTGTATATTTTTGACACAAATGTTCCCAAATGTATCCTGAACGTGATCAACCAAACAGAAGATATTTTTTTAAAGCTGTATAGAAAATTTAGAAGTAACGAAGGAGTCTTTGCAAAGGCTAGAACTAAACGCCAGTTTATAATAAGTGAACAAGTAGAAGTAAATGTGTTGGCATATTTTGAAGCATACAAAATTAATTCAATCAAAGATTTGGTAAGGGACAGTGGTTTAAGCTCAGTTACAATATGAAGTGTTTTAAAAAAATATAACGTTGTACCCCATAAGTACCGACCAGTGTAAACATTATTACCTGGGGACTCTGAAAGGAGACTACATTTCTGTCAATTGTTTGTTAAAATGTGCAGGCAAAATCCTAACTTTTTAAGGCACATTTTTTGGAGCGATGAAGCCAATTTTTCAAACAGTATGTTTAATCGTAAAAACATGCATTGTTGGTCTAGAGAAAATTTGTTTCTTGCACAGCCACCTTGTCTAAAAAGTAAATATGGCAATAATTAGATTATTCTTAGTTTTAGGCCAATATTGCATATGAACTTTTTTATTCTGTAGACGATTTGCAAACATTTGTGTCCAAAATAGACAGGGTGTTCCCTTTAAAAAAAATACATTTTTCTCGTTTAATCGGAAATGCTGTATTCAATTGTTTTATCGTAAAAACATGCATTGTTGGTCTAGAGAAAATTTGTTTCTTGCACAGCCACCTTGTCTAAAAAGTAAATATGGCAATAATTAGATTATTCTTAGTTTTAGGCCAATATTGCATATGAACTTTTTTATTCTGTAGACGATTTGCAAACATTTGTGTCCAAAATAGACAGGGTGTTCCCTTTAAAAAAAATACATTTTTCTCGTTTAATCGGAAATGCTGTATTCAATTGTTTTTTTGTTTTTACTATCTTAATCAGCAGAAAAAATGTTACTACTTTGCTAATTTAACCGACTTTGTATCTATAATAATAAAAGAGTTAGCAATAGTGCGCACTTAACTTGGAACACCCTGTATATAACTTGAAGAAGTAGTCCATACTTAAAATGAAGTGGGAAAGTAAATGAAAAGAAAAGAGATACTTTTGGCTTCTGGTATATTATCCACTATATTAGTTATATAGTCTATACCGGGTGTTCACTAAGTGTGCCGGTGGAAGATATATCGTTAACACATTAATTAGACTTTATAACAAAACTGTAAACACAAAAGTGGTAAGGGTTGATGATGTGCATCTTTTAAAAATAATTTTAAAGATACAGCATGCCACGGAAATGCAGGGTATACCAAATAGGCTATTGTTTATGGATTATGGAAATAATTTTTAAGTTCCGCATTTTGCCGCAAGAGGGCGTAATTGAGAAGTCAATTTTAAAATTTTACATATCTCCGAAAATCCCACCTTAAGGTATATGTTTGATAACACCATTAAAAAGCTTGGCCAATTATCGATCATTTTGGTCTTAAGCTCATTGGCGTACCGACTTTAATAAGAGGGGGGAGGGGGAGCTGTTGAAAGTGTAATCATTTACATCGCTGTAACTTATAAACGACTTATCCGATTTTAGCAAACTAAAGACTGGTTGGAAGAGAAATGTATGAACTTTCACCAATCGTCTTTAGTTGACCATAATAGTTCTCAAAAAAAATGCTAGAGGGCGCAATTTGTAATGATAACACTTTTTTAATTTTACTCTGAAAAATAAATCATATGGTATAATTATGATACCATAATCGAAACGTAGATGAAATTTGCTAGAAAAAATATCAAAACCGCAGCTCGAAATCTCCGTTCGTTTCAGCGTTATCGTCAATAAAATAATTTTTAAATCTTTAAATGAAGAAGAGAGTGGGACGCCACTGATATTTTTCCATGTGGATATTATTTCTGATTAGCCTGGTCAATTCTGCATAAAAATGGTCTCTTGCGTTTTTCTCTACAGGCACACCGTTCTTAATTAAAATAATTAAATTAAATTAGATCTACTATTTATTATTGTTAACATTCATAATGAAAAATTTTGTTTTATAAAAATTGTTGGAAATGATCACCTTCATTTAATAGGCATGGTTGCTCCCATTTCATTTGCATACATTTCTCTTCCAACCAGTCTTTAGTTTGCAAAAATCGGATAAGTCGTTTATAAGTTACAGCGATTTAAATGATTACACTTTCAACAGTTTCCCCCCTCTTATTAAAGTCGGTACGCCAATGAGCATAAGACCAAAATGATGGATAATTGACCAAGCTTTTTAATGGTGTTATCAAAGATATACCTTAATGTGGGATTTTCGGAGATATGTTAAATTTTAAAATTGACTTCTCAATTACGTCCTCTTGCGGCAAAATGCGGAACTTAAAAATTATTTCCAGGATTTTTTCATGGCCACTTTAGTTATCATTTTTTTTTTCTGAATTTCTATGACCAGTAGTTTCCGAGATATGGTCGCTCTGTACCCTTAACTGATCACGCTGTATACGGGGTGACAAATTGAAAACGAACAGCATTTAATATTGCCTCTACCAATGATAGTATGAAAATTTGGCGAAACACGTCAATTGATATATCAAGGGGGACATTTTTTAAGACATTTGTTGTCGTGTTACTTTCAACCCCCTAACCCCCAGGGCACCCACCCCTAAAATTTTAAATGGCAACCCCTATTTATTTTGCCATTTTTGTGTTCCTTATAAAATTCTACATAAACTGTATCATTTTTTTTTTCAAAAAATGTAATTATTTTATTTTTTCTAGTGGCGATATCGAAGACGAAATGTAGAAATACATTCCAAATTCCTTTATTGATTTACATTTCGTCTTCGATATCGCCACTAGAAAAAATAAAATAATTACATTTTTTGAAAAAAAAAATGATACAGTTTATGTAGAATTTTATAAGGAACACAAAAATGGCAAAATAAATAGGGGTTGCCATTTAAAATTTTAGGGGTAGGTGCCCTGGGGGTTAGGGGGTTGAAAGTAACACCACAACAAATGTCTTAAAAAATGTCCCCCTCGATATCTCAATTGACGTGTTTCGCCAAATTTTCATACTATCATTAGTAGAGGCAATATTAAATGCTGTTCGTTTTCAAATTGTCACCTTGTATGGGTATGTATATATTAAGAAATAATTTTAATGTCGATAGCGAACCTGGCAATTTTTCGCCTGTGACGCCCTTTTTGTCAAACATTGGGCGCGGCCCCAAAAAATTGTTCACTGCATTTACAGGATTTGACCCCCCCCCCCCCCCCAAGAAAAAAACAAACAAAGTTCTAGATCGGCGCCTGAATTTAAGTAACAAAGTTTATGTCGTTTCGGAGCTAATATTTTGGGAAACTCTCTACTCCACCACAATAGAAAGGTTGTGCTATTGATAGGTGTTCATTTTATTTTGAAGTGGAAAGATAAAATGTAAAAACATGAAAAATTGGAAAAATTACATAAATCAAAAACGATCATTAGGTTAGAAGTTATGCAGACTAATATTTTTTACACATAAGTGTGAGAAAGAAGAATTTTAATAAAAAAAATTAATAATTGAGGTACAATATGTACCACAAACAGGCAGCTTAATAGGCGTTTATGGTCTATTTCAGAAAGGTGTAGAGTAATAAAATGGAAAATTCCGTCCAGTTGGGCTCAATTTCGGTGTCAGCCATAGGCGCAGGTAAATTTTGTGCATTAAATTATTTATAACTGACCAAAAATTTTAGAGATGGGTATTAAGATAAAATATTGTTTGCAATATTAAAATTTGAGGTAATTGCGTAAAAGGGTTAGGAAAAGTATGTTTTCTAGCCTTAAGTGTCAAAATCGAAATATTGTGTAGGGATTAGTGAGGTAGTAGATTATAAAGTTACGTTTTGCGTGTAAGAGGTACCTTGGAGAAAACAAGAAATTATCGACTGTTCAACAACCAAAAGTATTGAACTGTAAATCATCGATTCCCGGAGTGGGCATACGTACAATAAAAAAAGTATGTCCGAAATTAAGTGGATTTAAGAATGCAGGGAAGAGTGTAAAAGGTATCATCTCCCAACCCACCCCATTCACGCTGGTAACCAGGCCGGATGAGATCGGACATCTCGTGGGGTGCGGAAGAAGGTACACACTCCCCAATCGGTAGGTCATGTAATGGCAATAAACCAAGGGTTGATAGCCCTTGGGGGGTGGCGCATAACTGAGGATCGTGGTTCGGAACCCACGTTAAACTGTAGGTCCCCTCGGGAATGGCCCTAGCAGCGAACGAAGAGGAAAAAAGCCTAATTCGAAAAAACTGTAAATCAGCGAAATTTTTCTTTACCGTAGGATTACCTATAATATCCTTGGCAAAAAAGTAAACAATACGAAATGATAATAAATCTTACCTAATATTGAGTAAAATTTTGAAAAAACCGTTTTTTAAATTTTAGGCTAATTTAATTACATTATACAAAAACAATCATAAGTGTTTATGACAAAAACACATTTATCTTCTTAAGTGTTTTTGAATATTATAAAACAACGGGATTACAAAAAAATTTAGGGACACTTAACCTTATCAATTTTAAAAATAGATTAAATTATATAAAAGGGTCGTGAAATAAATTTTAGGCCGAAGTTGCATTTGTGCACGTATTGCATTGGCAGGTAAGAATTTAAAACCATTTTATTACTATGTGAGCGTTTTCAATACATGCGGTCGATCGAAGAAGCTTAATACTTATGCACCAATGGATTGAAGTAGTTTATGTACCAGTCAAGGACTAGCTTGCACTCGACTGATAGCTGACAACAAAGTTCGAGCCAGTTCAAAAAACTTACATTTCGAAGTGCATATAACATTTTTTCCACTCTTACATTCAAACTGGTTTAAAAAACTACATTTATGTTTAAATTTTATATTTTTTTTACATTGTTATCATGGGCGTAGCCAAGGTGGGGCAGGGTGGGGCGCTTGCCCCCCCCCTGGATCAAGGGAAAAAATAAAAAAACACAAAAAATAAATTAAAACACCTAAAATTAAAAAAATAACATTTCAACATTCGTGCGTGCCACGACACATCATCTTTAGTTCCAGTGAATTGAGCGAGCGCTCAACTACCTACCTACTACCAAAAATCTTAAGTATTTTGTCCTGTAAGTGCAACTTATATTAAAAAAATCACAAACATTATAAAAAAACACCGTGAAAATGCAGATGTTGAAAGTCAAAGTGTTGTAGCAGAGGCTGAAACAATCAAACAATCAAAACATCGTGCAAATCCTCCAGCAGTCTCCTAACAAGTTTTGGAGAAGATCACTAATCATTCCGTATAAAGATTCATTAATAATGTCTCTAGAACAGCGTTTTTCTGAGGAGAACTTACCCGCATACTCATTGCTTACGTTGCACTCTCACGTAATGCTTGATATGACATATGAGGATTAAAAAAAAAACTGAAATTTTTTGTAATATACAATTAAAATAGTTTCATCGGTGAAGCTGAATTTTGGTACAACCAATGGAAAGAGAAAAATGCGTCAAGGGCCGAACTAAAGGAAATAGAACTAGCCCTACTAGTTCAAGAAACACAATTGTTTTACCCAGCTATAAAACAGGCGCTTCTAATTTCCCTTGCACAGCCCTGCACAACGGGCACTATCTAAAGATCTTTTAGCACTTTGCGCACTTGCCTACCTCCTCTAAAAAAATTACCATATTTTTAGCGTCGCAAAATTTGGCGGCTTTCCGGGGTCACGATTAAAAAACCGAAACACTTAATCACAGTAATTATTACAAGGAGTCACTTTGTTTGACAAGTTTGACTCAAATTTTAACAATAATTTTTTAATAAATATAAGTATACCTAATACCTCTTTCGGGCCCTCAAAAATGATTTAATTATATTGTTTTAAAACATCATAAATATCTATAAAAAGGATTTGCGAAACTAATTTAATTTGCGAAATTTGGTAGCACTTATAATTGAGTGAATTATTGACGAATTATGGGCGTGGCTCCGAAAAATGTTCGCCTGCGGCGCTTTTCCACCTTGATACTTATTTTTGCCCCACCCTGGAGAAAATTCTGGCTACCCCCATGATGGTTATTGTTTGATGCAAATTGAATTTAAGAATTTAAAGAGCACGCATACCTATGTGGGATAAGGGCGCTAATAACTTCACATCACACATCACATCATACTATTTTTTTCCTTTTTGTTTTTTTTTGAATAAAAAAAAATCCATATTTCAAAGGAAAATATGTCAAACTAAATTTGTATGTGTAAATTTTATATTGGTGATACCATGAAAATATTTAAATTAATTGATTTTATTAAAGGTCACAACACTTGTCATCCCGTACAGAATAAAATATTTGATAACAATTTTATTATACCGGGTGATTCATTAAGGGTGACGAGCGGCCATATCTTGGAAACTACTGGGCATAGAAATTCAGAAAAAAAAATTATAACTAAAGTGGCCATAAGAAAATCTTGGAAATAATTTTTAAGTTCCGCATTTTGCCGCAAGAGGGCGTAATTGAAAGGTAAATTTTAAAATTTTACATATCTCCGAAAATTCCACATTAAGGTATATCTTTGATAACACCATTAAAAAGCTTCGACAATTATGCATCATTTTGGTTTCATGCTCATTGGCGTACCGATTTAAATAAGAGGGGGGGAAGCTCTTGAAAGTGTAATCAGTTAAATCGCTGTAACTTATAAACGACTTATCCGATTTTTGCAAACTAAAGACTGTTTGGAAGAGAAATGTATGCACTTTCACCAATCGTATTTAGTTGTCCATGATAGTTCTATAAATAAATGCTAGAGGGCGCAATTTGTAATAATAACACATTTTTTGATTTTACTCCGAAAAAATAAATCATACAGTATAATTATGATACCATAATCGAAAAGTAGATGAAATTTGATAGAATAAATATTAAAACCGCAGCTCGATATCTCCGTTCGTTTCAGCGTTATCGCCAATAGAATAATTTTTACTGAAGAAGCGACTATATATTTTTTAGAAAAAAAGTGGGACGCCACTGATATTTTTCCATGTGGATATTATTTCTGATTAGCCTGGTCAATTCTGCATAAAAATGGTCTCTTGTGTTTTTTCCTCAGGCACACCGTTCTTAATTAAAATAGTTAAATTAAATTAGCGCTACCATTGATAATGATTATATGCTACCATGTGAAATTTGTTGTTTCAATGTTTACTGTATATAAAATATACTTACGATTAAAAGTCCTTTTCTTAGTTTCAGAATGAAAACGGCAACTCTATTAGTGTTGGCCCTAGTGGCTGGCATCCAGGCTGGAACATACCTGGATCGCTTCAAGGAACAGTATCAAAAAATCCACAACTCTGCCAACGGATACTTCTCTCAAGATGGAGTACCATACCATGCTGTCGAAACTCTCGTTGTAAGTAGTGAAATGACAATTATGAAATATGGTCATGAACATGCTTAGACGCTAGAAAAGGTTGTGGTCATTCGAAAGTACTTTGCACAATATTTTTATTAACATTAATACATATATTAATATTCAATTTTTAACATATTTACATTTAGACGACTTTTGGAACTGCTTAATTTAGGTGACACGAAATGTGTTTCTAACAAATTAAACCAGTAGAAATCGTCTCCCTGCCTAAATAGAGTTACCTAAGATAACCACGTATTTTTAACTCACAATATATTTATTACATTTGATTGCATTATAGATTAAATAATATACATTTACATATAACTCTTTTAGTTTCATTATTACACCTCGTTATACTTCAAGTAAAGCAATTTTAAAATAACTTAATAATTTGAACTACACTACATTCTCTTCATCAGGCTGTAGTTTTTAGTTTAAAAGAGCCAATTTAATATCCATTTATTTTTTCCAAAAAATAGGTTGAAGCTCCCGATTACGGCCATGAAACAACTTCTGAAGCCTACTCTTAC